>CM057458.1:74960000-76213000 GCA_016271365.2 Neoceratodus forsteri
AATTATTTCTAGCCTGCTTCACTAACCAACTAACAAGTGAAAGACAATGTCGTAACACTTATAGTTGCACCGTTACACTGTTCGATGGTACGATATAATGGCGTAACTGCAAGCAATGTAACTACTAGCGCTGATACAGTACTAATAATAAAGGTTTCTTACCTGGGTCTAAAGATTGTGGGATGCCTGAGGGAACATCCAGTTGTACCTGTGAAATAAGAATAGTAACAGGTCACAAAGGATCTGCAGCGCTTTAATAATTAACTGGGGCAAACAAAGTACTCTAAACATAAAACAATACTTATCTGATACACGTGGTCGGTGTCCTTCAGTGCTAGTACTGACATCCACTGGACCTACAGACATAAAGTTGAAAGTGGGTTAGTGTAAACAATAAAAATACAGATCAACTCTGTAGGGTGGAAAGGAGTTGCAGTTTTTATTTTGGAGATTTAAAGAGGGTTGGTCGGTAGAGTAGACTGTGGTACCACATCAGTAACATGGGTTTGTGAATGGACTTTGGTCATTCATGGAGTCCAGCGTGGGGGGATATGGACAGGATTCAGCGCCTCTGGGCTTACTGTACTCTTGGGATGGGAGGGCAAGTTTCTCTGCTCATCAACCACTGCCAGGGCAGGATGAAGCCATCTCCTTTCGCATACCCTGCAACACCAACTGGGTGATAGACTAGCAAAGTGCCTGACAGTCGAGGGGGAGTGGACATTCATACCCCTCCTGTCATTGTCATTAGGGAATCTGTTGGGGGGGGTAACAGAGGTACAAGGTAAGTTCCTGAGATGGACTGTGATTGGGCTGGGCAGCTGACAGCAGTAGGGGGCCTGTTGCTGGTCTGGGGACTGCAGTGGCCAGACCGTCCTCCTGCTAGGTACACATTCCTCCATTTTTCTTGCCCCTCTACTTGTCCAGTCCAGTGCATGGGCCCATCAGGCCTTGACATGCACATCAACCCCTTGTGAGGGAAGGCTCCATGGCCCACCCCAAGGTGTTGTGTATGCAGCAGAACACTGCTGTGTCCCTCCCTAGGCTGGGGCTGGTGTTGCATGTTGCAGCACCTTCCCCCCCCCCCAAGCCTGGTCCCATTCAGCCCATTCACTGAGCTTGCACACAAACTCGGGTCACTAGCACAGGAAGGCAGCTTGGTCCCCACTGGGCCAATGATCATTCCTGCTAACAATGTTACTTTACAATATTTTTTTTGATATTTTGGCCCCAAAATTTCAACATAGTCTTTTATGACACCCCCCCACTTCTCAACATCACAGGTGTCAATTGTAAAATACTGGATGAATTGTTATTTCGTGCCACAAGTGCAAAATCACAGGCCAGGATTTGAAAAATGACAGCTGCTGTATCCATGCGATGGTGTCAAAAAATGGCTATGTTGAGAATTTGGGGTCAAAATATTGAACTTTAACAAGTTATAGCAAGAACTGAACTGTATCAACATATCTTAATAACTTTGTTGTTTTTAATATTTTGACCCCAAATTTTCAACATAGTCTTCTTGTTCACAAGAAGACCCCGATTACAAGTGTCTTGTAATCCCTCTTTACAAGACACTGGTTAGTCCCGATCTGGAGTACAGCGTGCAGTACTGGAGGCCACACCTTCACAAGGACATTAACCAAATTGAGGCAGTCCAGAGAAGGGCAACCAAAATGGTGCAGGAACTGCATCAGAAAACATACAAGGACAGATTAATGGAGCTCAATATATATACCATAGAGCAAAGGAGGGAGAGATGTGATATGATTGAAACATTCAGACACCTTAAGGGCATTAACAAGGTGAACGAGTCTAACATGTTTCAGTATAAGAAACAGCAGCACAAGAGGAGGACACAGCATGAGATTAGAGGGAGGCAGATTAAGGGGTAATGTGAGGAAGTTCTTTTTCATAGAAAGGGTGGTGGATGCATGAAATGGCCTACCTCAGGAAGTGGTGGATATGAATACAGTGCAGGGCTTCAAACAGGCATGGGATAGGCATAAGGGAGCAATACAGATGAGTATGAATAGATAGGCCACTGACAGAGCAAAGGCCGATGGCACATTTATAGGGTAGAAAAAGAAATGGGCAGACTGGATGGGCCTTGCGGTCCTTATCTGCCGTCAACTTCTATGTTTCTGTGACCCCATCTCATGAACCCAGTAAGTCAGAAAATATTTACATCCTGACCGAAATGTCATTTTGTGCCACAGATGTGAAAACACATTGGGCCGGATATTTAAACTGCGCCAGGCTGTGGTGCAAGCTTGGGCGCAGCTCAACTTGGCTGCGCAGGGGTGTGGCCTGGGTGATATTCAACGGAGCTGCGCCATGCCTCAGCAGCTTTAACTATCACACCCTAGCCACCCCCAGTGTGCATGGTGCAGTGGCACTGCACCAGTGCAAGTGGCCAGAGTGGAGCATGGAGATGCACTAGCGCAAGTGCCAATGCGCCATTCACAGCACCCGTGATATTCAAAAGGTGACATGCAAATGGGACCATAATTTATGCAAGGCGCACATGAGGCCACTTGCATGTCATTATGGCCCCATTTGCATCCCATTTGCATGCAGGTGCACCGATTCCCAACGACTTGCACCTGGCGCCCTGCCAGGCAGAAGCCGTTGGGGACCGATGCCCCCTGCAGCCCAATCGTGCGCATTTGTTTAAAATAAAAGATCACTTCCAATATCCCTGGTGGTCCAGTGGACCGCTATCCACCCGATCGCGGGCATCTGTATAAATAAATAATCTCTATCCCTGGTAGTCCAGTGGACCAGCTGTACGAACATACGAAATTTGCCAGCAGATAAAGGCCTAGAGGTCTATCAAGTCTGCTCGAATGTGCAGCTAGCACCCTTTATTCTGCAGCTGCCCCTTCATTAACCCTCCCCCTTGTTCTGTCCCATCCTCATTTGAAGCAGTCCACTGTTCTACTGCATACCACTTCAGCAGGTAACGCATTCCACCCAGCCACCACCCTCTCTGTAAAAAAGTGTCTCCTCATCTCCCTCCTGAACCTTCCTCACTCCAGTCTCATATCATGGCCCCTGGTGGCCCTCCTCTCCCTTACTTTGAACAGCCCCTCTGTACCCATCTTGTTTATTCCTTTCATGTATTTAAAGGTTTCAATCATGTCACCCCTGTCTCTCCTCTCCTCCAGTGAGTACATGTTCAACTCCTTCAACCTCCTCTCGTATGATAAGTCGGGCATATGTTTCAAAGAAAGATCCCCTTCCAATATCCCTGGTGGTCCAGTGGACCAGCTATCTGCCCGATCGCGGGCATTTGTAAAAAACTAATTCCAACAACCCTGGTGGCCTAGTGGTCCCCCTGCCATCTGAGCCCCATCCGCTCCCAGTGGCAAGCCAGGCAGCAACTCCACCTGCCTGCCACACCCCGACTGACACTCGGAGCTGCACGCCCATTGGTTCCTGTGAGCCAAGGCGCAGCCCTACCATACTACACATTCCAGATATGTGAATGTACAAAGGATGCCAAGAACGAGGAGCACTTGGGTGACAGTGGGTCAGGGAGTGTTGGGGCAGTCAGGTAGAGGCACATCCCAGATCCCATTCCACTGAAGAACTCATATGCCACACTGGCAAATGGGGACAACCAAATACTGGTACCCAGAGAAGTGGTAGGAAAGGATGTGGAGGTTAGCTAAAGTAGGTGACCTCAGTGGGGAGAACAGTGGACCCCAGTGGAGGAGGAAGTGAATCCTGGTGGGGGACTCCATCATAAATGGGATCCAGCTAGGAACACAGGAGAGCCCAGGTGAGGACAGGGAGATGAGGTGCCTACCAGTTGCCACAGCATGGAGAGATGGGAGGAAGATCCTGGGGATCACTGGGAAGGCAAGACAGGAGGGTGAGCTGGATGTCATTATCCACCTAGGTACTAATGACCTGGTGAATGGGGAGCCAAAGGAAGTTCAGGAAGAGTTTAGGAAATTGGGGAGGGGTCTCAAGCAAGTAGCTACTTCTGTCACCTTCTCAGAGGTACTACCAGCAAGAGGCATAGAAGAGCATAGGGGTGCATGCACAAGGAACTTTAACTCATGGTTGAAGAACTGGTGCTGTGAGAAAGGGTTTGGATTCATTGGTGACTGGGGACCCACCTGGAGGGATGGAGGCTTGTTCAAGCCTGATGGCCTGCATCTATCCTGGAGGGCAATCCAAGCACTCAATGATAAGTTTAAATGCTACATGGACAAGCATTTAAACTAGCAGGCCAGTGAGAATGGTACCTAATTGCCAACTCCCCATAGCTAGCAGTGGAACCAGTGAACCAGAGGAGTGGATCTCTCTACAAAGCAGTGTGCAAAAGATGGAGATAAACACCCAAGAGGTAGATAGGCAGAAAAGGGGCAACATTCAACAGAAGGGAGGACAGCAGGGAGAACCAGGGATAAAGGACAACCAGGGAAGGGGCTGGAGTAGAACAGCTAAACAGTCTAGGGAGATCAAATCATGGAAAGCCATGTGTGCCAATGTCTGGAGCCTTAGCAACAAGATGGAGGATCTGGAGGCTGTCATGGTGCAGTCGGACCTGGACATTGTGGCCATCATAGAAACCTGGTGTAATGATAACCACAACTGGGAAATGGATGACCATACCTGACTACAACATATTCAGAAGAGACGGGGCAGGTAGAAAGGGAGGAGGAGTGGCACTTTATGTGAAAAATGACATAAGGGCCACAGAGATCCAGGAGAAACAAAATGGGGGAGAGATACTGTAGGTTAAGCTGGAAAGGAAAATGAGGTCAGCCATCCGCACAGGTGTGGTCTATAGAGCACCAGCCCAGAAGGAAGAAACAGATAGGGAGCTGATGTTAGCCATCCAAAAGATGGTAGACAAGGGTGAGGTAGTGCTGGTTGGAGACCTCAATATTCCAGATGTGGACTGGAGCATCCCAGCAGCAGCATCAACTAGGAGCAGATTTATCCTGGCCTCCCTTCAAGGTGCCTTCCTCAAGCAACTGGTCATGGAACCAACTCCGCAAAAGGCAATACTGGACCTTGTGTTGACAAACAGGGACAGTGTGATGGGGTAACAATGGGGGAGCACCTGGGGAACAGTAACCACCAATCACTGTGGTTTGAAATCACAGAAGGAGCAGAACCAAACCACACAAAAACACGTATCCTGGATTTTCGGGGGGCAGACTTTGGGAAAATGGGGAGATGCTTGAAAGAGGCATTAAGAGGAATGGGGCAGGAATCAGGGGTTGAGGAACAGTGGACAGTATTTAAAAATGGGGATTAAAAAAATGGGAAAAAAACATCATATCCATATTAGAATTACTCCACCTAGTTGGTGGCGAGCTCGTTAAGGGCATTTTTTGCCTCCTGAGTTCGTATCTTCCTATTAACCTATGAACAAGAGCAACAGAATTATGTATTAAGCAGGTTAGCAAGGGGAAAAGGAAGAGGAGACCATTATGGTTTTCCAAGGAGGTAGCAGAGAAAGTGAAAGCCAAAAAGATTGCATTCAGACAATACAAAAAGACACAGGCAGAAGGGGATAGGGAGAAGTACCAGGATAAGCAATGGGAGGCAAGGAGGTCAATAAGGGAAGACAAAGCTCAGACAGAAGAGCACATTCCAAAATCAGTGGGTAGAGGGGACAAAACCTTTTACAGGTACATAAGGGAAAAAAGAAAGGCAAAGGGAAGGATAGTGAGACTGAAGGGGGAGGATGGGAGCTGCGTGGAGGATGACAACAGTAAAGCTGACATATTGAACAGATATTTCTGCTCAGTCTTTACTAAGGAAGAGGAGAGTAATGGGTCTTAAGGGAGTACAAGGGGTGGAAATGGCAGAGAAATGGACACAAGTCTCTTTACACGAGAAAGGGTTCTGAAGGAACTGGAAGTAATAAGAGTTGAGAAAGCAATGGGGCCAGATGCGGTGCACCCCAGGGTCCTTAAAGAACTAAGAGGTGGTGACTGAACCTCTGGCAAACCTGTTTAGCTGATCGCTGGAAACAGGGAAGGTACTCAAAGACTGGAGGACAGCAGAAGTAGTCCCCTTATGCAAAAGTGGGAACAAAGAGGAAGTGGGGAACTACAGACCAGTTAGCCTCACTTCGGTAGTGGGGAAGATCATGGAAGAACTACTGAAGGAGAGATTGGTGGAACATCTGGTTGTCAATGGACTACAGGACCCAAGACAGCATGGTTTCACCAGGGGGAGGCCATGTCAGACCAACCTCATAGAATTTTTTGACTGGGTTACTAGGGAAGTGGATCAGGGGAGGGCAGTGGACATGGCCTATCTGGACTTCAGCAAGGCCTTTGACACTGTGCCACATAGAGGACTATTACACAAACTTGGAAATATGGGTGTGGGTAGGATAGTAGTGTGGTGGGTAGATGACTAGCTGAGTGGCAGGACACAGAGGGTGGTGGTAAATGGCAGTCACTCCACAGAGGGAAGAGTGACCAGTGGGGTACCACAGATCAGTGCTGGGACTGGTCCTATTCAACATCTTCATCAGTGACATTGCGCAGTACCTAGAAGGCAGAATTTTCCTGTTTGCTGATGACACAAAGCTCTGTAACAGTGTAAACACACAACAGAGGGTGTAGACAGAATGAGAAGGGACCTGCGGAAACTTGAAGAATGGTCAGGGGTTTGGCAGTTGAAATTCAATGCAAAGAAGTGCAAGATAATGCATAGGGGGGCACAAAAACCCTGGCACAATATATCAGTTGGGGGGTAAGGATATAGCATGCACCAAGCAGGAAAGGGATCTTGGGTTATCATCTCTGATGACCTCAAGGTAGGGAAACAGTGCAACAAGGCAGCAGGTAAAGCAAATAGGATGCTAGGATGCATAGGCAGGGGCATCACCAGCAGGAAAAGGGAGGTCATAATTCCACTATACAAGACACTAGTGAGGCCTCACCTGGAGTACAGTGTACAGTTCTAGAGACCTTACCTACATAAGAACATAGACAGGGTAGAGAAGGTTCAGAGGAGGGCAACAAAGATGGTGCATGGATTGCATTACAAGTCCTATGAGGACAGGTTGAAGGACTTGAATATGTACTCCCTGGAGGAGAAGAGGGAGAGAGGGGATATGATAGAGACATGCAAGTATCTTACAGGGAGGAATAGGGTGCAGGAATATACTATTTTTAAGCGAAAAAGATGTTCCAGGACTAAAGGGCATGGGATGAAGTTGTAGGGAGGACGATTCAGGGGAAATGTGAGGAAGAATTTCTTCACAGAACGGGTGGTGGACAAGTGGAACACCCTGCCAGAGGAAGTGGTGGGCACTGAAACAATCACGGGATTTAAGAATGCATGGGATAGACATAAAGGAATTCTGGAAGTCAGGGTTAAGGGGCAACAGACTTCTAGGAAAACATAAAGTGAACTTAGAAGCTCAAATGGGCAGACTGGGTGGGCCGTAGGCCCTTATCTGCCGACAATGTCTATGTATCTATGTAGCTATGCATGAAATCACCTTTTGGGCAGGACTTGAAAATTTCTCAGCCCTTGTTCGTGAGGTGGGGGTCATAAGAAGGCTATGTTGAAAATCTGGTGAAAAATATTAAAAAAAACAATGAAGTTATCCCTTCCTATGTTGCCATGTCCCTCCCTAACTCCTTCCTCTAAGCCCTGGACAAACCCTACCCCTCTGCCATCACCTTCATTTTGCCTTGTGCACACCCACCCAAATCCCTAGCTCTCCTCCCTTTCCCCCAAATTGCTCCTCCTTACTGGCCTCCCTTGATCTCTCACAGAATATAAGGGTCCCTGAATGGTCTCCATGGGCCCCTTCCCTATCCCCCAAAGGGGTTTCTATCTCTCATCTACTCCCTTCCCCCACCATCCTGAAGGGGTCTCACTGGAACTCTTCCTTATCCCCTTCTCTCTAGTCAGTGCTGTGCAGATCTTCGCTTCCTGATATGGTCTCCAGGGACAGAACTCTTCCCCCGCCCCACACACCTCACCACTGCCTCTCTTTCCCCCCTTTTCTTTCACATAAGCACTTGTTACTTATTAACCCAACACTTATTATTGTCCACTGTGTTTACATATCATGTGCAACAATACTGTAACACTATTTGTAACATCTACCTTACAACTGTATGTTAATGTTGAACTTATAGCTTGAATGTTTAATGTCTCAATCCTAATTTAAGAGAGGATTAAAAACCTTTCTTTGGCAAATGGCCTTCCTGGAAACTTGAACTAATTTTTGAATATGATTCTTATTTATATTTAAGACTGTGGATTTTAATGTTTATTTTAATTGATGTTAAAGCTGTAAGGCGCCTTGGAATTGGAATTGCGTCATACAAATGATGTTGATGTTGATGTTGATGTTGATGTTGTTGTTGTACCCCTTCCTCCCTCGTTGCTCAGTATGCCTTCCTGGTGAAAAATTTCAATAAATAAATAAAAAGTTATGAGACTTCATTGAATTTTGCGAATGCAGGCTTGTAACTTTGGTAATTTTTCAATATTTTAACCCCAAATTTACAACACTGCCATATATTTACCTCTCATGAACGTGACAGCTGTCATTTTTTTAAATCCTGGCCAAAATGATTTTTTACATCCCAAAAGGTGATTTCACAGCCCCTGCACGAAATCACCTTCGGGCAAGAGTTGAACATTTTCTCTACCTTTGTTCATGAGGTGGTGTCATAAGAAGACTGTGTTGCAAATTTGGTATAAAAATATTAACTACAAAGTTAGGAGCCTATGTTGAATTTTGCGAATGCAGGCTTGTAACTTTGTTAATTTTCAGTATTTGGACCCAAAATTTACAACATAGCCATATCTTTACAGCACCTTATGAATGTGACAGCCATCATTTTTTAAATCCTAGCCAAAATGTTTTTTTACATCCCAAAAGGTGAGCTCGCAGTCCCTTTGTGAAATCATCTTTCAGGCAGGATTTGAAAGTTTTCTCTGCCCTTGTTCATGTGGTGGGGCCATAAGAAGGCTATCTTATAAATTTTGTGTACAAATATTAAAAAACAACAAATGTAGGAGCCTACATTGAATTTTGTGAACGCAGGCTCGTACGTTTGGTAATATTCAATATTTTTACCACCAATTACAACATAGCCATTTCTTTACAGCACCTCATGAACATGACAGCTGCCATTTTTCAACTCCTGCCCAAAATGTGTTTTTGCATCCTGAAAGCTGATTTTGCAGTCCCTGCACCAAATCACCTTTCAGCCAGGAGCTGAACATTTGCTTTGCCCTTCTTCATGAGGTAGGGTCATAGCAAGGCTATGCTGAAAGTTTGGTGTAAAAATATTACAGAACAAATGTATGAGCCTATGTTATATTTTGCTAATGCTGGCTCGTAACTTTGGTAATTTTCTATATTTGTACCCCAAATTCCTCATCTGCAGCCCTATTGGCTCTGGCTAGAGTTTGTTTTGTAAGAGACCACAGAGCTCCATTTAGGTTTGGGGAGTTAAATTACTATAACTAGTAGGGCAATGTTATTTAACCCTATGATGCTGACAGTGTATTCATTTTGTTAAAAGCTTTTTTTAATTTACAAGAAATTACTTCTAAATTTTGTGGTAGTAAAAACTTGTATTTTTAATATGGCAGCTACTGCATTGTTTTACTTTCTGTTTGTAGGGAGGCTAAATGATATTGTTCGGTAAGTAGGTTTTAAGGGGAGGAAAATTACATTTGGCAGCTTACTGTGTGTTTATAGAGATTTAACATACAGTCAGCTGATGTCTCTCAGCCAATGAAATTATTAGATTTTTGTCTTGCTATTTTATAAATATATGTATACAGTGCCAGTTGGCATAGGTGACTGCACATTTGAACAAGCAAGGTGTGGCAGTTTTCTCCTACCTGGATGACTGGCAAAGCAGAGCTAAACACACCCTGCATGGGAACACCTTCCTCCTGCAGGCCAGAGTTACAGATTTCATAGCAACAGCAAAGTCCTTCACAGCAGGTCAGCCAAGAGCTGCAAGAGGCTTTTTACAGTCACTGGGTCACATGACCACCTCCATGGCTGTTTTTCAATGGACCAGGTTCCCAGTAAGAGATACCAAGTATCACTTAAGGGACAATTGGTCCCAAAGATGTGATCCACTTTCAAAGCTAGTGCCAGTGATAAAAATACTAGTGGGGTTATTACAGTGGTGGAAGGAAGAGAGAACATTCCCTTTCTTTAACAACCATCACCAAGTATTCCTAATGCAGATGTCTCACTCCTGGGGTGTGGCGCCCACCTGCAGGACCTCACAGTGGCACATGGAGCCTACAAGAGTCACTAGAGCACATAGACCTCCTGGAGCTCAGAGCAGTACTCCTACCAATACAGTCATTCTCCTCACATCTACAAGGTCAGACTGTCCACATCAGGACAGGCAACACCACAGCAATGTACTACATAAACAAGCAGGAAGGAATAAGTTCCTCAAAAATGTGTACAGAGGCAATGAGGCTCTGGGACATGGCATATTCCTTAGAGGCAAACACATTTGCAGTGCATCTGCCAGGCAAACACAAAGTCCTGGCAGATTATCTGAGCAGAATCATAGAAACATAGAATCTGATAACAGATAAGGGCCACTTGGCCCACCTAGTCTGCCCATTTCCCTACCTAACAGATAAGCTGCAGATCCTAGATAACCAACAGCTTACTTCCTCCTACCACCCCCCACTAGAATTGCCTTATGTCTATCCCACGCATTCTTAAATTCCCCCACTGTGTGCGACTCTACGACCTCCTCAGAAAGGCTGTTCCATGCAACTACAACCCTCTCCATGAAGAAATACTTCCTCACATTACCTCTGAGCCATCCCCCCTCTATCTTCAAATTGTGCCCCCTTGTTCTTGCACATCTCTTTTTCTGAAAAATCCTACTCTCTTGGACTTTGTTGATTCCCTTGGGGTACTTGAAAGTTTCTATCATGCCCCCCCTCCCTCTTTTCCTCTAGGCTATACATCTTAAGCTTCTTTAGTCTTTCTTCATATGTCTTCTGGTGCAGACCCTGCATCATTTTGGTTGCCCTCCTCTGAACAGCCTCCACCCTGTCTGTGTCTTTGCAGAGATGGGGTCTCCAGAACTGTACACAGAACTCCAGATGTGGTCTTACCAACTGTCTGTATGAAGGACAACAACTTCCTGTTTTCTACTGGTGTTGCCTCTCCCTGTGCAACCCAATATCCCCCAGCCCTCCTTAGTGCCTTCTCACATTGCTTGCCCACCTTTAGGTCATCTGATATGATTACCCCAGGTCCTGTTCCATTTTTATTGTTGTTACTACCTCCCCCCACCATTGTGTAATCTTCCCCTGGGTTTTTGTTTCCCAGGTGCATTATTTTTCACATCTTTGCATTGAATCCAAGCTGCCATACTTCTGACCATTTCTCCAACCTTGCCAAGTCCCTTCTCATCCTTTCCATGCCTCCTTGTGTATCAACCCTGTTGCAGATCTTTGTATCATCTGCAAAGAGGCATACTTTTCCTTCCAGTCCCTCTGCAATGTCACTTGTAAAGACATTAAAGAGGACTGGACCCAGTACTGAATTCTGCGGTACCCCACTAGTAGCCCCTCTTTCTTCAGAGTGGGAACCATTTACAATTACCTTCTGTGTCCTGTTGTCCAGCCAATGTTTTACCCAGGCTACCATCCTGGGACCCACTCCCAGGCTGGCTAATTTGTTTATTAATCTTTTGTGCGGGACTGTGTCAAATTCCTTGCTAAAGTCTAGGTAGGCTATGTCCACAGCCCCTCCCTAGTCTACTACTTTGGTCACCCAGTCAAAGAAATCAATTAGATTCATCTGACATGACCTTCCCGCTGTGAACCCATGCTTCCTTGGATCCTGTGCCCCACTGGCCTCTAGGTACTCAACAATTCTTTCCTTCAGAAGTGATTCCATCACTTTCCCTACCACAGAAATCAAACTGACAGGTGACTTGGTCTTTCTTTGCTCCCTAATGTACCTATAAAAGGTTCTATCCCTCTTCTTAACCAAGTTGGCTATCCTTTTTTTTGGTTTGGGCCTTTGCTATTCTGACTGCCTTCCCCGCTTCCTTCTGCTTTAACTGGTATGGTTCTCTGTCCTGCTCCTTCTGTGTTTCCTTATACTTCCTGAATGCTATCTTTTTCTCCCTAACCTTCCCCACCGCTTCTTTTGAGAACCACAGTGGTTTTCTCTTTCATTTTGATTTGTTTATTTGCTTCACATAAAGGCTTGTTGCCTCTGTGATGGCAGTTTTGATGTTTCCCCATTGTTGCTCCACCCCACCTTCTTGCCTGTTTGCTAGTGCTTTTCTATAGCACTCTCCCATTTTGACAAAATCAGCCCTCCTGAAGTCCAGATCAGCCAGGGAAATCATGAATAGGCTTTAAACTAGTAATACAAAATCACACATGCCCCCACAATGCAAAGCATCATGGGCTGCATATGCAAATCATCACTGAATATTTTGCTGGTTCAACTTTAAGCAGAAATGCATGGTGCCTAAAGGCCTCTCACAGTTTGCAAAGGGTGCCAGATGTTAACTGGATGACATGTACTACAGCCACATCCAAGAGCAGGGTCATTCTCGATGCCCTGCAGGGGACAGGCCTTAGACAGCTAGTGCTGGAACCCACTCGGGAGGAAGCAATACTAGACCTGGTACTCTCAAATGGAGAGAGGATCTCAAATTTGAAGTCGGTAGACATCTGGAACAGCGATCACTGCACAGTGTGCTTCACAATAAGCACAACCATGGAGACAAGCCATACAAAAACAAGCATACTGGACTTTAGAAGGGCTGACTTTGGCAAAATGGGTGAATACCTGAGGAATACACTAGCAAATGGGCAAAAAGGAGGGGTGGAAGAACAATGGAGAAAAATCAAAACTGCCATCATAGAGGCAACAAGGCTTTGTGTGAAACAGATAGAAAACAAAGCGGAGAAAAAAAAACAGCTATGATTCTTTAAAGAGGTGGCAGGGAAGGTTAAAGAGAAAAAGGCTGCATTCAAAAAGTATAAGGCATCACAGAAGGAGCACAACAGGGAACTGTATCAATTAAAACAGAAAGAAGTGGGGAAGGCAGTCAGAATAGCAAAAGCCCAAACTGAGGAAAAAATAGCCAACTCAGTTAAGAAGGGGGATAAAACCTTTTATAGGTTCATTGGGGAGCATAGACAGGTTAAGGGAGGAATAGTGAAGATTAATAAGGGAGAGGGGAGGTGGGCAGAGGGAGACAGTGAAAAGGCAGAGATACTGAATGAATACTTTTGCTCAGTATTCACAAAAGAAGATGAGGAGGAGTTACCTAAACCAGACAAGAGAGGCACTCTGGGTAGGGGGGTTGACAATAGTCCATTTACAGAAGAAAGAGTCCTGAAAGAACTCCTAAAACTCAAGGTAGACAAAGCAATGGGGCCTGATGGGATCCACCCCAGAATCCTAAAAGAACTAAGGGAGGACCTAGTGACACCACTGACCACACTTTTTAACAAATCATGGGAGGATGGGGTGGTACCTGAGGACTGGAGGAGGGCAGATGTGATTCCCTTTCACAAAAGTGGGAGCAAGGCAGAAACAGGAAACTACAGACCTGTAAGTTTGACCTCAGTGGTAGGAAAATGATGGAATCACTTCTGGAAAGAAAGAATTGTTGAGTACCTAGAGGCCAGTGGGGCACAGGACCCAAAGCAGCATGGATTTACAGCAGGAAGGTCATGTCAGATGAATCTAATAGATTTCTTTGACTGGGTGACCAAAGTAATAGACCAGAGAGGGGCTGTAGATATGGCCTACCTAGACTTTAGCAAGGCATTTGGCACAGTCCCACACAAAAGATTAATAATCAAGTTAGCCGGCTTGGGAGTGGGTCCCAGAGTGGTAGCCTGGGTTGCAAACTGGCTGCACAACAGGACACAGAAGGTAATAGTGAGTGGCACACATTCCGAAGAAAGGGGGGTCACTAGTTGAGTACCTCAGGGCTCAGTACTGGGTCCAGTCCTCTTAAACATCTTTATAGGTGACATTGCAGAGGTCCAGAGGAAAGGTATGCCTCTTTGCAGATGATACGAAGATCTGTAACAGAGTTGATACACAAGGGGTGTAGAAAGGATGAGAAGGACTTAGCAAGGTTGGAGGAATGGTCAGACATATGGCAACTTAGATTCAATGCAAAGAAGTGCAAAGTAATGCACCTGGGAAACAAAAACCCAGGAGAAGGGTACTCAATAGCAGGGGAGGTACTAACAACAACAAAAATGGAACGGGACTTGTAGGTAGTCATATCGGATGATCTAAAGGTGGGTAAGCAATGTGAGAAGTCAGTAAGGAGTGCCAGGGGGATACTGGGATGCATAGGAAGGGGCATCACAAGTAGAAAAAGGGAAGTGGTTATCCCTCTGAACGCAAAGACATAGACAGGATGGAAGCAGTCCAGAGGAGGGCAACTGAAATGGTGCAGGGTCTGCATCAGAAATCGTATGAAAGAGACTGAGGCTTAATATGTATACCCTTGAGGAAAGAAGGAAAGGGGGACATGATAGAAGCATTCAAGTACCTCAAGGGAATCAACAAAGTCCAAGAGGGTAGCATCTTTCAGAAAGAGATGTGTAAGAACAAGGGGACACAATTTAAAGAGAGAGGGGGGACGGCTCAGGGGTAATGTGAGGAAATCTTTTTTCACGGAGAGAGTGGTGGATGCGTGGAACTGCCTTCCTGGGGAGGTTATTGGGGCTAAAACAGTGGGGGATTTCCAACATGCATGGGACAGACACAAGGCAATTGTAGTGGGGGGTGGCAGGAAGTAGGCTGTTTAACTAGAATCTGCAGCTTATCCAGTAGGTAGGGAAATGGGCAGAGTGGGTGGGCCAAGTGGTCCTTATCTGCCATCAAGTCTATGTTTCTATGTTTCTATGAGAGGCTCAAGGAGCTCGACATGTACACCCTGGAGGAGAGGAGGGACAGGGGGGACATGATAGAGGTCTTTAAGTACATGAAAGGGATCAATAAAGGAGGCCCAGTCAGGATGCTCCAAAGGAAGGAGGGTGGGGCAACAAGAGGTCACGGGTGTAAGCTGGAAGGGAGCAGGCTCAGAGGAGAGAGAGAAGGAGATGTTGTTTCACTGAAAGGGTGGTGGAGCCATGGAATGCACTGCCCAGGGAGCTGGTAGAGGTGGAGACTGTGGACGGGTTTAAGAGTGGGATGAGACAGGTACAGGGGGAGGGTAAATCTGACCAAGCCCAATACAGGTGAAACATCTGGGACTGGGGACAGTATAACCCAAGGGGGAGGGGGGACACTAAAATCACCCCTCAATGCAGGTACTGAAAATCGAGCAGACTCGAGAGACCATTAGGCCTATTCTTCTGGCATTTTAGTATGTTAGTATGTATGCTGGTATATTACATAGGTAGTCACTCCCTCCAGTCTAAGCTAAAAAACATCACAATTTGCATAACTTGGTACATAGTACCACGTAGTTAATTTCATGCAATTGTGTGAATTTAACTATGTGAATTGCCACAATATGCATGTGTAACCCTTGGGTGGCACTATTCCAAGGGCTACTACTCCTGCCTTGCCTGGCCTAAACAAGGTTAAGGGGCCTGGGTACCCAAACTTACTTTAAACTGGTTCTTTTCATGCTTTTACCTTTGTATTTGTGCAGTGCCTCCACCCAGAGTATAGCTTTTATGTGGGCTAGCTGCTACCTGGTACAACCCCCTGGGATATCATACCAATAACCATTAGCCACCCCAACACATGACCCAATTAACATTTCCCCACATATCAGACACTTTGCATTTAATGACTCTCTCTCTCGCTCATGACAACACATTTGCAAACAGTAAAACAATATTTATTAATGGGGCATAGGGATTAGGACTGGGGAACACAAGGAATAGAGGCTATGCAGTGATTGTAAATGTTTACAAAATTTACATTTGATTGATTGGATTTGGTGGTGAAGACCCTCCAGCTGGGTAGATACCAGTTAAACTAGAAGAAGCAGTCACATTGTACCAGTGCTGATACCCAGAGCCCTGTCTATCTAAACTGCCTTAAATCAGATTGAACACATTTCATTATTTTTACCCCCTGCTGGTACCAGTTTCCCAGACTCTGTTTGAAACCCCACAATCTCATACACTTTACCCTGGGTACCCAGTTACCAAAGCTCCTTGTTGGTTGCAGGCCTGGTGAACAGTGCAGCTGTACGTTGGCCAGCTTGATTTAAAAGAGAGATAGGATTCAACTTGAAAGCAATCTAATAAACAGTTTGGGATCCTTAGGGGTGCATAGGGATTGCCCACACTTGGTTGGCTGAACAAAGTCGGGAGGTAACCAGCCAGTTACGTCGGTTGGGAAACCGATTATTATTTCTGAACATCCATGATGTTTATATGTTTTAGCACATTCGGTGCATTTACATCTGGTACATTCTATGAAGGGATAGCGCCTTCAATCAGAAGCCAGTGTGGCCGCACTGGTCATGTTTGCATAGAACGGTCCTTTTTTAGTTTACAGTAGTCAAAATCAGTAGACCTGGGGTCTCAGTACTGTCGTGGTAGATGGCTGTGGCTTGCAGCTCCACTGGACATCTTGACCATAGCAGACAAATACATATCAGCACATTTATATGATACTTTGGGCTAACTTGGGTCCCCCAAACAGTTATGTTCAGCAAAAGTTCCAGCATAAAGGCCCACCCTTGCTGGTTGAAGGTTATGCGCAGAAGTTGCAGGGTGCAGAGTTACAGATCCTAGAATGATCTTACATAGAACAGTCACTTGGGCAAGGCTGCCCCAACTTAGCAAGATTTTTTCATTCTTGCACCAGGGGGTACAAGAGTACTCACTCAGACTCCTCAAGGTAGATCTCCACTATGAAGGTTCCTGAATTCTTTAGTCCTCTCACAATTGAGGTGCAATCAGCTCTCTCACAGCTGGCTTGATGTCATCAGGTTGCAGATCCTCGTCTTTCCCCAAAGTGGACGGGAGGAGGGCTAACACCTGGGAGGGGGCATTCTGGCAACCCCCAGGCTAGTAGGTACTACATAAACTGAATAACTTTAACTTGTACTACTAAGAAAGTCAACACCCCCTCCTGGATGGAGAGGATTAGCTGGATCTCCAGGCTTGGATGCATGGCTGGGGGGCCAGAGCCCCCACCCCTGTTTGGGTTCCCACTTGAATCTTGCAAAAGGCTGAAAAACACAGTCTCTTATAGGGCTGTCCTGAGGCTTCTGATTGGCTGAAGCATTTGGGTGAATGAATAGTCTCCAATTGGCTGGAGGACCTGTCAGTCAAGAAAATGAATTATGCATGAACCTCATTCGATGCACAGCTGGTTTGCTGTTCTGGCACCTGAAATCAGGTCCCTGCAGTTCTCCATGAGTACTTGAAAGTTTCCCATGAGCTTTGACTAATACCCCTCAAGTCCTGGCTTTGATATACTAGCTGTCTGATTGGCTGTAGCTGCGTGTAAGGGCTTCTTAAACGCACAATCCCCTAAGCAGATCAGATACAGTCTTAAAGTCTGGGTGCAGCCAGAATAAAGTAAATATTTGCCCAAATGCCCCTCAGTTGGTTAGCCCTGGTTGTGTACTTACTGTCCCTTTACAGATCTTGTAAATTGCTCAGTCTGTTTGCCCATCCTTACTGCCCTTATTTAAAGATACCTTGCAGCAGCAGACAGGCTATGTTACAGTATCTGAGTCCCAATGTTCACTGGTGCGCCAGGAGTAAAGCATTTATTTACTTTAAAACATGTTTCCCCTGTAAATACTCTCCCCCCTCCAAAAAACACATAGAGGAGTTACATTTTTATGTCTTTAGATGTCTCTTTTTCTTTTCTTAGCCATTGCCAAAATACAGCTTCCTCGAGGGCAGAAGCACCCTCATAAGTATTCATAAGATTGGGTCCCGGGCTCATTAATATTCATGAGCCCAACACTTTGTGGATCTCTCATTTTTTATAAAAATGGGTTCTCTTGGCCCTGTCCATGGTCACCAGGTCCCACTGATCAGGCAGGGAAGCCGGGACCACCGAACACCTCCTCAGATTGACCTCAAATTGAGCAGTCACTAAATTAAAGGCACCACCCGGCACCTTCATGATCCCCACAGCACCAGAGTGCTTTGGCAGTGCGGGTGATCACAGTCTAGATCTTGGAGACCCACAGGGCTTGGATTAACACTGGAGCAGTTCTCTGGGGCTACAGGGGCACAGAAGGACTTGGGCAGGACATGGGCCAGGAAAACAAATAATGCAGGCAAACAGGATGCACAAGGTTAGCAGCTGGAAACAGGAGCTACAGGGCTGCAGGTAAGATCTCGATTTGATAGGGGTGGGTTACACGTGCACTATGCAACTGTGGTAAAGTCACACAATTCATGGCAAAAATTTTCCACAAAGTATGAACGACAGCAATTCGTTTGGCACAACTGTGGCAAATTGCAAAATGTGGACTATGCGAATGCTTAGCATAGCGCATAATAACCAAATTTGCCACAGTTCCCCCTGGCAAATTTAAAATTTGCAAAGCACCTAGTGTTCATTGCTCTCTTCTAGTCTTCAGCTAGAAATGTGCTGTTACACTGCTTGGGGAGCATGACCACAGAACAGAGTATGAACTTCAGCATTCTAAAGTTCTCTCTCTGGGATAACAGCTCAGGGCTGTGATGGTGCATCTTCTGGAAGAACAGTTATTAGCATGATGAATATTTTTATTTCTTCTCAACCACTAGAGCCACTTCTTATTCACAGAGAAAATACAGTTCTTCTCAAATCTAACAGGTTCTCATGTTTGGAGCCAAATTGTTATGGTAAATAAGAACACACGCTGGGATGTGCTATCAGCGAAAACATTTTGGGCACTTTGTGAGATAATGCACATGTGTCAAAGAAAGATATGCAGGGCGTGCTAATCCAGTTCAAAACCCTGCAACAATGGTTAAATACTACAGAAGAACTAAAGAAAATGGGAAGGCTTGAAGATGAGCCATGCTGGGCATGTGAACATTAAAATGACTCTACTTCATATGTTATGGAATTGCTCCATGGTCAAGGATATTTGGAGGAAAATTGGTACATGTTCAGTATAGTAGTAAGCTATAAAATCTGTTTAGACCCACTGTTTATGTTAGGAGACATGTGTAGCAAGTAACCTGAGCTTATCAGTTATGGATTCTTTCGGTAGCCAATGGACTCAACATAATATTAGCGGGGTGTTGGAGTCCTCAGGTACCATCCCCACCTTAAATGGCTGGATAATGTTTATGGGAAAGCAGGCTAGTAATGAAAGAGGGAGTTATTCAATAAGACACAAGTTCACAGAATCCCATAATGTATGGGACCACTTCTAAGTTCTGTTACATAGTAAATGAAGCCCTTCAGGTGTAACCAATCCTCTTTGTAAGTGCAAAGAATTCTGTAAAGGCATGTGAGACATAATAACATTTAATTTAATTTAAGCTGAGGAATCTCTTCTCCCAGAATCTATGATTGTTGTTCTGAACAAAGATCACAAGATCTAATTATCATAATGTTTCCATTATAAATCAGAATGATGAACTGTATCTCCAATGATATTTAGTCAACTTAATTGAAAACGTACATATGTTACTTTGACTATTGATCGTATCTTATCCAACACACGTCTATGTAATGGTCTACAGTATGCTGCTAGGATGTTTCTTTGTGACAAAAAAATATTTATGCAATAAAAAAGTTTGGATTGCTTGTCACTAGCACTATACAATTTATAAATAACAAACCTATACTGTTTTATTGTAGATAAATATTTTTAATAACATAAAGCTTCAAAGTCATCAAATATTTTTTTCTGCACAGAGCACAGTGCGCATTGAAAGTTGATGTTTCTTTTTTTTTCTTTTTTATGTTTCAGGTTTCAAAAAGTTGAAAACCCTTTTTTCTGTTTTGATAATATTTCTATACGTCGACAGAACAGATACAATCTTTTACCATATGGAATATTTAAATCAGGTAGGTAGTTAAAATGAACTGGTGATAAGGGAAAGGTGGGAGCACTTCTGCTCAATTCTCAACTGCCAATGTTTTTGTCCCACATTTTTGAAATAGTGAATTTTAATGCATTTGTATTTATTTGTTTATTTATTTTTACAATTGATTTACCAAGAATAGTCCAGCTGCAATGCAACATCTCATTGCCAGTGGAGTCCTTATTCTTCCTCCTTCCTGCAGTTGGGTGGTCTGGGGCATTGAGAGGGGAAGTGACTTGCTCAAGGTTACACAGTGAGTATTTGACTCTAGTGGAGTTTGAATCTGCAATCGCCTGGTTCTGAACTGGTGTTCTAACCAGTAGACAGACTTTCCTTCTTTCCTTCCTTCTTTCCTTCTTTCCTTCTTTCCTTCCTTCTTTCTCTCTTTCCCACGACAGGCACACTGAGCTGTGACAGCTTCTGTCTAGGTGTGTACTGGGGGATAGAATACACATACCTGTTTATTAACAGGGGAATGCTAGCTAGCACTCCAGGGAGAAATCTACTCTTATGATAAGTGTCAGCCCATGGGACAGAGGCAGCCAGTAGAGAGGGGCAGAAAGAACCTTGGTTTTAACATCTCTTCCAAAGGATGGCACCTCAACAGTGCAGTACACTGTCTCTAGTGCTACACATACTAGTGCCAGCACTGGATATCAGACCCAGCTACTGGTGTGGAACCAGAACCCGCAATCTTCTAGTCCTTCATAGAACATAGAATGTGTGGGCAGAAAAGGACTGGTAGGCCCATCTAGTCTGCCTTATTTTCCCTGCGTAACACTACTCCCTGGACTCTATTTGGTCACAGATGCCCCTCCCTCCTCCTTTACCTCTATTATGCCCATGTATCCTCCCCACTGTCTTCACCCTTACCACTTCTTCGGGCAGGATGTTTCAGACATCCACCACTCTTTCTGTGAAGAAGTATTTTCTGATGTCCTTCTTAAATGTCTCCCCCAAGTTTCATAGCATGCCTCCATGTTCTGGTACTCCTTCTTCCAGGAAAGAGACTCCCATCCTGCACTTTGTTCACCCATGTGAGGCATTTATAGGTCTCAGTTATGTCTCTTCTCACTCTCCTCTCCTCCACGGAGTAGATGTTGAGCTCCTGCAGCTTCTTCTCATATAGATTCTTGTGCAATGCCCTCATCCTCCAACCCCAGATGTAGGTGTACAATTTACTAAGCCATGGAAAGGAGTCATGAAAGACACAACTAACAGTACCAGTATTGCAATAATGTTGGCAGAGCATGCTTCCTCACATGGCCTAGTTAGTGTTTTTCAACAAAGAGTCCTGAAGTTCTGTGATTCTGTGACCACAGAGCTACTATTATGTCACAGAATTTGTACTTTGCTTGATTTGCCACTAAATTGACCATTTTTGGAATTTATTTTTGTTTAAAAACTAGAAGCGTTCCACAATTCTGGGCTCTTTTCCACTCTTTGCTCATCATAATGCCTCACCCCTACACTCAATATATGATATTTTAAAATTGGTACGAAAATCCTGACTGGCCATGACCCTTGCATGGTGACAGTAATACCAATTTTTATTTTGTTTTAATTTTGAAAGTTTTTTTTATTTTTAAAATGTTCCTCACAAACCATATTTAAAGGAGCAGTAAGACACTTCAGGAGGTTTATAGTACTGTGGTAATTGTACTTCCAGGGCCTTAAGGCACTCAGCCTGTGGCCTCATAGCTTATTATTTATTCATTTATTTGAATTGGTGACAGAGAAAGGCCCACTGAGCCAATGCTTGTTTCCAGGTGAGACCTGGGGAGGAGAGCAGAGCATGAAAACAATACATAGTACAGACAAATACAGTGTTACAAAAAGAGTGCAAAGTCATGGTTAATAGAGACCAAATAAAGTGCATGATAGTCAAACAGATGAAACTGGCAGATAGCATTACAACAGGAGTAAATTGACTGTTAAAGGAGAGGGAAAACAAGGGGAAAGGGAAGGAGTCTCAGGTGAAATCTGAGGGAAGCAGCGGAAGAGGCAAGATGGAGGGAAATTGATAAAGGAAATGATAAGCAAAAGCTGACTGGCCCACCAAGATCTAGGGATGTAGCAAAGCAAAGGTGTGATAGACCCTGAACTGGAGTGAGCAAGAGGCAGAGGGAACAATGGAGAGTAGTGATGAAGGGTAAGAGGGAAGGGACTCAAAACATTATTTAGATATAAAGGAGGCACAGTGCATCTGGTGACAGGATGGAAAGGGAAGAATGGATAGTGATGTGTAGAGTGAGCAGTGAGGAGTTTGAGAGGGTAAGTTGGTTGCAAAGCTATAAGAGTTATGGAGGGTATCCAGTCTGGCCAGGGAGGCAGAGGGGGCAGATCCATAAACCACGTCCACATAATCAAAGACAGGGAGCACCATTTGGGGGACAAACTCTCATCAAATCTATGGGGAAAGACAATCTTTATTTCGGTACAAAAGCACCAAGTTTAGGTCGGAGTTTGGCATGGATGGTGTTGATGAGGACAGAGAAGTCGAGCTTGCTACCAAGCCATGCACCATAGTACCTTAAGGAAGGAACCACATCAAGAGGGGAACCATCCAGGGTGGTGAAGGTGGGAACTGATGTGAGTTTGGTCAATTTTGGACTAGTGCTAAAGGTCATAGACACAGTTTTTTAGCACTGACCTGAAGCTGATTTGACTGGAACCATCTTAAGTTGTTATGGAAGTCTTGCTGAAGGTGACCTCCTATGTCAGTGGTGGAGGGGCCTGAAGTGAATATCACTGTCATCTGCATACATGTGAATATGTGAGTTGGTGCAGGCTGAAGGGAGGTCGTTGAGGAAGATGGAAAAGAGTATGGGGCCCAAGATAGAGCCCTGTTAGACCCCTGCCTGGATGGCAAGAGGGGGTAACTGGGCACTTCCTATACTACTGACTGAAGATGGACCATGAGAGAAGAATGAAACCAGTGGATTGCAGGAGCTGAGAGGCCAGCAGAACCCAGTTTTTCCAGAAGGAGAGGGTAAGATACTGGGTCAAAGGCCTTAGCCAGATCAATGAAGATGGTTGCCGTGATGTGTCCCTGATCCATCCCCGAGAGGATATAATCAGTAACACGCAGCAAGGAGGAGATGGTAGTCATCTTTCCTGAAATCACTGGAATGGGAAGAGGAAATCAGAGGAGGACAGGAAATCAGAGAATCTACGATAGATAAGCTTTTCTTGCAATTTGGCAAGAGGGGGAGAGGGAAATAGGCCGATAGTTACCAGAGGTGGAAGGATCCCTTTTGTGCAGTGATATAACTATGGCCAGATTCCAGGAATGAAGGACAACACTGAGGGAGAAGGAGAGGTGGAAAAGGTAAGTTTAGGAAGGTGCAATGGCAGGTACAAAGAGATGAAGAAGCCTAGGATCAAGTTCATCAGGGCTAGTCTTATTCAGATTCAGGGAGTAAAGGGCAGCCAGGGTCTTCTGAATGGTAACAGTAGTGAAGTAGAAGCCCTGGAAGGGCAGGGGATAAGGAATGTGGTAGAAAGGAGCTCTGGTAAGCAGGGGAGAGGAAGGGACAGCACCAGTGGGGAACTCATTGTGAAGTGTGAAGCAATAGAGGAAAGGTCAGACACAGGTGAACCATTAATTAGAATGGAGGGGGCTAGACTGAATGGGGGGGGTCAAAATGTTAGTCAATAACCTTTCAGAACTTTGAGGAGTTTTTAATTAGATTCTGGGGATTGGTCTTGAAATATTACACTTTTTCTCAGTCCTGACAGCCTTTGCATAAGAATTTCTGATAGACATATACCAGAGGAGGAGGATGGGAAGAGAATATGAAGATTTTTAGCATGAATTGACCAGGCAAAGTCACAGGACTTGCACTGATCAATGATTTCTGGTGTAATCCAGGGGTCATGACGGGATCTGCAGTGGTTGGCCTGGGTGGAACAGAGGCGCTCCGCCTGTATGTAATGAGTTTAAACTGGTGGAGGTGGCCAAGGTCATTGAGGTTGCCTTGAAGCTGAAGCAAACGCACTGTGAACTGTGCTCGGCTCCAACTCATTTCCTGATGAGATGCAATGGTTCTATTGGCCCAGTATTTGCTATGATTGTCCGCTGTTCATTGTCAGAAGGGGTTTTCCTGGAAACCTTGAAAGTGGCTCTGGTGAGGCCCCTTCCAAAGAAGCCATCTGTCAACCCGGATATTCTGGCGAATTACCGTTCAATCTCCAACCTTCCCTTATTGGGTAAGGTTGTTGAGAAAATTGTGGTGCAGCAGCTTGAGGAGCACCTCGTGGCCTTTGACATCTATGAGCCACTCCATTAAGGTTTCAGAGCCAGGCATAGCACTGAAACAACATTATTTAGGGAGCATAATGACCTCCTCGGGTGTAGAAATCGAGATGACAGGTCAGTTCATGTCCTCTTTGATCTTTCGTCAGCCTTCGACACTGTAGATCACATTGTGCTTCTTGATCACCTTAGAGAGTACGGTGGACTCACCGGCACTGTCATCAGCTGGTTTGAGACCTATCTTGCTGGCAGGAAGCAGCGGGTGGTGATGGGTAATTTCTCTTCTCCCCGAAGCACTTGCCATGTGGAGTACCTCAGGGGTCGATCTTGTCGCTAATGTTATTTGCAGTGTATATGCTGCCCCCGGGTGAGCTCATAAGGCAGTACAATCTGGGTTTTCACTGTTATTCCGATGATACCCAATTATAGCTGTCCTTTGCCCCTGGAACATCGAATGCTGTCGAAGTGCTAAATAGCTGCCAGGCCAAGATCAGTGACTGGAGGTCCTCCAACTGGTTGCAACTAAATCCGGACAAGACGAAGGTCCTAGTGACTGAGACAGGACAAAGACATAATGGGAATGTCTCTGGCATGGTCACTGGTTTATCCCTGGGATCTAGACTGTTGATGGCTTCCTCTAGGGTGCTAGATCTTGGCATGGTCCTGGATGACAGACTGACACTGGAAGCACAGGTGCCAGCTGTTGTCCAAAGTGATTTTTATCACTTGAAGAACATTACCAGAATCAAACCTCTAGTTCTGCCTGAAACCTGCTCACATGGTAAATGCTTTTGTGACACCCAGTGCTGGATTACTGAAATGCTCTTCACTTTAGGGTCTCTGGAGGTACCCTCCGCTGACTGCAGTTGGTGCAGAATGCGGCCGCCAGGTTGCTGACTGGCCTCTCTAGTTCCAGGCATGTGACCCTGGTGCTGCATGCTCTGCTCTACCACTCAGTCAGGTGGAGGGCTATCTTCAAGATAAGTTTACTCACTTATAATGCCCTTCGTGGACTTGACACTGGCTACCTGGCTGATCTCCTAACATGTGTCACTTCAGCCTGCTCCCTCTGCTCCTCGACTGGGGCGTCCTTGAAGTTCCAAGGACCAGACTTAGAATTTCCGACAACTGGGCCTTCAGTCTCACCAGACCGGTCCTGTGGAACTCTTTGCCAGCTGTTCTCGAGGAAGGCCTCATTGGTCAAGATGTTTAAGAGTGGTTTGAAGGCCTATCTGTTTTCTATGGCTTTCCCCGCTGAATCTATCTGATTCTTTCTGGCCCTAAGAAACTATTAGGCCAAGCTGTTAACTGCTGAAACTGCTGTATCTGAAGATTTTATTGTTTTATTTGTTATTTGTGATGTATACTTTTATTTGACCATCCTATTTGTTTTGTGTAAGGCACCCAGAGCTTCCGGGATTGGGTGCCATATAATTAAACTTTGCCTTGCCTTGCCATTTTGCCTAGGTTTTTTTTGGGAGGGGTGTTCTTGTCCCAAACTGAGTAAAATAAGGACTGAAACAAGGAGAAGGCAACATTAATGTCATATGAGGTGTTGAAGGCTGTCCAGTTTTATGCACTAAGTGATTCAAGACAGCATGGGTGTTGAGTGACTTGATGGCCCAGCACCAGACATATTTTGGAGAGGAGAAGGGAGTCTGATCTTCCTGATGCAGAACGTTATGCTGTGGTCACTCAGAGTGTTACACAAAATACCAGCTGCAGCTATATACTGAGGATGAGAGGAGAGGACCCAGTCCAGAATGGCGTGGTTTTGTGATAGTGGGTTGAACTGGGTAGGATCTGAAATTATCTATGTGAGATTAAGGGGCTCAACCTTTTGGGTGATTGACCTGGAGGCTGGGGAAAGTCAATTGACATTAAAATCTCCAAGAAGAATGAGTTCAGCAGCAGAGGAATGGTAGGCAATAGTAGTGATAGATCCAACCACAGAGGAGGGAACATAGGAAACATAAAAGCTGACAGCAGATAAAGGCCTCATGGCCCATCCAGCCTGCCCTTTTTTGGTTGCGTCACTTACACTGTAGACCTCTCCAGGTCTATGGCACTGAAAGTGCCACCCCCTTACATCTCTTATGATTCCCTTGTGCTTATCTCAGGTTTTTTTAATCCCACCACTATTTTTGCCCCACAACCTCTGCTGGAAGACTGTTCCAAGCATCCATCACCCTTTCTGTGAAGAAGTATTTTCTCACATCTCTCCTAAACCTACCCCCCAGCTTCATATCGTGGCCCCTTGTTCAAACCCCAGGAATGACTTGGTCTGCTTAACTAATGCAGTCAGTCTTCAATGCTGAACTGCCCCAGAGAGATTGAAATGTATGTAAATGATGGAACTCTCATTGGCTCATGCAAATTTAAAACTATTGCCCCTAGTAACTGCTGCACTCCGAAGTGCTCAGATTCATTTTTTCGCCTGCTAGGTCAGACGCCTCAGAGTGCTCTCCTCAACTCCTTTGATAAATCTTTTATTTTCAAAGAAGTTTGATCTTTCACTTTTATTTTAAGATTGCTGCTCCTATTTCGGGTATTTAGCAAATTTTAGTGGTTTTCCTCTCTAGTGACAGTGATACTTCTTGGTTCTGCTGAACCGCGGTGAACCGCTGTTTCTGTGGTAAATGTTGCCACTTTTTTGGTTTATTTATTTTTTACACTCGTTCCTTTTCGGGGCCATTGTATTTTGTGCTTTTTTTTGTAATTTGTTTAATGCTGCCTGGTTCCTTTCCTGTCAGGAACTGTGTGCTTCCGTTGGTTCCCTCTGTATTTCCTCCTTGGAAAACTGGCCACTTCTTAAAAAAAAAAAAAATGAGTCTGTTGTGCTTGGGAACCGTATTTTTTTTGAATATATGTTTGCCGTTCCAGACACTACAGTTAGAAACAAGGGACTGCAAAAAAGAAATGGACAGGACAAACTGGGTTTAAAAACTGTACTGGTTGTGGGCAAATAGTAGCCAAAGCAGATAGGCATGATTTGTGTTTTTCCTGTTTGGGAACTAGTTATATTTTAGTTAACTGTGATATCTGCAAAACATTCTGCCCCAAAACACTGAAGAAAGGGGCAAAATGTTGGAGGAGATAGCTACCCTGCATCTCCACTTAGGAACCCTCCTCTTCTAAAAAAGAGAAGAGCAAGGTACCGGTGGAAAAATCCACCGACAAAACTGACTCTACTAAAGCAAAAAGACCCATGGAAATGGACTCGGAACTGGTCCTGGTCCCAGCCAAGAAAAAACATAAAGAAAAGCATACCACCTCACCTCCTGCTGAAAAAGCAAAGGAGCTCTCAGCAAGTACACCGGCTATGCCCTCTGCTGAGGAAATTTCCAAAGCTCTGCGGTGACCCACAGTAGAGTGACACCACGACCATGAAACCCAAAAAAGGACCATTACAGTGACAGTCACTGTAATGGTCCGGGTTTCACTGACACAATTTCTCCTGGTGTTCTGCCCCCTCCCCTAAACAACCGACCTGAAGTTGACTAAATTTAACTAAATGCGGGGTGCACCCTGCAAAACACACTTGAAGCATTGATGGTCCTATGCAGAGTGTTGGCATTGTACCGTCGCTGTGAGGGATGTTGGGCAGAATGTCTGCCGACATTCTGTGGTGCGTCCAAGGCCCTGAAAGTTTTGCAGGCAGTTCAGGCTTCTGGCCCCTTGATTCCTCCAGTGGTTACCCCAGTTTCCACTTTGGTTCCAACTTCTCAGAAACCAGTGTATCTGTATGGGGAACCAGAGGAGGAGGAGGAGGGAGAACCCATAAAGCCAGAAGTTTCTCCAGAGCAAGACTTCTGTTCTTCCCACAGGCGCCCAAAGGACTATTCTTCTCACAAGTCGTTTGTGAGGCAAATGGTAGATACCCTCGCTCTCTCCATACAGGAATCAGTCAAGGACAAGGAGGAAGATGACTTCCTAGACATGATGGGTCTCTCCCCCAACAAAAAGGTTGCCACTGCTCATCCACAAATCCCTCAAGAAGGCAGTATTAAAAATTCTGCAAACCCCAACATCTGTGCAAGGGGTGGACAGAAAGGTGAATAAAAGTAGCAGTTAGATAGCTCTACTGCTGACTTTTATTCACTCACCCTGATCATGAGGGAGTAGTGCAGGCAGCTGCTTGTGACAGGGCCAGGGTGCCCTTGGCATCCCATTTGCCTGACAATGATTCCAGAAAAATTAATGTCATGGGGGAAAAAAAAAGGATACATGGCAGCTTCTCTCCTTGTCAGGTAAGCCAATTACATGGCTTATGCAGGTCTGTATCAAAAAGCCCTGTGGACCATAGTTCTGGCCATGTCAGATAAAATACAGTGAGAGATGGCAGTGGACCTGGCTGAGACTGCCAGGTCAGCACTAGACGCCACAAAATATCAGTTCCATATGGCAGTGGATGCTAGTGACACTGCTGCCAGGCTCATGGCCCTTTCAGTCTCCATTGTCTCACCCACATGTGCGAAATCCATGCCCAAATGGGGTGACTCAAACTTTCTAACCATATCAAGTACCATACTTGCTTAATGGCCAAGAAAATTACACTAGGCCTTGTACCCCCAGGAGTCAAAGCTCTTCTATGAGCAGCATGCAACCCCCGCCCAACCGGGGCTCTGAAAATCAACTACTGCACATCCCCCCAGATGCCGCACCATGCGGGGCCAAAGGTCCTTTGCTCACCAAGCACCCTGCTGGTTTAATGGTCTCAACTATGACATCACCTCTCTGCAAAAGCTTGGCCCATTCAAAGCCAACCTACGCCTTCAACTCCCTGCCTCCAGCTCCTGTGACTGTCCCTCCTAATCTCCTCTCCCTCCTAGCACTTCTCTCTCCCTCTCTCTCTCTCTCTCTCTCTCACAACCTTCCCCCTTCCTCCCCATCCCATCCCATCCCTTCCCCTCTCTTCCTTCCCCCACCCCACCAATGCACTTTCTCAAAGCCTCACAATGCCCACGTCTGCACCTCTTGTTTATGTCCCTTCAATGTCTCAGCTATTCCTGTCTAGGTACTTTCCTTCCCTCAACTGTATGTATTCAACTGCTTGAATCTGTATGTAAACCACATTCTGCACTGTTTACTCAAATTTGTGTCCTGCTTCCCTCCTTCCCTCAAATGTATGTATTCAACTGCTTGAAATTGTATGTTTACTGTATCCTGCATTGTTTTATTCAAATTTTTGTCATCTTTGTATTGTTTAGCACTTGACGTGGAACCTTTGTAAAAGTGCCTTGGCTCAAAGGTACTTATCCTAGATTTAAAATAAATAAAAAAATAAATGAATAAATGAGGAGGTTTGCCTGGATTAGGGACACAGACCTCTCCCAGGACACCCACGCTAAAGCTACGGATTTCTCCTCCGAGAATAATTATATTTTGGGGGACAAAACAGAGGTCTACATGGAAAAAAGTGGAGGAATACAACGCCACCTACTGAAGTAATGTGTCCAAGGATAGGGCCTCCACTTCCTATAGTTTCTCAACAAGGGGAGGCAGGGGTAGGGGCTCCTACTCCAGGCCTTTTTTACAAGCCTGAGCAATGCCAGACTACCAGCAGACCAGGGGACAGAAGGGCAGCTAGACAGACAGAGCCAGCCCCACAGGTCAAGGCCCAACCTAAACAGAACCCCTGATGTGTTTGTGCAGATCACCTCCCCCCTACCAGTAGGTGACACGCTGGCTCACTTCCTCCAGGCTTGGCAGTGCATCACCACAGACAAGTGAGTCCTACAGATAGTGAGCCAAGGTCTTGTCCTAAGCTTCAAAACACTTCCCAAGCTAAGGAGCAGAAGTTTTCCGTAAGTATCCCCAACAGAGAGGGTGCTTCTGGAAACAGAAGTTGCCAACCTATTACAAATCAGAGCAGTGGAACCTGTCCTTCTGTCTCAGAGGGACAATGGGCTCTACTCCAGATACTTCCTAACACAAAAGAAAAATAGGGACTGGTGACCAATACTAGAACTCAGACTCCTGAACGAGCATGTGACAAAACCGAAGTTTAGAATGGTCACCCTGGCTATGATTATACCCACTTTCCAGTAGACAGGCTGGTTGGCATCCTTGGACCTCAAGGATGCCTATTTCCACATACTAATCCGACTTAGCCACAGAAAGTATCTGAGGTTCAGACTTCTCTCAGGTCACTACCAGTTTATGGCCATGCCTTTTGGCCTAATCTCTGTTCCAAGGGCATTCACAAAGTGCCTACCTGTCATAATGGCTCACCTAAGAAGGCAAGGGGTCACAGTATTTCCTTACCTAGATCACTGGCTAGTCATAGGACAGTCCCCTCAACACACCAGAGATTCATTGGCTCCAGTCCAGACCACCCTGGAATTTCTGGTGAATGCCCAGAAATCACAGGTAGACCCGGCCTAGGTGTTGGACTTCATAGGGGCAGAGGTAGATACCCTGCAAGGAAGGGCATTCCTCATTCAAGACAGGGTAAACAGTATTTTGCAGCTGGCAGGAACCTTCACGTTAAACAGGCCCAGGCCAGCCAGACATTTCCTGCAACTACTAGGCCACCCGGCAGCGGCCACATCCATAGTGCCAGGATCAAGATTCCAGATGAGACATTCAGTTCCACCTAAGGGCTTACTGGTCCCAAAAGAGGAATCCTTTGGCCAAGCTGGTACCTGTTTCACAAACTCTCATACAGGCACTGCAATGGTGGTTGGACAGACAAAACCTCAGAGAGGGAACCCCTTTCAAAAAAGAGACCCCCTCACTGGTCATTACAACAGATACATCCCTACTGGAGTGGAGGGACATACATGCTTGACCTCAGGGCCAGTGGTACATGGTCCTCTCAGGAATCACTCCTGCACATCATCTTGTTAGAGATCAGAGCAGTGTATCTGGCTCTTCAGGCATTTGCGCCTCAACTAAGGGGCAAGGTGGGGCAGGTCAGAACAGACAACATCACCACAATGTATTACATCAGCAAGCAGGGAGGCACCAGATCAACCTTACTATGCACAGAAGCCAAGAAGGTCTGGAGACTTACCTACTCCTTGCAGGTGTCCCTGTCCACCATCCACCTGCCAGGCAAGGAAAATGTTCTGGCAGACTCCCTAAGCAGGATAAGCCAGAACCATTATGAGTGGTCCATAAACAAACAGGTGCTACATCCAGTGTTCAGAGGGTAGGCACACCAGCGATAGATCACTTTACCTCCTCAGACAACCACCAGCTGCCATAGTTCTGCTGCAGGCCTCTGGCCAATTGGACTGTGCCAGTGGATGCCCTGACATTGGACTGGTCTGTCAGATTTCCTTATGCCTTTCCTCCCTTTCCTCTCTTCCTCAGGGTCCTGATAAAACTCAAGTCCCAGCCAGCAACTATGATCCTGGTGGCTCCAGAATGGGTGAGACAGCCATGGTGCTTTCTCCTGTTAACCTTGTCAATGGCACAGCCAATCTACCTCCCTCAAAGGCACAATCTGATGACCGCTTCTCAGGGCAGGATACTGTACCCTAGCCTCAAGTCCCTTTGCCTCAGGGCTTGTCTCGTAAAGACTGAGTTTGCCTGCTTACACCTCTCTGAAGAGATCCTCACTGTCCTTAGGGGTTCTCAGAACCCCTCAACCAGGAAAACATATGCTTCCAAATGGAAGAGGTTCTTTATATGGTGTGGCCACAAAGATGTCCACCCTGCCACCGCTGGGGTGCCTATCCTTTCGGATTACCTGACCCATTTAGACTCACTAGGCCTTAGGCCTTCTACTTTGAAGGTGCACCTGGCTACAGTTTCTGCCTACATCAGGGGTCTGTCAAAGACAGATCCCTGGTATCTCATTCTGTCATCAGAAAGTTCTTTAAAGGCCTGCTGCACCTTCATCCTCCTTTAAGGGAACCAGTGTCAGCCTGGGATCTCAACATCTACATTGCCAGGCTAATGAAACCCCCCTTCAAGCCAATGGCAACTGAAGATTTAAAGTATGAGAGCTGGAAAGCTGCTTTCCTAGTGGCCATTACTTCAGCCAGGTGAGTAAGTGAGCTTCGACCCTGTACACAGATTTGAGCTATATCTTTTTTCACAGGGATAAGGTTATACTCAGGACTAATAGGAAATTCCTTCCTAAAGTGGTATCAGATTTCCATTTGAACCAGTCTGTCACATGGCAGTCTTTTTCACTACCAACTCCAGCTCAGGGGAGCGGAGATTGCAAAGACTGGATGTCAAGAGGGCACTTTGTCACTATCTGGATAGGACCACGTCCTACAGACCAGAGGTTACCCAGTTATTTCTCACCTACGGGGAAGTGGATAAAGGTAAACCAGCATCTACAAGGACCAGTGCATGCTGGATAGTAGCCTGCATGCAGGTCTATTACAGCAAAGTGGGTAAGCAGCCACCCCAGGGCCTCAGGACACATTCTACCAGGGGCACATCTGCGTCTGTAGCTGCAGCAAGAGATATACCCCTACTGGAGATTTGCAAAGCAACTACATGGAAAACTGTTCACACATTTACCAAGCACTACTGCCCAGATATACAGTCCAGAAGTAATGCCAGGTTTGACACAGCAGTTCTGCAGAGCCTTTTTCCCAAATTGGACCTCTGTCCTACCACCAAAGGTATTGCTTGGTAGTCTGCATTAGTTAAGCAGACTGAGTGATTCTTGGGGTTTGAAGAAAAAAATACTCACCATAGTAATCATGTTTCTTCCAGGGGATCACTCAGTCTGCTTAAGCTCCCACCCTGCCTCCCCTACCAGAGCCAGGAAAAAGGGATCTCTTGTCTTGCATCTCTACTGGTCACTATATGTCCTACTACCCTTTGTATTTAAGCTTGATGGTTAAAGTTTTTCATACCAGTTGTATTCTATTGTTATCCCTTCTTACAGGGATCATTCTTTAGAGGCCCTCAGGTGGGGAAAGATGTTAAGTAGTTAGCTAGCCTTCTCTTTGTTAGGCTTCGTAATGAATCTGAGCACTTCAGAGTGCAGCAGTTACTAGGGGTAGCAATTTAAAATTGGCATGAGCCAATGAGAGTTCCATCATTTACAGTACATACATTCCATTCTCTCCGGGGCAGTTCAGCACTAAAGGTTGACTGTATTAGTTAAGCAGACTGAGTGATCACCTGGAAAAAACATAATTACTATGGTGAGTAATTTTTTTTCTGGAGCACCCTTTCCTCTGAAAAATACCTCCCACTTGTACCTTATTCACCCTGTGAGGCATTTAAAGATCTTGATCATATCCCCCCCTCTCCCTCCTGTCCTCCAGGGTGTACATGTTTAATTCCTTTAGCCTTTCCTCATAGGGTATTTGACGTAGACCCTGTACCATCTTGAAAGCCCTCATTTTGACAGACTCCACCCTGTCTAAGTCCTTCTTGAGATGTGGCCTCCAAAACTGGACATAGTAGTCCAGATGGGATCTTGCTAAAGACCTATATAGTGGCAACACCACTTCCCTCTTCATGCTGGTAATACCCCTACCTATACATCCCTGCATCCCACTAGCTCTTCCAATCACTTTGTTGCATTGTCTGGCCATCTTCAGGTCAATCAATATGATTACCCCCAGTTCTCTTTCCTGCTTGGTCACTGCTAGTATCTCTCCCCACCCCCAATTTGTACTGCATCCCGCTGGTTTCTGTGACCCAAGTGCATTATTTTGCACTTTTTCTGCAGCCCAAGCGCTATGTGCCAGTGGGCTACTACCCCTGTCTGTTGACTACCACACAGGTTAAGGGGTCTGTAGGCTAAAATACACACAATGCCCTCCCTCACTGGTACCAGTGCAAACCCCCTTTGTCCTGACAGTCCTAGCTGGGTACCCAGACTTAACGCAGGTCTGCTAGATGCCGTGTGTTGGCTGGCATTGGGGCCCTTGAAGTAAACTTTTCCTAGGTTGCTAACACTCGTAAACCTTTACTTCCCTTTGGTCAGGGCAAGCCTTGGGTTACTTATGGTCCTGCAGTGCTAGGGTTCGGCTACTGGCACAGGACTCTGGAAGTCCAAGAATCAATCAATTACTTGCACCGAAGTCAGCAAGAAGATGGGGCAGAAGAATGCTGGTCGACCTTAGACTTGCTTGAAGACTCTTGCAGCTTGTCATCTTTTAACTTGCTTGAAGATTCTTGCAACTTGTCCCCTTCAGCCTGCTCTATAGGCCAGATCACAGAGCCCAAGTGCAAGGCCTACAAGGCCACAAGGAACCCAGACCCAGGTGTGACTCCACAGTCTGGCTCCCCCAATGGGTCCAGAGTGCCCTAGCACTCAGGCACGCACCCAAAGCCCCCTGCAGCCAAGTCTGCCTCATTCGGTAGGGGGTTGCAGGTTCCCTACCTGACTTCCAGTTGCAGCTGTAAGGATTTTCAGTTCTCACCTTTCTCCAGGGCAGGAACAAACACCTCTGACGTGAGCAACAAGTTCTCCGAATTCCACTTCCACAGTGACTTTTTAGCTGGTGACTTGTAACCTCTGATTTTGATCTCCACCTTTTCACAGCTGGCTTTCAGCAAAGCAACAGGTTCCCGACTTCTGGACACCTGAAAACCATTTATTTCCAATGTATTCAAGCTTGAGCCGATGTGCCCACTTTAGCTCTGGTACTCACATAGGTTCATAAGCAGATATACGAGTTCAGTAAACAGTAAGGCCTTTTGTAGAATTTGCCAACCATGTATGTCATAGGTAGAAATCATATGTTTTGTTTCCCATATGTGTATCTAGTCTATTTGTAAGAATTGTCAGGTTTTTGCTATTGACTACATGCTGAGGGAACATATTCCACATTGTAATTACCCTTTGAGTGAAGAACTTATTCCTTTTATTCGCTATATTTTTTCACCTTTTATAAATATTGCTACGAGTTGATTTAGTACTTTTGTGTCTTGTGATCCCTACTGTTTCACTCATATAATTATCTTTTATAGCCTGATATGTTAAGCAGAGGTCTCCTCTAATTTGTCTATATTTAGTAGACAACAATTTTAATTTTGTCAATCTATCAGTATAATTAAGGTGTTGTAACAGTTTAATTTTTCTTGTAAGTTTTCTCTGTACACCCTCTATCCTTTTTTGCTTCTTACAGTATCAGTTGCGCTAAACTGAGAGCAGTATTCCAAGTGGCGGCGCACCACACTTGTATAGAGTGGTACAGTTACTTCAGCTTCTCTGCTTTTTATATTGCCTAATACAGTTCCTATGATTTTGTCATTTTTTAACTATTACCGAGCTGTTTCTGTCGAACGATAGATTGCTGGTGATCATTACTCCCAGATCTTCTTCTTCTACTGTACTCTGAAGTGTAATGTTATTTAATTTATAGTTAAGTTGAGGATTTTTTCTTCTGAAGTGCATAACCCTACTTTTGTTTTCATTAAAATCCATTTTGTTTTCCTTTGCCCAATCTGATAAATGATCAAGTTGTTTTTGTAACTGTCTGCTGTCAGATTCTGACCTTAGAAGTCCTCCAACCTTACAGTCATCAGCATACTTGCTTATCCATGCATTGTCTGTAACTGTCATAGTGGACACCATAATATTAAACAAAGTGGGACCAAGTACTGATCCCTGAGGGACACCACTTGTTACATTTCCCCAGTCTGATAAGTGTCCCGTTACAGATACACTCTGTTGACGATCTTCAAGCCATGACTGTACCCAATTAATGATTTTAGGATGCAACTTTATTCATTGTAAGTGCTGTAAGAGTATTCAGTGGAACGCTTTATCAAAAGCTTTGGGAAAATCCAAGATGATGACATCGACAGATATACTTATATCCAATGTGGCACTAACTGGTTCAAAGAACTGTATTAGGTTAGTGAGACAAGATCTGCCAGATACAAAGCCAAGCAGAGTGGTGTCAACTGATTCACAGTTCCAGTGCTCCCCTTTCAGAGCTCAGAGTCACTTACAAGTCCACACTGTTGCAGGCTTACTGCAACACTGGATCTCCAAAACACCAAGAGCTTTCACCAAATGCCTTGAACGTTCAGCTGCAACACCACAGTTCCATTTGACCATTTAAGTCCTGTAGAAGGCCTCCTGTTCTTTAAACACACAGCACTGGGTCTCTCTTGACTCAATCAGAGCCCAGCTCAGATTCCCCAAACTGCCCAAAGTCACAGGTGTTTCACCCAAAAATCTCGGCTTCTGATTGGCTGATTCTTGCTGGTAATCACAAATATTAATAGTTGTTAGCCCAGTTCAATTATTGATTGGCCAAAAGTCTTTGGCACCAGAATTAATTTACACTTCTTCCCATAAGTCATCACAACCAGCTTTTGGGTGCCTAAGTAACTGATTGACTGTCCATAGGGGTCATAGTATCATAACATGGCTGCTATCCCAGCAGTTCACATACAGTCCACCAGCAGTCCCAACTTTCATGCCCTGATGCAACCAAAATAAATACTTTTATTTATTCATTACCCCCTCAATCTCATAGCTTTCTTTTCCCCCTGCTGTCCGACTGCAGAGTTTAGTGTTTTATTTTAGCCCTTTCCCTGTCGCTAGTGCTGTTCTACACTGAGGCACATAGACAGCGCTATTGGCATTCTTAAACAAAAAGACTCTGCTGCTCCTCCTGCACCTCCTCTATGTCTCTGGTCCCCGATTAGCTGAATTTGGGAACCTGGAGCACTGGAGAGGCATCCAAATGGCTGCAGGGATGGCTGAAAAAGACAATGCACCAATGTGCATGTGCAGGCCACCCGAGGCACTGAAGTGTAGTAACAGGCTGACGGCTCCATAGTTCAACTCCTCCAGCTCTGATTCACAAAAAACACTCACTAGGGGCTGGATGGGGACTGCAGAGGCAATCCTGAACTAAGGGACTCCAGCTAGGTGGTGGGTCATAATGGGAAGAATGGGAGAATGGGGCAGCCTCTGAGGCAAGCAGGTAAGCCACCGACAGGGGGGTTACATTTCTATTACACCCTAGCTGCTAAACATTTGACCACTCCTGCAGTCATTTCAAATATCTTGTTGCAGATTTGAACCCTTAATCCCCTGAGGAAGAAATTTTGGATGGTGCATACAGCACACCAATGAAAATGGGCAGAGAGGAGGGGAGGGGAAAGATAGCCTAATAAGGAGAACCCCATGGGAGGAGGATACAGCCTTTCTGACATCCGTAATGCAGGAGAGGCTCTGATGTTCTAAGAGTAGTGACCCTGCCCCCATATTTACCCCATCCTCTCTAAACAGCTGATAGTTGGGAAGTGCCCAGTTAGACTCTGGGATCTTGGCAGAGAGCCAGGTTTTGGAGATACGTCAGATATCAGGAGAGTATTGCAAAACCGATGTGGACAGCAGGTCGGGTTTTGGAAGAAGGCTCTGAGCATTAAGGTGAAAAATGCTCAGGCCTTGGACAACTGTGGTTGCAGAGAAGGATGGTGGTGTTGGGCCTGGGTTGAGCTCCACATTGCCAGCCAGGAGAAGTAGCAGGGATAGCCTGTGACAATGTTGACCACGAGTGAGCACTTTCAAAAAGGGTGACTCAATCACAGCGCCTGTGCACAGGGTTACCGGGCAGGGAGGGTGACAAGATTGGGGGGGTCCGCAAATGTAGCGACAGGATGTCGCTATACGTACACGTGCATGGGGGGAGCGAGCATGCCATGTGACAGGTGGAAGGAGAGGAAGGGTTTGTGGGGTGTAATGCAGTGCTCAGCTGCCAAGCTAGCCGTGTGGTGTGGTAAGTGGGTGGCAGTCTAGGGCTGTGAGGGTACTGGGTTCGGTCCTAGGGGCGGTCTATTTTTTTGTGCTATCTGGGACTTTGTTTTGCACCCACTCCCAACATACACTCCCCTGGAGTTGAAAATCCTTAAGTAGGGTATGTGTGGGGGTGAAGCTTCCTCTGTGTGTGTGTGTGTGTGTGTGTGGGGGGGGGCGCCAGTAGTGTACATCGCCAAAATTGATTTTCAGTGATGTACACTTGCCCTAACGGTGATCATCTTTCTGCGATCGCCGTTATGACATGGAACTGGAGCAGGATCGGGGCAGTAAAATGAAATGGGATTTCTGCCTCTTAGAGCAGGGGGAGGAGGAAAGGGAGTAGAGAGATAGGGGAAGGAGAGGAAGAGGAGGATGCAGTGAAGAACCTTAAGGTCAAGGGAGGGAGAAGGTAGGAGACCAAGATGGATAGGAGAGGAAGGGGGTAAAGGGGAGGACTGAGGGAGGGGTGAGCATAGTGGGTAGAGAGAAAGAGGTGTTGATGGGGTTGGGGGAGAAATGGATTCTGGCTGATCCAGTGGGGGAAAGGAATGAGGAAGACGAGTAATAAGTATTACAAGCATGAAGAAAGATGCAACAGGCAAACTGTTAAGCAGTGCAGTAAAAATGATAAAATATTTCATGCTGCAACACTTAAAATCTCCACTTAGTAACAGGACTAAGTAGTGAAGACCCACAATAACAATGAATAAGCAAGTGGCTAACATGGAATGTCGGCAATGATTGGTGAGGTGCTATGCAGTACTGGATTTAGCCCAGCTCTCCAAGTCACACTAATACTACTACCGGGGGCCAGAGGGCGGGGGCTTCTCCAGTCACTGGCAGGGGGCAACATGGAGGAAACAGCACTGTGGATTCTGAGAGGGGTCCACAATGCCATTTCCCCCATCCCACTCCCCCACTGGTGACTGGAGCAGCTCCCACCTCCCCTCTAGCCCCCCTGGTAGTGGTACTACTAGTAGAGAGCTGGGCTTAATCCAGTGAATGAGCACGTGCTTGTAGGGGCACATGCTCATTCATTGCAAGCTCAGTCAGGCTGCTGACCATGGAGGTGAGTGGGCCACTCAGGGTACTTGAGGAGGGCAGGGGGAAACTATCTGACAGGATGGGGGTTGGGGTTCCACTAGACACAAGGGACATTTTTATTTTTGTACATTGGGGGTTGGGGTAAATGTGTGTGAATCTCAGCTTGGGGGAGGTTCTTCAGTTTGGGCTGGTGATCGGCCATTGGGAGGGCCTCTGTACACACCAGGGATGAATATATTCATTTTAATGTTGCTCAGTGGTAGTTATCTAAAAGTTGCCTAGCTCAAGGTACCACTGAGGCACTCAAGTTACTATTTGCATTGACTGTAATGTGATTCTGCCTCATTCTGCCTCAGTATACCCAGGTATACCTCAGTACTGAGAAACTTTTCTATGACTACCACATATATATATATATATATACATATATATTTATAAAATGGGGTGGTAAAATCATAGAAATCCCACTTATACAATTGGACAGAACACGTCACATGACTGTGCATTATTTCCCTGTCGACCGCACGCCTTCCAGTACGACTGCACACCTGAACTACTTTCCAGTCCTCAAAACCTTTTCACCAGCAGCGAGACCACTTCCACACCTGGGTGCAGCTTAGGCACCCACACTAACACACATATGCAACTGGACACCTACAGGCATAAGTAAATATACCAGTAGTAGCCCCACACCCATAAACTGATCTCTTCATCATACCATTAATATTTACATAAAATGTAATTTAAAAATCAAATCCTGCCTGCCATTTTCACAGTCTCGCAGTGTACAACCACTTTTATTACTGTAACCACTGTGACCAATCAGTCTGATTAACACAAACCTAGCTGTATATAGAAAAGCAGGAGAACATACATTTTTTCGTTGTCTTCTCTTAATTTCTGTGAAAAAAGCTGTATTTTGAGGGAGAGTACCGCGATCGTGGATGTCTTTCACTTTCACTGCCGAAATGATGCGAGGATAGACCGAGAGTCAGTAGCTTTAGGGACGTAGACGGAAGCGAGACCGAGTGTTGCTATAGCAACACTCGCTCTCACTTCCTTCTACCTTCCTAAAGTTACTGACTTCCTCGGTCTATCCTTGCTCCCTTTCGCATACAGTATGTAACTTGTATTACTCAAAGGGAACACAAACTAACAGGAGGGAGTCACTTTTCTTATTTTTTTAAACAGAGAGGGGCTTACTTTCGTCTCTTAACAGGTTCTCACTTTCTGAAATGCACACCGCTCAATCACGCTACATTTCGGCAGTGAAAGTGAAAGACATTCATGATCGCGGTACTCTCCCTCCAGATGCAGCTTTTTTCACACAAATTAAGAGGACACTACTTAAAAACAACTAGTTCCTTCTACTTTTTGGTACACAGGCAGTGTTTATTAAATCCTCTACCATATTATTTAGCAGGTACATATCACCAATTACAGTGAAAGTGCTCCCAATCATACTTGCCTCCCTCATTTTTCAATACAACCTTATTTTAAACCTCTGCCAACATATCATTTATTTACCAGCTAGACAGAGGGACTACTTTTCCACCACCCCCCCAAAAAAATATATGGCCATTTTATAAGATAGATAAACCATTCTGAGGTGTGCGGTCGCGCTCTGATATACGCATGCCTTGGGCGATTGAAGCACACAAAGGCGTGCGTATATCAAAGCGCGACTGCACACCTCAGAGTGGTATATCTATTACATATAGTTATATTATACTGCCCCAGAAAGGCCAATGTAGTGATGGTTGCACGGTCACTTCTTTGTTAAACCTTAAAGTTTGCACTTTTGCAACCGTTTGTCCGATTTGCCTGAAATTTTGCATGCACAACTGTCAACCATAGATCTCTGGATATAGACAGTTTTGTTCCAGTTGGATGTATGGTTGCAGAACAGTAGGGCACTCAAAATGTGACAAATCACCAACTTTTTCAGTAAGCCATAATGGACTGAAGAATGTGCTTGAGTGGCTTCAGATGTGTTTGTCTACATGTGGCCTGGGTTGAACTGGTTCCTTCGGAAGATTTGGTGAAAAAATATTGCTTCGTTCAAAAGTTATTCAAGTTTTTCATGTCCCATTTTAGCCTATGGGAAAATTTATATGTGCATTGCGAAAACTTTTGCAATCACATTTTTGTTGTCGAGCTTCTTGAAATTGTGTTCGTGCTGCCGCCATCTTGTTTTCAATTAGTGAGAGAGAAAAAAAAGTTGTAACTCAAAAAATATTACCCTTTGGTAAACAGCAACAGTTGTTTACCTAGTCGGGCCCTGATTAACATGACCCTGGCATTAGTTTTTTAGTAGCTGGTCTGCAAATGTTTTTTAAACTTTTGCCGTTTTCTGATTGCAGCAACATTTTTTGTTGACGCTAAAACAATCGCAATCAGAAAAAAGTAACCTCGGCCGCATTTTTCTGTGTGTGATAACATTTCCATTATAGAGATAGGAGTGCCACGAAAACATTAAAGTAATTGCAATAACACTGCACGAACACATTTTATAAGGTGTTGTTTTCTTTGTCACTTCATTGTGCTAAGGTGGATTGTGCTTTTGGCATGAGATTTTCAGGGTGGCAAGCTCTGGTCCCACAGATGTGCCTTTTCATGCTTTGGTACCAAAATATTAAATGGGTCCATAGTTACAGTGTTCCAAAGTTGAGAATTTTTCCCATAGGATAACATTGTGACGCCCATGACACCTTTCGGTGCCCATACCTCAAAAATGGTTCGAGATATGAATTTTTGCCACAAGTAGGTTGGAAAGCCATGAATACCATGAATTTTAAATTTTTTTCTACCTTGTACGGTTACTGAGATATTTGGAAAGTAGTATTCCAATGGCTCATTTTCATGACCGTAGGCCAGTGTTATGCCCTCAACGTTAGCACTCACAGCACTTTTTGGAGCCTGTATCTTGGAAATGATGTCAGATACAGATTTTGTTGACTTATCTCGTGTGGAGTTCTCGCTGTTGTGATTACAACAGCACTGGGATTTCTTTCCTAGCTGCTAAGGTTGCTAAGATATTAGCAAATTACTGTTACAAGGTTTCCTTGCCCTACAGGGCTGCTGTATGGCTCCATAGTTATGTATAAGTGGGAGTGCAGGGCCTGGAGGGCCTGTGCTCCCACAGATAAATATGATTATGCACAAATGGGCAGCCTGGTGAGTTGGGCCCCACGCTCCCACCAACATATACCATTTACTATTTATGTTTATTTTTTTATTATTTTTTCAAAAAGTAAGGAAATTCTTTGCAAAAAACTTAATTAATGCATCAGTTAGGGTTATTTCCACAGTGGCAAAAGTGTGGAAATTCAACATTAGGGTTTCCACCCCCCCACCTCGGGTACAGAAGTCATGTTAAAGCCTTGATAGGACTTAGGCTTTTACACGGTTCTTGAAATGGATTACAGTAAAGAACCTTGTTACCTGCAAGTCTGGAAACGTAGACACGGTTCCATCTCTGCTTCAGTCCCCAGAAAGCATGTTCAGCAAGCACCACTTAGCACGGTCGGAGCAGTACATGTGGACCCTGCAGCATGGATGCTTTATCCATGATAAAACACTGCTCATCTCAGTCAGAACACAGCAACATGATAAGTGATAAAATGTTTCATAAACTTTTACTGTATAATTTATCATGCTGTAGCCTGGACAGGACCTTTAGGTAAAAGATTCCATAACATACTACCATTCCAGAGCTATTCAACCCATGTGTGACTGTTGTTTTCCTACAATTTTGAGTATGTTGAATCATCATCATCATGTTTATAAATGCAGTACTGAGAGTGAACCTGATGGCAAATTGTGCAGAATGTGGCAGTCAGATGTATGACATTCACTTGGACACTGGGTTGTATAACACCTGTGCTCTGTGAACTGTGGAGGTGGGCTATCAGATGGCAGACTAACTTCACATTTTTGATGTTAATGAGCTAAGTCCTACAAATTTATGGGACCTTCTGACCTCATACCACTTCTTCAGGAATTTAAGATTCATATCACTACCACAGTCCAGGTAATCTGCTGGAGATGACTGTTTTGCATTTGTGGCCCCAGGCCTACTGAAATTCCCTATCACTAAATATTCAAACTGCTCCTTCACTATAAAGTTTAACAAGCATGTGTCAATTCTGAATGTTTGCTTAGTGTAATAGAGCTGTAAAGGGAACATAAACAATATGTAATATAGAATATTATATGTATTGATCCCTGGTGAGGCCTCACCTAGAGTACTGAGCCCAGTTCTGGAATCCTCACATTAGAAATCATAAGGATAGGTTGGAGACAGTACAGAGTAACAGACATGATTCAGGGCCTTCAGGACAGATCCTGTGAGGAGCACTTCAAGGCACCAAATATATGAGAGGAAGATTTTCCAAGGTGTCCAACTCCTGCACCTACTAGAAACAGCTTCCCTACATCCTTCTGCATTGCCCTATGCATCGGATTATAGGTCCACCACTTCTGCCTCCTTTTCCTTCTTTGCCATCTCGTTCAAGCAAGTGGAAGACCTACTACTCAAACTTAACACTAAAAGAGTGCCAGAGCAGATAACCTTGACCCTTTTTTCCTAACGCTCTGTCATCATTATCTTACAGCCCCTATTACCCACCTATTTAACTTGTCACTTATTGAAGGCACTGTACCCCCGATTGGAAAATAGAGCACATACTGACCCTCTTTAAGCCTGAAGATCCCCACAACATGAATAACTTTAGGTCAATCTCGATCCTGCCAGTTCTGTTGAAGCTCTTGGAAAAACTGGTTAGTGTGCAGGTGTGTGATTTTCTAGTAACACAAGTTGTTCAACCCCCTGCAGTCTGCGTTCAGACAACATCATAGCACTGCATGTACCTTGGCAAAAGTAACAAACGACTGGCTAGAGGCTGCTGATGTTAAGCTGGTAACAGGGGCTGTATTTCTGGGCCTTAGTGAGGCAATCAATACAGTCACCCATGGTCTTCTTCTGGGTAACCTCACTGAACATGGACTTGATAGATCAGCAATAAAATGGTTTACCAGCTACCTTGAGGAAAGACATTAACAAATAAAGGCTAATGGGACCTTCTCTTCCCCACTTCCCTAGACAAGAGGGGCTCCCCAATGTTCAATCCTGGGCCCATCAATTTTCTTGCTGTATGTTAACATTAGCTATAACATTACTGACTCCACAATTCACCTCTTTGCTGATGACACTGTTCTGTACACCTCTAAACCATCATCCATTCAAGTCTACACTGCCCTCCAGGCCGACTTTGATCAGCTCCAGAACAATTTAATCCAGTTTAAACTCCTACTAAAGGCAAAAAAAAAAAAGTTATATTTTCCACCCACCTTACACACCCAATGCCCCTGCCAGCTTCTGCCCTCAGCCACCCATCATCACCCTATTTGGTGATGCACTCGAAGCAATAGACCCATTCAAATACTTGGGCTTCTTGCTTGACTCGCATCTCTCCTTTGTCCACCATATTGAAACCTTAGTAAAAAAAATGAGAATGAGATTTGGTTTCTTCTTCAGAAACAAAAAACGTTCTCGAGAACCTAGAACGACATTAGTGCAAGCTACATTTCTGCCCTTACTAGATTACGTGGACATCCTATATAACAATTGTGCTTCTCTCTGTCTGCATAAACTGGATGTACTATATCATTATGCTATCCGCTTTATTATTACCAGTGTCACAGCCAGAACTCATCACTGCATCCTTTATAAGGAGGTGAACTGTACCTCACTGGCAAACAGGAGACTAGTACACTTCTATGTCTGGACTTACAAAGCCCTATCAAACAAACTGCCTAATTATATTGTTACTTTCTTTTAACACTTGCATAACTTATATGCCCTGAGAAGGTGTGACTACATTCCCTAGCGGTACCTAAAGTATGCACCCGATATGGTAAAACTGCTATTAGCTATATGCTACCTTCAGTGTGGAACAAGCTTCAATTAACGCTAAAACTCTAAACCCTGACCACACTAAATGCTTTCAAAACCCTTATGAAGAAATACATCAATGAGACCTGTCACTGCTTCTAATGTTTCGATTAACCTGGCTCCCCCTTCTCCATCCCAGGAGCTATCCTTTATATTGTCCTTGGAGAAGACCATGTCTTGTTAATCTTAAATCTAATTATTCTTCCCCTTAGGCCTGTAAAATCCAAAGACAGACCTTCTCTGGTTCATATTTTATATTTTGCTAGTTTTTATCCTGTGTTGTTCATACCTTTCGTGGCTGAAAAATGAACATCCTTCCCCATATGCCAGTAAAAATTACCCTGCTATGCTCTCTGAATGCCTCCTTGTAGATATACTTATTGTAAATATATTTTTTCCCCCCAATTGTTTAACTAGGTGAGACACAGTAAGCTGAAAGCTTGTTTACAGGTGCAACCTGGGAGCGCAGGGAAGTTAAGTGACTTGCTCGGGGTCACACAGTGTGCAAATGGGGGCTGTGGTATTCAAACCCAGGTCTCCAGATTTGCAGCTCAGAGCCGTAAACCACTGCACTATATAGCCTCCTTATTATCTGTATTCAATGTCTGATTTTACTACTAAACTGTATCACTCTTTTTCTTTGTTTGTATACTATGACTGTACTATAATATGTATTCTGTAGTGTCCTGTTGACTGAACTCGTTTTATGATGATTTATATAAGGGACATTCTTGCAAATGAACTTGCTTAATGGATTCTATCCCTTCACAATAAACTTGAACGTGAACTTGAAATATTGGGAGGAAGATTTTACAAGGAGTCCAGCTAAGCTGCACCACACAGCACAAGCCCAGTCAGGGAGCAGCACAGGAGAAGGAGGCTGGCTCTGTCCCAATGTGGGACCCTCTGCCATGCACCTGTTAGGCACATCAGGTCACATTGGCTGGAGTTTCAGCCCACCACCCTGCCCCATCCCTATGACTTTTAAATACCTGCTCAAGTGGAGCTAGACTAAGTAACTAGAGATTGTACAGATAAGGAGAGGAGGTGGAGCTCTAGAGTGCGGATGTTTGGAAGCATCTAGCTATATTTGGGATGCTACAACTGAGTTACTGTCAATGCTGCATTTTGACTACTGTCAATTTGGGAGGTTAAATCAGAGACCATGAATTTGGGATACAGTCATGGGGATATTTATGTATATGTATATTTGTGATTCTGCACTGGGGTTACTGCATTTGGTTTGGGTTACTGTCAATACTGTATTTGGGTTACCATCAATTTATGATGTTTAAGATGTGGGTTACTGTCAGTGATCTATGATACTGCACTTGGGTTACTGCATTTGGGTTGGGTTATTGCATTTTGGTCGGGTTACTACATATTGGTTACTGGCAATCCTGCATCTTGGTTACTGACAATCTCTGAGGTTTAGTCTGAGACACTACATTTGGGTTACTGTCAGTGGGGAGCTTTGTGTCGAATCTGGGCTGTTTAAAGGGGAAACTGTCATCTACAGGATTTCTTAATGTCTGAAAGCCCATAAAAAGCTAATTTGAGTGAGCGAATTGTGTTTATCTGTGAGTCTTTGCAGTCCAGAGTTATTGTGTAAATCAGCATGTAATTAAGGGCTGGGACAGCCATGTGTTTCAGGCACCTGACAGGAAATTATGTCAGAGTGACTTGGCCCTTCTTTGACTGTAGATAATCCAGAAAGTTAAATAGAAATCATCTGTTTTATTAAGTGTGTTTTAAGGTATTATTACAACACTTTCTACATTTATAATAATTGGTCTGCATATGCATTGAAACTAGTGAGTTATCACCTTTAGATTTCAAACTGTTAGTAAAACTAGTCTATCTTCAGGATTGCTTTAACCACTAAGCTATACTGTCAGCTGATCATCAAAAATGACATATCTCAAGGGTGGCTCTGTGATGTCAACAGGTATTGGGGCCCCATATCAGGATTTCTAAATCCTGACTGTGTTCCTGTCAGTACAGATTTCTGGGGCTGCCACATCACCAATTCCTGTCTTTTTTTGTTCCCTTTCTTACAGCCTTTTCTCTTAAAATGTTGGGTGTGATCTCAGGTCTACAAGATACAAACACGGCTACGTACCTACTGGCCTGTCATCATGGGGCCAGGCTTGAAATGTGTCGTTTTTGATTATCAACTGGCAGTACAGCCTAGAAGTTAAAGCAAGGAGCTGTGAACAAACTTCGTTCATCCAGCAGAATGGGTTTTGATTCCAACATGCTTTACTTGTATAGTGTGTGACCACAGCAAGTCATTTAACCTACCTTTGCTCCCAAAACACACCCGGGAACAAGTTGTAGCTCAGTGTGCCTTTCCTGGACAAAGACAGTAAAAGCAATCTGAGCATGTTTAGTTTAGTTTTTGTTGACCAGGTAGGTGCACTAGACAAATCCTGCCTATTTTCAGGCACAACCCAAGGGAGGGGGATACAGATGAATACCAACTGACCTTGAACTAGATTAAGCTGTTGGTGGTATTTTCAGTGAATGAGGGAAATTTGGCCAGGACACCGGGGAAATTCCCCTACTCTTTTTGATAAGTGCCATGGGATCTTTAACATCCACCTGAACAACCACCAATCCAAGCAGATGGGACCTTGGTTTAACATCTCATCCAAAAGACAGCACCTCAGAAGTGCAGCACCCCTCTCATGCTGCATCACAGTGTCAGTACTAGGATATTAACCCAAGTGCCAGATGTGGGAACTGAACCCACAGCCCTCTGATCTCCCGGCCTCAGAGGCAAGTGAGGTAAGTGCTACCTATTGAGCCACTGACACTGCATGTGTTCTGATTCTGAAAATATTATGCTCTTTCTATATAGATTTGACTTGAAAAGAAAAAAAGAGGACACACTTACTTGTTTACTAATTGCAAAAACACATAGATGGACAACATTGTTAAAACATGCATAACCTGAAATGCATTTTTAAAAGAGTATTTTACATGTTTTGATGAAGTTAAAAGTATAAAAGTTTCTTACTAAAATACTTTGGATGGAATGGGATTTTCTATTGTAACAGTGACAGAATTCTATAACTAACAGTTTGAAATGTAACGGTGATAACGCATTAGTTTCATTGCACATACAAAACAATTATTATAACTGTAGAAAGTATAGGGCTATGCCGACAGACTGTGACTTTCCAGAATGCTGTTCCCACTGTAATGTAAAAAACAACAACAACACAGAAGAAAAGAAAATAAAAAAACAAAAAGGAGAGACAGGTGTGTGTGTGTGTGTGTGTGTGTGTGTGTGTGTGTGTGTGTGTCCATCTGTCTCTGACAGAAGTGCTGCACTAACTGAACTGTGCTGAAAGGGAAAAAAATGATCACCATTAATTAAATAAAATAATATATACTGTATACATACATACAAACATACACACATACAAAGTTGCCAGCAGATTAAGCCCAATGGTATATCTTGTCTGTCCGATTGCAGCTCCTGATTTACGTTTCAGCAGCTGCCCCCATTGATCCCCCCCCATACCCTCACCCTACCCCTGTACCTGTCCCACCCCACCATGAATCCCTCCTTTGTGTTCTTTGCTACCAGCTCTCTTGGCAGTGCATTCCAAGGTGCCACCACTCTTTCTGGGAAATAATGCCTCCTTCCCCTCGAACCTCCCTCTAACTAGTTTAAGTTTGTGTCTCTTTGTATTACCCACCCTTTCAATGTAAAGAGCCCCTCCATATCCACTGTATTAATCCCCATCATATATTTGAAGACCTCAATCATATCCCCCCGTCCCTTCTGTCCTCCAGGGAATACATATTCAGTTCTGCCAGTCTTTCCCCTTAGGAGATGTCCCCCATACCGTGGATCATCTTAGTGACCCGCCTCTGAACCCTTTCCAAAAGGGCAACATCTCTCTTTAGATAAGGTCTCCAGAACTGTACACAGAACTCCAAGTAAGGACTCACCAAGGAGTTGTACAGGGACTTGGTGACTTCCCTTCTTCCAGATGTTACCCCCCTAGAGGTACACTCCAACAGTTTATTTGCTTTAGCTGCTGCTCTCCGGCACTGTTCTGAGTTGTTCATTTTGGGATCCATGACCACCCCAGATCATTTTCCCCCAGAGATGTTGACAGCTGTATTCCCCCCAGCTGATAGCTATGCTTAGGGTTCCCATGCCCTACATGCCGTACGCTGCACTTATGGGCATTAAAACCCAACTGCCAAGTGTGTGTCCATCTCTCCAACATTTCCAAGTCCTCCTGAAATGTCCTCCTACCCTCATCACTATTTACTACTGCTTCCAACTTGGAGTTGTCCACAAACAGGCTCATCCTGCACCTAGCACCTTCCCCAATACTTAAAATGTAAGCATTGAACAGGAAAGGGCCCAGTACTGATCCCTGGGAAACTCCGCTGATGACGTCCCTGCTGTCTGAACACCCCCCCCATCACCACCCTCTGTTAACAGTTACTGAGCCAATTCGCTATCTAGCCCACCATTTCTCCCTCACCCCTAGGTTCCCCAATTGCCATATCAGTCTACCTTGGGGGACTGAGTCAAAGGCCTTGTTGAAGTCCAAGTTTAGAATATCAGTCGGCCTTACCCTGTCCAGTGATTGTGTCACCCAATCAAAAAATTCAGTTAGATTGGTCTGACATAATCTGCCCTGGATGAACCCATGCTGGTTTACATCTAATAAACCATTTGCCCCAGGAACTCCGCCATCCTTTCCTTCTGGATGGTCTCCATCAGTTTACCTACAATGGACGTCAAACTGACCAGCCTGTAGTTTCTCAGTTTGTCCCGTGATCCACTCTTATGTAGCAGTACCACATATGCTGACAGCCAGTCCAGGGGTACCTAGCCTGATTGGAGGGAGGAATTGAACAATTCTGTCAATGGAACGGCCAGGACATCCACCAGTTCCTTTAGGACTCTGGGTGGATTCCATCCCCCTCCCCCCGTGGTAATGGACCATCCCTCTCCCTAGTAAATACCAAGCAGAAGTATTTATTAACTGCATCTGCTTGCTCTATTGACCCTTCAGCCCAGCCCCTTCTGTTCTTCAACCTGTTCATCTCCCCCTTTCCTTTTCTCCCTGATATATCTATAAAATTTCTTATTCCCTCCCTAATATCCTCTGCTAATCTCCACTCCTTAGCCACCTTTGCTGATCTTACCTTCTTACTGACCTCCCTTGAGATTCTGTGGTATTCGACCCTGTCTGCCTTGTTATGGGAGAGTTTGTAGTTTCAGAATGCCAACTGCTTCTCCCTCACCTCCTGTTGCACTTCGCTAGTCTACCAAGAAGGTCTTTTGGCCCTAGACTCCTTGTGCTGGGTATGAGTGCAGGTTTTTGTAGTGTCTAACAGACCCTGCTTTATTATCTCCCACTGCTTAAGACTAAGACTTATTTTGGCTAAGCAGATTTACTGTGTGGTGTTGTTTTTTATTTTTTACTCACAGGGATTGCTACTGTTTGTTGCTAACATTTCATTGCTTTATTTTCCTCTGATTCAAATTGTTGTTGCTGGTATACCTTCTTCTGCATTATTACAAGGTGTGCCTACAGGTGTGTGCTAACAGATTACTGCTGTAATCTTATGATTCAGATTGTCTTTTGCAAGGTTTATCTTCTGTTACTGCTTTATTTTTCTATGTAGCAAAGTGTTTCTTACAGGGTATACCTTCTCTGAAATTATTACAGGTGAAGCTTACATTTTTGTGACTTTTTTATCATTGGGCTAAGCAAAATTACTGTGACACTGTATTTTATTTTATTCTTGTTTTTTTTTTTTTTGAAAAGGTTTGTCTCAGAGGTGTTTCAGTCTCCTTCTCACATTGAAGGAGCTAATTGCTTTCCTCCCACAGCTCTTCCAAAGGATTAGTTGTGTATTGGGGGTGGGGGGGGAGCTGGCAAACTGTCAGTAATTTCCAACAGAAAGAAGGGTTAAAATGTCAGGTTAGTTGATATCTTGGAGGTAGAAGACTTGGTTTGCTGGCCAAGGCACCTAGCTTCACCTGAGCTCTTTCCTTCTAAGACTGTTTGAAAGGCAGAGTAGAGAAACTTACCAGAGCAAGGCAAAAGGATTAAGACTTATTTTGGCTAAGCAGATTTACTGTGTGGTGTTGTTTTTATTTTTTACTCACAGGGATTGCTACTGTTTGTTGCTAACATTTCATTGTTTTATTTTTCTCTGTAGCAAAGTGTTTCTTACAGCGTATCTCTTCTCTGAAATTATTAGAGGTGGTGCTTTACAGGTTTTACAGTTTTATCTAACATTAGGAAAAGCTTTCAGGGTTACTGCATTTGTTGTTGACTGATTGTTTCTGCTCTTACCTCCTTGTTCTTTCTTCTGTGGTTCTTCTTTTTCTCTGCTCTGAGGCTGTTTTATTTGTATTTTTGCCAGCACTGGTATCAGGGTTCCCTCTTTCAACACCTTGTTAGCTTCACCATCTTTTCCATGCTTCTCTGAGTAGCTTTATCTTTTTTCTGCCCCCTTTGGCAGGGACTGCTGCATATGAGAAGAGTCCTCTGATGAATGCTTTCCACCTTCCTTAGGAACTTGCTCATAGTCTTTAGTGGGTTTTGGTGACAAAGAGGCAGACTGGGAAGTCATAAATTCTTCTCTTTTTTTTAACCCTTTTCTTTTGGATTTTGGGGCAAAACTTTTTTACAGATCTTAGAGCTCACAATTGAGAAAATTGTGATCTGGACCCAGGCACCATAAACAGAGCTTGTGGCAGTCTGCCCTTGCCGGGAACCAGAAACACTTTACACAGTTTTCAAAACCTGGGAGGTCCTGCTGTCTTTTTTTATTTATTGATTGATTGAGTTTTGTTGACTGGGTAAACCCACTGGGTCTGAGAGAGTCCCTTTTTCAGGGGCGACCCGGAAGTAATTTCAGAAATCATTCATCAGGAATAACAAATGCAGTGAAGACTTGGACTGAAGCAAGTACAGTGCAATGGTAGCAGGTTTAGGTTACAGAGATACATTTGTATGAAACAATAACATGGGACACTGGTTTACCGGGATTAAGAAAGGACAAATTCCGTTTTGCGTATTGTAAAAAAATGATATTGTCACTGGTGTCTGCTAAGCCAAAATCGGGTTTTACCAGTGTATGATTTTGTGTGCTTTATTTAACAATTTTTAACTCTGCTAACATGCATTTCAGCAATTTTGACCTCCACTATTGCACATCCTTCCATCTTTGTTCCAATTTAAAGTTATTTTAGGTACAAGATGTGCTGGCAGCAGCAGCACTACAGCCCCCATCCCTAAGGTGTGATGGAAGCAGCACTATGGCCCCCATCCCTCAGGTGCGATGGCAACACCAACAGCACTACGGCCCCCCATCCCTCAGGTGTGATGGAAACGGCAGCACTACAGCCCTCATCCCTTAGGTGTGATGGCAGCATTTCTATGTTCCCCATTCCTCAGGTGTGATGGCAGTATTAACACTATGGCCCCCATCCCTCAGGTGCGATGGCAGCACCAACAGCACTATGGTCCCCCTCCCTCAGGTGTGATGGAAACGGCAGCACTGCAGCTCTTGTCCCTTAGGTGTGATGGCAGCATTACTATGTTCCCCATTCCTCAGGTGTGATGGCAGTATTAACACTATGGCCCCCATCCCTCAGGTGTGATGGCAGCAGTACTACATTCCCTATCCCTCAGGTGTGATGGCAGCAGTACTATATTCCCCATCCCTCAGGTGTGATGGCAGCAGTACTACATTCCCTATCCCTCAGGTGTGATGGCAGCAGTACTATATTCCCCATCCCTCAGGTGTGATGGCAGCAGTACTACATTTTCTATCCCTCAGGTGTGATAGCAGCAGTACTATATTCACCATCCTTCAGGTGTGATAGCAGTATCAGCACTATGGGCCCAATCCCTCAGGTGGGATGGCTGCAGTATTATATTCCCCATCCACCAGTGGTGATGGCAGAAGCACTACGGCCTCCACCTCTCAGGTGTGATGGCAGTAGCAACAATGCAGTCCACATCCCTCAGGGGTGATGGCAGTAGTGACAGTACTATGATCCCCGTTCTTCAACACCCACATGCACACGTTACAAATTACTTTGTTTGTTAGAACTTAAATGTGAATTAATCTGTACCACCACCACTAGGGTGGACCACCTTTGTTTTTTCCTGTCTATCATTTAACTGTCTGAGTTGGATTTCTGCCTGTGACACCACTGACCAGGTTTTGGGAACATACTTGGGTGTTGGAGGGCCGGCTTGGGCAGGGGGGGTAAAGGCTTGTGTGTCCAGTGACCACTCACCTTCCCTGGGAGGGAGGGTGGGTTCGCGGCTCAGTGTTTGCTGACCTCTGGTGGAGATCAGAGGCACAGCAACACATTGGTCCTCACTGTGGGAGGGAGCATGATGGATGTCAGCTTGTGCCTTGACTTCATGTGGCCCTTCACACTCCCAAGAAAATGGGGAAAACACCCACTGGACAACTGGAGGATGACTGTTGGTCCCTCCATAAGCCTGAATCCCCGGATGCATATGTCTGTTCTGGTCCCTGCCATGCCCAGGATACACAAGAAGCTCTTTGGGGTGATTCTCCTCCCCTGGTAGCCTCCCACATGGGTAGGAGCCCACCCGATGAAGGGTTACTTCCGGCTACCTGATAGCACGTCAGTAAGGGGCAGTGGATGGTGATCAGGACTCAGCAGCGGTGGTAGGGGGCCTTGGCAGACCTGAGGGAGTGGATGGCCAGGGGGTAGGAGAAGCAAAAAAAAAAACTACCTGAATTTGCTTCTTTGAAATAAAGTATCTTCACCTAAAAATCCACAAGTAATTAGTGTAGGACATTCAAATAGAAAATCATGCATATTTTATTTTTATTTATTTATTTTAGTTTTTGGTAACCAAGTAAGGTCCACTAGGCACAAGTGCCCATTTTCAGGAGTGACCTGGGAGCATTGGGTGGTTAAGTGACTTGCTTAGAGTCACACAGTATGCAAGAGGAGGTTGTGAGAATCAAACCCAGGTCTGGTCTGCTAGATGTACCAAGCTCGTTACTCTAACCTCTAGGCTATGCTGCCAGCATCTCCAAACACGTGGATGCCTTTTTTCACTTGGTCTCCATGAAAAGGGTGTCTCTCAGTTTTCATGTCTGAGCTCAGATGTGAATTGAGCACCACTCTGCCCACCAGCATCATATAGCCCCTGGGGTCTTACCTTCTGTGTGTCATTGAATGTGCTTTCAAAATACATTTGTCAAACATAAGTACACTTAAACACTTAACATTTGCTTTTTACATCTGCAGTGGGCATAGCCTGCAGATGTTCCGCATCCTTAAAGGACCTACATCATGTTTTCTGACCGTACAACATGATGAAGTGTCAAAATAGTTTCTTCCGCAGAGAGCCCACATACTATGCTGACTGTATGAGGTATAGCAGTTGAAGAGCTCTTTTTTTTTCTTGGTACTTGATCTCGAGGTCCCCTCCCCCGAGAGCATGTTTAAGCCGCCCCAACTCCACCCCCACTTCACACAGGGTTTACTCATTAGTAAAAACAAACCCTCCTGTAGCTGCCCACTGTGCACTGTATGCCCCCACCACTCTGGTGATCTCTTGAGGTCCCCTCCCCCGAGAGTATGTTTAACCCACCCCAACTCCACCCCACACTGGGTTTACTCATTTGTAAAAACAAACCCTCCCACAGCTGCCCACTGTGCACTGTAGGCCCCCACCCTTCCAGTCCCAAGGAATAGACAGACAGCGTTCAGATGGCACTGGAGTTTGGCGGTCACTAGTGCTCTCGCTCTGTCCGGATCACTGCCGCCTCCAGGACAGATCACCTCAGTGCAAGAGTGAGTGTCTGAGGAGTAGCCCTGCCCCAGCCAATGGTTTTATGCAGGGTTGCATGACTTGCAATGGTGGGAGGGGAAAGGTGAGCTCTCTGGCTGACTGATGTGCGGTCATAGGTTTCTGCTCCTTCCCTATAGGTTTTCTGGCACACTTTATGCTATTATGCCTGCAACCTCCCTCCCCCCATTTCCATTTTGTGGTTTTGATTAGTGTGTGGATGATTTAACTCAGACCAGTACCCTGGTGGTGCCCCAGTATGCTCACTCCCCTGCAGTCCCTCAAATTACATGCCATGGTTTGGCTCACCCTGGTCCAGTGTACCTCCTCCATCCCTTTCTTCAGCTTCAGTGTCCTAATCTCAGTTCCTTTGTTTTCTGGTGGGATTTCACTGCAGGAATATTCAAATTACTAATGTTTGCTGTTGCAGAGCACACCAAAACGTTACCATTTAAATTAATTAAATGGATATATGGCCTAATTTTTGCCTAACTGCATTATTTTCCTTCGGTTTTGGCGCTGGCGATATCCTCCTGTGTGCTCCCAGTCCATAACTTTATATTCTGGGACTCTTGTGGTGGGGTCAGTCTGGTTTGGTTGGTAGATGCTGACTTCCACATGGCAGCCCTTCCCACCCCACCCTGGTCATTTTTTCCCTTCCTGCCTCCCGGAAACTCTCACTAACCACCCTCATGCCAGACAACATGCAATATCAAAAATACAGTTTAAACATAATACCACTTTTTTTGTTTTTGACCAAAAAGAAAAGTGCCTCAGGCTTTGGCTTTGATTTCTCCCTCATGGAATACTGTTCACATTACTGAAATCCCAGAGCTGCAAGCGCCACTCCAGGCACTGCTTCAAATCAGCCCCACTACAACTATCAGTGAAACCTTTTACAGACAGTCACCTCTCGATTGCGATCCTAAGCAGCAGTGCGAATGTTAGCGGTTCAGTCCCACTGTATAGTCTGCTCAGTTTGGTGCTGGCTTCATGGCTTTCCCCAGTCTCTGACGCACCACCTCCACACACACACACACATTTCCTGCTGGGTGCTTCTCATCCAGTTTGTTTCCATGTTTCTGGCTACGGTCTACTTTATAGCCCCTCCCCCCCCAAAAAAGAATTTATTGTTACCTTTAAAAAAGGAAAAAAACTCGATTTTAGAAAAATAAATAAAGTGAGTCAGAATGTTGTTTCCAAAGTTTTACTATATCATGAGGCCACCATGCCTGTCTCTTTTCAAACTGCTCATTTTGCCTCTGGCAACAATTGCTTTAATTTCAAAAGCACATCTCCAGCTCCTACATGTCCTCTTAAAATGCTAATGTTTAACTCCTAAGGTTAACTTTGATCACAATGGCTACAGTAGGCTTTCCTGGGCTGCTGCATATTTGACCAATTGCCTGGAAGGGTATTGTCATGTCATCACTTCCCAGAAAATGGATCTACCTAGCATAGTACTGGTATGTTAAAAAATAAAAAAACCTTTTCGGGACCGGGAGTATTATGAACTGAATGGCCCATTTTTACATCTGCAGTGGGTGTAGCCTGCAGACATTTTGCACCCTAAAAGGACCAATGTCATGTTTTCCGACCGTACAACATGATGAAGTGTCAAAATAGTTTCTTCCGCAGAGAGCCCACTTGCTACGCTGACTGTATGAGGTATAGCAGTTGAAGAGCTCTTTTTTTCTTGATACTTAATCTCTTGAAGTCCCCTCCCCTGAGAGTATGTTTAACCCGCCCCAACTTCAAACCCACTCCACACAGGGTTTACTAATTTGTAAAAACAAATCCTACCACAGCCGCCCACTGTGCACTGTATGCCCCCACTGCTCTGGTGATCTCTTAAGAGGTCCCCTTCCCCGAGAGTATGTTTAACCCTCCCCAACCCCACATTGGGTTTACTCATTTGTAAAAACAAACCCTCCCACAGCTGCCCACTGTGCACTGTAGGCCCCAAGTCCTCCGATCCCAAGGAACAGACAGACAGCGTTCAAACGGCACTGGCGTTTGGCGGTCACTTGTGCTCTTGCTCCATCTGGATCGCCGCTGCCTCCGGGACAGATCACCTCAGTGCAAGAGTGAGTGTCTGAGGAGCAGCCCTGCCCCAGCTGATGGTTTTATGCAGGGCTGCATGACTTGCGATGGTGGGAGAGGAAAAGTGAGCTCTCTGGCTGACTGATGTGCTGGGCTGCAACATTAATTACTACCGCACCGAAGGACTGCCTCCTCACCAAAGTAACTCACTTCAGCTCTGTGAGTGGTCCTGACTGCCTCCAATACACCCACACTCAGTGAAACATGTGCTCCTCTTCACAGAGCCAAGTTCCCCCAGCTTAGATGATTTGCTCCCAAGCATCGAACCAGCGTACCACAGACCAGTACCACCACCCCCAATTACCGAAACAAAGCAACGACTAATTGGAGATGAACTAAGTGATTTCTTTTGCGATCACATTTCTTTGTACCTTTTTTCTTTCTGGGTCACTCCCGATTCATTAAAGACTCTGCATGGATTCGATACAGTCTCTGTCTCTCTCTCTCTCTCGGACGTGCTGAGGGATGTAGGACTAGTCTACAGGTGAAAGGTTTGCTTTTTTTGCAGCAGACACAAGGTTAACAGAGTTGCAGCTTGCGATTTTCCAGTGCTGGAGGGTGACTCCTCAGAGTAGTCTGGCACCATATGTATTTGTTGCGGAGTACTAACAGTATCTCACCCAGGACTGACGAGGGTAATTACAGGCAAGGGTAACTAGCAAGCTACTGCAGTGAGTCCATATGATTTAGATGTGATACAGTTAACCCATATAATAATAACAATGCTTTTAGGCAGTCTTCAGTACTTAAAAACACAGATCACATCGTGAGGTCACTAATGCTGCCATAAACAATGCTGAATGGGGTAAAAGCTATAAATAATGAGGATAAATGCAAGTGATGGAGTGCCCAGAAAAATGGGATTCAGTACCCAAACTCTAAAAAGGTATCCAAAGTCAAGATGTGAATTACTCACTGTACACACAATCTAAATAGATATCTGTTGCCCATGTGAGTCCACCAGAAATGTTAAATATCATTTTTTTATACAGAAACCTTTTAGTGAGGTAACACAAAAGAATTCATGAGCACGTAACCTTTACATTCCTGGCTGGGGGAAACCCCCTTGGAAATACAACTCGATTAACAATAACTTTTCCTGTAGGTAGCTATACAGTCTCATTACACTGTATACGGCAAATTTCAGTAACAAAAGTTCCTCTTCGATAACCAGTAAAAATGACAATTTATAATGTATATGCGAGTCTGAATGGCACATCATACCAAAACCGAATGTCCATGGCCTTTATTGCCCTTACTGGTTATCATCCAGTGTGATGTTCAGGCAATGATTTATGCTTTGTGTAATAATGCATTCATAAAGTGTCGCATGCCCCTCTACACCCCCCCGGGCATGGAAGAGTGATGCATATGGTCTAACCAAAGGATCGCTGTCATGTTGGTAACCAGGCTTATTTTCCCCTACCTTGTGTATTTGTAGCCTCCTCTTGCCCTATATGCTCCCTTAAACTGGTAGGTTTCTTTTTCCTGTGTCATACCTTGCCATTGCCCTTATCCAGAGCTCCCCTGCTTTCTCAAAGATCTGTTCCTTACTCCTAACTTTGGCTAAAGACATCATATAGGATACCATTTTGGATACTGCCACCTGCCATGCAGTGACATTAAGGACATCCACCGACCTCCAGTTTGTGAGAATTTGCTGCTTTGCTTCAACTGCTATGGAGCACAGCAATGGTCTATATCATGACATTGGCAAGGGCATGTCGCTCTGGTCCCTAGGACCCAGAAATGAGGAGAATCTGAGACTGGACCTCCTAGAAGCTAGGAGCAAAATGCAATTACTTCCACCCAAAATGGTTGGATGAACTGGCAATCCCGATAAAATATGAGTGATATTTCCTGCCACCTGTTGGCATCTCCAGCATCTATCCGAGACATGAATGTTTGACCGAATGATAAGCAGGGCATCAGCATATCCACTTAAATTTATTTTGCCTGCATAAGTAAGCGCCTTTCCAAGTCTTAAAAAAAAAAAAACAATATGGGGGATATAAAACATTCTTGGCTAATGTCATTTGGAAATAAAATGTGATTTGATTTAGAAAAATTGATTCTCAAAACAGCACCGGGGGAATGGTAAATTAAACTAAAGAGTGTTGATTGTATGAACTGGAAGCTCCCATTTCTCAAGGCAAGAAAATAGAGAAATCCAGATTAATAAATCAAAAGCCCCAGTGGCATCAAGGGAAAGTATCTCTCTCTCTCTCTCTCCAATAGATCTGCTGTGACATTATCTGTGCTTAGCAATCGGGGGGAGCAAGGTAATGGCACCATGTGATGACAGACACAGAAAGTGAGAGACAGTGTGAGCAGCTTAGTACCTTGACATTCCCAATCCCAGCACTTCACTTGTGTTTCCGGACTTTTTTGTTTATTGATAGTATACTAGTCTATCACTACCAGTATGCCATGTTTGCTAATCTGCAGTGTTACCTAAACACAACCGGTCCCCAGAGTATAATTTGCAACCCCCCCCAAAAAAAAAATACATGAAAAGGAACAGAATTCCTGGTGATGCCTAGGAAGCACCCGACTATCATACTGTTGTAATAATTTTATGACTGCATGGGTGGAGCACTGCAGGCATGTTGCCATCACTCTAGCAGACATAAGGGACCATTACTGTATTCGGTCCCAGTTCTCTTCTACAGTGATGCACCCTTTATCCTCAGTGCAGAGGTCATTGGTTGTGTGTTTTTTTTTTTGTTTTTTTTTTCCACTGCCTCTCCCATCCACAGCTGCAGTTCCTCTCTGCAGTGCAGGACCCTCTGCCCACAGGTGCACTTCTTTAATGTGATACTTCCACATTTTGCTATGTCATGCATGTGCAAGCAGCTCATGGCAGAAATGCATTCTGTGCTCAAGATGGCCACTGAATCTTAGTGCACATGTTTGAACTCGAGTGACCATCTTGGACACAGTGGACATTTACACCCTCAACTCCATAACATGGAGACCCTTTCCCCCATCACCTCCATGCTCTCTTAATAGCTTCATGCAGACATGTAGGCTCTGACCAGAGATTGTTGTTGAAGCAGTCTGTCAGAGAACTTTTTGTTGTCACAGAGACTGAAACAGCAGGTGGGAGAAAAGGTGCAAATAATCTCATTCACCTAAATGGAGTGCTAACTGTGATCTTTTTTAAGTAGTAAGGCAATTTCTTCCTTGTGAACATACTTTCATTCATACTACAGTAGTTTTCTTTCAAACAACTGAGGATTTTGGATGGCCCTACTGATTATAAACTTGAATAAGCTAGTTGGTAACAGTGAACCTGCACTTAGCAATCTACTACCTAGATGCTCACATGCAAAGAATACAATAAAAACCTGACTAAAGTCTAAAATCAAGCTTATAAAACACATAAAATGTATCTGAACATGTATCTTTACCTATACAAAATAATTGCAGCCTGAGTAAAACTTAGGTAAATTACATGCTAGCCTGACTACTGTATGATGTAGTAAACATATATATATATATATATATATATATTATGAGGCAAAAACTCTTTTAATGCATCAGTTAGAGGTTGTTCCACAGCAACAAAAGTGAGGAAATTCGGTGTTGGGTTGAAACCCCCTTGGACCCCCACCCACCCACCCCCAACTGGCACTGGGAGTGCGCATTGGGGTCATCATCCTCTCTCACCCCATCAGATGTGTAAAGCAGCAGAAGTATAGGAGAACAGGGTGAGAGTTAGGACTGAACTCCCCAATGCACACCCAATGCCGGTTGGGGGATGGGCGGAGGTCAAAGAAATTTAACCCTGACACAAATTTCCTCACTTTTGTCACTGTGAAACAACCCTAACTGATGCATTAAATGGATTTTTTTTGCCTCTAATTTCCCTTCTTTTTGAGAAAGATAAATGAGAAATAGCAAATGTAATGCAGCAGCGGGAGCGCGGGGCCCCACGCTCCCGCCATGTGATGTCTTGTGACATAGTAACAGGAACAGCAACACAAACAGAAGTGCTAACAGTGGTGCACACTGTAACGCAAGCATGAATGAGAACAGAAAGGGTAACGCACACAGTGGCGTAGACGGGAACGGTCCACCACGTGATGTCTTATCACATAGTAACATGGTTCCTGCAAACAGAAATGTCAATGGGCATGGTGACGCAAAGTGAAACAGAAAGAGAAACAGTACAGTACTGTAGACACAAATGGCAAAATATAACAGAAATGCAAGCGCAAATGAAAACTCAAAGGGTAATGCACATGGTGGCGTTGACGTGAACGGTAAGTGAATCGGGTACGGAACCACAAGTGGAAAGGGCAATGATAACAGTAATGTAAGTGCACAGGCTGGTTTTCTCCAAAAGCTGCATAGAGAAAGACAGTGCATACAAAGAATGTAGGCATAATAATGGGTCTCGGAGCAGAACATGAGGAGTTGGAATACTAAATAGCTTATATCTCAGGAACCGTACGACATAGAAAAAAAATTTAAAAGTCATATGATTTATGACTTTCCTGGCTAGTTTTGTACTTAGCCCCCAGTTAGGGGCGACAGTGAAAGGGCCATTTGCGACAGTAAAAAGATCATTTGCGACACTGTTGAACTTTTTGTTAACTTTTCCCATTGACTTATAATGGAAAATTGTTTTTTGAATAACTTTTGAACCGTTTGATATTTTTTCACGAAATCTCCAAAAGGCACATCGGGGAACCCGGCCGCACGTTCTCTGAAGATTTGGACGGTTCGACAAACTGTGTGACCTGTATGCGCCGTAGAATTCCAGAAAAAGCATAAATGCATGCGCAGATCACACTTAATAACTCCACAGCTGTGTATCCGACCGGTACAAAACATGGTGATCCCAAGACGTATGGGTCTTGATCGTGTATTCCAAATTTCAGGTAAATCCGTCAAACGGTTGAAAAGTTATTAAGGTGCAAAATTTTGGGTTTAACATGTAAATGGCTCCTTAACCCTAACTATGATAGCACTGCCGTGCTACCATAATATATATATATATATTCTTTGTAAACCGGGTAAGGCCTACTAGGCAAAACTGGCTGTTTTCAGGGGTGACCCAGGTGTCTTCCGAAATAATAATAAACTAAACTAAAAACTAAGTAACTTGCTCAGGGTTATACAGTATGCAAGTGGAGATTGCGGGAGTCAAACCCAAGTCTGCTGGATATACCCAGTTCAATCACTGTTTGTTACTCTAACCACTAGGTTATACTGCCAGCCATAACAACATCTATAAATAATGTTTTAATATATAATTTCAATAATAGTGCACATTACCTACAGTGCAAATTCTGAACATGAAACACTTTACAACATTTTACTAAAACTGAATTATTTGCCACTCCATCTGCTTATTTTTTTTCTTATACCAAAGTGGGTGAATAGTTAATAGAGCACTGTAAATAGCCTGCAGTAGTGCTACTGCTTGCAATGCCAATGACCCTGGGTCAGAAGCGAACTCGTATTGCTAGAGGTCTGGCCAGGGGACTAGGATCGAGCACCTGGGGGCTGCTCTCCTCCTGTGGGAAGGGGGTGCCCTGCATTCGCCCAACAGTGACCGCGCCTCCAAAACTGCACTACTCGCAAGATGTTGGCTGCACAAGCGCACCAACATAAAAATACACCCTAACACAGAGTAATTGAAAACTAACTTACCTTTACTAAAAAATAATTAAGAAATAAAGTTGTTGACCAGAAGGATGGTGCTGTACTTCAGGGTGACTGCATTCTTCAGCCGAAGAAACAAATCTGACCGTAGGACACTGGACGATGATTCTTATTGTAAAGCATCACTGATGGATTTCTGCTTTTTTTTTTAACCAGGAGAGGCACACTCAGCTGAAGCTTGTTCACAGGTGCAACCTGGAAGCACAAGGAAATTAAGTAGGGAGGCAGTACAGTGCAGTGGTTTAAGGCTCTGAGTTGCAAATCTGGTGACATCCAGCAGACCAGACCTGGGTTTGAATCCCACAGCTTCCACTTGCATACTGTGTGACCCTGAGCAAGTCACTCAACTTCCCTGTGCTCCCAGGTTGCACCTGTAAAAAAGCTATCAGCTTAGTGTGCTACACCTGGTTAAACAACAAAAAAGTAACTTGCTCAGGGTCACACAGCATGCAAGTGAGGGCTGTGAGATTCAAACCCAGGTTTGCAGCTCAGAGCCTTAAACCACTGTACTATACTGCCTCCTTACCTTTGGATCTGTTTGAATCTTAGGATATCCTGATGACATACAGTATGGAAAGCTGCCACCTGGGTCTTATTACAGTATGTGTATTCTGGATGTGCAGACTTCAACTGGTTCAGCCTCTGGGGAACACTGTTTTACAAGTGGCTATTCCTCAGTCAACAAAAAAGCCTGCCTGCATTGATTCTGCCCCAGTACATGCTTAGCTTTGTTCTCATGGAAGAACAGAAAATTCAGAACCCTACAGAAATGATTGATTGGCATGGTCACCCCTAGAAGTCTGCTGCCGACAAATGACAAGGAGAGACTGCGCTATCTTTGTTAGATATGTGGGGAAATCCTCCCTAGGCTGTATGGGCATTTCTGCATGTTTCTTCCTGGATATCACAGCTAAGCTGGAAGGACATGGGTAAGACTGGGAATGGAGAATTTCATGCCTGGATATTTGGTTTTCCAGACTATCCCATGTCCTTCCATACAATCCACCCCAACATGATGGGACAGCTTGTTTTTGGATGATAGCTTTTTAATGTAATACATTTTAGATTACTATACTATGGGTATTTTGAATATTTGGGCCTCCTGGTTCAGCTAGGGCAATAGAAACCTGGGGCCTGATATTCAAAAAGGTGCAAAGTGCAGCGCAAACACTTGTGCTCTGCCTTGCACTTGCCCGTGAGCCCACAGATGCTATATTCAGTGGAATAGCACACTAGCGCTATTCCACTGAATATAGGTTGATGTTGTCATGGCTTCCAAAATAGGGCATCACAATGGCTTGCATCCATGCTAAATTTTTGATATTCAAACTGACTCATGCAAATGAGATCATTGGTCATGCAAAGCACTAAGAAGCCATTTGCATGCCCATTATGGGCTCATTTGAATGTGTAGCCTGGGAGTTGAGCGTGGCACCCCCCACACTTGCCTGGTCCCAGAGACCAATCCATGGTGCTAGTGGACCCCCCATCCCATCAATTGTCATCCGGATGTGAAACTAAATCATCCCCTGGTCTGTAGTGGTGTCCCCTCCTGCTGATTGCTGGCCCGATGTTAAAATAAATGACTCCCTGGTGCTAGTGATCCCCGCTGATCACTGGCCTGATGTTAAAATAAATAATTCCCTGGTGATAGTGGGCCTCCCTGCCCATCGCTGTCCCAATGTTAAAATAAATAATTTCCTGGTGTCCAGTGGTCTCATCCCCCCACTCACACTCCTGCCTAATGTCTTCCTATGTATTTTCTGGGGTCCAGTCATTCCTTGCCCACCTGCACCCATGCATAATGTGTTCCTTTGTATTCCTTGGTTTTCAGTGGTCCCTCCCCCCACCCCCACCTATGCTGTATGTGTTCCTATGTATCCCTTGGTGTCCAGTGGTCCATCCCCCCATGTGAACCCATACCCAATGTGTTCCTGTGTATTCCCTGGTGTCCAGTGGTCCCTCCCCCCAACCTGCACCCATGCCCAATGTGTTCCAATGTATTCTCTGGTGTCCAGTTGTCCTTCCTCCCACTCGATCACCAGCCCAACACACAGACACCAATTCCCTGTTGTTCAGTGTATCCTCACCCCCATCCCAATCACCTGACTAGTAAAGATAAACTATTTCCTGGTGTCTAGCGGACCCCCCACCCTCAATCCCCAGCAGAATTACATTATGCCATTCCCAAGTGCGTAGCAGTCTCCCATGCCCCCTCCTGGCAAGAAGTGCCCCAACACCCCGCTTCCCTCATCACAGCCCGAGCCAGTGAATGGCACAGCCCTCTGCTCTTCACTGCAGCTGGCTGCTGACTAAGCTATCAATGAGCACATACTGTAACAGCTGATTGGACAGTACACGCTCCTTGACAGTGCAATCGGTGACTGGTCATGGTTGAGACCGGAGGGCTGTGCCGGTTGCCAGCTCAAGGTCAGGATGGGGGGAACGGAGTGGTGAGGCACTACCTGCCAGGGTAGGGGTGCACTACACAGCAGGGAATGATTTATCTTTTTATTTATTTTTTTTTAATTTATTGTAATAATTGGATAACACCTTTGAACTCAAGGGGCTTATTTGCAAAGATTCCATGTCAGATGGAGAGTACAGAATAGCACAGTCAAGGATTAAATTTTCAAGACTTTAAAGTGCATGCATTAGTGCATAAATTAGTACATCAAAGCAATAATCAAGAGACCAGAGAATCAGGGTTCCACATCAGGTGGAGAGTACAACATATTGCAGCAAAGGATTTAAATAAAACATTTTTTAGACTGAATAAATAGTACATAGGGGCAATAATCAAAAGACAGAGAATCAGAGAAGGGAAGGGCTGGAAATAAGGGGGGGTAGGGTAAAGGATAGGGGGTATAGTGAAAGGTAAGGGGAAGGGTTTGGATAGGAGCCTATGGGTAGAAAGGGTCAGCTGGTAGGGAAAGGGAAGGGCAGCGAAACTGCTTAATGAGCCTAATCAAAAAAGGGGGGAGCAGGGAGGGGGGAAGAATCAGTGGCAACTGCAGTGTTCACTGGGTGTTTCTCAGCCTTTCTCAACCCAACCCTGAACTGTCTAACTTTGGAGAGGTTAATAAGGGAACCAAGTAGGTCGGTGATTCAAAGTGGGACACTGAAGACAAATGAGCACAAGGCTAGAGTGGCTTGGTGGAAAGGAACAATCAGAGCATTCTTAGCCATGCTCTTGTTCGAGTAATTATTTGTGACAGGAGTCAGAAGGCTCAGGATTGATGGAGGTGTGAGCAAAGGAAGGCTTTTTTGGCCGTAAGGCAAGTGTGAATCAGAATCCTGTCCTGAAGGGGACCCACATGGTCAGGGTATAGAGAGCACAGGTATGGGTAAGCCTGCCTGCACCAAGCACAAAGTGACAAGCCTTGTTCAGCAGATGCTTGATCCTGTTCAGGGCTGTGTCTGAGGCCATGTTGTCAATTGTTATCCAATAGTCAATAAGTAGGAGAATGGAACTAACCTTCTCAACTCGCCTTGCTTCATGGGTCAGGTGATGCTTCTGCTTGTACAAAGTGCCATGTATTTTGTCAGCAGAGTTGAGCATGTTGTCATCATGGGGAGTAAAGGAGAGTGATTCTTCTGCTGTGATCCCTAGATGCTTAAAGGTGCTTACTTGTTCTAGAGATAGAGCCTTCTCATTTAGGATAGTGAGGGGGTTTGTCACGTTATTGTTCTGTGGTCTGGCAAAGAGCATCGCTTTGGTCTTGTATTTTTTTCCCCTCCAGTCACTGACCCAGGGGAGGTCTCTTGGATGTCACCATTGGCATCTCCCACCTGTCCTGAGGCCCCCCCACCCTGGCTCCCCTCCCAGAGCTCCAATACCACACACCTACTTGCTGATACCCCCTGGCTTGTACCCCCAGGGTGTGGCTGCCTCCACTCTGTGGCACTCCTTGAAATCCAATTTCTGCAGGCTCGGTCTATGTAATGGGGGATAGGGACCCTGGTGTTTGGTGTTCAGTGGGCATGGGTGTGGGGCTGCCATGCATCATTGCCATCCAAAGGATCGGGGTTTTTCTTCAGTGGTCACTTTTAGCCCCCCCAGGAGACGTGGATGTGCAATGTTGTCCAGCATGGGACATGTGCATTCCCACACGTGTCTCACGGATATCCGCCGATACCTTCATCCCAAGTTTCGGGTCGCACCTGGAAACGAGCCTTGGCTCAGTGTGCCTTTCCCAGTCATCAAATTTAAATAAAATAAATAAAGTTTCTACATGACCCAGTTGTAGCACACCGTACCTCCACATGGTGTCACTGATGTCAGGGAGCCGTGATCCCCCCCTACCTGAGAGAGGAGAGCTGTCCTCCGGATGCTCAATCCTCTGTCCCCCAGCTATCCCCCGGCGATCCAAGCTTGCTCCATACCCTGGGTTGCCAGTGTGGTAAAAGGTAAGGCGCTGGCACTTCAGCCTTCTATGCCACTGGGCCGGCCTAATTTTCTTGTAGGTAAATCAAGTTTGTTAGCCTTGAACCAAGTTTCCAAGTGACCCAAAGCTGTATTGTAAGTCACGAATAAGGGTATCTATGCAGGGGCTTCTGTTGAAAATTATGGTTTTATCAGCATACAGAAGGCTCTGGGAACACGAGGCATGCTTTGGATGGGTTATTAATAAATAAGCTAAAGAGTAAGGGTCCCAATATGGAGCCCTGAAGCACACCAACCATCACTGACATTGTGTCCAATAAAACCCCATTAGTTTTTACACATTGGACCCTATCTCTAAGGTTGCTGGAGAACCAGGCCACCATATCTGTGAAGAGGCCAAGGGACTGGAGTTTATCTAGTAGAAGGGTGTGATTGACCAAGTTGAAGGCCTTTGTAAGGTCAACATAATAGAGCCTACAAGGAGGCTACTATCGAGGGTGTCATGAATAAAGTTTGTATATTCAATTAAAGCTGTATTGGTGCTATGGTGTTTTCAGACCCCATACTGCTGTGGGCATTGGATTTGATATCTATACTATACAGGGGATTGGTATGGGGGCAGAGATACACTGGACAACAGAAAAATGGTGTCTGTGTGTCAGGCAGGTGATCAGGTGGGGGGAGTTATGACTGGACACCAGGGAATACATGGGAACACATTGGGCATGGGTGCAGGTGGGGGGTAAGACCACTGGACAGCAGGGAATGATTTATTTTAACATCAGACTGGTGATCAGTGGTGGGGTGGGTATCACTAGATGGCAGGGACTACTGAGCTGGGGGTTGAGGGGCCACCGTATTTCCTCCACCAACCACTGGGGTTGCACAGGAGTAAGTCTAGGTTTTGATTGGTGGCATGCGTGTGCCATGCAAAGGGACTAAGCTAAATGGCCTTGTACAGCACACATACTCTGATTATTGGACTGCGCCAATATTCAGGTCCCAACCCCTTCATTTACAATGCACTCCACTTGAATATTGCCCGAGTGCAGTCATTGTTTGCCTTGGCTAACCAGGCTTTTGAATATAGGAAATCTGCACAAAGTCCTGTTTACATGGGCAAACTGGGATTTGCGCCCGGGCAGTTTTGAATACCTAGCCCCTGATGTTTTTGTGGGAGTAGCAGGCTTATAGGAGAGATTATGGCTGCCAATCATTTTAGCGTGGGTGTGCTTTTGCTTTCCACTGGTTGGTGATATAGCCCTGCTGCCACGTCGTCTCTGATACAGTGACATAGGATACTCCAAGAAACCACATTTCCAGGTGTGAAATTCTCTATTTCTGTTGTTTTTCAGAAAGATTCTTTCAAGCAGTCTCGAAAGTTCTACCAGAAAGCTGTGATGTTCCAGGAACAGTGACTTGGTGGGTAATTTTATTTCTCTCTTGCTTGTCCTATAAGATCAACATCCCATGTTTTTACAGTACAGTATATGGAACCATTTATTGTTACTTCTGTTAGATTAGATCTGTTTGTCTCTGTGTAGAAAAATAGAAGTATTTTGGGGCCAGTCAGAGGCCCATTATTAGCGTGTTGCCTTATCATGCAGGTGACCCGTGTTTGGAAGTGAGTCCAGGGAGAAAACAAAGGGGGCAGTCATGTTAGGGAGTGCTGCTCTGGGCAGTGTTTCACAGACCAGTGTGGACTGGAGCAGACCAAGGAACCCTGTGGTGGGTTTCAGGGGTTTGTCTATGTCAACATGTGATGCTGTGTGTTGGTATGACCGTAGTGGCACACTGTGTGGCATCATAGGAGGTTTGTGGTCACAAGGGAAGAAAATCAAGGAAAAAACTGTTGAGAGGTGCATTCAAGATGAATCCTCCCTCTCCCCAGCACTCTCGGGTCCATGTCAATGATTAGTATTAAGACTGCATGATTGCCTCGGTGTGGAGGGGGCCCCAAACACTGTGAGAAGTTGGAGGTCAGATGTTAAAGGAATAAGATCAGTGCCCCATAAGTAGGAGAGATATACACCTGATATTGGGGGTAGAAGGATATTCAAATATTAGATAAGTGGGAAGGATGCCCAAAACTCGTCATCTTTTTAGCTGTCCTGTTACATATAGATGATAGGAATTAGCTTCTATACAATTAAATTTCCTCTCATTTTTTCCATGTCAGCCCTGTATTTTGAAATGCATTGGCCATTTTTTAAATTAATACTCCAGCTTTGTTCTGCCCTCATATCTCTATTGTGTTCCCCTCTCCTTATAAGCTACTGCTCTGTCTTTTTACATACCCAAGATAGTCCATGACATCAGTTACACCATTCCACGATGCCGTCAGTCTAAACGGCCTGGAATAGTGGAAGGGATACCACAGAATGGTCAGCTACGGTACCATGAAAAGGGAAAACAGTAGGAAGGAATTCAAGGTAGTTACGAAGGTTATCTGCCTGGTTATTTATTTATTTATTTATTTATTCAAGAGTTTAACCAGGCAGGCATACTGAGCGGAAGACCACTCGTTTCCAGATGTGACCTGATTTGATTTAACAGAAAAGGGCAAAGCAAATTAGAATATAGCATAGATACTAAAAAGGAAACAGGATGCCATCTAAAGGTATATAAACAGTTTCCTGTCATCTTTAAGAAGGCCATAGATGTCTTGGACGCATCCCTAGGAAGAAAATAAAGCAACTCACTAAAGACAAGAACCGTTAGGTTTCTGGATATTTGGGGGTGCACTGCGCATTTAAAGAGGAAGTAAACATTGCGGAGAATGCCAAACTGTGAAAGCCCTTTAAAAGATCTTTCAAGTACAGTAATGGGCTTACTGGCAGACATCAGTAGTCCTGAAATAAAGGTATCTAAATCCTCTGTAAATTGAATCATAGCAGCAGCCATTTTATGAACTGTTGAAACAGAAAGTGATGTCACTGAGGGGCAAGCTATAATTAAAAGCATACAGCTTGCACAATAGTGATAGTACTCTCTGGTTCAGGATTCCATGAATGGCCACTGCCTTGTTTTAATTTCACAGCAGACAGAGCTGCATATTGTGGAGGGGTCGAGAAAGGAGAAAGACAGTTCTTTAAACAACAGGTATCCATTAGTGAAATACCTTACAGATGGCATTATCCCACCAGATTATGATGCTTCGGAGACAGAACGTCTCATTAATTTCAGAATTTAGAATACAAGTTCAATCACTGCCCTGTGGCTATGCTCCCATTGCTGCTCAAATGTCAGATTTGTTTTTGCGCTGAAGAGAGCAGTCACCCAATGTCAGCTCCAATCTTCTGGTCAACAACTTTAATTATTTTGACTAATGTTTATTGTTTTCAGAATTTAATACTCTGCATTAGTTAGGGTGCTTAATTTGTAATTTACTATTTTTTGCAGTTTTCTTCAATTCCCTATTGGTTTCAGGAACCAGAGATGTCTGCATTGTAAAGTGATTTCTGCTTGAAGGAAACCAACCACATTTAATTAAAAAAAAATTTAAACCACTTGTATTTTATTAACTTTAATTATTTTTTACGTATTTCAGATACACAGTTCCCTCTTATTTATTTATTTATTACTAGGATTACAAATACCTTTGAACCAAGAGTTCTTTTACAAAGGTTCCATGTCATAGCACAGACAAATAGCAAAAAATTGATTGGAGAACAACAGTAGGGTATTACAAGGTACAATACAGCAACAAGTTCTACATAGAGACTTATTACATCATGGTTGGAGCCGTACAAAAGTCAGCGTACAAGATTTGCTGCCCAAAAGTGGACTTTGTCATAACAACACAAAGAGCAAAGACAGTGTGCAATACTATAACAAGTTATACCCTGAGGCGGAACAACTTTATATCGTTAGCATCCTTTAAGCATCTATACCTATGTCTCTTCCAAGAAAAATGCAATTGCTTCCACTAGTACTAGTATACTCAAATTCCTAACCTTCCCCTCCTCAGGCAGCCAACATCAGGTGGCATTACACCTTCTAATAATTCAACCCCACAGACTCCGTACATCCTGTCTATTGTCCTCTCCCATTACTCGGCACATACCGTAGTCCTCATCCCTATCATACATCGCCTGGGGCTGGCCCAGCCCCTGTTCAGGTCACTCCTACACCTTATCACTGCGTCTCCTTTGTCCATTATGATTCTTACCCCTGAGCATTGAAATATTGACTGCTTTAATTAAGAGATTTACTAAGATCATTCCATTGTTATGTATATATTAGATTAGATAGTGTACATCCATGTGTTCCTACTTGTCTTTATGTTTAGGCAACAATGTTTTTGTATATTGTATCTAAGTGTTTTAATATAACTGTATATGTAACAACTATTGAACCTTGACCTTATCAGGTCCATCTTGCAACTGAGTTGTGCTCAATGATGTTCACCTGAATAAATAAAGATTAGATTGAGTGATACAAAACTGCTTTTATAGAAGTCACATTAGGTCAGATTGGTGTAGGTCATAATAGTTTCAGCATACATGGTTTGTGCCCAAAAATGGAATAGGGCGTTGTTATATCCAAGAGCAGACAGAGGGCTAGCAAAGTGAGTTATGAGGCAATAGGGGAGAAAGCGTGGTGTGAGGGGAAAGAAAAGAGGGGAGGGAATATAAGAGACAGAAAGCAAGGTGGGGTGGATGGAAAAAGGACCATCCGAGACAGTAAGGGAGTGAGGAAATGAGCAATGAACAAATGAATACTGTTCATGAGAAAATGAGCAATGTCAGTATACATGGTATGCAGCCCAAATGCAAACTCGAGCATTGTCATATCCAAGAGCAAGGAGGGGGCTAGCAAAGTGAGTTATGAGGCAATGGATGAAGAAAGGGTGGAGTGGGGGGAAGGAAAATAGGGGAGGGATATGAGAGGGAGAGCAAGGTGGGGATGGTTGGGAGAAAGGACAATCCAAGACGGTAAGGGAGTGAGAAATGAGGGCAAGGTTCAAGGGAATACAGTGAAGGAGTGAGATTGCGAAATAGGGGGGTAGGAGGAAGGAGTAATGCAAGAAGGAGGGATGGAATAGAGCGAGGGGATTAGGTGATAGGACTGAGAGTCAGAAGTCAGAGAAGGTGGAAAAGGAAACTAGCCCATACAGTCACGTATGCCCTGAATTGTGAAATGTTTCCAGAGCAATGATTTAAAAGTGCCAATCTTGGTTTCCGAGAGGATAATGCTAAGTAACCCATTAAGCCAGATGGGGGCACTATAGCTAAAAGTTCTTTGGGCCTTTGAGGTCCGGCAGCGAGAAACTAGGAACACTGGTTTGGCCATACTGTACAAGTTCTTGCGATTAGCAGATGGTTGAAGGGACTGGGTGGCTGGTGGGGTTAGCGAGATGGTGATTTTTTTTTAGCAAGAAGGCAAGTTTGATAGGCAACCCGTCCCTGAAGGTTAAGCCATTGGGTCTGTGTGTACAGGTCACAGGTATGGATATTTTTGTCTGCACCAGTTACCAGCCTGTTTGCTTTGTTAAGGGTGACAGTTAATCGCTTGAAGGCGGTGTCCGAGGCTGCACCATAAATTACCAAACCATAATCGATAATGGAAAGAACTGAGCTGGTCACTGCAAAATTTAGCACTGCAGGTGTAAGGCATCATCTATGCTTGTACAGGACACTGAGTCTGGCATTTACTGTGTTGGTGCTTTGGCGAATATGTTGGGTGTATGTGAGCGAGCTATCAAGTGTGACTCCCAGATATTCAAATTTGCTTACCATCTCAAGGGGTTGGTTCTGATTATTCCGGATGATTAGACAGGTAGACTTGGATTTATTACGGTTGCTGGCAAAAAGCATTGTTTTTGTTTTTTTGTAGTTCCGAAGAACTTTGTGGGAGGCGAACCATGATTCAGCCTTGGTAAAACTGAGCAGGAGTTCGTCTGAGAGTGTAGATAGAGAGGTGTGGCTGGTGAAAAGAACAGCACTGTCTGCATATAATATAACATTACTAGTGCATGCTTTTGGAAGGTTATTGAGGTATAGGCTGAAAAACAAGGGTCCCAAGATAAGCCCTTGTGGGAGTCCTGAGCGAACTGGGAAGCTGCATGATAGGGTGCCATCTATTTTAACTTGGGACATACTATTCAGATAGCTGTGAAACCATCCATTTACTTCAGAAGAGAGGCCGAGGGCAGGAAGGGATCGAAGAAGGAGGAAGTGAGTTATAGTATCAAATGCCTTGGTAAGGTCAATAGAAATTGACCCTACTTAGTATTCATTATCAAGAGCTTTGTGAATAAAATTGGTGTAATTCAACAGTGCAGTGGAGGTGGTGCTATGGGCCTTTCTGAAACCATGTTGCTGGGGGCACTGAATACTGTACTTGGTCTGCGACATTTCTCTCAAGAACTTTGGATAAGGGAGAGAGAATCAAAATAGGGCAATAATTAGAGCATATGTTTCTGTCCCCACTTTTATGGACTGGTGTTACAACTGCTGCTTTCCAAATCTGAAGAAAATCCTTTAAGGTTAATGATAGGTTAAAAATGGTGGTGAAGGGTTTTAACATAATACCCAGAAGAGATTGAGGAATTTTAAGTCAAGTGAGTCACTGCTATTTCTAGCTTTCCTGAGCACCCTAAGGAGATATTTTTTAGATTCAGCAACCGTGATCTTTCTAAAATAAAATGGGAAGATGGTTAGGGGAAGGGGCATTTGTTGCTGAAGGGTCCCTTGGGTCAGTCTCATCATAAAAGTTGGGGGGAGAGCACCTGACTGAGATCGGTGAAAGCTGTGTTAAATGCATCAGGAACTGATTTGGGATCCTAAATATGTTCATAATTAACTACAAGCAGAGTGGGGAATGCTTTACTTGGGCAACCAGTGAGGTACTTGATCTTTTGCCAGAATACCCAGCTGTTTCCCCAGAGTTTTTTTTATCACTATTCTATTTTTCGCCAACTGTGGCGACTACCGGCAGGGGCATCCAGCCACTGGCCCTGCCCGCTGGGAGAGCACCAGGCTCACTCACATGATGGGGGATCCGGTACGGCCATCACCAGTCTGCTGGAGGGCCTCCCCATACCCTGTACAGCCAGATCGGCCCTGGACCCCCCCCAGTTCGATTCCATGTGAGTCCTCCCGGCGAGGCAGGGCATGACCACCAAGCTGCATGGTCGCGCCCCGCCATTTTTCCACCTAATTTTTCAACCCCACTGGAGCACAGATGTGCAATGACGTCTGGGCACTACGTGCCGATGTCTGCCATTCTCTGACCCCACATATCCACTGGCATGTAGTGCTTCCGGGCGTCCCCAGGGGCCACTACAGCATGGTGGATTTCCCCAGCCCTCCCCAGGATCAGGACAGCAGTCTACAGATGCTTGATCCTGATCCTCCCGTGCCGACCCACTGATGACCTGAGTCCGTTTCTGAACCCAGGTCACCGGCGTGGCACGAGGTATGGCGTCCAGCACCTCAATCCTCAGTGCCACCGGACCGGCCATCCCCAGGAGTTTTTGAGCTCACTTTGGAAGTGTGCAATTTTCACTCAATGTATTTCCCTAGTGCAGGTGTTTCTGGTGGCTCCGTATTGTTGCATGTCAGCTAGCTTACCAGCGCAATGAGCTATGTGTCAGAGATTGCCCCTAGCTTTCATCATACAAAGTAAGGCTGGTGTGAGCCAGTGCTTAATGACTCCTCTGGTCTTTATTTTTCATACTGGAGTAAACATGTCACACGCTTTATTGAAGTGTGTTATGAGGTAAGTTAGCGCATGGTCTACATGACTAGATGAGCCTAGTGGAGACCAGTCACATTGCGCCAGATAGGCACAAAATTGGTCAAGTTGTCCTTGCTTTAGAGTGCACTGATATATAACTTTGGCCGTGTTTTTTTGGGACTTATTAGACCAATGAATGATGGTAGGTGAGTGGTCACTCATGGAATCAGAGAGAACTTTAGTGATGAGGTGTCTGTCTGGATGGGTGGTTAGTACGATGTCGAGTGTGCTATTCCCTGTGCTTGGATTAAATCTGGTGGGGGTTGTGACAAGTTGCATAATGTTACAAGCTGCAATGTCATCTTTAAAAGCATCAACTTCGTTTGCTAGCCAATTTAGGTTGAAGTCACCCATAGCAACTACCTCAGACCAATGAGGCAGCATTTCTAGATAGTCTAGTACCAAGTTAATGCCCATGAGCTTTTTACGTTGGGGGATGCAGACAGAGTATGTAGAGGGATTTACCATGCAATTCTAGGAGAATTGTGATCCCTAGTATTTGGGAGGAGTTAACTGAGGAGGGTTGGGGAAGCGCTTGGCCCCTAAAGGAGTTCTTCAAATAGATGGCACACCCTCCACCCCTTTTACCAACCCTGTCAAGGTGGAACAGCGTATACTGCATCTAGTGCTAATGCAGAGTCTGGGGTTTTGGCAGAGAGACAGGTTTCAGTTAGGATTACAACGTCGGGGTTATGTTGTGTCACCCACATCCTCAGCTCATCAATCTTTGGCAGAAGACTGCGTATGTTAATGGAGGCAAGTTTTAGGTAGCCATTAAATTTGAGACTGCCACTGGGGACTTGTGAAGCTTGGGTTTGGGTGAACATTCCCAGAGATAAGAAGTAGGTACAGTTTAAGGTAATTGAGCCAAGTTGTCCTTATTTGGTAGCTCGATATTTTAGAGAGTGTACAGGGGACAGGCAAATTGAGTACCTGGGGGGAAGAGGTTCATAAGTTCCAAGGTGGGGTGGAAAGGATGAAAAGGGACTTGGCAAGGTTGGAGGAATGGTCAAATACTGTATATGGCAGCTCAGATTCAATGCAAAGAAGTGCAAGGTAATGCACCTGGGAAACAAAAAACAAGGGGAAGAGTACACAGTGGGGGTGAGATAATAACAACAAAAATCAAAAGAGCCCTAGGAGTAATTATATCAGATGACCTAAAGGTGGGCAAGCAATGTGAGAAGGCAGTAAGGAAGGCTGGGGGATACTGGGATGCACAGGGAGAGGCATCAACAGTAGAAAACAAGAGAAGTTGTTATCTCTCTGTACAGACATTTGCGTGCAATTCTGGAGACCCCATCCCTGCAAAGACATAGGCAGAGTGGAGGCTGTGCAGAGGAGGACAACCAAAATGGTGCAGGGTCTGCACCAGAAGACATGCAAGGAAAGACTAAAGCAGCTTAATATGTATACCCTTGAGGAAAGGAGGGAGAGGGGGACATGATAGAAACATTCAAGTATCTCAAGGGAATTAACAAAGTCCAAGAGGTTAGCATCTTTCAGAAAATGAGATGTGCAAGAACAAGGGGGCACAATTTGAAGACAGAGGGGGGACGGCTCAGAGGTAGTGTTAGAAAGTATTTTTTCACAGAGAGGGTTGTGGATGCATGAAAAAGCCTTCCTGAGGAGGTTGTGGAGTCAGGAACAGTGGGAGAATTCAAGAGAGTGCATGGGACAGACATAAGGCAATTCTAGTGGGGGGTAGGAGGAAGTAAGCTGTTGATTAACTAGAATCTGCACCTTATCCATGAGGTAGGGAAATGGGCAGACTAGGTGGGCCAAGCAGTCCTTATCTGCCATCAAATTCTATGTTTCTATGTTTCCCAGTGGTAATCCCTTTGACTGCATGGGTATTGACAACCTTTAATTATTACTAGGTATGGGGGGCTGGGTTTAGGTACCCTTCAAGGAGACATTAAAAATATGTTGGGTGAGGTTAACAGGACAAGGGTTGTCATACTAGCGAACAGGCAGCAGGAATAGGAATAGTAGAACGATGGGGGTGGTAGAGTGGATGGACAGCATGTTGGGGAGGGTAGAGTAAGACACTATATAGGGCATGTAGTAGCCGTGAGTGGGCAGGGTCAGAAGGAGAGGTGTAATGAAGGAGTGAAAATAGGTTAATGGTATGAACAAGGCTTTAACAGTTTAGGCAGCTACAATGGTATAGTAGTTAGGGCATACGCCTTTGGATAAGAAGGTTGCCGGTCTGAGGCTAGCCAGAGCAGGTATGCAGGACACTGGGGGAACAGCAGTGAAAAGGGTTAGCAACGGGCTGTAGGAGTGGTGTAAGAGGGATAGGAATAAAGGGAAAAGCAGCTAGAAAGAGGAAGAATAATGTGTAAAACAGTGACTCCTAATGGCGGCACAGAGTAATTGAGACAGTAGTGTTAGTACCGAGGAGAGGGGGACAAAGTACAGGGATAGAACTAGGTCAGTTACAGCAAGAGTTACAGATAGGATAGGAAATTGCAGAGAGGCTCAGATAGCAACACCTAGTGGCTCAGAGACATACAGAACTAATGGGAAACTGAAGTAATTGAAAACGGTCACGAGACATCTATGACCTATAAATTACGAGCTGGACAAGGGTGGGTGGGATGGAGCAGTCGACGCAAAGCATTGACGGGCCAGCACAGTCCACTAGTGCACTCTTACAGGAGAAGCATGACTGTAGGAAGGCAGGGAATTTCTCATACCATCTGCAGCTTCAGGCTCCCGCTGTTGCGTGTGCTTAATTTGGGATCTTGTTCCCAAAATGGATGGGCCTATAGAAAAGGAGAGGACTTAGCCTGTTACAGGAGTCAAGCAGGAAATACAAACAGTAGAAGGGTGGCTGGGTTGCTACTGCGAATGCGCAACTCAGCTCCCAACTGCAGAAAGAATGTAGGAAAGAAAAGAGAGGGGAATCCGAATCGACACAGCAAGGTACCAAGTAAATGCTGTATGCTAGTCTTCTAAGTGGCTTTAGTAATACAATTAAAGCACCCAGCATAATGCCAGTCATACACAAGTAACGTCCCCCAATTAGCTAGTAGCATAAAATCAAGTAATCAATCTCCAATGTGTGGTGGCAGTAATTATTCCTACGTATTGAGAGCATACTATACAAGCATTAACGTTCTTTTAATAACACAGTCTACTAGTGCACTCTCACAGGAGAAGCATGACTATAGGAAGGCAGGGAATTTCTCATACCATCTGCTGCTTCAGGCTCCCGCTGTTGCGTGTGCTCTATTTGGGAGCTTGTTCCCAAAATTGAAGGGAATCAACCACATGTTTTGACCAAAAACTTTAAACCACTTTACTTTTACTTGCGTTTTAGCAGTTTTTACATATTTTGAGAGAATTTTTTTAATGCGTTTGTGACTGGGAACTGAATAATTTAATTAACAGGTCTTTTCGGTGGTTGGCTTGATTAATAGACCTAAAAAGAGAACAGGACCCACAGGCTTTAAAAATTGTAAAAAATTGTTTTCAGCTCCTGGCAATGGCAGAGTGCCATGAGTTTTTTCTGAAGTGCTTGGGTCCAAATCACAATTTTATCCGTTGTGAACTCTGTAAAAGGTTTTGCCCTAAAACCTAAATGAAAAGGGCTTTAAAAAGAAAATAATTTATGGCTTCTCAGTCTGCCTTTATGTCACCAAAGCACAATAAAGGCTTAGAGGGAGCGCTCAATGATGTTGGCAAACATACATCAGAGAGTTCTTCTCATGAGCAGCAGCCCCCTGTCGGAGGAGACAGATAGAAAGATAAAGCTGCCCAGCCAACAGACAAGCTCTGTAAAGATGGTTAAGATACCAATGTGTCTGAAAGGGGGAACCCTGATTTCAGTGATTGCATAAATACAAATAAAAAAGCCTCAGAGCAGGTATTGAAACTAGTGCCTGCTAAGGAAAAAAAAATGTCCATGCCACTTCTTCTGCAAAGGAAAAGTAGCAGGCAGTGGATCAGAAAGAAATGTCCCTCAACCGAGGATAGGACTAAAGTGTAACAGTTTTTCCAGGCTTTCCAGGCTATGGGAAACTTTTTTAAATGTGCCTGCCCTGGCTCTGGTTCCAGACCAGTTGCCTGAAGAGGAGGGGGATATGTATTACGAAGAGAAGGAAGGAGGTGAACCCATACAACCTGATAACTTACCTGACCAAGAGTTTGACTCCCCTTCTAGTCCCATAGAAGATTACACCTCTTACTCAGTGCTCATCAAACATATGGTGAACCCCTCAACATCCCCTGCCATGAAATGGAGGAGAATGAGGAGGAGATGGAGTTCATGGGTATGATGGGGCTAGCCCCCACACAGACTACTAGCCTCATCCAGAAATTGCTCCAAAGGCTGCATGTGAAATCACGTCAGCACCCCATTCAGCTGTTGGCATTAGTAATGAAGTGGGATAGACAGTGTGTGGAATGCCAGTATGCCTACTGGTTATGAAGGAGATGGTGGAAGACATTGACACTGTATTAGGTTATCTGCCCCATATCCTTGCCCCATATCCCTGGGCCAGTAAGCCGGCTTTAACTGCCAGTATTGTTTTAGGCCTGTTTTTTTATTGCCCTCCTCTGTGGTTTGTGACTTAGGAATTGCCTTTGTCACCGACCATAGCCAATACCCCCATACAGTCTGCCCTTAAATACAGTACCAGCCTAGTTTCTTCCTCAGGTCTACTGTCAGGGTGGCCCTGCCAGTATGATTTGTTTGGGCACCTTGGGCTACTAACACCTGTGACTTATGACTTATCAGTCAGTTTGTACTTGCCTTGCCTGCATCTGGGTGGCAACACAGAGCTGTACGTAGAATCTGATTACCTTATATGAAGGCCTGGTAGTTTCTGATTCTACTACTGACTGTTGCAGTGCTCCAGTAAACCTGTATCTCCCCTTGCCTGCTTAGTTTCTAATTCTGTAACAGTGTTTTTATGACTACAAAGTGGCCTGCTAAATCACCTACCACAGTTAGCCTAACTCACGAATGCCCTTCAAGGGGTCACACAGCAATGTTCTTAGCAATTTTATGTGCTTCACCGTTTGTGTGGGCTGACTCCCTGCTCATTGTCAGGCCTGCTACCTGTCCACTGCTGTCTAGCACTCTCTCGTCCCTCCCCTATCTTACAACCCACACAGCCACTTACTCCCCCCTATTATTGTCATTCTATGGATTGTATAACAAAAGGGTTCTGTATATGCTCACTTACACTCCCCACAGGCCCCTAAGGTTTTACATGGTACACAAAAGCCCCTGCCTACCTAGTGGCCTAGGTGTCTCCCTTCTACTCAATGCTGGGGATGTCAGATACAACCCAGGGCCTCCTAACATCTCTCACACAGACCCCTCCTGGTCCAGCTTTAAGGGACTAAGGCTGGTGCATATTAACATATGCAGCCTCAGACCTAAGATGCCTGAACTGGAAGCTTGGATGGCTCTTTACTGCCCTGATGTTCTAGCTGGGTCTCAGACCTGGCTAAAACCCTCTATCCTCTAGCATGAAGTTGCCATCCCTGGTTACACCTCTTTTTAAGCAAGACTGTTTAGGGAAAAAAGGATGTGGAGTTCTACTGTATACTCGAGACACCTTCAAAATTTCGTAAATCCCTTTGCACATGCCACATCATTTGCCCTGTGAGTGTCTCCTTGTCAAACGTATGTTGGGGAACACTAAATCCCTACACATCGGCTATGTCTACTCTGCAGCAAAATCAGCCGTTGACAACTTTGTGAACTGCTTAGGATCCCTCTCACTCAAGGAGTTAATAGTCCATGGTGACTTCAACATAAACTGGAGCACAACTGGCTCATGTAGCTTTAAAGGGGACAGGAACTGATTACTTATCTGCAGCTGCTTGTAATGTCTCTATTTTCATAAATTATATTCATACTGCTAAAGAATCCCTATTTAACTGTGCCTGAATAAAAGCTGAAGCTGTCAGTTGTGTTTTGTATTGTTTTTCTTTGTATGAACAACATTCAGTGCAGTTCCTGTCATGGGACCATGAAGTTGGAGTTTTGACTATGTCACTTCATGATTTCAGAACTGTAGGCACTGTACTGATAACTTCATGCTTATAGTTCTGAAACCATGACGTGACATAATCAAAACTCCAAATTCTTGGTTCCATGAAAGAAACTGCACAGAATTTTGTCCATACAAAGAAAACAATACAAAACACATAGACACATAGAAATTGGTGGCAGAAAAGGACCACTAGGCCCATCTACAGTAGTCTGCCCTTAACCCCTAAACCTGTATGCAGTCACTGACCCTAAGTGATCAATGGCTTTTCATCACTCTCTCCCTACCCAATGTTCTCTTGTGCCTGTCCCAGGCATGTTTAAACCCCTCCACTGTGCTTGTCTCCACCACTTCTTGTGGCAGACTGTTCCAAGCGTCCACCACCCTCTCTGTGTGGAAACACTTCCTCATGTTACCTCTTAATCTACCCCCCTCTAATTTCATATTGTGTCCCCTCGTTCTGATATGTTTTCAACATTGGAAAAGATCCCCCCATGCACATTGTTTATGCCCCTGAGGTACTTGAAAGTTTCTATCATGTCCCCCCCTTTCCCTCCTCTCCTCCAATAACTACATGCTGAAGACTCAGGCTCTCCTCCTATGTTTTGTGATGCAAGCCATGCACCATCTTTGTCGCCCTTCTCTGGAGAGCCTCCACCCTGTCTAAGTCCTTACGCGTGTGTGGTCTCCAGTACTGCACACAGTACTCTAGATGAGGCCTTACCAGTGTTTTATACAATGGCATCAACACCTCCTGTCTCCTGCCAGTAATGCCTCTGCCTATGCACCCCAGCATGCCACTGGCCCTCCCTGCAGCCTTTGCTCAGTGCTGTGATACCTTAAGGTCATCGGATATGATAACCCCTAGGTCCCTTTCCTCTTTGGTGACAGTCAGCACCCCCCCCATTCTGTAGCTCTCCCCAGGGTTCCCCTACCCAGGTGCATTATCTTGAACTTTTTTGAATTGAACCTCAGCTGCCACACCTCCGACCATCTTTCAAGCTTCTCCAGGTCCCTCTTCATTTTTTGCACCCTTTCTGGAGTATCCACTCTGTTGCAGATCTTGGTGTCGTCTGCAAACAGGCAGACATTTCCTTCCAGCACCTCTGCAATGTCACTAATGAAGACATTGAACAGAACTGGTCCTAGTACTGATCACTGTGGTACTCCACTGATTACCTCTCTCTCCCCCTGGATTGCATCCCATTTACCACCACTCTCTCTCTCTCCTGTCCATCAGCCAGTTTCTAACCCAATGTATCACGTTATGCCCCATGCCCAGACTACTCATCTTGTTAACCAGCCTTCTATGTGGGATGGTATCAAAAGCTTTGCTGAAATTTAGGTAGGCGATGTCTACCACCCCTCTCTGATTCACTTCCCTAGTCACCCAATCAAAACAATCTATCAGATTTGTTTGACAGGTCCTTCCTGCTGTGAATCCATGTTGCCTCAGATCCTGGGCACCACTGGATTCCAGGTGTGCCACTGTCCTTTCTTTCAGCAGTGTCTCCATGATCTTCCCCACCACTGAGCTGATGCTAACTGGCCTGTAGTTCCCTGCTTCCTCCCTACTGCCACTTTTGTGCAGTGCAACTACATGCAGCCTCCTCCAGTCCCCTGGAACCATGCCTGTGTCGAGTGACTCTGTGAACAGGGTGGCCAGAGGTACTATTAGTTCCCTACTCAGCTCCGACTCCCTTAATATCCTCGGGTGTATGTGGTCTGGCCCCATAGCTTTATTCACCTTCAGCTTTGTGAGTTCCTCCAGAACTCTCTCCACTGTGAATGGACTGGTGTCCACTTCTCCCCCAACCCATTGCCTCTTCTCCCCAACTGTGGTCCTTGACCCTCTCCCTCCTTAGTGAATACTGAACAGAGGTATTTGTTCAGTATTTCTGCTTTTTCTAGATCACCCTCCTTACACTCTCTCTCCTCCCATTTGAACCTCACAACGCCCCCCGGTTTTTCTTCTATCACTGATGTACCTATAGAATATCTTGTCCCCTTTTTTCACAGTCCGTGATAAATCCTCCTCTGTCTGTTCCTTGGCTCTCCTAACAGCTTTCCCTGCATTCCTTAGACATTCAACATACACCTCCCTGTCCTCCTCCCTATGGGTTCCCTTATACTTCCTGAACATTGCTCTTTTAGCCCTTACTTTATCTGCTACCTCTTTAGAGAACCATAGTGGTTTCTTTCTTCTTTTTCCTCTGGCCACTATCCTAAGGCATTGGTTAGTTACCTCCACTATGGCTCCTTTTAGTTTCCCCCACTGTTCCTCCACTCCCTCCATTATCTCTGCTTTCTCTAGGGCTGCTCTTAAACATCTACCCAATTCACTGAAATCTGCCCTCCTGAAATCTAATACTTTTGCCCTTGTGTGGCTTAAAGATCATGTGCAACGGTTTTTACATATTTTTTATAAAAGCTTGAAAAGCTGAAATTCAAGTCCTTTTTTCATGATTAGTGTTTCCTGAAAATTTCTTTCAGTTTGGTTTTGTGGTTTTCTTTAAATCAGCATTTGTTAACTTGCTCTACAGAGACTGAAAACAGTGGAGTTATTTCTGTCCTCTCAGTCAAACTTGGAGTGTGATGACATCATTTTGGAGTAGCTTGCTGTTTCACATTCCCTGTCAGAGCAGTTGTTTGTAGAGTTAATGATTTGTTGAGCTCTCCAAGTTTCTTACATACCCAGTCTCTGGTTTGTGTTTAGCTAGATCAGCTTAAAATATATAATCTTCTCTTAAAAAGCTGATTATTTCAGTTTCAATGCTGAATTGAAGTTATGGAAATCTTTCACTGTGAGAAATCAGCTTGTCTGTATCAAAGCTTAGTTCTTTCAAATCAAAGCTCTGATTTTTTTTCTAACTATATAACACGCCTATTTAATGAACATCAAATAAATCTAAATTTTATTCATTCACAGAAACAGTTTGTCTTTGATGTAGCCTTCATAAATACATTCATGTAAGAACATTTTTTCATGTCAGATTGACAAACAGTACATGTGCTTGAAATATTGTAGCAGAGTGTGACAGGCACTTGTCTAAACTCACAAATTTCAGTTCTTTGGTGGTTTCTGTGCAAAAGTACATCATGTATGTTTATAACTAGAAACACTATGTGGCATCCCAATGCACTGTATCTCTACCCCACAGGTGAGGCAGCAACAGTCTACTGCCATCTGTCACTGCTCCACAAGCCTCCTGCCTTCTGCTCCACATTTGAGACTGTTGCATCCTGCTGCCCACTGTCTTCTTCCACACAGTCCGGGATTGTGCACCCTGATGCCTCCAACCCCTGCCTAAAGAATCAGGACTGCTGCACCCTGTCACCCTCCGCCCAAACAGTTGGGGTTGCTGCACCTTACTGCCATCTCTCCTCCACCCTCAAAGGTTCCCTGCCTCCACAGTTGGGGCTGCTGTACCATGCTGCCCTAGCCACCAGAGGTGGAGTTTTTGCTACACAACAGACAGTTAAACTGCAAACAGGCCAGGTTGGGAGGGATGCAGGCAAAGGGTTGCAAATCCAATGAACACAAACAGACCAAAATTATCATCTGCACTCCAAGCTTTGTAAATGAAGTACTGTCCCCCAAAGTTGAATCCAAAAGGTTTTTCAGCAGGGTGTAGCAGAGGATCGGACTCTGGTGGTGGGGGACAGCAGGGTGCAACTTCCTCAACTGTGGAGGTACGCAGCAGGGTGCAGCAAATGCCCTGAGTCTTGTGGTATGTGGCAGCATGGTGTAGCAGTCCTAACTGCTGAGGCATGGTCACAGCAACCCCAACTGTGTAGAAAGGAGCAGGGTGCAGCATCCCTGTCGGTGGTGACAGAGGATAGAAGACAGCATGGTGCAGAAGCCTTGACTGTGGGGCAGGACACATGGGGCATCAGAGTACAGCAGCCCTGACTGTGAGATGCAGTACATGTGGTGCAGCAGCCCTGACCATTTGGGGCAATGGAAGTGGGTATCATGGAGCAGCAAAAGCCCCACCTCTGGTGGCTAGGGCAGCATGATGCAGCAGCCCCAGCTGTGGAGACAGGGAACTTGGTTCTCTAGGGCTTAGCACAGCAGCCCTGAATATGGATATAGGAACAGAAGGCAACAAGTGCAGCATCCTTAACTGTGAGTGTGGAGGAGAGAGGGCAGCAGGGTGCAGCAACCCCAATTATTTGGGCAGGGGACAGCAGTGTGCAGTAGTTCTGATTCTTTAGGCAGGGGATGGAGGCAGCAGGGTACACAATCCCTGACTGTGTGGGAGAAGACAATGGGCAGCAGGGTGCAGCAGCCTTGAATGTGGAGCAGAAGTCAGGGGGCTTGTGGGGCAGGGGACTGGTGGTAGTATACTGCAGTTGCCTCAACTGTGGGGCAGAGACATGGTGCATTGGGATTCCACTTAGTGTTTCTAGTTATACACAGACATGATGTATTTTCACACAGAAACCAGCAAAGTACTGAAATGTGTGAGATCTGACAGTACATGTGAATGAAATACTGTAGCAGATTGTGACAAGCACCTGTTTGTCAGTCTAGCATGAAAAATAATTCTTACGTGATTGTATTTATGAAGGCTACATTAAAGAGAAACTGTCTATGTGAATGAACCAAATTTAGATTTATTTTATATTCTTTAAACAGCCCTGTGTTATATAATTAGAAAAAATATTAGGTTTGATTAGAACAAACAGAACTGTGATACAGACAAGCTGATTTCTCACAGAAAAAGATTTCCACTACTTCAGTTCAGCATTGAAACTGAAATGATCAGCTTTTTAAAGGAAGAGAATGATGTATTTTAAGCAGATCTATCTAAACACAAACCAGATACTTGGTTTGTAAGAAACTTGGAGAGCTCAGCAAACCATAAACTCTACAAACTACTGCTCTGATTGGGAATCTGAAACAGCAGGCTACTCCAAAATGATGTCATCACACTCTAAGTTTGACTGAGAGGACAGAAATAACTTCAGTGTTTTCAGCCACTGTAGAGCAAGTTAACAAATGCTGATTTAAATAAAACCACAAAACCAAACAGCATGACATTTTCAGGAAACCTTAATCATGACACTAGGACTTGAATTTCAGTGTTTTAAGCTTTTATTAAAAATATGTAAAAACTGTTGCACATGATCTTTAACAGAGTCCCTGTTCCCATGCCAAACCACACCATGTGGTGGTCATTGGATCCTAGCTGCCCTTCCACCTGGATTCCTTTGACTCTGTTTCCATTGGTCCATACCAGGTCCAGAATCGATTTGTCTCTGGTTGGCTCATGCACCAGCTGTCTGAGTCCAACCCCCTGCAGGGATTCCAGGATGGCCGTGCTTCTGGCTGAAGCAGCTGCCTGGGTGGTCCAATCTACATCCAATATATTGAAATCCCCCATCAGCAGGATTTCACCTTTAGCTGCCATGTCATGAATTTCCTCCATTAGTGCCCTGTCCACTTCCTCCCTCTGTGCAGGAGGTCTATAGATCACCCAGTACATATTGCTGTGCCATTCCCTATCCAAACACAACTGACAGCTTTAGTTTTTATTCAGGCACAGTTAAATAGGGATCCTTTAGAGGTATGAATATAATTTATGAAAATAGAGACATTTCAAACAGCTGCACATAAGTAATCAAGTCCTGTCCCCTTTAAATCTTCCCTACAAAATTTGCAGCTCAGCCAAATCATTACGGAGCCCACCCATCTCAATCTAAAGACAGGTAACCACTCTCTCCTTGACTGGATCCTAGTCAGTAGAACTGATAGGATAAAGTGATCTGGTATTTTAGTTGACTCATTTAGCGACCATTCCCTGATCTTCTGAACATAAAGCAATGGCTTCAAGAAACCCCTTCTGGGAGCCATCTATGTTCACAATTACTCCCAACTTCATGAAACGGTGTTCCTCACAGATTTGGTGACTGTAAACTGGTCTGAAATAGGGAGGCTAATTAATGTTGACTCTGTGCTTAACTACCTTGTATGCAACCTACTCAGCATAATAAACAAACGTACCTGTGGTTCGCAGAAGGCTAAAGGATCTGTGTTCCAAATAGCTTGCCCCAGAATTGTGTGAGCTCATGAAGAATAGGGACAAGGTCTGGTAGTCTTTTAGGGTTTCTGGCCTGCTTCGAGAGAGGGAAAATTATATGGCGTTATGAAACTGCTGCCAGTCCTGTCTCCGGGTGGCAAGGGCACTGTATCTCAATAAACTAGTTCTCCAACTAGCAAAACCCAAAGCAGTTTTGGTCACAGATTAATAGCACCCCCAAGATATACTGTATTATGCAAACTCAGCGAATGAACCTACCCTTGTAGCTGAGGCTTTTAATACATTCTTCACAGATCTGGTCCAGTTTAAAGATTCCTCTCAGTTTACCTCCTCCCCCTCTGGCCCAGCACCATCTCCCCCTATCTTCCACTCACTCCATAGGTCTCAGTTCCACTTTAGGCTCATCTCTCACTGGGAAGGATTACTCCAGCTACAGAGAATCAAGGGAAAGGGATCCACTTGCCATAATAAACTAGAGCCCAGACTGCTCAGACTTGGAGCCCGCATCCTCGCTTCCCCAATACCCACTTAGGGGCAGACTCGATGGGCCAGAGAGGTCCTTTTCTGCCATCAGATTTCTATAATTCTATGAGTCTATGAACATGTCCCTACTGCATGGCAAGCTTCCTAGTGACCAGAAGGTTGCTCATGTAGTTCCCATACACAAAGGTGGTTCTAGGGAATCTGTTGAAAACTGCAGACCCATTTCCATACTGTGTACCTTATCCAAAATTCTAGAGCGGTTGATCCTCAGTCTGATCCAGGAGTACACTGAAGTACACTCTCTAGCTACTGCTGCCCAAAATGGCTTTTGCAAGAACCATGGGACCAACACTGCCCTAGTCCATTTCACAACTGACACATTTGAGGCCCTGGAGTCTAAAAGAGCAGCTGGAGCAGTTTTCATAGACTTGACTAAGGCTTTTGACTTGGTTGATCACAAGCTGCTCCTCATCAAACTTACAAAACCTGGGTTTGATAACTTGTCCTGCTCTTAGTTCACTAGTTATCTAATCGACTGTAAGCAGTTGATAAAGTGAAGAAGGTGTCTCACCTGCCTACGAGATATCATACATGGGGTCCCCCAGGGCTCCATCCTTGACACCCCACTGTTCTCTCCTTTCATAAATGACCTACCAGAGCACTGTGGCAGAGCTAGAGTCATTCTCTATGCTGATGATGCAGTGCTCTACAAAATCCATTCTGACATCATCTCAGTTCAGAGGGACCTCGGAGATGACTTCCTCCTATTGGAATCACGGTTTAAGGCAAACAACCTGCTGCTACATGTTAACAAAACCAAGTCTGTTCTCTTTGGCCCTAGTTGTTTAGGCACAGATAGGAGCAAGCTATTAAAAATCACCTGCCGAAGAGGTGATGCCATTGAGACGGTAACCTCATTCAAGTACCTGGGTGTCATCCTGGACCAGGAGCTTTCACTCAGGCCTCATGTTGATAGAGCAACCAAAACTTTTAACCAAAAGCAAGGGCTCCTTTATCAGCTGAATCTTACCTCTCAACAGAAGCTAGGGTATCTATAACAAACAGTATCCTACCTACCCCACCATCCTGTACGGTGCCCCCGTCCTCTCTTCTCTCAAAAAGGGTGGACTCAATAAACTAAAATCCCTTTACCATCATGCGTCTTGCTTTACAACGGCTGCTGGAAAAAGGGAACATCACTGAAATATCCTCGCCACACTAAAATGGCCCCCCTAGAAAAGAGGGTACACTTTGCCACTCTCTGCCAGGCTCACAAAATATGTGTGCTCCACACCCCCCCACCCACCTTACATCACTCCTGGCTCTTAGACAGCTCAGCCAAGCCCTTCAATCCTACTCCTACTCACTCCTCTTGGTCCCCAACTCCACAACATCTGCTGGCATGAGGTCTTTGCATCTGTGGCCCCTAGGCTATGAAACAACCCACTGGCCAATACACAGGCCTGCTCTAACTTCAGGTCCTTTTTAACCTTCCCTCAGTGATCTACTGTTGAAGTATTGTCTATACACTTTCCCAGGCTGAGGATCCTTAGCAACCTATCCAGGGTTGTAAACAGTTCTGTTACAAACACTTCTTCCACCTTGTTAATGTTTCTGCTTATTTAACTGTTGTTGCAGTCATAGCCACTGTTTATCCTAAGTCACTGTCACACGTTTGTTTTTGATTTATTGTAAATTGTCATTTTTCTTCATTTGTAATGCCGTGGAAAACCTTACCTTGAATTGTTCTCCTGATTTTTGTTGTTGACTCTTGTATTGACTTATGTACAGTATGTAATTAAACCTGGATCGCTCCTAAAAAAGGGATTTCTAGTCTCATTGGGCTCACCCATCAACAAAATCCAAATAAATAAATAAATGTACAGGCAGCTGTTTGTGAGAAGGTTCCTCTTTCCCCACAGCCTCCTGAAAAAGATTCCAGGAAACTGGTTACTATAGCCAAAAAAGTGCGCACTATAGCTTCCTTGCTCCTGAGGCATGCAGCTTATTTGGCTTTGTGCCAGTATCACTTTGTTTAGTCAGGCAGCCATTGTTCCAATTTCATGCTATCCTATTTTCTTCCTTGAATTCTTACTATCCTTTCTTTCCTATCAGGGTGGCCAACCTGATATTCTCCATGCTCCTGCTTTTCTATCCTTTTTTTAGTTTAAAATCATCAGCCTAAAAAAATAAAAACCCCTTCATGGGAAGTAATGGTGTTGATTAAAGAAAGCTGTAAGTGTATGTGGTTCTGGGGAAATAGCCCCTGTTTATTGTTGTTAGTTGTTGTTAATGAAGCCCCGATTATAGTGCGCACATTCGTACATTTGTGCAATTCAGCACGGCAGTGTGCACGATCGTGCAGTCACACAGCTCAGTGTGCGCATGTTCATACAGTAAAGGCAGCCTGAGAAGAAAAGTTTTTTTTTTTTTGCTACTTAAATTTTTATTGATGCACAGTAACAATACATCCAATTAATATAACCACAGTTAAACTATTACCAGAATCTGATGGGAATACAATCAATGATACTGAACTGTCCTTGCTAGAGGAGTTCATATAGGATTCATTATACAATGTTCTGTGGAGAAAGTCCCAGATGGCGACTCCAAATGTCTATGTGGAAGTAGTCCCTAAACACTCCACCATTCATTCTTCTCTGTTTTTACATAGTTAATTCTGTTATGTATTGTTTCTTAATTTTGTGCCCTTCTTCAGTTTGGACTCCTCTTAACTACTGCGTAACATTTCCCAAGTTTTGAAAAGCTAAATGAAATCATTGTCTTAAACCAATTAAGGCCCAACAAAGTTACAAAACAAAGGATAAACCAATAATTAACTATATAACTGATGTACCAATCAATTTGCTGAATGATTGATTGATTAATTGGTTGGTGGTGTGTGCGTAGCAAACTTTTCTATTATCTTCTATGCTAGGATGGGTATCTGTGTTCCCCCAATTCCCCGGGACATTGACAGACATTTAATTAATGCTTTTCAACCCTGTATAACAGGCACAGAATGCCCTGACCATGAGTCTCAATTACCTCTTCCCACCTCACCTGTGCCGGTACACACCTGAAAAGTTAATGGGGCATAGATCTGGTTCACACCTGCCTCAATGCCTGTCAGTCTGTTAAGGGCCCTCTCTCTCTATTTTTCGGTGGAGGACCTTTCTCATAACAGTCCCTCCATACTAGTTCAAATTTCTCGGTGGTGAGCCGCAAGGCTGCCGTGATTCTCTCCATTTGCTCTAGCTCTTTTATCTTGTCTTTCCAAGTCAGGATAGTAGGCGGTCTCCCGGATCGCCAACAGATTGTAATGCTTTTTAATGCTGCTAGTCTGAAGATATGGTATAGTTTCTTTTGGGGGACTAGAAAGCTTTAAATGTTCCCTACTTGAAAACCCCAAACATAGGGTGTCAAAAGTCCTTGGCAAGAAAACCCCCAAGGTTTCCTGAATCTGATTATGTACCTGCCGCCAGTGGCTGTCTAGCTTTGGACATCCCCAGAAAATGCGAACCTACCCCCCCCCCAACGCACTCTCTCCAACATCTGTTTGTGTAATCAGGGTTAAAGTGCTGAGTTACTGTTGGAGTTCTAAAAAAACGCATCAAGACTTTCCAGTAGTACTCGCCCCATGTGGGTGAAGCTGTGATGCGCCAGCCCTGGGAAAGTACCCTCTGCCATTCTGTGCTTTTTAATTGCATGTTTGATTCCCGTTCCCATCTACTCTTAACCTCCTCGACTTGTCCCAGATGCTGGTCTGTCAGCAGTCTGTAGGTCTGGGAGATGGGTTTCACCTTAACTCTCAGAGTGATCCAACTATAGAACAGCCGCTCTAAATCTGTTGGGGGTCTTAAAAGCTGTTGTAGATGTATGGATTGCTGGATAAAATGCCTTACTTGTAAGAATCTAAAATGGTCTTCTTTTCTAAGTCCATATTTTAACCTCAGGTTCTAGAATGTGGTGCAAATACCCCTCTCCAACAGATGAGTAAACCTGGTGAGGCCCTGACGCTCCCAGAACCGGTATCCCACATCCCAACTAGGGGGACTAAAAGGTTCATGATGACGTATGAGGGACAAGGGACCCAGCCCTCCTGGAACCCTCAGTTGCCTGCATAGAGTCAGCAACACTCGCAGGGTATGTCTAGTCCATGGGTTTTCCACCTTGCACACTACCTTCCAGGAAACAGAGGCTGTGGGGAGAGCCCAAAGTGTTATCTTTTGGGCTTGCTCTAACTCCATAAGGAACCATCCATTGTTCACCTTCTGTTTCATCCAGGCATACAGCCACGGGGCCTGTGCCGCCAAGTAATAGTCTTTAATATCCGGTAAACCTAACCCATCTCGCTCCCGCCCATTGCAAAGAATCGCCCTTTTCAACCTGGGCTTTTTGCCCTGCCATATGAAACTCATTATTAGATGGTCCATTTCCTTCAAAAATACCTTTGGGGGGGTACAATCGGTATCGTTTGGAATAAAAAAAGTAAACGTGGTAGCACATTCATTTTGATGGAGTGTCCCCTTCCCAAAAGGGCTAAAGGGAGCAGTCTCCACCGGCCCAGGTCTTGTCTAATAGAGTCCTGGAGTATGGGGTAGTTGGCAGAGAAGAGCCGGGATGTATCCGCCAAAACTCTTATTCCCAAGTATCTGATTGTGTTGTTTGGAGCCCACGCAAACCGAAAACTGAAATGCAATTCTGATGATGGGTGCCCACTTAACCGTAATGCCTCAGATTTTGAGAGGTTAATTTTATACCCTGCTAAATCTTGGAAATGTTTTAAAATTTGTGTAAGAGAGGGGAGCGAGCCCACCAGGTCCCCTAAATGAATAAGTAGGTCATCTGCATATAATGAGAGTTTATGAATCGGGGAACCTACCTTAATTCCTTCCACCTGGGGATGTTGTCTGATCTGTTCAGCTAGGGGCCCTAAGGAGAGGGCGAACAGCAGCGGGGAGAGTGGGCATCCTTGGCGGGTTCCTCGCGATAGAGGAAATCTGGCTGAGACACATCCGTTTACACTAATCACCGTTTCTGGCTGAGAGTATAGTGCTTTGACTGCCCCTATGAAATTGTTCCCCATGTTAAACTTTCTGAGAACGGATTGGAGAAAAACCCAGTCAACCCTATCGAATGCCTTTTCGGCATCGATACTTACTGCTAGTTTAAGAGATGTGGCTGTTTTTTGGGAGGAGATTATATTTAAGAGACACCTTACATTGTCCTGCAGGAATCTACCGGAAATAAAACCAGTTTGATCTGGGTGTACGAGATCACTAATGATTGCTTGGAGTCTCCGAGCTAGTATACCAGTGAATAGTTTTAGGTCTGCATTTAATAGGGAAATGGGTCTGTATGATCCACATTCCTCTGGTGGTTTACCTGGTTTCAACAATACCGATATTTTAGCGTATTTCCATGATGGGGGATCGGTAGGGCCTTTCCCAGGATTGCATTAAATGTTTCCAATAGGAAGGGAAGAAGGTCTGATTGAAAGGTCTTGTAAAACTCTGCGGGGTACCTGTCTAATCCCGGAGCTTTAGTATTCTTGAGCAAGGAGATCTGATCTTTAATCTCTTGCATTGTGATGGGGGGCCTCCAACTTTACCCCTCCAGCCAGGTCAAGAACTGGGAGTCTGATCCCCTCCAAGTATTGAGCAATTTTAGTCTCATGGTCTGGGAGTCTCTCCGCTGTATACAATTTTTGGTAGAAGTCCGCAAAACATTTCGTTATGTCTGACTGAGATATGACCTGATCACCGTCTGGTCCCCTCCTAAGTATTAACACTGCCCTCGATGCCACCTCTTTACGCAATTGGGCTGCTAGCAGTTTACCTGCCCTGTTGCCCTTCTCATAAAAGAGCTGCCTGGTGAACCTGCAACTGGTTTCTATTTGGTGATTTACCAACCAGTACAACTTTTCCCTGGCTGCATCCAGTTCCTTTTTTGTCTCCACTTGACTATGTTGCTTATGCTGCACTTCCAACTCAAATATTATTCTTTCTAGCTTTCTCTGTTCCTCCTTTCTATCTCTATTAACCTTAGATGCGTATGCAATAATTTTACCCCTTAAATATGCTTTCAACGTGTCCCAATATATCGTGGGGGGGGGAAGGGTATCTGCCTGACTGTTTAGTGCTTGAAATTGCTCAATCTCTGTTTTGATCATCGTTTTGAAATCCTCCCTATTGATAAGGCACAAGTTTAATTTCCATGTCTGATGCCGGTTTGGGGTCCCCAGCAATAGTTTTAACAGGACCGGAGCATGGTCAGATAGGGTAAAACTGCCTATTCAGGCTGAATTTAATGCCCAGGTCCTACCCGTGGGAACCAGCAGGAGGCCAATCCTACTATACCTAGAGTGCCTAGGAGAATACAATGAATAGTCTCTCATGGTGGGATGTAAAAATCTCCATGCGTCCGTCATTCCGTATTCATGAATAAGTCTATGGAGTGTTGTTGAAGCTTTAGATCTTCTACCTGGCTGTGTCCCAGATTTGTCTAAACGGGGGCAAATGATTGTATTGAAATCTCCACCCACTATGCTAAGAGCAGAATCAAACCTAGGGAAGGCAGACAACATCTTTGCTAAGAAGGCAGATCTAAGGTTTTCCTCATTGGGTGCATATATGTTAAGGATAGTACATTTGTGAGCCCCCAAGTCCGCCTCTACATATATGTATCTTCCCTCGGGGTCAGACCTCACCACTATCTCCTTAAAAGGGAGGTTCCTCCTTATTAATATAGCTACTCCTCGCTCGTGCGGTTGGGTTTGATAGGATGATGAAAAGACCTGCCCCACCCAGGACCTCCTCAATTTGGAATGCTCCAGTTGTGTTAAATGTGTCTCTTGAAGCAGGGCAATATCCACTCCGAAATCTCTCAGTTCTTTCAGGACCCTAGCCCTCTTGATAGGGCTCCCCAGGCCCCTTGCATTATAAGTGGGTATTTGAATTTCAGCCATGCTCGTTTGGCCATAGATCTAGTATGGTCTGACCCCGGGGGGGACTCCTCTCCCTAAGCTTTTGTTCGACGCACACACCACCATTCTAAAACAACAAAAAAAATATCATGTTTCATAACCAACCTTTTAACTATATACAAATTGACAGTTTTTATCTCTCTGTCCTTCTGTGCGGTTTTATAACACATCCTCTTGTGTACTTCAAGGTGAGACTTCAGATGGTACCTTACAAAAAGGTTTTGTAACCCTAATAGGTCTCTCCCGTACTAAGTTAGTGAAAAGGGGAGACCATGGGAAGGCTACCCTAGGTACTCCCTGGCTGACCACACGTCGACTTAGTGGTCGGTAGGGTGATTAGCTAAGCTTTACAAATTCGCCTTATCTGACAGAATCACTATTTCCCCTGTTTAATAATACCTCTATTCAATGGAGAAAACCTGACTCACTCTTGGGGGGATGGGGAGGGAGGAGGGGGAGGAGGGGAGGGGAGGGAGGAGGGAGGGGGAGGGGAGGAGGGAAGGGGAAGGAGCGGAGGGTGGGGAGGGAGACAACGAAATTCTCTATAGATACATTAAGAACTGGATCTATAATCAAGCGATGGAAAACATCAGTGACCGAGTGTGCCATCAATTCATACCTCAGTTCGCTAAAGAACCTTCCCACCCCCCTCTCTTATAAGGTATAGAGTGTTACAGCTCAGAATTCGGGGAACATGGCTGTCCCATCTCGTTTAATATGTTATTATTAGAGGGCTGAACTGATGGTAATAATCGTATTATGTTTAACAGCATATCGTTCCTCCCCCCCCCAAGCTGGTCTCCAAACTTTCTCCTAGGCACGTGTAACTTTTCAAAATATGCACAATTAGTAACAGCCTAGTGAATTCAGTCTCACCAGCAAGATCTTACATAGCAACTGTTGCCCAGTCTCATCTGGCTGCCCTTCAGCCTGCTCCGTTGGCGATCTGGGATTGTTTCTGGGTTTTGGTGGTCGCGGATGTGGTCTCAATTGGCATTGTTGGTCTAACTGCCGTGCGTACCTTCTGCCAGACACTCCCGTTTTGGGCCTGCAGCCTTTTCCTGGAAGCCAAGTGCCAGGCCAAGACCTCCAGCTCTTGCCTTGGGAAGCGAGACTGCAGTTCGTCGATCTTGATCTCTTGGTCTGCCAAAAACTCTTTCGTTTCCATAATGTCCGCAAAACGCTTAATAACTCCCTCGCAGGTCTTCAGCCGAAGCCGGGCTGGATAATCGAGGTAGGCCTTCATTCCCTTTTGTCTCAGAGATTTCATTGCTACAAGGATTAATCGTCGCTGCAATGCTGTTGCTGTGGCAAAATCGTGGTCAAAATAGAGCTGCTGGTCCCTGAAAATAACCTCTTTGCAACCTCATGCCATTTTGAGGATTTTTTCCTTGACTCTGTAATTCAGGAATGCCAGGATTATCGATCTGGGCCTGGCGTTAGGACTTGCTGGTGTGGCTGTGAGTGCTCTATGGGCCCGAACTATACCGAGCAGCTCTTCCTTGGGCCAGTTTAGTAATTCTTGTAGTAGGCTTTCCATAAATGGCACCATGTCTCCCGACTCTGTTTTCTCTGGGAGCCCATGAATTCTTATATTATTTCGCCAGTGCCTATTCTCTAATTCCTCTACCCTTTTACTCAGTTGACGCTCTCTGTGGTGTAGATTTAGAAGTGCTGAATTATGCATATCGTCTCTTTGCAGTATTCTGTCAAGCAGGCCTCTACTGCACCGACGCGCTTCTCGACTACCCGAAGATCGCACTTGGTTTTGGCTACTGCTGTTTCTATGCATTGCAGCATATCTCCAATTTTACTTAACTGAATGCAAAGTTGTTTAGAGGAGATTGTGAAGTCAGGCTCGTCCTCATTATCTCTGGTTCGTTCAGGTTCTGCCATTACAGTTTGTAGACCGTGTTTAGCTGTTGATGAGGGTTGCCAAGTTAAAGTCTGTTGGAGCGGCTCTCTAGAAGCACCTGGCGCTGCGAATTCTCTCAATTTCTGTCTTGTAGCCATATGTAGGCTAGCTGGTGCAAGTTTTTTTGACCTTCTGTTTCTTTCTGGATGCCAGGATGGTTTAGGATTCTATCGGGTCAGACAGAGCTTCAGCTTCAAGAGGCCATTAGCAGCACTTGCGTCACCGGAAGTCCCAGAAAAGTTTTTTAAATAAAGAAAGAAACTGCTTGTTTCAGTTTTCATAGGTCAGGCAGTGCCTACTATATGGCAAGAGCACTACCAACTGAAAGGAGCTGCAGCAGGCTCGTAGAATAAAGCGCAGCATCAGCACTTTTGGGCGGGTGTGCGACGCCCTAGTAAATACAGGAAAAGGGCAAATTTAAGCACACTGGTGAGCACAGAGGGGTTAGAAAATGTCCCTCTCCAAGAGTGCTTGCCTTATAAGGGTGGGAAGAATGTACAGTGCAGTGCAAGAGGTGCACATTTAAGGAACTGTACAGCTAGGCTGAATTGAAATGTATAGCCGACGGCTGAAAGATTTCAGCTGTCTGTAAAGAATGAAAGTTCCTCGAGAGAATTAGAATTTAGTTTCTGTGTCCGAATCAAAGGGCACATGGTTTTATTTTTGTAGTTACACTGCCAAGTGTCTCCTAGTCTTTTTTTTAAATGCCTACAAAATGTTTATTTTGCCTTCTTAATAATTCTAGCATGTACAGTCATTCCCTTACAAAAATAAGCAGATAAAGGAGTGCGCCCTTGTTTGTTTGGGTTTCTAAGGTAACAGGCTCTGCCCCTACTAGTCACACAGTAAAGGAGATATGTTGATATTAATAAAGGAAATAAAATAGTAATTTCCCAGTTCTGCAGTGCTATGAGATAGGTCCTGCTTTGGGGCTGGCAGGCCCTGAAATGCCAGGTTTTATGGACCAAAGAGAGTGATATAATGAGTGGGAGGAGCTAAATTACTGCTCTGACATCATCAACCTTATAATTTAGCCTTCAGCTCTATTCTATGGCACTTGCTGCATTGGGTAATCATTTGGGTAACTCCTGAGAAAACTAGCATGTTACTAGATGGTTCTTAGACTGTGTATAATATGTATAATAAAAAAGAAACAGGTTAAGAATTCAGTTTTTGGCATAATTGTGGTATCTCACGACTCATGAAGTCACCTCTAGATAGTATAAAAGTGTTTCTCTTGGAGGCTTAAAGAGAGGAGTGAGTGGTGAGTAGCTTTCTGACCACAGTGAGAGAAGGTTCTATTGAGAGTGTGCTAGTTTTCACACTGTTATATCGAAAGGAGAGACTGCAGGAATTATTTTATGTGTCTGAAAGAAAGGAGAGAAGAATATCCTGTGTTCTAAGGGTGTGAAGAAATAACACCAATTATTTTTCTTTCTGTAAATAAGTATTTTTATTTTTTTTAATTTTTGTTTTTGCTTATTGAGACAATAAAACGATTAACGCAGACAGATGCATTTTTTATGCATCTTAACTGGTTGTAACATCTGTTATTGGAACTCACACTACCACAACTGGTGTTAGAAGTGGGATTTTAACCTCTGGAAAGCCCAAAGGTGCTCGGGGTTGCTCTGAATGCATCCTAGCAGATGCAACAACCAGAATAGTTGGATCTGAGTACCTCACACGTGACCAGGTCTGTATGACAGAGGACTGGAATACAGCTGTTTTCTGCTATCGAACCTGCAACCAGACCAAAGAAGATGCATTCAGACCAAGAGAAAGAAGGAGCCACGGCAGCGGTTGGTAATCCTTAAAAGAAGAAGAGGGAAGAAAGCCAGATGACACCAGCACCGGATGATCCAAGTGAAATACTAAAATGGCTGTGTCTATGCCAGATCGAGATGGAGCACCATCGAGAGGAGGACCAGAGGTAGAGAGATGAGGATTGGAGGATGCCAGCCAAAGAGAGACGGAGACAGGATGAGAAGTGGAACAGTGACCCTAAAAGCCATCCAGGATATGACACAGAGGTAGCTGGATAGAACTGTCCCTGGAGACATAAAATTGACTAAATTAACAGAGGTTGCTGACATTGAGGTGTATTTGATAATCTTTGAGTGGGTGGCCCAAACCTGCAACTGGCCCAGAGACCAATGGGTGATTTGATTGGTCCCATACCTCTCAGGAAGGGCACAGCTGGCATATGGTCAACTAAGTGGAGCTGACAGTACAAACTATGACCGAGTCAAAGAAGAGATCTTACACAGGTACAGCATAAGTGCAGAGACGTATAGACAGCGGTTTCACTCCCAGAAAATGGCCAGCCTGGACATACCAAGGGAAACCTATGCTCACTTGAAGGACTGTTGTGGCAAGTGGCTGCAGCCTACCACCAAGACTGTGGACCAAATAATGGAACTGATAATAATCGAGCAGTTTATCCAAGTACTACCAGTGGATGTCCAATTGTGGGTGAAGGAGCATAAACCTGAGATCACTGAGGACACCATCAAGTTAGAAGATGACTACTTGGCAGCATGAAGCACTTGAGCCAGAGGTAACCAGAGCAACCCAGGACCCTCCAACACGCTGGTAAGACAACATTTTAATTATTCTAATACCCAGAGACAATTCTATCAAAGGGAGAGAGGTGGGAGAATTCCATATGCTGAGATAATATGCCATGGCTGTCTCGGGAAAGGACATATCATGAGGAATTGCCCAAATAAGAGATCTGATCTAACAAATCTTGCCCTAGCTAATTTTGGGTATGTGGCCTCTGTGGCCTAGAGTGAAATTAGAACAACGGCTGCCTGACTAAACAGAGTGATACTGGCACACTCCTCCCCACACAAGAAGGCAACGGGATTAATTTAGTGTTGCCTCAAAACCCTCCACCCTCAGGAATGGTTGGAACTTTCCTCCCACCCTCTCTAGAAGTTCCCCTCACGGACTCTTTATCATAAACAGTATCAGGATAAGGCACATCAGACTATACCATACTGTTTTTAATACAGTCATTTCCCTGAGGTCTTGCCTTTTTGGAACCTTGCATTACATATTTCATTTTATCCTACATCTCTGGAGCAATTACACCACCTTGGTCAGCACCAAAGTGTGACAGGAAGTCCACATTCTCATTTTCTGAACCAGCTCTGTGCTTCACAGTAAATTTATAAGGTTGCTTAGATAAACACCACCTTAAAATCATGCATTTTGAATCTTTCATTAAGTTCAGCCAACATAATGGGCTGTGGTCCATTACCACTGTAAACTGAGTTCCCCTTTAGTAATACTTAAGGGACTCTACTGCCCATTTGATGGCTAAACATTCTTTCTCCACCATTGAATATTTCTTTCTCTCTCATGCAATTTTCTGCTGAGAAACAGTAGGGGGTGTTCTTCTCCATGCCCATGCTGGGTCAGTACTACCCCTTTGCCAGTGTCAGAGGCATCGGTTTGGATTTCAAAAGGTTTAGTAAAGTCAGTGTAACCCCTAGGTGGCGCTATCCCATGGGCTACTACCCTGCCTGCTTGGCTAGTAACAGATTAAGGGGCCTGGGTAATGAAATGGAGGTCAGTATTGCTAGTGGTCAAGCTAATCTGGGCACAGCCCTCTGGGAGACTGTAACCCCCCCCTTTCCCTTCTAGTGACCTGAACAATATACAATAATTACTTTCACAATGACCCTTATTCACTAGACAATTACCCACACTGTTTGCACTTACCACCAGGGCTGGTTCCTCTAGCTTGACCCTGGGGACCCCCTGTAAAACAAGGTTCAGCACAGCAAATAGCAACAGTACAATACTTTTGGCAGAAACTGGAACCACAGTCAGGTTAAATGCAAACAAAGTTAAATCTGATTTATTCAGGGGACTTGAACAAGGGAGGGGCATAATCAGGTTAATTTGCTTAAAAGCTATATTAATCAGACAGTTATACATGCAGTTCAGCGTCCCTACACAGTCACACACTCTGGGTACCCAGGTAGGAAAACGGTGAGCTAGCAAGGAATATTGCAGCTGGTTGGGGCCCTGTGATGGAAGAAAGCAACATGCACAACACACACTATTTGTAATCTGTAGCTGGAGGGCTCAGTTCATGAAAGAAAAGGCAACAAGACAATCAGATGATAACACTTTTAGATTTAGCTGTTGTTGCAGGAAGCTACCCTGATGTTTACTCACGATACCCAATACTGGACACAGGCCGGATGAAATCGAGACTGCAGGCTGTTGAGCTGGAGTGCCCGGAGAAGCTGGGCCCACATAAATCACCGAGGCATCGTTCCTGTTCAAGGCGTTGAGTAGGGGGCTGATCCCCAGACCGGTCTCTCATCCATGACTTTCACTGAGTAGCACAGGGCCCAGGAAAATGGAAATGGATACGGATTCAGTCCGTGGAGCTGGATACAGCCTCTAGCAAGCAAAACACAGTTCAGACACACAGTGGGGAACCAAATCACGACCCACCGTAAGCACACAGCACATTCACACGTAAGGAAGTTCCACTGTACCAGGCAAATGGCTCTCTGGTTGCAATTACAGAGTCTCTGCACAATCCGGGAGTTCAGAGGTAGCTGGAAGTCCTGACAGGCCAATCGCATTCAGCAAATCTTCGGTCTTCTTCAGATTAAAGCCTGGTAACAATTCAGTGGCTTAATTTGCTCTCCAAATTTGGATTCAGTCAGAAAAAAAAAACAAATTCCCTCTCAGGAACAGCAGGCAGGCATGCAGGACAAACTCAGGCCTTTCCACAGTTCTCCTGAGCGAATCCACTATGGATTGCTGCTCGAACTATCTCTAGCTGTTACTTCTTCACTTCCCAACTCAGATCTAACTGACACTGCAAGCAGTGTGGGACATTCCCCAAGATCCAAAAGGTTTGGTTGGCTGATCTGTCTGTCAATCACAACAAGGGCTCTCCCTCCAGGTTATTTTAGGCGCCAAAAGCCCAAAACTTCAATTCCTACAAGTTTTGGCCCCACCAAGTCCCTGTAGGCAGGCTCCATTTTAGAGTCCCAAATGTACTGATTGGCCCATTCGGCAGTCCAGGATCAAGATGATGGAAACAAACAGAACTGTCCATGCTGCAAAGAAGGCAGGTTAGAACAAACTGCAATATTATTACTACTCTACTAAATTATTACTACTAAAAAAGCTTGCCCAGGTACGGAGAATCAACAGCGTGCAGTCGCCTGATCGCGACCGTTGCCTCAGCACAGTCAGAGGATTCAAAGACTGCTTTCTTGGTGCCTTTTTACTTAGTCATATAACTATCAGTGTACAAGTGGAGATAGTTTATTTTAACCAAGCTTTTGCCATTTGGGGCTTAAATCAGTGCTATTTCCTGCATGTACTTTAAATATATACTGAAGTGACCAGCTTTGTTATAACATCAGTAGAGTTACCTTTAATGCAGCCTATCCTCAGCATTCCACTGTAGCGTTTGCTTGCAACCTGGGCAAGTTACTTTAATTAACTACGAACTTAGTCTAGGCAACAGTGGAAATAACTCTAATATTAAATATTGAGCCCAATTCAGATATCCCAAGCAGATCCTGCATTTCAGAACATTGCTTTATTTTTTTTCCTCTCTTTCTGCCCCGAGTTAATCTGCATTTTTTGGCTCAAATCCTCTGCAGAGATTCCGGTACAGCCCAGCCGCCAGCAGAATTCCTCCTCTCCCCTAACCTGTTTCAGAACAGTGTTTTACTTTTTTTTTCTTTTGTCTCTGCCCCGAGTTAATCTGAAGCTATGGCTGCAATCCTGTGTTTGTGCTCAAATCCCTGCAGAAATCCTGATACAGCCCCGCCACTCAATAACCTGTGCCTGTAATTAAACCCTCTCACATTACCTTCCACCTCCTCTCTGTACCTCTTTCCAGAGACATATGGTTCTCAGGAGCCTCCCCTATTTCTGTTAATATCCTGTAGCTAATAGTTAGTTTGCTGCTAGCCTCCCTCCTATGTCTCTGCTGTTTTCCCAATCCCCTGTTCTGATTTTATCCTGAGGTTATCCTGACTGACCATGGTAGTAATTTTTCCTCCATTATGCTGCAAGAGTTATACAAATTGCTAGGGATATCTGCTGTAAGAACCTCCCAGTACTATCCCCAAACTGATGGGTTAGTGGAACATTTTAATAAAACTGTGAAATGTATGTTACAGAAGTATGTGCAGGAGGAAGGCTGAGATTGGGATACATTTTTGCCCTATTTGCTGTTTGCTTGCAGGGAGGTGCCCCAAGCTACCACAGAGTTATCCCCCTTTACCGTGTTATATGGACGTAACCCCAGGGGTCCCTTGGATGTGGTCAAAGAACATTGGGAATAAGGGACTAATGTGGCTGGCAGGAACATTTTAGAATACATGACTGCGTTAAGAAAACGGTTGTTAAAATATGTAACCATAGCACACCAGAATGTGGACCAGAGACAATTGAAGCAGAAAGAATTGTATGATGTGGATTTAAAAACTAAGACATTTGTGCCCGATGAGAAGGTGCTGTTATTATTGCCTTCCAATGAAAATAAGTTGCTAATGCATTGGCAATCTCCATATGTGGTCTTACACCAGACAGGCACTGTCAATTATCCCATTGAAATGCCAGGGCATAGGCCTGTAAAGAGAATTTACCATGCCAATCTATTAAGAAAGTAGGTTGAAAAACCAGAAACACCTGTATTGTTTACTCAGACTGATCCTGGAAGAGCAGAGTTAGATATAGCATGTGACAGGCTGGATAAATCCATTAAAGAAACTGAAATACACATCAACCCTGAATTGACCCCAGCACAGAGAACAGAGATTGATTATCTCTTAGAGTATTTCTCTAATACTTTTACAAAGAACCCAGGGAAAGCAAAGGGAGTGGTACATGAGATCAGGTCACCCAGCAAAACTCATCCATCAGAAGCCTTATAGACTACCAGAGAAAATCAGACCGGAGGTAGTGGCTGAAATAAAAAGGATGGAGCAAGCAGGGGTGATCGTTCCTTCCCATAGCCCTTTGTCATCTTCACTAGTAGTAGTACAAACAAAAGAAGGTGGCATCAAGCTATGCCTTGACCTTCGGAAGATTAATGAAGTATCAGAGTTTGATGGGTACATGATGCCACGCATCGATTATCTTCTAGATGCGATCGGGTCTGCTCGATACATCAGTATCCTAGATTTAACAAAAGGGTAGTGGCAGATTCCCTTAGCCCCAAAAACCCAAGAACTGACTGCTTTTTGTACCCCACTTGGCCTGTATCACTTCACCATAATGCCATTTGGCCTGCATGGAGCTCCGGCTACTTTCCAACGGTACATGGACTATGTATTGAGACCTCACAAAGGTTACAGTGCTGCTTATTTGGATGATGCTGTCATCTATAGCCCTGATTGGGAGACCCACTTGATACACCTTAGTGTTGTAATCCAAGGTATCAAAGATACTGGTCTTACCATTAATCCAACCAAATGTGCCATTGCCAAAACAGAAACTCGCTACCTGGGCTTCATTATTGGACATGGGAAGATTAAACCGGAGGTAGATAAAGTTGAAGCAGTGGCAAACAGTCCCATACCCACTACAAAGTGCCATGTCAGATCCTTCCTCGGACTGGCAAGTTATTGTAGATGCTTTATACCGGATTTCTCCACATTTGCTACCCCTCTCACTGACCTTACAAAATATCAATTCCTAACAAGGTAAAGTGGAGTCAGGCTTGTGATGAGGCATTTAAAAGGATCAATGCCATTTTGTGTTCATCCCCAGTGTTATGTAGCCCTGACTTTACTAAACCTTTTGAAATCCAAACCGATCACTCTGACACGGGCTTAGGGGTAGTACTGACCCAGCATGGGCATGGAGAAGAACACCCCCTACTGTTTCTCAGCAGAAAATTGCATGAGAGAGAAAGAAAATATTCAACGGTGGAGAAAGAATGTTTAGCCATCAAATGGGCAGTAGAGTCCCTTAAGTATTACTTATGGGGAAATCAGTTTACAGTGGTAACGGACCACTTCCCATTATGCTGGCTGAACTTAATGAAAGATAAAAATGCATGCATTTTAAAATGGTATTTATTGTTGCAACCTTACAAATTCACTGTGAAGCATAGAGCTGGTTCACAACATCAGAATGCAGACTTCCTGTCATGCTTTGGTGCTGATCAAGGTGGTGTAATTGTTCCAGAGATGGAGGACAGAATGAAATATATAATGCAAGGCGCCAAAAAGGCCCGACCTCAAGGAAATGAATGTATTAAAAACAGTATGGTATGGTCTGATGTGACTTATCATGATACTGTTTTTGATAAAGTGTCCCTGAGGGGAACTTCTGAAGAGGGCGGGAGGAAGTTGCAACCCTTCCTGAGGGTGAAGGGTTTTGAGGCAACACTGAATTAATTATTTTGCCTTCTTGTGTGGGGAGGAGTGTGCCAGTATCACACTGTTTAGTCAGGCAGCGGTTGTTCTAATTTCACTCTATCCTCTGTTCTTCCTTGAATTCTTGCTATCCTTTCTTTCCTATCAGGGTGGCCAACCTGATCCTCCACACTCCTGCTTTTCTATCCTTTTTTAGTTTAAAAACATCAGCCTAAAAAAATAAAAACCCCTTCATGGGAAGTAATGGTATTGATTAAAGAAAGCTGTAAGTGTATGTGGTTCTGGAGAAATAGCCCCTGTTTATTATTGTTTGTTGTTGTTAATAAAGGCCCAATTATACTGCATACATTTGCACTTTTGTTCAGTTCAGCACAGCAGTGCACACGATTGTGGAGCCGCACAACTCAGTGTGCGCACGATCGTGCAGTAAAGGCAGCCCAAGAAGAAAAGTGTTTTAAATAAAGAAAGAAACTGCTTGTTTCAGTGTTTGTAGGTCAGGCAGTGCCTACTATATGGCAAGAGTGCTTCCAACTGAAAGGAGCCGCAGCAGGCTCGTAGAATAAAGCACAGCATCAGCGCTTGGGGGCAGGCGTGCAACGCCCAAGTAAATACAGGAAAAAGGCAAATTTAAGCACACTGGTGAGCGTAGAGGGGTTAGAAAATGTCCCTCTCCTAGAGTGCTTGCCTTATAAGGGTGGGAAGAATGTACAGTGCAGTGCAAGAGGTGCACATTTAAGGAACTGTACAGCTAGGCTGAATTGAAATGTATAGCCGATGGCTAAAAGATTTCAGCTGTCTGTAAAGAATGAAAGTTCCTCAGGAGAATTAGTATTTAGTTTCTGTGTCCCAATCAAAGGGCACATGGTTTTGTTTTTGTAGTTACACTACCAAGTGTCTCCTAGTCCTTTTTTTAAAAGCCTACAAAATGTTTGTTTTGCCTTCTTAATAATTCTAGCATGGAGAGTCATTTCCTTACAAAAATAAACAGATAAAGGAGCGCGCCCTTGTTTATTTGGGTTCCTAAGGTAACGGGCTCTGCCCCTTGTACATAAGAAAGGAGGTATGTTGATATTAATAAAGGAAATAAAATGGTAATTACCCAGTTCTGCAGTGCTTTGAGATCGGTCCTGCTTTGGGGCTGGCAGCCCCTGAAAGCCAGGTTTTATGGACCAAAGGGAGAGTGATGTCATGAGTGGGAGGAGCTAAATTACTGCTCTGACATCATCAGCCTTATAATTAAGCCTTCAGCTCTATTCTATGGCACTTGCTGCATTGAGTAATCATTTGGGTAACTCCTGAGAAAACGAGCATGTTGCTTGATGGTTCTTAGCATGTGTATAATATGTATAATAAAAAAGAAACGGGTTAAGAATTCCATTTTTGGCTTCATTGTGGTGTCACATGACTCGTGAGGTCACCTCTAGATAGTATAAAAGTGTTTCTCTTGGGGGCTTAAAGACAGGAGTGATGGTGAGTAGATTTATGATAACAGTGGGAGAAGGTTCTTTTGAGAGTGTGCTAGTTTTCACACTGTTATATCGAAAGGAGAGACTGCAGGAATTCTTTTATGTGTCCGAAAGAAAAAAGAAGAATATCCTGTGTTCTAAGCGTATGAAGAAATAACACCAATTATTTTCCTTTCTGTAAATAAGTATTCTTATTTTTATTTTTTGTTTTTGTTTATTAAGAGAATAACATGATAAGCGTAGACAGATGCATTTTTTATGCATCTTAACTGGTTGTAAGATCTGTTATTGGAACTCACACTACCACAACTGGTGTTTGAAGTGGGATTTCAACCTCTGGAAAGCCCAAAGGTGCTCCGGGGGGGGGGGGCGTTGTGATGAAAGCATCCTAGCAGATGCAACAACCAGAACAGTTGAATCTGAGTACCTCACATCTGACCAGATCTGTACGACAGAGGACTGGAATACAGCTGTTATCTGGTCTCAAACCCACAACCATACCAAAGAAGATGCATTCAGACCAAGAGGAAGAAGGAGCCACGGCAGCAGTTGGTAATCCTAAAAAGAAGAAGATGGAAGAAAGCCAGATGACACCAGCACCGGGTGACCCAAGTGAATTACTAAAATGGCTGTGTCTATGCCAGATCGAGATGGAACGCCATCGAGAAGAAGGCCAGAGGCAGAGGGCTGAGGATCGGAGGATGCAAGTCGAAGAGAGATGGAGACAGGATGAGAAGTGGACAGTGACCCTAAAAGCTATCCAGGATATGACACAGAGGCAGCCAAACAGAACTGTACCTGGAGACATAAAATTGACTAAATTAACAGAGGTTGATGACATTGAGGTGTATTTGATAACCTTTGAGAGGGTGGCCTAAAGCTGCAACTGGCCCAGAGACCAATGGGTGATTTGATTGGTCTCATACCTTTCAGAAAGGGTACAGCTAGTATATGGTAAACTAAGTGGAGCTGACAGTACAAACTATGACCGAGTCAAAAAAGAGAGCTTATGTAAGTACAACATAAGTAAAGAGACATATAGGCAGCAGTTTCGCTCCTTGGAAATGGCCAGCCTGGACACACCAAGGGAAACCTATGCTCGCTTGAAGAACTATTGTGGCAAGTGGTTGCAGCCTGCCACCAAGACTGTGGATCAAATAATGGAACTGATAATAATCGAGCAGGTAATCCAAGTACTACCAGTGGATGTCCAATTGTGGGTGAAGGAGCATAAACCCGAGACCACTGAGGACACCATCAAGTTAGCAGAGAACTACTTGGCAGCATGAAGCACTCAAGCCAGAGGTAACCATAGCAACCCAGGACCCTCCAACACGCTGGTAAGACAACATTTTAATGATTCTAATACCCAGAGACAATTCTATCAATGGGAGAGAGGTGGGAGAATTCCATATGCCGAGATAATATACCATGGTTGTCTCAGAAAAGGACATTGTGAGGAATTGCCCAAATAAGAGATCTGATCTAACACATCGTGCCCTAGCTAATTTTGGGTATATGGCCTCTGTGGGTATTGGGGAACAACAGACTTTGGGCCTGCTGGACTCGGGGGAGTATACAGACTTTGATTAGAGATGATTTAGCCCCAGATATACGCAAGAGTGATTCAGATACCCTGTTCGTTGTGTCCACAGAGACATACATCAATACCCCACAGCATGTCTGAACATAACTGTTAGTGAGGAAAGCCATGACATGTTGGTAGGACTTGTTCCACATCTTCCAGTACCAGTAATTGTTGGGTAAGACTTTAACCATTTTGATCTACCAATGAAACATCATAAGACTTATCCAGAAACTATAAATTGGGTCACTAGGTCCCAGGCCAAAACACAGCTTTTACTGGAAGTCTTTCCTTTTGGTGAGGACTATTTCGAGACTGTCAGCAAGGATAAAAAGTCCAGAAAGGCTGAAAGAAGAGAAAAAGGGGCCTGGAAGGAATTACAGCTGCCTGAGAGTCATTCTTGTATTCCAGGGACTCCGGTGCAAGACATTATACAGAAACAAAATTGTGATATGTCTTTACAGCCTTTATTTTCACAGGTGGACAAGGTAGGACATCCAGGACAATCTCGATTCATAATTAAAAGCAAAATATTGCATAGAGTTCTTGTAGAGCGGTACAGCTGAAGAGATTGAGCAATTAGTAGTGCCCAGAAAATACAGGGAGCAAATAATGCACCTGGCCCGTGACATTCCCATGGCTGGACATGAGGGCAGAGACAGGACAGTGCAATGAATCTTATCCCGGTTTTGCAGGCCAGGGTTCCACCAAGATGTTGTGGCCTATTGTTGGTCCTGCCCACAATGTCATTTGGTAGCCAAGGGAGGAAAAAAAGATTTGATACCCTTGCAACCTATACCATATGTAACAACACCATTTGACAGGGTAGCGATGGATGTGGTAGGTCCATTATTGAAAAGTTCCAAGGGAAAGCAATACATCTTAGTCATATGTGACTACACAACCAGGTAGCCTGAAACAATACCAATGATGATGGCCACTGCCCCTCGTATTGCAGTAGAACTAGCAAAAGCCTTCAGCAGGATGGGAATACCCAAGGTTATCCTGACTGACTGTGGTAGTAATTTTTCCTCCATGATGCTGCAAGAGTTATACAAATTGCTAAGGGTATCTGATGTAAGAAGCTCTCGGTACCATCCCCAAACTGATGGGATAGTGGAACATTTTAATAAAACAATGAAATGTATGTTACAAAATTATGTGCAGGAGGAAGGCTGGGATTGGGCTAAGTTTTTGCCCTATTTGCTATTTGCTTGTAGAGAGGTGCCCCAAGCTACCACAGGGTTATCCCCCCTTTACCATGTTGTATGGACATAAGCCCAGGGGTCCCTTGGATGTTGTCAAAAAACATTGGGAACAATGGACTAATGTGGCTTGCAGGAACATTTTAGAATAAATGACTGCATTAAGAAAACGGTTGTTAAAATATGTAACCATAGCACATCAGAATGTGGACCAGAGACAATTGAAGCAGAAAGAATTGTATGATGTGGATTTAAAAACTAAGACATTTGTGCCCTGTGAGAAGGTGCTGTTATTATTGCCTTCCACTGAAAATAAGTTGCTAATGCATTGGCAATCTCCATATGTGGTCTTACACCAGACAGGCACTGTCACTTACGCCACTGAAATGCCAGGGCATAGGCCTGTAAAGAGAATTTACCATGCCAATCTATTAAGAAAGTAGGTTGAAAAACCAGAAACACCTCTATTGTTTATCCAGACTGATCCTGTAAGAGCAGAGTTAGATGTAGCATATGACAGGCTGGATAAATCCATTAAAGAAACTGAAATACACATCGACCCTGAATTGACCCCAGCACAGAGAACAGAGTTTGATTATCTCTTAGAGTATTTCTCTAATACTTTTACAAAGAACCCAGTTAAAACAAAGGGAGTGGTACATGAGATCAGGTCACCCAGACAAAACTGACCCATCAGAAACCTTACAGACTACCAGAGAAAATCAAACCGGAGGTAGTGGCTGAAATAAAAAGGATGGAGCAAGCAGGGGTGATAGTTCCTTCCCGTAGCCCTTGGTCATCTCCACTAGTAGTAGTACAAACAAAAGAAGGTGGCATCAGGCTATGCCTTGACCTTTGGAAGATTAATGAAGTATCAGAGATTGATGGGTACCCAATGCCACGCATCAATGATCTCCTAGACCAGATTGGGTCTGCTCGATACATCAGTACCCTAGATTTAACAAAGGGGTATTGGAAAATTCCCTTAGCCCCAAAAACACAAGAACTAACTGCTTTTTGTACCCCAGTTGGCCTGTATCACTTCACCAGAATGCCGTTTGGCCTGCATGGAACTTTAGCTACTTTCCAACGGTACATGGACTATGTATTGAGACCTCACAAAGGTTACAGTGCTGCTTATTTGGATGATGTTGTTATCTATAGCCCTGATTGGGAGACCCACTTGATACACCTTAGTGCTGTAATCCAAGCTATCAAAGATGCTGGTCTTACCATTAATCCATCCAAATGTGCCATTGCCAAAACAGAAACTCGCTACCTCGGCTTCATTACTGGACATGGGAGGATTAAACCGGAGGGAGATAAAGTTGAAGTAGTGGCAAACAGCCCCATACCCACTACAAAGTGCCATGTCAGATTCTTTCTCGGACTGGCAAGCTATTATAGACGCTTTATACTGGATTTCTTCAAAATTGCTTCCTCTCTCACTGAACTTACAAAATACAAATTTCCTAATAAGGTAAAGTGGAGTCAGGCTTGTGATGAGGCATTTAAAGGAATCAAGGCCATTTTGTGTTCAGCCCGAGTGTTATGTAGCCCTGATGTAACCCCCTACAAATGGGGTTTCCCGAAAAGTCTTCCTTTAGCTTGCCTAAATGCTCAATTCCAGGCTGGTGTTCTGCGTTTTAGCAGTTTAAATGTATTGCCAGAGAGTGCCTGTATAGCCTCTGTGTACTGTCTCTTTAAGAGCTGCCTGGATTGCAGTCATAATTAATCTGAGAGAGATCTCTGTTAGAAGATGTACTTGTTTGCTGATCATTTGTTAGAGTATTTATTTATTGAATAGAATCAGAATTACAATCCTTTGAGTCAAAGACTCTTTTGCAAAGGCTCCACGTCAGATGAAAGTAAAAGTACAGAGGAACTACAATAAAATACATATACAATAATAATGTAATAATACAGGTCAGACAGTCCTGGCTTAAGTGTATTTTGTGGGTTACATCAACTGGGAGAATACGGAAGGCCCCAGGTCAGAGTTAAGACAGGGTACAGTTTTGTGGGATCTAGAGGGACCCAGAGACGTAAAATCAGAACGGGATTGGGAAAACAGGAGAGACATAGGAGGGAGGCTAGCAGCAAACTAACTATTAGCTACAGGATAGTAACAGAGATAGAGGAGGCTCCTGAGAACCATATGTCTCTGGAAAGAGGTACAGAGAGGGGGTGGAGAGTAATGTGAGAGGGTTTAATTACAGTCACAGATTATTGAGTGGCTGGGCGATATCGTGATATCTGCAGGGGATTTGAGCACAAACACAGGATTGCAACCTTAGCTTCAGATTAACTCTGGGCAGAGACAAAAGAAAGAAAAAAAAAAAGTAAAAAACACTGTTCTGAAACAGGTTAGGGGAAAGGAGGAATTCTGCTGGGGGCTGGGCTGTACCGGAATCTCTGCAGGGGATTTGCGCCAAAAAACGCAGATTAACTCGGGGCAGAAAGAGAGGAAAAAAAAATAAAACAACGTTCTGAAATGCCGGATCTGCTTGGGCTATCTGAATTGGGCTCAATAATTAATATTAGAGTTATTTCCACTGCTGCCAAGGCTAAGTTTGTAGTTAAAGTAACTTGCCCAGGTTGCAAGCAAATACTACAGTGGAATGCTAAGGATAGGCTGCATTAAAGGTAACTCTACTGATGTTATAACAAAGCTGATCAGTTCAGTAAATATTTAAAGTATATAACAAAGCTGGTCAGTTCAGTAAATATTTAAAGTAACATGCAGGAAATAGCACAGATTTAAGCCCCAAATGACAAAAGCTTGGTTAAAATAAACTATCTCCACTTGTACACCGATAGTTATATGACTAAGTAAAAAGGCGCCAAGAAAGCAGTCTTTGAATCCTCTGACTGTACTGAGACAACGGTCGCGATCAGGTGACTGCACTTTGTTGATTCTCTGTACCTGGGCAAGCTTTTTTAGTAGTAATAATTTAGTAGAGTAGTAATAATATTGCAGTTTGTTCTAACCTGTCTTCTTTGCAGCATGGACAGTTCTGTTTGCTTCCATCATCTTGATCCTGGACTGCAGAATGGGCCAAGCAGTATATTTGGGACTCTAAAATGGAGCCTGGCTACAGGGGCTTGGTGGGGCCAAAACTTGTAGGAATTGTAGTTTTGGGCTTTTGGGGCCTAAAATAACCTGGAGGGGGAGCCCTTGTTGTGCCTGACAGACAGATCTGCCCCTTTTGGATCTTGGGGAATGTCCCACACTGCTTGCAGTTTCAGTTAGATCTGAGTTGGGAAGTGAAGAAGTAACAGCTCGAGATAGTTTGAGCAGCAATCCATAGTGGATTCACGTGGGAGAAGTGTGGAAAGGCCTGAGTTTGTCCTGCATGCCTGCCTGCTGTTCCTGAGAGGTAACTTGTGTTTTTTTTTTTTCTGACTGAATCCAAATTTTGGGAGCAAATTAAGACACTGAATTGGGACAAGGCTTTAACCTGAAGAAGACGAAGATTTGCTGAATGCGATCGGCCTGTCAGGACTTCCAGCTACCTCTGACCTCCCAGATTGTGCAGAGACTCTGTAGTTGCAACCAGAGAGCCATTTGCCTGGTACAGTGGAATTTCCTTACGTGTGAATGTGCTGTGTGCCATAGTGGGTCGTGATTTGGTTCCCTACTGTGTGTCTGAACTGTGTTTTGCTTGCTGGAGGCTGTATCCAGCTCCACAGACTGAATCAGTATCCATTTCCATTTGTCTGGGCTCTGCTACACTGGCCCAGCCAGAATACCTGCTACTCAGAGATAGTCATGGACAAGAGACCGGCCTGGGAATCAGCCCCCTGCTCAACGCCTTAAACAGGAATGACGCCTCTGTGATTTGTGTGGGCCCTGCTTCTCTGGGCACTCCAGCTCAACAGCCTGCAGTCTCGACTTCATCCGGCCTGTGTGCAGTATTGGGTATCATGAGTAAACATTAGGGTAGCTCCCTGCAACAACAGCTAAATCTAAAAGTGTTATCATCTGATTGTCTTGTTGCCTTTTCTTTCATGAACTGAGCCCTCCAGCTCCAGATTACAAATAGTGTGTGTTGTGCATGTTGCTTTCTTCCATCACAGGGCCCCAACCAGCTGCAACATTCCTTGCTAGCTCACTGTTTTCCTACCTGGGTACCCAGAGTGTGTGACTGTGTAGGGACTCTGAACTGCATGCATAACTGTCTGATTAATATAGCTTTTAACCAAATCAACCTGATTATGCCCCTCCCTTGTTCAAGTTCCCTGAATAAATCAGATTTAACTTTGCTTGCATTTAACCTGACTGTGGTTCCAGTTTGTGCCAGAAGTATTGTACTGTTGCTATTTGCTGTGCTTAACTTTGTTTGACAGGGGGTCCCCAGGGTCGAGCTAGAGGAACCAGCTCTGGTGGTAAGTGCAAACAGTGTGGGTAATTGCCTGGTGAATAAGGGTCATTGTGAAAGTAATTATTGTATATTGTTCAGGCCACTAGAAGGGAAAGAGGGGGGGTTACAGTGTCCAAGAGAGCTGTGCCCAGGTTAGCTTAACCACTAACAATCCTGACCTACGGGTGGAGGCACCTGTTTCATTACCCAGGCCCCTTAACCTGCTACTAGCCAAGCAAGCAGGGGTAGTAGCCCTTGGGATAGCACCACCTAGGGGTTACACTGACTTTACTAAACCTTTTGAAATCCAAACCGATGCCTCTGACACTGACAAAGGGGTAGTACTGACCCAGCATGGGCATGGAGATGAACACCCCCTACTGTTTCTTAGCAGAAAATTATATGAGAGAGAAAGAAAATATTCAATGGTGGAGAAAGAATGTATAGCCATCAAATGGGCAGTAGAGTCCCTTAAGTATTACTAATGGGGAAATCAGTTTACAGTAGTAATGGACCACAGCCCATTATGTTGGCTGAACTTAATGAAAGATACAAAATGCACAATTTTAAGGTGGTATTTATCTAAGCAACCTTACAAATTCACTGTGAAGCATAGAGCTGGTTCAGAACATCAGAATGCGGACTTCCTGTCACACTTCGGTACTGACCAAGGTGGTGTAATTGTACCAGAGATGGAGGACAGAATGAAATATGTAATGCAAGGTGCTGAAAAGGCAAGACCTCAGGGAAATGAATGTATTAAAAACAGTATTGTATAGTCTGATGTGACTTATCCTGATATTGTTTTTGATAAAGGGTCCCTGAAGGGAAGTTCTGGAGAGGACAGGCGGAAGTTCCAACCCTTCCTGAGGGTGAAGGGTTTTGAGGCAACACTGAATTAATTCCGTTACCTTCTTGTGTGGGGAGGAGTGTGCCAGTAACACTCTGTTTAGTCAGGCAGCCGTTATTCTAATTTCACTCTATCCTATGTTCTTCCTTGAATTCTTGCTATCCTTTCTTTCCTATCAGGGTGGCCAACCTGATATTCTCCACACTCCTGCTTTTCTATCCTTTTCAGTTTAAAATCATCAGCCTAAACAAATAAAAAACCCTTCATGGAAGGTAATGGTATTGATTAAAGAAAGCTGTAAGTGTATGTGGTTCTGGAGAAATAGCGCCTGTTTATTGTTGTTAGTTGTTGTTAATGAAGGCCCAATTATAGTGCATACATTCGCACGTTCGTGCAGTTCGGAACAGCAGTGTGCACAATCGTGCAGCCGCACAGCTCAGTGTGCACATGATCATGCAGTAAAGGCAGCCCAAGAAGAAAAGTGTTTTAAATAAAGAAAGAAACTGCTTGTTTCAGTTTTTGTAGGTCAGGCAGTACCTACTATACGGCAAAAGCGCTACCAAATGAAAGGAGCTGCTGCAGGCTCGAGGAATAAAGTGCAGCGTCAGCACTTGTGGGCAGGAGTGCAACGCCCAAGTAAATACAGGAAAAAGGCTAATTTAAGCACTCTGGTGAGCATATTGGGGTTTAGAAAATGTCCCTCTCATAGAGTGCTTGCCTTATAAGGGTGGGAAGAATGTACAGAGCAGTGCAAGAGGTGCACATTTAAGGAACTCTGCAGCTAGGCTGAATTGAAATGTATAGCCGAAAGCTAAAAGATTTCAGCTGTCTGTAAAGAATAAAAGTTCCTCAGGAGAATTAGTATTTAGTTTCTGTGTCCCAATCAAAGGGCACATGGTTTTGTTTTTGTAGTTACACTGCAAAGTGTCTCCTAGTCTTTTTTTTAAATGCCTACAAAATGTTTATTTTGCCTTCTTAATAATTCTAGCATGGAGAGTCATTCCCTTACAAAAATAAACAGATAAAGGAGCGCACCCTTGTTTGTTTGGGTTTCTAAGGTAACAGGCTCTGCCCCTTCTAGTACATAGTAAAGGAGATATGTTGATATTAATAAAGGAAATAAAATGGTAATTACCCAGTTCTGCAGTGCTATGAGATCGGTCCTGCTTTAGGGCTGGCAGCCCCTGAAATGCCAGGTTTTATGGACCAAAGGGAGAGTGATGTCATGAGTGGGAGGAGCTAAATTACTGCTCTGACATCATCAGCCTTATAATTAAGCCTTCAGCTGTATTCTATGGCACTTGCCCCATTGAGTAATCATTTGGGTAACTCCTGAGAAAACTAGCATGTTGCCTGATGGTTCTTAGAATGTGTATAATATGTATAATAAAAAAGAAACAGGTTAAGAATTCCGTTTTTGGCTTAATTGTGGTGTCACATGACTCATGAGGTCACCTCTAGATAGTATAAAAGTGTTCCTATAGGGGGCTTAAAGAGAGGAGTGAGTGACCAGTAGCTTTCTGACTACAGTGAGAGAAGGTTCTATTGAAAGTGTGCTAGTTTTCACACTGTTATATCGAAAGGAAAGACTGCAGGAATTCTTTTATGTGTCTGAAAGGAAGAAGAATATCCTGTGTTTTAAGGGTGTGAACAAATAACACCAATTATTTTCCTTTCTGTAAATAAGTAGCATCATTTTTATTTTTTATTTTTATTTATTGAGTCAATAAAATGATAAATGCAGACGCATGCGTTTTTTGTATGCATCTTAACTGGTTATAAGATCTGTTATTGGAACCCACACTACAACAGGCTTACAGAGGCCAGTGCCAGAAAGCAATGTGAAATGCAGTGCTGGCACTGACTGATAAGGTTGATGGTGAGGTGACACAGGATCTGGTTATAGGGTTGCCACCTTTGGATGGGGCAAAAAACGGATCCTAAGCTTCGCCTTTAGCCCCATCCCTTTTCATGACTCATCATGCATTGTTCCTCCTAGAAGGCCATTTGTTATATCAATAAAAAGACAACACTTAAAGCAACAGTTCAACAAAAATGTTAAGATACTGTACTGTACCAGTTAAAGTTACTTTCCTAGGTTCTTCCTAGTCATCCATTTACTTATGTTTAGTTCAGTTTAGTTTATTGTTCTAGTAATTACTACCTTTGAGCCAGAGGCTCTTTTTCAAAGGTTCCACGTCAATTAGGTACAGTACAAAAAAGGTTACATAGATAACACAACAATTTGTGCTGTGTCAGGAATGAGAAAACATATACAAATACATATCAAATCATTTATGCAAAAGGACATGAGACATCAATAATCACATTATTATTACAAGAAAGAGGTCATGCCAGATTAGGAGAAACAAATAGGGAAAAAGTCCAGAACAGAGAGGGTAAGTGAAAGGTGTGGGGAGCAGACAATAGCAGGAGAAAAGGTTTCCCAAACATGTCTTTGTCAAATAACGGAACAGGGTGGGTAGTGAGAAAATAGGAGGTTTAATCAGGGCAGTCACAGGAGCTGGAGGTGGCAAGGTGAGAGAACAGCCTTGATTTGAAAATACGTAGGGAGGTGGAGGCAGTAATATGAGTGCTGAGGGCATTTAGCCAGCTGGGGGCACGATAGGCAAATGATCTTTGTCCCTGAGAAGTCCGGCATCTGGGGACTTGGAGAGGCTGGTGTTCTGATCTTCTGGTAAAACGGGTGCTAGCGCTTGGGCATAACAGGTCTTGGATACAAGGTGGAGTGAGGCCCAGAGTGGATTTTTTCGCCATCAGGCAGGTAAGGTACTTTATCTGGTTTGAGAGTTGCAACCAACCTGAGTCGGCATAGAGTTCACATGTGTGGGTACATCGACGTGCACCAGTGAGCTGCCGACACACCTTATTTAGGGATGTTGTAATGCGACTAAGTGCTGTAGTAGTGGCAGATCCGTATATAACTAAGCCATAGTCAACGACCGAGATGATAGAGTATGTATGTATTTATGTATGTATTTATTGACATTGGTTTACCAAATAAACATACAGGGATAAAATAAATATCATTTACAGATATGATCCGGGGGGAGACAAGGGAAATGCTGTAAATAGCATACAACAGTCTACATGGTATTTAATAATACTTAAGAAATTGTTTCTTGTAATGTGCACTTTATATCTTTTTCTGGCTCCATTCCCTGTTCATGTCCACAGTACTATTTCAAAGCCAAAGAAGTGACCATACCTTTTTCTTGAGGGAAAAAAAATAATTTAAAGCATTTAAAAATGCCTAATTCTGTTAGAGATGAAAATGTATACCAGCAAATGAAAGTGGAAGACAATTGGCTCTGTTGCTGTTACAAAAGGTGGGGGCAGCTGTGCTGTTATGCCTCTTTAAGATGCAGTGGAAAAGATTAGGTTAAGTAAGTGCTAATGGTTTTAATGGCCATACTTTACACCTCCAAGGCTGACAGCTTTCACAAACAAAGGGCTGTATTGACAACAGAACTTGCTTGTAAGCTGGACATGCAGCTGAAACAATGAATAATATGTCAACATTTGTTTCAAAAGTATGTGAGCACTCAAAATGGCTCAAAAACCTGACCAACACAGAGCAAACCGGATTATCTGATAGGGACCTTGAAAACCTGATCACCAGGTAAAAAACTTGACAGGTGGCAACCCTATCTGGTTACCACAACTAAGTCAGCCCTGGATGCCACCAAATGCCAGTCCCACATGGCTGTAGGTTCTAATGACACTGCTTCACGAGTCTTGGCTCATGCAGTGGCATTTAAAAAAACACAGGTTTCCAGAACATTCTATTATTTCTCTTTTAACTTTACCTTATGACATTTACAGTTCTTTGCATATGCGGTATCCCTTTTCCATAACACATTTTTTAGCAAAAATGTCCATGAAGCACACTCATTTTTTTCAACCTTCTGAATTCTCAGTTCCTGTATCATACCTTGACAGAGAATCAGCATTAACACGCTCCTTCCCTGATTTGTGTATCACTTTGAATTTAAACTGCTGTAGTGCCAGATACCACCCTGTGATTCTAGTACTTTTATCCTTCATTGAATTGTCAACAGAGAGGATTGTGATTTATTATAAGTACAAAGACAGCTCCCAGCAAATAAAACTTAAGGGACTCTGTTGCCCATTTAGCAGCAAGACACTCTTTTGCAATGGTGGAGTACTTTAGGGACCTATACCAGATCCTCCAGTTTTGATAGCTTGCCAGGCATTCAGTCATTGCTGCTGCTGTCACTGCATCTCTTTTCTTCTCTGCTACTCCTGTCACTGCAACTCTTTTCTTCTCTGTGCCTCTAGGTGCTGCATCTCTTGTTCTCTCTGTTTCTTAGTCTCTCTTTGTTGTATAACACACCATTTGAAGAAGGCAGACATGCTTTCAGGTTCTCTCCCTGCTTGTTCTTCTTCTTCCATCACTGGTGCTGGCTGTGCAGTCTCAATTTGGACTTTCGTTTCTGCTTCTAGTTTGGCTGCCAAGCAATCAATCAGTCATCTTTATTTAAGCAGGTGAGACACTGTTGAGAAAAACTCATTCACAAAGTGGTCTTGGATGATTCAAAAAGGCAATAACAGAAAACTATACATAGAAAAAAATCAAAGAAGTTACAAAAGATACAGTCCAAACAGTACATGATTATATATACAATTTGTACAATCTACAGAAATACAAGGCACCAAAATACTAGGAGGTGATACATAATGAAAAGCAAACATGAAATTTACAATGTCTTTAGCATCCACACACAAAATTCCTGGCTTAGAGTATGTATGGCATAAATCCCACTTTGTCTGACGCCAACTGTCATAGAGGCATAGGGTCAGGAAGCAAAGGTGAAACAGGAGGTGTTATAAAATTAACAAGTAGCATTTTATTCTTACAGTATCAATAACAATAAAATAAGAAATAAAATTGTGCAGAATAGGCCTTTATACATGCAATTAGAACAAACAGGAGTCCTTCATCTGAGAGCCTCTTTAAAATCTCCAGCTCTCTCTAACTCCCCCACTGAGCATGTCCTCAAATTTTATTTCCGGGCCCTTAAGCCTTCGAACACCATCAAGCTTATCCAGAGTAACAACTCTAAACCCAGCAAAGGGGCAGACAGAATAGACTTCAAAATCCTCAAACTCACCATTATTCCTCTAGCGGTTCCCCTCATCAACATATTCAACCTCTCCCTTTGCTCCAGCCATTTCCCAAGCATCTGGAAAACTGTCACCATAAACCCCACTCTTCACATCAGGGTCCAGGAATAATGTCGGGAATTACCGACCTATCTCTCTCCTCACTCCCCTCTCAAAGATCATTGAAAAAGTAGTTCATACACAGCTCACCGCCTTCCTCGACTGCTACAACCATCTCTCTGAAGCCCAGCATGGGTTTAGATATAGGCACAGCACAGAAACAGCCCTGGTTAAGTTCACCAGTGATATTCACAAGGCCAACGACAAAGGCCAGTACACTGGCTCCATTTTTGTGGACCTGATCAAGACCTTCAACCTGGTCTATCACAGCTTACTTTTGGATATCCTCATGGGCTTAAAAATCTCTGCGAACATTGTTAAATGGGTTGGTAGCTACCTGTCCCACAGATCCCAGAAAACAACCATCAATGGTCATTTTTCCTCCAACTGCCTAATTAAATATGGGGTACCCCAGGGGTCCATCCTGGGCCCGCTCCTGTTCTCCCTTTTCATTAACAACCTCCCTGATATCTGCCACACCACCAAAATCGTTCTATATGCTGATGATGCGGCTTTATACTGCAGCAACAACAACATTGATAAAATGTTCAGAAACCTGCAAGAGGACTTCAGCAAGCTACCCTCTTGATTCTCTGCCAAAAGTATGGTCCTAAATTCCAAGAAGACTAAGTATATGATCTTGTCTGGCCCAAGAAAAATAAAAATTTCAGGCCTAACCCTCATGGACAGTCTTGGTAACCCTATTGAAAAAGTGGATGAGTTGTTAAAATACCTGGGTCCATTCCTTGACCCACATCTTACTCTAAATATCCATATTACCAACCTCATCAAGAAGATTCAAATGAGGTTGGGTCTCTTATACTGAATCAGAAAGCTCCTAATCCCCATCTTCAGACTACGCCTGGCTAGCTCCCTGCTCCTACCCCTCCTTGAGTATGGCTCCATTGTCTACTCCCCACATCCCACCTCCCTCCACTTCCATAAACTCAGGACCACATATAACAGCATCGCACACTTCGTCACTGGCCTTCCGTGGAATACCCATCACTATGCCCTGTACAATCTCCTTAACTGGCTCACCCTCGAGGGCAGGTTCCATTTTAAAATGCTTTCTTTCTTACACAAGTGAACCTTACTGCTGCGGCAAGCATCACCTCCCTTTTCTACAAATCGGTCCCTAAGTGCCGCACAAGAGGGTTTCCCCACCAAACCTTTGACATCCCTTCCTATCGCACTACTCATGCACAGAATTCAATTACCTATGGGGGCCCAAAGTTTTATTACAATCTGTCTCCCGATATTCTTGCGTGTAGCACTTTTAGTTCCTTCTGCTGCACCCTCAAGAACCACCTCCTCAAATCTACCGCTTGTGCCTGCATAGGACAGCTTCCCCTCTGAATGTACAACATGATTGTGTTATTTTCCCTTAATCAATTATTGTGTTTTCCTCACTTCATCTAACTCCCCCACCACCCCTCCCACTCCCTCCCCATTCGCAGTCCCTGTGTCTCCTCTGTCCATAGCTGGTCTCCCAATCTTGTAGCTGCAGCCAGATGTGTTTTTTTTTCCAAGCTCATTCCTAAGGATTTCTAGCCTCTGCATAAAATGTTCTCCATGTATTTTCTCCTGCTGTAATAAAGTGTGTTAATGTAGTGTTTATACTGTACTTTACCTCTCCGCTCTGTACGATGTGTTGACCTATTTATATTCTGTACTCTGTATTCCAATTTGGAAAATTATCCTGCACAACTGGACGTTTCTGAAAATGGGCATTCTTGCTCACATACTTTCCAGTATAAAGTAAAGACTGATTGATTGATTGTAAGTCTGCCACTGTGTGGTGCCTAACCATCATCCTACCATGGCATAGCAGTTACAGAGGCAAGCTAGGAGTGTGGTTGCTATGGCCAGGTGATCTGGGTTTGATTCTGCATTACAAGTTTTGTTTCATTTTTGTTTTTTCTTTGTGTTTTCTTGCCGTTTCCTTTTTGTTTTTCTCAGTATTTTCTTGCTATCATGCCTCCCCAGTCACATCTCCCCTCGCAGTGTTTTTAGAATATTTGCCCACCCCAACTTCCCTCTCCTAACTCTGCCTATCAACCTGACTTTCCCCTTGCCAGCAGAGTTGTGCCACCTGGAGTTTGTTATATTTAGTACGGGGACATAGGTGGAGCCCCCAACATTGGAGATGGGTGGCGCATTACACTGTTATGGAGGTGTTTGTTCAGACCTTAGTACTGCTGCATAGTGCTGCAACTATTGTATCAGACTGATATGTTCTCAGCTGCTGTTCTGTCTTTGTGGTGTTTGACTGTGCTAAAATGTATATGCTATTTTGACCATAAACCGGTCACTACACGGACAGGAGAAGGGACGTCAGGTAGCAGAGTACAAAGCTTTTTGTGACCTATGGAGAGTTTGGCAAAGGTAAGCCAGCAGCCAGGAAAACTATCTGTCACTGGATAGTTTCCTGCATACAATTATGTTATGATAAAGTTGGCAAGGTACCCTGCAGAGGCCTATGAGCACAAGGGGAACCTCTACCTCTGTGGCAGCCACAAGTGGCATCTCCCTTCAAGAAACCTCTAAAGCAGCTATGTGGAAGACAGTTCACATGTCACAAAGCACTACTGTTTGGACATACTGTCCAGAAGGGATGTCAGTATTGGAACTGCGGTCTTGCAAAATTGTTTTTTTCCTAACTAGGTTCTAGACCTATCCTTCCAAGGTACTGCTAGTGAGTCTGCTGTTTGCAAGCCATCTCACTGATGGAGTCCTTGTGTTTGAAGAAAACATTACTCAGCACAGTAATGCTGTTTCTTCTCAGGGATCTATCAATGAGAGTCTTACAAACTCATACCCTGCCTCCCCTTGTAGAACCTGAATATAGGTTCACACAAGAATTAGTTCTTATTGTAAGGTTGCTTGAGCATTACTTATTGCAATTCCTAAACAATTGTTTAAAAGTGATCATTTTTATTTTACATGTTGTCTGCTTCAAATCTAGTTGTATTTTTCAAAATGTTAATGAAAGTTAAAAAAACAACTTTAGTAGCCATTTAGCTAGTTTTAGTGGTCACTGCTTTCCTGGTGATAGAAATAAATCTGACATCGGAATGGGACGGGGAGCATAACTACAGTGCAGTTTATTTATTTATTGAAATTTGTTTACCAAGTAGACCCACTGAGACAAGTTTCATTTTTCAGGGGCAATCTGTAATTTATTTGCAAACAGTAACAGAAGAGAATACAGTACATACAGGATCAAAATGAACAAAAAAATAAGGAATTACAATATCGCACAAGTGTGGACAGTAGTATTGCATGAATCCTAATACAAGAGCAAGGTTGGGGTTAATTACACTTCAAGTTACATTGCACAACATAAGAACAGGTATAAGTATCAGGGTTATAGCATATATGTCATAAGGCTGGCAACTCTAGCAGCTGCCAACCTAAATCACTTGTTACCATGTAGAGTTACATAAACAGGTATTAGAAGGTGCAGACAGAGTCACCGACTATGATTACAAGTGCCTACAAGCAAATGAGCCTTGATGGTATTTTTTGAAAGCAGCTGCAGAAGAACAGTTAAACAGCTCCAATGGGAGGCTATTCCAGAGGGATGGTGCAGAAATAGAAATAAGACTTGTCACCTGTGCATGTTCTGGCACTCAGGACCTCCATCAGTGGGAAGGTTTGAACTTGTATTCTAAATTTCAAAATTAGCATAAAGTTCATTCACTAGGGCATCACACCCTGTCAGGATGATGTCATTTGAAAGAACCCTTAGAAGAAATAACATCACTACAGTGAGTCATTTTTTCTTCAGGTACATAATGAGAATATAGGAACATATGAACATATGAACTTGCCAGCAGGAACAGGCCTCACTGTCTATGAGTCTCCTCCAATGTGCAGCTAGCACCTCATCTCACAGCTGCCCCTCCAGTATCCCTTCCCCTGTCCCAACCCCTCTTGAGACTGCCCGTCTTACAGGACACTATCTCTCATATGGTAAGGTGTTCCATTTGTCCACCACTCTTTCAGTTAAAAAATGTCTCAGCTCCCTCTTGAATCTCCCCCCCTCCAATCTCAACCCATGCCCTTTCGTGTCCCTCCCCTTTCTCATCTGGAAAATCCCTTCTGTGTTGGTCTTGTTTATCCCTTTTAGATACTTACAGGTTTTGATCCTATCCCCCCCATCCCTCCTCTCCTCCAGTGAATACATTTTCAACTCTACCAGCCTTTCCTCTTATGGCTTGCTCTCTAATCCCTGGATCATCTTTGTGGCTCTTTGTTGCACCCCCTCCAACAATCTGATGTCCTTCTTCAGGAATGGGCACCAGTACTGCATGCAGTACTCCAGGTGGGGCTTGAGCAATGACCTGAACAGGGGCAGGATAACCTCCCTCCTTCTGGAGGAGATCCCTGTTGCAATACACCCCAGCATTTTGTTGGCTTTTGCTGATGCCTTCCTGCACTGAGAGCAGTTGTTCATGCTCCCCATAATGATCACTCCTAGATCTTTCTCCTCTGTGAAGCTCCCCAACTGTACCCTATTCAAGTGATAATCTCTCCCCTGGTTCCTGGCTCTGAAGTTCAGACCCTTGCACTTCTTGGCATTGAACCCCAACTACCATGTTTCTGCCCACTCCTGCAGCTTAGTCATGTCCTCCTCCAACCCCTTCCACCCCTCCACATCATTAACCACAGCTCCCATCTTGGTATTGTCTGCGAACAGACTGATCTTGCTCTGGATCCAGTGTGAGATAGCCGCAATTAAAACACCAAACAGCACTGGTCTCAGTAACGATCCCTGTGGTACCCTGCTCGTCACTGCTCTTGGTGATGAGTGGTCCCCCCCAGTGCCTCTGCTTGCTCCACCCCTTTCTCCACCCTCCCTCCATCCTTCTTAATTCTCACAAGCTGATCCTTGCTCCTTCTTCTCTCTCCCAGATGTAGCAGAAGAAGTCTTTTTTCTCAACTTTTGATTCCCTGTGCTAGTCTCTACTCCCTGGATGTCTTAGCTGCCCTGAACAGTCTGGTAACCTCCCTGGACTTCTCCACGTTTGTATCCTTATCTTCATCCCTCCCCAATTTCCAGTGCTTTCGAATTGCTGCCCTCTTGGCCCCCATCCCTTCCATAACCTCCTGTGCCAGCCAACTGGGTTTCTTTGCCATCCCCTTCTTGCTGATGGGAGGGGAAATTGTTAGGCTGATGGAGGGGGGCAGATAGTATAAGAAGATGAGTATAAGGCAGCCATTCTAAACCACTGCTTCTGCACAGTATTTACAGTGGAGGATAGCGGGTCTCTTCTGGAAAGTGGCCTAAAGGCTGCTGCAAGGGGATCCCAGAAATGGGACAGGTGGTAATTACAGGAGAAAGAGTTCTAAAGGGCTTGCAACCCTAAAAATAGACAAGGCTCCGGGGCCAAATGAGATGCATCCAAGGAGGCTCAGGGAATTGGCATTTCAATTGACTGAACCCCTGGCAGGGCTATTCAATAGCTCACTATAGTCAGGAGTTGTTCTGAAGGCTCAGAGGATAGCGGATGTGGTACCACTTCAAAGGGCAAGGGACAAGGAGGAACCTGGAAATTGCAGGCCCATCAGTCTTACCTCTCTTGTAGGTACACTGATGGAGATGGCACTGGGTCCAAAGAGAGCCAACAACAATAGCATTGACAAGGAGTGTACTGTAAAAATAGTACCATATTTGTTTCTGTGAGGAGCTCTGCCCCCCTCCGGCACCCCTCATCTATAGGATTCTTACCTGAGGGGGAGCGGATCCCGGGGAAAGTTAAAATTGGGCCGTGGAATACTGTTTCCACAGCTCCATGAAAAAAAAAAGTACCAATATGTCAACATTTCAGATACCAGGATTAGAACCCTAGTCTCCACTGCTGCTGGCTGAGCTGCTCTGAGCCCCAGCCCTCCAAGCCACGAGAGCAGGCCAGCCAGGCTCTTGGATTCTGCTGCCCTTGTTTACATAGCAGTACCATGAACAGCGACCAGTGGAGTGCATATGGCTAGCACTGTAAATCCCTGCTCACTGTTCCTGGTAGCACTATATGGACTAGAACTCTCTTGCCTGGTGCTACTAATGTGGTGCTCATTTGACCAGGTACTGATGGGGACACTAGTGAAAGAGAACCTAGTAGACTACCAGGATAGTAAGCAGCATGGGTTTGTGGGTGGGAGATCTTGTCAGACCAACCTGATAGTATTCTTTGACTGGGTAGCAAGGGCAGTGGATATGGGACAAGCAGTAGATTTGCTCTGTTTTAACTTCAGCAAGGCATTTGACTCAATACCACACAGAAGGTTGTTGAAGAAATTAAAGGATCCGTGAACAGCAAAGGACCTTGTTAAATGAGTGGGAAGTTGGTTAGGGTGGAGACAACAGAAAGTGTTGGTAAACAGGGTTGAATCAAGGGACATGGTGGTCATAAGTGGAGTATGTCAGGTATCAGTCCTGGAACTAGTCATTTTCAATATGTTCATCAGCAACATAGGAGATGGAATACAGGCCAAGGTGAGTCTCTTCGCAGATGGCACTAAGATCATGGTGCAAGGCAGACAGTGAGGAGGTGTAAGTGAGTTGCAGATGGACCTGTAAAGGTTAAAGCTGTGGTCCCAAGTCTGGCTGCTGAAATTCAGTGCCAAAAAGTTCAAGGTGATGTACATAGGGAACAAAAACCCAGGTTTATGTAGCGGCAGCCCAGCATGAGCTCCAGCATGCCATTTATGTAGTGACAGCCCGGCATGAACTCCAGCATGCCGTATATGTAACAGCATCATGAGCATGAGCTCCAGCATGCTGTATATGTAGCGACATCCCAGCATGAGCTCCAGCATGCTGTGAATGTAGTGGCAGCCCAGCATGAGCTCCAGCATGTCGTGCATATAGCAGCAGCACAGCATGAGCTCCAGCATGCTGTATACGTAGCGGCATCCCAGCATGAACTCCGGCATGCCGTGAATGTAGCGGCAGCCCAGCATGAGCTCCAGCATGTCGTGCATATAGCAGCGACCCAGCATGAGCTCCAGCATGTCATGCATATAGTAGCAGCACAGCATGAGCTCCAGCATGCCGTATATGTTGTGATAGTCCAGCATGAGCTCCAGCATGCCATGCATTAGTGGCAACCCAGCATGAGCTCCAGCATGCCATATATGTAGTGGCATCCCAGCATGAGCACCAGCATGCAATATATGTAGCAGCAGCCCAGCATGATCTTCAGCATGCTGTGTATGTAGTGGGAGCCCAGCATGAGCTCCAGCATGCCATGTATGTAACGGCAGTTCTGCATAAGTTCCAGCATGCCATGTATGTAGCTGCAGCCATGAGCTCCAGCATGCTGTCTATGTAGCGGCTGCCCAGCACAACCTCCAGCATGCCGTATATGTAGTGGTAGCCCAGCATGAGCTCCAGCATGCCGTGTATGTAGTGGCAGCCCAGCATTAGCTCCAGCATACGATGTTTGTAGCAGCAGCCCAGTATGAGCTCCAGCATGCCATATATGTAGCGGCAGCCCAGCATAAACTCTAGCATACCATAAATGTAGTGGCAGCCCAGCATGAGTGCCAGCATGCCATATACGTAGCAGCAGCCCAGAATGTGCTCCAGAATGCCATATATGTAGCGGCAATCCAGCATGAGCTCCAGCATGCCATATATGTAGCGGCAGCCCAGCATGAGCTCCAGTATGCTGTATATGTAGCGGCAGCCCAGCATGAGCTCCGGCATGCTGTGTGCGTAGCGGCAATCCAGCATGAGCTCTAGCATGCGGTGTTTGTAGCAGCAGCCCAGTATGAGCTCCAGCACGCCATATATGTAGTGGCAGCCCAGCATAAGCTCTAACATGCCATAAATGTAGCAGCAACCCAGCATGAGTGCCAGCATGCCACATATGAAGCGGCAGCCCAGAATGTGCTCCAGAATGCCATATGTGTAGCGGCAGCCCAGCATGAGCTCCAGTTTGCTGTATATGTAGTGGCAGCCCAGCATGAGCTCCGGCATGCCGTGAATGTAGCATCACCCCAGCATGAGCTCCAGCATTCTGTGTATGTAGCAGCAGCCCAGCATAAGCTCCAGCATACCATATATGTAGCGGCATCCCAGCATGAGCTCCAGCATGCTGTGTTTGTAGTGGCAGCCCGGTATGAGCTCCAGCACGCCATGTATGTAGCTGTAGCCCAGTATAAGCTCCATCATGCAGTGCATGTAGCAGCAGCCCAGCATGAGCTCCAGCATGCTGTATATGTAGCATCATCCCAGCATGAGCTCCAGTATGCCATATATGTAGCAGCAGCCCAGCATGAGCTCCAGCATGCTGTATATGTAGCATCATCCCAGCATGAGCTCCAGTATGCCATATATGTAGCAGCAGCCCAGCACAAGCTCCAGCATGCCGTGTATATAGCGAAAGTCCCTTTCCATATTATGCTGTGTTGGTTGCATTTGATCATTTTGCCTTGACAGGTGCATCTCCCTGTACCTCTGATGCCTGGCAAAAGGTGAGTGACTGCTGGGTTGACAGTTCTGCCATGTTATATCCCTAAGTAGAGGAGTTCCTCACCTGTGCCTTGGATTAAAAAAAACACTTGAAGTGCAGTGAGTCTATAAGGTCATCTGGGTCCTACCATCAACAAGATCGGAACCAGAGTCAACATTTATTTTATACCCACCTTCCTGGAAACCTAGAAAGACACTCTTCAAATCCAAGTTAGTTGGGAGTGAACGAACATGGCAAATATGATTCTTATCCTAATTCCAAAAACTGTTGTATGTATTTGAACAAAGTCAAACAATAAGATCTTTTTGTAAATATGTCAGCTGACTTGTGGATGGGTGACATTCCTCATCCTCATTCTCTGCCTGATTGCCTGCGTGTGTCTGGGGGTCAGCTGTCCTGCTTCCTCCCCATAGTGATAGTGGTTCTTCATCATCATCATCACGACAAGTGGATGTAAAGGCAATTTAGGGCAACAGTTCCCCACTCTTTCATCCCTATCTCCTGGCAGACCACAGGTTCATCTTAACTCCTTCTAGTAACAATGAAATCAGGAATGAATGTCCTATTCTACATTTTTCTCAATGTTCTCTGAAACTGGTAGCTGTAGTACATCTCAGTTCCATAGTAAAGGACAGACAATGTTGTGCAAGTGCACTGATGTTACTGTAATCGATAATGCCCACTTTTCTTCTGAAATTATTCTGCAACTATGTACTGTATAGATATCATATTCTGAAATATAATCTTAATAGTTTAAAAAGTTCTTTCGGCTATCCAATGATTTTTATTCTCTTTAACAGGTTGCCTTGCAAGAAATGTATTGTGGTTGGCAACGGAGGAGTTCTTAGAAACAGTACTTTAGGTGAAACTATTGACTCCTATGATGTCATAATAAGGTAAGCTAGACATACTGTTTTACTTTAGTAAGTGCCTGGGACTGGGACTTATATTGAAGTGACTCTCTCTGTCTGCCCTTCCTCCACCAGGTCAATGTAGAACAATTTTTATGTTTGCTTGCGCGCAAGCGCAAAAAAAATGTTGTGGCAACTTGCTGGAGTAGCAGGTTTTGGAGGTGCGGTCGTGTTGTGGCCAATGCAGCCACTACTTTTTGGGGCTTGTCTCTGTGGCACCAATGAATGAGCATGCTGTCTATGACAGCAGCTCAGAAGCGTGCCACCAACTTGAAACTATTTCACCACTGCAATGAGGGAGTGACCCATCATTGCAGGGCGTGTCTTGCCTGGTATAACATTTCAATAAACATGGTGGCGGCTGTCGCCATCCACCTCTCACAGTCCTGCGAAAGCCGACATCAGGGGTGCCCAATCCCCCTGTCGGCATGCCCCCTCCCCAATTTATTTGCCGACAGGGAGCCCATATTTTAATTTGTCTGCTGAATGGGGTGCCCAATCCCCCTCAGCATCATGCACCCCCCCCAACATGAGACATGTTTTCTGTGCCGATGGGGTCCCAGTCCCCATCTGCTTCAGTCCCCCTGCCCAAAAAAACACAGGTGGCACACTGGGAGCCACCCCAGGTGCCCAAGACAAACCTGAAAACAAAAAAAAACTTCCCACTATATATATATATAAATTTTTTTAACCTGTAAAAGAGAAAACGGTCCCTCATTGTCTCCGGTGCACCTACCCCAACCCACACCCACCCTCTGCGCACCCCACCTCCCCGCACCTCCCTCACCCCATGCTTACCTCTGGAGCCCAGTACATTGATCTTCGGTGGAGTGGGAACACATCTGCACTCTTCAAAGCTGACCGCGGAACTGAAGAAATGTCAGTAAGCTGTATAATGGCATAAATGGGGAAGGGGTTTCAATTTATGTGGATTTCTCAGCCATTTGTGTGACTTTTGGTACCAAATTTTCAACATGGGGTTCTTGAGACCCCACCTCATGAACTCAGTCACTGTCATGTCATTATACAGTCCAGAAAAGTGATTTTGCATTCATTGCACAGAATCACCTTCCGGGACCGATTAACGAAATTACAGTATCACTGTTCAAAAAGCCTATGTTGCAAATTTGGTGTAACAGTTCCAAAGAATGACTGTGTTATGAGCATATGTTGTGCAGTTCTCATGCATCTCGTAATTTTGAGAATGTTTAATATTTTCACTCCAGATTTTCAACATTGCCATTTTTGCTCACCTCCTTATGAAAAGTACAGCTGTCATTTTCACATCCTGCCCAAAATGTGTTTTCACACATCTGGCACACAATGGCGCAATCGCGGTGGGAAATCAATGTTCAGGACAGATTAAGAAAATCATAGTGACAGTGTTCATAAGGAGAGGTTCCAAAAATCCCATGTTCCACATTTGGTGAACAAATTCCAAAAACTGACTGCGTTACCAGCATGTGTTGCACAGTTTCTACTCATGCTTGTAACTTTGCCCCTTTTCTATATTTTTAAGTCAGATTTTCAACATTGTCATTTTTGCACACCACCTTATGAACAGTACAGCTGTCATTTTTCACATCCTGTCCGAAACATGTTTTCATACCTGTGGTGCACAATGGATGCAGTCACTGTGTGAAATCAACCTTTGGGACAGATTAAGAAAATCACACTGCCATTGTTCATGAACAGAGGTCCCAAAATGCCTATGTTGAAAATCTGGTGTAAAAATACCCCAAATAATTGCATTATGGGTGAACATTGAGCAGTTTCTACACACGCTTGTGACTTCACCAATTTTTTGGTATTTTCACCCCAGATTTTCAACATTGACATTTTATAACACCTTGTCATGAACAGTACACTTGTCATTTTTCACATCCTGTTCAAAATGTGTTTTCAAACCTGTGGCACCAAATGACGCAGTCGCTGTGCAAAATCACCTTTCGGCTACCAAACTGATAGTGTCACAGTTCATGTGGTGGGGTCACAAAAAGCCCATGTTGAAAACTTGGAGTGAAAATACCAAGAAATGCCCAGGGTGTTAGGGTTTCCGACCATAACACTGTACCCTGTAAGGACTGACAGGCATCAGGGGTGTGACTTGGGATTGTAGACAGTAATGTTCATGCCATTCCACCCCCACCCCCACCCTGCAGTCAGTGACAGGCATCAAGGTGTGCCTTGGACTCTTTGGCTCCAAAGTTCACCCCACTCTCCTATACTGCACCCATTTCAGCTTATTTCCTTTTGGAAAGGGGTGAGTGTAAAGCCTGAACACCCAAGGCACACCTCGACACTTGGTGTCTGCAGAGTAGGGTGAGGTGAAATAGCTTGAGTATTATGTGTGATGACCCAAAGGCACATCCCAATGCCTGTCCATCTCTACGGGGTGGGGGTGGGGTTGGCGTCACTTCAACAGAAGCCATATGAAGAGAGACTAAAATTGCTTAATATTTATACCCTTGAGGAAGGGGGGGGACATGATAGAAACTTTCAAGTACCTCAAGGGACTTCAACAAAGTCCAAGATGGGAGCATTTTTAAGAAAAAGAGATGTATAAGAACAAGGGGGCACAATTTGAAAATAGAGGGGGGATGGCTCAGGGACAATGTGAGGAAGTACTTTTTCACAGTGAGGGTGATGGATGCATGGAACCACCTTCCTGAGGAGGTTGTGGGGTCAAAAACAGTGGGGGAATTCAAGAATGCATGGGACAAACATAAGGCAATCTTAGTGAGGGGTAAGAGGAAGTAAGGTGCTGGGTAACTGGAATCTGCAGCTTATCCAATAGGTAGGAAATGGGCAGACTAAGTGAGCCAAGCAGTCCTTATCTGCCTTCAAATTCTATGTTTCACTGCCATTCCTATTCTGCATCTGTCTAACTCCTGCACTTCCAATCCTAATGCCAGCAAGCAACTATTTGGCATTGACAAATGCTTGTTTAAAGTGACAGTGCTTGATTACAGTAGAAATAGAAAAAAAAATAAATGTATAAGATCCCTGGCATCTTTTAAAAAATGCAAAAAATGTGCAAAAGTTAGATTAAACAATCTAAGAGAAATACAGAAAAATGTATTGCCCAACAGGCTCAGGAAGGGAATAATAAAATATTATATAACTATACTAATTCAACAAAAAAACAAGAGTGTAAAGTCGGCCCTGTAAAAGCAAATTTGATAGATATAATTGACATCATTGATAAAGTGGAAATGGCTGATGTATTCAACTCCCATATTTGTAAATCCTTCAGTGATGCAACTTTAAGACCTGCTGTTGAGCTTGGAGCTATAGATAAACATATGGATATTACTTTGGATAATACAAAAAATAAATTAGATTCCATAAAAAAGGGTTCTCCACCTGACCCTGACGGTATATCAGGTAATATGTTACCATTGATGAAAGATTATTTGAGTGTTCCTCTAAAAATATCATATGAAAAAAGTCTGAATTCCAGTTCAGTTCCATCTGAATGGAAAGATGTGTATGTTACTCCCTTATTTAAAAAAGGTGAGAAGAGTTTATTAGAAAATTATCGCCCTATTAGCTTAACTCCGATTCTATGTAAGGTACTTGAAAGAATAATTAAGGATGAACTCTCTTTGATTATATCCTATATTGATTCTGATCAACACGGATTTATAAAAGGGCATTCAGTAGCCACTAATTTGGTTAGTTTTTGTGATTATATTAGTAATAAACTCAATAGTAAAATTCTCTGTGATGTAATTTTGCTGAATTTCAGAAAAGCTTTCGATTCTGTACCACACTGGGCACTCATTCAAAAATTATTATTATTTGAAATCAACCCGTTAATTAATAATTGGATTATGGACTGGTTGAGGGACAGGAGACAAACTGTATCTATTGATAGCTTCAGGTCCTCTTGGAACCTGGTGCAAAGTGGACTCCCTCAAGGCTCAGTTCTTGTTCCAATAATATTTCAGATTTTTATACCTGATTTATTCTATAATATCCAAAGTAATATTATTAAATATGCAGACGACTGTAAAATTGTAAATATTTCAAGATGTCTTAGCGATTGTGCAGTTATCCAAAAAGACTTAGATACATTGGAATTATGGTCACTCCGCTGGAATTTAAAATTTAACACATCTGAGTATACAGTCTTGCATTTTGGTAAAAGAAATGCAAAACATTAGTATTATTTATATAATGAGCCTATAACTTCTAAACTGAATGAAAAAGATCTTGGAATCATTGTTGATTTAAATTTAAATTTTGAAATACATATTGCCAATAGTATAAATAAAGCTAATAAAATGTGGCGGTCAATAAAACATAATATTGTATCCAGAGATCCTGAAGTCCTTCTTCCTCTTTATCATGCTTATGTCCATACTCATTTAGACTATGTGTCCCAACTTTGGTCTCCATATACGCATAAGGACAGTAATAGGATCAAGAAATTACAAAGAAGAATTACTAAGTCCTTTTTTTCTGATAAATCACTCTCTTATGAAAGTAGACTTTGTAAACTCAATTTAATGTCCTTAGAACAGAGGCGTCTTAGGGGTGACTTGTTATTTACTTGGGATATTATTAATGATATCAACTTACTAATTGAATGTGGATTAGAGTTGAAACAACTTAATATTAATACTAGAGATCATCCACTTCAATTAGGAAGACGTAAATTTAGAACGCAAAAAAGGGCCTCCTACTTTTCACAAGGAGTAGGCGAACCTTGGAACAGTTGGAAATTGTTATTAGCACAAATAAAAACACATTTAAAAATAAGCTTGATAAGTGCTTGTTGTCAAACGCGAGTGCCTCAAGCCATATGTAGTTTAGGGGCTTTATGGGTCTGTTGGCCTTCTGCACCCTATTTATTCTTAGCATGATTCTCAGTATGAAATGCAACAGTAGTTAGGGATTTGCAGGTAAGATGTCATCGTGCCTCAGTTGGTAGCATATCTGCCTCTGGGCCAGAAGACCATGGGTTCTTGTCCCATCCTGGGACTGGGCTCATACAATACATGCTGGCACCTGAGTGCAGTGTTGGGGGGGTGCTGTACTGTTGGGGTGTGCCATTCTTTGGATGAGATGTTAAACTGAGGTCCTTTTTGCCTTTTCTGGTGTTTGTTCAGCTGGACATTAAAGATTCCATGGCATATCTCAAAAGGATTCGTGACAATTAGCCTAACAACGACCACACTATATAGGAAAATTTGGAATGGCCGTTGTTAGAAAACAAACATAAATTGGTCTGGGCTAAGTTAATGAAACATTAGTCTCCATGAAATCTTTCTATCTATATGATGAGCTAAAAAGAATTGAACGTAATTATAACTTGAGAAAAAGTAAAAAATCAAGGGAATAGCAAACTAAAGCATCTAAAAGTAAATATGGCAAAATGACCTTCTCGTTTGCAGCTTTAAAAATATGAAATGAGCTAAGTGTGCAGACTAAATGTACAGAATGAAAGTCCAGGAAAGTTTAACACTGCTTTGAAACAGGAGCTGGTTGTACATTGTACTTGTTTCGGCTAATATATCAATATTCTCTACATTAGCCCACATGCAAAAAAAAAAAAAAACTCTACATACTTGGGGTAGGAGGCTAAGCAAAGCAGAAGATAAGAAAAACAAATAAGGTACAGGATAAAAGCAATAGGAACAGGGGGTTAAAATTCTAAACTTGGCAGCAAAGGGGATTAGATAGGATAAAAAGTGGGAATGATGCATGGAGTGGTGCAGTTTAATGGGTGTGGGGCAGCAGTCTTCAGAAGACCATTCTACTGCATTGCTGCTCCATATGCAGGCACCTCTCTAGGCTGAGGATGGAGGTGTCCAGTCTCTTGGCCGAGTTGGCTGGAGTGCTGAGGACCTTCACCCCCACCCAGAGGCCACAGAGTCGACAGCCATCGCCTCAATGATTGTCCAGGAGGAGGTCTGGCTGGATTACGTCAGGCTCAGGGAGAATAAGGGAGGGGGTTCAGAGGCACCTTCCCCATACAGTCCAACTTAGAAACTCCTTTCTTGCCCTAGAGGAGAATGGAGAGTCCCACAAGGGCACCCAAGGTTGCAAACAGGGAAGATGAGTGAGTCCTCCAGGAGGGAGACACGGGGCAGTGGGGGGCAGAGGACCCCAGAGGAAGAGGAAGCTATTCCCTGTAGGGGACTCAATAGTAAAGGGAATGGATCTAGGTGCAACTAGTGGGGTGGAGAGGGGTGGTAATGTGCCTTCCAGGAGGCACAGCTTGGAAGGAGAGGGAGCTGATCCAGAGGATCGCTAAAGCAGTAGCATGGGGGGGGGGAGCTGGAGGTCATTGTCCATCTGGGGACAAATGACCTAGCCAGAGATGGAGGAATGAAGATCAGGTAAAGGAGGACTTCATGGTGTTAGGAGGGCACATTGGGGAGGTAGCGAGTTCTGTAACATTGTTTGAGGTGCTGCCAGTCCAAGGCATGGGGGAGGCTAGCAATCTAGGCATCAAAAACTTAACAGTTGGTTGAGGGGTTGGTGCGAAGAAAAGGGTTTTGGCTTTATTGGGGACTGGGGACCCACTTGGATGGATATGGGCCTGTACAGGGCAGACAGCCTCATCTATCCAGGGAGGGGATGGCGGTCCTCGACTCAGGGAAGAAGCCTAACGTCGGGCAGCATTTAAACCACTGTAGCCAAAAAGGGGAAGCCAGATGGGAGCAGGGAGACAAGCAGCACATACCCACAGGTTAGAACAACCAATAGAGGAGATCAGGAAAATAAAGCTGATGTCATGGGCAAGGAGTCATAACCCCATAAACAAAAACAGCATGGCAGACAATGCCGCAAGCAAAATGCCATAATCAAATACAAGGTCAGTGTAAACACCGATCTGCACTAAATGCCGCAGAGACAATAACAACAAATAGACAAACAGTAGAGGTTTCACCCTCACCAAATTATTAGTCAACTGAGGGGTGGACCTCGGGCCTGGGAGAAATTCAGTATGTGGGGGTACTTTATAAAAAATTTCAATATTGGAAACAGGGAACCAAACCTAGGTTCCAAAGTCTCCTCTTCCTCTCCAGGTGCTAGTGCCTTAGCCACTCCACCATGGCAGCAGCTTGACCAGGCACCACACCTAATGCTTCTTGAGCCCTTCCTTCCCTCTGCATGCAGTGACAGGGTAGCGGTAATTCACTAACACTATTCTACCAGTGTCGGTGTCAATGTTTTTGTGATTTGTACAGTGCGGTTTCTTCCATGCTATCATTACAGTGACATATTGACCTGGTCCTGATGCCGAGTAAGCCTGAGCTCATTAAAAAGGGTAGGGCACAGAAAGGGAGGCAGAAAGACAGAGGGTCAAGGAAAAGGAGCCAAGATGGCAAAAACAGGAACAGAAGGAGGAGAGGCAGGGAAACATGGATGGCCGTGTATACAAATGCCCGTAGTCTGGGAAATAAAATCTCAGACCTGCTGGCCTTGATGGTGGAGGCTGATCTGGAGATAGTGGCAATAACTATGACATGGTGCACTGGGAATCATGACTGGGAGGTGAATGTACCAGGGTATACTTTATTCAGGAGGGATAGAGAGAGTCAAAAGGGAGGGGGGTGGCTCTTTATGTCAGGGAGGGCATAAAAGCAACTGCAGTACAGGGAAGAAAGGGAGAGGCTGAGGCATTGTGGGTCACCCTTGAGCCAGGCAACGGCACAGCAATTCACACAGATGTGATCTACAGGCCACCAGCACAGGAGGAGGAGGAGGTGGATAGGAAGTTGGTGAAAGAAATCAACAAGGTGGCAGCTAAAGGGGAGGAGCTACTGCTGGGCAATTTTAATATGCTGAATGTGGATTGGACCATCCCAGTGGCTGTTTCAGCCAGGAGCAGAGACATCTTGGAGTCGATACAGGGGGAAGGCCTCAAGCAGTTAGTACTAGAACCCACCAGGGACATGGCGGTTCTAGATCTGGTGCTAACCAATGGGGATAGAGTCATGGAGATCCAGGTGGAAGGACACAGTGTGGTTCAGTATGGCTATGGGGTCACAAACAAGCCACACAAAACTGAGGGTCTTGGATTTCTGGTAGGCGGACTTTGCTAGGATGGGGATATATATCAGAGATGCCCTAGCAAGGAAGGAAACCGGGGGTTGGGGGTAGAGGAACATAATGGAGGCAACAAACCAGTGCATTAGGCAGAGAGACAAGGGCAAAAAAAAGAAAAAAAACACTTTGGTGCTCAAAGGAGGTGACAGAGAAGGTAAGGGCCAAGAAGGTGGCTTTCAGAAATTATAAGGAGACACAGAAGAAAGAGGACACAGGGTGTACCTAGATAGGCAGAGGGATGCAGGAAGAGCAGTTAGGAGCACAAAGCCACAAACAGAAGAAAGGATAGTGCAGACAGTAAGGAAGGGACATGAGACTTTTTGTAGGTACAGTAGTAAAAAATTGAAAGCCGGGGGGGGGGTTGGGGGCTGTAAAGCTTAGAAAGGAAGAGGGGGAGTGGGTGGAGGGAGACCTAGATAAAGCATCAGTACTGGAGGAATACATCTGTTCTGTATTCATTGAAAAAGGGGAGGGGACAAAAATAGGCACCAGAAACAAAGGGGAGAGGGAGGTGAACACCAGTCCTTTTACAGAAGACAGAGTCTTGGAGGAACTCACAAAACTGAGGGCGGACAAAGCAATGGGGACAGACAGCATACACCCTAGGATACTAAGGGCACTAAGGATGATGCTAACAGAAATGCTGGCAGACCTGTTTAATGAATCACTCAGTACAGGAGTGGTTCAAGAGGACTGGAGGAGGGCACATGCAGACCTGATTCATAAAAGTGGTAGCATGGAGGAGGTGGCTAACTATAGGCTGGTCAACCTCACGTCAGTAGTGGGGAAGATAATGGAGGTGCTTCTTAAGTAAAGATTGTGGAACGCCTGGAATCCAGCAGATCACAGGATCCAAAGCAGCACGGATTCCCAGCAAGGAGATCATGTCAGGCAAATCTGATAGATTTCTTTGACTGGGTGACAAAGGAAGTGGATCGGGGGGGGAGCTATCGATGTCGCCTACCTCGATTTCAGCAAGGCCTTTGACACCATTCTACATAAAAGTCTCGTAAACAAGCTTTGGAGCTTGGTTGTGGGACACAAGGTGGTGAATTGGGTCAGAAATTGGTTAGGAGACAGAAAGCAGAGGGTGGTGGTAAATGGAGTCCAATCCAAGGAAAGGGGGTGACCAGTGGGATACCTCAGGGATCAGTCCTGGGGCCAGTCTTTTTTAATGTCTTCATTAGAGACATTGCAGATGGACTGGAAGGGAAGGTCTGCCTGTCACAAGCCCACCACTGTGGGCAGGGATTCTCTGCGTCACAGTGAATCTCTCTTGTGACAGGGTCAGGGATACCTCTTTTCTGTTGTTTTAGTATGCTCACCGTTTCACAACTGAACATATGCCAGAAGATCCAAAGCCTCCCTCCCTCCCTCTGTGCGAGGGGGTGCAAATACAGTCTTGAGTCTGTGTTCCTGGGAAAGAACCCTCTCAGCCACTGCACAATGAACCAAAAATGCCACAGGCATGCATAGGTCTTCGGGGGTCCTTATAACACCCTATATATGTCTTTCCCCAGAAATGCAGTGACCAGTTCAAACCCTCGCAGACCCCTCCTAAGACCTTTCATATTCTTCCTCACCTTGCATCCACAGAGTCCCTCGTGGTACTTTATTTTGCTAGTGTATGGCCCTTAGCAGTCAAACAGGCGTAGTATAGTTTGAACAAACTCTTCCCAACACACACATACACAAAAGATGCTAGCAAAATTATCTTAAAATAGGCCAAAGGCTATACTAATCAATTAATAAATGCAATAAATAACTTAAAGACAAATCATTTTAGACACTGGTTACAGGAAATGGAAAATAAAATGGAAATATACAAAAAAAAAGTAAACTTTGAAAATTCTAGCTTGAAAATTTCTACCTTAAGTCCTTAGTTGCTGAATTTGAAGTGCAAAGTGTCCTTAGAAATGGTAGCTGAAAATCTTAGTTATTTTTGGTCCAGGAGAGTTCTTGAAAAGAAATGTCTCTTCTCTCTCAGCAGACAGGGTCCCAAGCGCAATGTTCTTTCACCATAGTCCAAGGGTAAAATGGCAAAAGGCAGCAGCAAAAGCACTGATCAATTCTTGCACTCCTCTATTATGGGCTTCTCAAAGGGCAGGTCCAGTGAATATTGGCTTGCCCTGTGATGGGCTAGCATTCCATCTCTGTTGCTATGCAACCAATCAGCTTTTAATATTTTATTTAAAAAAAATGTTCATTTCTGGCAGGGAACAGAGGGCCCAGAGGCAAACCAGTTTCAACCAGCCTGAATTCCAGGAGTAGATCCCGCTCACTTTCCTTGAAATGGCTGGAATTACTAAATGCAGTACAGCAATTTAGCTAAATGATAGTACATTCAGCTGTAATGGGATTAACTCAGGATAGACCTATAGGGACAATAGAAATTCAGACAAAATGGCACCACTAGATGCTGAGGGCTTTCACAAGCAAATTGAGATACCTGGCTTCTCAGCTGTGCTTAATTAGCCCTTTTGTTTTCTTTTAAATGGTTTAGGCAAGACAAGGAAAGGCAAGGCAAATTTTGTTTATATGGCACCCAATCCCAGATTTCTGGGCACCTTACAGAAAATTACAAGAGAACAGGCAGTAATACGATTAGAATAAAATTACATGAATACAGTTTTAAATAAATAAAATATGAATCAGGTTAAAGGGGAAGCTTTCTAAATACCATAACTGGGGACTGAACAAAATTAAGATGGAATTCAATAATTATTAAAAGCCAGGCTAAAGAGGTGGGCCTTCAGCCTCCGCTTAAACACCTCTACCGAGGGAGCCTCCTGGACTGCAGATGGTAACGAGTTCCACAGGGTCGGCCCAGATATACCGAAAGCATGATCTCCCGAAATCTTGAGCCAAACCCTGAGAATGTCCAGGTGGCCCCTCGAAGAGAAGCAGAAGGAGCAAGCAGAGGTCGCCAGTGTCAGAAGCTCTGACAGATAGCCAGGGCCCAGTCCGTATAGGCCCTGGCTAAGCAACCAACAGTTTCTCTGCCCAGTAACAAGAAAATCACATAATTCCCCAGGGCCCATGTACTTTGTTTGAAGCCATGATCCCTTGCAAATTACACTGGGCCACCATGGGCATCTCTAATGGATTTCTCACATAAAATAGCATGAAATTTGATTAGAACACTAAGGTATGGCCTTATCTCACCACACTGCTGATTCGCTGATGACACCAAGATCTGCAATAAAGTAGACACTCCAGAAGGGGTGGAGAAAATAAGGAGGGATTTAGGGAAAGTGAAAAAATGGTCCATGGTATGGCAACTAAGATTAAATGAAAAATCATGTCCCTGGGTTGCAAAAACCCTGGTAAGTGTTATAGGGGTAGGGGGGAATTACTGACAGTCACCAAGGAAGAAAAGGATTTGGGAATAATCATCTCAGAAGACAAATGTGGCCAAATAGTGCACAAAGGCAGTGGGGAGGGCCAGTGTTGTGCTGGGTTGCATAGGATGGGGTATCACTGGCAGAAGAAGGGAGGTGGTGATGTCACTGTACAGAACCCTGGTGAGACCTCATCTGGAGTACGGGGTACAGTTCTGGAGGCTGTACCTCAGGAAGGACATAGACTGGGTGGAGGCGGTTCAGAGGAGGGCAACTAAGATGCTGTAGAGCTTGCAACAGAAGGCATATGAGAAGACATTAAAAGACCTCTATATGTACACACTGAAGGAGAGGTGAGAACGGGGGGACATGATTGAAACCTTCAAGTATCTGAATGGTATAAACAAGGTGCAGGAGGGCAACATCTTTCAGTATAAGAGGTTTACAAGAACAAGGGGGCATGGTATGTGACTGGAAAGGAGCAGGATAAGGGAGGAATGTAAGAACATTTTTCTTTACGGAAAGGATGGCGGATGTATGGAACAGCCTACCCCAGGAGGTGGTGGGAACAAACGCAATGGTGGGATTCAAGACAGCATGGGACAGGCACAGGAGAACCCTAGAGGTGGGAAAGAGAGGCTAAAGCCGATGACCAATTAGGGTTAGAGTCCGCTGATGCAGGTAGGGAAAATGGGCAGACTGGATGGGCCTAGTGGTCTTTATCGACCATCAAATTCTGTTTCTCTGTTGTCAGATATTGAAACCAAATGTATTAATGATATTATTGTACTGTACTGTGTATTTGTTTCATGTTTTTCTTTTGCAATTTTTTTACATTTTGAACTGAGCATACAGGAACACCTTGTAAATAGGACTGGTCCTAATGGTGTGTATTTTTGTCATCCAAATCCTGTCTAAAAAAAGCTTTTTACTGCTACTACACTAGTGACACCTGGCACCCGAATACTGACTGCAGCATGTCTCGTACAATGCAACAAGTACACAAATGCCATGATAGGTTAAACCAACTACATAATAAAAACAACGTGCAAGAAAACAGCATGGAAAGTGTAAAATAGGAGGAATAACCACACAAACACCAAACCAGTCTTCAAAATAATTAAAAACATTTCAAAGTACACCATCACACTCAATGTAAAATGACCTCTTCCTGCTTTTCAGGTGCATCGACTAAAAAACACTACTAAAATGGATCAGTCGACACTAACTCCCACTCCCTCACCTGCAACACGTAAAAAACACACCTCACATTTCCTCACATAACCAGACCAATTACAGGAAACCTCAGACACAACAGGTCATTACAACAAAACACCATACAACAAAATTCTTACCCCAATTATCATAACAAAATTCTTACCCCAACTATTCCAAGTACTGTGGTACCTATACCAGTTGTCGCATCATGTTCTCAAAAAGAATAGAGGAATTTCCCTGGTGTCATGGCTAAATTTTCTTCATTCACCAAAAATACCATGAATAGCTTTACCTGTTTCAGTTTTAGTTTTTTTATTTTGAGAATCAATTTTTAGTAAGAGAATAAAAACAATACATTTATAAATCTCCCATGCCTCCACCATGACTCCTGGCTGGTGACCGAGTGAGCAGTCTCTGTCGGTACAGCATGCTCCCATGGCCTTGCCTGGGGGGGGTAAGCCAGGGAGGCCCTCCTGGTGGTATTCTGGCCAGGATCCATTTACAGTCATCCTTGGGGGCCCTGTCCATCTGCAGCCCTCCCAGAGTTGGTAAGCCTGGGTGGATCGCCACTCCATGTAAGTCTTGGTGGAGGGTGGTGGTTGGTATAGTCGAGGGCTGAGTACTTCAGGAGGTCTGGCAACAAAATAAAGCATAGAAACATAGAATTTGACAGCAGATAAGGACCTCTTGGCCTACCTAGTCTGCCCATTTTCCATACCCGTTTCATAAATTGCAGATCCTAAATGATCTGCGGCTTACCTGACGTCTGCTGATTTGAATCCTTTCTCATGAATAGGAGGCAACAGGTAGTGATGGGGAATTCCTCATCCTCCCCTAGCCCCCTTTCGTGTGTAGTTCCTCAGGGTTCGGTCTTGTCACCAATGTTGTTTGCCATGTATATGCTGCCCCTGGGAGAGCTCATTAGGAAGTACAGTCTGAGTTTTCATTTCTGTGAGGATGATACCCAGCTGTATTTTTCCTTTGCCGTGGGACATTGAATGCAGTGGAAATGCTAAATGCATGTATGGCTGAGATCAATGACTGGATGGCCTCCAGCTGGTTGCGACTGACCCCGATAAGACAGAGGTACCGGTTGTGGAGTCGAACAGAGGGCGTAATAGGATGGCCTCAAGTGCAGACGTTGGCTTGTTCCTGGGATCTGTGCCTTTGAAGGCCTCCTCTAGAGTGCGAGATCTTGGTGTGACCTTTGACAGTGGATTGACATTTGAAGCTCAGGTGTCATTGGTTGTCCAGACCAAATTTTACCATCTTAGGAATATCGCAAGGATCAAGCCCCTAGTTCCACCCCTGGACTTTCCCACCTTCCTTTGTACACACCTTTGTGACATCAAGGCTTGACTACTGTAATGTGTTCTACCTAGGGTTTCGGGAGGTATCCTCCACAGGCTGCAGCTAGTGCAGAACACGGCTGCCAGGTTGTTGACGGGGCAGTCAAAATACTGCCACTTCACCCCGGTGCTGCGTGAACTGCACTGGCTGCCGGTCAGGTGGAGGATCCTCTTGAAGGTGGGCTTACTCACCTTTAAGGCCCTACATGGTCTGGGCCCTGGTTATCTGTCTGACCTTCTGTCACCCGCTGCCTCAGTCTGCTCTCTTCGATCCTACTCCAGGGGACTCCTTGTGATTCCCAGGACGAGGTTGAAAACTGCCGGCAATAGAGCATTTAGTGTCGCCGGGCCCCATCTTTTGAAATTCGCTTTCACCATCTGTATGGGAGGCCCCTTCAGTGGAGGTATTCAAGGCGCGCTTCAAGAACCACCTGTTTAATTAGCCCTTCCCAGACACTGTATACTAGATTTTTGTTCTGGGATAGCCCATTTTAGCTACTGTTTTTAGTTTAGACCTTTCTATTTAATAATTTGGTCTGTTATTTATTGGTGATAATTTTATTGTCTTACTGGATAGTTGTATTGTATATGGCGCCCAGAGCCTCCGGGATTGGGTGCCTAGAAAAATAAAATTTGCCTTGCCGTGCCTTACCCTCTATTTCCTATTGCTAAACTTCCTTTGTCTGTCCCATGCATTTTTGAATTCTCCTACTGTTTTTGCCCATACAACCTCTGCCGGGAGGCTGTTCCATGGATCCACCACCCTTTTACATGAAAAAAATACTTTCTCACATCACCCCTAAGTCTACCTCCCTCTATTTTCTTATCATGGCCCCTTGTTCTTGAACATCTATTTTTTTGAAAAATGCTTCCCTCTGGTACCTTATTTATACCCCTGAGGTATTTGAAAGTCTCTATCATATCCCCCTCTCCTCTCCACCAGGGAATACATATTGAGATCCTCCAGTCTCCCCGCATATGACTTTTGGTGCAGCCCCTGCACCATTTGCGTCATCATTCTCTGAACCTTTTATACTCCGTCTATGTTCTTCTGGAGATGCAGCCTCCAGAGCTGGACACAGTACTCTAGATGAGGTCTCGTCAATGTTCAGTACAGTGGCATTACTACTTCCTTCCTTCAGCTGGAGATATTTCTCCCTATGCACCCCAGCATTCCACTGGCTCTCTCACAGCCTTCTCACATTGTTTGATAACCTTCAGATAATCAGATATGAATACTCCTAGGACCCTTTCCTGTTTGGTGGGCCATCAGTACCTCCTCCCATCATGTACTCCTGCCTCTCATTTCTGTGCCCCAAGTGCACAATCTTGCACTTCTTTGCATTGAATCCTAGCTGCCACACCCTTGACCACTCCTCAGTCTTCCTTAGGTCCCTTCTCATTCACTCTGCTCCTCCTGGAGTGTCAACTCTATTGCAGATCTTCATGTCATCTGCAAAGAGACATACCTTCCCTTCCAGCCCTTCTGCTATTTCATTTATGAAGACATTAAGGAGAACTGGTCCAAGCACTGATCCTTGTGGGAGCCCATGGTCACCCCCTCTCTTCGGATTGAACTCCGATTACCACCACCCTCTGTGTTCTATTGCTCAGCCAATTTTTGACCCAGTTTACCACCCTAGAACCCACTCCCAGGCTGCCCAGCATGTTTACTAGCCTCCTATGTAGGATGGTGTTGAAGGCCTTGCTGAAATCCAGGTAGGCCACATCCACCGCCCCTTTCTAATCCACCTCCCTAGTCACCCAGTCAATGAAATCTATCAGATTTGTTTGACAAGATCTTTCCACTGTGAATCCTTGCTGCCTCAGATCCTGTACTCCGCTGGATTCGAGATATATCACAAACCTTTCTTTTAGTAGTGATTCCATTAGTTTCCCCACACCACAGTAAAAAAAAAAGAAATACAAATGTGGTTCTTCTGTACATTAGAGAATCAATAGCTCATATCAATATCAATACAGAAACACTTTCACTAGTTCTAAATCAAGTTTTAGTTGGTTTGCATCTGTACCCCCTAACAGTATTGTTTTGCCTTACATTCTCAGTGAACAAAAACAAAGTAAATGTTATTTCCCAGATACCGCAAATAGTAGGGTCCCAAGTATTTGGTATTAAATAACAATTATGAACTGACTAGAAGGATGAAGGAAGCTGATTGGTTGAGAAGTATTTAGAGCTGTGATTAAATCTCACAGCATAACCACGGCTCAAAAAACCTCTAGCCACCAGCCTCCTCACTCACCATAAAGTTATCTGACTGTGACTTATCCACTTCCATATCTACAAAACTCACACCTACTGTCTGAAACATTTTTTTAAACTCTCACCCACTGCAGCCCACAGTTTATCACTTTCTGACAGTCCCCGACGGAAAAACTGAGAAAATGATAACACCTTGACCGGGCGCCGCGATTATCTTGTACTGACATTACTACTGCCATCAGCTATGACAGAGCTCCATGACTACCTTGCATGGACATTACTACTGCCATCAGCTGTGAAAGAGCTCCATGACTACCTTGCATGGACATTACTACTGCCATCAGCTGTGACAGAGCTCCATGACTACCTTGCATGGACATTACTACTGCCATCAGCTGTGACAGAGCTCCATGACTACCTTGCATGGACATTACTACTGCCATCAGCTGTGACAGAGCTCCATGATACCTTGCATGGGCATTATTACTGCCATCACCTACAATTAAGTTTTTTCTTTTAAACCAATTTTTCAGAGACATTACCAACACTGCCCTCCCCATCTTAACGTTCTAGCACTAACTTTTTACAACAGCCAACAGCAACTTCAGTTTCAGCTGTATCAGTGGTAACTTTACTCGCTCCAGGTTCCTGCTTCCACAGAAGGCACAGCGGTTGGTACCACAGAATGAACAACAGCCAACAGTGCCTTCAATTTTAATCTTTCAAACTGTTGTTCCAATGCCGTTACTCAGCCAGGCTTTCAACCTGCAGATCCGAAACAGTAATTGCAGGTAACAAGAGCCAACAAAAGCACATACGAGGCACAAGATGAGTGAGCACCTACACATGACTCCAGCACAGGTACAGTAGCACCTGCTGTCCACACAACAACAAAAAAAAAGAACTCTTTTTTTTTCAATGTACACCTACATATTAAAATTAATGACCACTAAAATGTTTTAAAAGATGTGTTCTTTTTTTTACTAATACACATCAGGATCCACTTCATAATAACAATATTACACTCCAAGGTGTGGTATATCATGGGATATCATAGCTTCTTGGGCACATGAGACACTCGGCCTGCAGCCCTGTGCCTCTCAGCGCACCTAAGGCATAATGATATCCCATGATGTACCACACCCTGTCATGTGTTATTGCTTAAATGTTATTCTCATTCCATAGTGTTTGAGGGAAAATACTACCAGTGCTGTAACAAAATAGAAAAAAGAAGTCTTGGGGAAAGAATATGGCATGCCTGGGGGAGATTGCTGACTGACTGGACTAGTCAGGCACAGTGCTACTGGCCCCAAATAATGGATCAGGGTTCAGGAGAGGGTCCACATTACTCATATGTAGACTTGGCAGTTTACAATTTTTATTTTTTATCAATTACGATGTCAAAAATCTATTTGTAATTTTTTTACTCCGAGAAAGACATTTTCCGACCTAACTTTTCAGAAAGTGCAAAGGTATGCTTTATTTTGAAGTTTATTTTCTTTGTTTACAATTAAAACTTGTAGAGAGATAAAAACACATACACACATACACATACAAATACATACAAACACTATAACACAAGAAACAGCAGCAGGTATCGGCAGTGATCATTATTAATAGCAGCAGTTGCAACAACAGCTTACATACAGTTAGTAGTTAGAAAGTAGTACTATTAAGTTTTAGTTTTTGTAGTGCTTAGAATGCTTAAAAATGCTCTACAATGTTACTTTTCACTGTGCAATTATACAATGGTATCCACACCCCCCAACCATAGTAGGTACAAATAAAGTAAATTTTGTTTACAAACTATTACTTCCCATTACAAGATTAATTTCCAAATGATAACAAATCAGCTGTGATGTCCTTATTATGGTACAAAATCTTCAGTTGTCCCAGCCGTTCCTCTGAGAGTCTCATATGCCATTTGTCCTGCACTTTCCTAAAAAGGCTGAATGATCTCACTACACAAATAGATGTTATAGGGACTGCAAGTGCATGCAAAGCCACACCTGAAAGTATCAGCAAATACTGGCTTTCACCTTTCCAGTACTCTAGCGGTGAAAGCCTGGCATCTGATGGGACATCATGCTGGATGTAAAATTGAAGTCCCACTTGAACTCTTCTAGCTTGCGTTTGAAAATACTGATTATGTTTCCACACTTCAGCGCATATTTTTTTAAATGAACTTTTACAAATGGATCAAACATTTGGCAGTTACAAAATAGAGAGCCAGTACCATACAGTCCATCTGGAATATTTCTGGACATTGTTGCCTTAAGTATTGTCTGAAACTGGGAAGCAAAGGAATGCTTTGCAGCAGACATCATCTGCCTTTTAGAGCCCATTGCATTAAGTTCAACTTCTTTTAAAGCATTCTGTACATCTGCAGCAACATTTAAATCACAGTTTAGTGGTGTGTTTATGAAATGAATTAGCTGCGGTTTTTATTCCATTTTTAAATGCACTTCATGTATTTTGCTCAACAAAATGCACACAAATGAAATTTACAATAAAGTTCTCTCTGGCTCACGTCGTCCGCTACCAGTCGATGTAGTTTAGCAGCTTTCTTTAATGGGATGTCAACATCTTCATGAATTAAAAAATCAGTAACATTTCCCAGTGGTAATGTATAAATTTAGCTGCCTCCAGCCTGGAAAATCACCTAGTGGGAGCAACATATCAGATCGGCTAACACCATTCGTGGCACACGCTTTAAAAAATGCCCTCCTTTGCCTGTTAGCACTTTTGAAAAGGGCTGGGAAGCATACAACCAATTCATTTAAATCAGAAAACTCCTTAGTCTTTAGGGCATGCTCAATTGCTAAATGCAGGAGATGCGCTATGCAAGGTATGTGGATACACCCCCTTTAAGCATTGCATGTACATTGCTGAGTCAGTATTAATGGAAACAAAGTTTGCCCAGGTTAGGGAGTACTCTCTCATCACATTGTGCAGTAAACTGGAAATTACACCAGCAATGAATTGCAAATCTACAATGAATTTTAGTAATAGACAATGTATTGCTTTGTTTCTGTCACTGTAAAACAGGCCAAGCATGTTTAGCGCTGGCAGTCATGCAAGCTCAGGTGTTTCATCAGTAACTAGTGAAAATAGCTGGCCCATTGGCACAGAGGCAGGGCATCCATCTGCGATATCGATGACCTGGGTTTGGGAATGGACTTGGGACGTCGGAGGGCTGATCAGGGGAGAAAGATTGAGTATCCCTGGGACTGCTCTCCTTCTCTGGGGGTGGGTGGGGGGTTACATGTCTGGCACACTACAGACCCCTAGTGGAGGCTAGAGGAGCCGCAGTGCCAGCACCGTATTGGCAGGGGGTGGGGTGGATGCTGGGCATCATTGCATGTCCCTGACTCTGATACAGTATACAAAAAATGCCATCCCGAAGCATGAAGCTTTGCTCCTCCACCTCCACTGCCTACCTTGCCCACTGGCTGGGGCCCCGTTGCCATGGCCCCACCCTGAGGGGTAAGCCAGGGCAAGCTACCATGGACCTTGGGGAGTGGGCACCTGCCGGTGGCACCACCCAGAGGGGCAAACCTGGGGCATGTGTGGGAGCAGGAGCTGAGCCTGTGGGGGATCGGGCTGAAAAAAAAACTAGTGAAAATAGCTCACCGGTCAGAAGCTCATTATCTGCTGCTTAGTAGTGATCAAACACCTCTGGTAGATATTTTTCCTCCAACTGCCAGCGTGCTGAACAGGTGCAAGCAGCTGATGCATGCTTTCACAGCAGTGCATTTAAGAAGCTGGAACCCAAAACAGCATTCATAGATATGACTTCATAACACAAGGCTCAGACCAGATCGAGGGGGAAGTTAGCAGCCTTTTTCTTCTGGTGCATATGTCCCAAGCACGCTTCCATGGATGACTGTGTTATCAATTCTTGACTCTGCTTTGATTTTATGTGAGTGTTACTGCTCAGATGCCGCGAAGAATATCAATAATTTCTCCAAGACCATTTTCTTTAAGTTATGTATTTATACGTCCCTTGGACCCACTTGTTGCTGAAAACAAGTGGTTTCATGCAGCTTCAACTGGAGTGAGAACAGCAAAGTGAAGCTGAGCTGTTCTGACTCCAGCTGAAGGCAAGTGAAACCACTAATTTTCAGCAATAAGTGGTGACGGGGGACGTATTAATATATTATTGAGTGAGAGCGATCAATAATATGTTTTTTTAAATAAACTTCCCGGAATGTGTCCATTTCCAGGGCATCTGTGCTTGAGATGCTCTTCATGGAATAAGAGTGCCTCACGCACAGAGGAAAGGAGTGCTCCGATTGGTCAGGAGTGCTCCCTCGATCTATAATTTTAGCTCCAGGTCAGGGTATTCGCTGCAGTACTCATCAATGTTTTTTTCTTTTCCAGCACAATGCTGCACTTAGAGGACCCACATTTACTTCTACAGATAAAGGTTGTGAATCACCCAGTTTAAACTGAATACTCGTTAGCTGCTGTCTAATTAACACATCAGCTGTTACTCCGAGTGACAGCAAAGGAATGCATACTCACTTCATTTGATTTTATTAACTGACAAGCACTGTTGATCACTTGTAATTATCATTCCTATTCTGATCTATGTATGGTACTTTAATTGAACACTTTAATTTAACTCAAGTAAATCAGGGTGGTGGCAGTCCTGTATGAATGCTAACTTCTTTAACAAAGGACTACTTTTGGTGCTGGCTCTCTATTTGGAACTGAGGAAATGCTGACTTTGGGATTCATTTGTAAAGCAGTCCCAAGAGTGTCAGCTTTAAACAAATGCAATGAATTGAGTGCAATATATACAAAGTTCTCACTGTTCACACTGATCGGGGGATGGGGGAAGGAGGCACAAAAGATCCAAAAGGAGCAACAACTGGTCAATGGGGGGAGATTTAGCAGGAGCAGCAACTGGGCACAACAGCATGAGAACAAGGGAGAGAGAAAGGAAGCACACTTATTAAAATGGGGCATATGTTTGTACTGTACAACACACAGTGTGTTACTGACGATTAAAGATTTACATAGAAAAAAACATTTTCTTAAAAATCACTGTAAATTGCTTAGTAATGGTTTATATTGAAAACTGCCAAGCCACTCAAGACTGATTATTTTTAACTAAACATTCCCGGTACTCTAATGAGGTTGTCTTAGTTCTAAAATTCTGAAGTTCTACATTCTGTTGGCACAATCCATTTCCCACAAAGAGGATTATCTAAAATTCTACAAAGTAAAACATCTTGATTTTAAAGCAGCAATGCAATGAAAAAAGTTATTCTAAAAAGCTAATTTTCTGCTTTGGTTGTGACAAGTATTGGCAGAACTGTTGATCTGGTTTTCTGGATGCCTCCTATGCTGTGTACTGTACATTTGCATTTTTGTCTGCAATCTTAACCTTTCTCAGGTCCTCAATATTATTTCTATGCAAAAATGAGACGGCCATCTTTTTTTCTTGAGAAATAATTACTTTAAAACTTTCATAAAATTCTTAAATGATAATGGAAACTGAAAATTTCTCCTCCAAAATCAACTGGAAGACATCTGGCATTGAATAGGAAGAAAAAAATAGGGTCAAATTTTAGCCCATTTTCGTTGCACTGCTGTTTTAAATTCAAGTTTCATTTTTAACATGATTTCTAACATGTTTATAAATACAGTTACTGTGACTCTTATGGTTGTAAGAGTTTCTTCTTGATTTTTGTGTGTACCAGAACAGCTCAGCTTCAATTTGCTGTTCTGTCATCCAAAGAACTCAAGAATGTACTCTTATAACCTTAACAAGCACAGTAACTGTACATTGCAGAGGCATGGTAGCACCCCTATAGTTAGGGCTGAGTAGGCTATTTAATGTTAAACCCCAGTTTTTGCACCTTAATAGCTTTGGCAGCATTTGACAAAATAGCCAAAGATCTGGCATGTGAAGTTTGTCTGCCAGAGTCCCAAGATGTAAAACGTTTTGTGACCACATCTTGTTCGGTTTTCAAGCTATGGAATGTCAAGAAATGCAAAAAAAAAAAGATTTGGTTTTGTTTTTTCCTATACTTAATATGTGTTTTGTATTTGCTCTGACACACAGCCTAGACAGTGCAGAATTTTTTTCATGAAACTTTCAGGGCAGAAGTGGACTGTACTAAAGTAGTGCTTTTTGAAGGTCTTGTGAAAAATATTATATGGTTCCAGAGTTATATGGATTTAAAGTAAATTGTTTGGGATAACCCTCTAGCTTGATTAGTAAAAAAACATTGATCATGAGTGCTGACTTTCATGATTTACTTGTCATGAGAAATTATTTACTTTTTATGAGAAATAAAAGATTCTGGCAGCTGTTTTTTTTTACTAAAAACATTGACAATACATAAAAATTATTTATATATAAATGGGATATGTTAGGGTCAGCTGTGTGATATGTAATTTATTTGTATGAGTTGACAGTGAGAGCAGGTAACCTCGTGAGTGGCGTAGCGTTGCATAGCCACAAGTGATGCTTCCTGCAGTCACTGGCAACAAGTACAAATAAATCACATATCATACAGCTGACCCTCACATGTTCCATTTATGCACTAGACTAGACTAGGAAGTTGTGTAATAGTTTCTTTTGTTGTATCTTATGTTATTATTTTTTTTATTTTAAATTGTTTGTGGGATTACTTTGCAAAGTAGTGACAGTGTATCCCTGTTGCCACGGGGGTTGCCATGGATGCACCATCATGACAGCACAGGTGGCTTTCTTCTATGGCAGCTGATTGGCTGATGTACAGGCTTTTGAAAAAAATTGGCTTCATGATGGTGGCAGGCTTTAGCAGAACCGCCATTACACTTGGATTGCCAAATGTTTTAGTCAGATGCCATTGGAGAGATGGAGTTCATTTTTTGTGTGTTTTTAACATAAATGCTGTAGTGAGAAGCTAGTGGAACTGGGAGTAAGTGAGAGACACCAGTGTGAGGGAGAGCCAAGGAAGCAGAAGTGGCCGTGAGACACGTTTGGAGAGAATGGGAATTGAAATAAAGAATAATGTATTTTTGTGATACTGTAGTGGGGGGAGAATGGAACTTATGCTGAATTTTGGAACAACGGTATTTTGTTTTGTTAGTGAAATGCAGGAGCTGCTTGTTTGCTGGTAGGGTTTGGGCTGAAACTGATTTCAAAGTAGTGCCAGCAAGCTGCGGGCAGGTAGGAGGTGTGGCTAAGGTGTGACGTGTCTACTATGTGTATAAATCTGTGATGACATGTCTACTGTGTGTATAAATATGAGAGTTCACATTTATACATATAGTAGCTCAGATACAAAGATTTATCAAGTAACCTGTAGGTCCACACCTATTGCATAAATCAAGAAAATAAAAACCTGAACCTAGGTAAATGAAACCTGTTTAGCTAGATTCTGATGTTTGTTTTGAAAATTTCCCAGGAAATAACATTCCTGGACACCTGAAAATCCTGGGTGCCCAGCTTAGCGAGAGGAGCCATTCACCCACATTCTCAGTATGAGAACAGGGAAACTTTCTTGAACTGTGAAGTAGCAGCAGGAGTCATACTGCTGGCTTCTTTTGGAGCAGTGAGCCAGCAATCCCCTGCTCTGTTAGTCTGTCTGTCTCTCTCTCTCTCTCTGTCTTGGTCTGTCTGTCTATCTATCTTATTCAGTATCCTTCCACCTCCCAGCTTAATCAGCTCTCCCTCATATTTCCCCAAAGGGTTTCTTTTTAAAAGCAGACTGGGGTGCCCACCCCTGGTACTGCTTGCCAACCCCTTCCCGGCAGGTCACTCCCCATGAGTAGGTGGCAACACTGGGATGCCCACCCCCAGTGCTGCTGTGGTGTTTAGTTGACACTGGGTGCCCAATTCCCAGTGTCAGGTCCAATAGTGATTTTGTAAAACCTGAAAAAAGGAAACTGTCCCTCGATGTCTTTAGCTATTTGTTTGTAAAACCTGAAAGCAAGAAAACTGTCCCTCAATGTCTTTAGTTTTTTTATCCTAAAACAAAGAAAACAGTTCCTTGCCAATCTGACCTCCCAGATGATCACTGCATGAAATCAGCTTTAGGGCAGGATTTAAATATTTTCACTGCCCTTGTTCATGAAGTGGGATCATAAGAAGGCTATGTTGAAAATTTGGGATCAAAATATAAAAAAATTAAGTTCTGAGCATATATTGACATTTTCTAAGCTCGCTCTCAACTTTGGTAATTTTCAATATTCTGACCCCACATTTTCAACAGCCATGAATGTGACAGCTGTCATTTTTCAAATCTTGGCTGAAATGTGTTTGTTTATTTATTGAAGAGTTTCACCAGGAAAATCACACTGAACAATCAAGTTGCTCATCTCCTGGTGCATCCTGGGGGAGAGGGGGTAAAGGAAGCAATGTACAAAATTCTTAAGCAATGAACAAAGATGCAACAAACAATACTAGTAAATATACAATGCAGTGCAGAAAAATTCAATAGGCCATGACAAAGATACAACTTCAATTTGAGTAAATATACAACAAATGCAAGACATGTGAAGTGCTTTCCAGTCAGATTATGTACATTTAGGAGATTGGATACAGTATTTAGTTTGGAAAAATACATAATAAGTGTGCGCTACGGTAGCATAACGCGCTAAGGTAGCATTTGGGCTGGCAGTATAGCCTAGAGGTTAGAGTAACGAGCTGTGAATGAGCTTGGTACATCCAGCAGACCAGACCTGGGTTTGATTCTCACAACCTCCACTTGCATACTGTGTGACTCTGAGCAAGTCACTTAACCGCTCAGTGCTCCCAGGTCGCCCCTGAAAACAGGCACTTGTGCCTAGTGGGCCTCACCCAGTTACCAAAGACTAAAATAAAATAAAAATAATTAAATAAAGGAGAGGGGAGGGGCTTGAGTGAGACAGAGGAGAGAAGAGAAAAAAAGAAGATTAAGAAGCAATTACACAAGAGGAACAGCATTATATATACTGTACTGTCCATTAGTTGTTTAAAGCACTAAATGTAGTACATGATGTTGAGGAGAGTCAGTGTGGTAGGAATATAGAGGTGAGAACACTCAATATTTGTGTTAGTCTAAGGAAAAAAGAATTATGAGGACCTGATAACAGTAGGGGAGTAGGACGGTTTAAGAGCAGGTGCAATTTGGAGCGAGGAAATTCTGCAGGGCTAAGGAGTAGGAGTGAGGGGAAGAGGAGTGTCTTAATTGACAGGGTAGTGAGTTCCAAATTTTAGGGAAGTGGTAAGAGAAAGCTGCCTGACCTACTGAGGTGGATCGGCGAAGGACTGCCATAGAGCAGGAGTCATTGGATCAGAGGGAGTTGGGACGTGGAGGGGTGGATAGTGAGGAGAAGGAGAGCTAGGAGGGAAGAGACCCAAACCAGAATGTGGAGATGAATTTAGTAGTATGGGAGATACATCTGTTTGCAATAGAGGGGAAAACAAGGGAATGGTAGAGGTTACAGTGATGAGTTAGGGGGGCAGAGTCCAGAGTGAAGTGACAGAAGGAGTTGAAGAGGGTGTCCAGTCTTTCAACAAATTCCAAAAGGGAACACCACGAAATACAACGGACCAAAACCAGCCGTGCAGAACTTCAAGAAAAGGTGGCTGACCTTTGTAAACAGTAAATCCACAGGAAATGAGATGTGCAACAGTGCCTCACCCACCGATAATGTTATTAATTAAAAAAAGTGGAGAAAGAACACAGTCCACAAGGAATCTTTCCCAGTACAGTACAAGGGACTGCAATTTATTCCATTTCAAGATTTTCCACAACAAATTATTTATTTTCACATACGGTGGGTAAACAGGAACTTCTGCAAGAAAGACAAACCCCCCCTAGCACCTCAACTCTCGCGAGTCTTCAATGGGGGTAAAGCATACAGACATTCCAGCCCTTTTGAATTCCTAACTTAATATGTATGAGCTGTTCGGTCCAACATTTAAAGTGCACCTCCAAATTTCATTCGAACACCTTCACATTTCTATAAAATAAACAATATCCTAATAACTACATAGTGCAACCAAATTTTAAATTTAAACCTGATAGTGAAGCTGTAGAATAAAAAAATCGTATTATAATTCAAGCACATTTATTGCACATTTATATGATTCAGGTAGGAAGCAATCTTAGTTGAACTCAGATCCTAAGATTGCTTCCTACCTGGGTCATATAAACGTGCAATAAACGTGCTTGAATTATAATAGGATTTTTTTATGCTACAGCTTCACTATCAGGTTTAAATTTAAAATTTGGTTGCACTGTGTAGTTATTAGGATATTGTTTATTTTATAGAAACGTGAAGGTGTTTGAATGAAATTTGCAGGTGCACTTTAAATGTTGGGCTGCATAGCTCATACATATTAATAAGTTAGGAATTCAAAAGGGCTGGAATGTCTGTATGCTTTTACCCCCCTCTGTAGACTTGCAAGAGTTGAGACACTAGCGGTGTTTGTCTTTCTTGCAGAAGTTCCTGTTTACCCACCATATGTGAAACTAAATAATTTGTTGTGGAAAAGCTTGAAATGGAATAAATTGCAATCCCTTGTACTGTACTGGGAAAGATTCCTTGTGGACTGTGTTCTTTCTCCACTTTGTCCAATCTTTCTAAGGAAAACTTGGGAGCAACGCTATGGACTACATCACAGTAGTCAAAAATAGGGAGTATCATCTTCTGGATGAGTTCACACCTAGCAGATAGCAATAAGCAACTGCGATTCCTGTATAGCGTGCCTAGCTTCAGGCATAGTTTTTTTCAGGATAGCATACACATGTCCAGAAAAGTTGAGGTGTTTATCAAGCCAAACCCCAAGGTATCTGAAGGATGAGGTATCCTCAAGGGTAGCCCCATCTAGAGTGTGGAAAGTGGTTAAGGAGGTGAGCCTAGAGAGTCTCTGCTTTGTGCCAAAGGTCATGGAGACTGTCTTCTTGGCATTAAGAAAGAGCTGATGTGTGCTAAGCCAGTGCTGAACCTTGTTGAAGTCATGCTGGAGTCTGGTTGCTATATCAGACAGAGATTGTCCGGAGGTGAACAGGACAGTATCATCAGCATGCATTTGGATGAAGGATAATAAACATACTGATGGGAGGTCATTGAGGAACACAGAGAACAGTAGTGGCCCTAACACTGAGCCCTGGGGCATGCCAGTGTGTAATGGAAGGGAAGGGATACAGAATCAGCAATTCTAACTGATTGTGTCCTTCCTACTAGGTAGGATCTGAACCAGTTTGTGGCAGTGACAGATAGAACTGCTGAAGAGAGGGTGTCTAGGAGGAGGGAGTGGGAGACAGTGTCGAAAGCCTTGGCGAGGTCAACAAAAATGGCTGATGTAATCTGGCCACTGTCCATTCCTGAAAAGATGGAGTCAGTGAGCCTAAGTAGGGAAGCTGTGGTAGAGTGATGTCTCCAAAACCAGATTGGAAAGATGTGTAAAAGCATGTGTCAGAGAGGAAAGAAGATAGCTGAGAGAGAACCAAGTGCTCCTGGAGCTTGGAAAGGATGGGAAGAAGAGATATGGGGCTGTAATTTCCAAGTGAGGAAGGATTTATTTTATTTTTTATTTATTTATTTTATTAAGAAAGTTGGAAGTACATCCTTTGAGCTGCAGTAAAAGCTCCTTTATGAAGGATCCTCAGTGTACAATAAAAAAAAAAAGGATCACCACCCTTAGGTAGAGGAAGGACTATGGCTTGCTTCCAGACTGTAGGGACAGTGGCCGAGGAGAAGGATACTGTAGTTTGAGGATGATAGACAAGGGAGAGGAGATGGCAGGAGCAGATAGGTATAGTAGCTTGGGGTATAATCCATCTGGTGAGCTACGTTTGGATGAGTTGCGAGCAAGGAGAGCATCCAGTGTGTCTGTGGGAGAGACTTTAGAGAATGAGAAATGCTCAAGAAGGGGATGTGCAGTTGGACTAGTAGTAGAGTGTGGAGGGGTGGAAGGGGGCTGAGGGAGGGAGGACAGTAAGGCAGTGGCACATGAGGTAAAATAGGAGTTAAATTCAGTGGTGACAGAAGAATACTCAGAGATTAATGAGTTGTTTATTTTGAGGATGGGGTAGGTGGCTTAGAAGGGGGGAAGGAACAGAGCATGGACTACCTTCCAGAACATTGAGGGGATGTTTATATTAGTTTGAAAGGTTGATTGTAAGTATTCTGCCTTTGCCAACCTGATGGCTTTAGTATGAGAGTTCCAAAGGGAATGGGAGACTTTGAAATTGCTTGGCAGCTTTGACTCTTTGTGATTTTTCCATGCTTGGTCACGTGCCCGTTGGCAGGCCAGTTTTTGTATGTGTGGCACAAAATGATGTTTCTTTCAGTATTTGAGCATTTTCACCTATGGGTTTCATGAGGTGATGTAATAAGAAGGCTATGCTAAAAATGTGGTGTAAAAATACGGTAAAACGACCAAGTTATAAGTAAACATTGAAATCTTTCAACATTTACTCATAACTGTTAATTTTCAATATTTTGATTCCAAACTTTCAACATAGCCAGTTTTTTACATGACCTGATAAATGTGAGACGTGTCATTTTTAAAATCCTGGACGAGGCTTATTTTTGCACATGTGGTGTGAAATGACATTTCTGCCAATATACTTTAAATGCCACATGTCATGTTTATAACAGGAGTCATAAAATGACTATCTTGAAAATGCGAGGGTCAAAGTTAAAGAAAAAAATGTGTGTAGTGCCAGCCTTTACCCCAGTGGGTAGTGTTTTATGATCCCATGCCAATCAGCTGAGTTTGGGGGTGAACTCAGTGAGCCAGTTGAATAGGGCGAGGCCACGGGGGTGGTGCTGTTATTTGAAACCACCCCCAACCAAGAAAAGAAAGGTGTAGGGTTGTCCACACAGGCCCAGGTGCCATACAGTGAAGACAGCTCTTCTCTAGGCATAGGGTCGTACTCCTCTGCACCTGTGGGTGACCAAGAGCCTTGTGCATTGGCTGAGAGATGGACTCTTTTCCCTGTGTATCTGTATCTGAGGCCACATGGAAGTGCAGAGCCCAGAGGACCCTATGCTTCTGCTGCCCACCAGACAGCCCCATGAATTTCTGACATACGTCACTGCACATCTGTGTTTGTTCATGCAGGTCCTTAAGGGACCTGTGTGAATGAAGATGCGATTCCACTATCTCAAAAAGAAAGGACATTCTTTGCAAAAAACTGCATTAATGCACCAGTTGGGATTCAACGTAATGCAACAAATGTAGGGAAATGTGGTGTTAGGATTTCCAACTCTAACTCCTCACCCTCCTTGTCAAGCAGCAAAAGGAAAAATCATTAGGGTTTTGGGTCTCTAGAGCCTTGACAAATCAGTGGTGGGGTCTTCCTTGGGGTTGTCAACCCTAATGCTCACCCCCTTCACTACTTACAGTAGGTACTTAAGAAGTTAAGGGTGGAAGTGCACCATGGGTGCTTCTAGTCAACCCCCCCCACTACTATGAGTGGTCAGTCAGTTATGACCCAGTTATCCATTTCTGCATCGTTGTTTTTTTAAAACTGTACAATGCTGGTGAATCCATGACTGATTGCAATAAACCGTTCCCATACTTTACCACACTACTTGTATAGAATGAACCTCTTTTAGTAGTCCTAAATGGTTTTTACCACAACTGTTTGTTGTGAGACCTGATATTATATTCAGATTTCTTGGATACAAAGCCAAGTTCTTGCAAGAAATCTGTGTTGTTGAAGTGATTATAAAAAAAGAATTAAATCACCCCTTAAACATCTTCTCTGCAAGCTACGGAGACCTAACTTTGTTAATCAGACATCGTAAGGCAAGAATTCACAGCCACTGATGATTTTGGTAAAGTGCTTCGGCACTTTTTTGACTGTGTTAATGTCTGCCTTATGATAGGGAGACCAGATTTGGGAGCAGCAATCTTAAGTATGGGTGTGCAAGTGACCTGTACAATGACAATATAACAACTGTTCCTGCTTACAAAATTACGTTTTATGCATCCCGAGATCTTCTGTACTCTTGCAGACACTGATGAACAATGACCCCTAAATGATAAAATACTTTTTTTATATATAAACATATTTATTGAAGATTTTCAGAAATTTCAAACAGTCACTGCAATAAAGATCTCAATAGAATGTTAATAGCAAGGAAAGGGAACATTTTCTGGTACCCCAATCCAGGATTCCAAAAACCACTTACTCCTTGAAAAAAAAATGATATTATAAGAAAGCCAAGCAAGATAAAACCCAATAATAACAAAGCAGATATATCATTAAATTAGTTACATCTTTACTGGGCTATCCACCTTCCCCCCATACAAAAAATTATTTTTGAGTAAACTTTCATGGCTAATCCAAGAGGTACTCAGCATGGTCCCCGTTGAGACAGCTTCACCCTTCTACCCAATTATTCCATCCTCTGAAAAAATGTATAATCTTTTTTTCCCACCAAAAAATAACCCTGTAGAAAGCGGTCACTTTATCAAGAGCTTGCTGCCTTCTCAATACAGTCGATACTTCAGTCACCCTCCAATGTAATAATAAAAGTATCTTTGCCTCTAAAGCTGCAGCATACAGAAACTCCTTATATTCACAGTGAGATCCACAGTGGAGGGCTTCAAGAGAGGGTGGGACAGACACAGAAAGTGGATGTATCAGATGATGGCCTGTCCCGGGGGGGTTGGGGATGGATGATAGGGGTTTCTGGAGCACAAGGGATGGGAGAGTCTCGGCACCCAACAAACGATCTAGGTTCGAGCAGACTCGATAGACCGTAAGGCCTAATCTGCTGGCAAATAGTATGTTAGTATATATCTGTAACATCTGGTCCAAAAGATGAGAGTCTCCCAAAATCCAAAAAATAGGGGATCTGGGAATAGATAATTGTAGGGTGTCTTCCAGCTTCAAATTAATATTCTCCCAACCCCGAATTAGGTTACAATCCCATAAAATATGAACAGTGCCAACATACATCTGAATTTAAAACCCTTATTTTAACTAAATAGACTGGGATATGGTGCCATCTACCTAATATCTTCTTCTGTATTAACTGGAGTCTGGGGTCAGAGGTAGCCTCATGCGCTGTGGTCCAACACCTTAGCCATGCATCTGGGATCAGCTCCCTATCAAGCTCATCTCAGGGTGGCTCAGCTAGCAGCACATCCACCTCTAGACCAAAAGGTCATGGGTTCTCATCTCACACCGGGATTGGACTTGCACCTACAATTGCTGGCATCCAAGTGCAGTATTGAGTGGTGCTGTACTGCTGGGGTGGGCCGTCCTTCGGATGAGACGTTAAACCAAGATCCCTTCTGCCCATCCTGGTGTTGTCCTGGTGGGTGTCCAGGTGGAAGTAAAAGAACCCAGGGCACTCTTCACAAAACAGTAGGGAACATTCCCGGTGTCCTGGCCAACATTCCCCTTCCCATAAACCAGTTCATGCAATTATCCAGGCTGTGTGTGGGTGATGATGTGTGATATGGCTGCCACCACACATTCAGTCACTTCACTACCAGTCTAGCATTGCTTGTAAAGTGCTTTGGCATACACTGTGTATGAAAAGCGCTATATAAATGCTAATTCTTCTTCTTATTCATCTCCCCATTTAAGTTTCTGAGACTCCCAATCCAGCCGATATATCTGTTGCAATTCTTTGTACAGTAAACTGATTTGATTCCTAGATGTTTTACTCCATTTTTGGATATATATGACCATCGGTGCCTGCCGTAGATGTCTATGTTGAAAGAATTTAAAGAACAAAGCATGTCTTAATTGTAAATACTGCCAGAAATGATGGGAAGGGTTATGAAACGTGTCCTGCAATTCAGAGACTGAGAAAAGAGCCCCAGACACAGGATCAGTCACATCCCCTATTGCCTGAATGCTTTGCTTTGCTTTTCCCAGCCTGGCCCAAAAATACTGGCTTATCTTCCACCTGAATTTTAGGGTTGTTCCACAAGGGTTCGTACCTACCAAGAAATAAATGGTTCCAACCCAAAATCTTACAATACTTACCCCATGCCCATTTGGAGAACTGCATCGGAAAGGTAGTAAATGATGCATCACTTTGAATTATCATGCCCAGGTCTCTCTTTTCTTTAACGAATCTCAGTTCTGCATCACTAAGTCTGTATGTTGACCTAATATTTCTGCCACCTATATGAATAACTACACACCTAGTGGGATTGAACATCATGTTCCATTTCGTGGCCCATGCAGCAAGTGTATCTAAGTCAGTCTGGATCCAGTTGGTTTCAACAATATTGCTAGCTCGCCGCCCTATCTTGGTGTTGTCCACAAACTTATTAACTGTACTATGCAGGTCCTCATGCATGTCTCTGATATAAATGTTAAAAAATAGGGGCCCAACACTGAGCCCTGAGGAACACCACACATCGCTTTTACTGGATCTGATATACAACCATCGACCCCAACCCTTTGGGTTCTGTCCTTCAACCAGTCACCTATCCAATTAACCACACTACCATCAATTTGTAGATGATTTCATTTTACTAGTAGTTTGTGATGTGGTACCCTGCCAAATGCTTTACTCAAATCAAGATAAATATCATCACAGGGCATATTGTGGTCATTGGAATCTAGAAGGTCGCTTAGTGGTTCATAAAAAGAAATAAGGTTGGTCACACATGAGCCTCCTCTTGTGAAGACATGTTGAGCAAAGAAGGTCAGATGTGATCTCTTTTATTCATGCAGGGCCCCGAAGAAAGCTACAGCAGGTTTTGTTGGCAATGTGTGGTGAGACATACTTCTCTGCCTTTGAAGAATGTATCACTGTTAGTCACTGGCTTGGAGCTGTACATTGTGCTACAGACAGGAGGCCACGGTCTGGTGGGGAGTATTAGGATTGACAACCCCGAGGAAGTCCACAACACTGATTTGCCAAAACTCTGGAGACCCCAAACCCTAATGTGTTTTCCTTTTGCTTTTCGAGTGGGGGGGGGGGGAGTTAAAGCTGGAAACCCTATTGTCACATTTCCCTACTTTCGTTAAGCTGAAGCCTAACTGGTGCATTAATGCAGTTTTTTGCAAAGAATATAAACATAAAATCAAGAGCTGAGGACTGGGAGTCAGGCAAAGTTGGGGAAATTATTTAAATGTTGCTGTCAGCTCCTGGCAAAGTGCCAGGAACTTTTTTCTTTAACTCATGGCTTGGGAGAACGGGGGAGTGGAGTGAAGGGTGGGAGATGACCGGATAGGGTAAGGATAACCACAGGAGTTGCCCTAGCCACCTTGGATAAGAATAGATGTTTCATTAATTTGTATTTTCTTTTTTCATTACTACCCAAATACCAAACAGTGAATATCCAAGTACTGTATCTGGGTGCTGAGTATGAACACTCAGCTGGATATCTGAAATACTAAGGATCATACTAAGGATAAAGGAGGAGCAAAAGGCTAATTGGCCCATCAAGCTCCTAGGATTACATATTATTGTTGTTGGTTTTTGTTTATTCAAGGTTGAAACCATTGAGTATAAAACTCATTCACAATGGTGGCCTTACATAAATACATACATGATAAAATAAATACATCATTTTTAAACACAGTTTATTTATATTTATTTATTAGCTTTTGGTAACTGGGTAAGTGTGCTAGGCAAGAAGCCTGCCTATTTTCAGGCACGACCCGGGAGAGTACAGATTATAGTAAAAACAGTAAAGACAACAATGACTACAAAGATGTACAAGGGTGAAATAACAGCAAGAATTACCTATACAGACAGCATAAAAACAAATAAAAAAAAATTAGTAGCAAGAACACAAACAGATTAGAGCAGTAATACAATTATAGTATATGGTAAGGGTTTGTTGTGGATGAAAAACGATGGTTTTCCAAATTCTGTTGTAGGGCAGTTCAAAGGTCACAAAAGTTGTTGTACTATCATTCTGACGTCACATCGATAGTACAACAACTTTTGCCCTTGAGCTTCTACCTGATTTGCGGAAACAAGAAGTGATTTTAAAAATGTGTTCTAAAATGGTGGATTCGCTTAGCGAGTGGTCGGGCGAGCAGACAGTGTGGACAGTAACCTAAGATAGTTTGGACACAGACTTTCACAGTCAGCGCCATGTGTCAAAACTACTAGTCTGTCTTTTTTTTGTTTTGTTCTAAATTACTGGGGCCTATAAATCATGGGTGACAGGAGCAGAGCAGGACTGCCACAGAACCAGATTCAGGAGCAGAGAGGGACTGAATGGAGGAGAGGTAGCGTTATCACAAGGTATGAAACCTTGAGAAAGTTTCAATGTTTTGGAGAACCATATACTACATAAAACAGTGTATGGTTGTCCATACACAACAGGCTATGTTGCCATCTTGGGGATGTGCTGCCATCAAACTTACCTCTCGAGCTTCGCTGTCAAGGTCAGTATGACGTCATAACATCCCCTTGATGGCAACATAGTCTTGTTGTGTATGGACAACCATACACTATTCTATATGTTGCAAAAACATTACAGAGCACAAGTCAAAAGTCCTACATAAACTGTTGGAGCCAACTAGGCACACCTACTCAGTAGCATACCTCTCAACCTCCTGCTGCATAAATCAGGGACACTGCTTAAAAAAATCAGGGACAGAGGACTAAAATCAGGGACACATCTTCAAAATTAGAGATATCCACCCAGAAAGCTGGTAGAATATGGGGCTTAGTACAAAATGCATTTTCTAAAGAAGAACAAGTCTGTAACATTAATGCTTGACATTATTTTGTGCTTACAATCCCCACTGTTTAGCTACGGAAACACAAATTGTAGGAGGGACAGAGTAAAATTTTGAGGCAAAATCAGGGACGTCCCTGAAAATCAGGGACAGTTGAGAGGTATGCTCAGTAGTAAAAAACAGGGATGGGCAAGGGAGCAGCTAGAGGGCCAGCGGCAGGCTCCACAGAACCTAAGTGCAGTCACAGAAGTCAGAGGCATTAAGGTGGGGGGAAAAAAGAGCATGCTTAAATGCTAGGTGAGATGAAGAGTTCTTCACATGAGGAGGGAGAGAGTTCCAGAACCGAGAAGTGAAATATGAGAAGGCTTGCTCACACATTTTGGTTGAGCAGTGCTGAACAGTAAGCAAGGGGAAGGCGGAGGACCGGAGGGCACGAGAATGCGATACAAGAGTAAGCATAGCACCCAGAGCCACAGGGCATGGTGTTCATGTTAGAGAGTCTATAAAACAACCAAGAGCATGTGATCTAATGGAATTGAGAGGTAGCCAATTTACTGCAGAGTAAAGTCGGCAGTAGGGGGTCAGACGTGGGGCAGATAATGTGAATCTGCAGATGTTGTTGTACGTAACATCCCATCTATGGAGAACAATGGAATTAGTTAAACATAATTTGCTCAGTTACTGAAAACAGGTACAAGACTTTTGGGAAGAATACAGATATTTTCACAATTTAGAAATGGAAGGGGGCTTACGTGTCTGTTTTCTAAATTCTAAAGGCAGACTATTCCAGCAATGTGGTACGTAGTAACTAAAGAGGGATCGGGAGCACCTGGTTTTTAGTAAAGGGACTACCATTTCTTTAATGCCTGATTTTCTCACAGAAGGCTCTAGTTTTCTAAAAGATATTCATTCCCCTCAATATGTTGGGATAAGTCCCAAACCACATTTATATGTAAATAATCGCTTATAGACGTCACTTCTATTACGTAAAGGCAACCACCCTAACTGCTTATACATGTCCCAATGGTATGTAAGTTTAGGACATTTTAAAACTAGTCTAGCTAACCTATGATAAAGAATGTCAAGCCTTCAAATATCTTGGAATGACCCTTGATCCTGTACTTGATTTCTCTGCACATATAGCCGAGGTTTGCAGCTCTGTTAACGCCAAGTTAGGCACCGCTTACCGGGTGCGTCGTGCACTTACTCCTACCGCAAGAATCTCTGTGGCACATGGAGTACTGTTTCCTAGGCTCCTATATGCTCTCCCCACTCTCTCGCATGCCAACACAGGTATCCTTCATAAGTGGGACACCTCTTATAATAACATCTGCTGATTCGCCCTCTCTGCCCCTTGCCTTACCCACCACTGTCTCCTATACTCTACTCTGCATTGGCTGTCCCCCAAATCGCAGCGCTCTTTCTCTCAAGGGTGTTTTATCAATTCCATTAATAGGACCCCCCGGCCTGACAGTATTGTGGCTATGCTCACCCCCATGACCCATTCCCGAACTTTGCGGTCCTCTAATTTGCCCCTGCTCTCCGTCCCTCTCTGCTCAACTAGAATGGGGCAGCTCGCTTTCACCCATTTTGCTCCTAAATTCTGGAATTCCCTACCTGCCAACTTACGGAGCTCCACATCTCACTCAGCCTTCAGATCTTCACTTTTCTCCCACCTTCATGCACTTGATTCCTGCGTCTGTACCTAATCCCCCCCCCGAACCCCCTGTCCTGCTCATCTATACCCTTGCTATACCCAGGTTTCTCTCTACTTTACTGTTACTGTTTCCTGTCTTTAGCATCGTTGTTGCAAAATGGCACCCTCCCTGGGGGGTCATCTCTGTTAAATCCTCATTTAAATTACTACTCTGTAATTTTCTGTACGGTTGTAGTCACTGTATTTTGCAATCCTGTAATTGAAAACTGTATGTACCTGTATTGTGATGTATTCACTGTTTGAGAACTGTACCCTCCCGGATCGTGCTTGAAAGTAGGCAGGATTTTTTCCTAATGCACTTACTCAGTTACCAAAAGCCAATAAATAACTAAATAAATAAGTCTAGACAGCCGTTCACATGTTGCACCATAGTATAAGATATCTTCATAGTCTATAAGAGGCAATATCTGGACCTTAATAATAAGATTCAAGGTTTAAGGTACAAAACAATTCTTGTTTCTATATAAGAAGCCCACCCCGCTTACTAACCTGTGAGATTAAATTATCCACGTGTGTGTTCCCGGAACCTAATCTATCCAGTCAAAAATCCAGGTATTTATAATGTTTGGCAGACTCCAGAATCATGCCCTGACTGTCCGAAATTACTAAATCAGGTGCCCCTTTTAATTTGAAGGCTGACCCGCGAACAGCACACACTTGGTTTTGGAGGAGTTTAACTTCAATTTAGACCCAACAAAGAATGACTGAGGAAGGTCAAAACTGGCCCGGAGCTTGTCTTGGACTTCCATAACTGTTGGACCAGACTGATATAGAATTGTGTCATCAGCTTAAAGATGATAATGCGAGGCCCCTACATGTTTTCCAAGATCTTTTAAATAGACCAGAAACAATAAATGGCCCAGGACAGAGCCCTGAGGTACTCCTCTCAAAACCAAGAGTGGATCAGATTCAGTTCCATTTACTGCGGTTACCTGACGCCTGTCAGTGAGGTAAGAAAGGAACCACTTCAAAGTCAAATGGCTCATTCCCACCTCACACAATCTTTGCAGTAACATTTGGTGATCCACTGTGTCGAAGGCCTTGGAGAGATTGACCAGAATAGCACCAGTAAAACAATGGGCATCACTAGCTGTGCCGATGTCATCCAAGACCCCCGGCACGGGCCATCACAGTCCCATGCTGCTTCCGGAAACTGGATTGACACCGGTCCAGCAACTTATGCCCTTCCAAATGTTTCATTAATTGTGCTACCAACAACTTTTCAAAAACTTTGCTCACTATGGGCAAGAGAGAGATGGGTCTGTAGTTTGATAGGTGGCCAGGGTTGTCCCCCTTAAAGATGGGTACCACCCTGGCTGACTTCCAATCCCCAGGCAAATAGCCCATCTCAATGGATAAATTAAACAAGTAAGCTAACGGTCTGGCCATATGGGTTGCTGCAAATTTTAGCATGGTTGCCAACAAGCCATCTGGTCCAAAACTACCTTTAGTCTTCAGTTGTAAGAGGATTTCCTGAACTTCATGATAACCTATTGCTTTAAATACAAACTGAGGCACCCCGGCACAACTCAAGTCTCGGGGGGGTTATGTGAAGGCGTAGAGTGGGCACATATAGTACGTTAAAGATTTGTTTGTAATCAAAAAACCATCCAACCTATTTTTAAATGTATTTTAATTTTGTCTGATAATAACTGATAATGGCAGTTTATTCCATGACCAACAATTCTTTGTGAGAAGAAGTAGGTCCTTTTTTTAGAATCAAATTTGCTTCTCATCAGTTGGAGTGGATGACCTCTTGTATTGGTTGATATTTGTTTGAAATCTAGACCACATTGCAATGTTAACTCTGTATCTTGTATAAATTCCCATGTAAATAAAAGATCCCCTCTAAGTCACGCCTGTTCTAAAGACATTAGATTACATTTTAGTAGCCATTCCTCATAAGTAAGAGTTTTATCTGGAATAATTGTTTTTATAACTCTTCTTTGTAGTTTTTCAATTCTATTTATGTCTTTCTGCTTAAAAGGGCTCCATAGTTGAGACACATAATCGAAGTATGGTCTAACATAGGCCCGGTAAAGTGATAATAGAATGTATGGATCTCTGGAAGTTATGTTGTCATATGTCAGAACATTTTGTTTTAAACCATACTTTGTCCATCCTGAACTTTAGGAACAACCACACAAAGTCCAACTAGTCATGATGTAGTAGTCTCCTCCCACTGGGTCATAGCAGCAAGTTTCTGAAAGATACAGTGGGAGAAAGTTGATTAACAAACACATTTTTGTGTGGTAATGCCAATATGGTATATAAGCAAGATTTTACTTTTGTTAAGAAATTGAATACAGCTATAAAACAACTAAAAAGACACAAAACCTCTGCACAGAAGCACTGAGGCAATGGCTACCCTGGGTAACCCTTGCCTCAGTGCTTAAATCAAAATCACATAGAAACATAGAAGTTGATGGCAGATAAGGACCGCAAGGCCCATCCAGTCTGCCCATTTCTTTTTCTACCTTATAAATGTGCCATCGGCCTTTGCTCTGTCAGTGACCTATCTATTCATAGTCATTTGTATTGCTCCCTTATGCCTATCCCTTGCCTGTTTGAAGCCCTGCACTGTATTCATAGCCACCACTTCTTGTGGTAAGCCATTCCATGCATCTACCACTCTTTCTGTGAAAAAGAATTTCCTCACATTCCCCTTAATCGCCTCCCCTAATCTCATGCTGTGTCCTCTTGTCCTGCTATTTTCTTGTATTTAAACATGTTAGACTCTTTCACCTTGTTTATGCCCTTAAGGTGTTTAAATGTCTCTATCATATCACCTCTCTCCCTCCTTTGCTCAAGGGTATACATATTGAGCTCCGTTAATCTGTCCTCATATGTCTTCTGAGTGCAGTCCCTGCACCATTTTGGTAGCCCTTCTCTGGACTGCCTCAATTTGGTTAATGTCCTTGTGAAAGTGTGGCCTCCAATACTGCACGCAGTACTCCAGATGGGGCTAACCAATGTCTTGTACAGAGGATTATACTTCCTCCCCACGACTTGTGATACCCCTACTAATACACCCTAACACCCCCTAGCCTTACCTACTGCTTTAGAGGTCTGCTTGATGATTTTAGGTCATCAGTGATGATGATGCCCAAGTCTCTTTCTTCCTTTGTGACTGCTAGCAACTCCCCTCCCAGCCTATAAGTGGCTTCAGGGTTTCTCTTCCCTATGTGCATGATTTTGCACTTCTTTGCATTAAATCCCAGTTGCCACTCTTCTGACCATTTTGCTAGTTTATCCAGATCTCTTCTCATTCTGCCCACCCCATCTGGATCATCTACTCTGTTGCAGATCTTGGTGTCATCTGCAAACAGACAAGCCTTACCCTCTAGTCCATCTGCGAGGTCACTAATGAAGATGTTGAATAGGACTGGCCCCAGGACTGATCCCAGGTACCCACTTGTGACTTGCATCTCTTCTGACTGTATACCATTTACCACCACTCTCTGTTTTCTGCCAGTCAACCAGTTTGCCACCCAGTTGACCAACTTCTCACCCACCCGAGCCTACCTAGCTTATTTATCAATCTTCTATGTGGAACAGTGTCAAAAGCTTTGCTGAAGTCAAGGTAGGCGACATCAACTGCTCCCCTTGGTCCACCACTCTGGTTACCCAGTCAAAGAAATCTATGAGATTAGTTTGACAGGACCTTCCTTTGTAAACCCATGCTGTCTTGGATCCTGTGCCCCTATGGATTCCAGGTGTTGCACTATCCTTTCCTTAAGGAGTGCCTCCATAATCTTGCCCACTACTGAGGTAAGACTGACTGGTCTGTAGTTCCCCGCCTCCTCCTGCTACCTCTTGTGGAGTGGGATCACATGAACCCTTCTCCAGTCTTCTGGGACCTCTCCTGTGCTCAGAGACTCACTAAACAATTCTGCTAATGGCTCTGCTAGTTCCTTCTTTAGCTCCTTAAGTACCCTGGGATGCATGCCATCAGGTCCATTGCCTTATCCACCCCTGGGCTTAGCAAGCTCTTGTAGGACCCTTTCTTTTGTGAAGGTGGTGCTCACCTCCCTCCCCTGTGTCCATGATGCTGAGCTGTGGGCCCTGCCCTACCTTCTCTTCAGTAAATACTGAGCAAAAGTATCTATTTAGGATAGATGCCTTTACAGGGTCCTCCTCCTCACATGCTCCCTTTTCTCCATTAAGCTTAGCAATACCCCCTATGGACTTTCTCCTTTCACTAATGTATCTATAGAAAGTCTTGTCACCTTCTTTTACTGTTCGTGCTAGTGTTTCCTCGGTTTGGGACTTTGCCTGCCTTACTGCCTTCCCTGCTTCCCTTAGGGCAGTTTGGTATGCCTCCCTATCTTCATCCCGCTGTGTTCCCTTATATTTCCTGAAGGCCAGCCTTTTGGCTCTGACCTTTTCTGCTACTGTATTTGAGAACTAAAGTGGTTTTCCTTCTTCTTTTGCACTTCCTTTTCTGTCTAACACAATGGGATGTTGCTTCAAGTATTGTATCCTTAATGCTTGCCCACTTTGCCTGTACCTCCTCACCTGTGTTTCTTTTTGCCAGGGCTAGCTTAACTCTGTTGGCCATCTTATCAAAGTCAGCTCCTCTGAAGTCCCATATTTTTGCCTTGGAATGGGATGATTTAGATGTAGTAGCCAAATTGAACCATACCATGTGATGGTCACTGGCCCCCAGGTGACCTTCTACCTGGAGATCTGTGATCCCTTCTTTGTTAGTCAGTACTAGATCTAGGATAGCCCTGTCTCTTGTGGGTTGCTGTACCAGTTGTTTGAGGCCCTCCACCTGCAGGGAATCCACTATGAGTCTAGTTCTGGCAGATGTTCCTGCTGGTATTGACCAATCTGTATCTGGCATGTTGAAGTCTCCCATTATCAGAACCTCCCCTTTAGCTGTCATGTTTTGTATATCTTCTAACAGTAATGTGTCTATGTCCTCCCTCTGGTCTGGGGGCCTGTAGACAACCCCAGTTCTTATGGCTGTCCCATTTCCTGTTTCCAGGGTGACCCACGGTTCTTCTGGCTCCTTATGTGTATTCTGAATTTCTGTAGCTTTGATATTTTCATTAACATACAGGGCCACTCCTCCCCCCCTTTTTGCACCTCGGTCTCTTCTGAACAATACATAGCCAGGTACTGAAGTCTCCCAAGTGTGGTTACTGGTAAACCACGTCTCACTAATTGCTACTATGTCCAGTTTAGCCTCTGACATTATTGCCTGCAGGTCTGGGATCTTATTTCCCAGGCTGTGAGCATTGTGTACATGATTTTCCATTGGCCAGATTTTGGTGTGTTGAGTTGTTGGGTGAAGTTTGGCATTACCCCTGTGCATCGTATGGGGAGACAAACCTTTTTCTTACCTGGTGATACAAATGAGCAGCAAACCACGCTGAATTCCTGTTTGACCACTAGCTGAGGGGAGGGTGTTCTTCCCATTCGACGTATGGGGTGCTGCAACCCTCTCCCATTTGCTAGTTTAAATATTCTGCAAAGACGCCAAACTTCTGCCCCAATGCACTGACTCCTCTTTAGTCAGATGCAGTCCATCAAATTAAAGAACTTTCGCTCCCAGAACTGTTGCCAGTTCCTACAAATCTGTGTCCTTTTCCTGGCACCAGTCCTTAAGCCACGTGTTTAGCTCCCCATCTCCCCTTCTGACCTTCCGTCCATCTGCTCCCTTCTCCCAGACTGGCAGGATCTCAGAGAAGGAGATGCCGGACGAAATAGATGATAGTTTGTCACCCAGTTAGTCAGGTGTTCCTTGGTCTCCACAACTGACCGGCTGGCGAGATCATTAGTCCCTATGTGTACTAGGACATCAATGTTTTCTCCTGCTTTGTGAACAATTTTAGCAATGTGGTCAGTGTCTCTCCATGCTGATGTACCTGGGAGACATCTGACCATCATTCATTTTTTTATATAATTTCTATTTTATTCTCCTTCCCGCCGTATGGCCCTATCTGACTGGCTCCTCCAGCTCCATCCCCCGGAATTACTGGAGCTTACCTTATGCCCAGTCCGGGAGTGGTACCTGCGGAGAGTCGGTCGCCATCCTACCGTCAGTTTTTTCCTTGTTTTCTCCCCATTTTTCCCAAGGACCCCAGGAGATGGACACATGTGTGTGGAGGCACACATGCACCTTACAGCCCTGGTAACGGCCCTCCTCCGCCCGCCTCATTAGCCTATTGCCGGCACCCTTGCTTGCGCAACCCCTCGGCCTCCACCAGGGGGTAGCCATGAGTGAGGGATGCTGCCCCACCTCCCTGGAGGAGAGCTGCCCTAGCAGCCCTCCATCCAGCTCCTCCTGCCCCGTGCCCGATCTCCGATGACCCAGGCTCGCGCCCGAACCCGGGTCACTGGCGTGCCGCGAGGTGAGATGTCCAGCGCCTCAGCCCTCTGCGCCACTGAGCCGGCTAAATCAAAATCATTCTAAACTCTCTCATGGTGATTTGCATATACTTTCCATGCTGCTTTGCATTATTGGGGTATGTGTAATTTTGTATTTCTATGAAAACTGGCTTTATTCCCAATGCCCTTCCTGGGTAACTCTTGTCTCAGTGCAATTGTGCTGAGGTTCTTTGTCTTTCCGATTGCTTTCCTGTTTTGGGCTCAGCATGGCCCTAAACGTGAGACCATCATAGGGCTGGTTCCTCCTTCCCTTGGGATGAGATACAGACCAGCCACAGTGACAAGTCTTGAAAAAGATGAAACGTGTCTGTATCTTCTGTTTTCACCCTTTCCAAATTGTGTGAGAGGCCCTTTGGTAACATATGCTCCTGCTCAGAGCAGGACCAGTCTAATTCTTTCATAGTCATTTGCATATACTGCCCATGATGCTTTGTACTTTTGAAGTATGTGTAATTTTTGTATTTCTATGAAAGAACCAGCTATACTGGCAAATTCTATAGGTGATCTTGTCACTCTTCGTCAGCATCTTACAGCTAACAGTTCCTGTGACTGTTTCAACTGACATGGCACTACCTCAGCAGTATTGACACATCCTTGTGTTCCTATTCTACCCCTTTCTCTGTGAATAATCACTTTCACATTAACTGCTCTGCTCTATTTCCTGCCTCCTTCCCTGATCCTTCTTTTACCTCACCCCTCTCACCCTCCACCTTCTTTCCACTGTTTATCTTCTCTTACCTGAACTTTTGTTTACCCAATTCTACCTATACCTATTTGACAAAGCACCTTGGGTTGCCTCCTTTAATTAGGTTATTTTTTATTTCTACAGATTCATAGTTTTAATTTTAGTTGCAATTTTAATGTAATTTTAAATACTTTCTTGTCAAAATTTTATTAATACCATCTGTTGTATGTCTGTCACCCTTCCCACTGATTTGGAACCTTTATAAAAGAGCTGTTATGTGCTCAAAAGTATTGTAATCCAAGAATGAATAAATAAATAAATAAAAATAAAATAAAAGATGAGCAATCATAAAATGTGTTTTTTGAATAAGGATAATTTGACAGTTAAAAGGATCTGATAGGGTCCCTTTAAGCAAATGTTCTGACTGATAAGAGAAGAGTAAATCAGATATGATATATGAAGTAAAACTTGCAGTCTTAGAGTCAAAAAAGACAGCATGAAGCAAATTACCAACGTAAAGACAATTTAATCAATCAGACTGAGAGGATTCCTTAGTAGAGATGTTGTGAAGCTTAAATTCACCTGCAAAGTTGAGGCAAATTCGCCAAATTTGCCTTTGCAGAACAATTCGCAAATTTTTCCCATTTACTTGAAAATTCTCCTTTGCCAACTTCGCCTGGCAACTCCACCTTTGTAGTGCACTGGGCAAATTTTGCTCAAATCAAGGGTTTTGGTAAACAAGAACCTTTTTTGTTTTTGTTTGGTTTGTTTTTCATCTTTCCTGTAATTAGCAGTTGTGAGGATTTATTTTGTTGTTGTTTAGGTGTATTTGTCTTTATATCCCCACTTTTATTTGTTCTATTCTTCTTCCTTTTATTCAGTTTATTTTTACCCTCTTTTTTTCTTCTTCTTAAAATGGATTGGACTGGTAAGAAGGACACTGAGAGGACTGGGACCAGGAACAGTACCAGAAAGCTGAGGGGGATGGAGTAGATGGATGGAACACACCATCCCATCCATCTGAAGAGGCAATGTTTTGTACCAGGAGCACTGGGCACTGGAACCCATGCCCCCCAAGGCAGCAGCAGCATGCAGTGGATGTACAACCACTACCAGTTGACCCTGCTCCTGTAGGTCCTGTACCTGCTGCACCACATGCCCCTGTGCCCTCCTGGTGGTTGTGCCACCACCTATGCCCCATGAGGAGAAGGAGGAATCCAAAATCCCAACCTGGGCCCTCTGGCTCCTCCACTTGGCAACAGCAAAAGTCTCTTGTTTGGGACCCTTTTGTAATTGACCCTGCCGACAGCAGCATGATGAGATGTACATTGGGTGATATTGTTGTTCGGCACTGGAAACAGGGAAGTCAATTGGGCATATGTGGCTAGAACACCCATCATAAGCTGAGGTACTGCCATTAGTGGGAGGAGTATGCGATGACTTGTATAAATAATGAGACAGTTGAGAGGGGTGGAGGGAGTCTGCTCTGCCTGGTTCCCATACCCAATGGCTCCATAAATGTTTGTGGGCAGATGATGGCTCTAGCTCCTACACCTCATCCAACTCAGGCTGTGTTGTGTAATGCCAGGTAAATCAGGAATAAGACTACTATAATAGTGGCCCTGATTTCCAAGTCAACCTGGCTTGTATTACGGAGATCTGGCTTGATGAAAATGCTGCTCACATATTTGAGGCAGCAGTGCCAGACGGGTACTCTATGATACACAGCCCGAGGTTGGATCGCAGGAGCATGGGGGGTGGCTATTTGTTTTAAGTCTGGCCTGAAACTCATGGTGCTCCCTGTTGATCAAAATAAGACCTTTCAGTGTGTGGCTTCCCGATGGGGTGGGGTTGCTGGCTTTGGGGTCCTCATGAGTTATCGACCCCCTGATTTAGTGATGGACTTCATGCAGGAGATTGAGGAGCTGGCCACCAGTCTGGTGTTGGAGTCTCCCAGGTGGTTGATCCTGGGGGACTTCAATGCCTGGGTCAACAGTGGGGCTCCAGGTTTGAGTCACAATCTCCTGCAGAACATGGGGGCCCTGATTCTGATGCAAAATGTAACATCTGTCACTCACTCTGGTGGCCACACAATGGATTGGTCTTTTCTTTGAATCTTGAAATAAGTAATTTCAGGGTTGATCCAGTAAGTTGGTCAGATCATGGCACCGTGGGTTTCATGTTGGCAGCCCCCCCTTAGAAGATACTGCCCCTGTGGAGATGGTCTGGTACAGCCCTTTGAGAGGTGTTTCTTCTATGGGACTGGTGGAGGTACTGAAACTATAGAGTGTGAGAGGATCTTATGTGGTGGGGATGGAGGAGGTGGTGGCGACCTATTATGGGGCCGTCTCTGACGCCTTTGACTCCATTGCACCCATTTTTGTCCACCCTTTGTCTACATGCTGCAGGCCATTATGGTTTGATGAAGGTCTGTGTGGCTTAAAGACAAAGGAGCGTCGGCCTGATGGCACAGAGGGTTGAGGTGCAGGCACCTTACCTCGACCCACATTGGCCACCTGGGTTCAGGAATAGACTCGGGGCACCGAGGGTCGGCAGGGGGAGGAGAGGATTGAGTGTCCAGAGGACTGCTCTCCTCTTCTAGGGTGGGGTAGTGGGGAGCATTGCTTGGCAGTGGCCTCCAGTGGAGACTGGAGGCACTGCTTAAAGCGACGCAATGATGGGGAATTCAAGAAAACCAGAAAACGCTCAGTGTCCGCTGCATGACGGCTTCCTCTCCCCGACGCTGCTGTAACCTCCAGGGAATTATCTTGACCTCAGCAGCACTCCTGGGTTCTATTAGTAAGTGTGCTGGGTTCCTGCCCCAGTGCCTTCCTCCTCAGAAGAGAGGGACCCACCTGGCGAAGGGTTACGCCAGGTTACCCCAGGGGTTGGCTGCAATATGAGGATGGAGAGGATTGAGAGAGGATGGCCAGTGGTAAGTCGGGGCCTTGGAGGTCCGTAGGAGTGGGGGACAACAGAGCATGGAAGGAGGGGTAAAACAAATCATGCAAAAAAAAAAGGCAAAGGAGCGGAGGTTAGAGAGGTGCTGGAGGAGATCTCAACTGGAGGGGGACAGATTGGCCCTGAAGTCACAATACACTGACTGTCTGGGGCAATCTCTTGGAGGAAGTGGAATTTCTATCTAGAGAGATTGCTGTGGTGAAGAATAGACCAGCTTAGCTCTTCCGCATGGTGGACAGGTTGTTACACCCGGACTGTCTACATGTGGGGGGAGCGAGTTCAGTCATTAGGTGTGAGGAGCTGGTTCTGTTCTTCGCCGACAAGGTGTCCTCCATCAGGGCAGAGGTCTCCTCTAGTGTCTCTCAAAAGGATGTCGGTGGTCTATCTGAGACGTGTAGAGACACTCCTCCTATGTGGGAGGAATTTGAGCTAATTGGAGTGGAGGAGGTAGTGGGGATACTCTCTAAGTTATGACCTACCCAATGTGATCTCGACCCAGGACCAACATGGCATCTGGTTGGATGTTTGGACCTGTTGGGACCTGTGGTTGCTGAGATTGTCTGGAGTTCCTTGAGGAGTTGGGGCTTTGAAAGAGGCCTTGGTTAGACCCCTTTTGAAAAAGCCTTCTCTGGACCTGGACTGCCTCAGCAACTACAGGCCAGTGTCGAACCTCCCATTTTTAGGGAAGGTAATTGAAAAAGTGGTGGCTGTTCAGCTTGAGAGATACTTCACTTCTTCATCTTTCTTTGAGCCATTTCAGTCTGGTTTCCTGGCGAGGCTTAGCATGGAGACTGCCCTGGTGAGGGTGTTGAATGACCTCCTGATGGCGAGTGATAGGAGAGACTGTACAATCTTAGTCCTCCTTGACCTCTCCATGGTATTTGACACTGTGGATCACAAGGTGCTGCTTGACCACTTGAAGTTCTGATGTTGCCTGTTTGGCAAGGTCATCTGCTGGTTCAGGTCATACCTATCAGGCAGAGTGCAAAGGATAAAGATGAGGCTTGCCTCATCTGCCCCAAAGCCTCTGTGCTGTGGAGTTCCACAAGGTTCGGTATTGTTGCCCTTGTTGATCATGGTGTACATGTTGCTACTGGGGGACAACATCAGGTGATACAGACTCGGTTTTCACTGTTATGCAGATGACCCCCAGCTGTATCTGTCCTGTGCACCCGAGAACCAGGTTTCGGTTGCCATGTTTAACAACTGCCTCGAGGAGATCCAGTCATGGATGGCTCTGAATTTGCTTAGACTTAACCCAGACAAGACTGAGGTGCTGGTGTTGGATCCAGGTTGTCGGGGGGGAAGGGGTGCGGGGGCACCCTCCAACCTAGTGTTAGGAGGTGTTCCTCTTGTCTCCTCCAGACAGGTGAAGGATTTGGGCATGATCCTGGATGATGGAATGACCATGGATAGCCAAGCGCCAGCCGTCATCAGGAGTGTTTTTTATCACCTCCGAAATATCACCCGAATCCGATCCCTGATTCCCCCGATGACCTGCCCACTCTAGTACATGCCTTTGTCATGTCCAGATTGGACTACTGTAATGCCCAGTACCTAGGGTTATCTGGAGGCAACCTCCACAGACTGCAGCTGGTGCAGAATGTGGCAGCAAGATTATTGATGGGTGCTAGGAGATCTGAGCATATCACCCCTGTCCTCCGCGAACTGCACTGGCTGCCGGTCAGGTGAAGGATTGTTTTCAAGGGAGGGCTTCTGACCTACAAAATCCTACACAATGGGGAGCCTGTTTATCTGCAATATCTCCTTGTCCCCTGTTGCCTCTCTTGGGCACTTTGTTCTGGCAGGGGAGCCCTCCTTGAGGTTCCCAGGGTGAGGCTGCAGTGTTCTGGAGATGGGGCATTCTCGGTTTACGTGCCCATCTTGTGGAACTCTGCCTGAGAATCTGAAGGAGGCTACCTCTGTAGAAGCCTTTAAGAAGGGCCTCAAAACATATTTATTCCGGCTGGCCTTTTATGGCTGTTGAATTGTATTGAATTGTTGTGATTTTAATTATGTTATAAGTTGTATATTGGCTGGTTTTATTAACTAGTTTATTTTATTGCTGTGGTATGTACAGCACCCAGAGTCTGTGGAAATGGGTGCTTAATAAATGATTGATCTATCTATCTATCTATCTATCTATCTATCTATCTATCTATCTCCCCCCTACTAATCCTACTGTGCCTCATATTGGTCATCGGAAAAAAAGCCATCATAGCAGGTCATCATGCAGTGGCCAGGTCCTGGAAAGGGACACAGAGGGGATGGAGGAGAGTAGGAGAGGGAGCTACAGGCAGATTCAGGTGCTGCAGGGGTCATCTAAGAGACCAGCCTAAGACTGTCCTAGTACATCCCTCCATATGGAAGTGGTGCAGCTGTGTGGGGAGAGAGGGGAACTCTTCTGGATAGTTGATGCCATAAAAGAAAGCATTGAGGTATTGCTCCAAAACCAACAGAGCATTCTCAAGGATCTTGCAGATCTTCATGGTGGCACTGCCCCTCTTTTCCCAGGCCATAGCCTGATTCTATCAGTTTTTATTGTTCTTTATTTTAGCTGTAACTGTCTTATAGTGTATGGTGGAATGCTGTTGAGCATGGAAATCCATACTCAGAACAGCGTTGTTGTGCTGCCTTGACTACATCATGATGTTGTTATGCTGCACTGAGTACATCACCAGTGCAGCATAACAACATTGAACATAGTCAGGCATGTGTGAAGAAGGGGCCACAGCGGTGAGAGCTGGATGAGAAGTGAATGGTGCCTACAGAACCATGCCTCAGTAAGTTTATTTTATGCTTTCTGCAGGAAATTGGAGGCATCCTGTGACTACCCATACACTATAAAAGATTGTGTACAGGTAATCATACACAAATAAGGCTGTTTTGGGTTCTTGAGGTTTCTGTGGTAATGGACCTCTCGAGCTATGCTCTTGAGGTCATAGGTTACCAAGAAAACCTCTTGATCCCACAACAGCCTTGTTGTGCATTTTTACCCATACACAATCCTCTATACTGTCTCCTTTATTCTTATCTTCACCTGTTAAAAAAAAAGAAAAAACACAAAAAAATGTTGTACATCTTAATTTCTCTAGGTTCTGGTTTCTCATACTGCTTTCATCTATATATCTAAAATCTTCTGTCAGCTATCCTCCTCCTCCTGCTGCTAACAAAAGAAAAAAAGGTTTTATTTCCTCTCTGTAGTGTTCTCTTTTTCTTGTGCAACTGTGCCCTTCTTACACTATCACTGTCTTCTTATGTCAGAATTTTCTCAACTACCAGAATATCTCATGCTACTGCTTTCTGCTACAAGGCTGAGTGATAAGATTCAGCCCCTCCCCCCTGCCCATTACAGTTCTTGTTATACACTTGTGGGGGAATTGTGAGAAAAGCACACCTTAGGGGAAATTGTGAGAAAAGCACAATATACTTAAATTCTGTGCTCCCAGAATTTTTCTCAACTACAAGAATAAATATCTCATGCTTCTGCTTCCTGCTACATGGTTGAGCACTATGATTCAGTCCCCCCCGCCCAGATCTTCAAAGGGGTCTAATTGCTGCAAGCCCCAGGTGCACCAAAGGTATGGCACACTGGGTTTACGGCACTCGAACAGGATTTTGCATCCCTGTGCAGCAACTGCCGTGAGTTAGACAAACTTTTTGTGGTCTAGCTTCCATCAATCCTGGATACCAATTTTATTGTGCTTGCATTAACTATTTGGCGCAAGGTACTATAAATCGGGTAAACTGTTGTGATTGCATCTGACCCTGCCAAAACTGAACACAGCTGTGGCACCCATTTGGTGCACTGCCAGAAACTATGTGTGGTGTCACAGGGCATGATGCAAGCCACATGCCACTCTTTGAAAATCCATCCCCTTGTTACACACTTTAGCAGGAATTGTGAGAAAAGCACAATACACTTAATTCTGTGCTTCCAGAATTTTTCTCAACTACCAGAATAAATATCTTGTACTGCTGCTTCCTGCTACAAGGTTGAGTCCTGTGATTCAGTCCTCCCCTCCCTTCCCCCCATGACATGGTTGAATACACCCCTGTTCCAGTCATTGTGGAGAGAGAGTTTAAATGCAAGGATGTATTCTATTCTCTTCCTTTCTGTCTCTTCTCTGTCTGGTTGCATAACCAGATTTTCTCGTGAGACCTAGGACTTGATCACCCCGATGGTCTTGCAGTTCTCTGCCTCTCACTATCTCTCTACCCTCACTTGCAGTTCTGTCTTTTCTCCCCCACCCTTGCATATCTGCTGGTATAAAAATATATGTGAATAATTTTGTTGAAATGTAATTGATGCTGGGATTCCTTTGTTTAAAACTGTATATAGTTATACTGTTGACATTATTGCAGAGCTAAACCTGCATATAGTTATAGTGTTGAAATGATTGCAAAGCTATTTGGAACTCAAGGGGTTAACCTGAGATGCAATTTGTTAAGCCTTTTGCAGAAGATGTAAACAAGAGGTCAGTTCTGGGTCACACTGTTCTTTTTGCTGCACCTGCTGAAACTGAGTAGAACATTTAGCAGCATACTATTTTCTTAACGAGCTCCTGCACAGACTTATAAAAAGGAGCTGCAGTGTTTTGCAAAAGAGAGACACAGAGGCTGAGAGAGACTGCGATTGGAAATTAAGAAACCCAGAAGGACTTTCTCTGTTTATACTGCCTTTGTAAATAGATATACTGAACAGTTTTATTTTACTGTTATTAATAATTAAACTCTTGTTGTGAATTTTACAACTGCTCCTGGTTTTCCTATGCTTCCTGACCTGTGCCTCGATGACAGGTGGTGTCAATGGTGGGATTTACACCATGCATACTCTAAGCCAGGAGTTTTGTGCATAGGTACTTGACCTGGTGCCAGGGAGGTATAGAAGAAAGTTATGGATTCTGCAACAGCAAGCCCAGGAGTGGTTACCAGGAGAATGGCAGGCAAACTAGCAGAGACAGAATTCCAGGCTGAGACTGTACAGTTAGCACCAGTTATAGAAAAAGAACAGGCAGTGACATAACCTGAAAGCATGACTGCCTTTTTCAAATGTTGGGCTAGACAACAAAAAGAGACTGTGAAGCAGAGAGAAAAAAAAGATTCAATGTTTAGAAGTACAGAGAAAAAAAGAAATGCAACAACTCAAACAGCCGAGAAAAGAGATGCAGTGACAGGAGTGGCAAAGAAAAGAAGAGATACAGTGACAAGAGCAGCAAAGAAGAGAAGAGATGCAGCGATGGATGGATGCCTTGCAAGTTATCAAATCTGGAGGATCTGGCACTGGTCCAGCAGAGCAACAAGACACAAACAACTTAAAATACATTAAACTTACAAAGTTGTGTCCCTCAAATGATATCAAAGCATCCCTGACAACTTTTGAAAGGGTTACCGCAGTCTGCCAGTGGCCAAAGCAGCAATGGTACCTTACCTGACAGTGAAAGCCCAGCTTGCTTACAGCAATATGGACACTGCACCATCAGAAAACTATGACTTGGTGCAAACTGAAATTTTTTATTTATTTAAATTTTGGTAACTTGTAGACCCGATGAGACCATGACAGTCCCTTTTTCAGGTGCGACCTGGAATTAGTTACAAGTACCTAGAGGGAAGCAAAAAGAAAATACATGGAGTCCAAATTACAAACAATCCATATTAGATAAACTACAAAAGGTATGACATCTCAGGAGAGACCTACAGGCAGAGATTTCAGTCTCTGAAGTACAACTCACTTGACAATCCTCAAGAAGCCTTCACCCAGCTCAGAGAACTCCTGATAAAAAGGCTGCAACCAGAGGGCAAAACAGTCCCACAGATCATCGACACATTTGCAATGGAGCAATTCATCAACATCCTGCCTACAGATATACAGCTTTGGGTGAAAGAACACCAACCAAAAAGTGGGGAAAAGGCTGTTTCTTTGGCCAAAGACTACCAAATATCCAGACAGATGCCACAGCAGTGAGGTAACAGCCAAGCACTGGTAAGACATTCTTTTTCCCATTTAAACTCCAAGTCTGATAAGAACTCTGGTGGAGGTAACAAATCTGCACCCAAATACTTAATTTGCTATAACTGTAATAAGCTAGGTCACATTGCAAGTAATTGCCATAGTAAGAGTGACACTGGAGTAGATTTGTTTTTAGCAAATTGGGGCAAGTATTTAACAGATGTGCAGGTGGGAGATAAGACTGTGAAGGGACTTATAGATTCAAGAAGCAGACAGACCCTAGTGCATATTGAAGTGCTTGGGGGTAGTACCTAAGTTACCTGTACCTGTGATTACTGGAAATGACTTTCCAGGATTTACTGAGTTAATCAAAGAGGTAGTAAATCCTGATGTTTCAGCAGCTGTGGTGACAAGAGCTCGGACAAAGAAAATCTCAGATGGTTTGGACTCTTTTCCTTTTGCTGATTTTGATTTGAATTGTTTGAGCACAACTCCAAGATTCAGATGTACAGGAAAGAAAGGCATCACCTGAAGAAACAGTGGCAACAAAAAACTGATGGACATAAGGGGTTAACATATGAAAATGCTGAAACTAAAATGATAACTGATTGTGATTTTCTTTCAGAGCAAGCTAATGATTGTTCTCTCCAAGGTTATTTTAAGCACCTGGGGATGAAATCAAGACAGAGTGAACCTATGTTTAACAAATACAATGGGCTACTGTACAGAGTTTGGGTTAAACCTCAGGCATAGAACCAGACAGAACAATTGGTTATATCACAAAAGTATAGATCTGAGTTGTTACAAATAGCACATGATAGTCCTATAGCTGGTCACTTGGGGAGGGATTGCACCCTTGCCAGATTGCTGTACAGATTTTACTGGCCTGGAATTCATGAAGATGCTGCTACTGTACTTATTGCAGTTCCTGTGCTGAGTGTCAGAAAGTAGCCCCAGTGACTAAAAAAGACAGATTGCCCCTGGTGCCCCTACCCTTGATAGATGTGCCTTTTGAGAGAATTACAATTGATGTGGTATGCCCCTTAGACAAAAGTAAAAAGGGTAATCAATTAATTGTGGTGGTATGTGACTATGCTACTCGATGCCCAGAGGCAGTTCCAATGCATCCTCTCACAGCCCCAAAAGTGGCAGCAGAGCTTGTCAAAATTTTCAGCAGGGTGGGCATACCAAAGAGATTATTACTGATCAGGGTAGTAATTTTGGTGCTGCATTACTGAAGGAGCTGTATCATCTACTAGGTATCACTGCCATAAGAACCTCCCCTTATCACCCTCAGACAGATGGTCTTGTTGAGCATTTTAATAAAATCCTAAAACACATGTTAAAAAGGATTGTAAAAGGGGAAGTGAAATACTGGGACCAATACGTACCTTACCTGATTTTTGCTTACAGAGAAGTGCCACAGGTATCAACAGGTTTTTCACCACTTGAAATGCTGTATGGTAGACAACCTAGAGGGCCACTAGATGTAATCAAAGAAACATGGGAAGACAACCCCACTTAGAAACAATCTATTACAGCTTATATGTGTGCTTGGAGAAAGAAGCTGGCAAAATATGTTGAAATCACCCATAGTATCCAGGAAGAGGCCCCAAACCTGCAGAAGGTGTATTATGACCATGGGGTAAAAGATAAAGTTTTTGAGCCAGGTGAAAAGGTCTTGCTACTGTTACCCTCTACAGGAAATGAATTGTTAATAAAGTGGCACGGGCCTTATAAATTGCTTAGATGTACTGGCACAATTAACTATGAGACTGAGACCCCTGATAGGAAAAAATCCTACTAAGATATACCATGTTAACCTCCTCAAGAAATGGGTTGAAAAAACACCAAAAGCTGTTTTTCTAGTTTTACCAGAAACTGATAAAGAAGATATTGATGTAGCTTATGACAGACTGAAACAAACTATAACTGCTGATGCTGTATAGGTGAATGTTTCCTTAAACTCTAAGCACACCACAGAAATCCGTATCTTGTTAAAGACATTTAACAGTACTTGGTTAAGAGCAGACATGATTAAGGAAATACAAAAATGAAAGAATTGGGAATCGTAGAGTTGAGAAGTGCTTGGTCATCACCAATGGTGACTGTAAACAAAAAAGAAGGGGGTGTAAGAATCTGCCTTGATTTTATGAAACTTAATCAAGTGTCAGAATTTGACAGTTATCCTATGCCCAGAATAGATAATTCTGTGGACAGCCTGGGAAGTGATAATTATATGTGGCTGGCAGTATAACCTAGAGGTTAGAGGAATGAGGTGTGAATGAGCTTGGTACATCCAGCATACCAGACCTGAGTTTGATTCTCACAACCTCCATTTGCATACTTTGTGACTCTGAGCAAGTCACTTAACCGCCCAGTGCTCCCAGGTCACCCATGAAAACAGGCACTTGTGCCTAGTGGGCCTTAACCGGTTACCAAAGACTAAAATAAATAAATAAATAAATAAAATATCAGTACCCTTGATCTCACCAAGGGTTAATGGCAAATCCCCCTAGCTAAAGAATCCCAAGATGCACAACTGCATTTGCCACTCCTGTAGGATTCTATCCGTTCACCACCATGCCATTTGGTTTACATGGTACACTCGCTACATTCCAGCGGTACATGGATGTAAATTTATACCCTCACACTGGTTATTGTGCTGCATACCTGGATGATGTCGTGTACAGTCCAGACCAGAAAAACAACTTGGAACACCTACTTGCAGTTATCCAATCAATTAAAAATGCAGGTCTGACAAGTAATCTTACCAAGTGTGCATTGGGCATGCAGAAAACCAGATATTTGGGCTATGTTTTGGGAAATGGAGAAGCCAAGCCAGAGGTTTTCAAGATAAAAGCTGTAGCTAACAGCCCTGTCCCCAAAACCAAGAAACATGTCAGGTCATTTTTAGGGCAGTCTGGTTATTATTGGAGATTTGTTCCTAACTTTGCAGAGTTGGCTGCTCCCCTTACTGAACGCACAAAAAAAAAACAGTAACCAAATAATGTGAAATGGTCCCCAGAGTGTGATGAAGCTGTTCAAGCCATTAAGGCTGCATTATGGTCAGTCCGTTTTAAGAAGCCCAGACTTTGAAAAACAATTTCTGTTACAGACTGATGCATCAGGAGTAGGCCTAGGTGCAGTCCTGAGTTAGCATATATAAGGGAAAGAACATCCTATTCTTTACATAAGTAGGAAGTTGCACAATAGAGAGAAAAGGTACTCCACCATTGAAAAGGAATGCCTTGCAGCAAAGTGGCCATGGAGTCCCTTAAGTTCCTTTACTAGGAGCTGACTCTGTACTTGTAACAGATCACAATCCTATCTGTTGGCTTAACCAAATGAAGGATACAAATTCTAGAATCACAAGGTGGTACCTGGCACTACAGCCATTTCAATTTAAAGTGATGCACAACTCTGGGAAGAAGAATGTCAATGCTGATTTTATGTCTAGATATGGATCTGGAATTGAGAATTCTGAAGGCTGAAAAAATAAATGTGTGAGTTTAAACCTCACTATTTGCTGTACTGTTGTGGAAAAAAAGGATACTGCATATGCACAGAACTGTGAAGGTTGTATTTCTTTGAAACTTGGCTTCCCGGCCAAATGCCCTTTGGGGTAACCATTGCCTCAGTGCTTGTGCACAGAGGTTCTTTGTCTTTTAAATTGTTTTTTGTTTTAATTGGGTTCACCACAACATAACCCAGATAGACCATCTTAGGGTAGCTGGTTCATTCCACCGGGGTGTCAAACAGATGAGACATACTGATGAGTCCTGGTAGGACGAAACACGCTTTCTATGTCTTCTGTTGGCATCCTTTGCAAACTATGTGAGAGACCGCAATGCTGCATTTTTGCCTCAAAGTTGCTTGCATAATATTCTGTGGTGATTTGCATATGTAGCCCATGATGCTTTGCATTGTGGGGGCATGTGTGATTTTGTATTTATTTGAAACTTGACTTCCCGGCCAAATGCACTTTGGGGTAACCATTGCCTCAGTGCTTGCGCACAGAGGTTCTTTGTCTTGTAAAGGTTATATGCTTATATTAGATAAGAATTACTAGACAGTTTTGGAATCCTGTTTTTGTAAAACAGGTTCCCTCTTAAGGAGGGGGGTATGTGACAGGGTTGAATATGGCCCTGTCCCATTTGTTATGGAGAAAGATTTTAAATGCAAGGATCTGTTCTATTCTCTCCTTTTCTGTCTCTTCTCTGTCTGGCTGCACAATCACATTTTCTCAAGAGACGAAGGACTTGATCAGCTTGTTGGTCATGCAATTCTCTGCCTCTTGCTATCTCTCTACCCTCACTTGCTGGTCTGTCTCCCCCACACACATATCTGCTGGAATAAAAATGTATGTAAACCATTTTGTGGAAATGTAATTAATACTGGGATTCCTTTGTTTAAAACTGTATTTTATATAGTCATACTGCTGAAATGATTTCAAACCTAAACCTGTATATAGTTACACTGTTGAAATGATTGCAAAGCTATTTGGAATGCAAAGGGTTAACCTGAGATGCAATTTTTTATGCCTTTTTCAGAAGATAAAAGCAAGAGTTCAGTTATGGGTCACAATGTTCTTTTTGCTGCACCTGCTGAAACTGAGTAGAACATTGAGAAGCATGTTATTTTCTTAACGAGCTCCTGCACATACTTATAAAAAGGAGCTGCAATGTTTTGCAAAAGAGACACAGACTGAAAGAGACTGAGATTGGAAATTGAGAAGAAACCCAGATGGACTTTTTCTGTTTATACTGCCTTTGTAAATAGTTCTACTGAACAATTTTTTTTTCATTTTACTGTTATTAATAATAAAACTCTTGTGAATTTTACAACTGCTCCTGGTTTTCCAATGCTTCCTGACCTGTGCTTCGATGACACCCCCACCCCGCAGTTCTTGTTACACACTTTTGAGGGAATTGTGAGAAAGGCACATCACCTTAGAAGAAATTGTGAGAAAAGCACAATATAATAAACTGTGTGCTCCCAGAGGTTTTTTCAGCTACCACAATAAATATGTCAGGCTACTACAGATTGTGTTACGTGGTAATGTACTTGTGTTTTAACTGCCCCATGCACTGTTTTTGTGACTCACTTAGTGATGCTAACTGTGCACAAATCCCAATTTTACATTAGTTAGCCATTGCAAAGGCTAGTAGAATTTTAGGATGTATAAAAATAAATTTGATTAGCAGGCATAGAGAAGTCATTGTGCCCCTGTATAGATGTTTGGTGCAGTCACATTTGGACTGTTGTTCTCAGTTTTGGTCGCCTCACTTATTGAGCGATATGACTGATTTTACAGAAGGTGCAGAGGAGGTTCAGAAAATCTGTATATGGTATGTGCTGGATTTGTGACTTATACTACTGAAAGTATTTATAGTTACCAATGAGAATCTTACAACCTATATAAGGTATAACAAAATCCAATTTTATTTCACAGGGTCCAGCCAAACAAGACAGAGGTGTTCAATATAACATTTCCATTTCCATAGACAATTATACTGCAAGCACACAAACACAGAGTATAAAATGCATTCTATACTTGTATTATAAAAGTACCCAGGTATAGGTATACTAAAATAAGTTATTCAATTCAATTTTAGTTTTTAGTTTTTACCAGGAAGCTCATCATTGAGGTACTCATTTACAAGATGGCCCTGGAGGGACACGCAAGATATACACAAAAATACAGTGTTGATATACAATACAGTGTGGATATTCAATACAGTGTGGCTATGGAGGCAGTATAGTGCAGTGGTTTAAGGCTCTGAGCTGCCAATCTGGAGACATGGGTTTGAATCCTACAGCCCCCACGTGCATACTGTGTGACCCTGAGCAAGTCACTTAACTTCCCTGTGCTCCCAGGCTGCACCTGTAAACAAGCTTTCAGCTTAGTGTGTCTCACCTAATTAAACAATTGGGAAAAGAAAAAAAAAAAACAATAACACAAGGCAGCTATACAGTTTTACTCACATCATCGGGGTTTCACAGATGGAAGTTCATGACACCATTGTGTCAGACTGTGTAACACCAACTACTAGAAATCTCCTGTCTTATATATAGTTTTTTGGTTCCATGTTTTATCCAACTCCTGCGGACTCCAAATATTTTAAAGATAAGGTATATGTTTTTCACTTAGGTCGGTATGACCTCACACTAGTCTACGTGGCACTTAGTACTATCTCTTCCTTGTACAGAAAAATACATTAATTAACAGGAAAGCACCTGGACCTGATCTGTTCAAGCTAAGGCGGTGCCCCATGGCTCCTAAGAATCTCCCGCTAATCCCCACCTACCCACCCCTTGGTCCCCCATTCCCCCCATCCCCTCACCCACTTAGCCCTCCTGACACTTCATACCCCCCAAAATAAACAAGACAGTTTGTCAGCAGAAATTATGATATAGTCAGAATGATATGTAGTAATGTAGTAAAAGATAAACATGTCTTAGTTCCCAAAACAATCTTGAGCAAAATCCTTTCAAGGTTGTGCAATTAGAAGTATTTTCTTTTATTTTCTATTTTGTGTTAACCCCTTAGTGGTGTAATGTGCCTAACCTACAGCTATGTGAGTGTTCACATAATATACATGTTTATAACTAGCATACTGTGTGTGTGTATGTATATACACTTTTAAGGCTATTGATACAGCAATGTACTATGTATTAATAAGTACAGTGCATATAATAATATGCTCATTCCAACATTCTCCACTTTGAGACATTTGCTATTACACTTCAGGTGTCTCACATTATACTAAAGGTGTAATATGGTACATTTTGCTTGTATTTTAACTTGAGACAGGGTATGCTTAAACTTTCGATACATAAACCAACTTCAGACAGTTAATATAAATTACAAACACAGAAACAGTCAGAAAATAACCAGTGTAGTTGGGTGCTGGGCATAAGTTTGGATAAAAGGCCACCAAGCAAGGGTTGGCAGAGCATAAATGTTTTTGCTGACGACATCATTGTCCATGTGTAGAGGGAGCAATTCTTCAGCCTTGCGGCTCAACAAAGTTTGTATTTCAGGTGTTAGTGGTGACATACACTGGTTAGTGCTGCAGCCCTTATGGGCAATATTCAGCACAAACATGCAGATGAGTCCATTGGGCATGCATGGTTCTAGTGGGGCCATTTACATGCCCATTATGGGCTCATCTGCATGCTACTACCGTGGTCGAATGCTCCGGGCTAAGTCCCCCTGACCATGTAGAACAAGATGAAAATCCTGGTAGTCTAGAAGTCCCTCCCCAGCCTCGATCCCCATCTGTGTAAAGAAACTAGAAAACCCCTTGGTGGTCCAGTGGTCTCTTCCATGTCCCAGTCCCTGTCTGTGTCACAAAATAGTAATCACTGGTGGTCCAGCAGTCCCTCCCATGCCCTGGTCCCTGACCATGTAGAACAAGATAAAATCCCTGGTGATCTAGTGGCCCCTCCCATGTCCCAATCCCCATCTGTGTAAACAAAAAGTAATCCCTAGTGGTCCAGCAGTCCCTCCCATGTCCTGATCCTCATCTGTTTAAAGAAACTAAAAATCTCTGGTGGTCAAGCAGTCCGCCACCCCCCCCGATCCCCTGGTACCAACATGAAAATATTACCCTGGTGGTCTAGCAGTCCCTCTCCAGCCACGCTCACCTGTCAGACATTCTAACAAGACTCCCACCACTTCAGCAGGCTGAATATTCCATGATTCCACCACCCTTTCTGTAAAATAATACTTCCTCATGTCCTTTCTGAGCTTCCCTTCTTTCAGTTTCCACTTGTATCTATGTGACCATGAACTAGGATTCAAGCTAAATATTTCCTCCTCACAGTTCACTTTAGTAATTCCTTTTAGGAACTTGAAGGTCTGTATCATATATCCCTTCTCCCTTCTGGTTTCAAGTGAGTACAAATTTCAGTGCCTTGAGGTGCTCCTCACAGGAGCTGCCCTGTTGGCCTCGAATCATTCAGGTCATTATTCTAGTCATTCCCTAATGATCGCACACCTGGACCTTTTTCATGTGTTTCTTTCCTATATATGAATTTTGTGCCCATTTTTTAAATGGAATAACACTCTTTAGGGTGGGTAGCTGTGCTCTCATTTACACACTTCTTAGGTGGCTGAAGGCAGTCAGTTTTGCCTTGCACTTCACAACCCACCAGTAGCTTACTTATAGCAGAGCGTGATGAAACACCCTGTTGTTTGTTTTCTTATCACTTACGTAAATTGCTGGAAGGGAATTATGACCCTCCGTGTCCAGAATGAGACCAGCACAGCTGTCACTATAATATACAGTAGTTCATAATAGTTCACAATAAACTGTGATGACTTCCATCTGGTACAGCTTCAGTGGGAGCACAAATAGTAGCGTAGATTAAAGGAATTTAATGTACACCCCAGTGGCATGAGGTGTCTTTACGTCCATGGGAAATGCATTCAGATCCTTTATACATGCCCTAGAGTAGCTTACTGCAGCTATAAAATGTCTTGCTGCTCTTTGTATTATAAAGTAAAAAAAATTTCACATAACTCATTTGTTTAAATTCATTTTGAATAAGAAAAATATAAATAGAACATAGAATTTGATGGCAGATAAGGACCGCTTGGTCCACCTAGTCTGCCCATTTCCCTACCTGATGGATAAGTTGCAGATCCTAGTTAACCAGCAGCCTACTTCCTCCCACCCCCCAATAGAATTGCCTTATGTCTGTCCCATGCATTCTTGAATTCTCCCACTGTTCTTGACTCCACAACCTCCTTAGAAAGGCTGTTTCATGCATCCACAACCCTCTCTGTGAAAAAAATACTTCCTCACATTACCTCTGAGCTGTCTCCTTCTATCTTCAAATTGTGCCCCCTTGTTCTTGTACATCTCTTTTTCTGAAAGACGCTACCCTCTTGGACTTTGTTTATTCCCTTGAGATACTTGAAAGTTTCTATCGTGTCCCCCCTTTCCCTCCTTTCCTCGAGGGTATACATATTAAGCTCCTTTAGTCTCTCTTCATACATCTTCTGGTGCAGACCCTGCACCATTTTGGTTGCCCTCCTTTGGACAGCCTCCACTCTGTCTATGTCTTTGCAGAGATGGGGTCTCCAGAACTGAATGCACTACTCCAGATGGGGTCTCACCAACTGTCTGTACAGAGGGATAACAACTTCCTGTTCATCTGATATAATTACCCCTAGGTCCCTTTCCATTTTTGTTGTTGTTAGTATCTCACCCCCCATTATGTACTCTTCCCCAGGGTTTTTGTTTCCCAGGTGCATTACCTTGCACTTCTTTGCATTGAATCTGAGCTGCCATACATTTGACCATTCCTCCAACCTTGCCAAGTCCCTGCTCATCCTTTCCTCCCCACCTTGTGTATCAACCCTGTTGCAGATCTTTGTGTCATCTGCACATACTTTTCCTTTCAGTTGCTTTGCAAAGTCACTTATAAAGGCATTAAAGAGGACCGGTCCTAGTACTGAACCCTGTGGTGCCCTGCTAGTAACCCTCCTTTCTTCACTGTGGACTCCATTTATTATTACTCTTTGTGTCCTGTTGTCCAGCCAATTTTTTACCCAGGCTACCACCTTGGGACCCACTCCAAGGCTCGCTAACTTGTATATTAATCTTTCGTGTGGGACTGTCAATTGCCTTGCTAAAATCTAGGAATGCCGTGTTCACAGCCCCTCCCTGGTCTATTCCTTTGGTCACCCAGTCAAAGAAATCTATTAGATTCATCTGACACGAATCCATGCTGCCTTGGGTCCTGTGCCCCTCTGGCCTCTAAGTACTCAACAATTCTTTCCTTCAGAAGTGATTCCATCATTTTCCCTACCACTGAGGTCAAGCTGAAAGGTCTGTAGTTTCCTGCCTCTGCCCTGCTTCCACTTTTGTGAAGTGGAATCACATCTCCCCTCCTCCAGTCCTCAGGTACCACCCCATCCTCCCATGATTTGTTAATGAGAGTAGTCAGTGGTGTCACTAGTTCTACCCTTAGTTCTTTTAGAATTCTGGGATGAATACCATCAGGCCCCATTGCTTTGTCCATCTTCAGTTTTAAGAGTTCTTTCAGAACCCTTTCTTCTGTGAATGGACTGGTATCGATCCCCCTATTCAGAGTGTTTCTCTTGTTTGGTTTAGGTACCTCCCCTCCTCTTCCTTTGTGAATACTGAGCAGAAATATTCGTTCAGTATCCCTACCTTTTCACTGTCACCCTCTGTCCACATTCTTCTCCCCTTTATTAAGCCTCAGTATCCCTCCCTTGGTCTTTCTTTGCTCCCTAATGTACCTATAAAATGTTTTATCCCCCCTTCTTAACTGAGTTGGCTATCTTTTCCTTGGTTTGGGCCTTTGCTATTCTGACTGACTTCCCTGCCTTCTTCTGTTTTAACTGATAAATTTCTCTGACCTGCTCCTTCTGTGTTTCCTTCTATTTCCTGAATGCTATCCTTTTCTTCTTAACCTTCCCTGCCACCTCTTTTGAGAACCATAATGGTTGTTTCCTTTGTTTTGTTTTGTTGATTTGCTTCACACAAAGGCTTGTTGCCTCTGTGATGGCTGTTTTGATTATTCCCCATTATTCCTCCACCACCCCTTCTTGCCCATTTGCTGATGCTTTTCTGAAGCACTCTCTCATTTTCCCAAAGTCAGCCTTCCTAAAGTCCAATACTCTTGCTTTTGTATGGCTTGACTCTATGACTGTGTTTATCGTGAACCACACTGTTTGGTGGTCACTTGTTCCCAGATGGCTACCCACTTCTAAATCAGAGATCCTTTCTCCATCCCCATTTGAGAGTATCAGGTCTAAGATTGCTCCCTCCTGAGTGGGTTCCAATACTAGCTGTCTGAGGCATGCCACTTGTAGGGCATCAATAATAACCCTGCTCTTGGATGTGCCTGCAGCAAAGGTGCTCCAGTTAACATCTGGCATATTCAGGTCCCCCATCAATAATATATCCCCTTTTTCTGCTATTCTAAGGATGCCTTCTATCATTTCCTTGTCCATTCCCTCCCCCTGAGGTGGGGGTCTGTATACAACCCCCATGCGGATTGTGGTGCCATTTCTTGTCTTCAGAGTGACCCACAGTGCCTCATCTACTCCCTGTTTACTCTTTAGTTCTGTTGCTTTGATCCCTTCCCTTACAAAGAGAGCTACTCCTCCTCCTCTTTTACCCTTCCTGTCCCTCCTGTAGATTGTGTATCCTATATAAATATGAAATAGTCCCCAATTTTGTAGGTAATGAGGCTTTTTCACCTCAGTAATGTAATCCTACATCTGACCATGCAAGGCTAGGAATCTAATACATGGTCAGGTGACATCTCTCAAACATTGAAGATTTTTTATTGCCTTTTTTGTATATATATAGAGATAATAAATGCTAGGAAAGTGAAGCATGTCAGGATATAGTACCATTGAGCTAACTAGCCCCCGACGTGGCACCACATCCTCATATATTACGCTTTCCCAGCATTTGTTGTATACAATACATTAGGATGGTTATTATCTTTTTTTAGGATCGCATTTGTGATCATTTCCGGGTTTGCCTTGCTTTATTTTGTCCCTCCTGTATTTCTGTAGTGCAGAGTCCTCATATATAAGGAGGCATGGCTAGGGCAGTCGGTCCCTTAGTATGTGCTGTTGAGGGCAGGAATGGTGTGTGGTTTAGGTCGGTGTGGTGGTCATGGGTGCGGTTCTGGTCAGCATAGCAGTTGGGAGTGCGGTTCCAGTCGTGTGGTGGTCTGGAGTGCCATGTTATTGGGCTCAAGATGGTTGCATGGAGGGCACATAGCAACAGCCCTGAAAAAAAATTACATTTTTCACATGACATGAGCTTAAGTTTCTTAAATCATGTCCAATAATGCTGTTTTGCTGTGATGCAAGGAATTCAATGTCAGAATTTTCTCCTCCAGGGAAGTCTGTCTCCATTTCCGCTATGCCTGTCTCTGTTTGTGCTGAGGATGAAGCCCCTTGCCTGTCTTCAACTTCCATGTCCTTGTGTGTCAGTGGTGCCCAAATAGATGCTGTCCTACTTGGGGAGTATGATGACGATTCATTCTAATAAATGTTAATCTACTGACATTGGAGGGGGGAGGTTGGTGTGTCTATGTGTAATAATGGCCTCTGCTGAGCTGAAAACACATTCAGCACTCACACTAGATGGGGGACAGCTCAGATATTTTAAGGCTACTTCTGCCAGTGATGGGCAGTCTTTCACCTTATTCTGCCCGTAAAGAAGTGGCTCATTAGCAACAGCTAGATGTACCTGATCTGTCATGTATTCCTCAACTACTCTCACCACAGCCTTTTCTCCATCATCAGTAGCCCATGTGTCTTCCTCCTGCGACTCATGGTCAGCAACCCCGACTTGCAGCAGCACCACCCATAGGGAACTGCATGATGTATGTGCTCCTTTGCCTGCAGATGTGCTGCTGCAATATTTACACTTCATTCCAATTGCCTTTCCCAAGCCAGATGCTCCTTCAGCCTTCCTCTGCGTAAGCTGCTCATGCTGCCTTTTAAAAACATACATCCCATGTGCCTTTTTTGTGAGAAGCTTTTGAAGATATAGGACATGGTTGCATCCCCCATGAATGATTGAGGACAACCCATGTTTGTATTGAGTGCCCAGCGTGGTCACATTGTTGATGTTAGTATGCTGTTCAAGTGTTTGTTGTGGTCTAGGATTTCCAGCAAGTGCTCAACCAATGAATAACTGAATGTGTCACCAGTCACCTCAGACTGTCGCTGCACATTCACAGTGGTCTGCCTCAACACAGGGAGCAGAGGTATGACCTGGCTTAAAGTGATTCACCATGTTTTGTGGATCATAATCTGGCCATGCTTCTTCCATTCCCCTGGTGACCTCACGATGATCCACCCAGAACTTTTTAAAACAATATCCACAATCTTGATTTTTATCTGTATTTTCGTGCTGCAGGTGTCTGAGGCTTTTTTTTGTCTGAACCTTGCACTTGCGCATTGTGTTGACATGCACGAGTGACGTCAGCTGAGGGAAGGCATGCCCACAGTACCTGTTTCTGCTCAGGCACTGTTCTGTGGGATGCTGGCGAAAGATCATATTCATCGGAGCTCCGTGCCACAATTGCTGCAATTTAAAAAAAATTCCTTAGTCAATATTTATCTCCTTGCCAAGAAAACAAAAAGTGTGTGCTCAGGGGAACACTGTAAATTGGGAGAGCAGGGCTGGTAATTTCTTCGGATTTGCATTTTTTGCCTGGTTTGGCTGAAAGCTGCCTTTTCTGGATCGCATTGTCTAGGTATGATCGCAGCTGTACAATGATACATACCCAGTCCTAGAATTGCAGGAGTTACATTTTTCATGTTGAATAGGTCAGTGTTTGATTGATAGCTTTTCATGCCGAACGTAGTACAGTGCAATCTGTGGAATGCTGTGTATAGTTTAGTCATAACATTTGATTGCTGTCACAGACCTTGGCCACTAAACTCTTTCCAACATAGCCAAATGTGTCTATTTCTATTGTGTTCCCAATTGCACAGACCAGTGTCATGAATGAAATCCTCAGTGAAATACACTGCTGATGTGTATACAGTAGTTTTTGGAGTGAAGTACTATTAATATCTCCTTGTTCTGGCTAATTTTTGTCCACGTGTGTAAAAGCTTTGTTTTGCTCACTTTATGTGTATTTGTTACTGCATACTGCGCATGTCCATAATGAAGTAGTACACTGGTTATAATCAGTGCTACAATTGTAACAGGTAGGCATAAAAATGATCTTTTGAGTGGATGACTTTAAGGACTGATCTTAGTATTGCAGTGCACAGTAGTACAGTGCAAGAAGGGGTTGGATTATTTGCATTTACTGCTTCCATGCAGATTGTTGCTGCCACCAGCAGTTCCTACTGCAGTTATAATTATAGCCTGTACTCCTGTGATTTGTTGTTTCATTGTAAGGTTTTGAAAAGCAAATATTATACCGATCTGTATAGTATTGATTGACAGGAATAAAGTGAACTGGTGCACTGGATTTTATCTCTACCCTGCCAGCACCAAAAGGGATCTGTTCAGAAACCACAATATACAAACTCCACAGTGCATTGCACAAGGCCTTTGTGACATTTTATTTCTGCACCAGTGCTAGCTAACATCTTCCCTGTTTCCATTTGTGTGCTATGTTTTTAAGGGGCAGCATATCTACTCCACCATGTCATTGCAAAACCATATATATAGCAGTTGATTTGCTACCAGTATCTATAGATTTTTCTGTAGTTGAGACATTTAGATCGTGGTCATTTAGTTGTCCAGTTTTTTGGGTTGTTTTGCATGGATCTGTTTGAGACCATGGTTAATTATTGTGTTGTCCATGGCTGCAGCAATACTCCCTCAAGTGACACTTTCCTTTTTGAATTTCCAAAGTGCGATGAATCACCAACACATTTTAAGAAGTGGGTGTCCTTTGTTCTTCTCAGCCGTGACTGGGACTGGCAGTCAGCCATTGCCCCAACAATTTGTTCAGCACATTTTTCCCCACACTGCTTTACCAATGCCTTGCAATTCCGTTACAAATTTTGCAAATCCCTGAAGTTAGGCAAAGATGCAATCCCCACCGTACGTCCCCTTAAAGCACTAAAACAGTTACTGGCACCCAACCCATATAAACATTTCGGTGAAGACATACCAGTATATGAAGGGCAAGTGAAACGGCGCAGTTGAGCCACAGAGAAATTGATGGCCTTTTGAGTATGTATAAGTTCAATATTCATCTTTTTTGGCCTTCCACTGTATTAGGTTGTTGCCCTCTATTCAAATTGTTTTCTCAGTGTGTGGCACTTTGTCTGCTACTATCTGTGGTGCACTGCCGGTTGTGAACTGTGCACATTCTACCAGCAACATGCCATGTCCTATCTTACAGACACTGTCTGTGCAGGTCCCCTATTCAGTTGTTGTTTATCCCTTCACCCCCAACCCAACACCGGCTGCTGTGGCTCACAATTTGGGCAAAGAGGTTGCAGTCAAGTAATGAGTGATGGCTGTTCCCACCCTTCCATGAATGTTAATGTTCATGTGTATGCCGCTAAGCCTCTCTACTGCAGTAACCTCATTAAACACCTGCTGGCTGGTTCAGGTGAGGATAACACACTTCGACTCCTTCATAATTTGGGTTTTGGCACAGGAGTGGCAAAAGCAATCACTCTTTAATCAAGTGACTTTTCATTGTGAGCCTACAGAAAACAGTTCTGCTACTAAGAAGTCCATGCATGCCGCCACCCAGACCATAGTGCTCATGAAGGCAAAAGGTGCATGCCTTGTCTGTCTGCCATTATCTCCCCATAACGTTTCATCATATCTCGTAGTAATATTTCATAGATTTGTTCATTTGTTTCACGGGTGTCATGGCAAAGCCAGTCATGGTGTCCATTGAAATTCAGTGTGACTTGATGACTGATCACACCCTGCAGTAGCGAAAACAGCCACTGGAGTGCAATGCATGTTGCTCGAGACCGCTAAGAACCTCGCTCTCTTCTTTATCGGATGCAGACAATGCAGACAGAGATACTGAAGACAAGCCCTGTGATGACTCAATCCTCAAAGCTGAGAAAGAACTATCACATGAAATTGATAGGTTAGTATTGAATTGTCGTCTCACTACTGTACTACTTATGCTAACCTTTGTAGAAATGCAATCAGATACAAGCCATTGTGTCTCTCGAGTCTGTTTGAGTAGACAGCTGTCAGTCACTGAATCTGAAGTGGGTACCGTACCCCAGCCATTGGAGTACTGACCTGCCCCTCCACCGATCCAACCTCAATCTTCCAAATGCCCACACCCTCTGGTATGGCTTTCCACCAATTCGACATTCTTGCTTTGAAACAACGCCTTCTCACATTTCTTCCTGAACCATCCACATTTTAGTGCCACACCGAGACCAATAGTGTCTCTCCTTCCCTCAAACAAAACTATCCACTCTATACTAACTGCATGTATGATATTCATATTTTTAAAGTTGATGAACATACCCCCTCACTACTATCATCTCAGCAGTACACATTGATCTTACCCCCAGCTATCCGCTTATTGTTTGTCATCCATTATGAGAAAAACATGGTTTCAGAATGCTGTTGCCCCACCCCATGTTTGATGTCCTCCAGACAAGCATCGTCCCCACCTTTGTGTGTTCGCACTAGTGTTTTGTACTGTTTTCACATGTATTTCCTCCTCCTGGAGTACATAGCACGGCCTGTACATGGCAGCACTTTTTGGATGTTACCGGCTGAATGACCACAGAGTGCTGAATAGTCCATCAGACCTGTTGTAAATACTCCAAGACCCTTATCATATTGTATGGCGTCAAACGGAACAACAGCTAGCTGTGATCAGCCCCTGCTGTTGCTCTGTACACCACAGAGCCACCACTCCCTTCAACAGTGTCAGTGGCCACTTTTTCTACCTTTTATAATCAGAACAGAAGTAGTTATTGCTTGTTTCTGCATGCTGCACCATCTTAACACCAACCCATTCTGCATCTTTCATCATCTCAACAGTCTGGAATGAAAAGCTTCGTCTAGTACTGCTGTTCTTGTCTACATAATTTTCACCTCCTCTGATCCCATGTGACAGCCTAAGCTACCGTGTAGACTTGTCTGCTGTGACTAGTCTGCTCTCCTCATTTGTTGTCCTCATGTACTCCACCTTATACTGCTGCCATTTTGTTCTCTTGTATGTTCTCTATACAGCTCGTTAATCGTCCATTATCAGTGACACCAACCAAATTCTGTATCCTGAACAAGGTGGTTGACTTACCAATAAGTGTGTTCATTGTCGGCATGGGCACCAGCCAATGTAAACTTGCCATGAGTGCCAGATTCTGTTATGTCCAGCGCACATTCTGATGCACGATGACAGGGTGGAGAGGTGTTCAATGTTCCAATTCTTCCTGTACTAACATGTACCCAAGAATTTTAACTTGCATCATGTTATCGGTGCTCACAACAGTTGATGCCTCTGTTTTATGCTTCACTTGGGTTTCACAGCAAAGATTTCTGAAAGCATTTCTGAACACAGAAGTAGTATACATGCTGGGATGTGCTGGTGTCATACTCATGATAGCATCAAAAGGGCACCAAGCATCAGAGTACAGTGTACAATGATGACTACATATACTTTAACTGGAATCGCCAACACTGTATTTTAGTGTTTTGGAGTGTTCTCTTTTCATGCACATGCAGAAATGTCAAATGATTGTTTACGTCAGTCTAAGGCATGGACTGTCAGTTTGTGCATATCTTGGCAGTACACACATGACTCGTCATAAATACTGTTATTCTGGTCTGGTGTTTATTTCACTAGTGTCTCATGTATACAAGTGCCTTGGTCCATTGCATTCTCCGTTATCATATGTTCCAATATTTTTAAATTTTTTTTTAATTTATTCTTTATTCAGATAATACCTTTGAGCAAATGCTCTTTACATAGGTTCCACTCAACAATCAAGACAATAACAAGAACATGAACAAAAGAATGAAAACAATAGATTGGCAATACAGCGATTAGAATGACACTATTACACTGCTACAAATTTACATAAGAGCATGAGTCATTACATACAGTGAAAATGTACGGTGGCTTAAAGGCATTGTAAAAAGTATGTGCATTAACTAAGTGCCATGACACAGAGTGAGAATTTTGGGTAATGACAGAGAGAGAGCAGTGGTGGCAGTGATAGATGATCTGGTGCAGGGGAGAAAGTAAGTCAGCCTAGGGGCCTTGTCAGGTTTTTTTAACTGCATGGGAGAGTAGACATAAGTCACAGGGGCTGTGGCAAGGTGACCTGGGGCAAGCTGGCGTGAGCAGTTAGTGGGTGCACTCACATGCAGAGTCAGAGACAAGTCTGAGTTTAATCTTCCATTTGAAGGCTCCTGGGGTAGCAGCAGATGAGATGTCAATAGCAAGCAAGCTGAACCAGAACAGAGCATGGTAGGCAAAAGACGTTTGACCCTGGGAGGTACGACATTGAGGGATCTTGAAATATTGGCAGACTGAGCCTATGGTTCAACATGAATTGGTACTAGGGGCAAGAAGCTCCTGAACCCCAGGAGGTATCAGCCCAGAGGTAATCTTCTTAGCTAGGAGACAGGTTTGGTATCGAAGTCTACCATTGAGCTGAAGCCAGTTTGCCTGTACATATAGGTCACAGGTGTGGATTAGACACCCTGCACCAGTGAGGAGCTGGCAGGCCTTATTTAGTGCTGTTGTAATACATTTCAGGGATGTGGCATTGGCCAACCAATATATGATGAGACCATAGTCCACAAGTGAGACCACCGAGCTGTGTATAGCTGTGCTGAGGGCTCCGGAAGCCAGACTACGCCTATGTCTGTACAGGAGCCCAATTTGCATGTTGATGGCTTTGGATAAGTTATCAATATACTGGCATAAGGAGGGTGCTATCAACCATGATCTCTAGATATTTAAAATGAGGTACTAGCTCCAGTGATGCTCCAGCATCATTTAGAATAGTGAGTGGGTAGTATCTGTGCTTGCTTTGGGCAGTTGCAAACAACATGGTTTCTGTCTTTTTATAGTTCAAGACCAAATTATGGTTGCTAAACCAACTCTTTACTGCAGCAAAGTTTTGTTGGAAGTCATGTTCAACCACCTTGTGATCAGTAGCACTAGTAAAGAGGACTGCACCGTCCGCATAGAAAAGGATGTGTCCCCGGCAGGAGAGGGTAGGCAAATTCAGAAAGACACTGAACAGGAGGGAACCCAGGATTGATCCTTGTGGAACTCCTGACTTGACAGGTTTGCTGTCCTAGAGGACGTTGGTTATCTTTACTTGTTGCGATCGATTCAGGAGGTAGCTCCTGAACAAAGTCATGGCATGGGGGATGGACCAAGGTTAGAAAGTTTCTCCACCAGGAGGGCATGGCTAACTGTGTCGAATGCCTTGGTTAAGTCAATGTATGCAGCACCAAACATCTGACCTTGGTCCAGAGATTTATGAATGTAGCCTGTGAACTCGAGCAGGGCAGTGATGGTGCTGTGTCCAGCCCTAAACCCATGTTGCTGGGGGCATGCAAGTTGATACTTATCCAGGTATTCAAACAGCTGGTCCGAGACAATTTTCTCAAGGGCTTTGGATAGTGGAGGTAGGATGGAAATTATTCGGTAGTTACCATGAGAGGCACAAACTCTGCCCTTATGGACGGTGTCACTACTGCAGATTTCCACTTTTGAGGAAAGTGGGTGAACCTTAGGGAAAGGTTAATTATATTTGTAAGGGGATGCCAGTAGATCCTCCAGGGTAAGACTGACAAACTTGAGGTCCAAGGTGTCTCCACTGTAACGACCTTTACCTAACACCTTTAGGAGATATTTCCTAGCTTCTTTAAGAGTGACAGTTCTAAAAATAGAAAGGCGGATGGGTAGGGGGCTGGACAAGATTGTTAAGGCCAGCAGTGGGAGAAGTAAGGCTAAAAAAGTCTGGGGGGAGAACTCCACTGAGGTCAGTGAATGTTGTGTTGAAGGAGTTTGAGATGTTTTTGGGGTGTAACATAGGGAACCCAGCTATGTTAAAGATTATAAGAGGGTCAGATTTAGGATCCTTCCCAGTGACTTCATTGCGATTCCTCCAGAATTGCCTTCTATCATTCCAGGCACAAGGCAAGGCTTCTTTACAGTAAAAGTTTTTTGTGGTCCAGATTGACTTGATACAATAATTTCTAGCCTTTTTATAAGACTGTTGGTTAACTAGGATCTACAGCATATCTGGTAGGTAGCGAAATGGGCAGACTAGGTGGGCCAAGCAGTCCTTATTTGCCATCAGATTCTATTCTATGTTTCCAGGCACGTCAGACTGATTATCCAAGTGATATGCTTTATGCCAGAGGAGGTCCCTGGCCTTTAGGAGATCAATAATGCCATGGGAGAGCTACGGATTGTTATGACCCTCGACTTTCCGCTTTCTAAGAGGGGCATGGTTCTCACACACTTTGTTGAAGCAGGAAATGAGGTGCTCAAGGGCAAAGTCAACATCATTAGACAAGTATATTGCAGACCAGACAGTGTGCCGAAGGTTGTTTTTCAATAAATCAAGGTGGCCATGAAGAAGGACCCTGTTAGTTATTGTCCTGGTGGGTGGTTTGGAAAACCTATTGGGCCAACAGAAAGTTACAGGGGAGTGGTCACTCATACCATCAGGGAGTACGGTGGTGTCTGTTATATGTGCAGGGCAGTTCGGGAGTACGCAGTCTAATAAGGTACTTGTGCCCGTCCTATAGCTTATACATGTGGGACCTTCAACAAGTTGGGAGAAGTGGAGTACCATGATAGCATCCTTGTAAGGATTTGTTTTATTGGTGAGCCAGTTTATATTGAAGTCACCAAGCAGAATGACGTCAGAGTTGAAACTCAGATTACCTAGGCAATCGAAGAGTGTGTCAAAACCCGTGACAGTGTGTCGTTGGGGAGTATGTATGCTGATATTTATTTATTTATTTATTTGAGCATCAGTTTACAACCTTTGAGCCTGAGGCTCATTTCCAAAGGTACCTCGTCACATTGAGGACAAATACATTACATTACAGGCTTGTTGTTACATCACATTGAGGACAAATACATTATATTACAGGCTCATTGTTACATCACAAAGTTTCAAGTTGTAATAAAATGACAAACAATTAAATTGACAGCCATATATATTTACAGGTATTTGTAGAGCGAAGGAACCATTCTAGTTACAGTGGTGCCGCTCATGCGAGCATTGTCAGTGTGTGGTGGACTAAGTCACAACTAGTGACAGGTGCAATCACGTGCATTAAATAGCTGGTAAATAGCTGCATTGATATGATGGTAACAACCTTATTGTCAGCCCCAAGGAGAATTTTTACAGCAATTGCTTGCATGTTATCCCCTATGCTGTGTAGCTGCAGGGCAAAACCTTGTAGGTTGTCCCTCATATAAATTGTACACCCACCTCCTCATCTGGTACATCTATCCTGGTGAACTACAGTGTACCTTGGTATAGTGATGGATGCATCAGGGACGTTGAGGTGAAATCCTGGTTTCTACTACTGATAGCACATCTGGATGGAGCTGTGTGACCCAGGCCTGAAGAAGGTCAAGCTTATCCAGGAGGCTGCAGATGTCCGCACTTAGCATTTTCAACTTTTCCACTTTCTCTTTCTCTGTGTGCTTTGATGTCTTTCTACATTGTTTTGATAGCTGTTCTGTATTCACCAGTGAGAAGGTAGTCTTGCTGCAGAAGAATGCTGGTATCATTTTATTGTCTCCAATGCAAGCATTCCAACCTTTGTATTCCTACAGAGACGCTTGAACACACACACACACACACAGAGTAAGGTAAGCGGAGCCTGTCAATGACACCGATCACCATTCTAAGTTTTGGTTGTGCGTGTACTGCCCCACACTCTCGGCCCTCTCTAACACTGTCTAACTCTGCTTTTACATTAGATTTCCTCTGTCAAATCATCAGTGGCTATTGACATAGATTAAAGCTTGGTGTGGGTATTCTATGCATTCCATTGATGAGCCTGGATATGCCACTGTTGATGTTTCCAACCATCATTTCATGCTCTTCTGAAAGTCTGGAGTTACTGCATGCATATGTTACTATGACTGAGGGCACATAGTGCAGTTCTGTGCCATTGCATTACTTGAGTCCAGGCAATGTTGCAGCAATTTGCAAGACATGGATTGTTGTTACACATGGGCCTGCTGCCATGATGTTGCAACAAACACTAGCACACATATGTGCCGATAGTGAACAAGCAACATTGCGAGTCAACAGTGGGATTTCTGTTTGCTTTTGTTAGCACAACTTGCTTTTGTGCTTTAATTTCCCAAACATGGCTCCTTGAGTCCACATTGCAAAATGTCAGTAGAAGTATTTAACAACTTAAACTGTCTCATGCGGTGCCTGCTTTCAGTGCTTTTCTTGTTCATTGCCTACCACTGTGCTACAGGCTACATATGCTGTTGTGAGCTCAGTGTTAGACCCAGTTGTTCATAATACAACTTGATGGCAGTTATCACATGTTCCTTCCATACATAATGAATGCTGTCACTTGCAAACCACCTTTGTATAGGTTTAGTTTTGCAACAGTAGCTGGCTGCTGGGTACATAGATGGCACATAGTGGGCTCAAGTAGACATGCAAAGTTGTTTTATTTTTAATAGTTGCTTAACTGTTTTACTTTTCATGACTGCACCACCACTAATTAGTCTTTACAATACTTTATTCCAACAGTATGCAGCATTTCTGCATAGTCTGTCCATCTAGAAGCAGATGAGCAAGAACTGTTTTGCTTTCCATTCCAGCCTCCAAGAACTTTTTCAGGCCTGCCCCAGTTGTGCCACCAACACAACGGTGCAGTACTCGATGGACGAGGTGCAGTGGAAGCTCGGGACCCTGCTGATTGTAATCGTTATGTGTCCTGACTGTGGATATGGTCACGTATGGCATTATCAACCACGAAGGGGCCACCACCACCCCAACTCACAGTCCCGTGAGTTTCCCTAAAAGTCACTACTAATGCAGGCTGCCTGACCATGCCCCCTCACACCCCACCATTTTACCTTAGCATGTCCTCTCCACTCAGCCTCCCCTCACCCCAACATTTCTCCCTATACCTTATCGCCCTTCTTCCTCCACCGTTCACCTCTACCGCAGTACATACCTCTCTCTCATACCTCCTTTCTTCACCCCATTGTCAGCTACCCCTGTCCCTCTGAACTACTGACAAGGCACTTTGTGGCTGCTTTTTCCCCCACACCCTCATAAAGTGTTTTTCTTGTTATTTAACTTGTAGCTATGTTTTGAGTTATTCTGTAAGTTATGAATCCAAGCTGTATTGTTCATTGTAATGTAACTTTGCTTTCTCCTATTGTACTTTGTTTTTCAATCTATGACATGGAACCTTTGTAAAAGAGCTTGCGCTCGAAGGTCTTTTCCGAATCACTAAATAAATAAATAAAATATTCCATCAATAAACATGCTATTATCTGCTACCATTCTGACTTCTGGATACCCAGTTTCAAAAGCATTGCGGCTTTTCACATTGATGAATGTAGCGTCCATTTGCTGCACAACATTTGACAATCATCAGCACAATATACTGCTTCTGACAAATGAGAGCTACTGGCTACAGCATCAGAAAACTTTGATTGATGAATTATCAGCAATGGGAAGAGTGCTTATGCTTGCTGGTGATGGATGTTGTGACAGTCCTGGGCACTGTGCCAAGTACGGATCATACAACATGCTGGAACACAGAATAAACAAAATTATAACAGTCACATTGGTCCAGGTAAACTAAACCATTCAGCAGAAACATTGCAATGTTCGTTCTCTGTTGGCCATAATGCTTATGCTATGTGACTACTTACTCTGCTCTCAACCTAGAGCAGCAAAGTGAAGAATTCAACGTGGATGGAGCTGGAGATATTACGACGTGTTCTTTCATTCCTTGTCTCTGAATCCAACTTAACAATTGACTGCCTGGTGACTGATCTTCACACACAAATCAACACCTGGCTTCGGGACAACTCACTGATGACTGGAGGCACCCATTACTGCGACGTTTGGCATGTTGCCAAAGGTATGTTAGCTATAGTCCCATATTTTCTTGAGATCAAATTTAAATGGTGTACACAGTTCAAAGACAAAGTGACCTAATTATGATGTCTTCTTTGCAGGTCAACAGAAAAAAATTGAGGCCTTGGGAAAGCAGAAAGAGTGTGAAAACATCAACAGACGGAAACATACAATCAACAACCACATATACTGGATTGCAGCTTCCATAGCAGACTGTGATCCAGATATGAGAAAGGTGAAATGGAAATGCATGATGAATCACCTGCAAGGCATACACAGGGGCCACAGTGGTCTGTTCCCATGCTGTCTGCATCCGCCACTCAAGGGTGATGAACGAAAAAAGAAGTGGCTGAAGGCCAGTGAGTGATTATACTAACTTCTCACTAATACAACCATTCCTGCTTGCCATCAACATTTTGTTGTACTGACATTTCTATTTCTGTTGACAGGTGAGAAAGGAACAGAGAAATTGTTCGATATCCTTGAAAACCAATGTCTGTTGAGTGACATTTGCCGCTTATCTCCGCACACCCAAACTTCAGCAGTCAAGGCATTCCACAGCACTATTCTTCATTTCGCACCAAAACACACTGCCTAATTCTTTCAAGGGATGCAGTGCTGGTGAGTATTGATGAAAGATCACATTTCAGGCTATGGGGGTCACCTTCATACGCATAAAGCCCTGCAAAGCGTTTGTGGAGATAAAAAATTTTCACACACAGCTGATATAGTGACACCTGCTGCAACATACCACAAACTATCTGGTCACCAACACATTCATATTGTACCTGTTAACCGGATCTGAGACTCTTGATGTTTGCACTACAGCACTACAGCTGACCAAAGTCACTTTAGCCCATTAATTTCTTTCTAGCCATGTGCCATTGATTTTGTTGACTAACTTCACACTACTGTGTATTGGACATATCTCTACATGTCTCTACTGCATGACATGTGCTTCTACAGTGCCTCAGTGTCACAATTTGTGCAGCCCACCACCACCACAACCACTATCAATGCCTGAAGGGTGACCACATCGTGTACCGGTCACTACATATAACTAACGACAATTCCATACACTGTAGACATTGGTCCATGTGGTGCAGTGCCATGTCACTGCACACCACATGTACCCTTGAATTGGCAACATTGTACATGTTGGCCATTGGTAACTTGTTTAAGCACCACACGTAACATAGTGCACATAAATACTTTGTAGCTGCATTCAGAAATGGACCGTCTGGCCAATCCCAGCCATCTGTTTTTCCTAAACTGTAATGGGTGCCATTTCAAATCGTTGTTCAGCTGCTCTGTCTCATGTCTAGAGGCATCGTATTCAGATACCATAAATGTTTGCATCCAGCCATAGTACAAACTCCAACTACCCCCTGGACCAGGCATTTCCATGCCTAAACCACCCTTTCAGTGACAAATGAACTGTCTACCAGTACCCCTTATGTGGTCCACCTATTATCTCATGTCCGTACACCTTGTTTTGTTTTTAATTTTTTAACATGGGATAATGTTTCTAATGTCACTATGTTTTTCAAAGTCTAGTACACATTGTGTTGCTCACTATGAATCCATGCATAGTTAGACAAATGCAAATCCTATTGGCAATCACAATCATCTGCCTCCATGCCAAAAAGTTATCATGTCTGGTCATGGAGCAAAAACGTCCCTTCCCACACTCACGTCCCATATTGGAACAATGCTAATGAAGCCACTACTACACCAACCCCCATCCAATGGCAACACGTATTTCCTTCCTATGCTTTAACATTGCATCTACAATTCCTTTCATTGCAGGTTATATCTGGCAGCTGTTCATTTCAACGAAAATGCTTGAAAAAACACACTTACTGATGAAGAGGGGAACAAAACATTTTCTGTACTTTTCCAAGGCAAAGAAGGGTGAGCCCTCAGTGAGGCCATATAAACAACCATCTACATATGGTAAGCCATTAAATGACACACTTCTTTGGATGTTTTTATCTGAGTAATGTTAATTGAACAAATGCATAGCTGTAGCAGTTGTCTTTACTGTTTTCACATGCTGTGAATTTGCTCCATGTCTGAATTTGAGTTCTCCACGTAACACATATGCCACTGATGTATGTAACAGTAAAAGACCCACGTCAAGGTTGAATGTCCTTAAGGTGTTACGCACACAATTAGCAACCACCATGATGAGCACTGTGTGGGCACATGTGCATACGTGGCTACATATCATGACTATTGTGCAAGTACTGCTGCTTTGCGCACTAGTTGTATGACTGTTTTACTGGTGCTATGTCAACTGTTATGCAGTTTGCTAACTGTGATGTCAGGCTATTTGGATTCAATGAGCATGATTGTTAGCAAAGAATGAAAAGTTCTTTATGATTGAGATGTCTTTTATGTGTCCAAGGGAATTGTTGTAGTACCTATTTACTCTTGCCTTCTGCTACCTTTCATTATTTTTTTTTTTTGTTTGTTTGTTTTTTTGTCTGTCATTGGCTAGGGTACTGGACTACACATTGGATGTTAGTTCTGTACAGTTATTATCACAAGTGCCCTTTTCAGGTGTGCTACATGCTTGACATAGTACTTATGAGTTTCACGTATTGTGTTCTCTAAATTGTGTGATTGGTAACTAGTATAAAAATCCCAAAATATATTGCTAATAGTGTAGCTGTTCATCTTGTTCTCTTACAGTGTGACAGGGTGGAATAAGACCCTGCCCCAGTTGTTATGGAGAAAGAGTCTGAATGTGGGATCTATTCTGTTCTATTCCTTTCCTGTCTGTTCTCTGCCTGGTTGCACAACCAGATTTTCCTGTGAGACCTAGGATTTGATCACCCCGACAGTCTCACAATTCTTTGCCTCACTGTCTCTCAGCCTTCCCTTGCTGTCTGTCTTTTTTCTCCCTTGCATATCTCCTGGTATAAAAATATATGCAGATCATTTTGTGGAAATTTAACTGATATTGGGATCCCTTTGTTTAGAAAAGATATAGTGTTACTGCTGAAATGTATACAATTATATTTTGAGATGATTGTAAAAAGCTGTTTGAAACTTAAGAGGGTACCTGAGTGTGAGTTTTAAACCTTTTACAGAAGAGCAGTGGAAAAAAGGGCCTCAGCTCAGGGACATTGTGTTCTAGCTGCACGTGCCTGATACTTACAAGAACAGGATGCTTGTTAAGAGTGGAGGTTGGAAGAACTCATAACAGAGCTGAGATGCAATTGCTAAAAAAGAAAAAAAAGAACACAGAGATTAAAGGAAAACTCTGATGAATGTTCTCTATTTTATTTTGCCTTTGTAAATAGTTATACTGAACAATTTTATTTTTTTATGTTACTGCTAGTGTAAATAAATATTTTTGGTGAATTCTACAACTGCTCCTGGTTTTCCTGTGCTTCCTGACCTGTGCCTCAGCAACAGCTGGTGTCAGCCTAAATGGGATTTATGACATACTGTACATACCCTAAGACAGGAGTTTTGTGCATGGGTACTGGACCTAGTACCAGGGAAGCATAGAGAAAGGCATGGATTCTGCATCAGCAAGCCCAGAAGTGGTTACCAGGAGAATGGCAGCCAAACTAGCAGAGACAAAAGTCCAAGCCGAGACTGTGCAGCCAGCACAAGTTATGGAAAAAGAATGGGCAGTGACAGAACCTGAAAGCCTGATGGCCTTTTTCAAATGGTGGGCTATACAACAAAAACAGACCGAGAAGCAGAGAGAAAAATAGATGCAATGTTTAGAAGTGCAAAGGAGAGAATTGATGCAGTGACAGGAGCAGCGATGACTGGATGCCTTGCAAGCTATCAAAGGCAGATGATCTGGCACAGATTCCGATGAGCAACAAAACACAAGCAACTTAAAAGCCATTAAACTTACAAAGTTGTGTCCCTTGCATGATACTGAGGCATACTTCACAACTTTTGAAAGAGTTGCCAGTCAGCCAAAGGCCAAAGCAGTAGTGGACAATCAGACTGGTACCCTACCTGACAGGGAAAGCCCAACTTGCCTACAGCAATATGGACACTGCATAGTCAGAAAACTATTACCTGGTGAAAAGTGGAATCCTGAAAAGGTATGACATCTTCAGAGAGACCTACAAGCAGAGATTTCAATCTTTGAGGTACAACTTGGTGGACAATCCTTGAGAAGCCTTCACCTGACTCAGAGAGCTCCTGCTAAAATGGCTCCAACCAGAGAGCAAAACAGTTCCAGAGATCATCGACACATTTGCCATGGAGCAATTCATCAGCATCCTGCCTACAGATGTGCAGCTTTGGGTAAAGGAACACTGACCAGAGAGTGGGGAAAAGGCTGTTTCTTTGGCTGAGGACTACCAAATGGCCAGACAGATGCCTCAGCAGCAAGGTAACAGCCAAGCACCAGTAAGACACTTTTTTCCCATTTAAACTCCAAGTCTGAGAAGAACTCTCGTGGGCATAACAAATCTGTACCCAGATATGTTATCTGCTATAACTGTAATAAGCCAGGTCATATTGCAAGGAACTGCCATAGTGAGAAGAGTGGAACTAGAGCAGATTTGTCCTTGGCAAATTGGGGCAAGTACTTAACAGATGTGAAGGTGGGGGATAAGACAGTAAAGGAACTCATTGATTCGGGATGCAGACAGACCCTAGTGCATATTGAAGTGCTAGGAAAACACTGTGCCAAAGGACCAGGTACTGCATCCATGGGGTACTCGATACTATCCCACCACCCAAGTCACTTTGACCATTAAGAGTGTGTCGTACCAAAGTTACCTGTACCTGTGATTATTGGAAATGACTTTCCAGGATTTACTGAGTTAATAAAAGGGGAGGAGTAAATTCTGTTGTTTTGGCAGCTGTGGTTACAAGAGCTCAGGCAAAGAAAATCTCAGATGGTGGGGACACTTTTCCTTTCAGTGATTTTAATTCAGACTTGTTTGAGCACAGCTCCAAGATCCAGAAATCCAGGAAAGAAAGATGATGCCTGAAGAAACTGTGGCAACAAATGACTTATGGACATAAAGGGTTAACAAATGAAAATGCTGAAACTAAATTGATAACTGATTGTGATTTCTTTCAGAACAAGCCAACGATGTTTCTCTTCAGGGTTATTTTAAGCAGCTGGAGGTAAAACCAAAACAGGGTGGACCAGTGTTTAAAAAATGTAATGGGTTACTGTACATAGTTTGGGTTAAACCTCAGACACAGGAACAGACAGAGCAATTAGTTATACCACAGAAGTATAGAACACAGTTGTTACAGATAGCACATGATAGTCCTATGGCTGGTCACTCAGGGAGGGATTGCACCCTTGTCAGATTGCTGTACAGATTTTACTGGCCTGGAATTCATGAAGATGTTGTTACCTATTGTAATTCCTGTGCTGAGTGTCAGAGTAGCCCCAGTCACTAGAAGAGACAAGATGCCCCTGATTCCCTTACCCTTGTCAGATGTGCCTTTTGAAAGAATTGCAATTGATGTAGTTGGTCCTTTAGCCAAAAGTAAAAAAGGGTAATAGATTTATCCTGGTAGTATGCGACTATGCTACTCGATGTCCAGAAGCATTTCCAATGCATTCTGTTACAGCTTCAAAAGTGGCAGCAGAGCTTGTAAAAATTTTCAGCAGAGTGGGCATACCTAAAGAAATTATTACTGATCAGGGTAGTAATTTTGGTGCTGCATTACTTAAGGAGCTCTACAGACTACTATGTATCACTGCCATAAGAACCTCACCCTATCACTCTCAGGCAGACGGTCTTGTTGAGCTTTTTAACCAAACCCTAAAATGCATGTTAAAAAGGTTTGTAAAAGGGGAAGGAAAAGATTGGGACCAATACTTGCCTTATCTACTTTTTACTTATAGAGAAGTGCCACAGGCATCAACAGTGTTTTCACCATTTGAAATGCTGTATGGCAGGCAGCCAAGAGGGCCAATGGATGTGATAAAGGAAACATAGAAAGATAACCCCACTTAGAAACAATCTATAACATCTTATATGTGTGCCCTAAGAAAGAAGCTGGCAAAATATGTTGAAATTGCCCATAGTAATCAGGAAGATGCCCAAAACCAGCAGAAGGTATATTATGACCATGGGGTAAAAGAAAAAGTTTTTGAGCCAGGTGAAAAGGTTTTGCTACTGTTACCCGCAACAGAAAATAAACTGTTAATGAAGTGGTAAGGGCCTTATAAGGTACTTAGACGTACTGGCACCGTTAACTACGAGACTGAGACCCCCGACAGGAAAATTCCTACTAAGATATACCATGTTAACCTCCTCAAGAAATGGGTGAAAAACATGGCAAAAACTGCTTTGCTAGTTTTACCAGAAACTGATAAGGAAGATATTGATGTAGCTTATGATAGACTGGAACAAACTGTAAATGCTGATGCTGTAAAGGTGAATGTTTCCTGAACCTCAGAACAAACTGCAGACATGTGTAATGTGCTAAAGACATTTAACAGTACATTTATCACAGTACAAGGCTGAGCAAAAGGGATCAAGCATGTAATAGTGACAAGGAATGCTCATCCTATTAGACAAAAGACATACAGGTTACCAGAATGGCTAAGAGCTGATGTGGTTAAGGATATACAAAAAATGAAAGAACTGGGCATCATAGAGGAGTTGAGGGGTGCTTGATCATCTCCAATGGTAATCGTAAACAAAAAAGAAGGAGGTGTTAGAATCTGCCTTGATTTTAGGAAACTTAATCAAGTGTCAGAATTTGACAGTTATTCTATGCCCAGAACAGGTGATTTGGTGGACAGACTGGGGAGTGCAAAGTAAATCAGTACCCTTGATCTCACCAAGGGTTACTGGCAAATCTCTTTAGCTAAAAAATCCAAGGACAAAACTGCATTTGCCACTCCTGTTGGATTCTATCGGTTCACCACCATGCCATTTGGTTTACATGGTGTGCCAGCTACATTCCAGCAGTACATGGATGTAATTTTATTACCTCATACTGGTTATTGTGCTGCATACCTGGATGATGTCATGGTGTACAGTCCAGACTGGAAAAGCCACCTGGAACACCTACGAGCAGTTATCCAAGCTATCAAATATGCAGCTCTGACTAGTAATCCTACCAAATGTGCAATGGGCATGCAGGAAACTAGATATTTAGGCAATGTGTTGGGAAATGGAGAAGTTAAGCCAGAAGTTTCTAAAATAGAAGCTGTAGCTAACAGCTCTGTCCCTAAAACCAAGAAACATGTCAAGTAATTTTTAGGGCTGACTGGTTATTATCGGAGATCTGTTCCCTGTTTTGCTGAGTTAGCTACTCCCCTTCCTGAGCTCATGAAAAAACGGTACCCAAATAATGTGAAATGGACCCCAGAGTGTGATGAAGCTCTTCAAGCCATTAAGGCTGCATTATGTTCAGCCCCTGTTTTAAGAAGCCCAGACTCTGAGAAACCATTTTTGTTACAAACAGATGCATTAGAGGTAGGTCTAGGTGCAGTCCTGAGTCAGAATGTAGATGGGATGGAACATTCTATTCTGTACATAAGCAGGAAGTTGCATGACAGAGAGAAAAGGTACTCCATTGAAAAGGAATGTTTAGCAGCAAAGTGGGCCATGGAGTCCCTTAAGTTTCATTTGCTAAGAACTGACTTTGTACTTATAACAGATCACAATCCTCTCTGTTAGCTTAACCAAATGAAAGATAAAAATTCCAGAATCAGAAGATGGTACCTGGCACTACAGCCATTTAAATTCATGGTGATACACAAATCCAGTAAAGAGAATAGCAATGTTGATTTTCTGTCAAGATATGGATCAGGAATTGAAGGCTCTGAAGGTTGAAAAACAACTGTGTGAGTTTGAACTTCACTGTTTGCTGTACTGTTCTAGAAAAAGGGATACTGCACATGTACTTAATTGCTGAAAGCAGCAAATTTTATTAGAGAATTAATAGAAAGTTTTGGAAACCTGTTTAATAAAACAGGTACCCTCTTATGGAGGGGGGTGCATGTGACAGGGTAGAAAGGGACCCTGTCCCAGTTGTTATGGAGAAAAAGTTTGAATGCTTGATCTGTTCTGTTCTATTCCTTTCCTGTTTCTTCTCTGTCTGGTTGGGCAGCCAGATTTTCCTGTGAGACCTAGGATTTGATTACCCCGACAGTTTCAGAATTCTTTGTCTCTCTCTGTGTCTCTCAGCCTTCCCTTGCTGTCTCTTTTTCTTCCTTGCATATCTGCTGAAATAAAAATATATGCAGATCACTATGTGGAAATGTAACTGATATTGACATCCCTTTGTTTAGAAAATAAATAGTGTTACTGCTGAACTGTATATAATTATATTTTGAGATGACTGCAAAAAGCTATTGGAAACTCAAGAGGTTATCTGAGTGCAAGTTGTAAACCTTTTACAGAAGAGCCGTGGAAAAGGGGCCTCAGCTCAGGGACATTGGGCAGGATCCACAGAAGGGGAAGAAGGACTTGCAGCTGTGGGAAAACCTCGGCGCTTTGTGGATCTTGCCCATTATTTTCTAGCTGTACATGCCTGATATTTACAAGAACAGGATGCTTGTTGAGTGGAGGTTGGAAGGACTTATAAGAGAGCTGAGCTGCAATTGCTAAAAAGAAAAAAAAGGACACAGAGATTGAAGGAAAACTCTGATGGATGTTCTCAATTTTATTTTGCCTCTGTAAATAGTTATACTGAATAAGTTTATTTTTTTATGTTACTGCTAGTGTAACTAAATATTTTTGGTGAAAGCTACAACTGCTCCTGGTTTTCCTATGCTTCTTGACCTGTGTCTCGATGACATACTGTAATGCTGTCTACATAATAGGACCACACCTGATGCATGTCATTAAAACCACCTTTTGTATTCCTGTTGCAGGGTATGCACATGTGGTCATGAGTGATGCCATGTTGGCACTGAGAGATCCGGCAAGGATGGACTGATTAAAGCAAGTCGCTAATTCAAAACACCAGCCAGCACCCCTGTCAGCAACATTCAAGGACGTGGACCGAGTGAGCACTGTCCAGCAGTATAGGACACGATTTCCCAATGAAAAGTAACATTTCCATGCCAAATCAAATTCAGGGACAACCACCAAGGTGTGACAAAACATTTCTTTTGCCATTTATGCTATGGTAAAGTTGAATGAATGGTTATTGGATGATGCAGACTTTTCACGATGACAGAACATCGTAGCACTGGCTGCACAGAGAACTGAAAACAAACATCCTTTTGTCACATTTTGATCAATGTGGCATGTTTCTTTGTGGACCCTGAAATCTTCCTTTGACTGTTCCTATCAGCATTGCAGTATTCCCCGGATAAGTGCACAGTTGTGTAGTGTTGGCATTTGCATGGGTAGTGCCAACATGACAGTATGCCACTATGGACTAATATAGAAACACTTAATTAGTGCACCATGCTGCTACTGTACCTGAGTGTTACCTGTTAAACATTTGCAGGCTATCCTTTTCTAGTCTTCTTTTGAAAACCACTGCTGTATTTTATCATTACATGTAAGACTACACTATGCTTCCATAAATGTATTAAATTACTGCATCCATCTGGCATTCCCACACCATTCTATGGAGCATGGGGCTGGGGTGACATTGTAGGAGGAAGCATGTCAATCATCTCCCTTTTTGCAGCTGTGAATGTCAGACTTGCGCAGAATATTGACACTGAAGTTATCTTGTCTCGAGAGACTGATGCTACTCCTACCCTTGTTGAAACTCTACTCATCCTGATTGTGAAACAGATGCCATTCTGAGTGGTGTCTTGATAGAAACTATATATATATTTTTTTGGTTTCTTTCTTTTTCTGCCTTACCTCCTTGGCTGGGGGTGGTCCTATGATTCCCCTCTTCAGGTCTGTCCCTTGCAGCTCCCACACCAGGTGCCGTGCCCAACCTATTACCTCCTCGCCTTCACCCTCTCTCAGGTCACATCGCACACCCCTACAGCACAGAAGACCAAGGGGACAGGACCAGAAGGAGCTCCTGGGAGCATCCGGTGTAGTGCCATGGCGGCAGAAATTTTATGCATGCCAGAGGATTAGGGCTATTTTACGCAGGATACCCCACACCCACATGGCATGGGCATGCAAGGACATCAGTGACACTGCAGCACACACTTCCATGTACCTCACATCGGCTGTCTGCCCACACCAACCCCTCCATTTACATCATGACTTGTACCAACCCCCAGCTGCTGTCGGGAGCCAGCACGTTCGTGGGTGTCCCTCCCCACACTCCCTGGAGGAGGAGAGCAGTCCCTGGGATGCTCAGTCCCCCTCCCCCTGGCCAACCCTCTGACACCCAAGGTCGCTCCCGACTCCAGGTCGTCGGCATGGCACGAGGTGTGGCATCCAGCACCTCAACCCTCGGTGCCACCAGGCCAGCAAGATAGAAACTTTAGATACTGTATTTTGTTTTTAACCTTAAATAGTGGGGTCTTTTTTAATGAGTACAGTACATGTGAGTCCATGCTACACCATGAATCCTGCCGCTTTGCATTTGGTGTATGTAGTCAGTGTCAGTGGCTCAGTAGGTAGCGCACACACCTCTGAGGCCAGGAGATCAGAGGGCCACGGGTTCAGTTCCCACACCTGGCACTTGGGTTAATATCTGAGTACTGACACTGTAGTGCAGCATGAGAGGGGTGCTGCACTTCTGAGGTGTCGTCTTTCAGATGAGACGTTAAACCGAGGTCCCATCTTCCTGGATTGGTGGTAGTTCAGGTGGATGTTAAAGATCCCATGGCACTTATCTAAAAGAGTAGGGGAATTTCTCCTGTGTCCTGGCCAAATTTCCCTCATTCACTAAAAATACCACCAACAGCTTAATCTGGTTCAAGGTCAGTTGGCATTCATCTGAATCCCCCTACCCTGGGTCGTGCCTGAAAATAGGCAGGATTTGTCTAGTGCACTTACCCAGTCAACAAAAACTAAATAAATAAATAAATGTATTTAATTCATTCAGTCACTCAGTGTGTTTTTTTGTCTGCCTTGTTTTACTTGGTGGTGGGGGGGCTGCATTTTCTGTTGGTTACTGATTCCCCCAAGCCAATATGCTTATGTTTATTTCCTGGTGGCTAGTGTTCACTGGCCCCTGATATGTTCAAAAAACAATTTTCCTTGGATCCAGTGGTCCCACTCCCTCTCTAGAGGTTTGAATTCCATAGCCCTCTGACCGGTCTGATCTGTCCCCCACACTCCCCTTCTGTAGCAGATCCATCACCTTCCCCTGCCAAGACTGTCCAATCGCAATATACCCCCCCGGCAACTGACACCAACTGTCAGCCTCCATTCCCCTCCTGTGCCAGCTTCCTACTGAGAGGTAGTGATCACATGCCAGTGCATTCTGCTGAATACAGTAGGTGTGCACTCACAATCTGTCAGTCAGTGGTCGATTGCGGATGTGAGTGGCAGGTCTGTGCCTTTTGGCATGGGGGGGCATGTGACAGATCAGATGGCTGGAAGGGGAAGTGGGATTAGAAACTCTGGAGATCTAGAGAACCAAAAGCACATCCGAGATTCATAGTCTTAGCATTTCTAGACTTCAGAACCAAAGAAGAGATCTTGAGTACAACTTGGTCAAGAAAAATCATTAATTTTGGGGATGTGAGACTTTTTTTCGATCAGGATTATACCCCACAGTTACTAGATAAAAGACGGCAAGTACTTACAATATTCAGGCAGCTTCACCAGAAAGGAGTGAAGGCTTTCCTAGAATACCCAGCGAGGATTCGAATAATAACTGAGAAGGGTCCCAGCCAGTTTCAGGAATTGATAGATGCCGAGGAAATGCTGGAATCGTTGGGAGTTTTGTTGCAGAAAGAGGGGGTCCTGGAGAAGTTCGAGGAACTTAAGAACAAAGGTTGGGTTCCAGAAGGAACCAAAAGGTGAGGGACTCAAAGGGAGAAGGGGTTTTCAGGCATGTGGCACAAGCTTTCAGAGAAACACAGAGAAGCAGAAGAGCCCATAATTGCCCAAGATGGAGAAGCAGGAGGGAAAACAAGACCTAGAGGAAGAAAACTTGGAGAATGAGGATACTTGAAATGTTGGCGTGGTAGGAGAACTCTGGCAAAATTTAAGCTTAAAAGCTATCACCCAAAAAGGCTGGGGTGATCAGTGGAGAAAGCACAAGGGGAAAGGAACTATAAAGAGAGATCTGAACTGAACTGAAATGGACAGAATGGAAAATATAAAATGTTGTATGGGTAGAAGGGGATGGATTAAACCATGGGTTAAAAGAGAACTAGATTAGAAGCTGTGGATATTTGGTAATATACTTTGAAGCTGGAGCCTGGGTGGACGGGGGGGGGGAGGATCCGGGTATCTCGAGGTAGGCCTTCAGTTGGTTCCCTAGCTCATTCGTGGAACCTCGGGGACTGGTAAAAGAGAGAGTGGAAATGTTGTGAGACACACACTATTGGAAGGGTCGCTGGGGCCCTGATGTGGGGGGGGGGATGGCCACTAGTTCTCTCAAAAGGTATAAGGTACTTAATGGAGTGGGAGAGAGGTGGTTATGTTTTGGAGGACTGGGAGGGGCTCACCCTCTGAGTGCCCAGGGGCTGGGCCTCAATTATCTCTTAAGCTTCCGACGTGTAAATAGAGCAAATATATACTGTGTATTGATGGGTGCAAGCCCATCAAAAGGAGAGTATGTGGTTGGTGGCACCCCCCCCGTGCTGAGAGGCTATACATGGACATTTATTAACTGGAAATATGAAACAATTGAGTTAACTGGTCTCACTCATTAGAAGACAATAAATTAGTACAGGTCTGGGGGGTACGCGGGGAGGGTTGGGGGACAGAAGCTCGGGGCTGACCTGCAGATTGCCTTAAGGAGTGTCCTCCTCATGTTACACAGGCTCCACAGTAACAAAGGAGTGCAGTTGAGGAGGGGGAGGGAGTACTAGAAAGTACAAACATAGGGGAAGAATTATTTTTTCTCTCTTGAATCATTAAATAGTAGAGATAAGGGGTGGAAGGGCTGATCATAATTTGTTTAATATAGACGAGCTGGTAACTTAAGGGGGGGGCTTACACAGGTACCAGACATAAAAACAACTGGTCAAGGGGAGGAGTTCCTCATAGAAGGAACAAGATTATATCCTCTCTTTTCCCTTCCGAACATCACCTGAGGAAAGGAGGGGAACAGGAATCCAGAGACCTGGATTCCCAATATTGGAAGTCATAATACTGGATAAGCAATGTTGTTTTATAGGTTACAGTTGTTGTTGCGATTTAATAACTATGTGGTTAAAATGTTTAGTGGTCACAAGGTCTGTCAGAAATGTGCAAGGAAGAAATATGGAAAATGGTCTAGAGACTGGGGGGAGGATAAGGATCCCATATCATGGATACTGTTAAACGAAACATAATGGCTAGCCCAGATATTTGTATATGTTCATACAACGTTAGAGGTCTTACAAACCCAGTTAAAAGAAGCTAAGTAATAGCTCTCATTAAAAGAGCAAAGTCTGATGTCGTGTTACTACAGGAAACTCATATGTCAGCATCAGAACATGCCAAGTTAGCCAAATCTGGATTCCAGGAGGTGGCTGCTGCATCGTAAAAGAAGGGTTGTAGAAGGGGGGTAGCTATATTACTGCCCAATAGGGTTAAATTTAAGCAAGAAGGTGTATTAAGAGATAACGAAGGTAGGTATGTTCTAGTGAAAGGACATCTAATGGGTAAAAAGGTTACATTAGCATCGGTGTATTTCCCACCTGGGTCAAGATATGAAGGATATATTATTAAATTATTAAACCTATTATTAAAATTCCAGGAATGGGGAGAAGGGATGCTGCTGGGTGGAGGAGACCTAAACTTAACCTTGAATCCACAGGTGGTTACCACATCCAGAATCCCTAGAAAGGAACACAAAATAGCTAGAAAGGTTGCTAAACTACTAATGGAACTGGGTATGGTAGATGTGTGGAGGGCAATGAATGGGAGTAAGAGAGATTATACATAACATTCAACTCAATATCAAATGTATTCCAGATTAGATTACTTCATACTTCCTAAGGAGGATATAACCAGGATGTGTGATAGTTGGATAGGAGATTTTGTTATGTCAGATCATGCTCCCATTTATATGAAAATAAAAATCAGTAACACAAGGAAATATACTTTTTGGAGGCTAAACGCTTCACTACTGGGAGATGAAGAAGTAAAGGAGATTATCAAAGATACATATAAGCAGTATATGAGGGAAAATGATGTGGAAGAAATATCCCCAGCTATTCTATGGGATGCTGCGAAAGCAGTATTGAGGAGCAAATTTGTGGCAATCTCCTTGAAGAAAAAAAAAAGAAAGGGAAGCCAGAAGGGATAAAATAACAATACAAATAAGGGCCCTGGAGGATATGCAAAAAGGAAAAATAAATAAGGAAAGGACGAAGGAATTACAACAACTAAAAAGGGAACTACAGAACATTATGGATTATCAGGTGGAGCAGCAATTACTTTTCATGAGACAAAAATACTATGAAGGAGGACCTAGGGCCTTAAAGTTATTGGCAGGATGCCTAAGGGGGCAAAGGGCAAGAGCTTGTATAAATTCCATTAAAAACCCTCATACAGCAAAATTTGAGACACAGATACCAGAAATAGTGAAGTCTTTAAAGACTTTTATGCCAACCTATATACACCAGACCCAGAACCAGTGAGAGAGAAGGTAACTGCCTTTTTGAATGATCTCAGGCTACCGACATTAAGTAAAGAGCAGGGGGAAAAATTACTTGTACCCATAGGAGCAGAGGAATTTAAGGAAGTTATTGAGAATTTAAAAACAGGAAAATGTCCAGAAACCGATGAGTTGCCTCCAGAATTCTATAAAACCTTTAGGGAATTGCTACAACCTTTGTTAATAAGAGTTTATAAAGGCGTGATGGGAGAATGTGGATGTGCACCACCATTCTGGACCAGGGCAATTATCTCGGTACTGCCCAAGCCGGGAAAGAACCCAACCAAATGCCCCTCATATCGTCCGATCTCACTATTGAATAATGATTATAAGATATTAACAGCCATATGGGCTAGGAGACTTCAACAACTCCTCCCGGGACTCATACAACTGGATCAAATGGGGTTTGTCCCAGGACAACAGGCACAGGATAATTTAAGAAGAACAGTCCATATCATAGATCAAATTATTAAGACAAAAACACCTTCAGTCCTGTTAAGTTTAGATACTGAAAAAGCATTTCACAAGGTGTCTTGGAGTTTTATGGGAGCGGTCCTTTCCTGGTTTGGGCTGCCGGAGGAGTTCCAGAGAAGGATTTTTTCGGCTTTATGAAGGAGCCAATGCCTATGTAAGAGCAGATGGCCATATCTCTTCTAATTTTTTTTTTTTTGGTTAATTATTTTTATTAGTTTCCAACATACAAATGTAACAATGGCATATGAGAGCATTTCAGAGACAGAGTACATTCAGTTTCTATAAACATCAGAGAAGGATTATTCATTATATCCAAAGCCTATGTTTCAAGTGTACATCCATCAGAGAAGTTATAAGATAGACTAGGAATCTGAATGGGTGGGAAGGAAGGCCCTCTTGTCACTGCTCTGCTCTATGACCTGAAAAAATAAAGAACAAATTTAACCTACTAAACTACCTAAGCTGGGTTTCTCGTATACCTACCAATATATGGAGAGCTATGCAACAGATAAATCAGATATTCGGACATTCTTCAACTATAGGGGAAATATATTTCTATGACTAGTTTCTCTTTATATCTCTTCTAATTTTAAGATGGGCAGGGGCACCAGACAGGGATGTCCTATGTTACCATTGTTATTCGCCTTATATATTGAACCATTGGCTCAGGCCATAAGGCAAAGTAGAGAAGTAATAGGAATTAAGGTGGGAGGGGTAGAACATAAACTGGCATTGTATGCTGATGACATACTTTTATATGTGAGTAACCCAGACATGACATTAGACAAAGTGTTCAAAATAATTGACTTTTATTCAACTATCTCTGGATATACCCTGAACAGAACAAAAATGGAAGTATTCAGTTTTAATTATGTCAGCTCAGCGAACATTAGAGACAAATACCCAATGAACTGGGACAGGTAGTGTATTAAATATGTAGGCATAAAACTGGGCACGGTGAACACACAACTATTTAACTTGAACTACCCACATCTGACAGCTCAGTTAAAGAAAGATTTTGGGAGACGGGCTTTGCTACCATTGTCACTTCATGCTAAGGTACAATCCTTGAAGATGAATGCTTTGTCACGATTATTATATCTATTTCAATGTGTACCATGTTTGGTCCCACAAGGAGAAATAGATAAATGGCAGAGGATGTTCCTGGGCTTTGTTTGGGGAGGGGGATACCCTAGGATCAGGAAAAAATTGTTGTACCTCCTGAAAGCTGAAGGGGGCCAGGTGTTACCAAATCTTCTTGCCTACTGGTGTGCAGCCCAGATGAGGATAGCTTTGTTATGGGGTAACCTTCAGTATGATGCACTCTGGAAAATGATAGATATACATGAGCATTTAGATATCCCACTGTGTGCAGTCTTGTTTAGGAGAGAAGGGGACAAACACTTAAAATTGAATTATACAGGAACTAACGCAGTACTAGAAGGATGGAAAAGAAGAACTAGGAAGGGAAACACACAGAAACAGATGTGGAGATACAGGTGGTTTGCGTATAACACACAATTTACACCAGCAGTACAGGATGATTGGTACAAAAGGCAAGTGCAAAGAGGAATGGTTTCCCCAGGGCAATTATTCACAGGGTCCACCATGATGTCCTTTGAAGCTGCTAAACAAAAATTTAAATGGGAAGAAAGAGATCGAATATGATACTATCAAATTAGGAATTATATACAAGATATGAGAAGGAAGTTGGGAAAAGAGGGATTGGAGATGGGTGAGGACGCAGTATTCCACAAAATCTAGGCTTCACCAAATGGAGAAAGAGCTATCTCCATTCTTTATACAAGTTGCATAGCAGATACTCAGTCTACATCAACATACATAAAGGATAAATGGGAGAGAGACCTGGGGGTGTCACTAACTGACAAACAGTGGGAAATAGTTTTGGTAAACATGTGGCATACAACGACTTCTCCAATGTGGAGAGAATTCGGCTGGAAAATTCGAACAAGATACTTTATGTTCCCAACACAGGCTGTACATGGGCCAGGAGGTGGGTCTAGTATGTGTTGGCGAGGTTGTGGGGAAGCCAAGGCCTCACAGGCCCATATCTTCTTGTTAGGCCCAGAGATCCAGGAGTATTGGAGACAGGTGGGTGGACATATATCAAAGTTGTTTGTGACACCTACACCGCCCAATCCGGAACATCTAGTATTGGGAATACACCCTTTAGGCATGAAAGGGAAACATGAAAGACAACTTTGGGGCATTTTAATTGTCGCTGCCCTTAAAGCAGTAACAAGGAGACGGCTGAGGCCTGGACCACTGACATTGGGAGAGTGGGGAGGGATTATAGAGGGAATACAGAGAATGGAGAGAATCACAATGGGGCTCAGAAGACAAACACCCAAATTCCAAAACCAGTGGACAAGGTGGCTGCTATATGAAGCTCAAATAGAAATAATCTGATCAGATAAGTGGAGGGCTGTAGGGGAAGGGAGAATGGGGTGAATAAGACCTAACAAGGGAACTACTGAATTGAGGAAGTTTACAGTTAATATTTAGAAGTTATATGCACAATAGACAGATGACTTTTAAGAGGTGACCAATCTTTATTTTAGTATAGGTTTAAGTGGAGCTTTGATAGCTCTTTATCACTATCACTGGATATAAAGTAACTGATAAGAGAATGTCGTATATGAAACAAACATCTTTGTGACATAAATATTTAGATAAATAATGTGTTAAATGGAACAGATTATGGATGTATAAAATGAACAGAATTGAAAGCTGTGATATATAATCTAATGCTCATGTAGAAAAGAAACTTTTCTCTGACCTAAATAAAAGAGAAGTATTAAAAATTTAAAAAAAAAAGAACCACTGGAGAGAGTGTGGGTCTGCTGGCCACCATGGAAAAAATGTTTTAAATATAACGGGAGCAAGAGACCACTGTCACATATTATGTCGCTATTCAGAGTAGAAAGTGAAACCAATATTAGTCTACCTCCCATAGCGTCACTTCACTCTCAGCTTCCCACAACACAGTCCTGACTGGTTTCTTTCAGAAGACATGCTGGATTGCAATTTAAGATCATAACTGAGACAGATTAGTTGTCACACACAAAACAGCTGACTACATAATTTGACTGAACATCTGATTTCAGTTACCATGGAGTGGAAAAAACAGTCTGTGGCAGTACCTGTTTAAAACCAACCACTTTGGAGCACATTTCGTGGTGTGAATGGAGTGGCAGTGCAGCAATGTTATTATAGACGGATTTGCAAAGTGTCTAAGTACAGGGCGTCCTCATCGTGGTTTTATGGATTATAATGTATTGTTGCCTTATGTCAATTAAGTCGATCAAAAGGGTGGTAGAACTTTGAAATAGCAGAGCTCCAAAGTGACTATGGTTTGTGGGTTCAAGCATCTGAACTTCACTGATAAATACTGTACTCCTTCACCCTGTGCCTTCCTGTAAGGTACTTTTATGTCTACATCACATCCCCTCTCTCCTTCCTGCCCCCCAAGGAGTACATATGCAAGTCCATCTGCATGCCTTATAGGACTTGTGATGCTAATTCTGTACCATCTTTGTTGCCCTCCTCTGAACCATCTGCACCCGAGCAATGTTCTTGCATATAGTGAAGCTCACCAGGATAAAACACAATTCAGCTGCATTTTTCATCACTCTGCAGCAATGGTGCAGCAGTGGTACTGTTAAAAACAATGTAATTTCTATGGCATTTATTCCCTTTTGTCGTGCAGGATACTGTGACATTCACTCATCCTGGCACTGTCACATTTTCATGCTTGACAAAAGGGATTAATTCACATTGAAACTACATTGTTTGCTGCAGAACATCTGATGCAGCATACTACAGATTGCTGTAAAAGAGGGTTTTATCTTGGTGAGCTTCACTGGAAGTACGATCTCACAGAACTGTACACTGTGCTGCAGGTGGTGGCTCACTGGTGGTCATAAAGAAATTGACTAGATTCATCCCACACAACCTGCCCATTCCCAATGCCCAAGAGCCCTACCCTAGTGTGGGGCTATTGACCATACCTGGTCATGGCATCTTCCCTCTCATCACCACCGCTAAGGTTCCCTTATGACTGTCTGATGCAAGTTTAAATTCTTCCAATGTTCTTCCTTCTAAAACATCCTGTGACTAACTGTTCCATGCAACAACCACCCTATCAGTGAAGAACTTTCTAACATTTCACCTCAACTTGCATCCTACTATTTTCAGATAATTCACCCTTGTACTGGCACTATTCCTGCATTAGAAGATGCATTATCCCTTCGCCTTGTACTCTTGATGTACTTGAAATTGTCTCTTATGTCACCTTGTTCCCTCATTTATGCATGCGAGTACATATTGAAGTCCCTTACTGTCTCCTCATGTGTTATCTGGATTAAGCCCTGCATCATCTTATTTGCCCTTCTCTGAACCTTATCCACCCTGTTGATGTCCTTACCAAGGTGTGGCCTTCATAACTAAACACAGTACTCTAGGTGCAACCTTACCAGTGTTTTGTACAACGACATCACCACCTCCTGCCTTCTTCTTGTGATGCCTCTGCCTATGCTCCACAACACGCAACTTTCCTTCACTTCCATCTTTACACTTTGTTTGCATACCTTTATGTCGTCTGAAATGATAACCACCAGGTCTCTATCCTCTGGGGTTACAGTCAACTGTTGACCCTCATCCTCCTGTAGCTTATCCTTGGGTTCTATCTTCACAGGTGCATTACTTTGCACTTCTTTGAACTGAACCTTAGTTGACCATTTTCAGGCATCACCAGGTCTTTCCTCATTGTCTCAACCTGGCATCATGTATCCACCCTGTTGCAGATCATGGTGCCAGCTGAGAACAGACAGATATTTCCCTCCAGCCTTTCTGTGATGTCACTAATGCAGACATTGAATAATAGTAGCTCCAGGACTGCCACCTGACACACCCCTCTGGTAAATCCCATTTCCTCAAGTAGGGTCCCGTTTACCTCAACACCCTGCCTCTACCTTTTTAACTTATTTTTCACACCAACTTTAGCAAAGTGTGCACAGGCCCATACTTCACATTTGGTGAACCAGCCACTTATGCATGAAGGTGTCAAACTACATGCTAAAATAGAAGTAGGCGACGTCAGCCCCCAACCGCTACCACGATTGACCTCCTTTGTCACCCAGTCAAAAAGATATCATATTTATCTGTTATGCTCATCCTCCTGTAAATCCGTGCTGTCTGTGATCTAGGGCACAGATGTGACTGTAAGTACACCAGTATGCTTTCTTTGTGTAGTGACTCCATGACTGTACCTATTACTGAGGTTAAGCTGAATGGTCTATAGTTTTCCCCACTTCCTCTGTGCTACCGGTCTTTTTTTTTTTTTTTTTAACTTTATTTTTTTTTATTATCTTGCATATTGATATACAAAAGTCAGAGACCATATCTTGACAAAGCCATGAAATGACATACATCTGCATGGTATTAACCAATTAATCAAAGGAAAGGTGCATCAAGATATTTTGATACCTCACTGGGGGTAATTGCATATATAAAAGTACACTGTAAAGTAACACAAAAATTATGCTGTGTAATTAAAGCCCAAGAGCAGTATGAGAATTACTAAAGTAACTAAAGTCCAGAAAGCACAAAAGTCCAGCTTTTGCACACCTATAAAGGCATGTAGTATCATACTATTTAACTTCAAGTAAAGTAATTAGATTAATTCCAGGCAGCACATAGAGTGACTCAATATTAAAAATTGCAACTCTATAAACTGTTTATCTACTTTAAAGTTATCCCCTTTAAACCGCCTCCACCTTGAAAAAAAAACAAGTAGTGGACAACGTAACAGTTCCAAAGTAGGAGTTAAGAACATTTAGAAAGTTCTCACAACTTGAGTCAATCCCCATCTTCTTCCTCCGACATACTACCTTCTGCGGGGATCTGGATCTGCTGATGCTCCTGCAAATGCATGGCCCACTTTTCTGCTTCCATAGGGTTTGTAAAAATCCAGACTTTGTCTTTGTATACAATTCGTAACCGTGCAGGATAAATCATAGTGTGGGGAATTGAACAGGCTCTCAGTTTTTGGCGTACACCATCAAATTTCTTCCGCCGAATGCGAGTCGCATAACTGATATCGGGAAAAAGATAAACCCTGTTTTCATCCTGTGTAAGTGTTCCTGCTCTGCGAGCTAGGCGAAGGATCTTGTCCTGAGTTCCCACACCATCCGTGATGAGAAGTAGAGTTCGGGGGGTTTCAGATGCCTCACGGTAGCCTCGTGAGGTAATCCTGTTACACTTTCTGTAGAGCAAATGAAATTGGTTCATCCAGGCAGAGTTTTTCTTGCAGCCATTCCTGTAGAAACATCAAGGGAGATCTCCTTCAATACCTTCAGGAAGCCCCAAAATCCATATCGATGATGGGAGTCTGATTTTCAGAGACTCGAGTCTGGCCTCTGGTGCAAAGTTCTCCTTGATTAGGGTTGCTGTTGCCTGACAGAAGTTTCTGCCTGTCTCTTAGCTTCTCCCATCTCCATCGGAATCTGTTCCACAGTCGATTCCACTAACGTTAGTCGGGTACTGGAAGAGTCCATCTTGGTATTTAGATCAGTGACTACAGAAATCAAACACTGTAATTTGGACCTGATTGAAGCCATAGTTTCCTCCAACGCTTCTGAAGTCGCGGCCTGTACAGAGCCTTCCATTCTCTTAGGCTGTGAAGTCCCTGCAGATATCCCCCCCGTTCCACCTCCTTTTTCTTTACGAGGATTACCCATTTTGCATTTATGGGGATACTCTTTCTGAATCTGCTAAAAGTTCTCCTAAATATTTGGTGGAAAAAGGTAAAATTAAGCGTTTATCAGCAATTAGATGCGGAGCTGGTAAAGTTTGCTGCCTCACAGCTCGGGCTCAACAGCGTCCCCCGTGCTACCGGTCTTTTGAAGAGGAAATACATGTGCCCTACTCCAGTCTGCTGTGTTGAGTGAGTCTGTGAACATGGCTGCCAGGGGTGCCCTTCATTTCCTTCACAGCTGACATAAAATACTTAGGTGTATGCCATCAAGCCCCATTGACTTCTACACCTGTAATGTTTTAGTGCTCCAACAGGAATCCCTCTCCTCTGTGAATGTGGATGTGTTTACCTGCCCCCCTCCCTGTGTGTTTGTTCACCTGTGGTCCATGAGCCCACGTCTCTTCAGTGAATACTGAATGGAAGTACTTGTCGGGTATCTCTGCCATCTCCTGGTAGCCCCCATACACTGTCCATCATCTACCCTAAGCATTAAACACCCCCCCACCCTGTTTTCCTTCTTTCAATTATGTATCATACAGAAAGGCTTATCTACAATCCTCCTCAATTGTGCCAGTCTTGCCTTGGACTTTGCCTTTACACTCCTAACCACCTCCCCTGCTTCCATTATGTTTTTGAGGTACACAACCATGTCTTCACACCTTTAAGTCTCTTAATGTTTCCGCAAACTCTTCATTTTGGCCCTTACTGTTTCCGCCTCCTCTCTTGAGAACCATAGTGGTTTCCTCCTCTTCCGACCATCCTAATGCACTGTTTGGCCACCTTCTCTGTGGATCTCTTCAGTTGTTCCAACTGTTCATCAACCCCTCCACTATCTTCCTCCACAACAGCGTGTCTTTGATACAAATCCCCATTTCATCAGAATCTACCTCTCTTAAAAACCAAGACCCTTGTCATACAGTGACATGACTGTTTCTACAGTATGTCTGTCCGAAAGTACAACTTCCTCCCATAATGTATTCAGAAGGGGAAGTTAGATGTGTGTCACTAGTTGTCCCCCTAGTTTTCTTAGGTTAATCACGGCCCTAACCATTGCTGAGAACACCATCTGTTTTCTGAGTTCTTTCAGGACCATTTCTTCTGTGAATGGACTGGTATTGATCCCCCCAATCCAGAGTGGTTATATATATTGTTTGGTTTATTTACCATCACCTGTTCTTTTTGTAAATAGTGCTTGGCATTTTTCAGAATCCCTGCTTTTTTACTGACTGACTAAACTAAGTATTGCAGCAAAGTAAATGGTATGACACATATGGGTACTGTTTATCAATGGGGGTGCCAACTTGCCAAAAATGGTGGGGGGGTTACACAGGTGCAGGTGGGGAAGGAGATCAGATCATGTGTACAAAACTGAAGGTGAATTGCAAGAAACTGGAATGTGGAATGGTGGGTTGGAAATGTTAGAATATATTACTTCACATAGCGTGTGGTGGACAAACTGAATAGTCTTCTCACAGGCAGTGGTGGTGGTGAGCATAGCCCAGTGGGGAAAACCTGCATGTGGTCGGTACAAGGGAACCATCTAGGTTGAAAGTAGGTGGAAAATACATTCACAAGTTAGGGTGAGTGGTAGTAAATTGTAGTGTGACTTACGAGTAGACTAAACTGCCATTGCAGGCCTTCTCTGCTGACACTTCTTATGTTTCTATGATTGGGTGGAATAAAGAAGGTCAAAAACAAAGCTGCACAAACACGAAGCTGTGAGCCTGGGTAATAGACAGATACAAAACACACAAGAGGCTGAAGAGAACACTTTGTTTCTCACAAGTAGTAGCAGCAGTGGGAAGGGTAAAAGGAATCATCTTCAAGAAGTATTAAGCATCACACGGAGAACGGGATAGGGAGGTGTATAAGAGACATATTAACAAATTAGTAAAATGAATTATTGTGTCGAGCCTACTCGAAGAGAGGAGCCTAGCAAAGTCAGAAATGGTGGTAGTAAAAGTATTAATACAGTTGGGACAAATTACTGCTTACTCAAGGGTGAGGCTGGAGACTGTGTGTAGGTGGACAAGACGCAGGCAGACATACTGAACCAGTGTTTTGTTCCATATTCACGTAAGAAGGGGATGAGGCAACAAGATGAAGGTTCTAAGGGTGGGGGCCACAGTGGTACAGTGGTTACAGAAGTTGGTAAGCAAAAGAAGATGCAGGGTATTATGGAATGGGGAGGATCTGAAGCAAGGAAGCTCAAAGTTGCTCTACTGCCGTGTTCTTTCATGAAATAAAAATCAGCAGCAGAGTGACGCACAAGAGGGGGTGGATTGGATGAGAAGGGGTCTAAAACATATCAGTGGAGTGAACAAAGGATTAGCAGGTGTGGATGAATGATAAAAAAATAGTAAGGTTACGCACATGGCGTGAGATAACAGAAGGGCAATATGAAAAATGGGAAGGGGAGGTAGTGAGAGCAGCTGAATAGCAAAGGGACATAGGAGTCATCATAATAGATTCCCAAAAGGGGACAACTCATTGTGAGTTACATCATGCATAGCTCAAGTGCACTTTGACCATCATGGGACCAATGGTACACCCATGGACATGAAAGTGATAAGGTAAGATTCATTTACTGTGACCATGTACCTAGCCATACGCAAACAAGCATAGAACCATTGAAACATAGAAGTTGATGGCAGCTAAGGACCACAAGGCCCATCCAGTCTGCCCATTTCTTTTTCTACCTTATAAATGTACCATTGGCCTTTGCTCTGTCAATGGCCTATCTATTCATACTCATCTGCATTGCTCCTTTATGTCTATCCCATGCCTGCTTGAAGCCCTGCACTGTATTCATATCCACCACTTCCTGAGGTAGGCCGTTCCATGCATCCACCACCCTTTCTGTGAAAAAGAACTTCCTCACATTACCCCTTAATCGGCCTCCCTGTAATCCCATGCTGTGTCCTCTTGTCCTGCTATTTTTCTTATATTGAAACATGTTAGACTCTTTCACCTTGTTAATGCCCTTAAGGTGTGTGTTTTGATCATATCACCTCTCTCCCTCCTTTGCTCTAGGGTATACATATTGAGCTCCATTAATCTGTCCTCATATGTTTTCTGATGCAGTCCGTGCACCATTTTGGTTGCCCTTCTCTGGACTGCCTCAATTTGGTTAATGTCCTTGTGAAGGTGTGGCTTCCAGCACTGCACGCAGTACTCCAGATGGGGCCTAACCAGTGTCTTCTAAAGAGGGATCATTACCTCCCTCTTCCGACTTGTGATACCCCTACTAATACACCCCAACATCCCCCTAGCCTTACCTACTGCTTTAGTGGTCTGCTTGGATGATTTCAGGTCATCTGTGATGATGATGCCCAAGTCTCTTTCCTTGTGACTGCCAGCAACTCCTCTTCCATCCTATAGGTGGCTTCAGGGTTTCTCTTCCCTATGTGCATGATCTTGCACTTCTTTGCATTAAACCCCAGTTGCCACTCTTCCAACCATTTTGCTAGTTTATCTAGATCTCTTCTCATTCTGCCCACCCCATCTGGATCATGACTCTGTTGCAGATCTTGGTGTCATCTGCAAATAGACAAACCTTACCCTCCAGTCCATCTGCAATGTCACTGATGAAGATATTGAAGAGGACTGGCCCCAAGACTGATCCCTGAGGTACCCCACTTGTGACTTGCATCTCTTCTGACTGTATACCGTTTGCCACCACTCTGTTTTCTGCCCGCCAACCAGTTTGCCACCCAGTTGACCAACTTCTGACCCACCCCCAGTCTACCCAGCTTATTAATCAATCTTCTGTGTGGAACAGTGTCGAAAGCTTTGCTGAAGTCAAGGTAGGCGACATCAACTGCTCCCCCTTGGTCCACCATTCTGGTTATCCAGTCAAAGAAATCTATAAGATTAGTTTGACAGGACCTTCCTTTTGTAAACCCATGCTGTCTTGGATCCTGTGCTCCTATGGATTCCAGGTGTTGCATGATCCTTTCCTTAAGGAGTGCCTCCATAATCTTGCCCACTACTGAGGTAAGACTGACTGGTCTGTAGTTCCTGCCTCCTCTCTGCTACCACTCTTGTGGGTGGGATCACATAACCCTTCTCCAGTCTTCTGGGACCTCTCCTATGCTCAGAGACTCACTAAACAGTTCTGCTAATGGCTCTGCTAGTTCCACCGTTAGCTCCTTTAGTACCCTGGGATGTATGCCATCTGGTCCCATTGCCTTGTCCACCCTGAGCTTATTGAGCTCTTGTAGGACCCTTTCTTTTGTGAAGGGACTAGAGCACACCTCCCCCGTGTCCATGGTGCTGAGCTGTGGGCCCTGCCCTACTTTCTCTTCAGTAAATACTGAGCAGAGCTATCTATTTAGGATAGATGCTTTTACGTGGTCCTCCTCCTCACACTCTGCAGCAAACATAGCATTCTGCTCTGCATATGAGACTACATAAGAGGGTATGCCTCTGCTGATATTGGACATCAACTTGGGTAAACAACACATGTTGTAAGGGAACTGACACTTACTCATACAGTACATACTGCGCCATGCATTGCCTCCATTGTACTGCTGGCGGTATTTATATTATGCAGTGTACAGTACATCAGGGTCCAGCACAAAATGAGTTGAACGCAGGGTTCTCTGTAATGCAGTCCACATTGACATCTTCCTTGCCATGATCACGCAGTGTCCACAAGTGCACCTAAAGTGAAGATGACAGATGGCAACTTACGACTTATTGTCCACGAAAGGCCCTAAGGTGAATATCAAGAGATTCACACTCCTTTTGAAATAGTCAGTTGCCAAGCCACGCAGAAAAAATATTGTTACATTTAACACATTTTTAAGGGGGGGAACCAGGCTGTGCACTAACTTGTTTTTGTTGATGTATGCTATATGCAGTAGCACTTCGCATTTAGAATCCCATTTAACCTGTGTGAATGAGCAATGGTGAGCAGCTAATATTGGATACGGTTTGTAAAGGAGACGTATGGGTTTCTCATTTGGCTAGCTCCACACCAGCTACCAGCACATTAACAAGCCTATTTTATGCAGATGTACTCTATATAAAAGAAACCTTTTGAGGAAGATGCAGTGTAGACTACTGACCTAGCTGATAAGTGGTCAACCTCAATGCTGGTAGCTGGGTGACTTCACAGCAGTGCCATGAGGTGAATAGCAAGAGACCACCACTCTTTTGGTAATTAAATTTGGAAGTTGCCAATCCATGCAAAAAAAAAATATTTATTGTTACTTTTACCCCTTTTTTGCGTGTAGGGGGGAGGCTGTGCACTGACTTGTTGTCTTTCTTGACTTACAAGGTGGGAAGGGTCACGAAGGGACATGACCTGAAGTTGGACGGGGCTATGTTCGGTAGGAAGATGAGGAGGCACAGTTTAACAGAGAGTGGTGTCTGGATGGAATGCAGTCCTGGAAGTCCTGAGGACAGTGGACAGCTGTAAGCGGTGTTGAGATAGAGTGGGCAGGGTCAGTACACATCAGAACAGGATGGGTAATCGGACTGGGAAGGGGGGATGAAGGTAAGTGATTGGTTGTGGGGGCAGCTGCACTAGTATTAGACTGCGAGCTGCACACCTGGGCAGACTTGATAGACATATGGGCCTTTTTGAAGGCTATTTCTTATGTGTGTATGTTCATAGAGACACCCAGTATTTGATGTAACAGAAATGGGGTTGCCATATAGTCCACCAGTGCCTCTGTGTTACTGTTCATTCCCCACTCAGCCAGATAATTTATATCCTATTAGCTGTTTATGGATTTTGTTCATGCTTTTCCATGCCAGTTGCCCTCGCATCATTGGCATGTGCATAAGTGTGTGGAGGCACAAGCACACAGCGCAATCCATGGTGTGCCACCCTACCCATTGTCTGACACCCACCTATGCCATCACTGGACATTCACATGATGACAGTGGAAATGCAGACAGGTGACACTCCATCCCAGGTGAGGAGAGACAATGCTTGATCATACTCCCAATCTCCACCCTACCGTGATGGCACCCTGACGTCCCAAGTTCATTCCTGAATCCATGTCAGTGGCGTGACATGAGGTGTGGCGGTCTGCACCACAAACTTCTATGACACTTGGAACATCAACTGGATTCATTAAAAAACATAGTTATTCATGTGTTATCATGGTACATAGCACAACATACATCAGAAATTGTGATGCACCTCATTTACTGTGCTCCCTTCCATGTAATTTATGGACAGGTGCAACAGTATGGGAGGTTTCCACCTATACCTTGCCAGTCAATGATGCCTTATCATCAGCACCTGAATGGATGTCATGAGTGCCATGCATCAAACCCATATGCGGCCTTGTATTTGTCCTCATTTGCCATCTCCTTTCCAAACTACCCCCTACGCTACCAAAGCACACACTTTGTGTCATACGCTCATGAGCCCATTGCAGCCATGCTCCCCCACAACCCCTCCTAGAAACACCTGTGAGTGCATGTTGGCACCTCAACAATGGCCAACACATTTCCCAAGTCACATACAGTGGCGTCCCCCAGGATGAAACACAATTCTGCAGCATTTTGCAGCACTCTGCAGAGTGCTTCAGAAGACCTACTGAACAAAAGCAATTTAATTTCAATGGTAATTAGTCTCCTTTGTCATTCAGGAAAATGTGTCACTGCCAGGATGAAGTGAATGCCACAGTTTCCTGCATGACAAAGGGGACTAATTGTCATTGAAATTACATTGCTTTATTCAGTAGGTCTGCTGCAGCATACTGCAGGGTGTGTTAAAAGTGTGTTTCATACTGGGGGACACCACTGTGTGTGTGAAAAAATAGCAGAAACCAGCATCAATGCACTGACAAGGGCCAAATTAAGGTATAGGCAACACAGGCACAGGCCTAGGGCCCCTGCCTGGCAGGGGGCCCCCAGCAAACCCCAACATATATTTCCTATGTATCATTTTCTTTCTGCTGGAGCTGCATGTTTTTTGTAAAGGACTCAGCCACTGAGTAAGGCAGGGGCAGAATTGTGACATGTCTCTCACCTCCCTAATTAGGTGTTAAGTGCAGCTGAGAGCTTCAGAGGTCCCAGCCAGGCTGACCTTTAAGGTGTGAACAAGTCCATTTCCTTTACTTTGTCTCCCACACCCATTTAGAATCCCAGTTTAGAATCTTACTCTTAACTATAAAAGATTAACAGTGCAATTCCTTGTGTATGCTTTATATTTAACCTCACTCCTAAAATTAAGATTTTTTTTGTGTCTAGTTTTCCAATGGTAAATTATATGTGCCTACCACTAGAGGGCCTCAGTATTTTTTTACTGTAATCCCTGCCTCACTTCCCTTGCTAACATCACTTTCAAGCGATGTGGGATTGTGATACCTCACAACCATATCATGCTACCAAAAGCAATGGATTTTCTTCACACCACACTAGAAATACTTCTCTTAATTGCTGTGTTCAGCCAAGGTATACCACAAGAACCTACGCAACAACAAAAGAAAGGAATTACCTTCCTATAGAACATCCACTATGACCCCGGCATTATAACCAGTAATCTGGTATACACTTCCAATGTCTTGTGGACTGTTCCTTGGCTCCTGGTGCACCTGCAATCCATCAGGGAATTTGGGCCTTGCTTGCCACTGTCATTGCTGCTTAGCCTTACTGTGATGCACATAAAAAGAAGGAAGAGGTCAAACTCATGTCAATCTCACAAGTTGAATTTCAAGCTTGCGAAAGGTTTCATGCTTGCACTCATACTAATGTTGTTGTTACTGTCTGGAAATGAGCACCCTAACCCTGGCCCAGCAAGATCTGCTTCACCTAGCAACACAAACAAGATTGGTTCAATTGTGTTGGCGTCTATCAATATCTGTAGCCTGTTATGTAAGATAGATAGACTCCAAGCTTGGGTCACACAGCAAAACCCTGACATCCTGTCTATAGTGGAAGCATGGCTTTCCCCGAAGATCCCTGACTTGGCTGTTGCTATACCTGGTTACCCCATCTTTAGACAGGATAGACTCACAAAACGAGGGTGTGGCTGTGCCATATACATCAAGGATGCACTCATGGGACATACATTACCTATGGATAGTGTAGGCAATGCCACCCAGGCATTGGCCATAAATGTTCTACTTGGGGCCCACAATAAAGCTCTAACAATCGTGTCCATCTACATACCACCTAAGAACCAATTCACAGGCTTCCATAGCTTGATGGAGTACGTTATGAACCTGCCCCATAATGATGAAATGATAATTATGGGTGATTTCAATGTCAACTGGCATTCCCCTGAAGTAAGTTCCTTTAAGGATACAATCTCTGCACTCAACCTTACCCAGCTTGTTCTGTCACCTACTAGAGCTAATTATAAGATGGGTACGAGTATCCTTTTTGACTGTATACTGTCCAGTCATCCAGATTATATCACAAACGTGAATGTTCTCTCTGATGCATTAGGTGACCACTCCCCTATTACCTGTAACTGGTCAAATAAATTCAATAAACCTCTCCCCAAAACAATTTTCAGCAGGGTGCTAAAGCGGGGACACCTGGAACCCCTGAAACACTTCTGTAGCATTGACTGGTCATTACTTGATGCCACAAAGGTTATAAATATAGCTTTGGAACACTTCATCAAGCACTTTAATGAAGCTCGCGATATCCATGCTCCCTTGAAAAGAATGAAAATCCGAGGCACCATCAATCCCTGGTTATCCGCCAACCTCATTAGTCAGATGATCACAGAGATAACCTCTGGTGTCGTGCAAAGGCTACTTGTAAGCATGCAGATGTATAAAAATATAAAACTGCCAGGAATAAGTGCATCCGAGCTATTCGCGTCAAAAAAACCAAGTACCATAGGGAACAGCTTGCTAACACTTGGGGTGACAGTAAGAATTTTTGAAACAATATAAAAGATGTAACAGGTAAAGATGCTAAGATTGCACCCACCATGCTAAATATTAATGGAGCCCCCAACCTTGACCCATTGACCACAGCCAGTGTTTTTAATAATGCATTCACTAACCTGGGCAGTGTCCTCCCACCAGACTTCCTCAAGGACATCACTGAAGACAATGAACTGCGGGCAGATGATTCACTTCCTGCACCATCTCCTTTCTGCTTCAAAGAGGTCCCACTGTATATGGTCAGGAAATTCCTAGTAAAAGTACTCGGGGAAGTCAAGGCATAGTGGTGATTCCTTAGACCTCAAATTAGTTGCCCTTACCATTGAAGAAATACTGGTGCTCATTGCAAAGATTCTAAACCTCTCACTGAGACTGGCACAATTCCCCCAAATCTGGAAGTCAGCCCTTGTTACCCCCGTTCACAAACATGGAGACCACACTATACACACAAACTATAGACCTATCTCTACACTTCCACCTCTGTCTAAGGCACTTGAGCGCATAGTTGCAGATCAGCTGGTGGAGTATATGGAAAATACTAGATCCAGTGTTCCCAGCAGCATGGATTTAGAAAGCGACATAGCACTACCATAGCACTGCTGGAATTCACTGGTTTCATTCACCAATCTCTAGATCAAGGTAGATTTATGGGTGCTGCCTTTGTAGACCTCACAAAGGCCTTTGATACAGTGAACCACGCTCTACTTCTCAAGCAACTGTCCTCAATTGGCTTCTCAGCAGATACTGTGTCCTGGTTTAAAAGCTATCTTGCAGGCCGCTCCCAATGGGTGAAGATAGGTAATGTCACCTCTGACCATCAACATGTCCGCTCTGGAGTACCACAGAGCTCCATACTGGGTCCACTTCTCTTTAGCATCTTTCTTAACAATCTCCCTCACTCCTGTCACCAGCAGATCCTCCTTTATGCAGATGACATGGTCATATACACTAGCAACACTGACCCTGAACTACTGGAACACCAACTTCAACTCTGCTTTGAGGAAGTGGAGGACTGGTTCAGAAAATGCAAGCTGATTCTGAACTACAAAAAAATGAAAGTTATGTTGCTCAGCGAATCAGCAGTGTTCACAGCAAACACAGATCTAGTGCCCTAACCATCAGGAACTCTGGCATCCTGCTTGAACAAATTCAATATTTCAAATATCTAGGGGTAACCGTGGATAACTCGCTATCATATGCCCAGCATGTTGAGAATGTTGCCAAGTTTACCAGTATCAAGATACAGTTACTCCATAGGCATAAACACAATCTAATGCCTGAAACCCTTTTACTAGCTATATATAGCTCCATAGTATCCATTGTTGACTATGGTCTGGTTACCTATTTCTCAGCTCCCACCACTACCCTCCACAGAATTTCAGTGACACGCAATAAAGCATGCCAACTTCTTACTGGAGCAGCACACCCTTACCCACACATGTGAACCTTGTTCGGGTACTTAATGACCTCCTAATGGCGAGAGATCAAAAGGCTTGTACCATCTTGGTCCTTCTTGATCTCTCAGCAGCCTTTGACACTGTGGACCACGGAGTGCTTTTAGAGATGCTGTGGTTCCTTTGTGGACTGTCAGGTACAGTCCTCAAATGGTTTCGATCTTTCCTCGTAGGCAGGTCTCAGAGGGTGGTCACAGGAATTTATTCCTCTGACACCCTCCCCCTGTCCTGTGGGGTGCCGCAGGGTTCCATATTGACGCCCATGTTGTTCGCAGTGTATATGCTGCTATTGGGAGATATCATCAGATGATACGGCTTGAGTTTTCATTGCTATGTAGATGACACTCAGCTATATATGTCCTTTGTGCTTGGACAGATTGATGCAGTCTCTGTGCTAAATAGTTTCCTCTCCGAGATCAAAGACTGGATCAACTCGAGCTGGTTGAGACTGAATCCGGATAAGACTGAAGTGCTGGTCGTGGACCCAGGTCGCCCGAGGGCGAGTTCTGGGACTGGGCACATGTCGGGCCTATGGCTTGATGGTGTCCAGCAGCCTACCTCAGACCGGGTGCGTAACCTGGGCTTAATTTTTGACGATGGTCTGACCCTGGTTTCTGACTCTGAAATATCAGGTGTCGGCTGTAGTTAAACCCTCATTTTACCATCTGAGGAATATAGCCCATGTGAAACACCTGGTTCCTCCGGGCTACCTTCCAACATTGGTCCACACTTTCATTACTGCCCGTCTTGATTACTGCAATGCCCTCTACCTAGGGCTATCTGGGGTAGATATTTGCCACTTGCAGCTAGTGCAGAACACTGTGGCCAGGCTGTTGACCGGTGCCTCTAGGACCAGTCACATTACGCCTGTGCTGCGCGAGCTTCACTGACTGCCAGTTCAGTGGCAGATCACCTTTAAGGTAAGTTTGCTTACTTTCAAGGCCCTACATGAACAGGGACCTGACTACCTGAAAGATCTCTTGACTCCCTATTCCCCCAATCGTCCTCTCCAATCCGCCAACAAGGGATTGCTAGAGGTTCCCAGGGTATGTTTGAAAAGGTCTGGGGCTCCCGCCCTTTCATTTGCAGCACTGACCCTGTGGAACTCTCTACCTCGTAGCTTAAGAGAGTGCCTGACCGTCAGTAGCTTTAAAACTATGCTAAAAACGTATTTATTTACTCAGGCTTTTCCAGACTGATTTTAAATAATTTATACTGCTGTTGTTTTTATGTACTGTGGCTCTTGTCTGTACAGTGCCTTGATTTAGAAAGGTGCTTTATAAATAAAGTGTTGGTTGGAACTGTATGTGCAAACAGGTTGGCTTCAGCTAAATGGGAGGATTCACTATCAAACCAGCGTGATAACTAAAAATGCAGTTCTTGGGCTCCTGCCTTCTGGTGATACGAAACATACTCAACCCCCCTTGCAGCTCCCAGCACAAGCATAGCTCAGTCAACCAACTCTTCTCTGCCCCAAGATGCTGGACTACACAAGGCAATGATCGTTTGCATATAGAGCACAATATGGTTTAATGCGCTGCCCAGTGATATCTCTTCCTTACCAAAATTGGGACCATTTAAAGGCACTCTTCATCAGCATCTTACAGCTAACAGTTCATGTGACTGTTTCAACTGACATGGCACTACCTCAGCAATATTGACACATCCTTGTGTACCTACTTCTTCCCCTTTCTCTGTGAATGACCACTTTCACCCTAACCGCTCTGCTGTATTGCCTGCCTCCTTCCCTGATCTTTTTTTCTTTCACCTCACCCCTCTCACCCTCCACCTTCTTTCCACTGTTTATCTTCACTTACCTGAACTTTTGTTCACCCAAATCTACCTATACCTATTTGACAAAGTACCTTGGGCTGCCTCCTTTTATTAGGTTATTTTTGATTTCCTACCAAGTCATGGTTTTAATTTTAGCTGCAATATTAATGCCATATTGTCATTTTAAATATTTTTTGTTGTCAAAATGTTATGTAATACCATCCGTTGTATGTCTGTCACCCTTCCCACTGACGTGGAACCTTTGTAAAAGAGATGTTATGTGCTCAAAGGTATTGTTATCTGAGAATGAATGAATGAATAAATAAATAATACATCAAATACAATAAATGTCAATGGTACAATTAGAAATCATACTCTTTTTTATAATTCTCTCATCTCAGTTATACTGAAGTTCTGACTTTGATACAGCTCTGTTTTCAGGTTAAACAAACGAATGTACTTTCAGATTCCCATCAGTAAATCTTGCCGTTCATGGATCCTGGCTTAATTATCAATAGCAGAAATGTTTGATCCTGGGAATGATTTCCAATGCTTCCAATAATCACTCAATTTGCAGTATAATCTCTTAAAGTTCATAAACCCCCTAGGAAACCACAAACCTAGCTCCTTCACCACTCAGGACCTAGCCTCTTTTAGAGATGGGTCCCTACCCTACTCAACAAAAGTCCCACATCCTGGTTCACACTACCCGACAGGAGAATATGATGACACCCAGACTCTGAGTGCACACATGTGTGTTTGGGGGTTGGGGCTTTGGAGAAGTGCAAATCATGACATTTTGCTTACAAAAACATATTTTTACCAGGCCAATTAGTAATTATTTTCTCTAAATTATCAAAACTCAGGCTATTGTTATTTTTCCATACTGATAGTATCAGTTTCATTTGTTTTGAAGCATTTTATGCCACTTTTTAGGGACAGTAAGAACATTTTTTTCATGTTTCAGTAACTGATATGCAATAGCCAAGAAGTGTGGTCATGGTGAAGGAGCATGGTTACAGTGAGGGGGGGGGCCCAGATTTCTCTTGGCCTAGGGCCCCAGGTTGCCTTAATCTGGCCTTGGCACTGACAAGAGTACAGTCAGCCTCAGTAATGTGCTGGAAGCTGCACTTATATTCCATCATGTGCGGTAATTCTGATCCATACGCAATAATTAGTGAATAAATCCAGAGATGGGGGGGCCCCTTGATAATTGCCTTCGGGTCGCCCAGATCGTCAGGTGTGCTTTTCATCTTGTTTAGGCATCAGATTATCTTTCAGTAAAATGCTGCACAAGGTTTACACAGACAAAAGAGTCAAAGTCGGAGGGTTTAACACTCCATTGTCTGCATTTATATCAACTATGTGTTGATCCCTTCTAAGTAGCTCTGATTGGTTTTATAATTTCTTGCGGTCTGTCTACCAGTGTGAAATATTTCTTATTTGGAGACCACAGCAAGTAGAATGTTGTAATAGAATCGTATGCTCTGTTCTGTGAAATGTGACCCAGCCATTGTGCTGGTCACTAACCAGAATTAAGGTGTGTGCGTGGTGCCACATTGATCACAGAAACATAATACTAACTCTACACAGCAACAAAAAATAAAAATAAAAACAAAAACTGGAATGAGTGAACATTACACTGCAGCCATGGTGCTCTGATTAGTTGACAGTTGGTTTCAGGTGCTGTCTGAACATCAACAGTCAGACAAAATGGAGGGGCAGTGCAGTGTTTGTCTTATTAGGCAAAATATAAAGCTGGCAGCAAACAGAGCCTGCTTCAGTTCAATCTTGTAACAATTTGAACGGTGACCATCACCATTTCTCGTGGGCAAAGCTTATGAGGTGGTTTGCAATGGAACTGTCACTACTAACAGATGCATATGTGGGAAGGCCAGTTGCTGACACTGGCACTGTATCTGCACAATCACCGGGCATACCAAGGCAGGTGTTGCTGATGGCACAGATATGGATGTGTCAGGTGCAATATGAAGAGCAGTTTGCAGGGACCATATTGAAAGCTTCATCGCCAAAGAATTTGCAGTGCAGAGACCAATGTAACAGCACGAGATATGCAGTTTTTTTTATAAACAGTATTGCTACATGCATGCATTGTCTCTAATTGTTCTCTAAAGATGAAGTAAATGCAGAGCATGCACCCGCCATTACCACTAGATGCTTAAGCAATATACCATGACAGGGAGTGGGTATATTGGTGGATTTATCATGCCTGGTGTCGTTCGGTCACTAGGTGCAGCCGAGTGACTTAACCACACCAGAAGTGGTAAATCCACCAATATACCCACTCCCTGTCATGGTATATTGCAATTATACAATGTTCAACTTGTTGTTTTTGTTTTTATAGTGATATAAAACTTTACTGTGGGTATACGGGAGGATTTATCACGGTCATGTGATGTGTTTTGACCAATGAGGTTACAGGATTTTCATACCCCATTGTATAATGGGCAATATATGTTAGTAGCATTCCCCACTGCATCTTACACTTAGTTTGTGTGCAATTTGGGCACCATGGTACTGGACAGTGACAAAGCATCTGGTGGTAACTGACGGTGCAGTAAGCACAGTTCGAGCGGGTTAGATGCAGATACAAGGCTGCTGCAGCAATAACCATAAACAAAAGTATGGACCAGCCCCAAATGTAACATTTGATCTGTAGAGCAACTTGCATCAAACAGGGGATCAGGTGAAGTCAGAATGTGGGAAGCGTGCAAGTTTGTAGATTATCTCCCGTGGTGCACACCAGCAGATCACATTACACTTGTACATTGGTGCTAAATTTGAGGCCGCAATTAGAAAAATACAGGCTGGCACATGTCCCCCAACCAACCTCCATAATCCTAAAAGACATCAAGGAACAGCTACATCACTACCCTGTAGACTCCAATCAACAGTAACTGTACAGCAGTACCTTTGCAGGAAAAAAAATGAACTCATGGGTGGGCAGCATGTGCATCGGGGAACAGGCAAGTAACCACAAGGGAAGTAAATGTTAGACAAGCTGGGATCGGGGAAACAACTGAGAGGATTACAGTAAGTTGTGGTCAAGCACTGTGGGGTCAGAATGAGCGAGTGGACAGGTGCCATTCCCATGGCGAAGTGTGCCAAGGTATAGTATGCCCAGTTATGTCTGACCACCCTGTTCCGGAGCATGGACCAAGGCAGTGTGTTCTCTGGTGCCACAGTGAGGCTGCTGGGACAAATGCCATGACTCATAGTTTGTGATCGAGCTCACGTGGTTCGCCTGTATCGGAGAAACCAAATAGAAGGTCACACACCCAAAAATTGCCAGTGACAATAACGTTCCTAGGTGGATAGCGACACATATGAGCACTGAGGTTCCTATTGCAGCTCTCTAGTAATGGCTACGAATCATCAGTAACTGTACTGCCTGCACCTGCAGTTACCACTTGATGATATGACCATGATAGGTGGCATTATTCAGCATCTCTCACCAATCTGTAGTGTTAATACTGACCGGGTGTTGGACTGTGCTGGACCAGTGCTGTGGCAAACTGGTCATTATACAATGGCAAGAAATAATCTAGCACACTGATTGGTTAATGAAACCCAGACACAGTGATGTTATTACACGATAACATCACTGTATCTAGGACAGGCAGCGAAATCACCGCATAACCATTAAAAGGATCACTGCCCACTTCATGTGCGCCCAGGGAAACATGACAGTTTTAAGTCTCTCGTCTTCACTCCCCGCCCCCCAAACAAATGAGCCACTCATAGAAAACAAAACAGTAATCATACAGGCTCATGCCCTGTTTTTCTTTTTTCTGGTTTTCTGCTCTGGTATCAATCACCTTCACTGAGCCGTGCATACCGTAACTGCCACTCACTTGATTAAGTAAAGGCCGTTCACTTCAAGATGCACCAACCATGTCATACATCACTGTAAAAACAACAATAAAGTGCCCAGAAAAATTTACATTTTCATCTCCTGTTTTTAATTTTCCCCCGAAGCAAGCTGCTTCACTGAGCTGCACAGACCGTAACTGTCGGTCACGTGAATCAGTGAAGCTGTTCACTTCAAAAGCCTGTACCATGTTGTACAGATTGCTCCCAAAAAAAAATACAATATTCACATTCTGTCCCTATATAGGTGAAGGTGACATGTGGAGACACAGCTCTCACTTTCTACTCCTCTTTACTGTCATGCCAGAGTAAACGCGAGCTCTTTCAGTCCTCACCGCTCACTTGTTCCCCCACAGATCCACAAAAAGCAAGCAGTAAAACCATGTTCAAAACCTGCTGAATTAAATTACCTGGCCACTAAGAATTCTGTCTGTCTGTGTCTAGTGAGGCGACACAGAACACAAAGTGCCACAGAAACACTGGAGTGGATAAGTGAATCATAAAGCAGCAGCCCCACCTACTGGACTATTTTTTCTCCTTACTTCCAAAATATGTCTTCCACAGAAAAAATACAAACTTCATTAAAAAAAACAATGTTTAAAAAGCTTTTTTATTACTATTAACAAATGAGCCATTGTATAATAGCAATAAGGCACTCCAGGGATGTGTGTTATTGTGTAATAACGTCACTCCTGGGATGGTGGAAGCACTCAGCTTTGCCTTGTGCTTCAACCCACCCCAGGAGTGACATTATTACACAATAACACACACCCTGTTGTGCCTTATTGCTTAAATACATGGTTTAGCTGTAAATGGCAGTTTGTGTGCACAATGGAGACTTACAGAACTCAGCCTAAATAAGATGAGACCATAGTTTCACCCATCTTTTTGTGTGTTAAGAGGGCCAAAAGAAATGTAGAGAAATACACTTAGGGCCAGATATTCAAAACTTTGCCCCGGGGCTAAATTAGCACTGCCCAGCGGGCAAATTTAGCCCGGAGCACAAAACAAGCTATATTCAAAAGACAATTGCCTGGTGCTAATCCTGCCAAATATAACAGTCTAAGCAAGCCGGGCAAACTGGTCTGGGAGCACAGGGCAAAAATAGCCCGCGGGAATAAGACAGCACTGAATACAGCAACAGGGAACTGCAAACTGCAACTGCAGCTCACTAGACTCTGTAGCAAGCCAGTGTTGCAGGTGGAGAACATTGTGTGTGATTGCACAGAGATGTCTCACATCTACTGCAAACATACCTCTCAACCTCCTGCCTCATAAATCAGGGACAAGGCTCAAAACAATCAGGGGCAAAGGTTTAAAATCAGGGACACACCTTAAGAATTGGTAATATCCACTCAGGAAGCTGGTACAATAAGTGGTGTAGTGTAAAATGCATTTTCTAAGGAAGAACACGTCTGTAACATTAATGTCTGACATTATTGTATGCTTGCAACCCCCCACTGTTTGGTCATGGAAACACAATGTTTAGGAGGGACAGAATAAAACACTGAGGTAAAATCAGGGACGTCTCTGAAAATCAGGGACAGTTGAGGGGTATGACTGCAAACAACAATGTAAGCCACACACTGCAGATCTGTGCTATGCTGAAGTGAGGTTTGCTAGGGGCTAACCTGATTGCAGAGTGCTAACACATTAGCCCGGTGCAAACTGGTTAGCCCGGGGCAAATGGGAGCTATATTCAAAGCTCCCATGCAAATTAACCTACTTAGGTAATCCGTGAGCAAACAGGTACATTTGCATCTCATTAATTGCTGCTTAGCATATATTACCATGCAGTTTGTCCGGTGCTACTGCATGGAGCACAAAGCTCCCCCCCTTTTGGTCGGAATGGAAGTACAGGCTGACGCTGTAGACCAAGGCAGACCCACAGCATCCCCTGTTGGTCGGTAAAGAAGTACAGGCCGGAAGCAGCAGGAACTGTGTGCTGCCAGGCACAGTTGGTACATACATATCTCACAACCCGTTGCCTCCTGAAACAGGGACAAGGCTTAAACAAATCAGGGACAAAGGACCAAAATCAGGGACACATCTTCAAATGTAGAGCTATCCAACCAGACAGCTGGTAGAATATGGGATTTAGTGCAAAATACATATTCTAAAGAAGAACAAGTCTGTAGCTTTAATGCTTGACATTATTTTCTGCTTACTATTGCCACTGTTCAGCTAGGGAAACACAACTGTGAGGAGGGACAGAGTAATAATCGTGAGGCACATTCAGGGACGCATCTGAAATTCAGGGACTGTTGAGAGGTATGCACCTGACCCATTCACAATAAAAGTAAACATAATATCCCTGGTAGTCTAATGGTCGCCCCACCCCCAGCATGAATCCAGACCCCGTTAAATGTAAAAGGCATTCTTTTCCCTGGTAGTCTAGTGGTCCCCCACCCACCAGCATGAATCCAGTCCCTCGCTAAATGTAAAAAACATTAATTTCCATGGTAGTCTAGTGGTTCCCCACCCCCCAGCACGAATCCTGACCCCTGTTTAATCTAAAAAAAAGTCCTTTCCCTGGTAGTCTGGTGGTCCCCACCCCCAGCATGAATCCGACCCCGTTTAATCTAAAGAAAGTCCTTTCCCTGGTAGTCTAGTGGTCCCCCACCCCCAGCACGAATCCGACCCCGTTTAATCTAAAAGAGTCCTTTCCCTGGTGACTAGTGGTCCCCACCCCTGGCATGAATCCCGACCCCGTTAACTCTATAAAGACAATCTTTTCCTGGTAGTTTAGTGGTCCCCCACCCAGCAAGTGTTGCCTCACATCCCACTGATGCACACTGGGAGTCGGGTGTTCGCTCTCCTCCTCACCACCATGGTCGATCGATGATGTGGAGCATGAGCTTGTAGGAAATGAATGAGCTTCATCTACTTCCTAGCTATGCATACCACAGCTGGCAGCCGGCCGTGGTGGTGAGAGAGGGCGACGTCGCCGCCCCCGTGTGGACTGTCTGTGGATGTGGAGTGCATCACTGCTGGGTGGGGACCACTAGGCTACCAGGGAAAAGATTGTCTTATAGAGTTAACAGGGATCAGGATTTGTGCCGGGGGGTGGGTGGACCACTAGACTACCAGGGAAAGGACTTTCTTTTAGATTTAACGGGGGTCGGGTGACAGATTCAGACTGCTGTACACTGTCAATGTATAATGAAACTGTACTCGGATACCTGTCATGTATGGTTAAAATTATTAATAAACTTTAAATGGAAAAAAAAAAGATTTAACGGGGGTCAGGATTCGTGCTGAGGGGTAGGGGGACCACTAGACTACCAAGGAAAGGATTTTCCTTTAGATTTAACGGGGGTCAGGATTTGTGCTGGGGTGGGGACCACTAGACTACCAGGGAAAGGATTTTCTTTAGATTTAGTGGGGTCGGGATTCGTGCTGGGGGGTGGGGACCACTAGACTACCAGGAAAGGATTTTCTTTTAGATTTAACGGGGTCAGGATTCGTGCTGGGGGTGGGGGCCCACTAGACTACCAGGGAAGGGATTTTCTTTTAAATTTAACGGGAGTCGGGATCCGTGCTGGGGGGCCACTAGACCACCAGGGCAATAAGTGCTATATCGCGGCTATGGGGGTCCACGATGTGTGGGGGGGGTCACCACCGCATTACTGCCAGCTTTCTTGCAGTGGTATCTAGCGCCGCGCTACAGGTTGCACTAATGCCTGTAGCGCAGCGCTAGACCTTTGAATATGCCGTGCTGCTTGCATTCATGGGCACTCTCCTAACCCCACCTCTGCATGCCATTATCTATTAGCGTCGGCGCTAGCACACAGCGCCGGCACTAATAGGGCTTTTAAATATTGCAGCATCACGCAAATCCAGCACTATTCCAGTGCTATGGTTTTGTGCTTGGCGCAATGGTTTGAATATCTGGCCCTTAGTATACATACTCATTTTTATAGGCAATGCATCAATGCCTGATAAAACACCCCATTGGCCAGATTCTGTTTTTTAATTTACTGAACATTGGGCTGAAAGTAATAGGGTGCTGCTATAGTAAATACAGATCAAAACAATGACAGCTCAATACTATGCTGTGTGCACACACACGTAATTCGTGGTGTATGGGTCTGCCGATGTGACTTTTGGCAAACAGGACAACTGGACAGGTCTGAATGAGAACGGGTGAAGTGGGTAACTTCTGTACTGTTTTGGATGGTGGCAAAAAATTACATCACGGGCAGGCTTATGGTCCCACAACCCCCAACAACAAGACCCTCCACTCCCAACCCCACACCACCCGGCAACCACCACACACACCTGTACAGAATATAAACCAGATTATCAGTACGCAGGCAGTGCAACAATACATCTGTTTTTCATTGGGCAAAAAATCAGGAGCATGGTAGTTTGGGCTGTATGTACTGTGGAACGATTTATGAGAAGGACGGCGGCAGCATTGTACTTGTGCAGCTTGCTACTGGTTGGCGGCATCATTCAACTACTAGCGCCATACCAGTCATATGGAGTTGGTAATGAGAACAGCACAGCATAAAGTTTGTTCAAATCCAATATGGCGTAACAGTGACTGACAATCTGATGTGAAGACAGGTAACAGTGGTGGAATCAGGCTACAAAACATTGTTTTGGTGTACTTTGTACAATAATGAGCATTTGCTCCAAACACAAAGCTGCTGTAATACCGATTCACAAACTGCGTCTGTATGTGACGTTGAAGTGTCCAGCTGTGGCACAGTGTGCATAACACTAATACTACTTCACGGTAATCTGTCTTACAGTGCAGTGAATGTCTTAGTAAATGACAATGTACATAGCAGGAGGAAAGGCAAGGCACATTTTATTTAAAAGAGACGCCCATCCCGGAGGCTCTGGGTGCCGTACATCATTCAATAAATACAGTGCATACATAAATACAATACAGTGTTCTAAACAGAATAAAACAACATTTTCCATACAATAACTATCCTCAATTTCAGCCGCCTTTAAAGTCTCTAAAACTAAAATGTCAGATTTATCTGAATTAAAAAAAGACAGGTAAGGGACTAAATAACATAGTCCGAGAAGGCCTGACTGTACAAAAAGGCCTTGAGGCAGGCCTTAAAAACCTCAACAGATGGGGCCTCCCTAACACCTAAAGGAAGCAAATTCCACAGGACGGGAGTGGCAACACTGAATGCTCTGTCACCAGCAGTTCCGAAACTCGTCCCGAGAGTCGCTAGGAGGCCCCTAGAGGAAGAGCGGAGGATGCAGACTGAGACAGCAGGTGCAAGAAGGTCCTTCAGGTAGCCAGGGCCCAGGCCATATAGGAAACTGCATAGGTAGCATTTGATGCCATGAAGCACAGTGGAACAGGTGAAGTGTATACTTTAGCAACCCAGCTGAATGAAGCACACTCCAAAACAGTCAAGCATCACCACCCCACCACACACACACACACACACACACACACACACACACGCACGCACACACACACACACACACACACACACGCATGACAACCCACAGTCACCCCTTTATATACTATTTCCAAAAACTACGGGGAACACTAGCACGAAATGCACCGAAAAATACATAGCACTAGACACAGCACCTGAGCAGTACCAAAAATAGACGGGTGGACATGCCCTGCAGTGCAGCACACAAATAAGAACCGCTTAGAGTCTGGGCTACAATATTGAGGCTTGCTGGACTGTTGCCATCATTCTAACTTTGGGACATTGAACATGTTCATGAACCTGATGGTCTCTAAAGATGTGCACGTCACTGTCATTCTGTTTTATGATGCAAAATTCAGATGGTGGGTGTACATACGATATTCTCATACTGCTCATGCATTCCTACATTCTCTCATTGCTAACACTGACTATTAGGAGTCTCTTATATTCAATACATTTGTTGCTAGCCTACACTGTCTGACTTGTCCTATGCATGGTATTGCAAACACTGACATTTTTTGATGGCCAGAGCATATTCAAACTGTTTCCACCCACATAAGCCAAGCAGCATTGCAGACTTAGTATAACTCAAACAATTTATACTGTTTCTGGGTCTCCTATATAGTCGAAGGTTGCACTGAATGAAATTGCAAATGAATAAATGATATGAGAATACCAGTGCACACTGGATGACTTTTGATTCCTATTGTGGTGCCATGAAGTGGCAGCTACTCCAGCTTGTCTCCCGGGTGCAGTGCTCCAGTTCTCGTTACACTCCCTGTGCCAATGACTTCTACTCAAGGGGACAAACCAGATGCAACAGTGATGCAGGCTGCTGACAGCTCATGAACCATGGCAGATTTGCATCATGGAAACTTTCTTAACACAGAAAATACAAATATCTAATTACCACTCCATGTTGCCAAGTCATCTTTCACTGCCATACTGAAACGGATCAGTACTGCTGTTGCGGCTGCTGCCCCCATTGCTGTCACTGCTGTCATAGGGGTCATCCTGATAGGGGTCCAGTATGCAGATAGTTTGAACTACTGGCACCGAGTCAGTGTCATACAAATCACTTTCACTGTCAGGCAAACTAATACTGTCTGCCTCAGAGCCAGAGAAAGAACTGTCTGCCATTGCTGAATGGTATGGAACACAGGACAGTAAGCAACCTGCAGCTATCGGTTATAGAGCAGAGACCCCCCTGTGGTGATGTTTCAAAGGGAGTGCATGTCAAAGGTCACCAGCTACTGCTTGCAATGACACGTCTGCTTTTGTGGCAGGGAAAAAAAGCTTTTATTTGCTTGAAACAGGCAATACAACAAAAAAAAAACATTGCGCTTTGCTTCTGTTTGCATTCAGCTACTGACTGCTGCCCACACATAGCAAAACTTGGTAAATCGCTTTAAGGAGGCAGTGTCCCAATTCACTGCCTATGTCGCATGATTGAATGGGCACAGCATTACAATGATGATTTGGAGGGAATTTGCACTGCTAGGACAGAATGCTGGTGATTGTGTGATGTACATTTTGGGGTGGTGCTTAGTGGAAAAGTTTCACACGATCACTGTGTTGCTCAGGGGTCATCTTCTGGTCACCAAGGGTTAAAAAGCCAGTGATTTTAGTGTGCTGGTTTTTGGCACAGAGAATGGGTGTATTGTCAGTATATGGATGACACTGCTGCTAGTACTGCTGAGAGCTCGAGTGCTGCTAGTAGGGGTACAGTTAATATCCTTCTCGATTAAAACAGCTTCCTGCAAATTAACCTTGTGCCCCTCCTTTCCATGTGTGGGTTCTGTGGTACTACCTCTGACTCCACCTGCTGCTAGACATTGATACAGTTGCAACTTACCAAAGTGCTTTATTTTTAAATGGGTGTGTTGCTCACCCGTGCCCAAATGGGATCCTTTTTTGCCATGACTTACTTTCACCTGGTATATCTGGCAAACCAACTGATTCATTATGGGGGACAGTTATATAAAAGTCCCAAACGAGAATTATGTGACGATGATGACAATGATGTGGCAGGTGATGCCAGGGGCACGCGTGTGATATGCAGTAGTTTTGGCAGGCAGACGTTTTCCATTCTTTTTTTGGGGTGGGGGAGTTCACCCATTGGGCTTGATTTTTCTTTAACAACATCCACTTTCATTTTTTATGTTTGCTTGCATGCATGCGCAAGAAACATATTGCATCAGCTTGCTTGTAGTAGCGAGTTGTGGAGGTGCGGCAGTGTTGTAGCCAGTGCCAGCAGTCCATTGTGGGGCTGGTCTCTGTGGTGCCAATAGAGGAGCAGGCTGTCCATGACAGTGGCAGTGTAGTGTGCCACCAACTTGAAAGAAATTTGCCGCTGCAATCAGGGAGTGCCCCGTCATTAACAATCAGCTATTTTTGCTGCGGGGGTGTTCCCTGATTGCAGCAGCAAATTACAGCTTGCCTTGTCTGGTGTCCCCTTTCAATAAACATGGCAGTGGCTTTGCCGTCCTCCTCTCACAGTCCCCACAGAAGCCGATGGAGGTGTCCAATCCCCCTGTCGGCATGCCCCCTTCCCAGTTCATTTGCTGACTAGGTAGCCCAATGCATGTTGGCATAATGTCCCTGCATTTGTTTTTAATTTGACTTGGTGATGGCTATCACCGTCCGCCTCTCACACTCTCCATAAAAGTCAACGGGGGTGCCCAATCCCAGTCTGCATAATGCCCCCCCATTTGTTGTGTGCTGAGGGGTGCCCAATCCCCTCAGCTCATGCGACCCCCCCCAAACACTCTGTATGTGCTGATGGGGGTGCCTAATCCCCTTTGGCTACAGACCCCCCCCAAAGAAACACTCAGGTGGCACACTGGGAACCCACCCCAGTGTACCAAACCACCTGTAAATAAAGAAAACCTTCCCACATTGTTTTTTTTTAACTGTAAAATAAAAAAAAGTCCCTTGCTGAGTCAGGTGCCCCTCCGCTAACCTGCACCCACCTTCTGCGCACCCCACCTCCCCACACCCCCCTCGCCCCATACTTACCACCAGAGCTTGGTGCGATGATCTTCGGTGGCCCAGGAACGTGTCTGCACTCTTCAAAGCCGATCACGAACTGAAGAAATGCTGGTAAGCTGTATAATGGCATACATGTTTTCTTTAACTTATGTGGATATCGCAGCCATTTTCATAAATTTGGGCACCATATTTTCAACATGGGGTTCTTGGGACCCCATCTCATGAATTCAGTGATTGTCATCTGGTTATTCGGTCCCGAAAGGTGATTTTTGCGGTCACTGTGCAGAATCACTTTTCGGGACCAATTAACGAAACAACAGTGTCACTGTTCATAAGGTGGGCTCCCAAAAAGCCTATATTGCAAATTTGGTGAAAAGATTCCCAAAAATTGACTGTGTTACAAGCGTGCATTACACAGTTTCCATGCACACTCGTAACTTCACGAATTTGTAATATTTTCACTCCAGATTTTCAACATTGACATTTTTTCACACTTCCTTATGAACCAGTAGAGCTGTAATTTTTCACATCCTGGCCAAAATGTGTTTTTGCACTTCTGGTGCAAAATAGCGTGGTTACTGTGGGAAATCAATGTTCGGGACAGATTAAGAAAATCACAGTGACACTGTTCATGAGCAGAGGTCCTAAAATGCCTCTTTTAAAATTTGGTGACCTACATCGATAAAATGATTATGTTACAAGCGTGTATTGCGCAGTTTCCATGCACACTCCTAACTTTGAGAATTTGTAATATTCTCACTCAAACTTTTCAACATTGTCAATTTTGCACACCTTCTTATGAACAGTACAGCTGTCATTTTTCACATCCTGCCTGAAATGTGTTTTCGCACATCTGGCACAGAATGACGTGGTTGCTGTGGGAAATCAACCTTCGGGATACATTATGAAAATCATAGTGACAGTGTTCATGAGCTGAGGTCACAAAATGCCTGTGTTGAAAATTTGGTGAAATAATTCCACTAAATGACTGTAATACGAATGTGCATTGCGCAGTTTCCACGTACGCTCATAAGTTCAAACATTTTTAATATTTCCACTCCAGATTTTCAACATTGCCATCTCTTCACACCTCCCTATGAATGGTACAGCTGTCATTTTTCACATCCTGCCTGATCTGTGTTTTCACAATCTGACGCAGAATGGTGCGGTTGCTGTGGGAAATCAACATTCGGGACAGATTAAGAAAATCACAGTGCCACTGTTAATGAGCAGAGGTCCCAAATGCATTCATGAGGTATGTGGTCGCAAAAAGGCCATGTTGAAAATTTGTAGTGCAAATACCAATGAACACCTGGGGCATTAGAGTGTCTAACCATAACGTCCCACCCTGCGTCAGGGGTGTGCCTTTGGATTGCCAGCTGTAATGCTCACACCGTTCCACCCCCACCCCCACCCTAAAGCCAGTGACAGACATCGAGGTATGCCTTGGGCTTTTTGGCCCCAGAGTTCACCCCATTCTCCTATACTGCACCTATTTCAGCATATATCCTTATGAAATGGGATGACTGTAAAGCTGAACACCCCAAGGCACACCTCAACACTTTTCACTGGCTTCAGGATAGGGTGAGGAGAAATGCTGTGAGCGTTATGGGCGGTGACCCAAAGGCACACCCTAATGCCTTTTCCATCTCTGCAGGGTGGAGGTGGGGTTGGCATGAGTTAAATACTTCACTGCCATTCCTATTCTGCATCTGTCTAACTCCTGCATGTCCAATGCTAATATCAGCAAGCAAACATTCGGCTTTGACAAATGCTTGTTTAAATTTCTGGCTCCCAGGAAGGGTTGACTACCAGGTCATCATCACTGCCTTCATCTTCAACCAGCACCTCCTCCTCACTATCCTCCACTTCTGCCTCCCCTCTTCTTGGCAGTCTTCCTTCTGCTCCTCGGCATCAGTTTCCATAGCCTTCACCTCCATAGGCTGCATTTCATCTCCACTGAAGGGTCTGACACCATTCACTATATTCTCCGGTTCCTCATACTGATTTTGCACATACCTTAGTAAACAGCAAATTGGGGTACAATGCAATTTCTTGGCTCTCAGTTTTGTTTCTTCAGCCCCCCCCCCCCCCCAGTTCTGTATCAACAAGAATGCTGGCCACGTCATCTGCTCTCATTTTTACAGCTGTACAGTGGAGCCATGCTGATGTATTGTGATTACTTCAGTAGAGAAAGGTGGCTCTGGAACGTGTGTGAATGCAGCACCAACTGTCTCTGTCCATGGAATGGACTTGAATCACATCTTGTTGTGTCCTGTCCTTTCATTGCAATGCAGGTGCCTTCTCCCTCACCTTCCCTCCCCCCACCACACTAATTTCTTGCTCCTGATCTGCTCTGCTCTCATTATTTTAACAACACAGCCTGCCTCTGCTTGCTGTCTTTCAGCAGTATGTCCCTTCCCCTGCTGCTGCCTTGCCACCATGGGCCATGCCCTTACCTCTGCTGCACATTTACTGCTGTGATAAGGAAACGCTAAACAGCTGCCTATTTTTGAAAGGATAAACCTCAGTTTGGTTTTATTTTATTTTTGGGGGGGGGAAGGAAAAGCACAGTGAGCAGAAGCTCCTTTCAAGGTACACATAAAGTGAAGGAAATTTAACTGACTTGCTCAGGTTAACGCAGTATTAAAGGGGTAGCTGTGAGATTTAAAGCAAGGCATCCAGAAAGATTAGCTCATTGTTCTAATATGGGCCACACAAAATAAAAAATATCACTGCTGCTGCTAATGATAATATGATTCTAAAATGCACAAAAATGAGATAAGATTTGAAGGTACAGTCGATTGGCAAAAGAAATTAGAAGAAGAATGTTGACTGCCCTTCCACCACTGCAGAAATGAGCTGCAGAGTGAGATTAGACTACTCAGCAACACAGAGCAACCTGCAAAAAACATTTAAAAAAATCTTCAGATGAAGCGTGATGATGAACTATATATGGTTTTGAAAAAAAAAAACTTCATTTTTAGGCTTTAACACCAAGAAGTAAAGTCTCTCTCAGAGAACTCGCAGACAGATCCTGTCTCCTCACACACACTGCTAGGACTGAACAGAGTACAGCTCTCAATCAGTTTTCTGTTGCAGAGGCACCATGTAACCTTCTCCCATGATACTGCATGTAATCTTAGAACTTCGCCAGGAGCAAACTTCTCGAAGCCACACACTTCGCAACTTCCCACAAGAGTATACTGGTGGCCAAGTTCGACTTTGCATCTTTGAAGAACTTTGCAAAAATAGTTTGAAGCAACGTTTTTGTGAACTTCACACTCCTCTGTCCACTAGCTCCAGCACTTAGACCACAACTGGTCTTTTTTAGGGGTACAGTATTAGTAGAGTATTTTGGAACTGGTCACCTCCCCTTGCACCATCTGACCTCTAGGATGCACTGATTGTTGTTTTCATTAAAACAGATGTGATGCACGTCAGGCCATCCAAACTGGCCACTCAAAACAATTAAACTGAGCGTCAGTAGGAAATCTTTATGCTTTCATGTTGTCATTTAGTATGTAATATCATGTTTACCTTCTCCCCATAGATTGAATGATGGCCCTGTGAATGGGTATGAAGAGGATGTTGGGAAGAGGACGACTTTTAGAATGTGTTACCCAGAGTCCATTTTTTCGGATCCATCTGAATATGATCCAGATACTACCATAATTTTAAATATTTATAAAAAACATGATCTAAGATGGCTATTGGAAGCAGTTCAAAACAAGCAAATAGTAAGTTGAGTTATCTTTTCTAGTTTTGGGGGGTGGTGATGTTACCCATTTGTGAGAACTGTGCAATGTGGATTTCATTTACAAAGGGTTTCATTGTTGTTTGTAAGGGTCATGGGTCACCCTACTGCATCTAGGGATATACAGCAGAATTTCACCCAGGAGCGTGCCCTCCCTAAACCATGAACACCAGTTCTGCACCACTGCCAGTCATCTTATCATGTCTGGTCTGGGACGATGGGGACCAGAGGCACCTTGACCAACACTCTGGGCACAATTAACATGAGACCACACACCAACTGGAATGTCCATACAGGAGCTTGGATCAAGAATGCTGTAGTTTTTTAGTTGCCTCTATGGCACAGAGCTATCGGGGCATTTCCCTGACCACAGCCTTTTACGATAATGAAAGCTCCGCTGAGTGAAGTGCTGGGGTACCTAGCAGGCAGCTAGTAAGTAAGTAATAAGCCATCACAGGGTGTGCATAAATAAATTTTAATGCATGCCCTGGGGATGTAGTAAGGTAGGAGGCCGAAGGCTGAGTGTCCATATACCCCTGAGAAGTGCATTAAAATCCTATGATGCACAACGTGCAGGGGCTTTTTACACTTATAAAATGGCTCTAAGTGTTTTTTTTGGTGGGAGGAAAATGAGATTCAATACCTGACCTTGCATTTATAGAGAGTTAATGCACGGTCAGGTGATATCTCTTGGCCAATGAAATTTCTAGATATTTTCTTGCCATTTTATAAACCTTATTATTTGTTAACCTCCTTGTGTTAATAAACACAGACTTCTGCAAATATCTGATGATATACAGAGGTTTCTTGGAAAGTATTCCCTGCAACCAGTGATCCCTCAAGTGCAATGAACTGTTGTTTGTTCCTTTACAATGGTACCTGCTCATATTACATTTCGTTATGCCATGGGCCATGTCCTGCACCATTATTCCTCCAGTTACTCTTTGGGATTCTACCTAAGCACTACCCCCCCCCCCCAGTGTGGCATACATTCTACTGCTATCTCTAACACTGGTCTGGTAGTACCCAGTGTAACCATGAGCCTGTCATCACCCCACTACCAAAGTTGTTACCAGGCTCTCTCCCTGAAAATAAAGGGGCACAATTATGTATTACTGAAAGTACTTGGTCTCTTTCAACCCAGCTAACCTCTCTTTCTGGGTTCCTGGAGCCTTGGTACTCCCAAGAGTGGTTGTGCAGTGGCACTCCCCAGGCAGAGCAGATGCTACCCTGGGGAAAGCTGTGCCGACAAGTGCATTTCAATGACCAAAAGGACAATAAATATGGAAGTATGGCAATCTATGATACTGCTACTAAGTCCTTAAAAGCTAGGGTTGGTTTGGTTGTGTTTGCCTCCCTTTGACATCACACTGATAGCCCTAATGGCCCAAAGAACAGGTTCCCATGCCTGGTTCCATTTCCAGGCCTCCTTCTACCTGATGCCCAGATGTTTGGTTACACTGACAGGGGTTTACTATCTGAACTGTCTAGGACTTTTATAATACACGTACCCACAAGAGCATTTCATTAAGCAAGGTGAACTTACAGTTTGCTGTGGACTGGATTTCTCCTATCTCCTCCAACTGCGAATGAACCAGCAAGGGTTCCAGTGACCGCCCTTAAGGGGTGGCTCACCACTATCTTGAATATGCCTCTCAGGTGCTGATGGTTTCTCCTTCTCCCAAAGCAAGCTTTCTGAGTCTCCCATTCTCCCAGCTGCTTCTGGTGCTCTTCTCTGGAGACCAGGGATGAGGGAACCACTGCCACCTGATCCCAGGGACCCTGCTATGCCACTGTCCCTAGGACAGCAGGCCCCATCAGCCCAGTCATGGCCACAGAGGCTGGAATGCATTTCTCTCTCCCTTCTCTCTCTCCAGACCCAGCTCCATCTATCAGGTCCCAGGTGCCTTCCCTTCTTATAACTCTTCAAGAGAAGGGAAGAACCATAAATTTTCATGCACTAGTTTCCCACTCCTGAATGAGTCAGGCCACTCACAACACAAACATTCAGGCATCCTGTCTCTGGGCACCCCCGAGAGGACAACTCTCAGGGTTTGGCTTAACCCTTTGAGTGCCCCCTGATGAAGAAGTGGTGGACCTCGATATGTAAGGAGTTAGTAGTAACAAGGTAGCCCATTGTTTGGTGGTACTGTATGTAGCCAGCATTAAGCTGTTGAAAATGTCTGAGAGCACTTGCACTTTATTTTAACCTGTTGACTGCAATAAATGTGTTATAAACTGCATTTTTGAGTGCACTGCCTTTGTTTGCTTTTCACAGTGTTCTCTAACGACCTGCCTCAAGCTGGCAGGAGAAAGAGGCTGGTTATACTATGGAAGCAATAAGCCACAAGCAAACATGTACAGCAGCTATGGGCCAATATTCACATACCTGTGGCATGGTATAAGAGGAACTTGAGTGCCACTGAACATGCCTGAAAAGAGTGATTTTAATTTTCATTTTACAATTTTTGGCCAGGAAAGTCACACTAAGCCAAGGCTTGTTTCCAGGTGCATCCTGGGAGCACAAGGAAGTTAAGACACTTGCTCATGGTCACACAGTAGGCAAGTGGTGGCTGTGGGATACAAACCCAGTTCTCTAGGTTTGCAGCTCTGCACTCTTAACCACTACACTATACTTCCTCCCTACTCCAACAGTCCAGCATTCCCCCCATACTGAGCACCGATCATATTTACATGCTCTTGAAGTACCTTATTGTATTTTTAATTATGTGGGTTTATTCATAGCCACACTTGCAAATTAACAAACCATTGATCCAGCTCCCAGAGTGAGCAAATAGATTTAAACCACACTGCCTGTGCAACTTACACCAGACTCTCTTTTACTGTCAGATCTTGCTTTTATGCTGAAGAGATTGGCTGCTTTGATCTGCCCTACAATTCATGTTTTTCATTCAGTTTCAGAAACCACATGTGCTTGGACCTGTTTCCGTTCCATACCCTGTAGTTTTTGTCAGCTTCTGTTCATTTTTGTTAACTATCTTGGTGTTCTGCAGCTCCATTTTGCTTCTTCTAAGGTCAACCCTTTAGATGGTTTAAAGCATGAACATCTGAAACTCTGCATTTGTATTTCCTTTTTGAGTGCCCCTTACCTCCTGTCTATTAGGAAACCATTTCTGCTCCATTATGAGCAATCTGCTTTGGCATTTTTATTTTTTTTACATTTCAAATAATAAAAATAGAGCTCCTTATAATGTGGGTCAGTCTGGTTTTCATCAATATTCTCAGCTCTTTTAGTACATCCAGGGCTATATTATTTCAAGTTTCAAGTTTATTTATTTTATGCTGGAAAGGTATGTGAGCATCAATAGCTGTTTTCACAAATGTCCAGTTTTCAAACAGTTAACTTAAAATAATAGATACATGTAAAAATAAAGGACCTATTTATTATACACAGGGAGACATCACTAACACTTAAAATAGACAGCTAGATCAACGATTAGTACAAATACATATACAAAATTAGATATAAACATAAGGGTGTAAAAGGTTAAAACACCTTGCAAGAACAAAAGTATTCCACAATATCACGTTCCATGTAGAGCTGAGCCTCCTGCGGCACCAGAAGCACCTGTTGCCAGGGGTAAGTAAGGAGAACACTGGCAAGGGAGAAGGACGGCTATAAGCTAGGAGTGGAAATTACTTACAGGGGTTAGGAGGGAATAAGTGAGTGGGAGGAGCAGAGGAGGTAGTTGTAAAAAGGAGAGAAGTGAAGGATTTGAAATCACTTGCCTCCAGAGGAGGGAGAGCAGTTGCAGATTGGTTTGGAGAAAAGGAAGCTTTTGAGGGAGCACTGAAAGGCATCTGTAGAGGTACGTGCCAGTAGTGAGGGAGGAGCTGGTTATAGAGCTTAGTACCAGCATAGGTAATAGACTTTTGCACCAGAGAGGTGTGATAAAAGGGATATAATTAATGGCTTCCTCTTTTTACCATAGGGAAACCATGGCATAATTTGCCGTTATAAAGGAGCGTTTATTTATTTTTTTTTATTTAGTATGCTTTTTACCTGCTTAGGATCGCCGGTAACTCTGCCCTTGGTCACGGCCCCCCTTTACTGTATGTCCCCACCTCCAGCAATCGCCAGGCTTCTCCTCGGTCACCCCTGGCTTACTCCCCAGAGGGTGAGGTTGCGGAGCTGCTCCCCTATCAACTCCGCCCTACTAATATCTAGTCGGGAGAGCACTGGCACCGGAGGCTAATTGGGGCTCAGAGGGAAGGGCGCCATGGAGGCAATCCTAGCAGCATTTTTTCTTCCCCTCCGTAGGCAGGGCGGGGATGTGCAATGACGACCAGCGTCCACCCCACCCTGAAGTCTTGATGGCATCAGCGCGGTGCGGTAAACCCAGCCTCCACTGGGTGCCGCTCGCGCGCCAAGCACACAATGCCCCTCCCTCCTGGAGAAGGAGAGCAGTCCTAAGGATGCTCAATCCTTCTGCTCCCGGCCTGCCCTCCAACGACCCGAGTCCATTCCTGAACCTGGGTCGATGGCATCACAAGCTGAATTCCAACCACTGTGCCGACAGGCCGGCATATAAAGGAGCATTTATAACAGCAAACACGTGCACGGTTTTCCCCACTCTGCACATGCTCAAACTCCTCAATCGCTGCCTCCTTCCTGTACCACAAACCTAACAGGGAGAGAAACTGCCACGGACGACACTCAGCAGTAAGCAACTTTTAAAATTAACTGAAATATTCTACATCGACCACCCTCACAATATTTTGGGAAAAAAACTTAAATAAAAGTGAAAGCCGACCATGCACCATGACGTAATCGGACTGCGGAGGCACAACAGCCTTTTTTATCTTATATAATTGCTGAGGCAAAAGAGACACCAACAATTATATAAATGAAAATATAGAGGTCTGGTGTGTGTAAACTCATCTATACACACCTCGGGGTTTGATGCTACGCATAAACCCCTTGAGCTTCACTCTCGGGGTTTATGTAGCATCAAACCCCTTGGGTGTGTGTAAATTCTTGTTACACACCCAGACCCATACTTTATTCTGTATGTTGTCATAGAATCACACCTGTTTTTATGATGTAGTTGCACTAAATACACCAACATATTAGACCTCCTAAATCCTCAAATTTGTTCTAACTTCTGTGCAGGATTACCATAAACTATTGCTCCAAAAATGATGAACCTATCAAAATTCTGATGCACGTGTTATTTTTTGACATAAATCTGAGCAGCTAGAGTAACAAGCTGTGAATACGCTTGGTGCATCCAGCAGACCTAGGTTTGATTCTCCACTTGCATACTGTGTGATTTCTGAGCAAGTCACTTAACCCTCTCAGTGCTCCAGGGTCGCCCCTGAAAATGGGCACTTGTGCCTAGTGGATTTTATCCGGTTACTAAAGAATTAAAAAAAAGTAAATTCCAGGACGTCCTCAGTTATATCCTGACCAAACCAGTGCATGCACTGAGGAGCTTATCATGACATATAGGTGACGTAGCAGTCCAAAGGAAGTTAATCATGATAGATCAGGAAACCAAAGCATGAATACTCCTAGATCTACCCTTCCCCTGAAGTCCAATACTAGGGGTGTGCTGCACTTTTGGGGAGTGCCATCATTTGGATGAGACGTTAAACTGTGGTCTCTTATACCCATCTCTAGTGCTATTCTGATGGGTGTCCAGTTGAAAGCAAAAGAACCCAAGGCACTTTCACAATATCAGGGCATTTTCCCCATTGTTCTGTCCAACATTCCCCTTCCCAGAAGACTGGTTCATACAACTGTCCAAGGCTGTGTTTGGGTGTTGATGTGCGAAATGGCTGCCAGTACATGTTCAGTCACTTTACTACCAGTCTAACATTGCTTGTGAAGTGCTTTGGATACAACGTGTCTGAAAAACACTACATGAATGCTGATTCTACTTCATTTTCTTCTTCCTCATGTAAAATCTGTTTCATAAATCCACATTTGCTATTCCAGACCAACCCCAAAAATCCAACATTTCATGACCAATGCCACTTCTTCGGCACTGCTCCAAGTAAAGGGGGAGCAGACTGCACCGCAAGCCTCTAGCTTAGTAAGGCAAAAGATATGGAATGACATTTCAAAGTCACCATTACAGAAGGAGGTGGGCTGGGTAAGCCAGAATACCATACACGATTGGTCCGGGACATGTTCTTAGTTCAGCTTAAAGTGTATCTTAGAGATAAAATGAGTGTATTACCTGATGAAGTGACATTAGTCACAGAACATCAGATTTTTTTATGGGGGTAGAATAGCAATAATGGATTGATGAAATAAACTTTACAGGAGTGAAGCTATCATTTTTACTTGCTTTGGAGTGCTGTAAATCTGGTAAAGTGGTCAGGATGTTTGAAAATAGGGTGCAAACATTTTAATGGATTTTTTTTCAAAACTGTATGTAAGTGTTCTGTCTGAAGTGCTTTGAGTCTGACTTGACTGCATTTCCTCTGGAACTGCTTATTGTAATGATTTTTGTGTATGTGACGTGGAGCCGTTGTAAATGAGCACCTGTTCTGAAAGGTGATTTCCAAAGTTTTCAACCAGTCAATAAATAAAAAAACATCTTGGTGCATATGATGTGATGCAGCTGCATCAGAAAAAGTGACACAAGTGCTGCCTTCAGAGTTTTCTGCCCCCCCCCCCCCATTGTTTAACATCAGTTTTCTTGGGACTGTACTGGCATGCAGCAGATGGTGTCTCTCCAACAACAGGAACCCATCAATGATGCTTACAGTAAGCATCCTCTTCCTGCCAGAATGTGTTGCCCCGGAGATAAAACTTGTGCTAATTTTAGAACTAGAATGTAAGTTCAAACTCTGCACTGTGGTCACTCACCCCCAGTGTTCTTACTTCAGATTTGTTTCTCTCTGTGAAGAGGGCAATCGTCCTGAAGTACCACTCCAGCCTTCTGATCAACTAACTATTTCTATGTCTAATTATTTAATTTCCATTTATACAATTGTCTTTTGATACTCTGCATTAGTTAGGGTGTTTATTTTCTATTTTATTATAGTTTGTGGTTTCCCTGCTTCCTGACCCTAATCAATTCCAGGAACTGGAGAAGGATGTATTGTTTGCTTGTTTGTTTCTTTGTTTATTCAAGGTAAAAACCAATTGAGTAAAAAACTGATTCGCAATGGTAACCTGTACAAAAATACAAAATACAGGTCAACACTCAACATAATATATACAATCAAACAACAAACATCAATACAAACACATAAAAGAAAAAAGAATATCAATAACAAGTTTCCTGTCTAGATATCAGGTGTCTTCTTAGATGTATTAAAAGTGCAATTCCCACCTTTAAGGAACCAATGCCAATATAAAAGTTATTTTAAACCACAAAGCTTTACTTTTAAGAGTTTTTTTTTTTCAATTTCCAGTTTTAGGGAACCAATCCACATTTCTTGTTTCAATTACCAAACACTTTTTTTCTAGTGATTCCCCACTGTCTGCGAGGGAGAAAAATTATTTAAAGATTTTAAAAAAGGGTTTTCAGTAGTGCTACATATTGGAACTGGGTAACTACTTGAAACAAAAGGTCTTTCAGTGGTTGGCATGACTGATGGACCTAAGAAGCGAACTGGGCCAACAGGCTTTAAAAATTGTGTAAATTGTTTACTGCTCCTGGCAATGGCAGAGTGCCGCGAGCTTTGCTTAAAGTGCCTGGGTCTAGATCACAATTTTACCAGATATACTGTTTGCTCTGTAAAACGTTTTGCCCTAAAACCCAAAAGAAAAGGACTAAAAAGAAGAGAACAATGTATGGCTTCTCTGTCTGCCTCTATGTCTCCTAAGCATAATAAAGGCTCTGAGAAAGTTCCTAATGATAGTGAAAAGCATGCATCAGAGGGTTCACCTCCCCAACAGCAGCAGTCCCTGCCAAAGGGGACAGCTGAAAAAGATAACGCTACTCAGCCATCAGACAAGCATGGCAAAGATGGTGAGGATACCAGGGCATCCAAAAGGGGAAACCCTGATTCAAGTGATGGCAAAAATACAAATAAAACAGCCTCTGAGCAGGTACTTGGACCAGTGGCTACCAAGAAAAAACAAACAAAAAAGGTTTGCCCATGTCACTCCTCCTGCAAAGGAAAAGTAGCAGGCCGTGGGTCAGAAACAAATGCCCTCACCAAAGGGCATGGCCAAAGCATGGCAGTTTTTTCCAAGCCTTCCAGGTTATAGGAAATGCCCTCAATATGCCTCATACCCCTCCCCAGGCTCGGGGTCCAGATCATTTGACTGTGGATGAACAGAAGAACATAAGATGAGGAGGACAAGTATTATGAGGAGAAGGAGGAAGGTAAACCTATAGAACCTGATGGTTCACCTGAACAGGAGTTTGGCTCCCCCTTCTAGGCCCACAGAGGATTACACCTCTTACTGCATGTTCATCAAACAGACAGAGAGCACCCTCCACATCTCTTCTTATGAAAAGAGGAGGATGAGGAGAACACGGAGTTCATGGATATGATGGGGCTAGCCACCACAAGAAGGCGGCCAGTCCCCATCCAGAAATCACTCTAAAAAGGCTACTTCAAAAATCACGTCAGCACCTACATCAGCAGTTGGTATTAAAAAAAAGATATAAGGTGAATACACAGGGGGTGGAATACCTGTATACCCACCTTGATCATAAAGGAATGGTCCAAGCAGCTGCTTGTGAGAAGGCCATGGTGCCCTTCTCCGCATAGCCCCCTGAGAAGGATTCCAGGAAACTGGATACTATGGCCTAAAAAATGCATACCATAGCTTCCCTGCTCCTGAGACATGCAGCTTATTTGGCTTATACTGCTCAGTACCAGAAAGTACTGTGGAATGCAGTGCTGGCACTGACTGATAAGGTTATTTATTTATTTCATAGTTCGTAAAAAAACCTTTGTGCACAGTGCTCTTTTTCAAAGGTTCCACGTCAGCAGACTCGAGGACAATACAGAGGTAAAAACATTACAAAGATGCATGCTGACATCACATGACAACAGAGAAGAGAAATAGTACAGCTTTAACAAACTATGCACAACAGTTGTGAATACTCATAACCAAAACGAACCAGGGTACAACAAAGACCAAATAAAATAAAAAAAACCTAAGTGATTGCAGGTCCAAACATTTAACAGTGGTTAGCAGCCATATGAAACAGGCTTTGTCACCAGAATTTTTTTTGGGGATAGTGGGGAAAGGGGGTGTAAGGACCATACAGTCCCAGTGATAGTGCAGAAGAATGTATACTAGAGTAGGTTGTCAGCCAGGCATTAAGGTGGTGCTAAGAGGGAGAGCAGGAGGGGAAAAGATGGAATAGAGGAATAGAATGTAGGGGCGGGGCTGGAAAGATAAAGAGTTGAGGGTGGTAGTAATAAGGGGTTCAGAGGGATCCAATGGTCAAAAGGGTGATCAATAGTATTAGTGTGATTAATGCAGCATAGGGCTGGTGGGAGCCAGTAGAAGAGGGGGCAAGCTATCACAGGCAAATTAAACCCACGAGTGAGGGTGGAGTAGGCGGTAGTAGCAGGAGCGAAAGATCAGGTCATAATCCTGCAAGCACAAGCACCAGCTAAGGAGAGGAGTTGCTTCAATTTGTTTTTGAAGGAGGGGAGTCTGTCTAAGTTAACTATATGTGCAGGTATCTCATCTAACCACAGTGGTGCCCTGTATGTGAAGGACCTTTGGCTGAGAGAGGTTCTCCTAAAGGGGACAGTCAATGGACTTCTAGCCATGCTTCTTGTCGAGTAGTTCGAGTGGTTTGCTTGCAGTATATCTTGGATGGAGGGTGGGGTTTTCCCAAGGAGGGTTTTTTTGCCCAGAAGACACGTCTGGAGCTTTATTCTATTACTCAGGTTAAACCAATTAGGTTGCTCAGAGAATGTACACGAGTGTGTAAGGTTGTCAGCACCCAGGGCGAGTCTGCAGGCTATGATGAGGGCTGTCACAGTTTGCTTGAGTGCGGTGTCAAGGGCTGCTCCATATACTGCCAAGCCGCAGTCAATGATTGATAAGATTGAACTTGAGACCAATAGTTTGAGGGCAGAGGGTGTAAGGTATTGTTTGTGCCTGTAAAGGACACCTAGATGGTATTGACCACTCTGACAACCTGATCTACTGCATGTGCAGTGAGAAGGAGAGGGTATCATCAATGGTGATCCCAAAATATTTGAAGAAGTACACCTGTTCAAGAGGGACATCCTCATTATTAACTATGAACAGGACTGGGTACATTTTCTTGTGTTGGTGACTAGAAAGCAGCACAGTGTTTGTCTTCTTATAATTAAGAAGCAGTTTCTGTGCGCTGAACAAGACCTCTAATAGGTTGAAAGAGGATTGTAATTCATTTTGCAGTTGATAAAGCTGTGAGCTGCTATTCAGAATGACAGCATCATCAGCACAAAAAAAATTTTGCTCATACAGGCTTCAGGTAAGTTGTTCAAAAACAAACTGGAAGTAGGGGGCCCAGAACAGATCCTTGAGAGACCCCTAGCATGACTTCACTAGCAGTGGAAGATGTCCCTATCTGACTTTCTGGGACCTGTGACAGAGGTACTGTAGTCCTTGAACCAATGGACTGCTTCTGAGGACAGGCCCAGGGACAGCAGCTGCATGAGCAGGATAGGATGGCTGACAGTGTCAAAGGCCACAGTCAGATCTATATATATACTGTAGATCTCACTAATTTTCCATCGTTCAGAGCCTTATGTACATAATCAGCTAATTCAATGAGGGCAGTAGCAGTGCTATGGCTCTTATGAAAGCCCTGCTGCTGTGGACAATTGTAAATCATACTTCAAAAGGTATTCCGAGATCTGATCAGCTACGATTCTCTCAAGTGCTTTTGAGAGAGGAGAGTGTATAGAGATAGGACGGAAGTTGGCAGAGTTGGAACGGTCCCCACTTTTGTACAATGGGGTCACCAAAGCTTGCTTCCAGACAAAAGGGAATTTTGCCAAGGCAAGTGATGTATTGAAGATTTTGGTGATGGTGGTGGGGACTATGACTTAACTGAGTGTGGTAGCCACTAACTTCATATCAATAGTAACACTGCCAAGTTTTGTTTTACCAAACACCTTTTGTACATAAGTTCTTAATTCCTTAACAGTGACCCATTTAAAGTAGAAGCTGGGTTGAGTGGGATGAGATCTCTGTGCTAGTAAAGGTGGTTCAGCGAGGTAAAGGTAGTCAAGAGGGAGAAGAGAGCTGAGATCCGAGGAAGTTGCATTGAAGGATTCACCTATTAAGTGGGGATCCAAGGTCATAGTACCATTATTGTTCAGCATCGTTGGGTGTTTCCTATCATCTTTCCCAATGAGCTCCTTGAAGTTCTCCCAAAACCTCTTTCCATTTTCCCAGTTCATATCTGGCTGTCCCTTATAATATTTAGCTTTAGTAAGCCTAGCGAGGTAAGTGCACCTATTCCTTGCAGCCCTGTAATTCTGTAAGTCATTTAGGTTACCAGAGTTCCTCGCTTTACACCATAGATTATCCCTGGCCCTCATCTGTTCAAGGAGATCCCTAGTAATCCACCCATCAGAAGTGCCTCTGACTTTTCTTTTTCTCACCGGGGCAACGATGTCACAGATTTTGTTAAACTTTTCAGGGAAGAAATTCAAAGCTAAGCCAATGTCCTGGAACTTGTCTACTGGGGACCAGTCGACCTGGGACAGGGCTGCTTTAAAAGCATCTAGTTGCCCCCTTTTCATAACTCTACTTTGTGTAAAGGTAGGGGGGCTTTTAAGTCTTTAGTAGCCCATCTACAGATAACCGGCGAATGATCGCTAAGGCATTCGAAGAGCATTTCAACACTTTTAACCCTGGAGGGATAATTAGTTAAAATCCAGTCCAATAGAGAACCATTACCTTTCTTATGGTTCACTCTGATGTGTTCAGAAACCATCTGTGTGAGGTACGCACTGGCAACCTGTTCCTTAAAATGGTCTGCATCCTTACTGAGCCAGTTAATGCTGAAGTCACCTGTGACGATGACTTCAGTATTCCTATTAGCTTTAGAAATTGCATCCATGACAAAACCTAGCCCTGTCTTAGCTTTCTTGGGAGCCAGGTATACAGAGGCAATGGTAAGTGCCCTGTTGTGTCTGCCTAAGAGGAGTTTCACAGCACGTTGCTCATAACGTTCTGTTATGCCCACGATGGGCAAGACACTCCTCTGGATAGTATCCTAAATGTAGAGAAGGCAGCCACCGCCCCTTTTACCAGTTCTGTCAATCCTGAAGGTACAGTACCCTTGAAGAGCTATTGAATATCCTTAATCTTGGTAGACAACCATGTCTCAGTCAGACAGATATCGGGGCAGTGAAGTCGTACCCATGCTTGGAACTCAGTTTAGGAATCAGACTGCAGATATTCAAAGTCACAGTTTTTAAGCCACAGTCCTTTTTGTAGCTGCTTGCCTAGAGGTAGGGGGACCAGGATTAGGGTGCATGTCCCCGGAGAGTAACAGCATCAGGACAAAGATATTTCTGACTGCATAAGCGAGGAGGAATTTTGACTTGCCCCTTTAAAATTTAACATTGTGGCACAGAGTGAATCCCCTGTGCTTATTTGGAGGAACGCTCAGCTGAGCCAGGACAATGCAGCTACTGCTGATAGGAAACAGGATTGCATGGGTCAGTGGGGGAGAGAGAGAAGCAAACTGCTGTGTGCAGTTGAAGTCATTCCAGTAATAGGTACACAAGAAGAGGGGTAAACAGTACTTAGTCCAGGGTCGTTCTGTGATAAAGAGAAGAGATGCTGTCCCACTGGAGAAAAGAAAGTGAGGAGTAGTGTTAAAGGAACTGCTAGGGACCAAGCCATTTTTGCTGTCAAGAATAAATGAACAGGAACTGGCATAGAAGGAGTAAGGACAAATCAGGGAGTTTAGTTTAGCTAGTTTTTGTTGACCGTGTAAATGCACTAGACAAATCCTGCCTATTTTCAGGCACGACCTGGGGGGAAGGGGATACAGATGATTGCCAACTGATCTTGAACCAGATTAAGCTGTTGGTGGTATTTTTAGTGAATGAGGGAAATTTGGCCAGGACACCATGGAAATTCACCTACTCTTTTCGATAAGTGCCATGGGATCTTTAACATCCACCTGAACTATCACCAATCCAGGCAGATGGGACCTCGGTTTAACGTTTCATCTGAAAGACGGCACCTCAGAAGTGCAGCACCCCTCTCATGGTGCACTACAGTGTCAGTACTGGGATATTAACCCAAGTGCCAGATGTGGGAACTGAACCCACAGCCCTCTGATCTCCCGGCGTCAGAGGTGAGTGTGCTACCTACTGACCCATTGACACTGAGTTGAAGAAGAGGAGGCACTCGGTGAAAGTAGACAGTGTATAGAAGTAATTGAGGAAACAGTTGGAATATACACCATAGCGCTAATATAAACTACAGCCACAGCGAGTGAAGATAGGGGAGAAGGAGGGGCAGTGCATACCTAACTGATGCCAGAAGCAAGGGTTTACTGTGGAGAAATTAAGAAGCTAGCAGTGGAGGGGCCGAGAAGCTCCAACGTGAAGCAGGACCAGCCCTCAGGGCAGTAGTAACTGAACAGTAGCAACCAGCCAAAAATAGAGGCGGCCAATAATATGAGTACCCAGAGACAGACAAAACGAATGCAGGGTGCGGCCAGAAATGTACTGCTCCATGAAATGCCGCGCCATACCTGAAATGAGTTCCAAGCAGCCAGAGAAACAGGGTTGTGAAGTTAGGGCTGAGAGCAAGAGTAGTATGCCATGCAGCAAGGCAGGGCTAAGGTCCCTCAAAGGAGGGTAGTTAACCTGTTACCGATAGGACTATCACAGTAAAGGGAGGCCTGTTCATCAATTAGAGGATTTGAAAGTGTGTCCTGAGTGGGTGGGAGAAAATTCAAGTAGGACTACAGAGCAGACCTGCGACTGTTGTAAGCAAAGCTTCCCGTATTAAGTGTGGAGAGAAGAAAACAATCAAATACTCAAGCAGTCCAGTAATATGCAGACAGGTGGAGAGATGACCAATAGCTGACAGAGGTTGAAAGATTAAAGTCCGGTGGAAATCCTGGGCTATGATCCTGGTTTTGAATCATACCTTAGTCCAATGGTGACAGCAGGCAGGCAGTATCAGGAGCAGGCATGGCTGGCGGTAATTTCTTCCACTACCGGTCAACCAGGAGTCAAAGAGCCCGACCAGGGACTAAAGTCTTAGTTCGAAGGTGGCAGTGGGCAAGAGGGATCAGGTGCAGGCATGGCCAGCGATAATTTCTTTCACCATCAGGCAGCCTGGAGCCAAAGAGCCCAACCAGTGGCTAAAATCTTAGTCCGATGGTGGCAGTGGGCAGACGAGATCAGGAGCAGTTGTGGCCAACGGTAATTTCTTCCACCGCCGGTTGGCCAGGAGCCGAAGAGCCCGATAAGGGGCTATAGTCTTAATCTGATGGTGGCAGTGGGCAGGCGGGCTCAGGTGCAGCCAGCGGTTATTTTTTCCACCGCCAGTCGTCCAAGAGCCAAAGAGCCCAATCAGGGCTGTTTGGCTCCTGTCTGACTGGCGGTTGATGGTGAGATGACACAGGTTAATGGTGAGATGGCACAGGACCTAGCAGCCACTGGAAAGTCAGCCCTGGATGCCACTAAATACCAGTTCCACATGCCTGTTGACACCAATGACTCTGTTTCATGGGCCTTGGCCCATGCAGTGGCATTGAGGAGGCTTGCCTAAGGGCTATGGTCCTTACACAGGGCACCCAGACTAAAGCCATGGATTTCTCCTTATTTGGTCTCCTTATTTGGAAATTCCTTATTTAGTGACAAAACAGAGGGCATACATGAAAAAGTGGATGAATACATGACCATGTATAAGAACAACACTGAAAAGAAAAAGGCTTCCACTTCATACAGGCTTTATGGAATGGGAGACTGGGTAGGGGCTACTATCCAAGAACTTACTCTCCTTAGGAGTACCATCTCCAGTAAGGTTACTACAGAGGCAGGGGAGGTTACCAATCTGCTGTTGCAGCACCAGCCCCAAGCCACAGCCAAAGAAAAAACCCTCACAATTTCATCCAGGCTGCCAATCATCTGTTGCCACAGGGTGACTGACACACTATTTTCATTAGTGGCAAACAATCTCCACAGACAAATGGGCCCTGAAAGAAGTAGGTCAAGGAGTGTCCCTGAAATTCAAAACGTTTCCAAAACTTCAGAGACCAAAAGATTTCCCAGGCACAGAAAAAAATCTGCAGGAACTGGAAGTACAGAAACAGCTGCAAGCGAAAGCAGTAGAAAAGTTCTCTTCATCACAGTGGGGAAAGGGCCTGATTTTAAGATACTTCCAGAACCACAGGAAGAATGGGGATTGGTGACCCACTGTAGATATGAGATATATGAACAAACATATCAAAAAGGAAAGGGCACAGTGATACCATCCTTACAATCTGGAGATTGGACGGGGACACTGGATCTGAAAGGAGCCGGTTGTCACATTCCAGTCAGACCCAACCACAGAAAATATTTCAGGTTCAGGCTGGGAAACTGCCAGTACCAGTTTATAGCCCTCCCCTTTTACCTCACTTCAGCACCAAGGGTCTTCACAAAATGCCTAGCCTTGGTGGCAGCACACTTGAGAAGGCAAGGTGTGGTGATTTTTTCTGCCAAGATGACTGCCTAGTCTCAGGGAAAACAGAGCGAGGCAAGATGCTCTATTCAAATGGTAATGAGCACCTGGAGAACCTGTGGTTCCTCATAAATCTGCAGATGCTGCTGGACGGGCCTTGGAACTTTCCGCAAGCAACATGGATAGTCTTATCGTTGCAACAATAGCAACTGGTTGATTGTTAATACTGTATGGTTTTTTGAGTTCTATAATGCTAGGCGTGCCTGTGGATCAACAGACATTGCCGTGTTTAAGGCAGAACCATTATACATCGAGTTAAAGGGGACTTCCCATTAGAGGATAGCTTAGAGTGGCCCTCCGGCCTTTACTCGAGCAGTTTTCCTATGTTGTCACCTGCTGTCCCTGTTTACTCGAGGTTTAGATCTGAGGATCCCAGGCCCTGTACCGGCTGGTATGCATGACCAACCAAGCCCAATAGGGGTTGTTCAGGGCTTAATTTGTGGCTCTGTACATTTGTAAACCTGCCTTAGCTACTAATACAAATATATGAGGGGTCTTGTTCTGCTTTTACAACTGCCCCATTTCATTATGTTGGATGACGCCATTTTGGCCACTGTTGTGTGGAAGTTTTATTTATTTATTTTTTATGCCTCTCCTTTAAAAGGGGTTACTAGGAGAGTTTATCTACTTGGTTACGATGGGTCTACAGGGTCACTTACCTCCCAGCGACCTCCACTGGTTTCTGGGCTTGCTTTTATTTTTAGCCGACGCGTACAGTGGATGCTGGTCTTTTGTGGTTTGCAAGAGGTACGAACAAAGGGGTGGGGGTGGGTTTGTTATTTTTGAAAGGTTGTATTGCTTGCTGTTAGTAGGGATAGTACCTGTTATTACATATCCCTGTCAGATTATAATGTTGATACTTGGGTGTTGTGTTTATGTTACTATGGCAATCTTTCTAACGGGGCTACAGGGTGCTCCGTTAATGTTTGTTGGGAAAGGAAGAAGGAGTGGGGGGGCTTGCTTGGGCCCACCATTTAGCGTTTTCGTTTTCGATCATAAATTACAGCTAACATGTCTCATTTTAGGTTTGAATGGAGCCTAAGCTAATATCATGGAATGTGAGGGACTTAACTCACCCATTAAATGAAAGAAGGTTTTAATTCACCTTAAAAGTTAGCTCTCTGGTAGTCTTCTGCAAGAGACTAAACTCTCCTCCAAAGAGGCCACCAAGCTTAAGCAAGCTTGGGTGATTGAATAGCCTCACAGTGTGGCCCCCACCCGTAAAAGGGGAGTTTCTATACTTTTGCACAAAAATCTGGGATGGAAGGTGAAGGACTTTATATGGGATCAGGAAGGGAGATGGATTATTGCAGAAGTTGAAACCCCTGAAGGTCCTCTGGTGTTGGCTAATATATACGTCCCTAACCAGGATTGCCCTCAGTTCTTCCATACAGTTAATCAGGCTATCCTTGACTTCAATAAAAACAGAGCCCCAACACTTTTAGGAGGGGAATTTAACTTAACCCTGGATCATACCCTAGACAGAAGCAATAAATCCCCTGAACCCCATCGACAGGCCAAGGAAGCAGTCCGGAAACTTATGTCTGAACTTGGTCTATTAGATGCCTGGAAGGTATTACACCCAGGCGACCACGATTATACTTGCTTCTTCCCAACCTATGGCTCCTCCAGTAGGATAGACCTTTGGCTCGTATCCTCAGGGTTATATGAGAAAGTGGCGGGGGTTTCGATTCACCCAATCTATGTTTCTGATCATGCTCCACTTGAGTTAGTTCTTAGAGGATTGGACCCCAACACTCTCAGTTCTGCTGGCTAGACCCATTACTGCTAGAAGATAAAAATTTCTTAATTGGTTTGGCCAGGCTGTAGCAGAATATTGGACAGATAATGATAATGGAGAGGTATCCGATTCAACCTTATGGGAGGCCTTTAAAGCCACCATTCGTGGTAGGATAATAGCCTTTGCAGCAGCCAGGAGGTGAGCGGTGGCTAATCAGAGGGCCTTGGAGAAGCAACTATATTGCTTGGAAGCGCAATACAAAGCCCTAGACAATAAACCTCCTTCCCCCGATTTGCTAGCACAGTTAGCCAGTACCCGAATCTCTCTCAGTGCTCACTTATCTCGGCAGGCTGAGCTAAATCTCAGATGCATGCGCCAAGCTTATTGGGAAGGGGGAGAAAAGGCCAGCAAGTTATTGGCCTATCGTCTTAAGTGCCAGCATGCTTCTAAGATGATATACGCATTGGCAGATTCGTCTGGAAACCCCTGTCGTGCTAACTCAGGGATAAATTTGATCATGTCTCAATTCTATGAAAAGTTATATGCTTCGCCAAACCCCTCTGACCCAGCTCAGATCCAAGCTTATTTATCCTCGCTACCCATCCCTAGCATCTCCAGTCAGGATACTAAATTGTTAGAATCCCCCTTTACAACCGAGGAAATCGCCCAAGCGATTCACGCTTTAAATCTACGTAAAACCCCAGAGAGAGATGGACTGCCTATTGATCTGTACAGACTCCCTGGTGTTAACTTGGCCCCTTATCTGGCCTGGGTCTTTTGGCACTCCCTAATGGTTGGACAATTACCCCCTTCTATGAGAGAAGCTGTTATTACAGTACTTCCAAAAAAAGGGAAAGACCCGCTGTCCCCAGGCAGCTATCGCCCTATCTCCCTAATCAATGCCGATGCCAAGATACTGGCTAAGGTTATCGCTGCTCGGCTGGAACCTCTCTTGCAGGACCTGGTCGGTCCTTCCCAAGTGGGCTTTGTGAAAGGCCGTTCAGGATCTGACCATCATAGAACGCTGGGGTCACTGATGTATTTTGCTAAACTTTCACCAACCCCCTCAGTTGCTATGGCCTTCGACTTTGAAAAGGCCTTTGATTCAGTTGAATGGGCCTATTTATTTCATACTCTGTCCATCATGGGTTTTGGCCCCGGTTATATTGCCTGGATAAGGTTGTTGTATACTGCACCCCTAGCCTCAGTGATGACCAATAGCACCATGTCTAGGCCCTTCCAATTGCAAAAAGGCACGAGACAGGGATGCCCCCTTTCTCTACTTTTATTTGTTTTAGCTATGGAACCTTTGGCTATTGCATTTAGGTCTTCCAGCGATATCCCGGGGATTCAGGTGGGGGACGTTAATTACAAGACTTTTCTCTATGCAGATGATCTGCTTATCACTACTGAACATTCTCAATTGGGGATTCAGACAATTTTCCGAATCCTGAACGAGTTTACCAAGATATCGGGGTTAAAGTTAAACCAGTCCAAAATGGAAATTCTTCCGTTAAATTCCTCAACCTCAAGATTGGATTTTACTGCCTTAGGGCTTAAGTGGTCCCCTCTGGGTATTAAATACTTGGGTATTATTTTGCACCCAGACCCGCTTAAAATGCTTGTGGCCAATTTCAATTCTCTGATTGACTCACTCAGGGTTGATATGGGAAGATGGAAGGCATTACAGCTTTCACTGGCTGGGAAAATTGACTCGATCAAAATGATGGCTGCTCCTAGGATGCTCAATTTACTGGCCCACTTTCCCCTGTTTATACCCCAGAAGTGGTTTCAGAAACTGGAGAACCTCATGGGGAATTTTATTTGGGTGGGTGCCCCCCCCCCCGATATAGCAAACTGAAACTCCGGCAGCACTTGAGGAGGGGGGAGGTTGGGGACTCCCTTGGTTACAGCTGTATCATATGGCCTTTGGGTTGGCCCAGACTCTTAGATGGTTTTCTAAAATTGGACAGGGCTCCCCGCAGTGGCTTCAGTTAGAAGCGTCCCTAATTCATGCTGTTTCTCCGGCAGTCACTTTATATGCCAAGAAGAAATTGCCCCCTAGCCTCTCTCCTCCCATGTTACTTTCAGTTAAATATTGGAAACAAGCTATGACTGTGCTGGGCTATGATCCAGCCCCATGGGAATACATGCCTTTATGGGATAATCAGGCTCTGAAAATAGGGGAATCTACCCTGCATTGGAAACTGTGGGAGAGACAGGGCTTAACCTCAATACATGATCTCTTAATCTCTGGGACAACTGTTATGGATTCCTTTGAGTCTCTGAGGGCGAGGTATCAGCTTCCGACTTCTCATTTCTGGAGATATCTTCAGTTAAGAGATGCTATATCTCATCTCCCAAAGTCGCCTATTGGTAACTCTTCACAAAAAACAAATGCATCCTGTTGACTCATGGACTAAAGTTACCAAGAGTAAAGCTAGTCATATATATCACGCACTCAGAGACTCCACTTCGGATCCTACCCAGAGCGCTAGGCAGCAATGGGGGAAAGAGCTACGGACTCCAATTTCTGTACAACAATGGGAGGATGGGTGGGTACGTATTCATTTGGCTTGTCAGGATGGCCGCACGAGGCTTATTATGAACAAAACTCGCCATAGATGGTATAGAGACCTGGTGAAACTAGTTAAAATGGGACTTATCCCGGCTGACACTTGCTGGAGATGTGGCAACCAAGGAGCTCATCTTCTTCATGTTCTCTGGGATTGTCTGAACCTTCAACAGTTTTGGAGTGCCATTCAGTACATGTGTCAGCAACTGTTTCCTGATATCGTCCCGGGTCCCGACCTACTCCTTTTGGGCTGTGGCAGTCCTGAGATTCCTAAGCATAGTCCGGGGGGGCGCAGTGGATCACTATGGTTGGGGCATTGGCCAAAAGGCTCATCCTGATGAGATGGAGAACCCCTGACAGCCCTACCTTCCATCAGTTTCTTTTGGCCCTAGCCCAAGGGGCCACATTCGAGAGGATCTCGAGCTTTGCCCATGGCTCCCTATCTCAATATGACCAATGTTGGCAACTGTATTTAAGGTCCTAGTATTGTCACAATACTGCCTCCAGTTTCATGGCTCAGACCCCCTTCCCTCATTTATAGGGTGGGGATACCCCCCTGTTTGTAAAGTCCCCCTCTTTCCCTTCCCCTTCCTTCTGCCCTTTCCATACCTCCTTTTGACATATTTAAATATGAAGAAAGATTGCCAGTGTTGTATATAGTTGATATTACAACCACATGGGAATTCAACAAACCTATGGTAGAGTGACTAGATATTAACGATTTTGTGTGTCATATCCCTAGTTAGGGTGGATTGTACCTTATATCAATCTATGCTCTCCTTGGTTGATAGGACCTGATTCTCTACAAAATTATCTCCTTCCGGGCCATCTTGTCGGTGGAGTACAGCATATGTGATCTGACACCCTATATGGTCACCACTAACTGACTGATTGTTGTTGTGTCAATTATTATTATTGATCGAACCCTAACTATATGTCATGTATGGATTCTTTTCATGTATACTCTACCTTGTGTGTATGACCTGCCTTAAGTCAACAATAAAAATGTTTAACAACAAAAGTAATGCAGCTCTACATGTAGATTGTAAACATTGTACGTAAGTGTAATGTGACTGCTCATATTTTGTATGTCTTAAATTTTAAGTATGTTTGTTATGTGTGAGAAGAACTTTTGTATTCCTACTGTTTTACCCCTTCCCTGGGTATGGCTAAAAACAGGTCTTTGACCCAGTCCACTTTCCTGGTAAATTAAATAAATAAATAAAATAATACGCTTTCACACTGTCCAAATCACCCCTTGGATGCTGACTGCCCCAGTCCTACTCCCCTGCTTTCCTCCAGGACATACCTTCATGTGTGAGACAGCATGGCATGGCTGCCTGACAGGGGCCAGGGCTTTGATCATCAGCAGCTTGGACGCCATGTATTTTCCACCTTTTCTCCCTCAAGGAGCAGTGTGCAATGCCACCTGAATGCCTCCATGCACACTTCTGTGTGTGGAGCATTAGTGGCCGCCGCTTTCTTCTTCCCCAGTACATGCAGTCCCTGTCTTCCCCCAGGCAACACTAAGGGCCCAACGAGTGCTGGGAACTGAAACTCTTCCCAAGAAAAGAGACCAGTCCTCTGGATGCTCAGTCCTTTCCCTCCTCAGCCAACCTCTGGTGATTCGAGTCCACATCCGAACCCGGGTCACCGGCATGGTGCGAGTTGTGGCATCCAGCACCTCAACCCTTTTACTCAGTGTCAGTGGCTCAGTAGGTAGCACACTCACCCCTGAGGCCAGGAGATCAGAGGGCTGTGGGTTCAGTTCCCATATCTGGTACTTGGGTTAATATCCCAATACTGACACTATACTGCAGCATGGGGGGGGGGAGCTGCACTTCTGAGGTGCCGTCTTTCGGATGAGACGTTAAACCAAGGTCCCATCTGCCTGGATTGGTGGTAGTTCAGGTGGATGCTAAAGATCACATGGCATTTATTGAAAAAGATTAAGGGAATTTTTATTCAAGGACTCACAACAAAATTATAAAATGAGATACAAACATACCAGATCATATTAGAACAAAACACTGCACATAAATGACGTATTTCATTATACAATAATATCAAATAAAAAATAACATCCAACAATGTCACTTCCTCAATAAAGGATCATGTCTTCCCACCTATAGGAGATACTAGTTAAGGCATCACTTCCTTCCTGTATTATACATCCTAGATAATAAATTAATTAGTGCAGTTATACCCGTTCTGTTAGACAATCAAAGGAACATTAGATGTTGATATTTAATGTTAAATCTTATTCCTGTGCAATAAACTTCTTTTAATATACCAATGGATAATTTATACATCTAATCATACTCTTAAACCCCCTTCTTCTCTTATATTCATTCTCTTAACATATTCACCTCTCATAATACTAATAGACATACATGTATATAACTTTAGGGAATATCATAATCTTGAGTCAGGCCATCTATTGTCCTGTAACTCTATCTATTCTAAACTATAATGCATAACCAACTAAGTGTCTTCTTTGCCCCCTCTTATTTATAAGATCTCAACATATGTCCATTTTCTTTTACTCTTATTATCCCTTTTGCACTCTTGATATTTAATGGTACTAATATTCTTTTGTATCATTCTAATCAATCGTACTGTTGACCATTCTATCTGTTGCAAAGTAAACTTACATCTAGCCTGCCGTATCCAATATTTGATGCATGTAATAATAATTCTTAAGGTCCTCACCTCATATTTGGTATTATGTTCTGGAAATATCCCATAATATAAGGCCTCAGGAGTGCTTAACCAACGTGGGAAACATATCCACGTTTGATAAACTAGTGTCCAAAAAGATTGGATATACTGGCATTGAAAGAAGAGATGATCCATTGTCTCTGGCTGATCTATACATCCCAATATTGAGCAACCCTTCTCTGATGTCTCTTTATGTTTTTGGCTATTTTTTACAGGAAGTTTCCCATGTATACTTAACCAAGTGTTATTCCACATCTGAGGAGCTATCCTATTTTCCAATAATAAGGTTGTAATGCACTAAATCTCTCTTTCTGGTCTTTTCACATATTCTGGTTCTTGTGTGAAAAATTTATTTTGTATGTTGGCATAGAACTGCTTCCTATTCATTGTTTTTATCATTCCCAAACTTACTTTCCATAATTTTAATTTACTTATACACTCCTTAAAATATATTGGAATCTCAGTGTATTGACTCTGTCTAGGGATTACCCCATGTTTCTCCCATGTATGTAATACCGGCTGTATGTTATCTCTAACCCATGGGCCCCATATATGTAACTTTCCATGTATTAATGGCATAACATTTGCATATAAAAATATGCTATGATAAAATGTAATCAGGTTAATCAAGCTTAATCCTCCTGCCTTGATTTCTAAGTATAGAATCCCACATTTTATGGGGTTCAACCTACTACCCCAGATCCCTTGAATGAAACAACTGTATAACCTTGTTTCAATTTGTTTCAGTGGTGGAAATATGTAACTTAAGTAAAGGAACATGGGCAACAAAAATGAGTGAATCACATATACCCTCTTTGTCTTGCTCATCCTCCATCTATTCCATTTGGCTACTCTATCTAAAGCTACATTCGGTAAATACTCCCAATTATATAATGCAACATTAGGGACCCCCAAAAAATCCCCAAAATGTTGTCCCCTGTATTACTTTTTGGTATATTACATATGTCAGGGTCTTGTGAAAAATCTCTTCCTATAATGATGCAAATACTTTTCTGAAAATTAACTACTGATCCTTAAAGTGCTGAAAATTCTTCCAGCAAGTGCCCCATTGATAATGATGAATTCATATCTGCTAGAACTTTACATAGATCATCCGCGTATCCCAGTATTTTTATTTCGGTATCTTGGCTTGATACTGATAGTCCCTGTATTCCAGGATGTAAGTGAATCTTTCTAATTTGTGGATCGAGAGTCAGAATATACAGGAGCAGGCTCAATGGACACCCTTGTTGTACTCCTATTTTAACATGGCATGCCTTCCCCACCCTCCTATTTACATAGGGCCTAACCCTGGGCTTGGGCATAACACAACTTAATCCATTTAATAAATTCTACTGGGAATCCATATTGTTCTAAACAGGTCCATAAATACTGACGTGAGACCCGCTCAAAGGCCTTGGATTGGTCAAGGTTAACTATGTATCCTGACATTTCTCCATTCTCCCCTTTCTCTATTAATTCCCTTATCAGGATTAAAAGGTCAGAAATCTTTCTTCCTGGAAGAGAGCACATCTGTGAATAATGTATTATTGAAGCTAATGTTGATGATAGTCGGTTACTTAGTAATTTTGTCAGTATTTTAAAATCAGAATTTAGTAGGGAAAGAGGTCTCCAATTATCTAGGCTTTCTTTAGGCCCCTTTTTATGAATTAACAGAAGTAGTCCTTGGTACATTGATTTTGGCATCTCTTTTCAATTTAAAATTGTATTATAAACTTCCGTCATCTCGGGTCCCATATATTCCATCAGTACCTTATGAAAGGTGTTAGATAAACCATCAGGTCCTGGCGCTGTCCCTGCCTGTAATTGTCCTATAACTGTCCTGATTTCCTGTATCGTGATCTCTTTGGTTAGCATCCTTTTATCATTTTGAGATATTTGTGGCAAGTTACACTCTTGTAACCAGTCTATAGTATTCCCTGATATGTTATGGGCTGTCCCAAATAACTTCTTTCTATAATTCTCTACTTCTGTCATGATGTTCGTATTACCAGTAATAACCTGGTCTCCTGTTTTTAACAATGAAATGTATTTCTTGTAGCTTTGTGAGATGCAGTTTTCATAAGGGTTAGCTTGTTCTTGTTTACCCTTGGTTCTATACCGTTGTTCAAATTCTGTGGACTTATTTCTGTCATACTGTTTTTCATTCATTTCCTGTTTTATGTGTTTTATTTGTTCTGAGAAATCATGCCTACCTTCAGATTGTAAAGAAACCAGCTTATATAGTTGTTCTTGTAATTGTCCATACCTTGTATTCCTAAATACCGCCATCAACTGGCTCGTGTATCTACAGTACTTAGTGAGATCTACCTTTGTTTGTTCCTACCAATCTACCATATTGTCGTATAGACATTTAACTGAAAGTCTTGCTTGAACTGTATCCAGAAATCCCCTTTTTATTTCTGGTATTTCTAATAATGAAGTGTTACATCTCCAGTATCCTTTCCCTAATGTTATTTCTGGGGAATAGGATAAAGTGATGTCTAACATCAGATGATCTGATGTTGCCATTGGGTGTATCCTAGATATTTGAATGGGAATATATGATGAAATAAACCAGTACTCTATCCTAGTTTTAAGACGACATTTTAAATACGTATACTGTAGGGTGAGTGGTGTGAAATACATCTATCAAATTTGTCTGAGAAATAATTCTATTTAACAATGCAGCGTCACAAAATATTTTCTCAGTTTTGATGCCACAATCTTTTTTTAGTCTGCTGCAATTGAAATCCCCACCCCATAATACTGCTTGTGTTGTCAGTAACAAGGGTTGTAAGAGGTTAAACATCTGTGTTCATTTTGCTCTTTCCTGTGGAGCATAAACATTTATTAAACAAAATGCTTGTTGTTTTACCACAAAATCCATTAACATCACTCTTCCAGGTATAATGTCTTGGGTCCTAGTGACTTCTATCCTGGTGTTTGTAAGGCAAATCCCAACCCCACTAAATGTCTCTTTTCCCACTGACCAATAGGATGGACCTCCTATCCATTCATCTTTTGGCTTTTGAATCTCAGTGCCTGTGAATAGCCGTGTATCCTGGAATAGAATGATATCATAAGTTTGGCAAAGAAAATATTGAAAAGTGGATTTTTGTTTCTTATCAGATTTCAAGCTGTTCACATTAAGCAATGCTAACCTTAAATTATAACTCTTCAGGAATTGCTCGCATCAGTAGCCTTTTTCTTTCTTAAATTATATCTTGTTCCCAAATTACATATTTTTTTAACATTTCCTGCCATTTGTGAATCCTGCCCTTCGTGATCCAAGGTACCCCCTATACATGATGAATTTTCAGACACTCTGTCTGAATCTTCTCCCATCTCTGTGTCTCCCCACTGTAAAACTTCATACTTGTTTTGTAGAGGGATCTCCACAACAGGTTGCTCTTGCGCTATATGGGTTTTGGAGAATACTGTAGTAAAAGCAGTTTCCAAAGGAGATGGAACTAGGGGCGGTGGCATTTCTGGTTCTGGTTCTTCTGTTTGCTCCATCTGACTTGAGGGGTCTAAAACCTCTTCCCCTCCCACTCGGTTTACCTCTTCCTGTTCTTCTACCTGTTCTATGGAAGAAGGCTGAACATCAGGTTCCCTGTGTCTTAGTAACAAGGGTGTTTCTCTCTGTTGTCTAGGTGGAGGGGTGCTGCACCTTCCTGTCTAGGTGGTGGGGTGCTGCACCTTCCCGTCTAGGTGGGGGGGTGCTGCACCATCCTGTCTAGTTGCTCAATCAATATAGAAGTCTTGTTCTGCAAAATCTCCATTCCCATTATTATGGGAGGCCCACTGACATGAAAAAATAGAGTGACCCTCTTCATCACATAAATGACAAACTGGGGGAACCGTGCACCTTGCACTAGTATGCCCCTGACTACCACAGTGCAAACATCTTAGAACCTCACAATTATTGCTGAGGTGTCTCAAGGATCCACATTTATAGCATTGTCTAGATTGTCCCTGGTAAAACAGAACCCCTTTGTCTTTTCCCAGGTAAAGCAATTTGGCAAATGCTTGATCCCAATGTCATACTGCTGAAGTTGGATTTTTACTTTCCAGCCCCCTGTCCAAAAACCTTCCTCATCTACTATAGGTTCTGGTGTATCTTTCACTTCACACTTAGTTCCTAAACAGTATAGGGTGTCCATAACGTTTACTCCATCGTTTCTAAAAAGGATTGCAATTATTTTAAAGTAGGTTTTGTAAGTGGAATTGCTTGAAAGGGGGCCCATGTAGGAGTTCTTTTGTGAGCATTAAATAAAAGACAAAATCTATCCAACAGGGAGGAAGATCAAAAGCTTAAATCGAAAGATGCTTCCCCTTGAGCGTGTATTAATGCATACACCTCTGAAGATGTAAAACCCATATCCTGTTTTATCAAATGATTCCCTACGTAAGCTCTGTCTGGAGGTAGATCTAAACCTCCTATATACCTTAATTGAACAGCAAACCTTCTTTTAGCTTGTTCTAACATTTTTTTTAACAAACTGGCATACATGACCTGATTAGTTACAGGCTCCTGCCCTTCAACAACAATTTCCCCTTCATTTGTTAAGTCATTTAGATCAATGTCTATAATAACGTCCATGTTAGGTGGCTCTACTTCCAACAAGGCCTCAAAGAAAACTTCATTAGAAGACAGTACAGGGGAGTTAGAGATATCTTGAGAGTCCAGGGCCCCCATTAGCGATTCTTCTCCTAGCGACTCTGCTACTCTTGTCATCGTACCATATTCTGTCTCCTTCTGTGCCGGGTGCCTGTCAGCTTTTTGTGAAGGTGTCTTGTTGTTCTCGGCTACAGCGCACTGTCTCCTGCTGTTTGTGCATCCATTTTCCACTCCCTCTACTCCAATGTTCACAGTCCTGGGATGTAACCCTTCCGGAGATGATCCCGGAAGTGGAATCGATGGGTCAGGGAGCCAAGTTCTGACTGAATTCTGTACCCATCCTGCTCTCTCCAACACAATCTTAGCATTCCACTTCTCTCCCATAGTATGCTGTGTAATTCCAGCTTCACTACTCCCACCATTAGGCTGTAAGTTATTGGCACCAAACACAAAAACACAGCTGCCGACGCAGCTTCACTTTGCTTCGGGGCTGTGGACTCCTTCAATAGTTGATTTGTTTTACCTTGTAGAAGCTTCTCTTTGGTAAGAATATATTCCTGTTCCAGTCATCATAATTGTGATGCTAGGTCTTCCGTTTGTGGTTTCTCTACTCCTTCATTTTGTTTAAAGTGCTTTGTGCTATCATCGGTATTCATTTCTTCCAATTGCACATTTTCATACCGTCTCCTTGTCACTATCAAGGTCTCTGCCTCAGAAACGCATTGCTGGCTACCCTCCATGGGATGCAAAATAGCTGTCTCCTCCACTGCCAGATCAACTTCTGGCTCCTCCATCTCTGACTCAAAGAGACCTCTCTGGCGAGTAGGAGAATTTCCCCAGTGTTCTGGCCAAATTTCTCCCATTCACTAGAAAAATACCACCAACAGTCTAATCTGGTTCAATTTCAGTTGCTTGCCATCTGTATCTCCCCTTCCCCCCAGTCGCCCCTGAAAAAGGGACTTCTAGGCCCAGTGGGCTTACTGGGTCAACAAAATTCAATAAATAAATAAAAAAAAACCTCAGCACCACCAGGCCAACTTGCTGACCTCAGTCTTCAGAAGATGGGGCATTCCAGAAACAGATCTATTTTCATCTTGGCAGAACAATCAGTTATTGCAGGCTCCCAGCAGGGGCACAATCCCAGATAACACCCTAGTTCTGGACAAGATAGGGAGGTTCATGTTTGCCTCCCCCCCCATTTCCACTCATACAGAGAGTGCTCATAAAGCTCAGGAGAGAGCCAGCAACAGTGATACCGAGAGTCCTAGACTTGGCCAGATAGGCTTGGTATTCACTGCTCTTAACCGTGCCCAGCAGAACTGTAATAAACCAGTCACTGAGATACAACCTGCTGATTCTGTCTCACAGCAGAATGGTTCTTGAGGAGCTGGAACTCTGTAGTTTGAATCTGTCAGAGGAGGTGCCGAGAGTGCTGAAGGATTCCAGAAACTAGCAACGTGGAAAGCATACTTCTCTAAGTAGATGAGATTCTTAGAGTGATTTGCCTGCAGAAATATAATCCCAATACAGGCAGGGCTTTCTATAGTTCTTGATTACCTGGTACCCTCACAGTCCCTAGATCTGAGACCCTCAATCCTGAAGGTACATCTGGCAGCAGTGTCAGCCTACACATCAGCAGAAAAAGACAAATCGTTGGCCTCACAGACCATTTTTAAAAGATTCCTTAAAGGCCTCTATCACCTGTAGCCCCCAGTAAGGGATCCAGTCCCTCCATGTCTTGCCCAGTTGATGGAGGCTTGTTGTGAGCTGATGGCTATTGCTGATTTAAAATATGTCACATGGAAAACAGTTTTCTTGATTGCAATGCCATCTGCCCTTGAAGGTACATGAGCTGCAAGCCCTCTTTACAGATCTAAATTTCATAATCTTCTACATGGGTAAGATAGTCCTTAGGACCAACAGGATGTTCCTACTTAAGGTGATGTAAAAATTCCACCTGATCCTGTCAGTTACCCATTCTGTGCTCTACCCTGAACACTCTAGTACAGGTGAACAGAAAGTACACTGTTTGGATGTAAAAAGCACTAGCTGACTAAACAGATTGAACAAAAAATGTCAGGTCCCAGGGCACACAGCTTATTGTTACCTGTAGAGAGGTGGGATGAGGTAAACCAGCATCTAGGAGGACTTTTTCTCATTGAATAGTCTCCTGCTTACAGTTTGGTTATGATAAAGCTAGTAAAACACCTCCTAGAGGCCCAAGGGAACATTCCACAAGGGGTACCTCTGCCTCTGTGGCAGTTACAAAGGACATCTCCCTTCTAGAAATTTGTAAAGCAGCTTCCTGGAACACAGTGCACACCTTCACAAAGGGCTATTGCCTGAACATGCTGTCAGGAGGGATGCCAGTTTTTCAACTGCTGTCTTGCAGACCCTTTCTCCTAAATAGGTTCTGGACTTATCCACTCAAGGTACTGCTAGAGAGTCTGCTTATTCTAAAGCATCACTGATGGATTCCAGTTGTTTGAAGAAAAACATTCTCATCATAGTAGTATCAAAGGCAAAAAGACCACTCTGGGAATGGGTGCTGCTGAAGACCACTGTAACTGGAAAACAAAAAATCATAGCACTCACCACCAAAGAACCTGAGGTCCAGAATTTAACTTGGAATCCCTTATTTGCTTTCCGGGGTTAAAAAAATATTAAAGCAGATTCCTTGGGAAGGCTCGCTTGACACGATTCACACAAAAAAAGTGTGCTTTCTGAAAAGCAGGGGTTCCTAGAATGTGACATCATTAAGCACAGCCCAGAAAGTCAGAACAGGGTGAACATCAGTAAAGCGATTATTTAAAAGGTACCCTATTTACAAAGTGACTTATCAATGGTGAATAAGGGATCAGGGAAGGGGAACATTGTTTAACCAGGAGTAGCACACTAAGTCAAAGTTTGTTTCCATATGTGAGCTGGGAGCACAAGGAAGTTAAATGACTTGCTCAGGATCTAACAGTATGCACCTAGGCGGCTGTGGGATTCAAACCCAGGTCTGCAGATCTGCAAAGCGTATTAAATAACTGTAATGAATAGACATAACAACAATGAGTTCATTAATAAAGACAGTTGCTAAACCACAAATATTTAAAGCATTAATAATGTCCAACATTTTTTAGACTAGTTTAAGATATATGTGGTAGCTAAAGAAGTCACTGGAATTGTTGAAAATCGCTGTGGTATTAGAGATCCACAAACTGCTATAGTGTCCTTCTTCAAATGGCGTTCTGTAACCTCAAAAAGGTAACATGGCATAAAGTAAGCAAGAAAATACCTGAACCTGAAAATAGGCAAATGTCTTGTCTAGTGTACCTACCTGGTTTACAAAAGCTAAATAAATAAATAAATAAATAGAGAACTTCAAAAGGAAAAAAAGGCAAATACATGTTATTATTAGGAAATGGAGACATTCTGTTATTCATTTATCTTGCTTATTGTACCTCAAAATTACTGCTTCAAAAAAGGAGCTAGGTCAAAGCCATAATTCAAGTCTGGACATTCATGAGCCCCGAGGGTATGAATCCAAAAGACCTCCCTCTGTAAAACTTTCTGATTGAAGTCCCCCCTTTCCCTGGGATTATGCTGGATCTTTTGATGCCCATAAACCAAACTTGTGGGTGTCAGGTTTCCTGGCACTGTGCACATGTTGTGCAGTGGCATATGTCAGACTTTTTCTGTGTATAGCCCCGTAACGTTCACACACCCTGATGTACAACTTCCTGATAGTTTTATCAACATAGTGGGCTCTGCAGTTATAGTCTGCCAAATAAATTACTCCAAAATGATTACAGCTGTCACAGGCAATCAATGCATTGATGTCGTATTGCTTACCATTCTTCAGGCTGACAAAACTCCTCCACTGTGAAGTGACATTACAGTAAGCACATCTTTTTGCACTGAAATCCCCCTTGATCCTCTCTGTAAGCCATGTCCTAATTTCACCTCCAAGTCAGTGGCATAGCCATGCATACTTATTGTATGCACATGCGTACAAAAAAATCCAGGAAAAACAATTTTTTTATTTTTTAAATTTTTTTTTCCATGCTTGTCTAGATTCCGAACCCTGGTCCTCCAGTACTTGACGTGGGGGGAGGGGGGCATAGTCCCATCCTAGCCATCAGCCGATTCCGATTCCTCTCCTCAAACATGCCGGCACAGAGCAGATCAATTGGACAGTTTTTGTCCACGTGTGTTTCTGCTCTGCCAACCACTTGCTGTATTTTTTTCCCACTGCTAGTGCGAGATCGACTGTGCTCCCATGGCCCAGCCTGAGCCGAGCAGACCAGGCAGGCTTGATTGTTGTCAGAGTTTGACAAACAGGAGTCACTGCTTGCTGGCCCAGGACTCATGGTCGATTTGACTCAACTGAGTTGGAGGAGGAGGACATCTTTGTTCATCCGATCCATTTGTCCTCGTCTTGTCCAGTCTGTGGTTGCGTTTTTGTCGCGGCATGAAGAATCAGTAAGGACCAACTTAAGGAGGGCAAGCAGCAGAACTTCCAAGCAGCTGAGAAGGTGAAGCAGAGCTCCCTATTGCCTATTACTCTATGGGTGGTAGTGCGGTACAGCTAAACAAGGTAGGCTGCCTCCTGTTACGCCCACCGATTTGTGTCTCCTCCGGCTCTGTCTTCGGGGGACAGTGGAGTGGATCTCAGCTGAAGACAGATCTGGTACTGACTGCAGTGTACAGCAATAACTGGGAAAGACCTGAGGCTTAAGATACATTAACGGGGAAAGTTCAGAACATTGGTAAATGTCGATGAGCCATGATGCTGTTTCTCATGTTTTACTTGTCTCAAAATTGTAAATAAGTTATGTAACTTTTGAGCAGATCTATACTGGGAAACAAACTTGGGATGTCCATGGAACCTAATACGGGGTCCTTTCATTGGGTTCGCTTACACTCAGGTAACTGAAAACTGCAGGTGTGGGGTAAGCAACAATGTCACAAAATAATTTTCACACGTCTTTAGAGGAATCACATAGACTAAAAAATGGTAAAAGCTCTCACAGTCAATAAAATAACTGAGTTGGTGGTGTGTGTGTGTGTGGTGGGGCACAGGGGACTTGGACCCATGGCCATACTTGTCAACTGTCCTTGATTACCAGGGAAGTCTCTCGCTTTATCCCTCAAAATTGCTCTGTCCCTTATCTGTCTCTCATGGAATAAGTAATGTACAAACAGAGAATGGTCTGTAAATTTAGACTTTAAAGCAGACATTAATACTATTCTAAGATGCAAAATATAAAAATAAACTTTGCAAAAGTAAACCTAATGGTTTATAGTTAGTTCTGAGCTTGTATTTCCATGTTTGAGGATGTGCATTCATATGAGAGTCAGTGTCCTTCACTGTCCATCATTTTGAGTGTCCCTGTTCCTCATTTCCGTGACAGAAGGTTGAGAGGTATGCCCATTGCTCCAATGTGAACTGCAGTATGTTAGTTTGGGGGGCACACCTACAAGTTTTGCCAGCCCAGCCAATAGCTGCCAGACCAAAAGGTGAGTGGTACTTAGGGCAGAGGATATAAACTCCAGCTGGGCACCGTTCTCCATCACTGGTCCAGAACCTCCCACATAGCACACCATCAGCACATCTTAGTCGGCAGTTCAGGTGGGACTCGAGCATGGAAACACTCAGCCCCCCTTCCATTTCAATTATAACTGCAATCAGGCAGTTCTTAATGAGACAGTACACAGGGGCTTTACAGGCACTCTCCAGCAATACCTTTTGACCGATTAGACCACAGTACACCCACCTGGCAGTCAGCATTTAGGTAAGCTCACGGAAGACTTTTCGGAAACCCCCATTTGTTGGGGGGGGGGTTACACAAGCAAGAGCAAATCTTGCAGCTGAGCCTGCCTCTATCCATACTGCCCCTCTGCTTAGAATTGGTTTGGCTGTACCTACTGATAATTTCATACTTTCATAGCATTAAATAAAGCTTTAAATGCTCAGTGTACTATGGAGGCAGCTCAATTGCCGGGTAGTACTAATGATTAAATGAGGGAAAACATTCTGAAATAATATATAGAACAGTTTAGATCAGATGGCAGTACCCCACTGGAAATGATAAAGTACATTTCAGCTGGTCTTTCCTGGACAAATAAACTGCACAAATAGGTGGAGGCAGGACCTGACAGAAAATGAAATCTTGCATCTGAGCTGGGCAATTCAAAGTTTCTGGTTTGTGCATTATGTGGTGTCATATGCTCTAGGATAAATTCTAAATGATTAACTGCTGTTTATACCCAACCTCTCCCCTTCCCCCTCTGTTCTTATATCCCAGCAATTACCAACCGTAGAGGACAAGGTCTGAATAAAAAAAAAAAAATACACAGTTTATCAGGAACATTCCTGTCCAGGATAGGAGTGCTACTGATAAACTGTTTATTTTTTTAAGTTCAGATTTCCCAGTCATGTCTCAGCCAGCTGGTCAGTCCTACTGGGGAGGGGGAAACATTTTTTTGTGAGGCAGCTTGACAGGAAACCACACTTAAACCAGTTGGATGCTTTGTTGCTGAATCTTGCGTCAGTACAGTACTGCTGAGCTGCTGATGTGTTCAGCCATTGATGGGTGCCAGACCCAGACAGTGCCTCAAGCACTTGATTTTTCAGTGGAGTCATGTAATTCCTCATGAAATGCCCTAGATCTTGCTTGTTATTGTTTAAGTAGTGTTCTTTTGTAGTTTAAACGTTTATTGTTAGGCTGTAACATGACAGAAAGTAAGCTGATCCTCGGGATTTTGCCTATTCTTGTTTTCCAACATTTTTTCTTAGGGTTGATTTTACAAGAATGCATGCTAGATTTTCATTTTACTGTTCAGCATGGAGTGTTGCTCCTACTGATTTCCTCCTGAACAAAAGACATAAGTATGTTTTCCCTGTTATAACTTACCAAACAATTAAGAAGTTTTGCTTACTCTGCAGCTGCTCAAAGGTGGCAACAAAAGTGATGACCCTAGCAACAGTGAAGTTAGTCATTTTGGTAGTGATATCTGTTGCTTGCAACGAGTCAGAGAAATCTTTAAAAACAGCCAGAAAGTTTCAAAATGACCCTCAAAATGCACCAGAATGAATCTAAAATCTGATAGATTCTGGGGGCCTAGTCGGCCCCCAGATCCCTGGCTTATTGGTTTTGTCTTTGAGACAACTTGAACTTTTATCAGCCTTTGTCTCCCCTGTCAAAAAAGCTAACTACGTCCCTGGTTTTTGTCCACATGTTTCTTTGCTCCACCGACTAGTTACTGCAATTTTTCTCACTGGCTGCTACCTCACTCACAGCAGGACTAATATAGTCCCACCATGACTATCCCTGAGAGTCAAATCACCATTTTGTTGTCTTGAGTCAGGCAAGATAGAAAGTGTGGACTTGGAGAGGCTGGAGAGCCGCTGGTTTGAGTCCCACACAGTTTGTGTCTCTTCTGGCTCTGCAACAGTCGCCGATGCAAGACCGTCTTTTCTTCAGCTCCAACGGTCCGACTCCAGGCTCCTGAGCGCTGTGTGGTTATTAAATTCAGTACTGGTCACATAAGTACTGTATGTGTCTGCACTGCAAGGGTGGCTGAATCAGTAGTAGGTGCCAAATCAAACTATGCAGCCACCAGTGACCAGAAGAGTGGGACTGGTATGTAAAAAGGCTATGGTACAAGGGTATTGTATGCTCCCACAATTGGCCCCAAAATGCACCAGAAAGCATCAAAAATGCCAAAATTTTCTGGGGACCTAGGCAGCCCCCAGACACCCAGCCAGTTGGGTGGAATCACTGACATATGCATACACTTTTTAAAAGACTGGTTACTCCACTGCTCCCATTTGTTGTCTGCTGTGGGCAGATTTGTCTCTCAAACTGCTTGCTCTCCTATAAGCCATCCCTGGAGGGAGAATGACAATTTTCTGTAAGTTCCTGACCCCTTGAGAACATGGCAATGCTTCTTTATAACCTCATCTATGTAGCTAGAAGGGGCAGAAAAGATGGTTACAAAGTTGATCTTCTTGTGTGTCTCCACTCTAGAACTTTCGTACAAGACTAACTGCTCTCTATTCTTCGATCTTGCATGAGTTTCAACTTTTAGGATAGAATGGGCAGAATAACCTGTTTCTAAAAACCTCTCCCTTAGTACTGCAAAGCCCCTGTCAAATGCTTCATCTGTACTGCAGTTTCTCCTAATGCAGAGAAACTGACCCATAGGGACATTGGTGACCGTGGCATGGAGGACGGCTGGCTGACGGTAACAAAGTGTTTCTGTCAGTTGGGTTCCTATAGATATCTTTGTTTACCTTCCCATTTGTTCTCCTTGAACTTCCTAGATTTAAAAAATTGGTCTGATTCAGGGTTGAAACTGCAAGTAAATTTCAAATGTGGGTTGTTGCAAGTAACATAATTAACGAGATTCTGTAATTAGCCCCTCTCTACCATGCCACACAACCACTACATCATCAGTGTATCTCTTCCAAAGTGACAGGTGGTTATAGTAGGGGTTCATATTGGAGTTATAAATTAACTCCCTTTCCCAAAGGCCTACATATAAGTTGACCACGCTGTGGGCAAATGTCACCCCCATGGCCATGCCCTTCACTTGTAAATAATTGACAGAAAACTAGAACACAGTAAATTTGAAAACAAATTCTGACATTTGCAAGAAGAACTCTGTGGGTGGGTTTTCAGAATAATCTCTTGTGTTGAGGAAATGTGCAATGTTCCCTCATGGGAATACTAGTATACAGGGCTTCAATGTCAGATGTAATTAGAAGTGTGGCCTCTTCTAGTTCTCCATGTTGTGAAGAGTTTGTAATATGGCAATAATAACCGGCTTCCCCTTTTTCCCATAGGGAAACTGTGGCATAATTTGCTGTTATAAAGGAGTGTTTATAACGGCAAAGACGCGCATAATTTCCTTTGTGTGTCACGATACTCAGGCAGGCGCTGCATCAGTCCAGACTGCTCAACGCTTCCATCTCGCCTCAAACAGAACCGCCAGAAGAACTCGACGGTATTCTTTTCTTTTTTCCCCCCACATACACTGTAAATACACAAAGACCTGCTCAAAGGAAGAAAAATGAGTTTAAAATAGGGCAAATCTCGGCACCGGGCTAAAACTAAACCAAACCGAGGACACACCCCAAGCTCTTTATTTTATATAAATGCTGAGGTGAAAAATGGAAACCCAGCAATTATATAAAATAAAAAAAGTTCGTCAGGGTGTCAAACTTGATTTTACACACACCCTCATTGTGGGATGCTTTTCACAAACCCCTCGGGCTTTGCCCTCGGGGTTTATGTAGCATCCCACAACTCGGGTGTGTATAAAATCTCGTTACACACCCCGACCCATACTTTATTCTATATGTTATGTCCTTCACATAGGACCTCAGATGGGGTACAAAGGGTCATTAATAATAATCCACCATCTTCAATAGTGTCTGGTTATAGATTATACAATGGTGTGTGAAAATCCTTTTACCTGACTGGTCAAAACATGTCATATGACCATGGGTAAATCCTGCATTACTCACGGCTGAGGAACTGCATTTATAAAAATCATAATTAACCACATTTTTACATTTATTTTACATATGGGTCCATTGTATAATCGCAATAAGTTACTCCAGGGTGTGAGTTATTGGGGATTTACTCACTTCTTGTTTGGTTAAGTCACCACACAAGGCGTGGGTAAACTCTCAATAACCCACACCCTGTTGCGCTTTATTGCTTAAGCATATGCCACAAAAGATGGGTCTGCTAGGAGTTTTTCACGTGACATAGGTATTTTATGTAGTAGATAAATAGTCATCTTGATAGAGAAGGGGGTAATCAGAAGTATTTGTGTGGAATCATCAGTATAGTTATTAGAATAAGCCTTATTAACAGCTTCATCAATGATCCATTTAAATAGCAGCTGATGCCTCCAGGACAACTGTAACAAAACATAATATATATATATTTTTTAACTTTTTTTTATTTTATTACTTTTCATATAAATACAGTCACACTCAAAACAGAGAAATACAATGTCAAACATTATGAGGTACATTGAAGGTATTTGGAAGTTATGAAATCCAACCAACATACCCACTCCCCCACCCTAAACCCTCTCAACTAAAATATAATTGAATACAGAAAACATAGCAAAGGCCCACACTGAGGAAAAGATAGCCAACTCTGTTAAGAATGGGAACAAAACCTTTTATAGGTACATTAGGGAGTGAATAAAGTCCAAGGGAGGGATACTGACTCTTAATAAAAGGGAGGGAATGTAGGCACAGGGTGACAGTGAAAAAGTGTGGATACTGAACGAATACTTCTGCTCAGTATTCACAAAAGAAGAGGAGGGGGTGGTACCTAAACCAAACAATAGAAACACTCTGGATAGGGGGGTCAATACCAGTCCATTCACAGAAGAAAGGATTCTGAAAGAACTCTTAAATCTGAAGGTGGACAAAGCAATGGTACCTGACAGGATTTACCAAAGAATTGTAAAAGAACTAAGGGTAGAACTAGTGACACTACTGACTACCCTCTTTAACAAATCATGGGAGGATGGGGTAGTACATGAGGACTGGAGGAGGACAGATGTAATTTCACTTCACAAAAGTGGGAGCAAGGCAGAGGCAGAAAACTACAGACCTGTTACTTTGACCTCAGTGGTAGGGAAAAAAATTGAATCACTTCTGAAGGAAGGAATTGTTGAGTACCTAGAGGCCAGTGGGACACAAGACCCAAGGCAGCATGGATTCACAGTGGGAAGGTCATGTCAGACAAATCTAATAGATTTCTTTGACTGGATAACCAAAGAAGTAGACCAGAGAGGAGCTGTGAACATGGCCTACCTAGACTTTAGCAAGGCATTTGACACAGTCCCACACAAAAGATTATTATACAAGTTAGCCAGCCTTGGAGTGGGTCCCAAGGTGGTAGCCTGGGTAAAAAATTGGCCGTACAACAAGACACAGAGGGTAATAGTAAACGGAGTCCACTCTGAAGAAAGGGGTTTACTAGTAGGGACAGCAGGGTTCAGTACTGGGACCGGTCTTCTTACAGTAAATATGAATATACGAAAATGCCAGCAGAAACAGGCCTCATGTTCTATTAGGTCTGCTCGAGTGCGCAGCTAGCACCTTATAATGCTGCTACCCCTCCCTCCCCCCATATCCTATTACCCCTTCCCCTATCCCAACCCCTCTTGAAGCTGTCTACCATCTTGCAGGCCACTACCTCACCTGGCAAGGAGTTCTACTTGTCCACCACTCTTTCTGTGAAAAAATGTCTCCTCATCTGTCTCCTGAATCTACCCCCCTCCAATCTCCGTTGGTGTCCTCTCGTGTCCCTCCGCTTTCTCCTCTGGAAAATGCTCTCTGTATTAGTCTTGTTTATTCCCTTCAGGTACTTAAAGGTCTCAATCATATCTCCTCTGTCCCTCCTCTCTTCCAGAGAGTGCATATTCAACCCCCCCAGCCTTTTCTCGTATGGCTTGCCCTCCAATCCCTGGATCATCTTTGTAGCTCTACGCTGTATCCCTTCCAACAAATTGATATCCTTCTTCAGGAACGGGTGCCAGTATAGCACGCAGTACTCCAGGTGGGGCTTGACCAATGACCTTTACAAGGGCAGGATAACCTCCCTACTTCTGGAGGAAATCCCTCTAGCTATACACCCCAGCATTTTGTTGGCTTTTGCCGCCGCCCTTCTGCATTAGACAGAGTTGTTCATGCTCCCTGTTTTGATCACCCCTAGGCCCTTCTCTTCTGTGGAGCAACCCAACTGAACCCCATTTAAGTGATAATCCCTCCCCTGGTTCTGGGCTTTGAAGTGCAGAACCTTGCACTTCTTGGCATTGAACCCCAGCTGCCATTTATCTGCCCACTCCTGCAGCTTATTCAGGTCCTCCTGCAACCCCTTCCCCCTCTCTGTGTCATCTACCACAGCTCCCATCTTGGTATCATCTGTGAACAGACTGATTTTGCTCCGGATCCCAGTTGAGATATCTGCAATGAAAATACCGAACAGTACTGGTCTCAGCACAGATCCCTGTGGTACCCCACTCGTCACCATTCTCGGTGATGAGAGTTCCCCGTATCACCACCCTTTGCTGTCTCCCCCCAGCCAGTTTCTGATCCAGGTCACCATTTTTGGTCCTGCTCCCATATACTCCAGCTTCCCCCCCAATCTCCCATGCGGCACTGAATCAAAGGCCTTACTGAAGTCCAAGTACAGGACATCCACAGCATGACTCTTGTCCAGTTCCTGTGTCACCCACTCATAGAACTCTACCAGGTTTGTCTGGCATGATCTGCCCATGACAAACCCATGCTGTTGGTCATTCTGGGTACCATTTGCCTCCAAGAAGCTCACGAGCCTCTCCTTTAGGATCATCTCCATGAGTTTTCTCACGATCGAGGTGAGGCTTACTGGCCTGTAGTTCCCTTGTTCATTCTTTGGCTCACTTTTATGGATGGGCACCACATGGGCCATTCTCCAGTCCTGTGGCACACATTCTGTGTCCAAGGAGGTATTGAACAGGACTGCCAGCAGCCCCACAAGGACCTCTGCCAGATCCCTCAGTACTCTAGGGTGATTGCCATCTGGCCCAGGTGCTTTGTCCACTCTTAATGCCCTCAACCCCTCCAGCACCTTTCCCTCTGTAATCCCTACATCTGTTGTCCTCTCCCCCCTTACCCACCCCCACTAGCCTGAGATATTTGCCCCTTCTCCGTGTGAACACAGAGCAGAAGTACTCATTCAGTGCCTTTGCCTGCTCTGCCCCCTTTTCCACCCACCCCCATCCTTTCTTGATCCTCACAAGCTGGTCTTTGCTTTTCCTTTTCTCGCCTATGTAATGGAAGAAATATTTTTCTCCTCTTTTGATCCCCTGCACTAATTTCAGCTCTCTAGATGCTTTGGCCCCCCTGACCAGTCTGGTGACCTCCCTAGACTTTCCCCTGTATACATCTTTAATGTCTTTATAGGTGACATTGCAGAGGGACTGGAAGGAAAAGTATGTCTCTTTGCAGACAACACAAAGATTTGCAACAGGGTTGATACTCAAGGTGGGGTGGAAAGGATGAGAAGGGACTTGGCAAGGTTGGGGGAATGATCAAATGTATGGCAGCTTAGATTCAATGCAAAGAAGTGCAAAGTAATGCACCTGGGAAACAAAAACCCAGGTGAAGAATACAAAATGGTGGGTGAGATACTAACAACAACAAAAATGGAAAGGGACCTGGGAGTAGTCATATCAGATGACCTAAAGATGGGCAAGCAATGCGAGAGGGCAGCAAGGAGGGCTGGGGGGGATACTGGGATGCACAGGGAGAGGCATCACCAGTAGAAAACAGGAAGTTGTTATCCTTCTGTACAGACAGTTGGTGAGACCCTATCTGGAGTACTGTGTGCAGTTCTGGAGACCCCATCTCCACAAGAACATAGACATAGGCTATACACCAGAAGACATACTAAGAGAGACTAAAGGAGCTTAATATGTATAACCTTGAGGAAAGAAGGGAGAGGGAGGACATGATAGAAACTTTCAAGTACCTCAAGGGATTTAACAAAGTCCAAGAGGGTAGCATCTTTCTGAAAAAAGAGATGTGCAAGAACAAGGAGGTACAATTTGAAGAAAGAAGGGGATGGCTCAGAGGTAATGTGAGGAAGTATTTTTTCATGTATAGGGTTGTGGATGCATGGAATGGCCTTCCTGAGGAGGTCATGGAGTCAAAACCAGGGGGGGAATTCAAGAATGCATGGGACAGACATAAGGCAATTCTAGTGGGGGGGTAGGAGGAAGTAGGCTGCAGCTCATCCATTAGATATGGGATTGAGCAGATTAGGTCAGCCAAGTGATCCTTATCTGTCATCAAATTCTATGTTTCTATGTTTCATATTGTATACTATATAATATTTGTACAGGTCAGCAAGGCATCAGGGTGAGACAGTCCAACTTCACCTTATATATAAGCTACTGTACTTCTATGGTTACTTATTTGCCACAGAGATATAGCATCTTATTGTAATATATTGAATCGAATTAAGGGTGGATTAAGTTAAAAGGCCGTAAATCTTTCCCCATCTGTTGTAAAAAGTAGTAATATTATCCTGAAATATATAGATTAATCTAGTAATCTATAAATTAAGCAAGATGTTCATGGTCTAGTTATTTAAACTTAAATCATTTTTATCGATCCAGTGTTTAATTATTAGTTGCTTTGTTGAGATAGCAATTAATGACAAAGTTGCTTTGTTGGCCATTCCTCTAATGTTTGCCAATTTCCCAGGATACAAGACTAAAAACTGACTGCATCATTTAATGATAACTTTCTTCCGATACCATTTTTAACCAAACTCCAAATCCGTTGAGCCTTAGGGCAGAACCAAAGGATATGACTAATTGATCCCTTTGATACACCACATTTAAGGCAGATGTTTGAATCTGATGGCCGAAACCAGAAAAGCTTTTGCGGAGTCAGATATGAATTATGTAAAATTTTAAATTGAATCAATCTTAGGTTATCCAGTGGAATAAATTAATAAATATTACTCCATAAACTAGCCTAGTTTTGTGAAGATTCTTTGAATTTGTTATCCCAATAGGAGGAAATGAATGGATCTAATGAATATTTTAATTTTATCAATAACAAACAGAGGTTAGCTATATGATGGGGTCTAGAACTCCCTTGTTGTAAGTCTATTACTATATCCTGTGTATCCAGAATCCACAGTTTGGATCCTAAGAAGGCATTTATCACAGAATCACATACATTTGATGGCAGAAAAGGACCACACCAGCCCATCTAGTCTGCCCTTATATCTCCCCCCCCTTATAGCGAGCTTAACTAATAGTAACCTAGGTAGGTTCTTTTTATTTATGGTTTTTTCTTTACTACTTCCATAAGAGGAAGAAAATTCCTGTCTTTTAAAAATGAGGATAATTTAACACACGTAGATCTTGTAAACCAAAACATAATATTTAGACACAGTTCAACTTGTTTTTCACAATAGTTTTGCATTTTTCCTCCACATTATTTATTATTGAGGCTTTTTGCAAGAAAACAAGATCTTTGCTTCTGAAGAGTTCATCTAGTCCTGTTGCATTCTTCTACTTTAGGTCATAATGCATTGCTTGTGACATCACAGTTACTCCCGTGGGAACAGATTGTGATATCACAACAGAGCACTATGACTTGAAGTAGGCAGTAAGCTATAGAGGCAGGTGAACTCTAAAGGATAAAGATAATATATTCATAACAATTTCCTCCATAATATATACGTAATGGGAAGGATAAGCCTATAGAATACATATGGAATGCAAGATGAATTGTACCTAACTATTATGTTTTTCAAAGTTTTCTTTAAGGTGTCAGAGCTCTTTAAAGTCCTTGGATGGGTCAGCATCCAAATTTGGTAAAACATTCTGTCTGACAATTGGCAAAGAACCTCGTTGTAGTCCTCGCTGTTCAAAATGACAACGCTGCTGCCTTTGTCTGCTGGCTTCACAGCAATAGATGGATTGTTCTGAAGTTGTTCCAGCACCAGCTTTTCTTCCTTAGTCATATTATTAAATCTGATGTTAGGCATCTTGTCAAACAGATTTTACAAATTTCGTTCATGCAGGCTTCTGAACTTTTGTACTGTGGCAGTCAGTGGACACTGGAATGCTGAGCCTCTGTGGAACTTTGGTTGTGTGTTGTGGATACTTGTTGCATTTGGGGTCTCTGTAGCACTAAGGGAATGTTTTTTTAGAAATAGGCTATTCCAGCCATTCTATTCAAAATGCTGAAACTTGTGCAAGATCTAAGACTATGGAACAGTTACTCTTTTATGACAGCTCTAGAGAGGAGACAAAAGAGAGGTTAACTTTGCAACTACATTTTTTGCCCATTATAGCTACATAGATGAGGTTATAAAGAAGCATTGGCATGTTCTCAAGGGGTACAGGGCCTTAGAGCAATTTGTCATTCTTCCTTCCAGGACGGCTTACATGAGGGCAAGGACTTTGAGTGACAAACTTGTCCACAGCAGACAACAACTGGGAGGTGGGAATATGACATGGCTTACAGAGAGGAGCAAGGGGTGTTTCAGTGCAAAAGATGCACTTATTTTAATGTCATTCCACAGGAAGCAGTTTTGTCAACCCAAAGAATGATAAGCAATGTGACATCAAGGAATTGATTCTCTGTGGCACCTGTGCAGCAATTTGTTTGGCAGTCTGTAACTGCAGAGCCTACTATGTGGGTAAAATGGTCAAGAAGTTTTGCAGAGCTGTACACAGTAAAAATTTGACATATGCCACTGCACAATGTGTACAGTGCCAGAAACCCTGACACCCACGAGGTTGGCTTTGTGGGCGTCACAAAGGTACATCATAAGCCCAGGGAAGGGGGACTTTGATTGGAAAGTTTCACAGAGGGAGGCCTTTTGGATTCACACCCTAAGGGCTCATGAATGGCCAGGGCTGAATTATGGCTTTAACCTATCTCCTTTTTTGAAGCAGCAATTTTGAGGCACAGTAAGCAAAATAACTGATTAATATAATGTCTTCATTTGCTAATAATAACATGCATTTGTCTTTCTTTCTTTTGTAGTTCTCTACTGCTTACTTTGTGCCATGTTCCCTTTCTGAGGTTGCAGAACACCATTCAAAGAAGGACACTATAGCAGTTTGTAGAACCCTAGCACCATGCAATGATTTTCAATTCCTGTGACTTTTTGTTTGCTCCCTTTGCTTAGACTGGCACCCATCGGCCTTATCCTGTGCCCAACCATGTCATCTGCTGTCCCAGGACTTACCTTCTTGGTGTCCCTCTGTGACTTACCCCTGAGGGCAGGGCCTTAGGGAGGGGCTGGCTTCCCCCCATCAGACGTCTGGCTTGGTGTACAGGGGGTTCCATGGGTCAGTGGTGCAGGGCCTGCGGTGCAAGGCATCCTGTATGGCCTGACATTTTCCTAGTTTTCTCTACAGAGGCATGGCATGCAATGACATCAGGGGCACACACACCAACATCTGCCCTGCCTCCTGAATGCGCCAGCTCCGGCTGTGAGACCCCTGTGTTCCACAAGAGGTTAGGGGAGCACAAGGAGCTTTCCCCACCCTCCCCCTGAAGGAGGAGAGCAATCTGTAGGATGCTCAGTCCTCCTCCCCCGGCCAGGCCTCTGACATCCAGGCTTGTTTCTGAACCAGGGCCATCAATGTTGCACATGGTAACACTACAGCTGGGCTGGCAGGTAGCATAATTCCTGTGGCTTCTTTGGCTACTACATATAACTTAAAATAAATAGTCTAAAAATGTCATAGAGACATAGAATAGAAGAAAAAATTACTCACCTTAGTAAGTATGTTTCTTCTAGTGGAGTCTTGCTGTATTCTAACAAATGCAGTTAGGTCCTGCCTTTCAACTGCCCCGGAGAACATAGGGTTAACTTTTCTATGCATGGCATAGAATGTTCATCTCGAGCTCAGTTGAAGCCTCTGCCTGTTGTTATTCGAACTGCAACTGTCAGATCTTTACGAGCAAAAACTCACTAGGTGTTCTGTGTGGAAACTGTAAATTTTGTACTAGCCAACTGGAAAAATATAATGTTTTTGGTTCTAAAAGGAAGACTCAAGTCAGGAAACCCAAAAACAAAAACTAATTAAATAAACAACATTCCACCCAAAGAAAAATAGGGTGTAAAGGGGGGCACCTCTAAGGTGCCAACACTGCACCTGCCCACTCACATCCCAAAAATCTAGGTTCTGAGAGTGGAGGCGGGGGGGGAGGTCAGAATACAGCAAGACTCCACTAGAAGAAACATAATTACTAAGATGAGTAATTTGTTTTCAAACAACATGATGTCTTGCAGTATTCTGACAAATGCAGACTACCAAGCAGTACCTCCATGGAGGAGGGACAGAACCTACTTTGGAAACAGGCTCTGAAGTACTGCTGTGCCAAACCGAGCATCACTCCTAGCCTGGATATCCAGAGAGTAATGCTTGGTGAAGGTATGGACTGTTTTCCAGGTGGCTGCTTGACAAATTTCTAAGAGAGGGATATCCCTGGCAGCAGCCAGGGAAGCAGCTGTACCTCTTGTGGAATGAGCCCTCAGGCCTGAGGGTGGAATTCTACCCAGTTTTTCATAGCAGAATTGTATACAAGAAACAATCCACCTGGCAACAGATCTCTTAGTGGCAGGTTTGCCCTTCCCAACTTCTCCATAAGTGAGAAACAACTGGAGGGATTCAAACCTGTGACCCTTGGTATGCTCTACGTAGTAGCTAAGGGCTCTTTTAACATCCAAACTGTGTAGCCTCCTCTCTCCCAAGGAAGAATGATCAGTGAAGAAAACAGGGAGAGATATAGACTGATTGAGGTGGAAATCTGAAACCACTTTAGGCAAGAACTTTCTGTTAGTTCTAAGGACCACTTTATCTCTGTGAAAAGAGATGAAATCAGATTCCACTGACAAGACTTGCAATTCATTGATACGTCCTATCAAAAACACAGTTTTTCAAGTCAAGTACTTAAGCTCTGCTGAGGACAAAGGCTCAAAAGAGGGTTGCATAAGCTGAGCAATGCAAACATTAAGATTCCAAGCAGGAGCAGGATACCTAAAGGGGGGATTGGTGTGAAGCAATCCCTTGAAAAACTTACAGAATACAGGATGGGATGACAGAGAGGAAGACTTGCCTACAGACAGGAAAGCAGAAACAGCTGCCAAGTGTACCTCGAGAGTAGCTGGTCTGAGACCTAGGCCATTAAGATGGATCATATAATCCAGAACCGTAGGCAATTCAGCAGTGTCTGGAGAAATAGTCTTCTTAGAACACCAAATGCTGAATCTTTTCCATTTGGAATTGTAAGTCTTTCTGGTGGAAGGCTTTCGAGAAGCCTTAAGGATTTCCAGAACTCCTTGGGAAAGATGCAGATCTGCAAACTTTAACTCTTCAAGAGCCAAGCCTTGAGATTGAGAGACTGAAGATTCGGGTACCAAATCCTCCCCTGAGAGGATGTTAACAGGTTGTAATTCCTGGGAAGAGACAGGGGAAGATGGACTGTTAGGGGCAGCAACAAGGGATACCATGGCTGCCTGGTCCAGTCAGGAGCAATCAGAATCACTTTGCATGGTTGTGACCTTATCTTGACTAACACTCTGAACAGGAGAGGGAAGGAGGGAAAAGCATACAGAAATTTCCCTTCCGAGTTCAGAATCAGAGCATCCAGGAGGACTGAACCCAAGGCTGGGGGTCTGCAACAAAAGAGAGGAAGTTGGTGATTGTCTGGGGCTGCAAAAAGATCCATCTCTAGAGCGCCCCATCTTGAGAAAATCACTTTCAACACCAGAGGATCTAGGGCCCATTTGTGATGGCCCTGGGATATTCTACTCATTGCATCTGCTAGGACATTGTCCTTCCCTAGGAGGTGAACTGCTATCAGAGAGGTTTGCAGGGAATAGGCCAGGGACCACAACTTCATTGCTTCTGTGCACAAGGCCGTAGACTGAGTGCCTCCTTGCTTGTTGATGTACCACATGGTGGTGGTGTTATCTGTTCTGACCTGAACCACCTTGTTCTGTACAGATTTGGAAAAAGCTTGCAGTGCCAGAAACACTGCTCTGAGTTCCAAGAGATTGATGTGAAGCAGAGATTCCTGAGGTGACCACAGTCCCTGGGTGGTGAGTTCCCCCAAATGGGCTCCCCAGCACAGCAGGAAAGCATCTGTGGTGAGAACCTCTGAATGAGACTGAGTGACAAATGGAACCCCTTGCCTCAAATTGTCCTGATCCTGCCACCATTGCAGGGCTTGGATCAGAGTTTGAGTCACTGGAATTAGTTTGGTAAGGGAATCCTTTCTTTGGGACCAAAAAGCTCTTAAGTGGAACTGAATGTCCCTCATTTGGAATCTTGCACCCTGGATCACTGCTGTAGAAGCTGCCATGTTGCCCAGTAGCTGAAGGAAATGTCTTGCTGGTCAAGACACCTGAAGGATGAATGAAGATGCCAGTTCCGTGAGGGGTCCTTGCCCTCTCCAGGGGAAGGAAGGCTCTTGCTTTTACCATATCCAGCTCTGCACCTATGAAGGTGAGGAGCAACACTGGTTCGAGAACTGACTTTCGTAGGTTGAAAAGGAATCCTAAAGAAGTGAGCACTTGCTGGGTCACTTGCAGGTATGACTTGACTTGGTCTGGAGACTGGCCTACTGTGAGCCAGTCGTCCAAGTATGGGAAAATGGAAATCTTTTGTCTTCTTAGAAAGGCAACAACTACTGCCAGGCACTTTGTGAAGACCCTTGGAGCTAATGTTAGGCCAAAGGGCATTGCTCTGAACTGATAGTGGCCTGAGGGCAACTTGAACCTGAGGTACTTTCTGTGGGAGCACCTGATGGGAATGTGAAAGTAGGCATCTTTGAGGTCCAGGGAGGCTAGCCAGTCCCCTGGCCTTAGAGAGGGAAGGATAATTCCCAGAGTTATCATTTTGAACTTTGGCTTTAAAAGATGTTTGTTCAGGTATCTTAGGTCCAGGATGGGTCGCCACTCTCCTGTCTTTTGGGGGGTTAGGAAGTACCTGGAGTACAATTCTTTGCCCCAGTGTAGGGTAGGGTACTCTCTCTATAGCTCTGAGAGCTAGGAGAGAAGAAACCTCTGCCTCTAGGGCAAGGGTCTCTGAGAGATTTGCAGGTGGAAAAGATCTGGCTCTCAGCTTGGGAAATTTTTTTAAGCTAAGAACCAGACCCTGGCTTACTACTTCCAGGACCCACTTGTCTGATGTAAGAGACATCCAGTCCTGGACAAATTAAGCCAGCCTGCCCCCTACTGGGATAGGAGAATCGACCCGGGCAGACCCATCAGGGTGTCTGCTTGGCAGGGCTTTAGGCTGAGGGGTGGATGCAGGCCTGCTCATCCCCCTTCTGCCTCTCCTCTGAAGAACACTCTCTGTGAAAAAGAAGAGGCCTGTGCTTGGTAAAAAGGCCTTTGGAAAGGCCTGTCCCTGGACTGCTGCCTTTGAGGAGTTGCTTGCCTTTCCTTGGCCTGAGCACTCCTGTAAGTGGTCCTGTATTCATCCATTTTCTTTATGTAATTCTCTGTCTGCTCCCCAAACAGAGAATTACCTAATACATGATAATCCATGGCCTTAGCCTGGGTATCCTGTGAGAGGCTAGTACATCTGAGCCAAGCCATTCTCTGAAGAGCCACAGATGTAGCCATAACTCTTGATGATACATCATTGGAGTCTACAGCAGCATGAAACTGAACTTTCAATGCCTCAACACCATCTGCAGCCACCTGCTCCAGCTCCTTGGCAAGCTGGGGAGGAGCCTGTTTAGCCAGTGCCAGTACAGTGTCCCACCTGGACTTCTGGTACCTGGCTGCATAGGCCATATAATTAGCCTGCCTGAGTCCTAAGGATGATGCCATGTACTGCTTCTTTGCAATGGCATCAATCTTCCTGGAGTCCTTGTCTGGAGGAGGGGTGAAGCCAAGGGAATGCTTGCCTTATAACAGGCAGGAGCCTATACAACCCCAACATGGCTGTATTGCTGATAAAGGAAGTCTGTATCTGAGCCTGAAAGAGTATACATCTTGTCCATTCTTCTGTCCACAGGAGGTATGGAATTGGGAGACTTAAAAATTTTTTGTGTCTGTTTCCCAAAAGATTTGTGGAGGGGAATAGACAGTCTCCTGGACTCTGGGATGTCCATCATCTCTATATAGTCAGGCTCTTCCTGATCCTCCACTGCCTCCTCCACAGGGAGCTGGAGGGTATCAGCCACCTTTCTGTAAAACATGTAGTGTGAAGGGGACTCAGAAAGCCTAGGAGGAGAAACACCTGAAGGTCTGTCTGGGGAGATGTCCGGATCAATAGGCACATCCAGACTTTCACCATCACCATAGTCATCTTCTAACTCTCCTTCCTCCTCAAACTCCAGGTTCATAAAGTTCTTCCAGGGTATAATCCAGAACCGGGGGAACCGACCGAACCGAGCCCCTGCCAAAAGGTGCCAGTTCAGTCGGAACCGATCCTAGTGATTCCACAATCCTAATCACTTTGGCTATTTCATCGGTGGTCGGAGTATGAGATTCTGGATCCGAACCGGTCGACTTGTCTTTTCTTTTTCTTTTTGTCAGAACCGATTCCTTAGAATCGGCTCTCCTTTTGCCCAAAGAAGTATCGCCCTGGTCAGGGGGCACTCCTTCTGGTTCGGTCGGAACCAAACCGGGCTGGCCATCTGGGTCAGCGGACTTCTCGGCCTCCCTTTCCCTCAGTCTACCTAATCTCTTTTCCAGGGTAGAGTTGGGAACATTTTTGCAAATTTGGCAGTCTGAATCAAGGTGGTCAAACCCCAGACAATAAACACAGGTGGTGTGGGGATCAGCCTTAGCAAAGACCTCCCCACATACACACTGCAATGTTGAAACCCAGCGGGCCCGTTTTTTTTCTTGGGTTTCTCAGACATGGCCAACCTAACCAAACTTACCCTTTTTTCGGTAATCCGCCAGGCAAGACTCCCCTATCAGTTCCTGACCGTGTCTCGGGTCTTGAAAAAACACATACTAAAACCCATTTTTTTCAGAACCGATATGGACCGGTAACCACACACTAAAGTAAAGTACAAATTTTACCTCAAAATGATCAGTTCAGCCAAACCGATCCACAGCTTTACAAGTTCCATGCAGAAAGCAGTACTCACGGTACCACAGACAGAGACTTGAACCGACTATGCGGAAACAACAATTTCGGAAGAAAACCTACCAAAAACTGACACTTCAACCGACTTTGAACCGAGCAGCAGGTGAAATCTCCGGAGCGACTGTTCAGTGAAACAGAGTAAAGAATCTGACGGTTGCAGTTCAAATAACAACAGGCAGAGGCTTCAACCAAGCTCGAGATGAACATTCTATGCCATGCATAGAAAGGTTAACCCTATGTTCTCTGGGGCAGTTGAAAGGCAGGACCTAACTGCATTTGTCAGAATACAGCAAGACTTAATGTTGTTTGAATCTGATGGCAGATAAGGACTGCTTGGCCCACCTAATCTGCCCATTTCCCTACCTAACGGATAAGCTGCAGATCCTAGTTAACCAGCAGCCTACTTCCTCCTACCCCCCACTAGAATTGCCTTATGTCTGTCTCATGCATTCTTGAATTCCCCCACTATTTTTGACTCTACGACCTCCTCAGGAAGGCTGTTCCATGCATCTATAACCCTCTCTGTGAAGAAATACTTCCTCACATTACCTCTGAGCCATCCCCCCTCTATCTTCAAATTGTGCCCCCTTGTTCTTGCACATCTCTTTTTCTGAAAGATGCTACCCTCTTGGACTTTGTTGATTCCCTTCAGGTATTTGAAAGTTTCTATCATGTCTCCCCTTCCTCCCTCCTTTCCTTGAGGCTATACATCTTAAGCTCCTTTAACCTTTCTTCATATGTCTTCTGGTGCAGATCCTGCATCATTTTGGTTGCCCTCCTCTGGACAACCTCCACCCTGTCTATGTCTTTGTGGAGATGGGGTCTCCAGAACTGTACAAAGTACTCCAGATGTGTCTTACCAACTGTCTATGCAGAGGGACAACAACTTCTTGTTTTCTACTGGTGATGCCTTTCTCTATGCAACCCAGTATCCCCCTAGCCCTCCTTACTGCCTTCTCACATTGCTTGCCCACCTTTAGGTCATCTGATATGACTACCCCCAGGTCCCTTTCTATTTTTGTTGTTGTCAGTATCTCTCCCCCCATTGCACACTCTTCCCCTGGGTTTTTGTTTCCCAGGTGCATTACTTTGCACTTCTTTGCATTGAATCTAAGCTGCCATACATTTGACCATTCCTCCAACCTTGCCAAGTCCTTTTTCATCCTTTCCACCCCACCTTGCGTATCAACCCTGTTGCAGATCTTTGTGTCATCTGCAAAGGGACATACTTCTCCTTCCAGTCCATCTGCAGTGTCACTTATATAGACATTAAAAAGGACCGGCCCCAGTACTAAACCCTGCAGTACCCCACTACTAATCCTCCCTTTCTTCACTGTGGACTCCATTTATTATTAACCTCTGTGTCCTGTTGTCCAGCCAGTGTTTTATCCAGACTACCACCCTGTAACCCACTCCCAGGCTGGCTAATTTGTTTATTAATCTTTTGTGCAGGACTGTGTCAAATGCTTTGCTAAAGTCTAGGTAGGCCATATCCACAGCCCCTCCCTGGTCTACTGCTTTGGTCACCCAGTCAAAGAAATCAATTAGATTTGTCTAACATGACCGTCCCACTGTGAACTCCTGCTGCCTTGGACATTACAAAGGCTTTAAATACTTGTGGTTTAGTAACTGTCTTTATTAAGAAGTTTACTGTTGTTTTATCTATTACAGTTATTTAATACATATCTATTTAGTGACCATTAATAAGTCACTTGTAATTGTATATAGGGATTCTTTTAAATAATTGCTTCACGGATGCAGAGCTGTTCCAGCTCTCCAGGCAGCATTTAATGATGTCTCTTTCCAGGCGCCCTTGCCCTTGAAAAAGCACATTTCTTTTGCAGGAAACAGGTCAGGAGAGCCATCCTAAAGAGCCTGCGTTTAATCTTTTAGTACCCTGGCAAGCAAATAAAGGATTCCAAGTTAAATTCTGTTCCTCAACTTCTTTTGTTTTCGAGTGCCATGTTTTTTGTTTTCTAGTCAAGTAATAATGTTGTTTCTTCTCAGGGATCCATTAATGTGATTTATAATCCCGGACCCTGCTTCCCCTTCCAGAACCTGAAAATAGGTTCACACAGTTATTTTCCTTAAGGTTGCTTGAGCATTCCATATTGCAGTTCCTCAGCAAGTGTTACAATGTAATCGGATACATGCTTTCATATTGTTTGCTTTAAATTTGTTTGACGTTTGAAAAATTGTAATGAAAATTTTCAGAACATTCTTGGTAGCCAATTAGCCAGTTTTAGTGGTCACATCTCCCCAAGCTATTGAAGCCAATCTGATGTTAGAACACTAAAGGGAGCATGACCACAGTGCAGAGATTGAACTTGCATTCTAATTCTAAAATTAGCACAAGTTCTATCTCCAGGGCATCACACTCTGGCAGGAAGATGATGCTTATTGTAAATCATATTGTAGGATCCCTGAGAAGAAACTGAGAAGAAACAACATTACTATGGTGAATCATTTTTCCCCAGACCTTATGGGACAATAGTTCTACTAAAACAGCAGAAAATACTGATGAAAACCTGGTACAAGTCATATTAAAAGGAGCACTCCTTTTATTATTTTAAAATGTAAATATAATGTTAAAACAGACTCATAATGGTAAAGACAAGGTATTGTACAAGACAGGAAGTAGGGACCATCTAAAATGGAACTAAAAAAGTACAGGTCAGGACTGGCCTGGTGGCACTGAGGGTTGAGTTGCTGGATGCCATGCCTCGCTCCATGCTGGCCACATGTGTTCATAAACAAGCATGGGTTGCCAGGGGTAGGCCAGGGGGGAGAGGATTAAGCATCCAAAGGACTGCTCTCCTCTCCCAGGGGGAGGACTGTGTTCTCTGCCAAATGGCTGCCACCAGGTTGAGGCCTGGTGGTAGTGTGGGACAGCAGCAGCAGACGACAGGAGGTGCTGTGGGACTTTGGGGTGTGTGCATACCTCCACATGTGCATGTTGATGAGTGCACCCCAGTGTGGGGAAGGAAGAAAATGGAGGAAATGGGTGGCTGGACAGGTGTATATGAAGTCTACCATTGATCTCTTACCTGCTACATTGCCAGAACCTGAGGCAGAAGATTGGCTTTTTGCTTTGGGGGGGGGGTGGCCCTCCCCCTCCTGACCCCACCATAGGGAGTGGAATTGGTGGAGGTACTCCAGTCCTCAGTTAATTCCTGGGGAGATGCGGGATGGTGGTTGTGGTCAGTGGGACAGAGTAGAAGGGAGCCTAGCCTGTCATGGCCACAAGGAGATAAACACCTTTATATAAAAAAATGTATAGGCCACCATTTTCACTGTAGCATGCACTGCTGTATTTTTTAATCTCTGCCGGGGATGTAAGAACGTAATAGATACAGTATGACTGGTGTGATGACTACAGTAAGTGCCAGGACTGTTTAGATCCAGAGAATGTACTGGTCAAAGATTGCCTTTGCTGTAAAAGGACGTCATGTCAGAAGAAAAGGTGCACCATGACAAGAGGGCATGCAGTGAAGGTGGTGGTGGTGGTGGGGGGTTAGGAGGGATGTGAGGAAGTACTTCTTCACTGAAAGAGTGGGAGACACCCGGAACTTTCTACCAGCAGAGTTGGTGGGAGCAGAAACAGTGGTCGGCTTCAACCATGCATGGGGTAGGCACAAAGGAATCTCAGGAGAAAAGCAGGGATGGAGTGGAGGAAGTATTTTATTTATTTATTTATTGAAATGTTTCACCAGGAAAGATACACTGAGCAAAAAGATGCTCGTCTCACGGTGTGACCTGGGGTAGGATACAAGTGAAGATCATCAACAACATTGTTACAAGGACATATAGGGATTACATTTTACGTGGTGATGCAGCATGAGGATACATTTAGTAGGCATTTCAACATAGATCAAGGTAAACATAATTGGGTTACAATGAAACAATATAACATACAGTTAGAGGCACTGAGGCATTTAAGACACAGTCAATAAGTCCAGTAATGACAATGAATGATAAGTGCAATAGTTGGTGCATATAAGTCAGCTTCCATAGCAATTGCTAGGTGCTGCTGGTCAGGCATATAGGGGTAGGGAGACACTGTGGTAGGAGGAGGGGGTATCATGAACAGGAGCAATTAACCATAAGGTAGTTTGACAGGGAGGTAGATAAGGAGTGAATGGAGGAGGATTGGTGAATTTGGTGAGGTAGGTCATTCCAGAGCTTAGGGAGATGGTGTGAGAAGGTGGCTTGCCCTATGGTGGTCCACTGCCGAAAGAGTTTAACAATTGACAGGAGTCGTAGGATCTAAGAGGAAAGGGAGGGGATGGGGGGAGAGGATAGCTTGGTGGTAAGGTAGGATGCGAGGGATCTGAGCCAGACATTTGACACAAATTTTGCGCAGTGCAGTTGGTGGCGATTTTCAAGGGATGGGAATGCTAGCGAACTAGAGCTCGCAGCGATGGATGCGGGGGGGGCATCAAGTGCAAAGCAGCAGAAAGTGTTGAAAAGGGGGTCCAGTCTAGATAAGGAAGACTTGGGAGCAGCACTGTAGACTACATCACAGTAGCCAAAGGTAGGTAGAATCATCTTCTGCACAAGTCCCTATCTCGCAGTTAGCTGGAGGCTGCTGTGATTCCTGTAAAGGGCACCGAGCTTGAGGCACAGGTTTTTCAGGATTGCATCAACATGTGCAGAGAAGGATAGGTGCTGGTCGAGCCATACTCCTAAATACCTAAAAGTAGTAGCGTCCTCAAGGACTGTCCCGTCTAGGGTGTGGAAGGAGGGGAGGGCTGTGAGCCTGGACAGTCTCTGCCTTGTGCCAAAGGTCATGGAGACCTTCTTTTTGGCATTGAGGGAGAGTTGATGGGAGCTAAACCAAAGCTGAACTTTGTTGAAATCAGCCTGAAAATTGGTAGCAACCTCTTCACTGGTATGTCCGGTGGTGAATAGGACTGTATCATCTGCACACATTTGGATGGACCTAGATGAACAGATTAATGGCAGATCATTTAGAAAAATAGAGAAAAGGATGGGACCAAGTACTGATCCCTGGGGGACGCCGGTATGCATGGGGAGGGGGGAGGAGGTGCAATCAACAATTTTGACTGTTTGCATTCTGCCTGTGAGATATGGACTAAACCAGTTAGTGGCAGACTCAGAAAGTCCAGATGCAGAGAGACACAATAGCAGTAGGGGATGGGAGACAGTGTCGAATGCTTTAGCTAGGTCGACAAAGATGGCTGAGGTGATTTGACCTTTATCCATCCCAGAGAGGATGGTGTCAGAAAGTCTTGTCGAGGAAGTGGCAGTGAAATGGTTCTTTCTGAATCCAGATTGGAAGGGTGTGAAGAAGATGGAGTCAGAGAGAAAAGTGGTTAGGTGGCGAGAACGAGGTGTTCTTGGAGTTTAGCAAAAGCTGGGAGTAGGGAGATGGGGTGGTAGTTTGCAGTAGAGGTGCGGTCACCCACTCTAGGTAAGGGCAGAACAATGGCATGCTTCCAGGTCTCAGGGATGGTTGCGGTTGCAAAGGAGATATTTAGGAGGTCGGCAAGCGGGGTTGCTATAGCAAGAGCTGACAGGTAGAGTAGTTTTGTGTCCAGCCCATCAGGAGATTTGCCTTTTGAAGGATTGAGGGCTAGTAAGGCATTCAGGGCATCCTTTGGAGAGATGTTTAGGAAGGAGAAAGTCTTAGGCCCATTAGGTTTCTTAGTTATGGTGGTGGGTCTGATTGTTGCAAGGGAGGGAAAGGAAGAGAGGAGAGTAGACGCACATGTGGCAAAGTAGGTATTGAACTCAGTGGCAGCTACGTGGGGATCAGAGAAAAGAGCATTATTTGCTTTTAGGAGGGGAGTGTGATTGGCTGCAGGTGGGGGGAGAAGAGGAAGTGAATGACCTTCCAGAATTTGGATGGTCTATTTAGATTGGATTGAAAGGTGGAGTTAAAGTAGTCAGCTTTAGCTAGCTGAGTTGTGCTGGTGCACTTATTGTGTAGCATGCAGTAGGTGTTGTAATCACATGGTAAACGGGATGATTTGTGAGCCTGCCAAGCCTTGTTGTGGACATTTTGGCAGGCTATTAGATCAGGTGTGATCCAGGGTAGGTGGTTTCCCCTGATCCTGGTGTGGCGTAGTGGGGCATGTCTGTCCCAGATGTTGAGAAATATACTTTGAAAGTGTAGGAGGGCATCTTTGATAGAGCAGTTTGTAGAGGAGGGTCCCCAATTGGCTAGGGCTAGGTTTTCTAGTATGGGATTGATATTGAGAGATTTATAGGAACGCTGGATTAGAAACTTAGGCGGGGTTTTGAATCAGTGGATTTTGTGTACTAGGTAGATGATGTGGTGGTCACTCAGGGAGTCAGGTAGTAAGCCTGCTTTGAGAATCCGGTGGGGGGGGTGGGTGGTGAGTGCCCAATTGATAAGTGAATGGTTGCCAGACTTGAGGTTAAGGTGGGTGGGCTCGGTGATGATCTGAGATAAGTTCAAGATAGATATATTACTACGGGCTTTAAGGGAAGAAGTTAACCAGTTGTGGTTGAAGTCATTCATGATATATAGTTCATCTGCTAGAGTAAGAGAGGTGATATGTGTGATGAGGTCAGTGACAGTTGCAGAAGGTGTGCCTGGCCGGCAGTATACCCCAGCAATATAAATAGGGAGCAAGAAGGGGCGGGCCAATTGTAAAATTAGAAGCTCATAGGTGTGTGGCTCGGCCTTGGCTAAGACCATGGAGAAATATATGTCTGAGCCTACATAGATGGCAACACCTCCACCTCTATTAGCCCAGCCCTGACAGGTGATAGTGTAGCCTGGGATGGCAATTGAGGAGTCTACCATATTACTAGTTAGCCATGATTCAGACAGGATGATGATGTCAGGTACATATTGGATGGCTAGTACCTGCAGTAGGTCAAGTTTGAGGGCTAGACTTCTAATGTTTAGATGTAGTAGACGTAGCCCATGGGGGAGGGGGCCAACACTGTGATTTGTGGTAGTGGTCACATCAGGGGATAGGACTGCCATTATAGATAAGGAAGGGTATGCGCAGGGCCTGGATTCAGATGAGTGTCTCCCGCTGCAAGGAGCAGGAGGGTAATGGTTAGGAAGTGGGAGAGCAGTAGTTTACACCATGAGGTGAGTGAGCACCGTCTATGTAGCAATCTTGATTGGGCACTTGAGGTTGGCCGAAATGTGATTAGTTGGAGGATAATCCAGGAGTGAGAGAAGGGGAAGAGAAAGGCACAGGGGTGGATAGGGGAGTGGGACCAAGTTAAGATGGGTGAGGAAAGAGTATCAGAGAAGAAGGAGTACAGGAGCTGTGCTAGGTTTGAAATGATAGAGGGCGGTGGCTTAGGGGAGGTTGTTGGTATCTTGGGGGAGTGACATAGATATGATAGTGAAGAAGAGCACGTTGATGGGCAGTGGAAACATTCTCCAGATCTCAAAGAGCAGGTATCTATTACAGAGCTCTGGTGTGGCAGGGGAAGGAAGCTACGGGATAGCCAGAGATCAGGTAGGGTCTGCAGTGGCAGTATAGGCAGGGACAAACTAGGCAGACTAGGTGGCCCAAGCACTGCTTAGCTGCTGAAAAATTATCTTTTTCTATGTCTAAAAAGTTCTAGAATGAGAAAAGGTTGAAGTTGGAGTTGAAGAATTCCTTTCCAGCTGAGAAGTCCTCTCACTTAGTTTTTGATATTCAGGCCTCCAATTAAAAAACTTGAAGGAGGGGTTCAACTACAAGAAAGCAATGGCCACTGACAGTTGCACACTTCCCTTTAAGACACACCCTGCATTTCTAGGGATATCATCACCAAGGACCTGGCCCCTTCTTGAGTCTCATTCCAGTCCTCTTCAGGTTGTAGTTCTGACACTAAGACAGCTCTGGATCTGATCCCTGTACCAATTCTGGTCCCAGTTTAAAGTCTACCATGCAGGCAGAGATCCAGTTCCACAGCCCTCAGTCCTTGTTATGGGGTCCTATTCCCTCTCAGAGGTACATCTCCCCATTTCATGAGACTGGCTATGGTAAGACAGCAGAAACCAGCCTTCCTTGTATTCTTGTTTTCTCAGGACCCTTTTCTAGGATTCAGGAATATTCAGCAGGCCTAGTACTATGGTCTCTAACCTTGTGTGAGAACTCTTCAATCAGGACCAGAACTGCAACCTCTGAGGTCCTACTGGACCTAGTTTTCAGGATATCAGTGGATCCCACTGACTGCAGTTCTGATCCAGAAGACTTCATGGATGAGGGCACCTTGGATACTACCTGTAATGTCTCTAGGACAGTGATATCATGAGTGCCTCTCGCATAGTACGACCTAACAGCATCTCCTACTATAAGGCCACCATTAATATCTCCAACAATGTACTCATCCCCTTGGAACAGGTACACTCCTTCAAATACCTTGGAGTCACCCTGGACGACACCTTATCCTACACTCAACATATCGACCAGGTGGTCAAGACAGTCAACACCAAGCTTGGTGTGATTTACAGGCACAGAAAACACCTTACCATGGCAGCAATCTGCCTATCAGTCATGAGCTCCATCCTCTCCACCATTGACTATGGCCTGGTTGTCTACAGTGCAGCATCAGACTCTGTGCTCAAGAGGGTGCACGTAGCTCTCAACAAGGCCTGCAGATTCATCCTGAACAGCGATCGAATGACCCACACCTGTTCCTTCTATGAACAGACACACCTGTTGTCTCTTGGGTGCAGGGCTAAATTCCTCACATGCCTCCTAGGCAAAAAAACATTACTAGGGAAAGCCCCCCCTCATGTGTAGCAGGCATCTTCTCCCTTCCAGGCTCAGACTATATAACCAGAAACAGAACGCAGGGGGACCTCATTGTGCCATTCCAACGCACAGCTCTCAGACAGCACGCCTTCTCCTACAGAGCCTCTCTCCGGCTTAACAAGGTACCCGAGTCCATTTGGAACTCCACTAGCCTGTCCGGCTTCAAATCAGACCTTAAGCACTACCTGACCTCCAGCTCTGCATGCACCTGATTCTCCAACAGCTGATAGACTCTGGATGACAAGGCCTGGCTCTGCTAACAGCAACTATTCTCATCACAAGACAGAAGCAACCCTCCCACTCACTCCTTAACAATGCCTCTGAATCACTAGAAGGGGCTGCTCCTGTACACCCCTCCCCCTGTCTCCACGCTAGGATGGGTCTATGCCTCCTTTGCCTCAGCCCTGCCTCCTTGAGCACTTTTACTAGAGCCCCCCCTTCTCCCCAGCCAAAACCCTGTCCTTACTGACGCTCTGCCCAACCTAACCTAACCTCCAACTACCAAATACCTAACTACCAAGACCCTTGGTAGTCTAACAGTGCCCACGTTTCATTAGAAAGTGGCCAGCATGTTATTAAAAATTGATTTAAAAGCTGCCACTCATTGAATATAATGGGGAGGGTGCCCCCGCGCTGTCACTGGCATCTCGACATCACTCCAGTGAGCACGGGGGTGGAGTGGGACAGCAGAGAACAAACCGGAAAGTCCTTGGGACCTGGTGTCTACAATTTTACGAGTGGAATTACTTTTAAAAGGCTACATTTCTTGGGGGAATATTTACATATGCAGAGTCCTGTGGCTGTAAGTCACTGTTTAATCAGTGTCAGGGGCAAAAACGTGAATATTGGTAGATCTCTTTAAGAATCAATTTACTATTCTTAAAAAAAGTCTGTAATTCGTTAAATGCTTTTTGTAATTTGTCCTGTATTTTACTTACTGATTCATCAGATGTATGTATAATAGTATCATCTGCATACAAATGAAATTTAATGGATGGATCTGTAAAAGTTACATCATTTATATGAATATTAAAGAGGAGTGGACCCAGGAATGAACCCTTGGTGACCCCTGAGACAACAGGTAGCGGGCCAGACAAAAATTTCCCCAAAGAAGCCACTTGGACTCTACCAACCAGGTATGAGGTCAGCCACATCAGGGCTCCTCTAGTGAATCCCAGTGAGGCCGCCCTGGACAGGAGAACACTATGGTCCAAGGAATCAAACGCCTTGGACAGGTTGACAAAGATGGCTCCCACCTGGGTCCTCCTGTCCAGGGCAGCCTGCACATCTCCCACAACCTTAACCAGGGCTGTTGTAGTACTATGGTATTTTCTAAAACCGGACTACATATCATTAATTCTCCCCTGCGTCTCCAAATGATCTTTGAACTGTGTTGATACCAATCTTTCAAAGATCTTTGAAAGTTGAGGTAGTAATGCAACTGGGTGGTAATTTCCTATTTCAATTACTTCAACCCCTTTGTGTATGGGTACTGTTTTAGACAATTTCCAAACATCGGGGTATTCCCCCAGTGCTCAATGATAAACTTGAATATATATGATAGAGGGTATGCAATTATTGGTGCAGCATATTTCAAGAGCTTTGGAGGAGTACCATTAATTCCAATTGCCTTTGAAATATCCATCTTTAATAATTCTGCCTGAACAGATTTAACCCTGATTTTAGAAAAGGCAAAATTCTGCACCAAATTGCTGCCTGGTCTTTGTTCTCCTTGTGGTTGGGGATCATCACCTGCTGGACCCAAACCCCCCATTGTACTAAAATATTGGTTAAATTTATCTGCAATTATCTGGGATATAGGAACCATCTGGTTATCTATTTCAAATAAGTTTGGGGTAGAATTACCTTGACCCTTTAACAAGCTGTTTACTGTTTTCCAAAAATCCCTTGGGCGTTTTGTGCTATTTTTATCTAATAAGTACTTATAATGCTGTTGCTCAGATTTCCTCACTTCAGCCATAGAACAATTACGGAGATGTCTATATCTATCCCAGTCACATATAAGATTACTTCTTTTTGCCTGGACCTGTGCTTTATCACTGTCATTTTTTATTCTCCTCAGATTATTTGAGTACCATAGGGCATTATTATTTTTTAAGAGTTTTACTTTAAATGGGGCATGTCTATCACATATCATCATAAATTCAGTATGAAAAAATTCCCAGGCCTCGTTTATAGTTGGAATCAGTTCCAGGCGGTCTCATTCAAGGTTCCCGAGATCCAGCATAAACTTCACGTAGTCAAAGTTTTTAAAACTTCACCACTTGATGTATTTTTTGTTAACCCGTGCCTCCACCCCACCCATCCTACAAAAAGTAAACTGGTGGTCGGAGATAGCATCAGGAAGTACCCCACTCTCCACAATGTTACTGGGGCAGCTAACAAAAATTAAATCTAGAATTGTTGATGCTTCCAAATTTCCCAAGTTTATTCTGGTTGTATCCATAATTAGCTGTGTGAGGCCCAGGTTTACCTGAAGTTCAATCAGCGGATGGGTTTCTTTAATGTTATACCAATTAATATTAAAATCTCCTGACATAATAATTTCATGGGAATCTTTTAATTTCAGGAGAATATCCTGAAGTTCTTCAAATACAGTAAGATTGGTTTTTGGAGGGCAGAAAATTCTTGTAAGCAGCATTTTTTTTGTGTAAGGTAATCTTAGTTCAAGAAATAGGGCTTCCACTCCTTTTAAATCCCTATCTATTTCTATCTGTAGTATTGGTAAGTCAACCCTTCCATAGACTAAGACACCTCCCCCTCTCTTGTTTCTGTCCTTCCACCATATACTATATCCCGGGATGTTCAACCAGCAAGCCTCAATGCTATTATTTAGCCATGTCTCGGTGACCACAACCAAACCTGGTTTATGGTCCCTCAGCCATGTGCTTATTACCTCCACCTTTTTTTTAGTATACTTCTTGCATTAAAATGTACCAACATAATTCCTTTCACTTTATGTAATGGAGTATTGATAGAAGTATTATCCACTTCAGGGTTAGTCTTATCATTTAGCCTGTATACATGTTCCCTGTTGTTTAAATTGTGCTGACATTGTTGCCAGGGGCCTGGGTTAGGGTGGACATCTCCACAAATAGTGTTACGAAGAAGACACATTGTAACGGGGCCTATGTTTGTATTTCTTCTGGGGATTCACCAAGGTTGCCTTTAACATCCAGTTTACTAAAGGAGAGAATGATATGGGAATTAAAATATATAAAACTATATAACTTGAACTGTTACAGGCTCAATCAGAACATTGGATTTATGACACACCAATCGAGGTTAACGCTGACATTTCATCATTAACTTTGATCGGTCCCTTTAAAAGAAAACTGAGACAACAGCTAATTGCGAAGGCCAGCTGTGACTGTTCCCAATAACTTACTTGCTACATTTGTAGTGACTGCTCCTCTGGCCCAGGATCCTGTCCTATTCATCGGCCCACTCCTTCATTGTCTACACTGCACCTATCCTGTCTCATGAAGGCTCCTATTTTGCCTGGTATCTAATCACTTTTGCTCATATATCCATCGTAGCACACAGTTCTCTCCTGCCTTCCTTCTCCCCCTTCCATATCCCTCCCTTTCCTCCACGCCTCCCCCACCTTTCCCTCCCTTCCTTTGCTATCCCCCCTTTATACCACACCTAATTTTACTTGTTCATCCTCCCCCCTTCCCACACAGGCCCATTAACATGTACTCTCCCCTCTGCCATCACTCCTATTCCTGGTCCACTCCTTCTGCCAGTTGTAGCCCTCTGGGCCCATTCCTTTTGTCTGTTTTCCTCCACCTCTAGTTCCTACAGTATATGTCTCTTATCAGTCCCACATCCTTTGAAAGAATGCCTAAGTTATTGTAAATGCCTACGGCTATTTGTTGCAAAGCTGACTACTGTAACTGTTCTAATTATAACCATTCCTGTACTATTGTGGTGCTATTTATTTCACCCTAACCTTTCTCCTATCATTCCCATATCCTTGAAAGAATGCCTACGTTATTGTAAATGACTGTGGCTATTTGTTGCATAGCCTTCAACTGTGACTGTTCTAGTTATAACCATTACTGTACAAATGTGGTTTGTTTCACCCTAATGTGTACAATGTTCATATTGTTTGTTTGCCTTGATGTGGAACCTATGTAATGAGCTTGTCCTCAAAGGTGTTAATCCAAGATTCAAATAGATAAATAAATAAAACACTATGGAAAATTCTAATGCTGAATGTTATCTTACACAAATATGTTTTTCTGTTTTTTTTTTTTATGTTGTGTTGCACACGCAGATAGCATTCAGGAAGTATAAGAAAACATAGAAGGAGCAGGACAGAGAACTGTGCCAGTTAAAGCAGAAGGAAGAGGGGGAGGCAGTCAGAATAGCAAAGGCCCAAACCGAGAAAACAATAGCCAACTCGGTTAAGAAGGGGGATAAAACCTTTTCTAGGTACATTAGGGAGCAAAGACAGACTAAGGCAGGGATACTGAGGCTGAATAAAGAGGAAGGTGGTTGGGCAGAGAGCGACAGTGAAAAAGCAGGGATACTGAACAAATACTTCTGCTCAGTATTCACAAAGGAAGAGCAGGGGGAGATACCTAATCCAGTCAATAGAAGCACTCAGGATAGGAGGGTTGATATTAGTCCTTTCACAGAAGAAAGATTTCTGAAAGAACTCCTAAAACTGAAGGTGGATAAAGCAATGGGGCCTGATGGGATTCACCCCAGAATTGTAAAAGAACTAAGGGAAGAACTAGTAACACCACTGACTACCCTTTTTAATAAATCATGGGAGGATGGTGTGGTACCTGAGGACTGGAGGAGGGCAGATGTGATTCCCCTTCACAAAAGTGGGAGCAAGACAGAGGCAGGAAACTACAGACCTGTCAGTTTGACCTCAGTGGTAGGGAAAATGATGGAATCACTTCTGAATGAAAGAATTGTAGAGTACCTAGAGGCCAGTGGGGCACAGGACCCAAGGCAGCATGGATTCACAGCAGGAAGGTCATGTCAGATGAATCTAATTGATTTTTTTGACTGGGTGACCAAAGTAATAGACCAGGGAGGTGCTGTGGATATGGCCTACCTAGACTTTAGCAAGGCATTTGACACAGTCCTGCACAAAAGATTAATAAACAAATTAGCCAGCCTAGGAGTGGGTCCCAGGGTGGTAGCCTGGGTAAAACACTGGCTGGACCACAGTAAACAGAGGATAATAGTAAATGGAGTCCGCAGTGAAGAAAGGGGGTTACTAGTGGGGTACCACAGGGTTCAGTACTGGGGCTGGTCCTTTTTAATGTCTTTATAAGTGACATTGCAGAAGGACTGGAAGAAAAAGTATATCTCTTTACAGGTGACACAAAGATCTGCAACAGGGTTGATACACAAGGTGGGGTGGAAAGGATAAAAAGGGACTTGGCAAGGTTGGAGGAATGATCAAATGTATGGTAGCTTAGAGTCAACGCAAAGAAGTGCAAAGTAATGCACCTAGGAAACAAAAACCCAGGGGCAGAGTCCACAATGGGGGGTGAGATACTGACAACAACAAAAATGGAAAGGGACCTGGGGTAGTCATATCAGATGACCTAAAGGTGGGCCAGCAATGTGAGAAGGCAGTAAGGAGGGCTGGGGGGATACTGGGATGTATAGGGAGAGGCATCACCAGTAGAAAACAGGAAGTTGTTGTCCCTCTGTACAGACAGTTGGTAAGACCACATCTGGAGTACTGTGTACAGTTCTGGAGACCCCATCTCCGCAAAGACATAGACAGGGTGGAGGCTGTCCAGAGAAGGGCAACCAAAATGGTGCAGGATCTGCACCATAAGTCATATGAAGAAAGACTAAAGGAGCTTAAGATGAATAGCCTTGAGGAAAGAAGGGAGAGGGGGGACATGGTAGAAACTTTCAAATACCTCAAGGGAATTAACGAAGTCCAAGAGGGTAGCATCTTTCAGAAAAAGAGATGTGCAAGAACAAGGGGGCACAATTTGAAGATAGAGGGGGGGACGGCTCAGAGGTAATGTGAGGAAGTATTTCTTCACAAAGAGGGTTGCAGATGCATGGAACAGCCTTCCTGAGGAGGTCGTAGAATCAAAAACAGTGGGGGAATTCCAGAATGCATGGAACAGACATAAGACAGTTCTAGTGGGTGGTAGGAGGAAGTAGGTTGTTGGTTAACTAGGATCTGCAGCTTCTCCATTAGGTAGGGAAATGGTCATACTAGGTGGGCCAAGCAGTCCTTATCTGCCATCAGATTCGATGTTTCTATGTTTCACGTGCAAGCAACATCTTGCGGTAGTAGTAGCACAGTGAGAGGTGTGTCAGCGTTGGTGACTGCAGGCATGCTTTAGTAGGTGAGTCCCTCATTCCCCAATTAGCCAGCATGCTAGCGCTGACACAAGAATTATGTAAAGTGCCACCAACTTGAAAGAAATGCGGTGCTGCAATCAGAGACAAGCTCATCACACAGTGGCAGAGATGACACACCTCCCATATGTGCCTTTCCTGGTGAAAAATTTCAATAAACATGGCAGCAGCTCCTGCCCCCGCCACACAATCCTCAAACAAAGGCGATATCGGGGGTGCAATCCCCATGTTGGCATGCCCCCCCCCACACATTGTGTGGCACACTGGGAGCCCACCCCAGCGTGCCGTCACTCACACAAAGCCAACCATGTCAGCATGTTCCTCCCCTCCACCTCCATTGTGTGGCAAACCCAACAAATCGTCCCACCATGTCCAGTTCCATTTTTTCTTTTATACCTGAGCCGGCACACAATCCTCAAACAAAGGAGACATCAGGGGTGCAATTCCCATGTTGGCATGTCTCCCACCCCGACACATTGTGTGGCACACTGGGAGCCTACCTCAGTATGCTGTTGCCCACAAAAAGCCAACCATGTCAGCATGTTCCTCCCCCCCCCCATTGTGTGGAAAACCCAACAAATCATCCCACCATGTCCAGTTCCATTTTTTTCTTTTATACCTGAGCCGCCACACAATCCTCAAACAAAGGAGACATCGGAGGTGCAATCCCCATGTCGGCATGTCTCCCACCCCCCCACATTGTGTCGCACACTGGGAGCCCACCCCAATGTGCCTCCACTCACACAAAGCCGACCATGTTGTCATGTTCCTCTCCCCCACCCCCATTGTGTGGCACACCCAACAAGTCATCCCGCCATGTCCGTTTTTTTTTTTTACCTGAAAAAAAGAAAACAGTCCCTCAGTGTCTGCGGCACCCCCTTCCCCAAACTGCTCCCACCCTCTGTGCACACCCCTCCCCACAACCCTCTCACTCCATATTTACCTCCGGAGGTCCGGTGCTGTGATCTTCGGTGGAGTGGGAACATGTCTGGACTCTTCAAAGCTGAACTGCAAAATGAAGAAATGCCAGTAAACTGTATAATGGCATCAATGCGGGGGATTTCAACTTAGGTGGATATCTCAGCCCTTTATTTTTATTTTGGCTCCAAATTTTGAACATGGGTTTCTTGGGACCTCACCTGATGAACACATGCACTGTCATCTCGTTATTCTGTCCCAAAAGGTGATTTTACGGTCACTACGTGGAATCACCTTTCAGGACTGATTAACAAAATGACAGTGCCACTGTTCATGAGGTGGGGTCCCAAAAAAGCCTATGTTGCAAATTTGGTGAAAAAATTGCAAAAAATGACGGTGTTACAAGCGTGCATTGAGCAGTTTCCATGCATGCTCATAACTTTGACAATTATTAATATTTTCACTACAGATTTTCAACATTGCCATTTTTTTAATACCTCCTTATGAACAGTACAGCTGTCATTTTTCACATCCTGCCCAAAATGTGTTTTCACACATCTGGCGCACAGTGGCGCGGTCACTGTGGGACATCAACTTTTGGGACAGATTAACAAAATCACAGTGCCACTGTTCATGAGCAGATGTCCCAAAATGCCTATGTTGAAAATCTGGTTAAAAAAATCCTCAAAATAATTGTGTTATGGGCGTGCATTGCGCAGTTTCTATGCACGTTCATGACTTCACCAATTTTTCATATTTTCACTCCAGATTTTCAACATTGCCATTTTTTACACCTCCTTATGAACAGTACAACTGTCATTTTTCACATCCTGTCCGAAATGTGTTTTCACACATGTGGTGCCAAATGGCGCAGTCGCTGTGCAAAACCACCTTTCCGCTAATGAACTGATAGTGCCACTGTTCATGAGGTGGGGTCACAAAAAGCCCATGTTGAAAATTTGAAGTGAAAATACTAACAAACACCTGGGGCATTAGGGTTTCTGAACTGTAATGCCCCACCCTGTAGAGACTGACAGGCATCATGGGTGTGACTTGGGATTGTTGCCTGTAATGCTAACGCCATTCCACCCCCACCTCCACCCTGCTGCCAGTGGCAGGCATCGAGGTGTGCCTTGGACTGTTCAGCCCAAAAGTTCACCCCATTCTCCTATACTGCACCCATCTCAGCGTATTTCCTTATGGAATGGGGTAAGCATAAGGCCCAAAGACCCCAAGGCACACTGCAACACTTCCTGGTGTCTGCAAGGTAGGATGAGGTGAAATGGCGTGAGTGTTATGGTCAACGACCCAAAGGCGCACCCCAATGCCTGTCAGTCTATGCAGGGTGGGGTGGGGTTGGCGTCAGTTCAATACTTCACTGCCGTTCCTATTATGCATCTAACTCCTGCACTACCGATGCCAATGCCAGCAAGACAACATTCGGCATTGACAAATGCTTGTTTCTTTCTGTGATCCCTGCCCCCTGCACTTTGTGTATCTTAGGTTACTACTATCTTGTGTTCCTCTCAAGATTAATTTTAATTATTAACACTTCAAGGCACCCATTTAGTCTCTTATGACTATCTTATCACTTCCTGCTAAGTATCCTCTCACAGCTATAGACCTGTTCCTATTCATTGTCCACCCACCCTTCCTTACTACGTCTTTTTAAGTCTTCCCACTATTCTCTCATAAATGATTTTGAAATTATGCATCTCAGTGTATATAAGTTAATTTTCATTTTCTTAGTTTACGATTGCACCTGATGAAGGGACATGGAGTACCCCAAAATCTGTGTACTACACCATCTTTGTACAAGACATATGGTGGTTGCTGAACCTTTTTCCTAAATAGGTTCTGGACCCAGCCTTTTAAGGTACTGCTATGGAATCTGCTATTGTAAAGCTATGCTGATTGTTTCCTACTGTTACAGGGAAAAAGTATTCACCGTACTAATCGTGTTTCCATCAGTAAGCTTTATAATCCCTTACCCTGCCTCACCATACAGAATGTGAAAATGTTGTCATACAAGAATCAGTTATTTTTTTCAGTGTGCTTGAGCATTACTTGTTGCAGTTCCTTCACAATTGTTGATACGTGGTCAGTTTCAAAAAGTTTTCTACAAATTGGTGGTTGTTGTTTGCTTTTTGTTAGCCATTTAGCTATTTTTAGTGATGACAGCTCCCCTAGATTTAGAAACAAATCTGGCTGTTGAGGGGAGTATGACCACAGTGTAAAGTTTGAATTTATTTCTAATTCTGAAAGAGTCTAACATGTTTCAGTATAAGAAAAATAGCAGATCAAGAGGACACAGCATGAGTTTAGAGGGAGGCCAATTAAAGGGTAATGTGAGGAAGTTCTTTTTCACAGAAAGGGTGGTGGATGCATGGAACGGCCTACCTCAGGAAGTGGTGGCTATGAATACAGTGCAGAGCTTCAAACAGGCATGGGATAGACATAAGGGAGCAATACAGATGAGTATGAATAGATAGGCCACTGACAGAGCAAAGGCCGATGGCACATTCATAAGGTAGAAAAAGAAATGGGCAGACTGGATGGGACTTGCGGTCCTTATCTGTCGTCATCTTCTATGTTTCTAAGATTCCAAAATTAGCATAAGTTCTATCTCTGAGGCAACTCAATCAAGTAGACTGATTGAATATTGTAAAGCTTAATGACAGATCCCTGTATTTCCTATATACAGTATGGTTAAAATCCATTGTCTTTTATTTTTGGATCCCAAATAGAGTGCTAGTGACTTTAGTATGAGCAAGGAGGTTTTGCTTTTCTGTATCTGGCCACCTTTTCTTTATTTCTTGTAATTTAGAACAAGTTACCATATTGTGAGTGCCAGTTCCTGCTTCTTTGACAGTTTTTATTGTTGTATGGTACCAGCTGACAGTACCAAGATTGCATATAACAGCCTTTTGTTCAGCTGTAACAGGAAACCTGTCTTTTCCCATGCCTTGTATCTTATTTATAACATGGGGTTAGTGAGATAAAGGTTGTGACTGGCTGAATTATGCCACCTGAGCGTGCATTAATGCGTGATATTTTTACAAGTGATGTGAGAAGGTGGCAGTTATATCATTGATCCGTGCGGGATCTGTGGTGCTGGCTCCGACGGAGCAAACGTCAAACCAGTCATCCTTTACAATGTGCCTTAGCGGGTGGTAAATTCTCCCAGCCTGACAAGAGTATGGGGCTGTGTCACTGTCACGTGGTAAGCCGTCCTTGCAAAGTGCTCACCACACCAGCCTGTTAGTACAGCTACACCGGGGATGGAGGACATGGAGTCCCCCAGTCTGTTGGTGAGCACCAAGTGAGACCCTCCCGATACTCGGCAAGAGAGACAGCACCTGACCCCCTGCAGCAGCAGACAAAACACAAGATGCACAGTAAGTCACAGACAGCGCAGGATTGGGAGCTTGAGAGAGATCTAGCAAGACAGATTCAGAGCGCTGACATGTCCATGTGTCTCTCAGTATTAACATTACCTGCAGTCAGCAAATGGAAGTTGTCCTGCTACACCGAGATTGAGGGTAGCACTAGTGAGCTGAAGAAAGCCTTGGAGAGGGAGACACACACACAGTGACACAGAAGTTGCAGGACTGTCCTGCATCTGTCTGTTTTCTGGTGTGATACTTGGGGAAGGGGTTGTAACCGCAACGTTCAGCAACAGTAAGTGTTAGTGGCTTAGAGAGAGAGAGAGAGAGAGTGATAGGGTGGGAAGGAGTTGCTTTTGTTGTGACAGACAGTTGTGTTACTATTTGTGTTTCCCCTTACCATCCCATTGCAGCGTGCTCCATGTGTCTGTTTCTCTGGGACTTGCTTAAAAAGCAAGACGGATATTAAGAAAGATATCGGGACCATTTTCTGTCCCTTGTCTCTGTGTCACATGCAGTCAGTAAGTCATGCACTGTGCTCTGTGACAGGAGATTAGTGACCACGGATAGAGCCAGCCGCAGCACCAAACGTGCGTTCCTTGTAACTATCATAGATACATACATAGATACATAGACAGTGTCGGCAGATAAGGGCCTATGGCCCACCCAGTCCGCCCATTTAAGTTGTAAGTTCAGTTTATGTTTTCCAGGAAGTCTGTTGCCCCTTACCCCTGACCTCCAGAATTCCTTTATGTCTATCCCATGCATTCTTAAATCCCGTGATTGTTTCAGCCCCCACCACTTCCTCTGACAGGGTGTTCCACTTGTTCACCACCTGTTCTGTGAAGAAATTCTTCCTCACGTTTCCTCTGAATCGTCCTCCCTCCAACTTCATCCCATGCCCTCTAGTCCTGGAACATCTTTTTCGCTTAAAAATAGTGTTTTCCTGCACCCTTTTCCTCCCTGTAAGATACTTGTATGTCTCTATCATATCCCCTCTCTCCCTCCTCTCCTCCAGGGAGTACATGTTCAGTGCCTTCAACCTGTCCTCATAGGACTTGTGATGCAATCCATGCACCATCTTTGTTGCCCTCCTCTGAACCTTCTCTACCCTGTCTATGTCCTTAGGTAGGTATGGTCTCCAGAACTGTACACTGTACTCCAGGTGGGGCCTCACTAGTGTCTTGTATAGTGGAATTATGACCTCCCTTTTCCTGCTGGTGATGCCCCTGCCTATGCATCCCAGCATCCTATTTGCTTTACCTGCTGCCTTGTCACACTGTTTCCCTGCCTTGAGGTCATCAGAGATGATAACTCCAAGATCCCTTTCCTGCTTGGTGCATGCTATATCCTCACCCCCAACTGATATATTGTGCCAGGGTTTTGTGCCCTATATGCATTATCTTGCACTTCCTGCATTGAATTTCAACTGCCAAACCCCTGACCATTCTTCAAGTTTCTGCAGGTCCCTTCTCATTCTGTCTACACCCTCTGGTGTGTCTACTCTGTTACAGAGCTTTGTGTCATCAGCGAACAGTGAAATTCTGCCTTCTAGGTCCTGTGCAATGTCACTGATGAAGATATTGAATAGTACCGGTCCCAGCACTGATCTCTGTGGTACCCCACTGGTCAATCTTCCCTCTGTGGAGTGACAGCCATTTACCACCACCCTCTGTGTCCTGCTGTCCAGCCAGTTACCTACCCACCGCACTACTATCCTGCCCACACTCATATTCCCCAGTTTGTGCAATAGTCTTCTATGTGGCACAGTGTCAAAGACCTTGCTGAAGTCCAGAAAGATGCATGCAGATAGGGCAGCACCTCAGTGTCCAGAAGATCTGCCTGAATATGGCTGCCCCACAGCCACTGCATTGCACCACTCCCCACATTATACTGCAGTTATACTGCTATTCCACTACTTGTCTGCTACTGAAGCTCTCCTAGTTCCCTTTTTATTAATTTACTGTCCTAAAAATCCTGCCACTGTTCCTCTATAATATTTGAAAATACATACACTTCTATCTCGCCTCTTTTTCCTTACCATCAAAAGGTAACTACAATCACAATAATATACCTTCTACTAATACAGATTCTATCACAGAATCAGAGCACAATGCAAAAACATCTGCTACTTAGCAACAACAAACAGGTGACAACAAACCAAGTAGATGTAGCTTTTTTTTAAAATAGAAAAAAAAATGTAGTAGTTTAAACCAATAGAAATCAGCAGTTCCAAAAGCACCTTGAACTACAAGAAAGAACACAGTACCACACCTCTGCCACAATAACTAAATAGTTCTAAAACATAGGAGAAAGAAGAGAAAAATCAGAGACTGAGCAAAAAGATGCAATGTACTATGAAGTATTAGGCAATAGGTATACTCAGCTGTTTAACAAAGAAAATAAAGTACCTATCAAAACAGACAGGATACCCACAAATGACACTTAGGTTCTCAATATCAGACACCACCAAAAGCACATACAGAAAGGGTTTAAGCTATAGTATTAAAATTAACCACATCAGAGTAGAAAGATCACACTAAATAAATGTGTTGATCCTTCTGACTTCCAACAAATATCTACCACACAAATTTTATATCTTCTTGGAGCTTACAGGGTTGTCTTTCACAATCACCTAAATTTACATAAAACAAAACAATTTTTAAACTGAAAATTATATCAAAAAAGCACTTAGCTTTGGGAGCTCTTCTCAAACACAGCCAGTCAGTTCAGAGTTCTAGAATCAGAACCAATCAGTGTTGTTGGGAGGGGGGCACTACAGTAATGGTAGTAGAGAACGTAAGACACACTGTTATGCTAAAGAAATGTAACAGATCATCACCGGCACAAAATGAATTTGAACTGTGCTGGCAGGATTATTTTAATTTTTTAGAATCTGGAGGATCAGGAAATACCTGTAGACATCCCCCTTAGAAGGATCCTAATAATATTTCATAGAATAGACAGATTGTATCTCCTTACACACTATAGATAGGATATATTGTAACTTATTATAGTACTGTGTTTATCTTATATACTGTGCAGAAATAAGAATCAATGACAATGACTGCCGTTACATATCACGACTTGAAGTATATGTATATAATCATTACACCAATTTAAATCCAATTCTATATTTAATCAAAATGTGGAGTGTGTAGGATGTCATGCCATAGTGGGTGCTACAAAGATGTCTGCATGGTATTATTGTGTGATAATGTAGAAAATGTTTTTATTTCTAAGAAAAAGATTAACTACAAAACCGGCACAGAAAACAGTAACAGTTCTCTTCAGAAATAAAGGTGTGAGCATGTATGACCTGACATATTGGTTGAAACAAAGATGTACTTTAATTGAAGATTCTGACACTACTATGGATTCAGAAAACATTTAGACTGGGGGGTGAAAGGTAAAAGTGATGCTTAGAACTACAGATACTGGAGTAGTACACTTGCCAAATTATTTTTTCCTAGGGAGGGATAGAGGCATTTTATTTTATTCGGGACAGCCAAAGACGTGTTATAAATGTGGCTCAGTAGCTCAGTTAAGTAGCAGATGTGATATGCAAAGGTGTACTGTATGTGGGGAACTGGGGCATGTGGGGACACAATGCTTAAATAAATGCAAGTGTAATTTATGCAAAGAACTGGGTCATACTTTCCAAAATTGCAACTGGGCCGCACATAGCACATTGGATCAGCAGATGGTGAAGAACAAAGGTTACTGATTACACTTACACAAAAAAACAGACTAGGGAAACAAAGACCACAGAGACTACCAGAGCCAGGTAATGAAAGAGAGACCCCCCCCTCACTACTCCTTCATCAATACCCACCAACGCCCAAGCAGAGTTCTTGCAAAATGACCCAAAGGGTGGCGAGGGAGTTATAGTACAAAATGCCCCTGGAAAACAGATCTTTACAGAGGAAAGTAGGTTAGAGGCCTCCACTTCAAGAGATACCCCCTTCCAGTAGCAGGAAATACTGCAGATATCATGCCACCTCCCCCCCCAACCCCAGACCCAGAAGAGGTAAGAAGGTCTACAAGACAAAAAGCTAAAATAATTCCAACCAGACCTCCTATGAAGCAAAGTATGATAACTACAGCAAATAGGTATGAGATATTACAATCGGAGAATACAGAGGAAGAATCTAATGATTCTTCTGTGTTATCCTCAATAGCAGAAAAACAGGAGAGGCACAAAGGACCTCAAAAAAGAAAAACTAAAATGAAAAAAAAACCCATAAAGAACATAATACAAGGAGGAGGAAATATAAATAAATGAGATATGTTTGAACCATTTTCTTTCTATACTGTTAATGTAAACAGTATCAAAGACTGGGGAAAAGGACTTTTTTTTTCTTTTTTAACATACTTATATTTAGAAATTTTTTTTTACAAGATGTTCACCTTCATACACTAAAAGAAATTCAGGAGGATACAAAAGCATGGTTTATTGGGCCTTCATTTTGATCCATGGGAGAAGAACCTTGTTCAGGATTAGGAATTCTGTTCAAATTGCCTGATGTTGAGGTGTTAAAGCTTTATGATTTAGTGCCTGGGAGAATATTTATTATGGATGTTCTAATACAGAATACACAATACAGGTTACTAAACCACTATGCACCACAATCCAAAGCAGCTAGACTTGAGACATTAAATATGTTTCAATTGTATTTATATACAGCACAACACATAATTTTTGCAGGAGATTTCCATATAAGAAAAATAGCAGGACAAGAGGACACAGCATGAGATTAGAGGGAGGCCGATTAAGGGGTAATGTGAGGAAGTTCTTTTTCACAGAAAGGGTGGTGGATGCATGGAACGGCTTACCTCAGGAAGTGGTGGATATGAATACAGTGCAGGGCTTCAGACAGGCATGGGATAGACAATCAGTGCAATGCAGATGAGTATGAATAGATAATCCTTTGACAGAGCAAAGGCCGATGGCACATTCATAAGGCAGAAAAAGAAATGGGCAGACTGGGTGGGCCTTGTGGTCCTTATCTGCCATCAACATCTATGTTTCTATGTTCCTTGTTTTAATTGTCCACTTGTAGCAAAAACATCTAAACAGTACTGTGATTCAAATCTTTTATCACAAATTACACATAAGGCTAAATTAAGAGATGCTTACTTTTTACATGCACAAAAAGAAACACCTACTTTTCATAAAGGTCTTTTAGCATCTAGAAGAGATTACATGTTTACTTCCAAACATATACAGACATTATCAGCTGAAGTTATCCCTACAGAATTCTTGGACCATAATATAGTAACAATCAAAATAGGGACTCCCACTGCCCTAAGTAAAGGACCAGGGTATGGGAAACTGAATGTCTCATTATTGTGTGATATGTACATTTTACAAACAATAAGGAATTTTACTCAGGCTAGGAAATCTGTCTTTATTATGTTTAACAATGTTATCAATTAGTGGGAAGGCACTAACCTTGACATGCAGAAATTGTGTAAGCAAATGAGCAGAAATCAGAGTAGGAGACAATGTTTTAACTATTTGCATAACAGGAAATTGTTACATCAACTAATGTTTATATCCTATGAGACAGGACAGAATCTTAGGGTACAAATTAACGGATTAAAGCAACAGATGATGGACTTTCCTGAGTGTAAAGTAAAAGCACTGTACCATCAGCAGAACATTGGGGTCAGTGGGGAAACAGAAGTTATTTGTCCATTTGAAAATTGTTTAAAGAAAGCACAGGCAAAAGATATGACTTTGTTAAAAGACAAAAATGGGACAGAATGTGTAACTAAGCAAGAAATTTTACAAACAGTGACAAAATACACACTAAATATCTATGCACCATTAGAAATGGATAATGAGATGTTAAAAAACTTTTTGGAGACCTTAGACATTCCGGAAATAGGACAGACAAAATGGGATGCTTTGATCTAGCCAAGCCAGGAAATTGAAGTAAAGGAGGCAGTTTCCACATTAGCAGGTGGTAAAACACCAGGGCCAGATTGTTTACCGAGTGAATTTCTGAAAATTGTAGGGATGAATTTACTATCAGAACTAACAGAAACTTTAAATCAAATGTTATTCACTAAACAAATTCCTCTGTACATGAACATGGGAATATTAACATATATCTACAAACAAGCATTTGTCAATGCCGAATGTTGATTGCGTTGGTATGTTGAGCACGCTCACTGGTCCACTGTCAGGCGCTCAGTCTGTTTGGTCCAGTGCTGCAGGCTGCTCTTTTGTACTGGGCTGCTACCTGCGTTGGCACCTTGTTCTGCCCACTAAGAATTCTGCAGCTGTCCCGACAGAACTTCATTGAGGTGGCTTACTCCCCCTCTCCCACTTGTTCATTCTGTTTCTCCTGGTGCTGCAGGCTGCCCTGTTGTTTATTTTATTTATTTATTAAGTCTAGGATTACAAATACCTTTGAGCGTTGGCTCTTTTACAAAGGTTCCACATCAGAGAAATGCAAATTATGGGGAACATCAAGACAGACATTACAACAATGTGGACATTGCAAACAGAGTACAGATTAATACAATTCAAGGGTAGCATTGTAACAAGGCAGCCAGTGGCATTTGTCAGAGAAAATAGACAACAGATAAGAAGTGCCAGAGTCATAGGGAGAGGGAAGGGGGGGGGAGGAAGAATGTAGGAAGGGTGGGGAGAGGGTGAAAAGTGCAGCACTGGGTATACCAAGATGTGAGGGTAGAATCCAGTGAGGAGGGGAGGGGGGGACCACTAGAGCAGGAAGGGAAGTGGAGAAACAAGGTTAAGTTGGGCAGTCACAGGAAGCTGTTGGTAGTGAGATAGCCCCAGAGCCTAGTTTTAAACAGACCAATTGTTGGGGCAGAGGAAATGGTGGGGCTGAGGCCATTGAACCAGAGTGGTGCTCGATAAGCAAAAGAGCGTTGTCCCTGTGAAGTGTGACAGTGGGGGACTTTCAGTAGCTGTAACGTGGATCTCCTAAGGCACCATTTGTTAATTCAGTGTTGTAACAGAGTTGAGACCCCAGAAGGTGCAAGGCCAAAGTAGATTGTACTGGTCTCCTGCCTCTGTTGGTGACTTTTGTTGCCCACAAAGAAATGTGCAGCAGGCCCGACACAGGTCTGTTGAGCCTGCTGACTCCCCCTCTCTCACTCACTCATTCCATTTCTGCCCACGCTGCAGGGTGGCCTTTTGTAGTAGGCTCCTTCCTGCGGTGCCGCCTTTTTCTGCCAACAAAGACATCTGCAGCAGTCACGATAGAGCTCCACTGAGTTCGCTCACTGTCCCTCTCTTACTCACTCGTTGTGTTTCTCCCAGCGCCGCAGGCTGCCTTTTTGTACTGGGCTCCTGCCTGCGTTGGCACCTTTTTCTGCCTACAAAGAAATCCACAGCTGTGCCGACAGAGCTTCGTCGAGGTCACTCACTCCCCCTCTGTCACTCACTCATTCTGTCTGTCCTGGCGCTGCAGGCTGCCCTTTTGTACTGGGCTCCTGCCTCTGTTGGCGCCTTTGTCTGCCCACAAAGAAATCTGCAGCAGTCCCAACAAAGCTCTGTTTAGCTCACTCACACCCCTTCTCTCACTCACTCATTCTGTTTCTGCCAGCGCTGCAGGCTTCCCTTTTTTATTGGACTCCTGCCTGCGTTGCTGCCTTCTTCTGCCCACAAAGAAATTTGCAGCAGTTGCAATAGAGCTCTGTTGAGCTCACTCACTCCCCCTCTCTCACTCGCTCATTCTGATTTCCCCGCCAATGCAGGCTGCCCATTTGTACTGGGCCCCTGCATGCATTGGCACCTTTGTCTGGCCACAAACAAATCCACAGCTGTCCTGAAAGAGCTCTGTGGAGGTTACTCAGTCTCCCTCTCTCACACGCTCATTCTGTTTGTCCTGGAACTGCAAGCGGCCCTTTTGTACGGGACTCCTGCCTGCATTGGCGTGTTTTTCTACCTACAAAGAAATCTGCAGCAGTCCTGACAGAGCTCCATTGAGCTCACTCAGTCCCCCTGTCTCACTCGCTTGTACTGTTTCTCTCACCGCTGCAGGCTGGCCCTTTGTACTGGGCCCCTGCCTGCATTGATGCCTTTTTCTGCCCACAAAGAAATCCACAGCAGTCCTGAAAGAGCTCCGATGAGTTTGCTCACTCCCTCTCCCTCACTCACTCTCTCGCTCTATTTCTCCCAGTGTTGCAGGCTGCCCTTTTCTACTGGGCTCTTGCATTGGGCCCTTTCTCTGCCCGCAAACAAATCCGCAGCAGTCCCAAAAGAGCTCAGTTGAGCACGGTCACTCCCCCTCTCACTCGTTCGATCTTAATGTGTCCCAAACAGTGATGTCCCACAGTGACTGTGCTATTCTGCGGCAGGAGTGCAAAAACACATTTTAGCCACGATGTGAAAAATGGCAGCTGTACTGTTCATAAGGAGGTGGGGAAAAATGCCACTGCTGAAAATGTGGCGTGAAAATATTACAAAATTGAGAAGTTACAAGGGTGCGTGGAAACAGTTCAACGTATGCTTGTAACACAGTCTTGTTATGGAGTTTCGTCACCTGATTTTCAATATAGGCATTTTAGGACCTCTGCTCATGAACAGTGCCACTGTCATTTTCTTAATCTGTCCCGAACAATGATTTCCCACAGCGACCGCGTTATTGTGCCCCGGAACTGTGAAAACACATTTCAGTCAGGATGTGGAAAATGACAGCTGTACTGCTCATAAGGAGGTGTGGAAAAATTCCACTGGTGAAAATGTGACGTGACAATATTACAAATCTGCAAAGTTACAAGGGTGTGTGGAAAGTGTGCAACGCACACTTATAACACAGTCATTCAATGGGCTATTATCACCAACTTTTCAACATAGGCATTTTAGGACCTCTGCTCATGAACAGTGCCACTGTCATTTTCTTAATCTGTCCCAAATAGTGATTTCCCACAGCGACCGCATTATTGTGCGCCGGAACTGTGAAAACACATTTTGGTCAGGATGTGGAAAATGACAGCTTTACTGGTCATAAGTAGGTGTGGGAAAATGGCAATGTTGGAAATCTGGAGTGAAAATATTATAAATTCGTAAACTTACGAGCATGCGTGCAAACTTACATAGAAACATAGAATTTGACGGCAGATAAGGACCGCTTGGCCCACCCAGTCTGCCCATTTCCCTACCTACTGGATAAGCTGCAGATCCTAGTTAACCAGCAGCCTACTTCTTCCTACCCCCACCCCCCAGAATTGCCTTATGACTGTCCCATGCATGCTTAAATTCCACCACTGATTTTGACTCCACAACCTCCTCCGGAAGGCCGTTCCATGCATCCACAACCCTCTCTGAAAAATACTTCCTTACATTACCTCTGAGCTGCCCCTCTATCTTCAAATTGTGCCTCTTGTTCTTGCACACCTCTTTTTTGAAAGATGCTACCTCTTGGACTTTGTTGATTCCTTGAGGTACTTGAAAGTTTCTATCATGTCCTCTCTCCTCCTTTCTCGAGGCTATACATATTAAGCTCCTTAAGTCTCTCTTCAATGTCTTCTGGTGCAGACCCTGCACCATTTAGTTGCCCTCCTCTGGACAGCTTCCATTCTGTCTATGTCTTTGGGAGATCGGGTCTCCAGAACTGCACACAGTACTCCAGATGGGGTCTCACCAACTGTCTGTACAGAGGATAATAACTTCCTGTTTTCTACTGGTGATGCCTCTCCCTATGCATCCCAGTATCCCCCCAGCCCTCCTTGCTGCCCTCTCACATTGCTTGCCCACCTTTAGGTCATCTGATATGACTACCCCCAGGTCCCTTTCCATTTTTGTTGTTGTTAGTATCTCACCCCCCATTGTGTACTCTTCCCCTGGGTTTTTGTTTCCCAGGTGCATTACCTTGTACTTCTTAGCATTGAATCTAAGCTGCCATACATTTGACCATTCCTCTAACCTTGCCAAGTCCTTTTCATCCTTTCCACCCCACCCTGTGCATCAACTCTGTTGCAGATCTTTGTGTCATCTGCAAAGAGACATACTTTTCCTTCCAGTCCTTCCGCAATGTCGCTTATAAAGTCATTGAAGAGGACCAGTCCTAATACTGAACCCCACGGTACCCCACTAGTAACCCTCCTTTCTTCTGAGTGGACTCCATTTACTATTACTCTCTGTGTCCTATTCTCCAGCCAATTCTTTACCCAGGCTGTCATCTTGGGACCCACTCCCAGGCTGGCTAACTTGTATATTAATCTTTTGTGTGGGACTGTGTCAAATGCCTTGCTAAAGTCTAGGTAGGCCATGTCCACAGCCCCTCCCTGATCTACTACTTTGGTCACCCAGTCAAAGAAATCTATCAGATTTGTCTGGCATGACCTTCCTGCTGAATCCATGCTGCCTAGGTCCTGTGCCCTCTGGCCTCTAGGTACTGACAATTCTTTCCATCAGAAGTGATTCCATCATTTTCCCTATCACTGAGGTTAAACTAACAGGTCTGTAGTTTCCTGCTTCTACCTTGCTCCCACTTTTGTGAAGGGGAATCACATCTGCCCTCCTCCAGTCTCGGGTACCACCCCATCCTCCCATGATTTGTTAAAAGGGTAGTCAGTGGTGTCACTAGGTTCTACCCTTAGCTCTTTTAGAATTCTGGGATGAATCCCATCAGGCCCCATTGCTTTGTCCACCTTCAGTTTTAAGAGTTCTTTCAGAACCCTTTCTTCTGTAAATGGGCTGGTATCAACTTCTGTATCCAGAGTGTTACTACTGTTTGTTTTATGTACCTCCTCTCTCATTTGTAAATACTGAGCAAAAATATTTGTTTAGTATCTCTGCCTTTCACAGTCTCCTCTGCCCACCCTCCGTCCCTTTATTAAGCCTCACTATCCTCCTTGGTCTTCCTTTTTCCCTGATGTACCTATAAAAGGTTTTATCCTCCTTCTTAACTGAGTTGGCTATCTTTTCCTCGGTTTGGGCCTTTGCTGTTCTGACTGCCTTCCCAGCCTCCTTTTGCTTTAACTGATACAGTTCTCTGTCCTGCTCCTTCTGCGATTCCTTGTACTTCCTGAATGCTTTCTTTTTCTCTTGAACCTTCACTGCCACTTCCTTTGAGAACCATAGTGGTTTCTTATATTGTCTTGTTTTGTTTATTTGCTTCACACAAAAGCTCGTTACCTCTGTGATGGCAGTTTTTATTATTCCCCATTGTTCTTCCATCCCTCCTTCCTACCCATTTGCTAGTGCATTCCTTAGGCACTCACCCATTTTGGCAAAGTCAGCCCTCCTAAAGTCCAGTACTTTTGTCTTTGTATGGCTTGACTTCTATTGCTGTGTTTATTGTGAACCACACTGTTCGATGGTCGCTAGTTCCCAGATGGCTACCCACTTCTACATCTGTGATCCTCTCCATCTCCAACACATGCTCGTAACACAGTCATTTAATGGAGTATCCTTACCAAATTTCAACATAGCCATTTCAGGACCTCTACTCATGAACAGTGTCACTGTCATTTTCTTAATCTGTCCAACACTGATTTCCTACAGCTGACCATGCTATTCTGCACCGGAAGTGCGAAAACACATTTTGGCCAGGATGTCAACAATGACAGCTATACTGTTCACAAGGAGGTGGGACAAAATGCCAATGTTGAAAATCTGGTGTGAAAATATTGCAAATTCATGAAGTTACTAGCGTGTGTAGCAACTGCGCAGCGCAAGCTCATAAAACAGTCATTTTTTGGATTTTTACCACCAAATTAGCAACATAGGCTTTTTGAGAGCCCACCTCATGAACACTGGCACTGTTGTTTTGTGAATCAGCCCCGATAGGTGATTCCACGCTGTGACCGCGAAACCACCTTTTGGGGCCGATTAACGCCATGACAGTTCAAGAATTCATGAGGAGGGGTCCCAAAAACCCCATGTTGAACATTTGGCGAAAAAATTCCCAAAAATGCCTGAGATATGCACTAAAGTTGAAAAAACCCTATTCATGACAGTATACAGCTTACCGGCATTTCCTCAGTTCGTGGTCAGCTTTGAAGAGTGCAGACGTGTTCCCGGTCCAGCAAAGATTGTCGCGCCGAGCTCCAGAGATAAGTATGAGGTGAGGGGTGGGGAGGCTGGGTGCAGTGGTGAGTGCGGTGTGGGGGCAGGGAGACTATGAGGGACCATTTTCTTTCTTTCAGGTACAGGAAAGGAAGAAAAATATCGCGGGACGCTCAAGGGGCATGTGGCACGCCTGGGTGGGCTCCCAGCATGCCACCGAGTCTGGGGACAACTACAGCTGACAGGATTGGGCACCCCCATCGCAAACAACAATGGGGGAATTATTTATGCTGATAGGATTGGGGTACCCCACAGTAAACAACAAAAGAAGCGAAGTTCTCTGCCGATGGGGATTGGGCACCCCATCAGCAAACAATAAAAGGACGGGGATTCCTTTCTGCCAACGGGGATTGAGCACCCCTGTCGGCAAACAACAAAAGGAGGTGGGGATTCCTTTCTGCCGACAGAGACTGGGCACCCCGTCGGCACACAATTAAACGGGGTGGGGGGGTGTCACATTATGCCGGCGGGAATTGGGCTCCCCCATCGGCAAATAAAATGGGTGGGTTAGATATTGTTTGTGAATACGGTGGCAAGTCGCCGCTATGTTCACAAACAATATCAGAGATCCTACATCCCACCCTGCAATGAGCATGCGCGCAATCAACGTAAAAAGGGCATGAAACAAAACTACAAAATTGGAGGCCATTTCAAGCTTTTGACTAAAATATTGGCAAAAAGGATTGCATCAGTAGCACATAATGTAATCTCCCCAGCACAAACATATGCAATTCCAGGCAGACAAATACAGAACCATTTATTATTAATTTGGGAATTAGTAGATTTGAGTAAAGTAGGTGATGTAGATGGATACTTGATTTCATTGGATCAAGACAAAGTGTTTGACCGCTTAAACCATACATTTTTGTGGGCAGTTTTAAAACACTATCAATATTCCAGATGAAATGATTGAATGGTTTAAATATATATAGAAAACAGCCGCTGTAGTGCCAGTTGTGCAAGGCTGGAAAGGCCCAATGATAAAGCTACAAAGGGGGGAGGGTGAGACAAGGCTGTCCGCTGAGTCCTATTTTATATGATTTTTTATAGATCCATTGTTAGGAAAAACAAATAATAATAATAATGTAATAACACCAATACAAATAAAAGGGCAACATGTTCCATATAAAGCAATAGCTTATACAGATGACATGAATATAATTGTGAACAATCAACATTCGTTCTTAACTATACAAGTCTGTAATGGCTTTTTTGAAACTGTCAGGTGCATCTTTAAATTTAAATAAGTGTATAGGCCAAAGGTTAAATTATCCTGTAGTATTTAAAGGTACAGTTGAGGGGATCTTGATGCAGCCTGACACATTAAATATTTTAGGTATACATTTTGGACCTGGAGACTTAGATGAACTGAACTGGGGGAAGAAATTAGAGATAGGTAAGCTGAAAATAGCACAATGAAACAGGTGGAAGTTTAGTAACAAAAAGAGGATTTATCTCATTAAAACATACCTTATACCTATACCATGTCTTTACATGAGCTACATCTCCCCCCCACCAAAAAAAGGAATGGAAACTGCACTCCTCAGTATTTTCTTCCAAGTATACTGGGGTAGTCGCTTGAACACTCTGAGAAGAAATATATTGTATCTGCCAATTTAACAAGGTGGACTTAACATGATAAATCCTATTTTATTTTTTAATAGTTTCTTTTTATGTAGCAATCTGAAGCCTTTGATGGCTAACCAAAATATTGGTTGGGAGCCTTTGTTAGGTGAGAAATGTAAACATTGGCTAAAACAGTGGGAAACACAAACTAATGGCCCTTCTCTCTCTTAATCCTTCCAAAGGTTCATCGCCAGATGATCCTGACCCTAAACTCCTCTACCTTTCAGCTTTTGCTATAGCTTAACCTCTCTCCTTGATCTTAAATCTTTCCTTCTCATTCTCATCTGTCCCCTCATTCTGGAAACATGCTGTGGTCCTCCCTCTCCCAAAGGACGGTGACCCCTCCTCCCCTGCAAATTTTTGCCCAATCTCCCTAATACCTGCCCTTGCTAAACTCCACGAACACCTGGTCCTGTCTCAGCTAACCTTCTTCCTCAGTGACTCTTCTTTTTACCCCGTTCCAGTCTGGTTATCAGAAGAACCACTCCACTACCACCTCCCTACTCAGGCTCACTGACTCCATCCTTACTGGGATGGATAATGGCCTCATTACCTCTACCATCTTTGTTGACCTCGCCAAGGCATTTGACACAGTCTCCCATGCCCTACTTCTTGACTTCCTTATGGCTGCTGGGTTGTCTACTTCTGCCCAAAACTGGTTTAGAGCTTACCTCTCAGGCAGAACACAATCAGTCAAGATCCAGGATACAGTCTCTCCCCCCCCTCTCTATTTCCACTGGAGTCCCACAAGGCTCGGTGCTTGGGCCCATTCTCTTCTCCATCTTCCTAAATGACTTGACCTCAGTATGCTCTCCTTCCACCTCTGTCCATATGTATGCCGATGGCACTGTCCTGTTCTCATCTGGCAAATGCCCTGCTGATGTTGCAACCACCCTTCAGCTTGACTTCAACCAGGTTCACTTATGGTTTGCCTCTCATCAACTATTCTTTAATGCCAAAAAGACTGTCTCCATGACCTTTGGCACTAGGCAGAGACTCTCTAGCCTTCACCCTTTACCGTCTTTCCATTCCCTTGATGGGATAATATTAGAGGACACCTCCTCATTCAGATACCTTGGGGTTTGGTTGGACCAACACCTCAACTTCTTTGGCCACATTGACGCCATCCTGAAAAAATAATGCCCCAAGCTTGGTGCCTTATTCAGGAACCATAGTTGCATCACTCCTGCAGTGCGGTGTGACCTAGTCCAGAAGATGATCCTCCCCATTTTCAGCTACTGTGATGTAGTCTATGGTGCCGCTCCCAAATCCTCTCTAACCAGATTGGACACTCTATTTAACTCCTTCTGTCAATTTGCCCTTGATGCTCCATCACGCACTCATCACTGTGACCTCTACCACACCATTTCCCTTCCCCCGCTTGCCAACAGGCGCTTCACTTATTGTGCCAAACTCACTTCTAAATTTTGGTTAGGAGAACTCCTCTCCTACAACTCGTGTTTGTTCTCTTCCCCACCTCCCCCCTCCCATTCCCTCAGATCCTCTGTCACTCACACTTTGTTGGCCCCCTGTCGTACCACTCTCATCAGTCAGTTAGTAAAGTTTCCTGCAAATCTGGACCCCCCCCAAAATATGGCACTCCTCCTCCTCACACTCCCTTGCCTCTGCCTTGCATAACTTTCTCTCATCTAACTGCTCCTGCTTTAACCCGCCTTAACTGTCCTCCTATGCCTCTGCTCCTCTCCATGACTCACATCACCTATTAAACCTTCCAGCCCCCCAGCCTGTGTCTCAGCAAACTTTCCTCCCCTTTCACCACTATGTACTATGTTCCTCAGATATGCCTCTTGTAATTAAATGCATAGTTTACTGGTATGATATATTCAATTGTATGTTATGTTTTAAATGCGACTGATTATTTATGACATATTTTTTTTAACTGTCTTGTTACAAATGTAATTGAATGTTTAATTTCTTGTTTGTTTTAAAAGTTAAACTGTATGTCTAATTCTTCATCCACTAGTACCTCCCCCCCAAGGTTGTACCGGGAGATGACCAACTTGTTGTTCAGTGTGCCTTCCTGGTGAAACATTTCAATAAATAAATAAGTAAAATAAATAAATAAACTCTTAAATCATTTAAAAAGTCAACATTGATACCAGAATATGTAAGGTGCACCTTTCTTGGAATAAAACAGTGGAAATTAACCACACAAAGGATTATGACCTTATAAAGAAAAGAAAGCAGCTGTATTGTTCCTTGCTGTCATTGCTGTGCATGGAGGATGTGGTATTTGAAAGATGTCCAGCTGGACACAGAGAAACACTAAGGAAAATGTTAACTAATAAGAGAATCCCAGAACATATGTGGGACTGGCATTGACTGGCATGCCATGAAAACACAAACGTTAAAGCAAATTAAAAACCATGAAAAGATGCAGGACAGAATCTGTAGCAGACTGGCTTGTATACAACAGGAGGAAACCATACAACATCTTCTGTTCACATGTACTTTTGTTCTAGGATTCTGGCAATATGTGGTGCAACAATGGAAAGAGACCGTATTTAGTACTTCGACGTATGAAAACATAATGTATGTGGTGTTTAACAGGGATTGAGAGAAATGGAATGTAAGCAAACTGCAGGCTTTAATGACAGTCTTTAAATGGAATACCTGGACAACAAGATGTGATTTTACCTTACAACAAAAAAGAAGGGGGTCATAGAGAGCTATATACAGTAATAACAGTATGCAAGACGTACAGAAACTTTATTATGTGGAAAGAAATAAGCTCTCAAAGGTGGAAAAGTTGGAATTATGGAAAGGACATCCCTGGATCACAGATAATAATACACCTGTTACATGAAGCGTGTACCTTAACACACGTTACTTTATGCATACTTTAAATTAGAATCTTTTATTGTTTTTTTTTTGTATACACTGAAAAAAAATTATGTAAAGTGGGAATTTTGAATATATTCCACTGTGTCTGATTTTGTATGGACTCTGTATTATTTATGCTTACAATAAAGACTTACATAGACAGTGTCGGCAGATAAGGGCCTACGGCCCACCCAGTCTGCCCATTTGAGCTTGTAAGTTTACTTTATGTTTTCCTAGAAGTCTGTTGCCCCTTACCCCTGACCTCCAGAATTCCTTTATGTCTATCCCATGCATTCTTAAATCCCGTGATTGTTTCAGCCCCCACCACTTCCTCTGGCAGGATGTTCCACTTGTCCACCACCCGTTCTGTGAAGAAATTCTTCCTCACGCTTTCCTCTGAATCATCCTCCTCCAACTTCATCCCATGCCCGCTAGTCCTGGAACATCTTTTTCACTTAAAAATAGTGTATTCCTCCACCCTGTTCCTCCCTGTTAGATACTTGTATGTCTCTATCATATCCCCTCTCTCCCCCCCTCCTCCAGGAAGTTCGTATTCAATTCCTTCAACCTGTCCTCCTAGGACTTGTGATGCAATCCATGTACCATCTTTGTTGCCCTTCTCTGAACCTTCTCTACTCTGTCTATGTCCTTACGTAAGTAAGGTCTCCAGAACTGTACACTGTACTCCAGGTGGGGCCTCACTAGTGTCTTGTATAGTGGAATTATGACCTCCCTTTTTCTGCTGGTGATGCCCCTACCTATGCATCCCAGCATCCTATTTGATTTACCTGCTGCCTTGTCACACTGTTTCCCTATCTTAAGGTCATCAGAGATGATAACACCAAGATCCCTTTCCTGCTTGGTGCATGCTCTATCCTCACCCCCGAACTGATATATTGTGCCAGGGTTTTTGTGCCCCATATGCATTATCTTGCACTTCTTTGCATTGAACTTCAACTGCCAAACCCCTGACCATTCTTCAAGTTTCTGCAGGTCCCTTCTCATTCTGTCTACACCCTCTGGTGTGTTTACTCTGTTACAGAGCTTTGTGTCATCAGCGAACAGGGAAATTCTGCCTTCTAGGTCCTGCACAATGTCACTGATGAAGATGTTGAATAGGACCGGTTCCAGTACTGATCCCTGTGGTACCCCACTGGTCAATCTTCCCCCTGTGGAGTGACAGCAATTTACCACCACCCTCTGTGTCCTGCCACCCAGCCAGTTACCTACCCACCGCACTACTGCCCTGCCCACACCCATATTCCCCAGTTTGTGCAATAGTCTTCTATGTGGCACAGTGTCAAAGGCCTTGCTGAAGTCCAGATAGGCCATGTCCACTGCCCTCCCCTGATCCACCTCCCTAGTCACCCAGTTGAAAAATTCAACGAGGTTGGTCTGACATGACCTCCCCCTGGTAAAACCATACTGCTTTGGGTCCTGTAGCCCATTGACAACCAGATGTTCCACCAATCTCTCCTTCAGTAGTGCTTCCATGATCTTCCCCACTACTGAGGTGAGGCTGACTGGTCTGTAGTTCCCCGCTTCCTCTTTGTTCCCACTTTTGTAGAAGGGGACTACATCTGCTATCCTCCAGTCTTTGGGTACCTCCCCTGTTTCCAATGATCGGCTAAACAGAATTGCCAGAGGTTCAGCCACCACCTCTCTTAGTTCTTTAAAGCAGCAGAACTACGGAAAAAAAAATTGTTCTTTTTTGACAGTTTATTCCCTGTGCCCTGCTAATCATATACCTGGCACTCTTTCTCGCCAGCATTGTACTATCGCCGAGTAATTTGCTCAGTTATTCTCTGCTTTTGTTTACATTTCTGCCACCCAGCATGTTGTACTGGAACCTCCTCTGCTGCCAACTGCACTTGTGAATGACTTGCAGGGACATTGGGAATGGTCAGCAGAGGGTCCCTCTGCTGTTTTCGAAAGATGTGATGTGACCGGTAGAAAAAGTGCAGCTGAAAATTAGTCAGCCGCCATATTTGTAGTAGCGCTACAACACTTCAAATAAATTGAAAATATCTAAAAAACTAAAGATGACTGGAAAAACACATTTACAGGTATGGAAACTGGAACTTTGACTGCATGCTTAGAGCCAAAAAACAGAATTTTGATAGATCTCTTCCTGATTTCGTAGTACTTCTGCTTTAAGGACCCTGGGGTGCACTCCATCTGGCCCCATTGCTTTATCAACTCTTACTACTTCCAGTTCCGTCAGGACCCTTTCTCGTATAAAGGGACTTGTGTACCTTTCCCACCCCTTGTACTCCCTTCAGACCCATTACCCTCCTCTTCCTCAGTAAAGACTGAGCAGAAATGCCTGTTCAATATGTCAGCTTTACTGTTGTCATCCTCCACGCAGCCCCCATCCTCCCCCTTCAGTCTTACTATCCCTCCCTTTGCCTTTCTTTTTTCACTTATGTACCTGTAAAAGGTTTTGTCCCCTCTACCCACTGATTTTACAATGTGCTGTTCTGTCTGAGCTTTGGCTTCCCTTCCTGGCTGTGGAGCAGCAGTCTTCCGGGAGACATTCTGGAAACTGCATTGCTGCCCTATTTGCAGGCACCTCTCTAGTCTGAGGGAGGAGGTTATTTGTCTCCATGTTGACCTGGCAAGGATTCGGGAAACCTGCTCCCTCACCCAGGGACCACCCAGGCCACCGCCACTACCTCAGAGGTTGCCAAGAAAGAGGAGTGGTTGGACCACAGTGGGCTCAGGGAGGGTGGTGGAACTGATGTGCATCCCTCCAGTTGTGCCTCTTCACAATTCATTCACCACTCTGGTGAAGCATGGTTCCTCTATGGAGTCACCTGCAGTGGAGACCAAGGAGGATGCTGGGAACCTCCACAATGGAGAACCACAGGAGGGTGGCCCAGGACTCCACAGGGGAAGGAAACAACTCCTGGGGGGGGACTCAATTGTCAGAGGGGTAGAACTGGGGGAGGGAGGGGAAAGGGAGGTAAGGTGCCTGCCTGGCGCCAAGGCTTGGAGGGACAGGAAACAAATCCTCAGGATCGTGGTAGCAGCGGTAAGGGGGAGGGAGCTGGATGTCATTATCCACCTAGGGACGAATGACCTGGCTGAGAATGGAATCAGAGCAGTGCAACAGGAGTTTGTGGAGTTGGGGAGGGACCTTAGACAAGTAGCACACACGGTAACTTTCTCGGAAGTGCTACCTGTCTATGGCATGGATGAGGCTAGGGCACTCCGCACCATGGGATTCAATGACTGGTTGAAAAGCTGGTGCAGAGCTCAGGGATTTGGCTTCATTGGGGACTGGGGCTCCACCTGGAGGGATGCAGGCCTATACAGGCTGATGGTCTGCATCTATCCTGGAGGGGAACCAGGATCCTAGGTGATAGGTTTAAATGCTTCAGTGGCAAGCATTTAAACTAGCCAAGGGGGGGAAGGCACTGAAGAGGAGAAGGGAAATCCTAGCCCCCCCAAAAATCAGGGTACTTAGTGAGGTAAACCCCAAAATAGAGCAGTTGATAGGGAGAAGGGCAGGGGTAAATGGAGAAAAAGACAAAGGCAGTAGGGACAGGGATGGGGCCAAAAGAAATAAAGCCATAAAAAAATGGAGAGTAATGAGTACCAATGCCCATAGTCTAGGTAAAAAGCTCCCTGAAATGGTGGCCTTGATGGAAGAGGGATGCCTGGATATTGTGGCAGTCACAGAAACATGGTACACAGAGAACCATGACTGGGATGTCAACACACCAGGGTACACAATCTACAGGAGGGACAGGGAGGGAAGAAGAGGAGGAGGAGTAGCTCTCTATGTAAGGGAAGGGATAAAAGCAACAGAACTAAAGGGTAAACAGGGAGGAGAGGAGGCACTGTGGGTCACCCTGGAGACTGGAAATGGCTCTACAATCCACACAGGGGTTGTATACAGACCTCCATCTCAGGGGGAGGAAATGGACAAGGAAATGATAGAAGGCATCCTTGGGATGGCAGAGAAAGGGGAGATATTGCTGACCTTTGCTGCAGCCACATCCAAGAGCAGGGCCATTCTCGATGCCCTACAGGGGGCATGCCTCAGACAGTTAGTTTTGGAACCCACTCAGGAGACAGCAATCTTAGACCTGGTACTCTCAAATGGGGATGGAGAAAGGATCTCTGATCTTGAAATGGGTAGCCATCTGGGAACAAGCGACCACCAAACAGTGTGGTTCACGATAAACTTAGATTGTAGAGTCAAGCCACACAAAAGTGAAGGTACTGGACTTCAGGAGGGCTGATTTTGTCAAAATGGGAGAGTACCTCAGAAAAGCACTAGCAAACAGGCAAGAAGGTGGGGTGGAGAAACAATGGGGAAACATCAAAACCGCCATCACAGAGGCAACAAGTCTTTGTGTGATGCAAATAAACAAATCAATACAAAAGAAAAAACAACTATGGTTCTCAAAAGAAGTGGCGGGGAAGGTAAGGGAAAAAAAAGATAGCATTCAGGAAGTATAAGGAAACACAGAAGGAGTAGGACAGAGAACTGTACCAGTTAAAGCAGAAGGAAGCGGTAAGGCAGTCAGAATAGCAAAGGCCCAAACTGAGGAAAAGATAGCCAACTCGTTAAGAAGGGGATAAAACCTTTATAGGTACATTAGGAGCAAAGAAAGACTAAGGCAGGGATACTGAGGCTGAACAAAGAGGAAGGTGGTTGGGCAGAGCAACAGTGAAAAAGAGGATACTGAATGAATACTTCTGCTCAGTATTCACAATGGAAAAGCAGGGGAAATACCTAATCCAGTCAATAGAAGCACTCTGGATAGGGGGTTGATATTAGTCCTTTCACAGAAGAAAGGGTTCTGAAAGAACTCTTAAAACTGAAGGTGATAAAGCTAATGGGGCCTGATGAGATTCACCTGAATTCTAAAAGAACTAAGGAAGAACTAGTAACACCACTGACTACCCTTTTTAATAAATCATGGAGGATGGTGTGGTACCTGAGGACTGGAGGAGGGTGGATGTGATTCCCCTTCACAAAGTGGGAGCAAGACAGAGGCAGCAAACCAGACCTGTCAGTTTGACCTCAGTGGTAGGGAAAATTATGGAATCACTTCTGAAGGAAAGAATTGTTGAGTACCTAGAGGCCAATGGGGCACAGGACCCAAGGCAGCATGGATTCACAGCGGAAGGTCATGTCAGACAAATCTAATTGATTTCTTTGACTGGGTGACCAAAGCAGTAGACCAGGGAGGGGCTGTGGACATGGCCTACCTAGACTTTTAGCAAGGCATTTGACACAGTCCCAGCATAAAAGATTAATAAACAAATTAGCCAGCCTGGGAGTGGGTCCTAGGGTGGTAGCCTGCAAAACACTGGTTGGACAACAAGACACAGTGGGTAATAGTAAATGGAATCCACAGTGAAGAAAGGAGAGTTACTAGTGGGGTACTGCAGGGTTCAGTACTGGGGCCGGTCCTTTTTAATGTCTTTATAAGTGACATTGCAGAATGATTGGAAGGGAAAGTATGTCTCTTTGCAGATGACACAATGATCTGCAACAAGGGTGATACGCAAGGTGGGATGGAAAGGATGAAAAGGGACTTGGGAAGGTTGGAGGAATGGTCAAATGTATGGCAGCTTAGATTCAATGCAAAGAAGTGCAAAGTAATGCACATGGGAAACAAAAACCCAGGGGAAGAGTACACAATGGGGGGTGAGATACTGACAACAACAAAAATGGAAAGGGACCTGGGGATAGTCATATCAGATGACCCAGGCGGGCCAGCAATGTGAGAAGACAGTAAGGAGGGCTGAGGATACTGGGATGCATAGGGAGAGGCATCAGCAGTAGAAAACAGGAAGTTGTTGGCCTCTGTACAGACAGTTGGTAAGACCACATCTGGAGTACTATGTACAGTTCTGGAGACCCCCATCTCCAAGAAAGACATAGACAGGTGAGGCTGTCCAGAGGAGGGCAACCAAAATGATGTAGACTAAAATGATGCAGGGTCTGCATCAGAAGACATATGAAGAAAGACTAAAGGAACTAAAGATGTATAGCCTCGAGGAAAGGAGGGAGGGGGGGACATGATAGAAACTTTAAAATACCTCAAGGGAATCAACAAAGTTCAAGAGGGTAGCATCTTTCAGAAAAAGAGATGGGCAAAAACAAGGGGGCACAATTTAAAGATAGAGGGGGGACGGCTCAGCGGTAATGTGACAAAGTATTTATTCACAGAGAGGGTTGTGGATACATGGAACAGCCTTCCTGAGGAGCTTGTAGAGTCAAAAACAGTGGGGTAATTCAAGAATACATGGGACAGGCATAAGGCAATTCTAGTGGGGGGGTAGGAGGAAGTAGGTTGTTGGTTAACTAGGATCTGCAGCTTATCCGTTAGGTAGGGGAAAGGACAGACTAGGTGGGCCAAGCGGTCCTTATCTGCCATCAAAGTCTATGTTTCTATGTTACTGACCTTCCTGCCTCCCTTTGCGTCTCCTGGTACTTCTCCCTATCCTCTTCTGCCTGTGTCTTTTTGTATTGCCTGGATGCAATCATTTTAGCTTTCACTTTCTCTGCTGCCTCCTTGGAAAACCATAATGGCCTCCTCTTCCTTTTCCTCTTGATAACCTGCTTAATGCATAATTCTGTTGTTCTTGTAATCCCCATTTTAAATACTGCCCACTGTTCCTCAACCCCTGATTCCTGCCCCATTCCCCTTAATGCCTCTTTCAAGCATCCCCCCATTTTCCCAAAGTCTGTCCCCCTAAAATCCAGGATATGTGTTTTTGTGTGGTTTGGTTTTACTCCTTCTGTGATTTCAAACCGCAATGACTGGTGGTCACTGTTCCCCAGGTGCTCCCCCACTGTTACCCCATCACACTGTCCCTGTTTGTGAGCACAAGGTCCAGTATTGCCTTCTGCCGAGTTGGTTCCATGACCAATTGCTTGAGGAAGGCACCCTGAAGGGAGTCCAGGATAAATCTGCTCCTAGTTGATGCTGCTGCTGGGATGCTCCAGTCCACGTTTGGAATATTGAGGTCTCCAGCCAGCACTACCTCATTCCTTGTCTGCCATCCTTTGGATGGCTAGCATCAACTTCCTATCTGTTTCTTCCTCCTGGGCTGGTGGTCTATAGACCACACCTGTGCGGATGGCTGGCCCCATTTTCCTTTCCAGCTTAACCCACAGTATCTCTCCCCATTTTGTTCCTCCTGGATCTCTGTGGCCCTTATGTCATTTTTCACATACAGTGCCACTCCTCCTCCCTTCCTACCTGCCCTGTCTCTTCTGAGTATGTTGCAGCCAGGTATGGCCATCTCCCAGTCATGGTTATCATTACACCAGGTTTCTGTGATGGCCACAATGTCCAGGTCCGACTGCACCATGACAGCCTCCAGATCCTCCATCTTGTTGCTAAGGCTCCTGGCATTGGCACACATGACTTTCCATGATTTGACCTCCCTAGACTGTTTAGCTTTTCTACTCCAGCCCCTTCCCTGGTTGTCCTTTATCCCTGGTTCTCCTTGCTGTCTACCCTTCTGTTGAATTTTGCCCTTTTCTGCCTATCCACATCTTGGGAGCTTATCTCCATCTTTTGCACACTGCTTTGTAGAAATATCCACTCCTCTGTTTCACTGGTTCCACTGCTAGCTGTGGGGGGTGGGTAATTAGGTACCCTCCTTGCTGGTCTGACACCCCCTTGGCTAGTTTAAATGCTTGTCAATGTAGCATTTAAACGTATCATTGAGTGATTGGATTCCCCTTCAGGATGGATGCAGGCCCTACTCTTTTCAAGAAGTGCCATGCGATCTTTAACATTCACCTGAACAGGCAGATGGGACCTCAGTTTAACATTTCATCTGAAAGACAACACCTCAGGAGTGCAGCACCCCCCTCATGCTGCACTACAGTGTCAGTACTGGGAGTTTAACCCAAGTGCCTGGTGTGAGGATAGAACTCACAGTCTTCTGATCTCCCAGCCTCAGAGGCAAGTGTACTGCCTGCTGAGCCACTGACACTGACAAATCATTTAGTGTGAAAAATGTTTAGGCACATACTTTTTCTACACAGAAACATTACTTTCAGGTTGGAACGCAGTCACATCAGCTGAGGGAATGAAGGGTTAGATGCAGGAGCAGTTAAACTATAAATCCAACACCACCACCCCTGCTGCCTGGTCCGATTCCTCATGTGCAGGGCCACTGATAAACTGCACCAGTTCATTTTTACTTTGGACTGTGTAAAAAGTGTTAACATTTTCAATACAATACTCTCAAATATATTGACAATTTTGCATGCAGACTTGGGTTTGGCTGAAACAATGCAGTGCAAGGTGGGGGAATGATTTTATGTTACCCTGCTTTCTTTTAAATCATTGTCTGGCTTGGTTTCAGAATCCACTGGCCAAGCATAAGTACACTTACACACTTAACATTTGATTTTTGTTGAAGCACTTTTATCAGAAAATTTTTTGTTACCACAGAGACTGAAACAGCAGGTGGGAGAAAGGGTACAAATGACCCCATTCACCTAAATGAAGTGCTAACTGTGAAGTCTTTTTGTAAGTGGTAGGGCAGTTTCTTCCTTGTAAACATACTTTTACTCATAGAAACATAGAAACATAGAAACATAGATTTTGACGGCAGATAAGGACCGCTTGGCCCACCCAGTCTGCCCATTTCCCTACCTAATGGATAAGCTGCAGATCCTAGTTAACCAGCAGCCTACTTCTTCCTACCCCTACCCCCTAGAATTGCCTTATGACTGTCCCATGCATGCTTGAATTCCACCACTGTTTTTGACTCCACAACTCTTCCTCCCGAAGGCCGCCCATGCATCCACAACCCTCTCTGTGAAAAATACTCCTTAAATTACCTCTGAGCCGCCCCTTCTATCTTCAAATTGTGCCCCTTGTTCTTGCACACCTCTTTTTTGAAAGATGCTACCCTCTTTGACTTTGTTGATTCCCTTGAGATACTTGAAAGTTTCTATCATGTCCCCCTCTCCCTCCTTTCCTCGAGGTTATACATATTCAGCTCCTAAGTCTCTTCATATGTCTTCCAGTGCAGACCCTGCACCATTTTAGTTGCCCTCCTCTGGACAGGCTCCATCCTGTCTATGACCTTGTGGAGATTGGGTCTCCAGAACTGCACGCAGTACTCCAGATGGGGTCTGACCAACTGTCTGTACAGAGGGATAATAACTTCCTGTTTTCTACTGGTGATGCTCTCCCTATGCATCCCAGTATCCCCCAGCCCTTCTTGCTGCCCTCTCACATTGCTTGCCCACCTTTAGGTCATCTGATATGACTACCCCCAGGTCCCTTCCATTTTGTTGTTGTTAGTATCTCACCCCCATTGTGTACTCTTCCCCATGGTTTTTGTTTCCCAGGTGCATTACCTTGCACTTCTTAGCATTGAATCTAAGCTGCCATACATTTGACCATTCCTCTAACCTTGCCAAGTCCCTTTTTATCCTTTCCACCCCACCTTGTGCATCAACTCTGTTGCAGATCTTTGTGTCATCTGCAAAGAGACATATTTTTTCCTTCCAGTCCCTCTGCAATGTCACTTATAAAGACATTGAAGAGGACCGGTCCTAATACTGAACCCTGTGGTACCCCACTAGTAACCCCCCTTTCTTCAGAGTGGACTCCATTTACTGTTACTCTCTGTGTCCTATTCTCCAGCCAATTTTTTACCCAGGCTGTCATCTTGGGACCCACTCCCAGGCTAGCTAACTTGTATATTAATCTTTTGTGTGGGACTGTGTCAAATGCCTTGCTAAAGACTAGTTTTCATTCAAACAATTGAGGATTTTGGATGGCCCTTTTGATTCTTAACGTGAATAAGCTAGTTGGTAACAGTGATACTGTGCTTAGCAATCTGCAGCCTAGATACTCATATGTAAAGACTACAATAAAACCCTGACTAAAGTCTAACAACAAGCTTATAAAACACATATAATATATCTGAACATTTATCTTTACCTAAACAAATCATTGCAGCCCAAGTAAAACTGAAGTAAATTACAAGGTACCCTGACTACTGTATGATGCAGTAAACATAGATTGTTTTTTTTATTCTTTGTAAACCAGGTAAGGCCCACTAGGCAGAAGTGCCTGTTTTCAGGGGTGACCCAGGAGCACTGGAGAGGTTAAGTGACTTGTTTAGAGTCACACAGTATACAAGTGGAGGTTGTGGGAATCAAATCCAGGGCTGCTGAATATACCCAGTTCATTCACCGTTTGTTACTCTAGCCTCTAGGCTATACTGCCAGTCACAATAATCCCCAGATATAATGATTTAATATGTGATTTCTAAAATAGTGTACAGTACCTACAATGCAAATTATCACCATTAAACACTTTACACCATTTTATTAAAACTGAACTATTTGCCGCTCCATCTGCTTATTTTTTCTTACACCAAAGCTGGCGAATAGTTGACAGAGCACTGTAAATAGCTTTTGATCAGGCTTCATTATTCTACATCCAGAGACAGATACAATTTGTTTATTCTGGATTTATTTAATATTGATTTTCTGTGACTCACTAAATAAAATCTATTTAGCACTGTATGAGACAGATGTTTTTAAATTTTGGAAGAGAGGCAACACATCTTATCCATTTATGATTCATTTTAGGAGCACAAGTTTTTCTTCATATTTAAAACATATTCAAGTGGCAGTGTATTCATTTATCAGTTTATGCTGACTAATACATGCAGCAGAAAACAGTAAAGGATTTATTGTGAAGCACTCAGGATCTGTAGTAGAACTCCCACAATTTCCCTGCAATTTTTGCAAAAATCTCTGCAATTTCATGTTATTTTTTCCGCAATTTTCCAGTGTTCCTCCCCATGTGTGCAGATACTTGTATTTTTTTTTTTTGATCATCCAGTGTAATATAAATAGTAAAAGATGTTTAGGCATATACTAAATGAAAACTGTGCTTTCAGGAAGGAAAGCAGTCCTCAGCTGATGGAAAGGTTGGTGGGAAGCATGGGTGGTAAAACTGAAGCATGGCTGGTTACAACAAGGCAGTGTGGGTGGTTTCCTTACTAATTCTATAAGCAACAAAGCAGAAAGAATGCAGAGCAGAGCAGCATTCATTTTAAGATACTGAAATCTGGGCTGGCCCACAGGCGTGGTGGTAGTGCTACTGCTTGCACTGCCAGCGACCCGGGGTTAGAAGCAAACTTAGGTTGCTGGAGGGCTAGCTGGGGGAGTAGGATTGAGTGCCTGGGGGGATGCTGTCCTCCTCCGTGGAGGGTGGGTTGTGGGTCTCGCTACTTTACTGCCACATGGCCATGGGTGGCCATGGGTGGTGGTGCAATGGGGCTGCAGAGTGATCAGAAGGGGAGGACGCTGGTCAGAGATGGCATGTCTCTACGTACCCTAACACCTTGAATCCCCTTGAGTGCTGGTGCCCTCAAGGACAGAGAATACAAGACCAGGAACAAACACCCCTCATTGGCCACTGGTAGAAGGGACCTGGCTGCCCCAGCTTTCATAACCAGGCTCCATGGGGGACCAACTGGGTTGCCCGATGCATACTAATGGACTGTGGAGGGGATGACCCAGGGTCCCATCCCTCCCCGCCTGGAGAGGTACAACTGAGGCAGGATGGGGGCAGGCCCACCGGAGTTCCAGAGCATTACCTGAGGCAAAGCAAGGGGATACACAGCCTAGGTATCCCTGAAAAGTGGAGACTGATGCTGTGAGAAGGGGGCATAAGAAGGGAAGATAAAAAATTAAAAAAGATGCTGAAATCTTAGAGATTCTGTGCAGTGACATGCAATTTCTGTGAGTACAAGAATTCAAAATCCACAGACCAAGCAGGATTCCGTGATTTTTCCCAGTGTTACCGGAAAAAATGGAAAACCAGGGTCCTTCATCAAAGGGACAAACTATGTCCCTGATGACTAAGCTGGTGTTTATCCTGAATTTAAAAGAATCAAATGTGGAACCAACACAAAAACGTGCACTTCACAGAAATAGAACTGGATGCAGCACAAGCAAGGGGATGTGTCCCTCAGGAGAGGATTCAGACCCTTGTGCAGTATGTAGCCTCTTTCCAAACTGTGACAAAAAGGTCTACACAGGATTTTCTGAGACTGCAAGGTTACATGTCCGCCACAACTTCAGTGGAACAATTTGTCAAGGCTGAACATGAGAAATGTACAGTGACACCAGAAAGGGTACCAGTCTCAGCTCACGGATCCCCTAGCTGCCATAATCCCAGTGCAGAAGAGACTTGTCAGCTCCCATCAGTGGTGGCAATAAGTGCCACACTTAGGAAAAGGAATTTCTTATAAGCAAGTATTACTCACAATGTTGTGGAGGGGCTGGAGGGGAAGGTGTGCCTCTTTGCAAATTACACGAAGATCTGCAACAAGGTGGACACTCTGGGAGGGGTGGAAAAATGAGAAGGGACCTAGATAAACTAGAGGCATGATCCAGAGTGTGGCAGCTGATATGTAATGAGAAAAAGTGCAAAATCCTGTATTTGGGGCGCAAGAACCCAGGGGAGGATTACATGATGGGGGTGGGGGGGACTGATGGTCACCAAACAGGAAAGAAATTTGGGGTAATAATATCTGATGACATCTAGATGGACAAACAATGTAACAAGGCTGTGGGGAGAGCCAGTGGGATGCTGGGGTGCATAGGGAGAGGTATTACTAGCAGAAGGAAGGAGGTGGCGATGCCACTGTACAGATAACTGGTGAGGTCTCATTTGGAATACAGTGTCCAGTTCTGGAGGCCGCGTCTCTATAAGGATGTAGACAGGATGCAGGCAGTTCAAAGATGGGCAACAAAGATGATGCAGGGCCTGCACCAAAAGTCATATGAGGAGAGACTGGGAGACCTTTATATGTATGCCCTGAAGCAGAGACAGGGATGATATGATAGAAACTTACAAATATCTAAAAGGCATAAACAGAGTACTGGAGGGTAGCACATTTCAGAAAAGGAGATGCCCAGGAATGATGGGGAATGACATGAGGTTGGAAGGGGGTAGGCTAAGGGGTAACATGATGAAGTAGTTCTTCACAGACAGGGTGGTGGAAGCATGGAATAGAGTCCCAGCAGAGGTGGTGGGGTCAAACACAGTGTGGGGATTCAAGCATGCATGAGACAGGCATAGAGGAACCCTAGCAATAGGAACAAGGATGTAAAGCTGGAGATCAAGTCGGGCCTGCGGTTTTTACAGTAGGCAGGGAAAATGGGCAGACTAGATGGGCCTAGTGGTCCTTATATGCCATCAATTTCTATGTTCTATGTTTCCATGTTTCTAGTATTTCTTACAACAGATACCTCCCTTTTAGGGTGTGGAGGGCATAATTAAGACCAAGCAGTAAAAAAGGGTCTTGTACACTGGTGACCTGGGTTCGGACTTGAGCCTGGGCCGCCAGGGGTTGGCTGAGGAGGGATAGGATTGAGCACCTGGAGGACTGCCCTCCTATCCTAGGGAGGGATCCAGGGAATCACTGCACTGTAGCAGCCCCTGTTGATGACCGGGGGCCCGACTAGAGTGGTGCCATGGGGGGGGGGAGGAGTGCGGCAGACTTCAGCACGCTGTGCCTAGACATCATTGCACACCGCACTCTGCAGGCAGCAAAAATCAGAGGAAAAAATGGGCACAGGTCGGGCAGCATGATCCTCTGACCTCCGCAGCCCAGCCCGAATGGTGCCTCCTTCGCTGGATCCTGTATGGGTGAGTCAAGCTGTGGGTAGCTCCTCACAGCCCTGCCATGGGAGGGGGGGTAATCCTTGGGAGCTATGAGGAGGTGGCCTGATCTTGGGTTCGGGGTTGGGGGTCGGTTGGGGATGACTTGCCGACCGTGCCTAGACAAGGAGAGAAAATATCTGGGGAAAAAAAAGGGTCTTGAGAGCAGTACAGACAAGAGAACATATGAATCTGCTGGAGCTCAGAGCAGTGTACTTTTCCCTGAATTCCTTCTCAGCATTAGTCAAAAAACAAGTCCCTCAGATGAGGACAGGTAATGCCACCGCAGTATATTACATATACAAGCCAGGTGGTGTAGGATCCTCAAAATATTTTTTAAGTGAAAGCTTGGAGTAAGCTCTGTGAATTGGCATATATCTATCTGTACATACCATCCAAAACATAGTCTTGTACCTGTTCACAGTTTCACCTGCAAACTTCCTATCCACACTCCCTTTATGCACTGTGTTAACACAATTTCCTCAGACAGAGGTGCGTAGAATTCATTTTTTAATTTTTCCAAAATTCAACACTAGACTGTTATATCTTTTGCCTACATAATCATTGTAAGCCTTATTCCAACCAGATAATTTATAGTCTCTATCCCCACTAAAAAGGGTATTTGAAAGTCACTTTACCAGGGTACTGGTGCCGGTTGCTGTAGGGTCCGTTTTTGTAGTATTTTCTTGGCTCAATTGCCTATTCTTTAAGCAGGTATGTGTTCCTCTTCTTTACAGAACAACTCAACAACTTTGCTGGCCATGTTCTTCCACTCCTCATTCCAATCCATACGCAGAACATATGCAGACTGTACAGGCATGGGCACCCATTCAGGCTTTTCCCCTCTGCTTCTGCTTTCCGGGGTGCGCTCGTTGCACTCGCCCTCCTAGTCAGGTGGACAGCTACCCCATTGTTGCTTGCTGATGTTTCAGAACCACCACTGGTTCCATCCTCAGAGCTCTGAGGAGTGGAAGAATGTGGCTAGCAAAGTTGTTGAGTGCACAGTGCATAAAGGGAGTGCAGATAGGAAGTTTGCAGGTGAAACTGTGGACAAGTACAAGACTTAATTTCCCTGCTATCTGGCACCCAGACCTTTTAGACAAAAAAGAAAAAGGTTTTGAGCACAACCAAAGTACGTTGTAAGTGTAGGTGGATCACACATCCAAAATATATTTATATGTATGCTTCTGTGAATTGATATATTGGTGCTATCATTATGTATTAATAGACATTTTTCCCATGACATTTTTAAAAAACAAGATTTAAATACATTTTTAAACATTTTGATTTTTGGTTCTCATTTGGTTTAAACAAATAAGGATGGCATAATTTTGAGCAGTATTCCCTTTCTAACATAGTGCAGTTCTGTCCCAAAAAATCAGTTTCCCCCTCAACTTACACCATAATGTTCCTATGTTTTTGCTGGCCTTTCTGAAAGCATCAGAAAATAATAAAAAGAAAAAAAAGTAAAGATACAGGTTTTGAATATTATTTAAGAATATAAACACAATGCTAAATACAAATGTCATCAGGTTTGTCTTTGTCTAATGCTACACCAATGGAAGATAATGTAAAACTGAAGGAATATACAGTATATTACCAAGGTAAAATCAATCCATTCCACTATATGATATCATTCATGTCACTGCTCTGTTTTACTCTTGTCTTCACACTCTTAGCTTCAAACTTGATAGATCTCAAGTCCTCTGAAGGTGACTCTCCTCCCTTTTTCCCGCACTTGCTTTTGGCCTTTGGATTCATTTTACGGTCTTCCTTCCTGTCAGTCCCCCAATATGGATTTACGACTCCAGCCCACTCCATGCGAGTAAACTCAGGCTCATCAACTGAGGACACACTATCTTGTTCCACTTCAAATGGGACCCCTACCGCTGACCCTCTGGAAATTGCTAATGCCTTTAACAATGCTTTTACCAATTTGAGCTGTGTTCTCCCACCTGACTTTTTCGATGATGATGATGCTGCCCGCTCCACAAGCCACGGTGATGAAAATAGTCCTGAGCACCCCCCTTTTTATTTTAAAAGGATATCATGCAACCTGGTTAGAAAACTACTAGCTAAGGTCCTAAGAAACTCAAGACACAGTAGTGATGGACTATACCTTAAACTTATCACCCTAACACTAGATGAAGTTCTCCTACCTATAATTAAGATTCTAAACCTTTCTCTTACATTGGGACAATTTCCCAATGCCTGGAAAATGGCCATTGTAAATCCGGTGCATAAAACCAGTGATTGTTCCATACAGGGTAACTATAGGCCTATATCCATTATCCCTCCACTCTCCAAGGTGCTCAAGCGAATTGTTACCAACCAGCTTGGTGCTTATCTGGACACACCCAGTGCCCACAATAACATGGCTTTAGAAAGGGGCACATTACAACCACAGCATTATTAGAATTCACAAGCTTCATACAACAGGCCATCGATCAAGGCAAGATTGTAGGTGCAGCCTTTGTTGACCTAACAAAAGCCTTTGGCACAGCGAATCACACACTGTTCCTTGGCCAACTCTTTAAAACACCCTGAAATGGTTCAGAAGCTACCTCAGTGATAGACTGCAGAGGGTGAGGATATCAAATGTAGTTTCAGAGCAGAGGGCTGTCTGATCAGGGGTACCTCAAGGCTCAATCCTGGGTCCCTTATTGTTCAGTATTTGCCTGAACGACCTTCCAGCTGTCTGCAACCAGCATACTCTCCTCTATGCAGATGACGCGGTCTTCTTTACTAGCCACCTGGATCCCAACGCTCTTGAAAACAGTCTTCAACAAGGCTTCAAAGAAGCAGAGAGATGGATTAATAATCACAAACTAGTGCTAAACTACAAAAAACTAAAGTCCAGCTGTTTTCGTCCTCTCGGAATAAGTTTAAGGCCCATCAACTCACTATCACCAACAACCACGGAGACGCTGTTGAACAAACTCAGCTTTTCAAATACCTAGGTCTAACCCTGGATAGTCACCTTACCTTTGTGACTCACATTGAAAATGCTGCCAGAGATGTTAATACCAGAATTGGGCTCCTCTTCAGACACAGACAAAGTCTTACCCAAGAAGCCCTGAAGGTTGCAGTTCACAGCTCGGTCCTCTCGATCATTGATTATGATCTAATCATATACTGTGCTGCAATCTCCACATCTCTTAAACGACTCACGGTGGCCCTGAACAAAGCCTGTAGGTTAGTTACGGGTGCTGCGCGTCTCATTCATACCTGTGAGTTAAATGCTCAATCTGGCTGGCTCCAACTAAGAAACAGGATTAAATATCAAACCTGCCTCCTGTCCAAAAAAGCTCTGCTTGGATTACTACCTCCAAACATTGGTTGCATACTAAACAAATCCCCTAAAACCCAACACACACGTACCTCAGTTTCTGACCTCCTTCTAGCACCCCACTGTTGGACTGCTCAACTCCAGCGATCCTTTCAATACAGAGACCCCTGTGGTTTAATAATCTAAGCAACCAACTGAGCTGTCTTTCTAGTCTGTCCCAATTTAAATTTATGCTTCATCAGCATCTCCTAACTGAAAGCACCTGTGATTGTTACACCTAGTTTCCCACTTCTGCAGACACCCTTATACCACTTTTTTCACTCTCTGTGGCTCTTACTTGGCTTCCTGTTTCATTTCACCTCTCCTGACAGAACAGTTTCCCCTTTCCCCCCGCCACCTCCTCCCTTACCTCACCCCCTCCTTGCTCTTATCCCACTGACCCCCCTCTTCCTGGACCTGGCCAGGCCCTCTGGTCCCCACTCTCCCTTATCTTCTTTCCCTTCATCCGCCCTCCTTTTCCCCTCTTTTACCCCTTCTCCCACCTTAGCCTCCCCTTCCTCTCACCCTACAACAAGGCCTCTGGCTGCCATATTTTCTTTTCCTTCTCTATCGAGACTCTGCCTTCTCATCTCCCCTACCCCTTCCTTACTCCCCCACCCCTGATTAGCAATGTTGCTTCAAATGTACCTCATGGTTTTCTATGCTTGCTTGTAATCTTGAGTGTGTAGCACTGTTCCCACTTATTTACCAGTTGACTTGCTGTGCTCCGGTGATACCATGAATGTTGTCTGCACCTCCATTGATACCATGAATATTGTCTATACCTCCCTACCTTATTGTAACCCTTTCCTTTGATGTGGAACCTTTGTAAATGAGCTGCTTCAAGCTCAAAGGTATTTGCAATCTGAGATTTAAATAAATAAAATAAATAAAAAATTAATAAGTTGAATGCCTAAACATTTGCCCTGGTTGGTGCAAGCATGCCATGCAGGCACACAGATACCTCTGGAGGGTCACGGTGATCTAAGGATGTCTTGTAGTTTCATGTCATTCAGTCTGTCTTGTTACCAATGTTTTTCTCTCAGACCCCATAGTAACTTCACCACCTTGGTGTGGAGAAAGGCCCTGAGTTCTTATTTGATGAGGACTGAGCCATAAGGGGGTCAGTAATGCAGTTTTCTACATTTGACAGCACTTTCCCTGCCATGCTGTAGCTGAAAACACCCAATTTTCTGGACAGTGTTCTGCACTGGCCAGTGCTTTACCCTTTCCTCCCTTCTGTCTCTTCATGACTTCATGCCCACATTACAAGGGGTTTGGCTTCTTCTTGGCAGCCTCTAGGCCAATCCCTGTCTCAGAAATTGGTAAGACAACTACATTTGTATCTACCCAGTCTTCACCTCACACTGCAATGTCAACTTCCCTTTCTGAAGGGATGCAAATTTTAGGGAAATTCCTGCATCCTGATTGGTTGGTGCCTATGCCTTAGATTTGTCTAATGTATGGGTAAAAACAAGTACTGGTAATCAGGACTCAGAACACTAACAATATTAATACCTCAATCCTGATTGCCATTACAAACATGGTCACCACCTTTTTTCCCTAATAAAATCATTTAAACCCTAAAAACAAAACTTCCTGAAAATAAAATGAACAAACAAATTGATGACATTTTCTTTTTTATATTCTACTCCTTACACACGTACATATAGAAATATAGAAATTGTCAGTGGATAAAGACTGCTAGGCCCATCCAGTCTGCCTGAGAGCCCTACACAAGTCTGTGGCCTCTGACCCTACTTGCTCAATTACTTTTCACCCCTCCTTCCCACCTCTAAGGTACCCTTATGGCTGTCCCATGTATGTTTAAAACCCTCAACTGTGCTCGCCCTCACCATCTCCTGTGGCAAGTCTATTCCATGTGTCCACCACTCTTTCTGTGAAGAAAAACGTCCTCACATTTCCCCTCAACCTGCCACCTTCCAATTTCATATCATGCCCCTTTGTTCTTGTACATCTCTTACATTGGAAGATGTCTCCCCCTGCACCTTGTTAAAACCCTTAAGGTACTTGAATGTTTCTATCATGTCCTCCCTATCCCTCCTCTCCTCCAGCGAGTACATATTGAGGTCCTTTAGTCTCGCCTCATATATTTTCTGGTTCAAGCTCTGTACCATCTTAGTCACCCTTCTCTGGACAGCATGCACCCTGTCAATGTCCTTACAAAGGTGCGGCCTCCAGAGCTGCACACAGTACTCTAGGTGAGGCCTCACTGGCATCTTGTACAATGGCATCACCACCTCCCACCTTCTGCTAGTGATACCTCTGCCTGTGCACCCCAGCATGCCACTGGCCCTCTCTGCAGCCTTTGTACGCTGCTTAGACACCTTCAGGTCATCAGAAATTATAACCCCCACATTCAAAAACATGAAGTACTACTCACAGTTTTACTTTTTGGAGCTTTTTTTCTGACTATGGACCCCACCCTCTTTATCTACCTGCCAGGGAATTCTTTGCTGCTTGTCCTGCCCCAATAAAACTTAATCACTGGCTTTACTGAGACCTTCTGTTGTGTGTGACTGTGCATACAGAGTTGAACATTCAGCCAGTGGAATTCGGCAGAAGTTTGTTCATGCATTCCATGGTAAACAAACATTCCACCTGTTGAAAATGTGACTAGACAGATGCTCGACAGCTGGGGGGAGATTACTTTATACTAGTTACTAGAGCTGTGCATTATGAGGAATTCTAAGACCGGAATTCATGCAGAATGGAAATCTCACTTCTGAAATACTTTTCAGAATTTCTTTCTTAATTTTGCAGAATTCTGAAAATATTTTTGTGAATACTGTGGAATAATATTCCACAGATAATGTAATGTGGATAATGAAACCACAGTTTACATAAGCTGTGGAAAACCCTTGCATGGTTAGTGTTCCCCTTTCAGAGTTTCAGAATTCTACTTCCGATGTGATTCCATGGAATTTATGAACCAGTAATGTGTGTGCTCATAATCATGACTTTGATTTTTTAACACAAAATAAAACATGTTCCAGCACTCAGTGTTGGATGGGACTAACTCTGGACTCATCTGTGGTGCAACAAGTGATGTATAGTACCATTTTTATAGGTACAACCCCCAGATCATAACTCGTTCATGAACGAGTTTCTCCATACTCCCGCTCCAGTGCAGCTCACGGATGTGCAGAGCACATATTACGGGCGATCCTTCATAAATGAGATTTTTACTAAAATAGTACATTTCTAGCTCAGACATGCAAATAAGGGGCTAGCTATACATTTTATATTGATACACATAGCACTAGACACCTTCACTGTCAGCCTTTCAAAACTGATCCCAAATGCTGACAAGGTCCCTTTAAACATTTCTAACCTGTGCTGTTGTGCTGGGATGACAGCATGGTCATGTACCTGGCCTTACATAGAAACACAGAATTTGACGGCAGATAAGGACCACTTGGCCCACCCAGTCTGCCCATTTCCCTGCCTACTGGATAAGCTGCAGATCCTAGTTAACCAGCAGCCTACTTCTTCCTACCCCCAACCCCTAGAATTGCCTTATGACTGTCCCATGCATGCTTGAATTCCACCACTGTTTTTGACTCCACGACCTCCTCCAGAAGGCCGTTCCATGCATCCACAACCCTCTCTGTGAAAAATACTTCCTTAAATTACCTCTGAGCCCCCCCCATCTTCAAATTGTGCCCCCTTGTTCTTGCACACCTCTTTTTTGAAAGATGCTACCCTCTTGGACTTTGTTGATTCCCTTGAGGTACTTGAAAGTTTCTATCATGTCCCCCTCCCTCCTTTCCTCGAGGCTATACATATTAAGCTCCTTAAGTCTCCCTTCATATGTCTTCTGGTGCAGACCCTGCACCATTTAGTCCCTCCTCTGGACAGCTTCCATCCTGTCTATGTCTTTGCAGAGACTGGGTCTCCAGAACTGCACGCAGTACTCCAGATGGGGTCTGACCAGCTGTCTGTATAGAGGGATAATAACTTCCTGTTTTCTACTGGTGATGCCTCTCCCTATGCATCCCAGTATCCCCCCAGCCCTTCTTGCTGCTCTCTCACATTGCTTGCCCACCTTTAGGTCATCTGATATGACTACCCCCAGGTCCCATTCCATTTTTGTTGTTGTTAGTATCTCACCCCCCATTGTGTACTCTTCCCTGGGTTTTGTTTCCCAGGTGCATTACTTCACTTCTTAGCATTGAATCTAAGCTGCCATACATTTGACCATTCCTCTAACCTTGCCAAGTCCTTTTCATCCTTTCCACCCCACCTTGTGCATCAACTCTGTTGCAGATCTTTGTGTCATCTGCAAAGAGACATACTTTCCTTCAGTCCCTCTGCAGTGTAAACATAAAGACATTGAAGAGGACCGATCTAATACTGAACCCTCGGTACCCACTAGTAACCCCTTTCTTCAGAGTGGACTCCATTTACTATTACTCTCTGTCCTATTCTCCAGCCAATTTTTTACCCAGGGTGTCATCTTGGGACCCACTCCCAGGCTAGCTAACTTGTATATTAATCTTTTGTGTGGGACTGTGTCAAATGCCTTGCTAAAGTCTAGGTAGGCCATGTCCACAGCCCTCCCTGATCTACTACTTTGGTCACCCAGTCAAAGAAATCTATCAGATTTGTCTGGCATGACCTTCCTGCTGTGAATCCATGCTGCCTTGGGTCCTGTGCCCCTCTGACCTCTAGATACTCGACAATTCTTTCCTTCAGAAGTGATTCCATCATTTTCCCTACCACTGAGATTAAACTAACAAGTCTGTAGTTTTCTGCTTCTGCCTTGCTCCCACTTTTGTGAAGGGGAATCACATCTGCCCTCCTCCAGTCCTCGGGTACCACCCCATCCTCCCATGATTTGTTAAACAGGGTAGTCAGTGGTATCACTAATTCCACCCTTAGTTCTTTTAGAATTCTGGGATGAATCCCATCAGGCCCCATTGGTTTGTCCACCTTCAGTTTTAAGAGTTCTTTCAGAACCCTTTCTTCTGTAAATGGGCTGGTATCAGCTTCTGTATCCAGAGTGTTTCTACTGTTTGTTTTGTACCTCCCCATCTTCCTTTGTAAATACTGAGCAAAAATATTTGTTTAGTATCTCTGCCTTTTCACAGTCACCCTCTGCCCACCCTCCCCCTTTATTAACCTCACTATCCTCCCTTGGTCTTCTTCACTCCTGATGTACCTATAAAGGTTTTATCCCCCTTCTTAACTGAGTTGGCTATCTTTTCCTCAGTTTGGGCCTTTGCTGTTCTGACTGCCTTCCCAGCTTCCTTTTGCTTTAACTGATACAGTTCTCTGTCCTGCTCCTTCTGTGATTCCTTGTACTTCCTGTAAGCTTTCTTTTTCTCTTGAACCTTCACTGCCACTTCCTTTGAGAACCATAGTGGTTTCTTACATCGTTTAGTTTTGTTTATTTGCTTCACACAAGGCTTGTTACCTCTGTGATGGCAGTTTTTATTATTCCCCATTGTTCTTCCACCCCTCCTTCCTGCCCATTTGCTAGTGCATTCCTTAGGCACTCACCCATTTTGGCAAAGTCAGCCCTCCTAAAGTCCAGTACCTTTGCCTTTGTATGGCTTGACTCTATTGTTGTGTTTATTGTGAACCATACTGTTCGATGGTCGCAGTTCCCAGATGGCTACCCACTTCTACATCTGTGATCCTCTCTTCATCTCCATTTGAGAGAACCAGGTCTAAGATTGCTCCCTCTCGAGTGGGCTCCAATACTAGTTGTCTAAGGCATGCCCCCTGTAGGGCATCTAGAATAACCCCACTCTTCGAAGTGGCTGCTGCAACTTCGTTCCACTTAACATCTGGCATATTCAGATCACCCATCAGCAGTATCTCCCCTTTTTCTGCCATTCTAAGTATACTTTCTATCAGTAAATACGCACCTGAGAAGTGCTAATATCCTATGAAAAAGCACACCCTGGAGTGTGTTATTGCAATTATGCACTGGACCCATACAGCAAAGTCAGAAAAAGAGGCATAAAACAAGTATAACAATTAATTTTTTACTGTTTTTAAACTGTGGAAGTACATTAGTGAATAAAATAGTCCAATGCTGGAGTCATTAATCAGGTAACTGCCCTAACTTTTAACTGATTAGAATAAGGGTTTTGAGAGGGCTTAGGGACATTGGTTTCTGGTTAGGGGTCTTGTTTTTAGCCATTCTGTTATGAGAGAATATAAGTATGGGTCTGGAATGCTGCTGGCCAATCAGCTTCTCAGATTTTTCCTGTCCAGTGCATAATGCTTATTTGTTCATCTCCCTACTCCCACTGTACTGCTGTTAGCCACTGCAAGTGTTTGGTTAAGGATGAATTCATGTTGTTAGAAGAAAATGTTGCTTACTTGTAACTGCTTCTTCTAGTGGTATTCATCCAAAGTTGCACACTGCATGCCCACCCTCCCCAGTCTGTGCTATGCTGGGGAGAAGCCATGGCTTAGACTACCTTGAAGGGGCTCCTCCCTTCTTCAGGTAATACCAGACAGTTTGAGAGAGCTGAGCACAAGCACGAGGACAGTGTGGTTCAAATGTTATGATCAGCTCTGGTGACTGGCTCCTCAAGTTGGGGTTCTGAACATACATGGCAATAGATGACTACCTCTAGAAAAACACTCTTAGAAGTAAATACTATAGTTTTTCATTTTGGTATCAAATAAGCAGCATAGTGATTTCTATGAGGTGATTAGGTCAAAAGTCCCAACATGCGTAATTATGGTGAAATAAGCACAATGCTTGAACTGTTCATTTCCTAATCCCATTCTTCCATCTCTTTGACATTTTATAACCTTTTCTTGTTGTGGCTTGTTTTCCCTTTAGTTGCATGCCATAGCACAATTGACCACAGAGGTCAGCAGATAAATGATTTCAGATTGTACCCTTTCTGGTTGGAGTGGAGGCATGCCCTCCCTCCCTCGCACTTTCTTGGTTGGAGTGGAGGCATGCCCTCCTCCCTCCCTCCCTCCCTCCCTTCCTTCCTTCCTTCCTTCCATCCTTCTTCCTCCCCCTTCCATTCCTAAGTGGGCGATGGAAATAATTAGGGTGGATCAGTTGTGCAAGTGGTAGACAAAAAGTACAGGAACTCAGGCACTGGCAAATGTGAAATGTAGAATGAATATATTCAATCTGAAGGTAAGCTGTGTGAGGACATGTCTATCTGTTTAGAAACTAGTAGATTCAGTTAAGTATTTCTAGCAAAATAGCACTGTTGTACAAGTCAAATGTTGTTATGGAAACCCTGATTTCAGGTCACAGAGCCAGAAACTGTCATTATGTTGCTGGTTTAAGAATTTCAGTTCCAGTGTCAGTGGGAAGAAGTACCGGAGCTCCGTTCCTGCTGCAAAAAAGGTGCAGGAACTGAGTTCCTGTGCATTCCTGTTCACTTTCATCACTGGGGCAGATCCGGTGGCTAGAGATATCCAGGCAAAGGGCATTAATATCCAACACAGTTCCAATCTATTCAGTGGTTCCAAGGCAAGACTCGTGCATGTCATGCTCTCAGGGATGAATTTTCAAAACAATTTCAAATGCAGTTTCTGGTTGGATCAGAAATTGTAAAACTCTTTTTTTGTTGCTAAAAACAATCTGCCCACAAATTCTTGTTACATTACCAGAATTTACAAGAGTTATAGATCCTGGTGACAGCCCAGAACAGCCCCCTGATGAAACTCTATTGAGCAAAATGCCAGGGCTTGTGGTCTACACTGCCCTGAGGTCTCGTTGCTATTGCATCTGAATTTGCATTTCTTGAAATCAGTTTCATGTCAGTGTCATTAACTGCTATCAGAGCCTATTTTGTCTGGGTACATTCTGCTGCTCTTAGATGAGTACATTACTTTTCATTTCTCTCTGGGGAGGGAATTACACTCCTGGTTGATTGCCTCCTGGGGAAGAAGGTGGAACGATCTTGGTGCTGTGTGTCAGTCCTCCCAAGTGCTGGCCAGGTGTCATCTGGACTGCTTAGATGCAGGGTGGAAAGGGAAAAGGAAAAGGAAAAGCATTCCTCTGTGCCACCAGTGATGGAGGCTACCGTGCACAGCAAGGAGAAGGCCTGCACTGGAGACCTGGAGATGTAGAGTAGTTGCCCTAATGGTAAATGCGGGGGACCACCTGATGCCTGGAACAGAAGGTAAGAGAGGCAGCCAGAGGAAGGGAAAAGAGTACATTTAAAAGAAAGTGTGCAGATGTTGGAACACCCAATCACTTTGTATATGCCTTTGAGTAAACACCACTAGAAGAAACATCATTACAAGAGTCTTTTTTAATTTTATAAAATTGCTAACATTGGGATCATTACAGCTATTTGCATTTGTGTGCTGCCTGTCACCCATCACAATCCATTATTGGAGCAATGGTAGCATGATGACATGTAGCACCAGCGAGAACTTGCAGCATTACTGTAGCACTGCCTGTTGTCACACTAGCATGTCCCCAAAGACAGCGCATGATTACTGAGAGGTGGTGCAAGAGGGTACCGTGCCTACATGTTAGTTGAATACTAAGAAGTCCTGTTCTTGATTTAAGGATTCAGAATCTATAGTAAGGGGACTGATTAAAATTCTATTAATTGCAAATAAAAAACCCTAAAAAACATTTAGACACCAGTTGTGGCTGTTGCGCAAAGCACAAAAATTAGGGAATCGAGGTGTTAGGGTTACATTTATTCTTGAAATCAAGATACAGTACATATGAGGTGCAGTATGTTTTTTTTTTAGGGTTTGAAAAAATTACTTTAAAGCAGCAATGCAATTGGAAATTATTTTTTTCCAAAAAGCTGGTTTCAGCTACTATTAATAAAAATATTAACATACCTGTCAAATTACTTTCCTAGGTGTCTCCTATGCTGAGCACCATTTTTTTTATAATTCCGCAATCCTAACCTTTGCCAGTGTCAACAATGGTATTTCTGAGAGAAATGTGGCAGCCATCTTTTTTTTTAACCACATTAAAACATTTGTAAAATGTTCACATTTTGGTGGAACTAGAAAAAATTACCACTAAATAAAACTGGGAGATGCCTGAACATTTTACAGTGGAAAAAAAGGTAGAATCAGATTTTTTTGCCCAGTTTTGTTGCACCACTGCTTTAAACAGCATTGGTGTTACTCCCACTTTAGTACTGTCTTTTCTCACACACTAACAGCTCCTTATGCAAAATTTTGAGAGAGCATGCCAAAGTTGGGGTAAGGCCAACACTACATCCAGCAGTGGTTCAAATCTGAGCAAAACTGTCCCATGCAATCACCAAGATTCTGGAGAAGTTTAACCCTTTCATCACTTTACCTTGCAGGCTTTTGTGGCTTTGTTCATCAACCCTAACTGATGCCTGGATGCAGTTTTTTTCGCTACCGTGCCACAATACCATGTCAGGCCTTGACTTTTTGAAACATCGTTGCACCAGACCATGAGGGCATGCAATGAAGCTGGAAGGGGGAAGTTTAGGAAGGATATGAGGAAGTACTACTTTACTGAAAAAATGGTGGATGTCTGGAGCTGGAGGGTGGGAGAAAAAACAATGTGGCTTCAAACATGCATGGGATAGATTTTTTTTTTATTTATTAAACTGTGGGATTACAAGTACCTTTGAGCAGAAACTGCTCATTTACAAAGGTCCACGTCATAGGATGGAGGGAAAACTTAGATACAAAGGTTGAACAGAATAACAGACTTTAAACAGGGCAAAGGCTAGGCTTAAGGATACATTCCTACTTGAAGTGAGACAACATCAACAGGAACATGCCGGGTAAAAGGTGAGAAATAACAAGTGAGCAGAGGAGTTAGGGATGGAAGGGTAAGTGGGAGCAGAAAGTAGAGGGCTGGCTGAGGAGCCATTGTCTAAGGGGAAGGGGGTAGAATGGATGCGGGTCTGACAGTAGTAGCAGGTTAGCCATGTCCGATAAGTGCTAAAGGAAGAGGTGGGGTGGACAGGAAGGGGAGACACAGGAAGGGAGGGTAGAAGGGAGGGTGGGAGAGATGTAGGAGGAGGGACCAACATCATGGGCCAGCAAGGAAGGATATAAGGGAATGTTGGTAAATAGGCAGGGGGTAATGTCAACAGAAGGCAGGTACTGTAGAGTATACTGAGGCAGAATAGGCAGGGAAATCTGGGCAGACTGTGTAAGCCAAGCGGTCCTTTTCTGCTAACAGTTTTATTTATTTATTTATTTAGCTTTTGTTTACCAGGTAAGCACACTAGACAGTCAAGTGCCAATTTTCAGGTGCGACCCAGGAGAGTTACAAAGATACAGGCAATAACAGTACAGAGACTAGCAACAAGTACACAAGATACAGTCAAAATACAAGCAAGAAGGACCAGCAGAAACAAAGTACAGAGGCTTGGGTCCAACTGTCAGGCATGGTACAGACAGGTATAAGCAAACAACAACAGTCAGGTATCAGGCAGTGAACAATTTTAATGCAGTTCAGTATGAGGCAAGGCAACCCAGGGAGGGCACCCAGGGAGAATTAGAACCAGTGTCAGCAGCAACAATATTTGTGATATTTGTGTATTTGTTATTTTTTTGGAATAAGTACACACCCACAGCCAGGATTTTTATTACAGGCACTTCACGGAGTGTAGGACTATGTGGGACAGAGGCAGCTTGATGCTTGTTTTAGGTAACCCCAGAGGGAGGACCTGAAGCAACATTGGGTGGGAACAGTTCTAACATGAGGAGGTAGGGGTTCCAGGTTTTTGTGGCAAGAGCCGCAAAGGCTCGATCTCCCGCAAGGGAGTGAGTCTTCGGGACCATAAGTGCCTGGGATTCAGAGGACCTCAGCTGATAGCCACAGGGGACAGAGTGGAGGCTGTCCAGAGGAGGGCAACCAAAATGATGCAGGGTCTGCACCAGAAGACATACGAAGAAAGACTAAAGGAGCTTAATATGTATACCCTTGAGGAAAGAAGGGAGGAGAGAGGGGACATGATAGAAACTTTCAAGTACCTCAAGGGAATCAACAAAGTCCAAGAGGGTAGCATCTTCCAGAAAAAGAGATGTGCAAGAATAAGGGAGCACAATTTGAAGATAGAGGGGGGATGGCTCAGAGGTAATGTGAGGAAGTATTTTTTCACAGAGAGGGTTGTGGATGCATGGAACAGCCTCCCTGAGGAGATTGTGGAATCAAGAACAGTGGGGGAAGTCAAGAATGCATGGGACAGGCATAAGGCAGTCCTAGTGGGGGGTAGGAGGAAGTAGTCTGTTGGTTAACTAGGATCTGCAGCTTATCTGTTAGGTAGGAAAATGGGCAGACTAGGTGGGCCAAGCGGTCCTTATCTGCCATCAAATTCTATGTTTCTGTGATTCTATATTCCATGTTTTTCTGTTTCTTCATTTCAGACACTTAATGGATTCTGGAAAAAGCCTGCCCTGAAACTTATTTACAAACAGAGTCAGATAAGGATCCTGAATCCTTTTTTCATTAAAGAAGCAGCTATTGATTTCCTTCATCTAAAACCGATTACATTAAGAAAGGTAAGACATCCTTATGGTTTTTGAGTTAATTCACTGACATCATACAGTTTAACTTTTCACCTTGTTGCTTTCACTTTTTCTACAGAAAAGTTTTCATTTTCATTTCTCTGCTGCTGTGTAATTTTAAACAGTGGCATTGTATTTTTTGAATACTTGCAGCTCCCACAATGCAAGGTGCTCTGAATCAGGCACACAAACAGAACAGCTTGCACGATGCTCTCAGAACAGCAGACGAGCTAAGCTGATGACGTAGGTGTAGGGAAAAAATATAAGACTAGAATCAAAGTGATTCTAATTTACATTCTCTCTACATTACCTACAGATGAACTATGTCTATGCTAGAAGGAGTGCGATGTAAGAGCATGTGCGCATAGATTGTCCGGGAATCAATCTTCACCATTAATTCCCACTTATGGGTCTGGGGCTGGATGCACTAAGACCACGCGGAAGCATATTTTTGCAGGAGGGAGCCAATCTTAGGTACTGATGGTGCCTGTGCACCTCATGGGGTGCAGCACATGCCATTCAATAACAATCGCCGGCTCCTACATGCACTTCAGTTCTGTTCTTCCCACTGTTGAGTGCATACCACAGGAAAAACTGTACATTAAGTTCCTCGTTGCCATTTTTCTAACTGCATCACCACCGAGTTTCTTTCATGGTGCCTTCTTTATTTGTTATTTTTCAGTTTCTGCGATGTTGAAGTCTGAGAAAAAAGGGGGCTAAGAAGAGCAATAAAGTCCAGCAGACTCCCATCATGCATTGTTTCCCATTTTGGAAGCAGATGGCTGTGATGGATCGGGATCAATGTTGTATGGCCTGCCTTGATCTTCAGCACAAAATGGACGCATGCAATACCTTATTCTCCAGGGACCACCATACCCCTCAGATCCACATGATGCAGTGAGGTTGGCCGACCCCTACCTTTGGAGGCAGGCATTGCACTTGTGCGGTCAAAGCAAGGTCATTGGGCTGTTCTCCTGGGCCCCTTCCTGGGACCTCTGATTGTATGGAAGTACAGGGTCCTCCTCAACCCTCACGCTGCTGAGGCATTGGCGGCCCTGGTGGGTGGGTCTGGTGGGCAGCTGGCTCCTTCAGGGTTGCTGGCTGTGACCCCCAACAGTATGACTGCCTTGGGCAGCAAACGTTCCTGGTGGTGAGGCCAACACTATATGCTTGGTCTTCCTCATTGGACACCTTGGTTTTACTGCCTGGTGTTGCCCTGGCTCCTGTCACCATTGTCGATGACAGTGGTGGGGAGTGGGGTGGTGCTGGCTACAGGGTTGGACTCCCCCCACAACATGTTCACAGTGTCAGAGGAGGGACTGTCACCATGGTTATACTGTGTCCTGTTGTGGAGGTGGTTGTTTCCTCTCAAGTCACTAGTGGCACTAAAAGGAATGATGATGTTACCTCCATCGACAGACGTGGTGCTGGATGTGGTGTTGGTTGTGGTGTAGGGGATGTTGTGGGGTCAACGTCAAAGCAGAAGTTGAGCCTGGCACCGAGGCTGGTGATGCCCACGGTGTCGGTGATGAACCTATCTCTGAGCCAGTAGTAGATCCTCAGCCCAGTGTTGACTTAGAGTCTGATGGCAGTCTGGAGGCAGTGTTCTCTCTTTACCTGCTGGCTGAAACCATCACCAGGAGGGACTGGGACCTCCTATGGGGACTGTACAGATCCACTTTCCCCACCTGGGGGAACCCCCCCATGGGTACCGACTGGGTTGCTTCTCTGATGTATGACAACCACATTCAGGTGGTCCTGCCAGGCCCTCCCTTCAGGTGATGCCCCTGTACAACTCTGTAACCCAGGCAGAGGCCCACTAGATGCTCAGTCTTATCTCCCTCTTAGTCCTCTTCAGTTTCTGCAGATGTTGCCTGCATTCATAGGCCGTAAGGGGTTGATTACATGGGAAGAGCACAAAGAGTTTGTTGGTGCCTAGATGCCTTCTATACAGATTCAGACAGGGCCCAGTTATAGCCCGTCCCTCCGGCATCTTCAGCATCTGGGGTCAGCACCTCCACACCATCAATTGTTTCCTCTGAGGACAGTTAATCTTTCCTCCACCTGTCCTCAGCTGTTTAGTACAATACTGCACCAGTGTTCCCTAGTAGAGGTGCTTGACACTGGGTCCTATACAAGCCAAGATCTGGTAAAGGAGAGAGAGAAAGAGAGAGAGAGAGAGAGAGAGATGGAGCAAATCAACGCTCAGGGCAAAAGATATGCAGTAGTGCAGCAGTGAAAATAAATCACAATACAAAGTCCAGGAGCAACACTGCGCATCAACTGGAAAAAACAATCACAGTCCAAGTACAGAAAGTAATATGCTGGATACAAATTCATTGGTGCAAAAGTAGAGCGCCAAGGGTAACACAGGTACAAAAAAACTCCCTGGCGCTTCAAATCACTAAGATTCTTCCTCAGGGAGGCCAAAATCTGGCAACACTGCCACTGGAACTTCTCTGAGTTCCCAATGAAGGCACTTCTGTCATCCCGCCCTGGTCTACAGCCTTCAAAGAGGCATCAGTGGGGATAAGAAAGTGTTTACCAAGGCATCGCTGGATTGGTGTAACTTTAGGAAAGCCAGGAATGTGTGCACCAAGAAGATAAGAGATGCAAAGGCATCCTTCTACTGCCTGGAGTTGGATTCTGCTTCTAAGAGCTCCTCCAACTTTTGGAAATCGATTAAGGATATGTCTGGACATACCCCTGGAACTTCCTTGCCTGCAAAGATTATCTCTGGCAGTACCGCCATCTGGGATAAAATGGAAATCATGGACGCTTTTAATAACCACTTTGCCACCACAGGTCTTGCTTTCGACAACTCCCCTGCATGTTCCCTATGCTCTCAATTGGATGTGCAAAGCTCAAAGTCTCTTCCAACCAATTCAGTCTTCTCCCTTCAGCACACTTCCCTGAAGGTGGTCGAAGAACTCCTCTTAAAACTGGACACCAAAAAAAGTGCGGGCGCAGACTCTCTGAATCCTTACTTTCTAAAGGTTGCCTTCCACATCTTGTCTGCACCAATTACCCATTTATTCAATCTTTTATTGTCCCAAGGAATTCTCCCACCAGTATGGAAAACAGCTCACTTCATCCCCTTGTTCAAATCTGGGGGCCCTGGTGACCTAAACAATTATAGGCTGATTTCATTACTACCTGTTCTGTCTAAATTACTGGAAAAAATCGTAAGCATGTAGCTAAAAACATATGTGGAATGTATGAATCTTCTAAATCCTATGCAATTCGGCTTTAGAGCACACCACAGCACGATCATGGCCCTAGCTAAAGTGACCAAAGATTGGCAGCGAGACCTGGAAAATATGAAATTTGTCTGTGCTGTATTTCTAGACTTGTCCAAGGCCCTTGACACTGTCGACCACGGCCTGCTCCTCTCTTCCCTTAAGGCAATAGGTCTGGATTCTCTATCCTTACATTGGTTTGCTGATTACCTTTCCGATCGGTGGCAGCAAATAAAGGCAGATGGTGAACTTTCTCCCCTTAAACCTCTACAAAGAGGAGTCCCTCAGGGATCGATTCTGGGTCCTTTACTGTTTGCAATTTATGTAAACAATATTGATATTAATATATCTAAGGCCAACATTCATCTATTCACAGACGAGATGGTCCTTTATCTAAGCCATTCTTCGCCTGAAACAGCCTGCAAAGACCTTCAATCTGAATTCGATCTTCTTCAGGACCAACTCCTAAACAAAAAACTGTTATTAAATGCAAAAAAAAACTAAGGCTATGCTATTTTCTCCTTTTCCCCATGAAGCAAACCCAGCCATTGTTGGCACCATACCTCAGATTACCACAATTCTGGGTGAAAATCTAGAATTGGTTAGCAAATTTAAGTATCTAGGAGTGTAGCTGGACCACAAACTTTCTTTCATGGATCACATTGAAGACCTGCTAAAGAAATTAAGACAGAGGCTTGGCTTATTATTCAGGATTAAAAAATACCTTACCAGCTATGCTAAAAAGCAGCTTGTACAAACCACATTCCTCTCCCTGGTCGACTATGCTGACTTTCTTTATAGTCACTGCCCTTCCTCGCAGCTAGCCAAATGGGACACATTGTACCATAGAGCCCTGAGATTTATCACTGATCTACCTCATGCCATGCACCACTATACCCTCTATATAATGGTGGGGTGGACCTCCCTTCACTCCAGGTGAAATAGAAATGCGTTACTCTGGACATTCAGAACCATCTGTAAGAAACTCCCCCGTACATCTCTGATTGTCTCCCTCTATGCAAACCTGGAACCTATGCACTAAGAAGCTACTCCTTTATTTATTTAAAGGTTCCTAAGGTAAAATCTCGCCTTGGGAGAATGGCAATAAGCTTTGTGCTACCATACCTGTGAAATACAATACAAAAAACTCTGAAACTTAGCTCTCTCATCAGCATTTCATCTTTTAAGACCCTATATGACCACATAGTCAAATAAATTTGTAATTGTTTCCCCCATCACTAAACTCCACCACACTATGGCTGTCTTCGTTACCACAGGCCCCGCTTTCCATCTTGGATTGTGTGGCCCTTACCGCCTTTGTCCTCTAACTACATTTATGCTATATGTCTGCCTGCTACGAGCCCCTTCGGTGCCCCCCCCGTCCTGAGACCACCCCCTTCTACTCTGCCTATGCCATTCTCGTCTTAAGTCTTAACCCCCCCTTGATGCCCCTCTCTTGTCATTCTCCCGCCCCATTCCCACGGTCTGTCAGGTTCCCATTGGAAATGTTAGTTACTCGAATATTCTCTAACTGCTATATTTCATCTCGCCTCTTACGCGAGGGTCATAAACTTCACATTAATGAACTGGTTCCTTATCTCAAGTTATTTTTCACATATATATATGTCTATTAAGGTATACCGATTGTGGTACATTAACACTGTTCTATTGCTTATAACTGTATATACTGTACATTGGATTGACTGTATTTCGTGTTTTCTCTGTATGCTATATGTACCAGGTCCATCTTGTAAATGAGCTTGCTCAATGGTGTTTGCCTGGATAAATAACGATTTTGATTGATTGATTGATTGCTCTCCATCCCCCAGGGACATCATGCTCTGGTATTGTGCATCCATGGGGTCTGCAGGTACAGTACATCATCCCTACTCAGGTTTGGAAGTGCTGCAGACCCCATCGTGGCTGATATGTCCCCTGCATGACTGATCTACTGAGGCTGATTCTTCTCAGACAGATGTCCTGGGTAGGACGTTTTTTACCTCAACATTTGCCCTTTTATGCATTGCAAAACATCAGGCTGCCTTCAGTCAACATCTGTGGCCATGGGTGCCACTTCATCAGCTCTTTGCTGCAATGCCACAGCACAAGATAGCCAGCAAGCCTTTTGCCTTTCTGCTCAAGGCCTGACGGTAACAAGGCATTAAACAAGGACATTGTACAATGCTAATGAGGTGACCTCCAGGCTTGGAGGAACTGCTCTCTGCCTCTCCAAACTGGCACCTTTGGCCCAGCATAAGGTGCTTAACTTGCAGTTCCATAGGGCTCATTTCTCCCACAGGGGCAGGCAAGAGCTATCAGGGTGCCCTCCTGCTTCTGTGCCCCAGGAGTCTCTTCCTGGCCCTGACCTGTTTCGGATCCCATCAGACCTGTAAGGATCCCCTGCCCTCAGGTGTTCTCCACCACACAGAGGGCTGTGGGAACTTGTTACCCTCAGGGTGAGCCATCTCCTCCCTCAGGAAAAAAGGGAAGCTTGGTACTCTGACCCCAGTGGTGAAGACAAATTCCTGGAAGATATGAAAATTATGTACTTACCGTAAATGTTGGTCTTCCAGAATATCTTCACCATTGATTACCTCTCCCTGCCTGCCCACTGTCCCCAACTTAGACAGAGCCAGCATCACTGGGAATGCTCACCCTGCTGGTGCTGGCAGCAACATGAGCTTAATAAGTGGGTATCTCCCCAGTCTCATCTCTCCTAGGGGGTCTCCCCTTTTTCATGTTATAGAAAACACAAAAAAGGGCTAGTCACTCTTCGGAGGCCCATTCATATTTTTTAAAAAATGGGGTGAGTGAGGGTCCTTTGGGGCTCTCTCACCAACCTAAAAAATAATAAAAATACAATAAAAAAGTTTTTTGTTGTTGTGGAAGTTAACTCCTTCCTCCCATTTTTTTCTTCTTCTCCTTCTCCCTTTCCTAGGGTATATCCCCTCTGCGGGTATATCCTTTTTAGTTGCTAAATGCAGCATGAGTCTCTGGGCACTCTCCACTCTAACTCCACTGAGCAGCTGCTCTGTACTGTACGTGGAGGGGGCTACGTACTTTTTTGGATCAAATACACTTGCATTCACACAGGATACATCCCTGTGGTTGCAGGGAAAGCCAGTCATGTTGGTATAATCCCTTCTCTATGCCGGGCCTTTTTGGTTGGAACGCCCTTTTTTCCTTGAATATCTGGTCCTTTGACCCACTGCCTTTGGGGTGCCTAGGGAGACAAACATATCCTGACTCCCTCGAACTGTCCAGTCCTGCAACTCCAGATGCACCTAGGTCCCCCCTTTCTTCTTTCCTGATGTAAAATTAGAGGGACAAGTTTAACTCACAAGTTCAATCAGTTCCATGGGCTAGATTCATGAAGGTGAAAATAGCACACAGTAAATAAAGGGACCACTACTGTTTCTGCATTGCCATAAGATGCATGAAGCAACAGGAGCACTACTACCAGGCAAAGTAGCTGTGTTCATGAGTCACATGGTGTAGTTCTGCAAATACAATATTAACATTCATAAGGTCATTAGCTTGTTATCTGGGCTGGATAAGATGACATCACAGAAACTACTACATAGGAGCAAGCAGTAGGGCAAGCGCCATGTGATTCAGAAAGGACAAAGAGCATATCTTCTCTGCCATTAAAACCACAGTTATCCAACGTGCAGTAGTCAGACTGTTTCCTAAACACCCAGGTCTGTAGTACCTTGTGTGGTCTCTTCCCTTCTTGACTTGTGAACTGAAATAATGTAGGTTCAAACTCTGCTAGAGTGAAGTTATCACTGTGTGGCCTTGGGCAAGTCACTTAACCTCCCAGTACTCTGTCCAGACCACCCAGCTGTGGAAATGGGCAGACCCAGGAATCACTGTAAACAATATGTTGCATCTCAGATGGGCTATTCTGGGTAAACAAAATAAACTCTGCAACCAATTCCTTCTTCTCATGAGCTGCTGCCAGTATGTAGGCAGCCTGTACAATTGCCAATTTGTGGCACTGTTGCATCCTGGTGCAGTACTGTGCTATTTAAAGGGTGCTTGAGAATTGCCTTATTTAGTACAACAGAAACAGTGTACTATTTGCTTCCTGAATGCTGTGCTACAGTGATCTGGGGTGTAGCTGGTATGCAAATCATGGCCATGCTAATGATGGCAACTCCATTTGCAGCATTTTTCTGTGCTGCAGTGCCTGCATCCCTCATGAATTGCACTATGTGTGCATGTTTTTTTACTGTTCCAGCATTGCTGGCTCTGTTTTTGTTCTCAGTAGTAGTGGTGTCCTGCCCTGCTACCCTTCAGCTGACGTAACCCTGCAGTTTGGCATGTGTTACTTCCATGGTGTTGTGCTGGAGTCCTGTTGTGTTACCAGTAATTGCTGCTGTTTCCCTCCCAGGGCAGTTTCCTGAATCAGGAGGTATGAAACAGCACATGCTACCCAATGTAGTTTGGTACATTTATCATGTGGTATTTCTTTCGTGAATCTAGCCCCCTATCTAGTAGCATGGAGTTGCCCATTTTCCAGGAATCTATGTGTCTTTTTCCTGTTTTGGAGCACTATACCACCTCATTTACCAAAAAGTCCCATTATTGGGTATCCCCATCATACTTCTGCCAAAGCCACATGCTAAGGGCTACTTCCATTTTTTTCTGGACTGCTGTCCCCCTCCAATCTGACTAGTGGTGTTAGGCTCTGGCTCTATAGACCCAGCTACGCCTTACACTACCTAGTGTGCCCTGTTCATGTTATCATTTAGTAGTTGGATTCTATTTCGTTGTTAATTTTGTTTCCTGTGTCCTTTCCTTGTCCCTTTGGCTCTTGCTCTCTCTTTTATTTCTCTCCACTTTGTTTCTTTCCTGCCAAACAGAACTGAGTTGTGTGAGGGAGATGACAATGGCTATTGGCTGGTGTGCGTGGCACCTGCTGAAGTGGGTGGGCACTTTCTGTAGCTAGTGTCAGTTCCCTCCTGCAAAGCATTTGCTCCCGTGCAGTCCTAGGTCTTCCAGCCCCAGATCCATAAGTTGTAATCAATGATGAAAATAGTTCAGAAGATCAACATTTGTGGTAAGTAGGTAAGTGCACTAATGGGTGTCACAACATTATGAAGTAGCCATCCTGAATTCTTGTTGCAAATAAACTAGCACTAAAGTAAGCACTAACTATCAACTAAACCCATTCAAATATTTAAAGACAGTTAGAAAAAGCATTGATATGGTGGCATGTTTAAATTGCTGCTTTAAATGTTTCTGGAAATTGTCTACTAGATGTGTCTGGGAACCTTTACAGTGCTGCATAAATTGCTATTTTTTTATTTTTTGGTAACCAGGTAAGGCCCACTAGGCACTGGTGCCTGTTTTCTGGGGTGACCTGGGAGCACTGCGGAGGTTAAGTGACTTGCTCAGAGTCGCACAGTATGCAAGTGGAAGTTGTGGGAATCAAACCCAGATCTTTCTGCTGGATGTACCAAGCTCATTCACGGTATCCTTACAAAATCCCGTAGCTCACTATCCTGACACTCACCTGCCTGGGCACTATTGTGCAACAGGTACGGTATCGCGATAGTGATCATCCCGATGCTGAAATATCTGACGGATGTTGATAGGGGTAAGGTAGTGGATGTGATGAGTTGCTACCTTACCCCTGCTGGTGCACAGTAAAGAACAGCTGCATGCAGCATTTGGCTGAGCTGCTTTGGTGGTGTACAGGGCTAAACCACAAGCAGCTTGGCCAATGTGCTTTGTGAGGTCCATCTTACATATCTTACCACCCCCCCCCCCCGTAGCTAACTAATATATTTTTTACTCCAGGGTCTGCTCCTCCTCGAGTTTGTTATTTTAGTTACAGGGGTATAGGGCATGGGGCAAAGCCCCCACATTGCCATCCTTCTTTTTTACGTGATGCATGACGTACTGTTGGGCATCTGATCTGTTTGGGGCTGTGATTTTTGGGACTGTAAACTCTGTATCCTGAGCATCGGGATACCGAGTTTTGGTCTACCAAAATATATCCTTATTCACAGCTCGTTACTCTAACCTCTAGGCTATACGGCCAGCTATACTGTTAACTACTAAATGTATGATATTTTACCTCCAGTCTCTCAGACGTCAGCATGGGGAACATCTCTGGGAACCGAGTGTAGTGTGTATTCATTTAGAAGCTGGCAAAGAAAGAGATGTCACAGGTGTTCTTCAGATCTGCAGGAGGCAGTAAAATCAGCAGCATCATGCAGCAGTCAGTATTATAGTTATTTAAGGCCAAAAGGTACTGTAGGTTCATCATGTCCACCCCACACCTGCTGCCTTTTTTTCCCTTCCTTCCTTCCTTCCTTACTTAGGTGTACTGAGCCATAGCTCATTTCCAGGTGCAACTCAGAGGAGGAGTTAGCAGGACATATGCTCAGGCACAAACAGGAAGCATAACAGTGGCAACAGCAACTAGTCACCTGCCCATTGGTTGGGGACTGCATCTTAATCAAGGGAAGCCATTTTAGGCAGTGCACCTTCTATAAAAGGAGCCATTTCAGGCAGTTATATTTTAGAATAGGGATCCAGATGGTGGGTGGCCTACCTTGGCCGGTGGTAGCTGGAAACTTGACAACAGGCTCCTCAAGTGGACACTGAAAGAACCCCCCCCCCCAAACCTGTTGGAGATAAAATAAGTAAGTGGCCAATTCAGGCAGAAAGAATATCATATTTGTAAAATTTGCTGTGAGGTGGCCCTGAATTCTCTGTCATAACAGCAGCAATAGCAGCATGGCAGTGTTTGAAGGATGAGACAGCCAGTGTGTAGAGGATACTCAGCAAATAGTTACACTCAAACAGGTGAACATCACTAAGGAAACCGAGCTAGCAGATACGGAAACAAATGTTGGTAACACTGAGAGAGAGTGTGCAGAGGGAAGCTAGGCCAAGGGACTGCAAATTGATGGCAGGAGAACAAGGGAGCAAAATCAGACTGTAGTAAGGGTGACTTAAAGGTGGGCAAGCAATATGCGAGGGCAGCAAGGAGGGCTGGGGGGGATACTGGGATGCATAGGGAGAGCCATCACCAGTAGAAAACAGGAAGTTATTATCCCTCTGTACAGACAGCTGGTGAGACCCCATCTGGAGTACTGCGTGCAGTTCTGGAGACCCAGTCTCCGCAAAGACATAGACAGGATGGAGGCTGTCCAGAGGAGGGCAACTAAAATGGTGCAGGGTCTGCACCGGGAGACATATGAAGAGAGACTAAAGAAGCTTAATATGTATAGCCTCGAGAAAGGAGAGAGGGGGACATGATAGAAACTTTCAAGTACCTCAAGGGAATCAACAAAGTCCAAGAGGGTAGCATCTTTCAAAAAGAGGTGTGCAAGAACAAGGGGCACAATTTGAAGATAGAGGCGGCTCAGAGGTAATATAGGAAGTATTTTTTCACAGAGAGGGTTGCGGATGCGTGGAACGGCCTTCCGGAGGAGGTTGTGGAGTCAAAAACAGTGGGGTAATTCAAGCATGCATGGGACAGTCATAAGGCAATTCTAGGGGGTGGGGTAGAAAGAAGTAGGCTGCTGGTTAACTAGGATCTGCAGCTTATCCATTACGTAGGGAAATGGGCAGACTGGGTGGGCCAAGTGGTCCTTATCTGCCGACAAATTCAATGTTTCTATGTTTGAGAGAGGGGTAAGAGGGGATGAGATGAAGAGGAAATGGAGGCAGATCCAGAGTGATAGCTGTCATACACAGAAGGAAGGCTGGCCAACAGAAGTCATGCAGTGGGAGGATAGAGAAGGAACAGATGTTGAATGAGCGAAGGGAGTAGCAGGACAGGACAGAGAGACACAGCCAGTCAGAGAGATAAGGGGGAATTAATGCAAACCAGAATACTAAGAGTAAATATTCACCATGAGAAAGGTGTTGAAAAGATAAGATTTTGGTTAAGGGAACAGTGATGAGCGAGAGGAAAGGAGTCTGTAGCAAAGTGGCATAAGGTGTAAAAGAGCGACTCCAGTCTGTCATGGGTAATTTTGAGAGCACCATCATGGACCACATCCGCATGGTCAAACAGCAATAAGATCCTCTTGAGAATGCTCTCACATCAGAATGGGAGAGGAAGGCAGGATTCATTACTGTAAAGGGCACCAAGATTTGGATGTCATTTTTATGTTTGCTTGTGCGCATGCACAAGAAACATGTTATGGCAGCTTAGGAGAGAAGTGGGTTGTAGAGGTGCAGCATTGTTACGGCCAATGCTGCCACTGCTTTTGTGGGCTTGACTGTGTGTCACCAATGAAAGCGCACGCTGGTGGTGACACTAGTTTGCAAGCCTGCCACCAACTTGAAATGATTTGGCCGCTGCAGTCAGGGAGTACCTCGTCTTTGCAACGTCAGCCTCTCTCTCCGTTCTGAATAGTTTGCATGCAGATGAGAAGCTGACGTTGTGATGCCGGGGCGGTCCCCTTTTGTTGCGGCATTGAAAAGCTTGCTGGTACTGTAACTGTTTTCTGTAACCTAACCAGCCATCTGTTTGCCTGAAGTCCCAGTGAGAGGAGTTTGAAAACATGACTGGAGCAGTGCAAGAAGCCGACACCAGCATGACTGCAGATCGAGAAACATTGCATTGCATTTGTGCTCCAGCAGCCAAGTTTGTTCGGGGTTCTGCCTGGAGAAAAGTAGAAGGTAGCCAGAGTCCCAAGAACAAGAATTCAGCCACAAAAGAAATGTTCTCAACCTCAGTTCACTACAAAGTTTGTATTAGCATGGAATCCTCAGTGGTACTTTGCACCATTTTTTCATCATTCCAAGAGGAATCGTTACCATTTAGATCAGTGTTTAACATGCTGCCATTATATTTCACAGAACCTCATAAAACTGTGGAAAAAGAATGACTGCATTTTACCTAAAATATAGTTTGCACCAGAAATGCACTTTGCTGATGCATGACACACACAACACATATATATATATATATATATATATATATTTGTTTAAACCAGGAGAGACACACTAAGATGAAAGTTTGTTTACAGGGGTGACCTGGTAGCACAAGGAAGTTAAATGACTTGTTTAGGATTACACAGTATGCAGTTGGGGGCTGTGGAATTCAAACCCAGGTCTCCAGATTTGCAGTTTAGAGCTTTAAACCACTGCACTATATTGCCTCCTGATAAGTTGTGGCTTAGTATTAGTACCGAATAGTGAAGTACACATTTGTTGTAAAGCTCCTGTTTTAACAAAATTGAACCATCCACCCCCAAACCAAGAGTGTTCAGAAATGTTTCTCTGTTTCTTTACAAGAAATGAAAAGTATACTAAGAATTATTAGCATAATAAGAGAAATGCAATCATAAGTTTTCCAGAACGTTTATGATGCTCTGTGAAGAATGTAGGTAGCATATAAAATGTAAATCTAAATGGAAAAGATCAGTTTTCCAATAATAAGAAAAGGTTACAAAATACCAATGGGAACTACATGCTAATACAAAGTGTGCGCTGAACTTGATGTTACATAATGATAATACGGGGGTGTGGAACTACAATATGAAACTGCAGGATGCCAAGAACATTATGTAAAAAAGTTGATTTGCAAACATAGTTATGTTAGTAGTGAGCTTGATTGCTAAACTCCGTTAAATGAGCCCTATGGAAACTCACGATCAACTGCATCTTAATTATCATGTACTGAAAACAGACAGTAGTGGAAAAAGAACATGGAGAAATGAATTTAGAAATACTTAAATGTGCAGGTACTTCAAGCAAAGTGAGGTGTGGTGTGCATTCATTAAGATCAGATACTATGAATGTAGTACTAAACTGTTGTATCAGTACATTTACTGGACATATTTGCTGCCCCGAGCGATGAGTCACTGATTTGGTGAAAAAGGTTACATGACCTTAAGCTGCCTCAAAATAAAAACAATGCTTTATTTTATTTTCTACTGGACAGGTAGTGTGTATCACCTTGTGTGAGGCATTATAATGAGTGAGATTTTGAACACTGCTAAAAGTCAGCATGAGCTGCAGTCTACAGAACTTTCCTATTCTAATTGAAATCTAGCACAAAAGTGATCCAATCACATGATATAGTAACATGTATAAGTGACGCACAGATAAAGGGAATATTGCAAGCGCCTCAGTTATGAATATTTCCAGGTTCATTTATAGCTATGAGTGACTCCAGGATCTGCCACATAATGACATGTTGCAGGGCCTTTCCATACTAGATGTTTTAATGCAGTTTCCTGCTCCAGATCTTCAGAACACACATGAAAAAAAATTGTGGAAATATATCAGGATCGAGAGCCAGCAGCTCAGTCATGCTATCACCAGACTCTTGACTGATTGCTGTTCTGGCTACAATTATGGCCATGGGTTGTATGAGTTACCTGGAAAATGCCACAAATATGATGGCCAAAACGTACAGGAAAGAAGCCATGGACTATTCAATGACCAGAGCCGAGGGGAGGGAATGTTTTGGTGTGGAGGTGTATCAGGGGAAAAAAAAAGAAATTCTAAAGACCCAGGTGATCTGCCGACTATTGTTTTTGCAGTATTATTCATTCCTTTTGTATTTTGTAAGTTTACTTTCTGTGAACTTAATTCTTTTCATGCCTTTTTCTATATTATGCCCCCCCTCCAAAAAAAAAATACAGTGCTGTCTTTACTACACACTCTCAATTGTTGCACATTTTGAAGTACCTCATTACTATAAGGAAAATAGATTGGGTGTGTTTTCCCTCCTCTGAGCTTTGCATACTATAAGGGATATAGATTGGGTGTTGTTTTCCATTGTTCTCTCCTTTTGCAGTGTGGAATTAGTCCTGTAAGGTAACCAGATGTGACAGGAAGTTTCTGAGTTCTAATAATTTGCTTATTGTATGGCAGTTCCCCCATGTGTTATACCTCTGCAAAGTATATCTGATTGTTTTTGTCATTATATTTACCCCCTCCCTTCTTTCCCTATGCTGCATACTATGTTAACCTTATATCTTTTTGTTAGTGGTCCAACATTGCTTGTTTATTATAGAGCTCCTGTTTTAACAAAATTGAACCATCCACCCCCAAACTCAGCGTTTTCAGAAATGTATCTGTTTCTTTACAAGAAAGGAAAGTATACTAACAATTATTAGCATAAGAGAAATGCAATCATACATTTTCCAGAATGTTTATGATGCTCCATGAAATATGAAGATAGCATATAAAATGTAAATCTAAATGGAAAAGGTCACCGACTGGAAATGATGGAAGTAATATAAAATTGAAAGAAAATGATTTTGAGAGAGTAATTTGGGAGTTCCCATTCTAGCTTCTCTCCATTTGGTTTCAAATATAAAAAGTTGTTTGCCATTTATTTGATGTTCTCTGTTTCTCTACCCCCCTCCCACCACCTTCAGAATACACCCTGGGCCACATATTCAAACTGCGCCCAAAAAGTGTGCAATAGCAGGAGCAAGCGCAAGTCTATTGCATACATGCGCAACAGACGTGATATTCAAAAAAGGAGCAGGCCAAATTGCACCTACAGCCAACATCTGGAGATCGCACAACCTGCGCCATAGCGCAACTAGGGAGGGGAAGCTGAGCAAATATGATGCGCTATAGCACAACAAGGGATGTTTAGCTGAGCAGCCCAGAGGTGCCATAGCGCAGGCAGGGAGCTCCCCAGCTGCAGAGCAATGTAACTGCACAATCAGGGAGGTAGGGGCCCACCACCCATGCCACAGATGGGCACAGGAACACACAGCAGAACAGACATTTCCCCCCCACACCCCAAGCACTGCACAACCAGGGGAGGGCTGGAATAACCACTGGTCTATGGAGAGAAACAACCAATCCACAGCCAGGCCATGGTGCCCCATCACACCTACTGGCAAGCTGTGACTGGCACACAAGGAGGGTGGACCACCCTGTGCCACACCATCCCCCCCAGTGCACAGCACACCCTGCACTGTGATCCCCAGACACCCCCCCATGAGCAGTGACCACCACTGCAGGAATCCCCATGCATGCCACCACCCCTACAGTGTTAATGCAACCCTGTGCACCACAGAACCATGCAAGCCAGCCCCACCATGAGCACCCATCAGCAGGTTGCAGCACACAGCAATGCAACAATGGCAGACAAAGTGCCACCATGCACAGTCCCCCAAGGTACTGCTGAGAGACCGACCATGCGTTGGCACAAGAGTGACCCCGGATTGGACGGTCGTGTAGTTGACACCACCCCCAGTAGTACAGCGCTCCGCACAGTATTCCAGTAACACCTACCGGCCCACCACTGGCCACAACAGTCAGCACAGACACCCACAGTGGTGCGTGGAAGCATGCACCACACCAGATGCCACACAGGGTCTGGACAGACACCCACCCATACCCAAGGGCACAACAACACAGGGACGCAGTGGTGGGGCAACCAAGCCCCCATTGTGGGCCCATGTAAGCCGTGTACACACAACCTGCAGTCCACCATGGCACTGGAGTGCCAACCACCCTGCGCAGGCACCATGGACCAATACCCCACCATGTGTCACCCAGAGCACAAGCCACAGACAGTGGGGCACATCCCCTGCAACACACACAAGCCACAGCATGGAGGTGGGACAATGACCGTGTTGCCCACAGTGCCACCTGAGCCAGGCATGCACCGCACCAGTGACATGGGCAACCCAGCAAAGTGACGGGTACAGTGTCCACCCTGCAGGGAATGCCACCATTGACATGCCAGCAGATCATGCAGGTCGGGGGAGGAGGGGAGGGGGGTTTGATTGTTATATTGTATGATCTTGTTGTGGTTGTTGTTTTTCTGTATTGAAAAATTGAATAAACTTGAATTTCAAAAAAAAAAAAGATCATGCAGGTCACAGACAGGCATGTGTGTCGGCTGCACAGGCCATGGACGGGCCGATGGGTGCACCATGGACAAAAAGCATGCGCCATGGACCACTACACACAGCCATCCAGTGCACGGGGAACAACACATACAACACAGACACTGACTGATATCTACCCTCACACCATAGACACCTCCACACGGACACACACACATACCCATGACTGCACCACCCCTGATGCCATGCACACCACTGCAGCTGAGCACCTATAGCCCGCTGCAAATCAGAGACCACCACGGTATTCATAGAAAAGTAATGTGTATTATAAAAGTAAAGAAATCAACTATTTACATGAACAACAACTATATACATATAATTGGGGGGGCACAAAAAGGTGGGGGTGGGCAGGGAGAAGGGGTGGACAAATGGGATGGGATAGGAGGGGTGTGAGGGTGGGTCCGGGGGGGGATGGGAGGTCAGGGATCAAGGGACTATTGTCTCCCACGCTGGTCCAGGCTCTGGCTCCCCCTTGCTGTATGCCTCCGAAGGACCCCTGACTCATCAAGACGTCTCAGGATCATCACTGTCTCCCGTGCCAGGGTGAGGAGCTCCCGCAGGGTGTCCCTGATGTCCCTCAGATGTCTCGCACCTGGGACAAGGGAGCACAGTCAACAGGTGTTAATGCACAACCCCATACAGTCCGCCCACTGTGCATGGCATACGGCCATGGGACATACCACTGTGATGGTGTGTGAACAGCCGCAGTGACCACGTCCACAGGACCTGCCCACCCAGGTGCATACAGCCATGCGGAATGCTGCACACACCCATCAGCCAAGTCATGCACAGCACCACCTTGGCCATCTAGTGACATGGCTATGTGGTGCAAAGGCAGTGGCACAGCCATGCACCTGGTGCATGCATGCACCACCAGTGATGCACACCCAGACATGCATTGCCACTGGACAGTGTTGACTGTAACCAGTGGCGTGCATGGCAGTGATGTCAATGAATGGTGGCCATGCCCTGCTGCCCACCTTGTCACGCAGCATGCAATGTTAATCATGGATGTCTGTCACTCACCCTCATCGGGCTGGTCGGGTGGCCATTGTTGATCCTCGGCCCGCCTGGCTGTGGCTTCCACCACCCTCCACTCCACACGCAGTCGGCGCACTTCATCTGGGCCTGTGGGGTCAAAAAGGAGAGAAGAACATCAGTGCATTAACGAAGCAAAGTCCCCCTGCCCCAAGGAGTGTGCTCCCCCACCCAGCCAGACCCACCCACCCCACAACCTGTGAACACCACCACGGCCAACCCCATACGGTCCCTCCCCTATGTGCTGGACACAAACAACAATGTGACTCATATGGATGATAACAGTGTGTTGATGGAACCCCTACCTGGACGTGGTACCATGCCCCTCCCGGCATGTGACCTCAGTCTGGCAAGTAGCTCCAGCTCCCTCCTCTGCAGGTCACCATATCGGTGTCTGCACTGCTCCGCTGTTCTGCCCCTGCCTGTCACCTCCTCGAGGGCTGTGGCCACCTCTTGCCACACCTGGGACCTTGCCCTATCCAGGGGGGCCTCTCCAAAGAGAGGCCCATGGTGTGGCATGACTGTGGCCACCAGATTGGCCAATTCAATGGCAGTCCAGGGAGCAGCCCTTCTCTGCGTCATTGCGTTAGCTATAGTAAGCAATATGGCGCTCTGCAGCGTGGTACCCCATGTGCAGATGCTGCGCGGTACAGTGCTGCCATTCCCTATCGCGCTGTTACCGAACAGCGCGATAGAGGTGCACCTATGCCTGACACATGGGGCTAAGGGGGCAAAGGTTGGGCACAGGGTCAAGGGTCCTTGGTGCAAGGCCACGCACAGCGCCATCAGATGACAATGCGTGTAGCACGATTGGCTGCCTGTGTGCCAGCGCCACAGTGGAGTATCGGGCAGTTGGGCCATTGCACCTATGAAGGCTCATTGCCACAGCGCCATGTAGTGACCTTCGCTATAGCGCCACTGGCACAATGGTGGCCATACCCTGCATTGCCTACTGTGCAGAGCACGTCATCAGCACGGCAGACGCCTGCGTCAGCAACCTGGGCATGCACAGTGAGGTGTACTAAGCATGCCACAGAACTGCGCCATTGGCTCAGCACATTCAACACAATTGCGCAAAGCGCAACAGTGCGATATTCAGCCGTCATATGCAAATCATCCAATCAGCCATTCGATGGCGCAGCACTGCAGTTTGCATCTAATTAAAGTTACTCCTCACCTCATTTGCATGGATTGCGCTATAAAGAAGCGACAATGTGCTGCAGTGGCCATAGTCAGTTACTGCAGTTTATTGGTGAGTTGCATGCTGTGTGGGAGTGTGGACTGTGGATTCAGGGACATGCATGGAACTGCACAGTCACAGGTAACAACTGCCATTCTTACAGGCTACATAATGACCGAGCACGTTCTTGGAGAGGAGGACAACAGTGGTGGGAGGAGGAGGAGGAGGAGGCCGAATTTTACTAAGGCCAAAACCGAGGCCCTTTTTGAGGCCTACCTGGCTCAGGAGCCACTGCTCAGTGGACAGCGGGGCACCACTCAGGCCCGTGCTGCTGCATGGGAGGAGGTGGCACGTGCTGTGAACCTGCATGGCAGCCACCAGTGCTCCATGCAGGAGTGTAAGAAGAAGATGGGTATGGACAGGAGGAGGATAAAGGAGAAGGTGGCTGCCATCAGGGCAGCACGTGCTGCAACAGATGGGGGACAGCCGGAGGTGGTACAGCTCACCCCAGTGGAGGACAGTCTTGCTGAAAGCATGCACCAAAGTGCCATAGAGGGAGTTCCGGGTGGTGGCTTCCAGACGAGAGGTGGCCCATCTCTGCGTGGTAAGTCATGGTCTGTCGGGGGGGGGGGCTGGGTAGGTCACATGCAGTAACGCGACTTTGCTTTCCCTTACAGTTCCTGAGTGTCTGCATGGGTCCGCGGTGGTGGGCCTGTCCACTGCGGACAGTTGGACGGAGTCGGAGGTGGGACCATCCACCTCCACAGGTATGTGTGGATCTGCATAACAGTGGGGCCGCCTGGCTGTTCACACTGATGTCGTTGAGACAGGTGTGGAGGAAGACCTGCCTGTGTCCTAGCGTGCTGGTGTCCATGGATGCCAGCATGCTGTGGCTGTGGCCGGGGCAGAGTCTGGCACCAGTGATGATGACACGACCGTCATGGGCAGTGACACGTGTGTACCATAGGATGGACACACAGCAGAGTAATTCACACCCATGGCTGTGGCTGGTGCCGCCGTGGGGGCCTGCGTGTCAGCACAGTCCCAGGCTGTGCCTGTCAGCAGCAGTGGGGCAGCACTGGTGTCTGTTCAGGACAGTGGGACAGTTGCGACTACGGCGGCGGCACCACTGAGCCCTGGGGTGCGACAGCCAGAGGGGCAGCATCAGCAGTCGCCCACCAGGCCTGGGGGTATAGGGTTCAGCGGCGGCATCTGTGCACCACCTGTGGACATGCCCATACCTGGTCCTCATGCGCAGCACCCACCCTCAAGGGGTGCTGAACATCAGGCTCTTGCACACCCTGAGGGACAGGATGCCGAGTAGGCTGATGACCTCTTGGACGAGAACACCCACCTACTGCGAGCATCAGTCCAGCAGCAGATGCGGCTTGCAACAGCCGTGGAAGCACTGTGTGTGACCCTGGAGCGGGCAGAGGAGTGTCACAGCAGGGACACCAAACGGATCCTGGCACGGATGGACCGTTTGTGGGAGGATGTGACCACTACCATTGACAAGCGTGCACAGGCATTCATTGCTGTCATGGCCACAATGGGCACACAGTCAGGTGCCCATGCATCGCGGACACCACGCAGTGCTCTCTCCACCCCCTGTTCCTGGCGTCATGCGACTTCCACCCTGTCGACACTGGGTTCAGCTGTGGGCATCCCGAGCACTCCTGGTGCAGGCCTGTTCGGTGTGCTGCAGACCCCTGCGCGGGCACGGTCGCATTCACACAGTGGAACCCCTAGGGGACAATCGGTGCCACCCCATGAGGCCAGTGGTCAGCCTGCCAGTGCTGGCGGGTCTCGGCGGGGCCGCTCACGCATCCGTGGTGGTCGTGGCACTGTGTCGCTAGACTGACCTGTCTTCCAGCGTGGCTACTGTCTGGTGCTGCCCTGTGTGCATTGTGTGTTTCAGTGGGCAGTGCACGGGTGGGTACCCGGCCCTGCACACAGACACAAAGTCCACCTGCACACCCTCCCGGCTGCTGTCCGCAGTTACATGTGCATGATGATGCCTGCATTTCGCTGTACACCAAAGTGCAATGGTGCCCAGCATCTGACAAACGCACATGGACAGGCAGTGGGTGTGGTGGCCTGTGGACATGTGTGTTGCTAGGGTATGAGTTCTGGGTCGGTGTGCCTTCTGGCCTCTGTGCACATTTGTTGCATTGTGTGTGTGTGTGTGTGTGTGTGTGTGTGTCCTTTGGCATGGCATGTTCATCCTTACCCATCCCTGGCTGTGTGTGTGCCTCTGTGCCCTGCCCCTTCCCTCGACGGCATGCATCCACAGTGTGGGTTCCTGCGTGTTTGTGGGTTGTGCCTTGGCCAATGGTAGTTGCGCATGGCCCCATGACTTACCTGGGTTGGCTGAAGTGTTCCTCCATGATGGTGTCCCGGTGCAGCTGTGCCAGCCGGAGCAGTTGGGGGTCCCGTCAGCCAAGGGGGGGCTGCCCATCACCATCATCATCATCACCGGCATCCCCATCGTCCCCATAGCTGTCCCCCTCTTCGACCTGTATGGCTATCCCACATTCGTTGGCCATATTGTGCAGGATGCAACAGGCCAGGAATATCCCACAGGCTTTTGAGGGGCTGTACTGTAGGGCACCGCCAGAGGTGTCCAAGCAATGGAAACGTGCCTTCAGCATCCCGAACACCTGCTCGATGACATTGCGTGTCGTGGCGTGTGCCTCATTGTATCGTTGCTGCAATGGGGTCGTGGGCCGCCGGTATGGTGTGAGCAGCCAGGGACAGAGTGGGTATCCACTGTCACCTGTGTGTAGAGGGTGGAGGTTAGTTTGGTGATCAGCATCGCCCTGCTCCAAGCCATGTAGGCCACTACCCATGGCACCTCTGGCCATGCCCCCCCAGGCCCTAGCTTTATCCATTTGGTTTGCATACTCACCCACTAGGTGTCCAGTGGAGATGTCCCCACTCTTGAATCTGTGGCACAGTGCTGAATGGTGCCAGATGAATGAATCATGTGCTCCCCCAGGGTGCGTGGCACAGACATTGATGATGCACCCCCTGGCATCGCACACCACCTGGCAGTTGATGCTGGAATAGCCCTTGTGATTCATGTATGCGGGCCCCTCATGGCCAGGTGGTGTGTGTATGGCCACATGGGTGCAGTCTACTGCCCCTAGCATGCCAGGAATACATGCTACCCTGTGGAACTCCTGTATGTTTGCTGTGCGCTCCGCCACTGTGCTAGGGAAATGGATGTACTCCTCAGCATGTGGCAGCAGTGCGCTGAGGAATTGGGTGAGGTGGCGTGATGTGGCCAACTGAGTTATGCCTGTGGTGTCCCCAGTTGGTCTCTAGAAGGTACCCGTGGTGAGCAAGCACATGCAGGCTGTTACCTTGGTCTCCACTGACAGGGCATAGCTCCGTCATGTGGGTGCCTGCATCACATCACTGCACAGCTCACAGAGCCGCCTCAGTATTGCCCTGTTCAGGTGGTACTGGCCCACAATCTCAGTATCTGTGTACAGCTCAAAGCTGGTGCGGGCTCGGTACTGCCTGTTGGGGGCATACTGCTGACGGACCCTTCCATGGCCACGTCCCCCTGCCGCCCACCTTCTCACCCCCCTCATTACGGCTTCCATGTGGAAGGTGGCACTGGCCATGTCCCTGGCTTGCATTCACACCTCCGGCAGCTGTTACTTTATTCCCCCCGCTGTCCTGGCTGCTACCTCCCCTGCGCCGGGTACACCTGCCTGTGCTGGCCTCTGAGCTGTGTGGCTCCCCACACCTTCCCTGTGCCTGTCTGTTGCTGTGGCCTTTCTCTGGCCTGCCCTGTTTCTGCCACTTGCCCTGTCTGTGCCTCTGCCTCTGACACTTGTGGCTTCCCTGTAGCGTTCTTGCACCTCTTCCTTGCTCCTTTTTATTTTGGCTCATTTCCGCTATGGCGCAACTTCCGCTTGCTCCACTGTTGCCCATTGCGCAAGTCTTTGATTATCACACTGCGCCATTTATGCATGGTTCCTCCCTCTTCAGTTGTGCATGCCTTCATTACCATTGCGCTGTTGCTCAGCATGATTTCAGGGGCGCAACTGCCTCCTGCTGAATATCGCAGAGTGGTGCAAATTCGGACTTGCGCAGGCGCAACCCTATTGCACATGGCTCAACTCTTCTGAATATCTGGCCCCCAGTGTCTTTTTTTTCTCTGGTATCCAGCGGTACCCCCACCCTCCATTTGTTGCCCATATCCCTCTTACTCTAATGTGATAGCCTGTGTAATTTTTTTTTTGAGTTGTCTGTTTATTGCCCCTACATGCGCCCGAGCTGCCTCTGCTTTCAGGCTGCCTAGGTCCACAGTCATTCACCCTATTAACTCCCCCTTCGACCACCTTACCTCATATATGCAGCCATCCACGGAGTAGCCCTGGTGTAACCCTTCACCGGGTGGGTCCCCGCTCCTCCGAGGGGGAAGGCACCAGCAGGGAGGAGGCACCAGCACACTATTTCTTCTTGCGGTCCCAGGAGCTGCTGAGGCATTCTTGTGGCTTCCTGGGGAGTCTTTGGGGATGCCTGAGACCGGCAGCCATCATCCAGCTAGACTTTCTGCATGGATTTTCTGATTTTCTTGTTCCCCCTAGTGCACTGTTTCCTGTAGTGCCCCTGGTCTCCACTGGGGGCCGTTACATGAGTGAGGCTTAACTCAAACCCTCCCCAGGATAGGAGAGCAGTCCGTTGGATGCTCAATCCTGTCCTCTCCCTGCCAACCCCTAACAACCCAAGTCCGTTCCTGAACCCGGGTCACCGGCATGGGAAGAGGTAAGGCACCAGTGCCTCAACCCTCTACACCACTGGGTCAGCCTGCCTGTGTAATTATTATCAGAAAAAAATCAGGGAGATGAGGGTTGAGGGAAACAAGAGTTACACGTTTAAATGTCCAATAATGCCTGTCATGGAACAGGGAGATGAGAAATGAGGGGAACAAGAGTTACATTTTTGTGTTTGCTTGCACGCACGTGCAAGAAACACATTGCATCAGCTTCCTTCACAAGGGGGTTGTGGAGGCAGGGCAGTGTTGTGGCAATGGCAGCAGTTCACTCTTGGGCTGGGCTCTTCTGTGCCAATAGAGGAGCATGCCGAAGTTAATGAGTGTGCCACGTTGCACAAAGGATTCGACCGCAGCAATCAGGGAGCGCCATGTCATGGAACAACATCTGTGATGCCGGGGCGTTCCTGATTGTAGTGGTCAGTGTAGCAGAATGGTCTACTCACACACACACATACACATACACTGTTTAAGTAAACAGACGTTGTCATTCAGCAGGCAGTTGGCAGCATTGAGGCAGATGAGAGGAACTTGGCAGGACCATACACACACACAACTCGTAAACCACAGAAGGACCAGATGGCTCTGGCTTTGTACAGACTTATTATCAGTGCCACACTAAGCATTTATTTAGTCTGTACTTGCAAGGAGCTACAAGTTGTTTAAACAGACATAGCAGCTGCTTGTGTAATTCAGGAAGCAACATGTTACATGTTACTTAAACCATGGCAGCCTGAATGCAACTCTCCTTGTTAGATAAAAGTAAATATCTGTCATTGCCCCCATGCTTTCTCCCATTGCTTTGCCCCCCTACATTTGGCACTGTTGAGAGGTAGAGAGACAGAGAGAGAGAGAGAGAGAGAGAAAGAGAGAGAGAGAGAGATTACAGCACAAGTCAAGTAGAAGAGAAGACTTCAGGAGACTAGGAGAGCAGTGCAGTTTGAACATGGAACAGAGCTACTACAGTTAATGGGAATGGGAGTACTGCTGCTTTGCTTGACCGAGTCTGGAACTATCTGGAATCTCTCTAATCTAAAGAGGCATGCTACCGAACGGCATCTTCTGTGTGTGAGATCAGTATTTCTTCAGTTCAGTTACTCAGTTATGTACTTGCTAATCTTCTTCTGATTCTGCTGCAGCAGCATTTGAAATAATCAGTGTATGAACATGGGTGTCCAGACTCTCTGGAGTGTTATTGCTGGGGACGGGTCTGAGCTGAGAATGTGCACAGGGTAGGCTTCATGTTTACATTTTTACTAGCCTGATTTCTGCTATTCACTCACAAAGCTACCGACAGAATTCAGACAGCCTGCTGGGGAAAATGATATACCTTGTTTTTAAGTAGGACGTGACACATCTATTTTAACCATAAACGAGGTGAAGTGGGGGAGGTGAACTTGTTGCCATGCCCCAACATCCTCGGGACATAAACAAGAAATATATGCCCTTCTGAAGGTGCCGTTATGGCAGACCCTCAAGTTAACTTGTGCAAGGCTGCAGACTCACTAAACATCTGTCCTCTAGAGCTGAAATACATTCACTTTCATTCTAATTCTTTTGGCAGCCTAAGGGTTAAACAAATGTGGTGCTCTGCTCTAAAGATGGTGGAATGAGTGAGTGGAACACCAAGGCCCGAATTATTGTGGATAAGATAAAAGTTACCCAGACAAGTAGAGGCAGGAGTTGTCCAAGAGATTCAGTGCCCGCAGGGCGTTTATTCAGTACCAGTGGGTAGAGAGACACAGTCACAAGAGAGGTAGGCACCACAACAACAGGGCGATAGGGAGAACAGAATTACTTTTATCTAACACTTCTAAAAATAATTACCAAGTGCATTTTGAGATGCACCTTGGCCTACACTCTAAAGTTTTTTTTAGCAGTAATCTGTAAGTAAAACTAGTACTTAGACAGAAATCAGGCGTTATCCACTACCCACAGTATCTGGTTTTACAATGACCCAGAATTATCACAAAGTCCAAATGTCTGAAGTCTTCATGCGCACCATCATTCTCCATTGGTAGCTACAAGAGAAGTGAAACAGAATTGTAGAACACTTAGACACAATTCCCAGCACGGACCTAGCTAAGGTCACTTGGGTGGTGAGAGGTTTTGTAAACAGACCATAGGTTTCTTGGCAAAACCCACTCTCTCCAAGGCTGCTGGAAAGAAAGAACCAGAGAAGCTGGTTCCTGGAATAAACCCACTTATGGGCTGTCGGATCCAACACTGTATGCAGAGGATTCCTCGGCCAAACCCCACTTCCAGGGCCACCAAGGAAGAAGAGAAACCAGGAGATGCATGGCGACGAACCTACTGGAGGACTACCACGACCTGGATGATGCTGCAGCACTCCAAGGGCCAGCAAGACTTAGACGGATCTGAGGTGAAGATGGATCTCCAATGCAACCAGGAACCAGAAAGATCTGAAGTGAAGATGGCTCAGAAAATGGAGCTAAATAAGAGATTAAAACACTCTGATAATAAGGCTGGTCATTAGGGCTGGTTCTCCTGGGGGCTCCTTCCCTTAAGAAGGATCACTGCTAACTGATTAAGAGGAGACTGGTCTGGGTGGAGGTGGGGCTGTTTATCTCCTGCCTGCCTACGTTGGGCCTGGCTGGATGTGGGGAGGGAATCGGGGACTGAAATGACATGGGTGGCTGAGGTGAGCGGTTTCTCATGGACAGTCGAGGATGGAACTTGGAGGATGGAACAGAGAACAGGGAGATCAGGAGGAGAACTTGAGAAATTCAACTATAATTAATGTACTGTCATATCATTATCAGGGGCATTTCCTGATCCTGAAGGAAAGGATTAGGACCTACAGGCCTCCTCCCCTTTGGCATGGTGGAACATTGACCGTATCCTGCTGATACCATTGGGGCAGTTTGATTTAAGAGACTTCTATATACTTGTTTTAATTTTTAAGTGGTCCTTCACCCCCCCTTGGGTGATAGTGATAATACCAAGCTATTATTCCCCATAATAAGTATAAGTTTTTTTCCCCTTTTCATGAGGGAGACAGAGAACCACAGCCTGGGAACTACATCTTAAATTTTCCTGTTTCTTCCTATCGCTTCCAAGATGGATAGCTCCCCATATTATAAGTTTTTGACCCTTTTTGTTTTAAATACCACCCTCCATACCCCCCCCCCCATTTTGGGTCAAAGTACCTGAAGAGAGCCCACCTTTGCATGTATGTGCACTGCTCTCTAGGCAGTCGTATCTGCCTAATATGGGCAGGTTTAAAGCAACTGCCTACAAAGTGGAAGTCACTTATGTAAATAGTTTGTTGTTATATTTTCCTCCCCTGTTCCCCAGTTGGGTTTAGGTTGAGGTTTCTCTTAAATATTTTCCAGGATTGGGATTATCTACTTATCAATGCTGGGTAAAACTAAGTTTGGGGGATGGGGGGGTCAGGGATGAAGGGAAATCACGAGTTATGGAATTACATTACCCGCAATTTCATATGAATGGGTAAGTCACTGAAGCTCCTGTCACATAATTTGAACGGACTGACTGGACTAGTGAAAAGATATAGAACAATCAAAGCACTTAAAAAATTTAATGTAGAGGTACTTTTACTACAGGAGACCCACTTAGACTCCAGAGAGCACCAAAAACTACTTTGATTTGGGTTTGAACAGATTTATGAGTTGGCATACCATAGGGGACGTCACCAAGAGGTGGTGACTCTGATTTCCAAAAGTTCTGCTTTTGTAGTATCCGATTACTATTCAGACTTGGAGGGACAACTGGTGGTAGTGGTTGGTACACTGGGGAACAGACAATGTACTATAGCAAATATATACATCCCACCTGGGACGGATGCCTCATCCATTCAAAAATTATTTGAAAAAATCCTACTTATTAAGAAGGGAGTCTTGATAGTGGGAGGAGACTATAATTGCCTCCTTAATCCATCTAAGGACACTTAGGCTTCTAGACCCCTACCGCAGTCCTCAGGACAGCGTCACCTGAGAAAATTGATATGGGAATTAGGCTTGGTAGACTCATGGCACTATATACATCCTCAGACCAGAAAATTGACTTTTTATTCACATGCTCATAAACACTATTCGCGCTTAGATTATTTCTCTGTTTCCAAGGAACACGCCGTATTGATACAGGGAGCTGAAATTCATAATATTTGTCTATCAGATCATGCCCCCATACTGCTAGAGATGGAATCACAAGGTGAGAAGAAAAACACATACTGGCAGCTAAATAATTCTCTATTACAAGATCCTGAATGTCGAGACCTGATACAAGCCAGGATTAAGGAGATTCTGGCAGATAATAATAACACGCAGACCTCTCCCCAGTTACTATGGGACACTTTGAAGGCTGTGTTTAGAGAATATTTAATAGCATATTCCTCACAAAAGAGGCGTAGACTGGAATCTAATTTGGATTGGCTTCAAGAAAAGCTGAGCTTCCTTCAATCTGCACATATGCAGGGAGACACCTCTCTACTAGATCAAATCACTGCCACTCAACATTCTATTCAAAAGATACTCATGGAAAAAAAAGAACAGGCCTTACTGTGACTCAGACAAAACTACTTTAAGGGGGGCCCTAGAGCTACCAGAATTCTGGCACACAGACTCAGAAAACAAATCAGACAATCTATAATTTCCAAAGTTAAACACCCTTCTTCAGGAGCACTCTGTTTTAACACCTCTGAAATAGTGGGGAATTTCCAATCTTGTTATGCCAAATTATATAAAGATGATTCCCCAGCAGACGAAGCCGAGGTTGATGCCTTCCTGAGGGATTAAGCTCTACCTAGACTTACTGAGGAACAAAAGCAAACACTAATCCATTCTATTACCAGCTTGGAGGTTAAAAATGCTATTCTTAAACTTAAAAACGGGAAAAGCCCTGGTTCAGACGGCTACGGAGCAGAGTTTTACAAATCAGCTTGGGAATGGTTCTCTGATCCATTAACCCGAATGATGGAGGAAGGCCATACGAAGGGCATATATCCAAGATCCTGGTCATATGCTACGATTTATGTAATCCTAAAACTTAGAAACCCCCCCATAAATGTGAATCGTATCGGCCCATCTTGGTTCTGAATCAGGACTATAAGATATACACAAATATATTATCTCATAGACTAGATAACGTTATTCCCTTACTAATTCATCCTGATCAGGCAGGCTTGATACCCACCAGACGAACATCTGATAACATTAAACGGACTATATACTTAATAGAACATACCCGCCGTGCCCAAGCCTATCTACTTATCCTGGGACTTGACACCCAGAAGGCATTTGACAGAGTCTCCTGGATTTTCCTGAAAAAAAACTTGGAAAAGTTGCTTTTTCCCACAGAGTTTATAGCCAGTATTTTAGGCATTTATTCTGACCCCCAGGCTGTAGTTAAAGCTAATGGCTCATGTTCCTTGACATTTCCACTGTCCAGGGGAACTCGGCAGGGATGCCTCCTTTCCCCCATACCTTTTTGCTATATATGCAGAACCACTGGCCCAGTATCTTCGTCAACTACCGGAGATGTCGGGCTACTGGGCAGGGGGCAGGGAGCACAGGGTTGCATTATATGCAGATGATCTGTTATATATGACCAAACCCGTAGTCTCCCTGCTGGTCTTACATCAAGCTCTGAGATACATTGAGAGAGTTTTGGGCTACAAGATTAACACCCAGAAAACAGAAACACTAAATATAGGAAATTTCCCAAACACAAATGTACAAGAAAAATTCCCATATAACTGGGAATGTGATTCATTGAGATATTTAGGTGTACAAATTTTCTGGACTCCAACACAGACTTACAACAACAATTATACTGAGCTATTTGCACAAATTAAGTGGGACTTGGAGACCTGGACCCTTCTCCCAATTTCCCTGATGAATAGAATTCAAATAGAAACATAGAAACATAGACTTTGATGGCAGATAAGGACCACTTGGCCCACCCAGTCTGCCCATTTCCCTACCTACTGGATAAGCTGCAGATTCTAGTTAACCAACAGCCTGCTTCCTGCAACCCCCCACTATAATTGCCTTGTGTCTGTCCCATGCGTGTTTGAATTCCCCCACTGTTTTAGACCCAACAACCTCCTCAGGAAGGCTGTTCCATGTATCCACCACTCTCTCCGTGAAAAAGAATTTCCTCACATTACCCCTGAGCCGTCCTCCCATCTTTAAACTGTGCCCCCTTGTTCTTACACATCTCTTTTTTTGAAAGATGCTACCCTCCTGGACTTTGTTGATTTCCTTGAGGTACTTGAATGTTTCTATCATGTCCCCGTCCCTCCTTTCATCAAGGGTATACATATTAAGCTCTCTCAGTCTCTCCTCATATGGTTTCTGATGTAGACCCTGCACCATTTTAGTTGCCCTCCTCTGGACTGCTTCCATCCTGTCTATGTCCTTGCGTAGATGAGGTCTCCAAAACTGCACACAGTACTCCAGATGGGGTCTCACCAACTGTCTGTATAGAGGGATAACCACTTCCCTTTTTCTACTTGTGATGCCCCTTCCTATGCATCCCAGTATCCCCCTGGCTCTCCTTACTGACTTTTCACATTGCTTACCCACCTTTAGGTCATCTGATATGACTACCCCAGGTCCCTTTCCATTTTTGTTGTTGTTAGTACCTCCCCTGCTATTGTGCACTCTTCTCCTGGGTTTTTGTTTCCCAGGTGCATTACTTTGCACTTCTTTGCATTGAATCTAAGTTGCCATATGTCTGACCATTCCTCCAACCTTGCCAAGTCCCTTCTTATCTTTCTACCCCCTCTTGTGCATCAACTCTGTTACAGATCTTTGTGTCATCTGCAAAGGCAAACCTTTCCCTCCAGACCCTCTGCAATGTCACTTATAAAGATGTTAAAGAGGATTGGACCCAGTACTGAGCCCTGAGGTACTCCACTATAGAAACATAGAAACATAGAATTTGACGGCAGATAAGGACTGCTTGACCCACCCAGTCTGCCCATTTCCCTACCTGATGGATAAGCTGCAGATCCTAGTTAACCAGCAGCCTACTTCTTCCTACCCCCAACCCCTAGAATTGTCTTATGACTGTCCCATGCATGCTTGAATTCCACCACTGTTTTTGACTCCACAACCTCCTCTGGAAGGCCGTTCCATACATCCACACCATCTCTCGTGAAAAAATACTTCTCAAATTACCTCTGAGCCGCCCCTTCTATCTTCAAATTGTGCCCCTTGTTCTTGCACACCTCTTTTTGAAAGATCTACCCTCTTGGACTTTGTTGATTCCTTGAGGTACTTAAAAGTTTCTATCATGTCCCCCCTCCCTCCTTTCATCTTGAGGCTATACATATTAAGCTCTCTCAGTCTCTCTTCATATGGTTTCTGATGCAGACCCTGCACCATTTTAGTTGCCCTCCTCTGGACTGCTTCCATCCTGTCTATGTCTTTGCGGAGATTGGGTCTCCAGAACTGCACGCAGTACTCCAGATGTGGTCTCACCAGCTGTCTGTACAGAGGGATAATAACTTCTTGTTTTCTACTGGTGATGTCTCTCTCTATGCATCCCAGTATTCCCCCAGCCCTCCTTGCTGCCCTCTCACATTGCTTGCCCACCTTTAGGTCATCTGATATGACTACCCCCAGGTCCCTTTCCATTTTTGTTGTTGTTAGTATCTCACCCCCCATTGTGTACTCTTCCCCTTGGTTTTTGTTTCCCAGGTGCATTACCTTGCATTTCTTAGCATTGAATCTAAGCTGCCATACATTTGACCATTCCTCTAACCTTGCCAAGTCCTTCTCATCCTTTCCACCCACCTTGTGCATCAACTCTGTTGCAGATCTTTGTGTCATCTGCAAAGAGACATACTTTCCTTCAGTCCCTCTGCAATGTAACATAAAGACATTGAAGAGGACGATCTAATACTGAACCCTGCGGTACCCACTACTAACCCCCTTTTTCAGAGTGGATTCCATTTACTATTACTCTCTGTGTCCTATTCTCCAGCCAATTCTTTACCCAGGCTGTCATCTTGGGACCCACTCCCAGGCTGGCTAACTTGTATATTAATCTTTTGTGTGGGGCTGTGTCAAATGCCTTGCTAAAGTCTAGGTAGGCCATATCCACAGCCCCTCCCTGGTCTATTACTTTGGTCACCCAGTCAAAGAAATCAATTAGATTAGTCTGACATAACCTTCCTGCTGTAAATCCATGCTGCTTTGGGTCCTGTGCCCTGCTGGCCTCTAGGTACTCAACAATTCTTTCTTTCAGAAGTGATTCCATCATTTTCCCTACCACTGAGGTCAAACTTACAGGTCTGTAGTTTCCTGCTTCTGCCTTGCTCCCACTTTTGTAAAGAGGAATCACATCTGCCCTCCTCCAGTCCTCAGGTACCACCCCATCCTGCCATGATTTGTTAAAAGTGTGGTCAGTGGTGTCACTAGGTCCCCCCTTAGTTCTTTTAGGATTCTAGGGTGAATCCCGTCAGGCCCCATTGCTTTGTCCACCTTGAGTTTTAGGAGTTCTTTCAGTACTCTTTCTTCTGTGAATGGACTGGTGTCAACCCCCTACCCAGAGTGCTTCTATTGTCTGGTTTAGGTAACTGCTCCTCATCTTCTTTTGTGAATACTGAGCAAAAGTATTCATTCAGTATCTCTGCCTTTTTACTGTCTCCCTCTGCTCACCTCCCTCTCCTTTATTAATCTTCACTATCCCTCCCTTAACCTTTCTATGCTCCCTAATGTACCTATAAAAGGTTTTATCCCCCTTTTTGACCGAGTTGGCTATTTTTTCCTCGGTTTGTGCCTTAGCTATTCTGACTGCTTTTCCTACTTCTTTCTGCTTTAATTAATACAGTTCCCTATCGTGCTCCTTCTGTGATTCCTTATACTTTTTGAATGCAGCCTTTTTCTCCTTAACCTTCCCTGCCACCTCTTTTGAGAACCATAGTGGTTTTTACTCCGCTTTGTTTTCTTTATTTGTTTTACACAAAGACTTGTTGCCTCTATGATGGCAGTTTTGATTATTCTCCATTGTTCTTCCACCCCTCCTATTTGGCCATTTGCTAGTGCATTCTTCAGGTGTTCACCCATTTTGCCAAAGTCAGCCCTTCTAAAGTCCAGTATCCTTGTTTTTGTATGGCTTATCTCCATGGTTGTGCTCATTGTGAAGCACACTGTGCAGTGGTCGCTTGTTCCCAGATGTCTACTGACTTCTAAATTTGTGATCCTCTCTCCATTTGAGAGTACCAGGTCTAGTATTGCTCCCTCCCGAGTGGGTTCCAGCACTAGCTGTCTAAGGTCTGCCCCCTGCAGGCATTGTAGAATGACCCTGCTCTTGGATGTGGCTGCAGTACATGTCCTCCAGTTAACATCTGGCATATTCAGGTCCCCCATCAACAGTATCTCCCCTTTTTCAGCCATTTTGAGAATGTCCTCTATCATTTTCTTGTCCATTTCCTCCCCTTGAGACGGGGGTCTGTATACAACCCCTGTGCAGATTGTGATGCCATTCCCCATCTCCAAGGTGACCCAGAGTGCCTCTTGTCCTCCCCCTTTACTTTTTAGTTTTGTAGCTTTGATCCGTTCCCTTATGTATAGAGCTACTCCACCTCCTCTTTTACCTTCCCTGTCCCTTCTGTAGATTGTGTACCCTGGTATGTTGACATCCCAGTCATGGTTCTCAGTGTACCATGTTTCTGTGACTACCACAATATCCAATTGTTCATCTTCCATCAAAGCTACTAGCTCAGAAAGCTTGTTTCCCAGACTACGGGCATTGGTAGTCATTATCCTCCATTTAATGTTGGCTTTATACTTTTTTCCCCCATCCCTGTTCTTATTGCTCTTATCTATTTTACCATTTACCCCCATCCTGCCCTGTGTTGAGCTCTGTACCTCAGTGTTTACCCTACTACCTGCCATGTTTTGTGGGGGGAGGCTTGACTTTTCCTGCCTTTTATCAGTACCTCCCCCCTTATCTAGTTTAAAAGCTTGCCAAGGAAGCATTTAAACCTGTCACCTAGGAACTTGGTCCCCTTTGTGGACAAATGCAGACCGTCATATCAGTATAGACCTTTATCTCTCCAGGTGGACCCCCAGTCCCCAATGAAGCCAAAGCCCTGTGCTCTGCACCAGTTTTGCAACCATTCATTAAACTGCATGGTGTGCAGTACCCTAGCCTCACTCCTGCCATGGACTGGTAGCACCTCTGAGAAGGTTACTGTGCTTGCTACCCATCTGAGGCCCCACCCCAACTCCACAAATTCATTCTGCACTGCACTGATCCCATGCCTAGCTAGGTCATTTGTTCCAAGGTGGACAATGATATCTAGTTTTCTCTCCTGTGATGCTGTGTCCACCACCCTCACCCTCCCAGAACCCACTGTGGTCCAATTGCTCTTCATACTCCGAAACCTCTGACTCAGTGGTTGTGGCAGTGGTGCTCTTTGGGAGAGGGAGGCCTCCTTAGTCCTTGCTAGTTCAGCCTGGAGGTGGGCAACCTGCTCTCTCAGAGCTGACAGTTGCCTACAAATAGGACAGCAACACAGTTTCCAGAATGTCTCCCGGAAAACTGCTGCCCCACAGCCAGTGCATTGCACCACTCCCCACATGTCCCGCTCCCTTATCATATACGATATGTAATTATATATGTATTATTACTTGTTTAGTGTACCTACTCTTTATGTATGTTGCAGGGTTATTAGGAATATGACAGTTCTGCCCCAAGACCTGTTGAGGAAGTGATGTCAGAACTGTATCTATAAAGGAAATGCACACCTGGGGGGTGGGGCTGGGAAGGGTGGGTGGGTGGTGTGCACAGCCACTGGTGACTGTTAGAAACAATCAAATACACACTGCTCCACCACCCTGGTAAGTACTGTCCTTAATAGTAATACAACTAACACCACAATTTACTAGACCACGGCTCCAACACAAACCACTCTACTGAGTCCAGGGATAAAAATGAACTCACTCCTCAGCCAGCAGGACACTTAAAATGTTACAAAAATATCCTTCCAAATCCTAGGTCTCAACCCCAGCACTCAAGCACATTCAGTTGTATCTCACTCCCTCTGGTTATTAAATTACTACACTTTTAATGGAATCCTGCAATTCTCTGCTTAATGCCAATAAGGAAATATAAAAGTAAAACTTTTTGTAGAAAGCGTAGCTCCCTTTCTTACCAAGTGCTCTGCAGTATTATGCCTTAATCAGGTTTCCAGGTCCTAAATGGAGTTGCAATTTGTTCTTTGCAGTAACTTTCTCAGCTTCCAACAGACAATTTAAAGTCAGTGTGACTGGCTTCTAACTGTGAAGGATGCCTAGGACAAGCTGTGATGAAACCCCACCCAGAGCCAATTGATTGACTAGTGACAACTGTGATGTAAGCAGGCCTTTCAATGCAGGCAGACTCCTATGTCTGATTCCAATACACAAAACCTTTCAGTGAAACCAGGGATAAAAACTTAACTTCTCAGCCAGCAGGACACTTAAAATGTTACAAAATATCCTTCCAAATCCTAGGTCTCAACCCCAGCACTCAAGCACATTCAGTTATATCTCACTCCCTCTGGTTATAAAATTACTACACTTTTAATGGAATCCTACAATTCTCTGCTTAATGCCAATAAGGAAATATAAAAATAAAACTTTTTGTAGAAAGCGTAGCTCCCTTTCTTACCAAGTGCTCTGCGGTATTATGCCTTAAACAGGTTTCCAGGTCCTAAATGGAGTTGCAGTTTGTTCTTTGCAGTAACTTTCTCAGCTTCCAACCAATAGTCCAGGTAAATGTGCTTCCTCACATACTGAATTTACTACAGACAATTCCACAGTCGCTTCTCAAGAGAGATAAGAAGAGATGGAATAGACTGCTGTCTAATTTCCTGTGGCAGGGAGGTAAACCCCGGATATCTCTAGATAAACTGTATGTCCCCAAAGAAAGAGGAGGCCTATCACAACCCAGTTGGTCTGGGTATGCAATGTCTACTATGCTAAATTGTTTTAGTGAATGGCTGCGCCCAAGAGGGTCTGGGCCATGGTGGAGAGATACAGAACAAGAACTATCAGATATTCAATTAAGTGCGTCAACCATTTCCCAGCCTCCCTCTATGACTGATCTGGATTCGGAGACATCAATTTATATTAGGAGTTACCTCGGAACATGGTCAAAATTCTTTTCTCTATCTGCAAACTCATTTGGTGCTCTCTGGATAGGGATCCCCTGGAAGAATCAGAGGTTTAACCCCTTGGGTGTAGATAAAGGTTTTAATAAATGGTCCTCTCTGGGGCTTTCCCACGCTTATCAGTTCTATTCAAATGGTAACTTTAAAACCTTTATGCAATTAAGGGAGGAATTTTCCCTCCCGAGCACAGACTGGTTTCGATATTTCCAAATTAGACACTTTTATGAGACTGTAGTGTCCTTAACAGTGGACACGGAGGAGATTCCACCATTGTTTATACTATTAATAGTAATACAGGCTGAGACAGAGCCCAGACACTTGATTTCCAGATTTTACCAGGCATACATCTCCTCACTTGGTGATCTCTGGAGGAGGGTTGAAGGGATCTGGGAAAGAGAGATGCAAGTGGACGTGTCCAGGATAGACTGGATGTGGACATGGAGGAGACACCATAAAATAACAAATTCATATAGTTGGCGTGAATTTGCCTGGAAAGTGTCCTCCCATTTCTTTCGTACTCCACATATAACCTCCAAATATCTTCCCTCACAAGATGCCTCATGCTGAAGAAAATGTGGGGCCCATGAGGCTACCCACTTCCACATTTTCTGGGGTTGCCCCATCCTCAGTGGCTTTTGGAGGGAGGTAGAGAAGGCCATAACAGTCTCATGGCTGGATCTGACTCCTCTCAGTCCAGCTACAGCAATACTACTACACTTCCCACCAGATTTTAAAAATAAATCTAAATTATATCTGGCCTTGATTGACCGCGGCCAAGAAAATGATTACTAAAAGTTGGCCGACACCCCCCCACCCACTCTTAGGACTTGGGAAGATCAACTCTATGATATATATTTGATGGAGAGTATGATGGCGAAAATACAGAAAAAATTTACCCTGATACAAGGTTATTGGTCTCCCTGGTGGCTGCAGGTCATCACTCATAGACAAGATCTGGTACCTTAGACCTGTATCCCCTCTCCAGGTGTCTCCTCTCGCTATTTAGCTGTCATGGATAAGGCTATCTTCAGTTAGCCAATTTAAATAGTAATTACCCTCACCTATGGTTCTATCTATATAATTTCTTTATGCTTTACACTGTGACAGTATGGTGCCCCCCCCATTAATCTTTATTGTATAAGAAATTAAATGAATATTCATGTCTTGGCAGCTATTTATCAGATATGTACTTGAATGTATGCTCTGTACTTTCAATTTGTGTATACAGATGGACTTGTTAAACTGAACCCCCAATTCCTGGAATAATTAATGAAAAAATAAAGTTAAAAAAAAATGAAGTGAAGATGGTTGATTCTGTAATCTTGTCACATGGAACTAAAACAAAAAAAGGGAACGGCGGACTCGTCCCGCACTGGGCTTCGACAGACTCGACTTGTGGCGAATGACCGGGGGTGCAGACCAGGTTCTTCCAGGATGTGCACACTCTTCTGTGGAGGGCAACCAACTTTGGGACATCCTGATCAGTAACCAAATGAAATGATACTGGCACAGCGGTCGTGGTGTGCTTGAACTTCAGCGAGTGTTACTTCGAACTGTAGAACAGAAGAAATGGCAGGTGCGACTTGTACAAATGGCAATGAACTCGACTTCCGCAAATGACATGGATGGAGCAGATGATCTGATGGTCGGACACTTCCTGGTGAAGAATGATGTTGGACACAGAACAGCAAACCATGCCGTGGAACATCAATGTGGTAAAAAACTGAGACTGTCCCCATACGCTGGCAACAATGTAACTATTAGATACACTTTCTTACCAAGAGAACTGCGTGGTGACCAAATAATTTGCCAGGAGAAGGGGCAAATTATAACTTTTGGGGCAATTGTTTACTTGTGGGGCAATTGTTCAGATGCCAGGGGCAATCGTTCAGATGCACAGGGCAATAGTTCAGATACCAGGGGCAATCATTCAGATGCACAGGGCAACTGTTCAGATACCAGGGGCAAATAACCACAATCCTAATGTCGCAAAGCACTCTGGCTGCTTTTAGCAATTACACTGTCTTTCGATGCCATAGCAATAAACAGTTAGAAGAAGAAGAATCAGCATTTATATAGCGCTTTTTCATATACAGTGTCCCAAAGTGCTTTACAAGCAACTCTAGACTGGTAGTGAAGTGACTGAATGTGTGGTGGTGGCCATATCGCACATCATCACCCACACACAGCCTGGATAATTGCATGAACTGGTTTTATGGGAAGGGGAATGTTGACCAGGACACCAGGAATGTTCCCTGCTCTTTACGAAGAGTACCCTGGGTTCTTTTACTTCCACCTGGACACCCACCAGGACAACACCAGGATGGGCAGAAGGGACCTCGGTTTAACGTCTCATCCGAAGGACAGCACACCCCAGCAGTACAGCACCCCCCAATACTGTACTCGGATGCCAGCGATTTTTAGGTGCAAGTCCATCCTGGTGTGGAACGAGAACCCATGACCTTCTGGTCCAGAGGCGGATGTGCTACTAACTGAGCTATGCTGACACCTGTTTCATAAACAGTATAGTTGCTACAATTACTTTGCAACAGATTGTAAGCTAAGCACCCTTAATTGGACCCTTTTCTTGCTTTAGGGCCCTCCTGGATAGGATCTGGCTACCCCTGAACTTTGGCTGCAAGTACCCCAATCACTATACTAGGGTGTACCTCTTGCCACTATACCAGTTACCCTGAACACTGGAGGCCTAAATGCCTTACTTACTATGGGGCCTGTATGCCCTACTTACTACTAGACTGGCTTGCTCTAACTCACTAGGCCTGGGCTGCCCTTACTACCACTGGGCTGGCTTGCCCTAACTCAATAGGCTGAGGCTGCCCTAACTAACTCACAGGTTGGCTTGCCCTAACTCACTGGGCTGGGGCCCTTTATTACCACAGGCCTAGTGTCTTCTCTTTAATTTGGCCTGGGAGCCCTCCCTTTAATTTGGGCCTGGTGCCGACCTTTGCTTTGGGCCTGGTGCCCTCTTTAAACCTGTGGGCTTGGCACCCTTTCCGAACTGGGCCTGTTGCCCTATTTAGTTTACTGGGCCTTGGCTGCCCTTTCAGAACTGGGCCTGGTGCCCACTCTTAATTTGGGCCTGGTGCCCACCTTACTTTGGGCCTGGTGCCCTCTGAGATGGGCCTGGTTCCCTATTAACTGTTGGCCTGGTAGCCCTTCCTTTACTGGGCCTGGTAGCCCTATTTCATATCATGGGCCTACCACCCTCACTATAATGGGCCTGGTGCCCTCTTTACTTTATCATGGGCCTGCTACCCTCTTTACCTCGGGCCTGGTGCCCACTGCTTTATTTTGGGGACCATAGCCCTTTTACCTCTGGGCCTGCTGCCCTGCTATAAACTGTGGGCCTGGATTGCTCTTTTCACTGAGTGGCTCCTTTAATTCCTAAGGCTCAAGAGAACCTACTGTCACTTAGACCCAGGTCGCTGCCCCTTTTAATAAATATTTAACAGGCCTCCTATATGGCCTCGCTTCCTGGCCCCTCCTCATGGGCGTCGCTAGCCTGCCCCTTATGAATATTAAATTTGGATCCTTCTAACCCACCTGACCTGCAGCACTCGGCTGCTTTCCCCAAGGGCCTACAGTGCTAACAGTTTAAATAAAAAAAACAGTCTCTCAGTAGTTGGATGGCCAGCATGCTTTTTTGTGGTGCCGTCTGAATCACCGCCCCGGTTGGGGTGAAGAAGGCTGCAGTCGGGAGGTGTTTTGGCAGTGGGAGGGAGCACACCAGCAGCAGGGAGGATGATAGGGTGACTCGAACGACCGACAGTTATGTGGTCGCAATGTGGCTTCTCTCTGCCACTGATGGGGGACCGGATTTAACTTTAAACTTAACACGGGGGCCAAAACAAATAAACGACGGGGCTCACAAGCCCAAACCATGGCAAACAGACATTTACTTTCTTCATGGTGCCCCGATGGCACCACCAACTGCACACACAGCAGCAGCAGGAGTCTTCAGGCAGGGGAGGCAGAGCAGGCACACAGCTAAGTCCCAAGGGACAGCTTCAACCAATAGGTTAGCCCTAGCTTGTCCCTTTGGGCTTACTGTGTCCTCTCTCCTCCACAGCTGCCCAGGATCAACTGACTAAAAAACTGTTAGACTTTCAAACTTGATCCCCCAGGGTTCTAGAATGGCTGAAGTGGAATGCTATGCATGAGCAGCTCAGCACAACATTCCATCCAGGCCATTGTTACTGGAGCTGCATCAAAATCTATTTTTTGACAATATTTAAGTGCACAGGGCACTTTTCTTTATTATTTACAGTTGTTTCCCCACTGTAGGGAGGGAAATTTACTTGTGAGGGGCCCTTTTTATCTATTCCCTGAAATCTACACCTGTAGCAGGCACCTTGGGAACCTGTAGACCCCTAATTGATTTATTTATTTTTATTTTTCTGGGATGCCCCAACTCTGGGGAAGTACACAAATGTTCGTTTGAAACTTCTGCTGTCAGCACCAGTTTATGGTTATGTGTGGACAGTCAGCTCTCCTCCCCCCACCTGGTAGTGCTTTAGTGTTCCAGAAACAGTTTAACTCTTTAAAGACAGGTGGCTGGAGGAGAGCAGATTGTTAGCAAGTTGCACCCTTTGTTTTTGACTGAGCACTTGTGAAATTGGGCGATAGAGTCCCAGTCAGCGCTGTCCGAGTCTCAGAGAAAGCTGCGCCTGATGAGTCAGTTAATGAAAGCACGTTGTTATTTTACAGCTCTCTTAAGTTTTGAATTTATGCTTTTGTGTGTGTGTGTCCCTCAGAGGATTCCAGAAAGGGGCTCGACTTTTTGGGCTTGGCATTTTTTTACCTAGGTAGCAAGTTCAGAAATTAAATTTTATTTTGTGTGAGAGTTGCTTTCTTTAAATGTTACAAATTCTGCCACTGAGAAAATGTTGAAATTGGTAATATATTAAAACTACAGAATAGACAGTGCAAAAATGTTCAGAAGGAGGATTTGAAACCATTCAGAAAATCAAATAACAGCATATAGTGTCAGCAATTCCAAAGCATAAACACTTGCAATAGAAATAGATTGGAAAATGACATTGGTCTGTCTGTGCTTGGTTCTGAAACGGCATTTCATGTGTGGTAGTAATTGTTTAACACAAAGCCATTTGCAGTCAACCAAGAATGAAGTGGTCAGTAACAGAATAGAAAGAATATCTGACAGTCACTGCACACCTGACCATGGAACAACACTGAGCACAGTATCCTAGAGCTATTCTCTGTGTCAATGTCAAAAAGCAGACTTTAATTTAAAATAATGATATAACAATTTGTGTTTGGTCTGATGCTTACAACTAGTGTGAATGTTACACAGAATCCCCAGTGTGTGGTGGTTAAAAATTAGAGTGATACTCAACATGGTCTCAGGCCTGAGTAGTGGGAGGCAGCATTAGTTTTTTGGGGGGAGTAAGATCCACCCCCACCTCCACCCGAGAAGCTCCTAAAGATCAACCCCACCTTTTTTATTTGATTCATGTGGAAGGGGCATGAGGTGGATCTATCATGTTGGAACAACTGACTATCAGAGCTGCCTGGGGAAGTAATTAAGGAGTGCATGAAACTGCATCTAGGCATACCCCACCCCAAACACACACACACACACACACACACACAAGCTCCTAAAGATCCACCCCCACCTTTTTTTTGATTCATGTGGGAGGGGCATGAGGTGGATCTATCATGGTGGAACAAGACACACTAGTTTGGGACCTGGACCAAGCAGCAGAACAAGTCTGTGGAGTGATCGAGTTGTGGAGCCCCTGTATTTTATTAAGGACTAGAAAAACAGAAGATACTTAATGCCTTCAAATTGACTTAAAAACCCTTGGAGCAAATGATTATCAGAGCAACCTGGGGCCTCAGAGGAAAGAGTAATTAAGGAGTGCCTGAAACTACAGCTCCCAAGGAAAACAATAGACACAGCATTCTGATTCAAGTTGAAAGAGCCACAGGTTTTTGTTAAACATTTATTTACTAAAAACATAAAGTTCAGCTTTTGGGATTAACAATATTTGTTTATTATGTTCAATATACATATATATATATATATATATATATATATATATACATATATACAATTTGTCTTTTAGTAGTTTCAAAACTTTGAAAGCACTGGTGTTAGTAATGCATTTAGAAATACGTTTTTTAACTGTCTTTACAGTTAAACATGCAGTTTCATATGAGGGCACATTTTTTTGGGGAGAGGGTTCAGATTATTTTATTCATGGGCACAGTACTTAGTAAACATAGGACTTTGATGATAAAGTGTATTTTTTATTTTAAGTTTGAGACGTATGTATTATATATAAGTGTAGCAGTGTTGAAAATGGGACTGGGGAATGAATAATGATTAAGTGCCTATAATTTTTTTTTTAATATAATTGAGTTTATATGTGGCAAGTAGGTAGGGGATAGTGTTTTGAATGTGGCAGTAGGATAGATTTGTTAGGATAAATAAATGCTGCCTTGCAAATAAGAAAAAACTGTAAGGGATACATTTTGCAAAACAGTGATACATACCATAGGTTTTTCTTTCATGTATTGTTGGAAGAAATAGCTATGGCTCATTTTGTACTATCAGTAAAAGGAGAGAAGAAAACATTGAACAAGATAACAATTGGTGATTTTAAAAGCTATTCTGATTAGAGCTGACATTTAAAAAAATCTCAACTGTATTTTTTATTTTATTTTATCAGGGACACTCTGGCATCTAAAGTTTAACACTATTGTGTGAAGAGAATAAAGTCTTGTGTTTTTTGTTTTTTTTTGAATTTGAATAGATTTAGTGCTTTGAAGTTAAAAGATATAAATATAAATACATAGCATCATGGGCACCTGAAAAGGAAGGAGATACTACAAAAATAAATGCTATTATGATATTTTATTTATTCATGTGTGAGATTTTAAGTATAGATTTGCCTAGGTCACAGACACATAAGCTATAAATAAGGATGGATGCATTAGTCAAAACTTGTAGTAGCAAAATAAAGCAAGAAAAATAATATATTGCGTATTTTTTCTTTCAATTGTTTAACCAGGAGTGACGCACTAAGCTGAAAGCTTGTTTACAGGGGCAACCTGGGAGCACATGGAAGTTAAGTGACTTGCTCAGGGTCACCCACTATGCAAGTGGGGGCTATTGGATTAGAAACCCAGATATCCAGATTTGCAGTTAAACCACTGTGTACTACTGCCTCCCTAGTTATGGCAGTCATCTGTTTTATGGTTCATGATGTTGGTGTAGTGCCGGCCTCGTGGCACTGAGGGTTGAGGCACTGGACACCACACCTCGCGCCCCATCGGTGACCCAGGTTCGGGAACGGACTCAAGTCATTGGTGGTTTGGCAGGGGAGGATCAAGATTGAGCATCAGTAGACTGCTCTCCTAATCCTGGGGAGGGCTGAGAAAAGCCACCACACTGTAGCAGCTCCTGGGGACGCCCTAGGGCACTGTATGCTGGTGTGCAGCTGGGGGAGGAGCAAGGCAGACATCGGCACACTGTGACTGGATGTCACTGCACGTCTGTGCTCCAGTGGGCACAATTAGGTGGAAAATGACTGGGCGCAACTGTGCAGCTTGATGGCCATGCCCTGCCTTGCTGGGATGACTCTCGTGGAATTGCACTGGGGGGGTCTGGGGCCGGTCTGACTGGGCTGGGTATGGGAAGGCCGTCTAGTGGACTGGCGATGGATGTACCAGATCCCCCATCATATGAGTGAGCCTGGTGCTCTCCTGGTGGGCAGGGCCAGCGGCTGGAGGCCCCCGCCTGTAATCACCGCAGCAAGGCGGAAAAAGAAAGATGTGATAAATAAAATGATGTTGGTGTAGTAAGCATACCAAATTACTAACATACAAAACTGCCTGCAGAATATGCCCAGCAGGCTTTCGTGTCTGCTCGTTTTAGTCAGTCCCCACCCTGGGAGCTGACCTTGCTGCCCCCTGCCCTCTCAGGCTTCTCCCTTCCCAGTCCAGGGTATTCCATCTTCATTGGACTTTGCTTCCACAACCCTTCCCCTCTACCTGTCTCACCCCCTCTTGAACCCCTCTACAGTCTCTGCCTCCACCAGTCCCCTAGGCAGTGCATTCCATGGTTCTACCACCCTCTCAGTGAAGTAAAACCTCTTCCTTTCTCCCCTGAGTCTCCCCCTCCAGCTTCCACCCATGCCCTCTAGTTGCCCCACCTCCTTCCTTCAGAGCACCATGACTGCACCTCCCCTATTTACCCCCTTCATGTACTTGAAGACCTCTCTCATGTCCCCCCGGTCCTTTCTCTCTTCCAATGTATACATATTTAGCTCAAGTCTCTCCCCATAGTCCTTTTCCTCACTCCCTAGATCATTTTGGTTGACTTCCTTTGGAACATCTCCAGGAGTTCAATGTCCCTCTTTAAGAGTGGCCTCAAAAACTGCATGCAGTACTTGAGATGCGGCCTCACCAAGCAGTTATACAGAGGGAGTATCACTTCCCTCCTTCCGGAGTGACCCCCCCCCAGCAATGCATCCCAGCATCATGTTGGCCTTAGCCGCTGCCTTCCTACAAGTCTCTGAGTTGTTTATCTTGACATCCACCACCACCCCCCCAGGTCCCTCTCAGCCATACGGCCACAGCAGAAGTACATTGTATAGCAAATATAAAATGTCAATAAGCAAGTCATGCAACAGATGTGCTGAGCAGTTACTGAAGCAAGAAATGTACAGCTGTCATTTTTACATCCTGTTCAAAATGTGTTTTTGCATCTGTGGTGCCAAATGGCACAGTCGCTGTGCAAAATCTCCTTTTGGCTAATTAACTGATAGTGTCACTGTTCATGAAGTGGGGTCACAAAAAGCCCATGCTGAAAACGTGGAGTGAAAATACCAAGAAATGCCCAGGGCATTAGGGTTACTGACCATAACACCCTACACTGTAGGGACTGACAGGCATCAAGGGTGTGACTTGGGATTGTCAACAGTAATGCTGAAGCCATTCCACCCCTATCCCCACCCTGCAGTCAGTGACAGGTATTGAGGTGTGCCTTTGACTCTTCAGCCCCAAAGTTCACTCCATTCTCTTATACTGTACCCATTTCAGTGTATTTTCCTTAAGCAATTGGGTGAGTGTAAAGTTTGAAAACCCCAAGGCACACCTCGACTCTTGTCTGTGTCTGCAGGGTAGGGTGAGGTGAAATGGCATGAGCACTATGGGCAATGACCCAAAGGCACATCCCAGTGCCTGTCCATGTCTGCTGGGTGGGGTGGGGTTGGCATCACTTCAGTACTTCACTGCCATTCCTATTCTGCCTGTCTGTCCATGTGTGTGTGTGTCTCTCTCTCTCTCTCTCTCTCTGTCTATATTTCTATGTAATTATCTATCTTTCTATTAATTGCATGTATCACTATTTTTGCCTATTTCTAAAACAAACCTGCATATCACATTTGCCTGCACTCTGAGCACATACTTTTAAAACTGCGCATATTTGTACTCTACTTCTGGCGTAGACCTCATACTTTCCTAATATTCCCATTATCACAAGCATAACTACCTTGCCCTTATCAAAAGTGACCCCCTCTGAAAGGTAATATCACATTTTCTGTAACAGTCCATCATCATTACACCTTTCTTCCTGACATCAACACATTGCTTAAATATAACTTACACCACCTCATGGACAAAAACCCTGTTTCTCTTAAAAAACAAACAAAAAAAAAAAAACTAAAAAAAACTGTGTAAATAATCCAATGGCTGAACATATGCCAGCCATTACTTTTTCATGTACTGCCATCTTCTGTACCATCATAGGATTTGCATATGTTTCCCTTGATGATTTGCATTATTGGAATATGTGCAATTGTGTTTTCTTAAAAATGTGGCTGTCTGGCCAGTATCATCTGGGATAACACATACATCAGTGGCATTTGCTCTGGGGTTCTTTTGTAAGCTTCCTATTCCTTCCATTAAAATGTACATCTCCATATATTTTCCTAATAATGTGTATGCCTTCCTTTGAACAGAAACTAAAACAAATCTTACTGCTTACAAATCATTGTGTTGTTTCTCCATACCTCCTTAACAATTCCACACAACTTCACTAACTTCATTATTCAGCTGTGGTGGATCTGACCAGAGTTTGTTTCTACTGTACTTACTGCTGGTACGTTCTCTGGTTAAGTAATTTACTAAGCTAGTGAGTAGTCAGGAATTTCAGTTTTGTATACACTCTCCCATCACTGTCACTTCCTGTAGTAGTTTGTTTGAGGCCATCCTGAGAAGTACCCTGTAATTTGTAACCACCATATGGTTGGGAGTCTGTATAATGTTAGCCTTAAGCATAAGACTGAACAAACTGCCCACACCATATCTTCATTTAAAAATAGTTTTCTGCTTTTGGAACATGAGACAGTGAATAGTTCTAGGATTCTGTGCTCAGTGTTCCGTGGACAGGTTTGCTGTTGCTATGCCATATTCTTTCTATTTTATTCTGTTAAATCTGTAATGGGAGTTGGGGCTTTCAATATCAGTCACCCTACCTGGTCGGAAAACCCAGTAAATCTATCTGACCTCCTAGTACCCTTTATTCTACTGTACCACCTAGGGTTACCAAATTTTGGGATGCCAAAAAGAGGACACAGTCCCTTGCCTGATGAGCCCTTGGGTCCGACCCCGAGTAAATAGGTTTAAAGCCTTCACCACCTTCACAGCTCATTTACAAGGAGGTCCTGGGTAGGCAAGAGTTAAACCAATAATAAATATAATACAACAGGATGCAGAACATACATGAAGAATATCTGGCAGCTGGAAAAGAGGACTTGTCCTGGTTTAAGAGAAGATCTGGTAAACCTACACCTCAGGTCAGGTATTTGCACTTTCTTTCTTTGAGATGTATTTAACATCAGTGAATGTAGGTGTGGGAATCTATGTCGAAGTATTGCAGTTACTTGGGACAAGTCTGAGAATGCACATACAACTGGAATAATGCAAAGTTTAGTCTCTGTTTTCTGTGCTCAAAGTATCTTTTAAACAGCTTTCCAGGGAAAAATATTAAATCCTTTTAAGCAACCTGTGACAGGTACAATTTAAGACCTACTATTGTTCTGCATGTAAGTCTCCGAAGCAACCACACTAACTTTGATAGAGGATGATAGAAGGCAATGCTAAGCATTACTAGGTCTTAAAGTCCATTTATTTGCCACATAATAAAGGATTTTGTATTAAATTTTTTTCTCTGGTAGGTTGTCTGGAAAGTAAATCTCAGTCACTATGGGCAGTTAGGAAAGATGGTGAAACTGAACATTTATTTTTTTTTCAACATTTCCCTTGGGTTGCAATTTGTGCACATTATGGCCCAGATATTTAAATGGGTTGCACACATGGCGCAGCAAGAGTCGCCATGCAAGCCCCAATGCACCCTGGCATGATACTCAAGGGGCAGGTTTGCACGGCGTAACTCCCTATGTGCTGGGGTGCATTGGTAATGTATGCAGGGCAGATGCAGGGGGCGTGCCCATGCATATGCGGCAGATCCCGATATTCAGCCTGGCATTTGTGCCGCATATTTATTTATTTAGTCTTTTGATTACCAGGTAAGTGCACTAGACAAGAGTATTGCCTATATTCTGGCACGACCCGGGAGAGTTACACAACAGAGAATCCGGTACAAACATGAGTAACATTGTTCATGGCGTAGCATGAGGGAGCACAAAAAACATAACAATGCTTACAGACTAAGAGCAAGTCAAATTTTACAGAGCCAAACAAACAGACTAATTAACTAACTGCCTGCACGAGACATAATGAAAAATAATAACAGTAATCAGGTAGGTATATAAAAAAACAACAAACATTTATAACAATAGGGTAAGTGAGGAAAATAGGACAGGTGAGAGTCAGAAGCGAGGAGACAGTAAGTGCCATAATGCTGAGGAACACCTAGACAAAATGTCAAGACTCAGAGCAGGAGCAGACCTTAGAATCCAATAGGTGGGCATGAAGGACCAGCTTAAAGATCTGATGGGATTTGGAGAGTTTGACCTGCAGTGGGAGAGAGTTCCAAAAGAGAGAGGCAGACGTTGCAAAGGAGAGTTCACTCTTTTTGGTGAGACACATAGGAATTTCCAAAGGTGTTTGTTCTGATGACCTTAGGGGATAGGTACAAGTAGAGTGGGTCAGTAGCCTAGAGAGGTAAAACAGGGGTCCCAGTTCTGATTATGTTATCAATCAGGCAGCCAGTAGAGTAGAGTCTATATGACTGAAGGGAGAGCCAGCCCAGTCTGGAGTAGAGTTGACAACAATGAGTTAGCCTGTGGGCAGAGAGGGCAAATCTGCATATTCTGTTATAGCATGTGTTCCACTTCTGGATTGCTCCTTTGCCAGCATCAAAGTAGGCTGGGGAACAATATGTAAGACTGGGGAGGAGAAAACCTTACACAATAGCAAGTTTAGCAGTGTCATTTAGAGAGGTCCTGATTTTATAAGCAAGTCCTAGTTTGGTGTTTACAGCCTTACAGGTGGCAGCAATGTACAGGTTAAAATCCAGCGATGAGTCTAGCATAACTTCTAGATACCTAAACGATTCAACATGTTCCAGAGGGGTGCCGACAAGACATAGGACTGAAAGGGCTATGTCACAGGATTTGATTTTCTGGTTGGATCCAAAAAACATTGCTATGGTTTTCTGGGAGTTCAGTAGGAGCTTGTTTTGTAGAAGCCAGTCTTGTAAACAGTCATTTTGAAGATTTGCTTGTATAGCTGAGAGGTTTTTACTTCTGGGGAGAAGCACCATATCATCAGCGTACAGGATAATGGAGGAGGAACTGGGCAGAGAGGGCAGGTTGTTTATAAAAAGAGAGAAGAAGGGAACCAAGAATTGGTCCCTGGGGAACTCCAACACAAGAAGGAGCAATGTCCAAGACAACGGTATCAATTTGAACAAATTGCCTTCACCTGGTGAGTTAGCTATCAAACAAGGAGATGGCAGTCTGGGAAAATCACATGGAGGCTAGTCTGGAAAGGAGTAGAGGGTGATCCACAAGATCAAACGCCTTGGTGAGTTCAATAAAAATGGCTCCCGTGAGCAAGCCCTTATCCATGGCTGTAAGGACATCGTTTGATAGTTGAAGTAGCACAGTTGTGGTGCTGTGACCTGTTCGGAATCCATGTTGAGCAGGAGAGAGGAGATTATGAAGTTGCAGATATTCCAAGACCTGGGAGGCCACAATCTTCTCCAGTATTTTGTTGGGGGTAGAGAGAATGGCAATCGGTCGGTAGTTTGCCATGTTTTTGATATCTCCTTTTTTGTGCACAGGAACCACTCAAGCTGTTTTCCATAGCATCAGCACAGTCTTGCTGTGATAGATAGATTGATAATTCTTGCAAGTGGTGCAGCAAGAGCAGGTGCAGCCAATTTAATAAACTTAGGCAGTAACCCATCGGATCCAGGAGATCCATGGGAGGGTGTGGTTTTAAGTAGATGCAGCACCTCAGCAGTGGAGACAGGTCTAAAGTTCAGAGGAGATCTAGGAGGTAGCTGCTTCTTGAGTGAAGGACCAGGGAACTGATTAAACGTTTCTAGATGTCTTGAGAGGTCGGAGAAATGAACGTTCAGAGCATTAGCAATAGTGGGTAGCTTATTACAGTTTTTACCATTTAGCGTCATTTCAGTTATGGACGTCTTGCGCCTTTGGCCCATAAAATTTTTGATGTGGTTCCAAAAACCCCGGGTATCATCAGCAGAGGCTTGGAGTAGGCTATGACAGTAGTCCCTTTTAGCCTTTCGTATATTCTTCTTGCAGTCATTCCTCAGGTTTTTATATTTAAACCAGTCCTCGGTCTGTTGGGACTTTTTTGCAGTGGCCCAGGCCTTTCCCCTTCTTCTCATAGTGCTAAGGAGATCCTTGTGTAACCATCTGTTTGCCGGGCCCTTGATTCGCCTCCTTTTCAGAGGAACATGCAGATCCTGGAGTAAGAGTAGCTTAGAATTTAGGTAGTCTAGGGTGTTATTTACATCCTCAGTAATACAGATGAGAGACCAGTCAATATTCTTTATGTCATCAAGAAGTGCATTTGGTATGAGCTTAGCAAAGTCTTGAAACTGTATTATTTTGGTAGGAGGATTTGAACCGTGACCATTCCAGATGCAGTACTTTGGCAGGTGATCACTAATAGAATCAGGAAAGGTGCCTGCTGCCGTGATCTTATGTGCTCTGTTTGTGGCAATCCAGTCCAGCAGGGACTGGTGAGTGCCATTTGCAGAGAAACAAGTAGAGCTAGTTATAACTAGGGATAGGTGGAGTCTTGCCAGAGTGTCAATGTATGATCCCGAGTGGGTACCGGATAGGTTGAGGTTAAAACCACCCATAAGAATTACTTCATTTTTACCCTTTAGAGTGGAAAGACAGTCCATGAGGCCAATTAAACTGGGGAGAGCCCCCTTTGGAGGATTGTAAGCAGATACCAAGTTTAATCTTTTCACACCTTCAAGGAGCAAAACAGCATGCAGGGTTTCACAGTACCCTGATAACCCAGACTATTGAAAAGAAATATTAAGGTGTTCTTTATAGTAGAGTACAACCCACCCCCACCCCTTTGTTTTGAGGGACAGTCAAATCTTTTAAGTTTGTAGCCATTTATATTCTACATAGAGTCAGGTGTGTCAGGCCTAAGCCATGTGTCTGTCAATCCTAGAATATCAGGGCTATAGAGGACAACCCAGGCTTCCAATTCAAGGAAATCTGCAGGGAGACTTCTAATATTCATATGGGCAATTTTCATCCCTTTGGAGGAGAACCACGAGGAGCAATTTGTATGCCTTTCATTGGAGGAGGGGCCAGGATTTAGCTCAATGTCTCCAGATAGAGATAAATGTAGCAGAGGCACCCAAGGATCACTGGAGTAACGAAAGAGGAGCAGGAGGCATTTTGGCACCACAGGAGGGTGAATGAGAAGGAAATAACTTAGCTTGGTGGGGTGAATGACATAAAGAGATAAGTTGTGTACTGGATTTAAATTTCTGTTTGACAGAAGATTAGAGTAGACATAGGAGGATTCATCATGTGCATGATGCACCCAGTCACGTGCTGTGTGATTCAGTGAGAGGCAGGAGAGGGTCATAAGAGAAAGTATGAGTCCACCCATGACCAGAATTTTCCCTGGCTGAGTAGGAGAAACCATGACAGCAGGAGAAAAACAGCAGACAGGAGACAAGCAGATGGAGGAAAAATTTATTAGTTTATATTTATTTATGTTGGCAGGGTAAGATACAAGGCAGGGCAGGTACCACAGAAAGAGTGCAGCTGGAGACAAGAAAAAACAATATATCAGAACAACCAGTAGGGGCACAGATTGTAAGACTACATTTCAAATATTCACAAAGTAAGGAGAGTGGGCGAAGCAGGAGGAGTATTTAATACTGAGAGCAGAGGGGGTGGGTGGGAGGGTGAAAATTTGCAGTCAGGCAGCAGCTCAAAGCCGTGGCTCTGTGTACAGCTGCCAAAAGGAGCTAGCGGGCATATGCAGAGGATTTGCAAGTTTTGGCCAAGAAACTGCACCGGAGAAAAAAGGTGCCAAGAATTTGAATCCTGAGCCATCTCGTACTTTCCTGAAGCCAGCTGGCAACTGCAGTAGGGTTTGTGCAACGAGGGGGGAGAAGCTGGGGAGGGCTTTTATTTCTTTTGCCCTCATGACCCTTCCTGAAGCCAGCTGGCGACTGCGGTCAGGTTTGTGCAGCGAGGGGGGAGAAGCTGGGGAGGGCTTTTATTTCTTTAGCCCTCACAACCCTTCCTGAAGCCAGCTGGCGGCTGCCGTCAGGTTTGTGCAGTGAGGGGGAAGAAGCTGAGGAAGGCTTTTATTTCTTTTGCCCTCATGACCCTTCCTGAAGCCAGCTGGCGCAACCCCTACATGCGCCACATGCTGGTGCTCAAAGCTGGGCTGAAAATAAAAGGCTCAAATGCTGGCCCCCCACAGGCGGGCGGCTGTATTGCAAGGTGCAACACAACAGCAGCTAGTCATGAGTGGCCTCCTGCCCAGCAGAAACACCATCCACAAGCACCCAGACCCTCCCTGGTAGTCTAGTGGACCCCCCTCCCTCCCTGTATGCCCGATCACGGGCTTTTGTAATATTAAATATGAACCTGGTGGTCTAGTGGTTCCCCCGTATGCCCGATCGTAGGCTTTTGTAATATGAGATATGAACCTGGTGGTCTAGTGGATCCCGGCCCGTACTCCCAATCATGGGCTATTGTAATTTCCAAGAGCAACCTGGTGGTCTAGTGGTTCCCTCCCCATATGCTGGATCGTGGGCTGTTGTAATTGTAAAGATTAACCTGGTGTTCTCTTGGTTCCCTCCCCATACGCCCAGTCTTGGGCTGTTATAATATTAACCTGGTGGTCCAGTGGTACCCCTCCCCACCCACCCACAGAGAGCCCTTGTCACCCATCATCGGTGAGTGGCAGCACCCTCCTGCATACTGCCTGGCCGCCCACTGAATGACAGTGTACAATATGATCTGTATGCCTATTGGTCCACAGTGTGGACCAATGGGCTTGCAGACCATACTATACTACACTACACAGGACCAGATATGTGAATGAATGCCTTCATTCACATATCTGGTCCTGATTGGGAGGGGGATGCTGGGTGGCCAGGGGCCCTCTGTGGGTGGGTGAAGAAGGGCGTACCACTGGACCACCTGGTTAATATTACAACAGCCTGCGATTGGGCATACAGGAAGGGAACCACTAGGCTACCAGGTTAATCTTTACAATTACAACAGCCCGTAATCGGGCATACAGGGAGGGAACCACTAGACCACCAGGTTAGTCTTTACAATTACAACAGCCCGCAATCGGGTGTATGGGGCAGGATCCACTAGAACACCTGGTTCATATCTCATATTACAAAAGCCCATGATTGGGCATATGGGGCGGTATCCACTAGACCACCAAGTTAATCTTTACAGTTACAACAGCCCGCTACCGGGCATATGGGGCAGAAGCCCCTAAACCACTAGGTTAATATTTCCTATTACAGAAGCCCACGATCGGGCGTACGGGAGGGGAGGGGGTTACAATAGCCCACCAGGGACCCAACCCCCCGACGACAGCAACTAGACAGGACAACAGGCGCATTTCACCACGATGCCCTGCGCAACTCATGCAAATGGGACCATAATGACATGCAAATTGCCCCATTTGTGCCGTGCATATATTATGGCCCCATCTCATGCCCACTTCTGAATATCACAGGTGTTTCACCCAGCGCAACTACAGGTGTGCTGGAGCAGTCCCGGTCCCTCCTGTACGGAGAATGTGCTGGCACATTGTACTTGTGCCATGCGCATTCTGTGCCATATTCACCGGTGATGCGCCATGGCACATCACCTTTGAATATCATCCTGTCTTTGCCCCGATGCATCTCAGATGCGCTGCGCCCCCACTTGCGCCAGTGTCTGGCGCAGTCTGAATATCTGGGCCTATATCTACTTCTGTTCTAACATGGTGTCGCTGATTTGTCTTGAACTTAATTATTGTTTCAAAAGGGTCCACAATTCCTGCATGCTATCTGCATTATATCTTGATGTTTCATGTTTAGAGTGTATGCCACAGACTGAGTGATGCTTGTGTGGGAGAGGGCAGGGAACGTACAACAGTGGTGGGAGGGTAGCCGTGTGGCAGCTTGGTGTACAAATCTAAAATGCCTGGCTACACCCCTGGCTCTAAAGGAGTAATTAAAATAGAAAGGTATACTAAAACTTGATTGTCAGTCCTGCTCATACAGTTAGTGCCCCACTGAAGCTGTAATTCAAACTCTATAAAGGAAACATACTTTTACGAACATACGAAATTTGCCAGCAGATAAAGGCCTAGAGGTCTATCAAGTCTGCTCAAATATGCAGCTAGCACCGCTTATTCTGCAGCTGCCCCTCCCTTCCACCCTTCCCCTTCATTGACCTTCCCCCTTGTCCTGTCTCATCCCCTTTTGAAGCAGTCCACTGTTCTACTGGATACCACTTCTGCAGGTAAAGCATTCCACCCAGCCACCACCATCTCTGTTAAAAAGTGTCTCCTCATCTCCCCTCCTGAACCTTCCTCCCTCCAGTCTCATATCATGGCCTCTGGTGTCCCTCCTCTCCCTTACTTTGAACAGCCCCTCTGTACCTGTCTTTTTTATTCCTTTCATGTACTTAAAGGTTTCAATCATGTCCCCTCTGTCCCTCCTCTCCTCCAGTGAGTACATGTTCAACTCCCTCAGCCTCCTCTCGTATGATAAGTCTCCCAGCCCCTTGATCATCTTTGTCGCCCTGCGCCGCACCCCCTCCAGTGACTTAATGTCCCTGTTCCGATACGGGCACCAGTACTGCACACAGTACTCCAGGTGCGGTCTAACTAATGACCTAAACAGTGGCAGAATCACCACCTCGAGGATATACCCCTTGCAATACAAGCCAGCATTTTATTGGCCTTTGCAGCTGCCTTCCTACATTGTGCTGAGTTCTTCATTGACCCTGTAATGAGCACCCCCAGATCCTTCTCCTCCTCCTCCTCTGTCTGGGCTAGCTGCACTCCCCCCCCAGCTGGTAACTCCTCCTGGGTTCTTCATCCCAAAATGTAGCACCTTGCACTTTTTGGCATTAAACCCCAGTTGCCAGGTGTCTGACCAGGTTTCAGGCTTTGCCAGATCATCTTGCAACCCCTGCCATCCCCCTAGGTCATCCACCACCGCTCCTACCTTGGTATCATCAGCAAACAGACTGATCTTGCTCTTGATGTCCAATGATATGTCTGCAATGAATATCCCAAACAACAGTGGTCCCAACACCGAGCCCTGTGGAACACCACTCATCACTACCCATGGGTGTGAGAGCTCCCCACCCACCGCCACCCTCTGTTGCCTTCCCTGAAGCCAGTTCTCTACCCATCTCACCAGCTTTGCACCTGCCCCTGTGCCTACTAACTTACTTCTCAGCCTTCCATGTGGCACCGAGTCGAATGCCTTACTGAAGTCCAGATACAGGACATCCACTGCATGGCCCCTGTCCAGTTGCCTAGTTACCCAGTCATAGAACTCCACCAGGTTGGTTTGGAAGGATCTGCCCCATATGAAGCCATGCTGTCTGCTGTCCTGTAGTCCTTTGTCCTCTAGGAGGGCCACCAGCGTTTCCTTCAGGATAGTCTCCATTAGCTTACCCACGATGGATGTGTGGCTCACTGGTCTGTAGTTTCCCGGTTCATCCTTGGGGCCACTCTTGTGGAGGGGCACCACATGAGCTATCCTCCAGTCCTGAGGTACACCCGAATGTAGTGAGCATTAAATAGGTCTGCAAAGCTCCTGCAAGGACCTCTGCCAGCTCCTTCAGTACCTGGGTGGATACCATCTGGGCCTGGTGCCTTATCCACCCTCAGTGCCTTCAAACCCTCCCAAACTCTGCCCTCCATGATTTCCCCATCTGTCACCCCTCCCCGTTTCTGCCATTTCTCCCCATGGGTGTCACCCCTCTTCTCTTTAGTAAATACTGAGCAGAAGTACTCATTTAGTGCTTCTGCCTTATACGTACCCTGCTTCCACCCAACCCCCTTCTTCCTAATCCTTACTATGTGGTCCCTACAGCTCCTTTTCTCCCTGATGTACCTAAAGAAGTCCTTCTCCCCCTTCTTAATGCCTTGTGCCAGCCTGAGTTCCGTAGATGCCTTGGCTCCCCTTACTGCCCTTGTCACCTCCTTTGATTCCGTCAAGTACTCCTCCTTGTCCTCCCCTCTCCCTGTTTTCTTGTGCTTCCAAAAGGCAGCTCTTTTTCTCCTTACCTTTTCCATGACCTCCTTGCTCAACCAGCTTGGTTTCTTAGCCCTAGCCTTCTTGCTCTGGGCCTTGCAGCAGGTTTTGGTTGCCTCCACTATTCCCAGCTTTATGAGCTCCCACCTCTGGTTAGTGTCCATACTAGATTGAATTCTGACCAGGTACCCTTTACCACTTCCCCATCCTCCCAAATTGGCCCTCCTGAAGTCCAGCACTCTTGTGCCAGATTCCACTCCTTCCTTGCCCATATCCAATGTGAGCCATACTGAGTGGTGGTCACTCCCTGACAGCGGTTCCTCCACTGTAAGTTCTCTCACAAAGTCCCCATTTGCCAGCACAAGGTCAAGGGTATTCCATAACCTGGTTGGTTTATTGACCATTTGCAGCAGGAAGCTGTCCTGGAAGGCATCCAGCAGTACCTACTCCCTTCTGTTCCTGGTTGTTGGGGTACTCCAGTCCACTCCTGGCATGTTGAAGTCCCCCACAATCACCACACTACCCTTCTTGCAGGTCCTCCTGATCTGTCCTGCTAGTTCCCTGTCTAACTCCTCCATCTGAGATGGTGGCCTGTACACCACTCCCATTCTAAGAATCCTATTCTTGGAATCCAGGATTGGCATCCAAAGTGACTCCGTACTACCCTCCTCTCCTTCCTCCCTTACACACTTCAGTCCTTCCTTCACATATAGTGCCACACCCTCTCCTTTCCCAATCACCCTGTCCCTACAAAATAACCTGTACCCTGGTATAGACAGGTCCCAGTCATTGTATTGGGTGGCCCTTGTTTCTGTGATGGCTGCAATGTCCACCTCTCCTCTGCCATGAGCACCTGTAACTCTGCAGTTTTCCTCCTAAGGCTCCTAGCATTAATGGTAACCACCTTCCACCCTCCCCCATCCTGCCCTCCTTTACTAGCATCACCAATAGTATTTGCCATTTGTCCTTGTCACTGTTATGGGGGTAAGCTCATGTGGTTTCCCAACCTGTGGTCTCTGCATGTCTCTTGCCCAATTGCCACCCCTGTCCTAGTTTAAATTCCCAGCTTCCTCTATGTACTCCTCCATCCTCTGTTTCAACACTTTCTTTCCTCCTCACTCAAGTGTAGTCTGTCCTTGGCATACAGACTACTGTCCTCCGAGGTCCTCCCACCCCCAACAGCCCATACCCTTCAGCACAACACCAGGTTCTTAGCCATCCGTTAAATTCCTCTATTCTCAGCTTTCTTGTTGTGCTTGCCTTGGGCACGAGTATCTCCGAAAAAGTTACTGATCTTCCTGCCCCCTCACATAATTGTCCTAGTTCTTCAAACCTTCTCTGGACTGTATCTACTGTCTTGTCAGCCAGGTTGCTTGTCCCAGGATGTATAATTAAATGAGGCTTGTCCCTACTCCTTCTAGCATATTTCAGAACAGATTGTCCCACCCTTTCCGCTCTCATTCCTGGCATGGCCTCCACCCAAATGCAACTATGCCTCTCCCCCTTGCTACCCCACCTGACTCCTCTTAGTAGTGAGTCCCCCAGCACTAAGATTCCACCACTCTTACTCCCTGCTTGCTTCCATTCATCTCCCTCTCTCATTTCCGGCTCCTCTTCTTCCTCCTGCACATTATTTCCCCCTTTTGCCCCTGTTGCAATTCTCCCAGAAGAACTTCCCACTGCTCTGGTTTGGTCCAGGCATTTATCAATTACTCCTCTAATTTCATTATTTCCCTTCTCCACCTTCTTCCCCTCTAGCAGTGCAAAACTATTTTCTGAAGACCCTTCACAAATGCCCGCTCCCTCTCTCTTCATAGTAACCTGTTCTCTCCTTTCCACTCCATGACTTTTGCCACTTCTTCACCTCCCCTCACAAGTCCCTATCGCCTCCTTCCATTTGTCTTTTGTCTCCTGACCCTAGTTTCCCTGGCAATCGTTCTTCTGGCCTGGGCCCTTTCTCTCGCTTCCTTCTTCTGACCCTTCCTCACCACTGTTGGCTTAAATTGCCCTCCCTCATCTCCCCTCTTCCTCCCTCCAGTATTGGGCTCAACCCACCCCAATCTGCCTTGCCTGTCTTAGTTCCTCCTGCAGACCCTCAATCTCCTTTCTAAGTTTTTCTATGTGGTTGCACATTAAACATCCTCCACACTCCAGGCAATTTTAGAAGATTGGTGCACCGCAGGTTGTTGCAGCCTACCACCCTACCTATTGCTGTCGTCTGCTCACCAGCGATCCCATCCTTCCAGATGCAGGATACCAAACACTCCCCCAAGTCTCCCCCTTCCCCTTCTATCAGTGCAAAACATTCTTTTCTTAATTTCCCTTAACCCCTTTGCTGTACATGTTTAGATAGCTTAAGCAACTGGTTTTTATATTCCTAGCCTTCCTAGCCACACTCAAAAAGAGACTTTAAGTAGCTATTGCACAACCTTCTTCAAACTCCTACTCGTCCTTTCCACGATGCAATAGCAATGCAAAGAAGTAACAATGAACGCTCCTAGATTTACAGTTACTTCCTATCCACTGAGATAGCAGTCACCTCTTTTCTAATTAGCGCTTTAGAGCTCTTGCTCCTCTGCAAACTTTACCCCAGCCACCCAGCTACCTCCTCTGTCTGCCACACTCATCTCTTGATCAGCCCTATACAGTCTACGCACTTTGTTTCTGTTGCTCTCTTGCTGCTCCCCCACAACTACTACCATTCACAAACCAGTGCGCTTGTATCCAGTTCCTGTAGGCTACATCTTATATCTTTTTTACAGATTTAATGCATGTAAAAATGGATGTCTGTACAGTCCAACCCCAGCATGCTTATGCGCTCCCTCCGCACACTGTATGACTGATGGTGGTACCCATTCCCCCTCGACTCCAGCACCCACAAAAGAAACACCCACATGTGCCAGCACACTGGGAGCCCATCCCAGGGTGCAATAAAGCATCCCACATGGCTGTATTATTTGTTTTAAACCTGTAAAAACAGAAAACGGTCCCTTGCAGTCTCTCATGCCCCTTCCCCCAACCCGCACCCACCGTCTGTGCACCCTATCTCCCCACACCCCCTCACCCCATACTTACCTCTGGAGCCCCACACGACGATCTTCAGTGGACTGGGAACACGTTTGCACTCTTTCAAAGCAGACTATGAACTGAAGAAATGACTGTAAGCTGTATAATGGCATGCATAGAGTTTTTTCAACTTAGGTGGATATCTTGGCCATTTTCAGGAATTTTTTCACCAAATTTTCAACACTGGGTTCTTGGGATCCCACCTCATGAACTCAGTCACTGTCATTATGTTATTCAGTCCTGAAAGGTGATTTCACAGTCACTGTGTGGAACCACCTTTTGAGACCTATTAATGAAATGACAGTTTCACTTTCAAGAGGTAGGCCCCCAAAAATTCTATGTTGAAAATTTGGTGAACAAATTCTACCAAAAATGACTGTTTTAAAAGCATGCATTGCACAGTCCTTATGCATGCTCATAACTTCAAGAATTTTTAATATTTTCACTCTAGATTTTCAACATTGCCTTTTTACCACACCTCCTTATGAACAGTATGGCTGTCATTTTTTACATCTTGTCCAAAATGTGTTTTCACACATGTAGCACATGATGGTGTGGTTGGTGCACGAAATCAATATTTGGGACAGATTAAGAAAATCATAGTGATGCTGTTCATGAACAGAAGTTGCAAAATGCCTGTGTTGAAAATCTGGTGACAAAAGTCCACAAAATGACTGTGTTACGAGCATGCACTGAGCAGTTTCCACGCACCCTCGTAACTTCACGAATTTGTAATATTTTCACTCCAGATTTTCAACACTGGCATTTTTCCACACATCCTTATGAACACTATAGCTGTCATTTTTCACATCCTGGCCAAAATGTGTTTCACACTTCTGGTGCAGAATAGCACGGTCACTGTGGAAAATCAGTGTTTGGGACAGATTAAGAAAATCACAGTGACACTATTCATGAGCGGAGGTCCTAAAATGCCTATGTTGAAAATCTGGTGTAAAAAATCCCCCAAATAATTACATTACAGGTGTGCATTACGCAGTTTCTATGCATGCTCGTGACCACCAGTTTTTTTATATTTTTACTCCAGATTTTCAACATTACCATTTTTTTACACCTCCTCATGACTAGTACAACTGTCATTTATCATGCCCTGTTCAAAATGTATTTTCACACCTGTGGCACCAAATGGCACAGTCACTGTGCAAAATCATATTTCGGTTAACGAAATGACAGTGTCACTGTTCATGCAGTGGGGTCACAAAAAGCCCATGTTGAAAACTTGGAGTAAAAATACCAAGAAATGCCCAGGGCATTAGGGTTTCCAACCCTAATGCCCCACCCTGTAGGGACTGACAGGCATCAGGGGTGTGACTTGGGATTGTTGACAGTAATGCTCACGCCAGTCTACCCTCACACCACCCTGCAGCCAGTGACAGGCATCAAGCTGCACTTTGGATTCTTTGGCCCCAGAGTTCACCCCATTCTCCTATACTGCACCCATTTCAGCATATTTCCTTATGGAATGAGGTGAGTGTAAAGCCCGAACACCCCAAGGCACACCTCAACACTTGTCAGTGTCTGCAGGGTAGGATGAGGTGAAATGTTGTGACCTGTTATGGGCGACGAACCAAAGGCACACCCCAATGCCTGTCCATCTCTGCAGGGTGGGGGTGGAGTTAGCGTCAGTTCAATACTTCACTGCCATTCCTATATTGCATCTAACTCCTGCACTCCCGCTGCTAATGCCAGCAAGCGAACATTCAGCATTGGCAAATGCTTGTTATCTGTCCAACAATGCCAATGGTGGATCTGTTGGCACTGGCTGTTGGTTAACTAGGATCTGCGGCCTATCCTGTCAGTAGGAAAATGGGCAGACTAGATGGGCCTAGCGGCCCTTATCTGCCGTCAGAGTCTATGTTTCTATGTTTCTATGGCTCAACTCCCGGAATGAAGCCCACTGAAAAGCATGTCCCCAACACCTAGAATAGTGACAGGTACCCACCAAGAGATACTTTTTCTCTGTCACAATTTATTTCTGAAAATGAGTGATCAGGAGAGGTAGGTAAGCTGAACCAAGGCTGGTTTAAAAAAGTTGCTTAAAAGAGCAGTCCACCCAGAATGTGCAAAAAACATATGTTATGTAGAGTGTTTTTAATATGTATGTTAAGTCCTAGTGTGTCCTTCCCTCTGTCTGCTATTAGGAGTTTTTCCAAAATTGCCTGCTAGCTATATGGTAGTTTTACGACTCCTAGGGATCTCCATAACAAATAGCTTTATTGGCTTTCTTTCTCCCACAATGCCCCCTGTCTCAAGTGACAGTGATGTAGCCATGCCCTTAGATTTAGCATGTGTACTGCTTTAAAATTAGTTTAGCAACAGCAGAGCCTTGTAACTGTTCTTATCCAGGGAGCACAAATGTCAACAGTTAGTTTAGCAGATATCCAAGAGCAAGCTAACTGGGGTTTCTGTAAGACAACAGCTACTAAATAGTTTTAATTCACTATTTTTGTTTTCTCTGTGCATCAGGTCTAGCTAGCAGGAGTGTTTTAACATCAAAAACACAAATAATGAATTAGAGCTATTTAGCAGCTGTTTTCTTACAGAAACCCCAGTTAGTTTAGCAGATACCTGAAAGCAAGCTAACTGTTGACATTTATGCTCCCTGGATAAGAACAGTTACAAGGCTCTGCTGTTGCTAAACTAATTTAAAAGCAGTACACCTGCTAAATCTAAGGGCATGGCTACATCACTGTCACATCAGACAGGGGGCATCGTGGGAGAAAGTAAGCCAATAAAACTATTTGTTATGGAGATCCCCAGGGGTCGTAAAACTACCATACAGCTAGCAGGCAATTTAGGAAAAACTCCAAATAACAGACAGAGGGAAGGACACACTAGGACTTAATGTACATATCAAAACACTCTACATAACATATTTTTTTGCACATTCTGGGTGGACTACTCCTTTAACTTGCATACTTGAAATAATCTCGTGACTTCCTTTCCGTGACTTCTCGCCAGACCAAAACAGGCTTTGGCTCTGAAGCTGAGTTTCTTAATGGTATTTTGTAGCTTTTCCTCCTCCTCCTCCTCCTGACTTCTTTTTGTGACAGGCAGTAACTGTTCTTGCATGAACAGGCTTTGCCTTTGAAGTGCGTATAAAGTTTGAAGCCCGTTCAAAGTGAGGAACTACACACTAACACGAAAACAGCACTTTCTAGGGACTTCAAAGGCAAAGCCTGTTCCAGGAATGTTTGCTTCCTGTCATGACAAGATGTCAGGTGTCAGATCTACAGAAGGGAGGCAATATAGCGCAGTGGTTTAAGGCTCTAAGCTGCAAATCTGGTGACATCCAGTAGATCAGACTGGGGTTTGAATCCCAAAGCTTCTACTTGCATACTGTGTGACCCTGAGCAAGTCACTTAACTTCTCTGTGCTCCCAGGTTGCTCCTGTAAAAAAGCTTTTAGCTTGGTGTGCTACTCCTGATTAAATAATAAAAAAAAGCAGTCAAGCAACTCACAGTTGCACTAGCAAATTGATTTACACTTTTACAAACCATTGTCAAGTAAATAGACCCGCTTCAACTTATTCTAAAAATAGAATAGCAAAACTCAGTAACCACACAGGCTCAGTATCCACTTCTTTTCCAAAAATTGATAGGGGATGCTTGGACATAAAACCAGTAAATTCTAGTCTTTCAGAACATGGGCAGAAAACTGCATTTTCCATAAACACCTTTTCAAATTCAGGGAAACAAATCGGGTTACTATTATGAGAAATTCAACTGTAATGATCTACCTTACACTTAGCTAGGCATTTTTGTGTCAGCATGGAGAAAGAACTTTACTTTTAACCATTGACTTTGCAAAATGGGGGTGCCCATGCCAGTCATGTTTTTAGAGAAGCAGTTCAGTGACTGTTATAATGACTCCTGCGTTTAAAGTGTATGGAGAGAGAATATAAATCATGTTTGCGGTGATGTCTGATACTTCAGGGAGACACTGCCTAGCTACTGTAATACAATCCTAGTCTTAAAATTACTAGTCTTCGGACAGCCAGAGGGCGCTGTGCTGAAGATGGCTGCTTGATTCTTCATCTCCCTGGATTCACCAAATATCATCATCCATCCTACAGATTCCAGACTTCCTACCTTCACCAACATCTGAGATCTTACTATATGTACATCGCAGAACAGCTCTGGTACAGTATTTTTATTGCCTCATAATTACTGAGCGAGTTATCTACAGCTTTTCAATTTCTCTATTAAGGCCTACAATAATGGCAGACCAATCTCCACATAACAGTTCTCTTAATAGAGTGGAGGCAATGTTTCAGCAACTAATAAGTGAAATCAATGTATTAAAATTGCATCTCAACAAAATATCAATAATATGCAGGCACTTGATCAAAAATCAGCGCTACTGATGTTAAAGCATCTCAAAATGAAGATTCCATTAACACATTACAGGCTACCATCAGGGGCAGGACAGAGTTATTAGGAACCTTCAGGACAAAATAGATGATATTGAAAATAGAAACAGGCGTAACAACCTTAGATTTCCGGATTTCCTGAAGGTGTTGAACTAGGAGACACCAGTGCTCTTCTAACCCATGTACTTCCTTCTTTGCTTAAATTACCAGCCAGCCAAGACCTAATCATTGAGATCTCACCGCACCTTAAATCCGAGGCCTGGACCGACCAGAACCCAGGCCCTTCATTTCAGATTTCTAAACCACGCACATACTGAACTGATTCTTCAAAAGCGAGGCAATTAGGTGCACTTACTTGGCAAGAAAACAGAATCCTAATTTTCAGAGACTATTCTAAAGAATTATCTAACAAACGAAAAGCTTACAACCCCATTAAAACAATCCTTCATCAGCGTGGAATTAAGTTTGCACTCGTTACCCTGCAACAATGTCGTCTTTTTTGAATGATTCTACCAGAGATTTCAGTACCCCAGAATCTCTCTCTGAATTTCTGACTTGGACACAGCCCGCACTTACATTGCCTTGCGATGCTAATGCAGCTCGTTCCTGCTCCAGCACAAGCACTTCGCAATTACAATGTCTTGCCCTTCCTGCTGAAACTGTCCTTCAGGTCCCTGAGAAATCTGCAGCCATCATATCTGCCACTGTAGCTCCTGCCAGAAGCTCCGCACGCATACAAGAAAAAAAAGCATCTGGTTCTTCTCTAAATAATAATACCTGCTGTTTAAATAATATTTTCACCTCTCCAGCTTCCCATGTGGAACGTCACATCAGTTTTTCTACTCCTCTTACCTTGTCTAACAAATTCTCCCCACTCCAAGAAGATCTGCTCCAAGAAGATCTGCACTCATCTATGGAGGATCTGAGACAGACTGTATCCAACCCCTTTACTCAAGACCAGAAGAAGCTGTCAATGGGTAATGACTCTCCGATTCTTCCTGGGCTGATCTTGTGTCCAGCTCTCCTTTAAATCATCTGAACCACCCAAAAAGAAAGAGAAGAAAATCGAAGAGCAAGGCTACCTGAGGCTTTTCCCACTAAAAAAAAAAAAAAAAAGTTGTAATAAATACTATGGCCCATAATTAGATGTGATATAGCAGTTTCTCACCAGAATCCTCCTCTTCACACCACCTCACCGATTCCTTTGGTACATTTACACCAGTGCAGTCTCTATAGCACCCAACAGGTTTGGAGCACTTAAATGCAGTAAATCGCTATCACTGCTGAGAAGCCTGTATCTGTCTGTGGGAGGTGAGCCAATTGACACTGGAGGTATTTAATCCATGCGAGAGTTACTCTCAATGTATTCAATGGAAAAAAATAAATAAATGAGAGAAAGAATAAATATTACAATGTTTGTAAGATCTCTTCTAATTAATCCTTGTGTGGTGCCAGACATTAGTATATATAATTGCTATTTACACTCTAATTTTTCATAAGCTTTGGCGCCACCATGTGGTCAGATGCATACATACATATATAGAGTTCTGTATTTCATATCAGCGTGCCCTTAACCCCTACTATTATAGCATTTTTCCACATAAATCCTATCATTTGGAAAGTGGAGGATGATTAGACATACTCTAAAATCATTTACTTATTTAATATTTATTTTGCATCACTTCTGGTATGTAGTGCATCAGGTGCATTCCCATTATATCTCACAGATTTTAACCAAAGTATGCTTCCAATTGTATTTCTATACATTGAGTTTTTCCGCCTTTTCACATTATTCTTCATCCCATTTTCTTCCAAATCATTGGAACTTATAAAAATGATTCCACAATACACTGATGCACTATGAACCTGTAGTATATACTGCATTCCCTAACCTAGCTTATGTGGATTAATACACATCGGGCATCCTTTATCTGGCTCACACTGTTTCAGCATTATCTGCCATCATGTTGGTATACTTTATTTAATATTGGACTTATTGCTAGGTCCAAGCTAATTCATTATGTTTGAATTTAACACTATTACATAATTATCCTTTTTATTTGGTAGAATGATGTTTGTTTTTTCCATGGTAATGCTTTAATTACCTCAGCACAAATCTCAATTACACTTCTTTAATATACTGTTATATAAAATTTAGTATCTTAAGATTATAGGGTAAACCGTATCTTGAGATTCACTAATTACTCTAACTATAGTGTAGAGTGAGAGTCCTAATATATTACTGACTCTATTGCTCTGCATTTCATAAAAGTTTCAAATTAATATTCTTGTTACTGAGTTTATACTACGTTTGTTGGTTCTAATGTTTAATTACTTGATATTCCTATCTCTATACTCTCCTCTGCAGAGACAAAATGAATACAAATACTCAATCATCTCGAACCCATACAAGTTAAAGGCCCTGCATACATTTGTTTATTATATATATTTACCTTTTGAATCTGTGACATCCTCCAAATTAATGGTATTGAGTCCTCATTCCTATTTGTAACTAATTACCTTATACCCTAGTACCATGGTGATCTAATCTTACATTCATGGAATGTCAAGGACTCAACTCGCCTTGTAGAACGTAAGCAAGTACTTACCTATCTTAAAAAGCATAAAACACATATTGCTTTCTTACAAGAAACTAAACTTTTATCAGAGGATGTCGACAGACTTAAAAGGACTGGTCGGTCAAGTATATGCGTCATCTTCTGCATCCAAAAACATGGGGTTGCTATCTTAATACATAAATCTCTTAATTGGCCCCCATAAAATCATTAGAGACCCGGATGGTAGGTGGATTATAACCCTATTAAACACCACAGCAGGTCCGCTTATGTTTGTGAATGTATATGCACCCAACTTTGATTCACCCATTTTCTTCCATAATCTATCCCAACAAATTATGATTAATAATAAAAATAACTCACCTATTCTTATTGGTGGTGACTTTAACTTAGCACTACAAGCATATTTAGACAGAAGTAACTCATCACATGATGCCCACCCCCGTAGTATTAATGCTCTATCAATGCTTATGAAGGATTTAGGTCTCTCTGACATTTGGAGACTACATCATCCCAGACAATGAGATTACACCTTTTATTCCTCTTTACATAAATCATATAGTAGGATTGATTATTGGTTCTCTTCTCCCCTCATTACTGAAAAAATTATTGATACATCGATTCTCCCTATTGTTATATCTGATCATTCCCCTATCAGTTTGCATTTACTCTGGGGTCCACCTTCTTCTAAATCCCCATCTTGGCGTTTAGACCCACTTTTACTCAGAGACCCTGAATTCACTCCTTGGATCAAAACCAGATTCAAGATTTTTCTTTCTATTAACGATACTCCAGATATGTCTCAAGGTACTATCTGGGAAGCATTAAAAGCCACTATTAGAGGTAAAATTATTAGTTATGCAGCACATAGAAAGAAATTAAGAGAACAACAATTAGCTAATTTAGAAAAATCCCTTAAAGAAAAGAAACCCAATACTATAAATTAAATAAACCCAATTATAATTCACAGCTTCATCTGGAAATTCTACAATTAAGAATTAAAATTAACGAGTTGATATCCAGAAAGCTGAACTTGCCCTTTAGGATTAAACACGGTTATTGGGAACAAGGGATAAATGCAGAAAGTTGCTCTCTTACCAGCTAAAAACTCAACAGATGCAGAGACATATAGCAGGTCTAAAAGATCCATCAGGTCAGACACACACAGACAACCTTTCAATCAATCGTATTATGCAATCCTTTTACCATCAACTATACCGAACCTAATACTACAAATCCCAACCTAATACAACATTTTCTGGAAAATTGAATCTACCCCACCTATCCCCTCAGGACAAAGCTGTGCTTGATAAACTAATCACTTTACAGGAAATCCAAACTGCTTTATCATCATTAAAAAACGGTAAAGCACCTGGCAGTGATGGGTTCCCTATTGATTTTTATAAAACCCTATCTGACACTCTTTGTCCTGTATTAGTCAATGTATTCCAAGAAGCAACCTTAATAAAGAAACTCCCATGCACAATGACCGAAGTCATCATAACAGTCTTACCAAAGAAAGACAAAGACCCTTTACTTCCTTCAAACTATAGACCGATCTCACTTCTTAATACTGATGGAAAAATCTTTGCAAAATTATTAACTCTTCACTTAGAATCTTTAATGACTAAACTCATCCATACTTCTCAATCAGGATTTATCAAAAATAGAAACAGTTCCGATCATCTTCGCTCATTACTCAATTTAATTCACAAAGCAAAAACTCTAAAACCCTGCAGCTGCAAAGCCATTGACTTTGAGAAAGCATTTGACTCTCTCAATTGGGAATATCTATATCAGGTGCTATCTCATTTGGCTTACAAATAATTTTTGTGCTTGGATTCAATTATTATACCTCCCCTTCAGCTCGAGTTCTCACGAACTCTATTTTGTCCCCCTCTTTACTTAGCAAGAGGCACCAGACAAGGATGCCCCTTATCGCCTTCATTGTTTATACTTGCCATGGAACCTCTTTCTGCGTCCCTAATCAATCCAGTACAATTAGAAGGCATTACTATTGGTAACTCTCACTATACTTCACTTCTCATATGCAGATGATCTCCTTATCTTACTTGAAAACCCTCGAAAGTTCTGGGCAACCTTTAGTTAAACTACTGAATGACTTCACCTCCCACTCCGGACTAGCTCTAAACCTTAACAAATCTGAACGCTACCACTGAATACCCTTTGTAGTCCCCTCATGAACAACTCATTAGGCTTTCGTTGGGCCCCCAAGGTATATCTTATCTTGGCATCTCGGATCACTCGACATTGAATAAATTATGGGATGCTAATCTTTCCCTCTGTTAACCAGTATCCAAACAACACTTGATGGATGGAAGCTACTAGACTTTCTTTTAATGGTAAAATTTCCGCCATTAAAATGTCAATAACTCCTAAAATATTATACCTATTTTCCAATATCCCTTTGATACTGCCCTCTAGTTTTCTTACCAAAATAGACAAAATTATTGGCAGCTTCATCTGGGAAGGCAAAATACCTAGATTTAGTCGTAATAAACTTAGATCCCATTGGTCAAAGGTGGCTTTGGTTCCTTGTTCCAAGCCTACTATGGGCTTTCCATACATCTCAAACAATTAAATGGTTTAACAAACCCAACATCCAGTCTCCTTTATGGGTCAATATGGAAACATCCTTATGTCCTGGTAATGTGGTGACTTCTTTCCTTTATAACACCCTTACCTCTTCTTTAAAGTCTCACCTACCATAGCTGCTTCTATATTCTATTGGAAAATCATTCACAAGCATATTAAATCTAACCCCAAACCCTTAGCTTACATCCCCATCTGGGGTAACCACCATATATCTCTTGATAATCACTCCATTTTTTGTTGTACCTGGAAAAATAAGGGTATTCTCTTTTTGCAGGATATACTTGAACCCAAGTCATTAAAGTTAAAATCTTACACCGACCTACGAGGCATATGGAATCTTCCCCATCAGGATTTTTGGAAATATTTACAGCTTCGTACCGCATGCAACTCTTACCTCACACCCTTCTCTATCAATTCTCTGTATGATAAGCACATCTCAAATGGATAAAAACAACATCCAATTTAAATAGCACTGTTTACAAGATATTTGTGATATCCTTCCTGACTACTCTGTCAATGCTAAAAACAGATGGAGTACTTTGCTACAATATAATATCACCAATGCACAATGGTCCAGATGTTGGCTCTCCTGTTACAAATCTTTTCATGATAAACGCAGTTCCCTCATTCAAACCAAGATCCTTCATTTGTGGTACAGAACTCCTGTTGTATTACAAAAAATGGGTTTATTGAACAATAACAATTGCTGGCGCTGCAGTTCCCCAATGGGGATTTATTGCATATCTTATGGCACTGTCCCCTCATACAAAAGATTTGGCACTGTACTACAGATTTGCAATGAAAGTGTAGGTCAACCTTTTACTAGACCCTAAACATTGCATTCTTGGTATTTTAATCACCGTTCTTATAAAATTTCATATTCGCAGAGCAGATGGTTAAATATACTCTTCCTTCAAGTTAAACACAATCCTCATGCATTGGAGATCCAACACAATCCCTACCCTTCCCGGTATCATTAACCAACTATTGCAATATGCCTCTCTGGACCGTATGACATATATCTTGTCTGACCGACTCATGTTACATAACAATTGCTGGCAGGGCTTTTTTAATTTTTTGGAATCATCTAAATCTTCCAACACCAATGTATGGACTTAATATATATGGATTTTCCCCTTTTACTGTTACATCATTGTAGTCTCGCTTTTTTCCCTTTTTATAGTTTCCCTCTCTCTCTTCTTAACTTTCTTATATATCTTTTCTTTCCTATACTCTGTTCTCAATCATTCTTTATTACTCCACAATCCTTTTACGAATGTACTTTTTTCCCTTTTGCAGCATCATATATAATTATGTAACATTTTAATATAAACCGTATCTAATCATACTATCCGCTTTAAGTTCACTACAAATGTCAAGTATATGCTAATTACATGACCTGTATTGTTTACTATATTTTAAACCAAAAGCTCTTTGTATTATTGTAGCAATGTTCTTATTATATGCTGCCTCAATTTCTTTAAAAAAAAATCCTCACATTGTACTGTACTGTAAGAGGTTTGTCTGTATATCTTGTGAAAAATTAATAAAAAAGTTTAACTATAAAAAAAAATTACTAGTCTTCCACAGTGTGGAGAGTCACTGTCTTGAAGCTTGTTCCAATCTGCTTTCCTTTGGAAAAGTATTTTACAGAATTATTTAACAGTCTAAAAAAAGGGGGGGATTAATTGGAAATTAACTTCAGCTATTAGGATTTAACATCTTTGTTTAAATACTCTGATGTGAAATGCCTGAATAAAAAACAAAGCAACAACATTTTATTTATTTTTGAGGAGTCCTGGACTGTAGGGTAGGGCTTTTGCCTGGGGTGCAGCTGTGAGTAGCAGGAATGGGTCGGTAGTCATTGGGGACTTTGAGATCAACAGGCAGAGAGTGGACAAGTTTGCCATATGATTGTAGCTGGGGAGAAATTAGTCAGTAGTGGCAAACTGGTTTTCTTTTCATTCAGTTAGGTAAACCGCAATGTTTATTTGTATTTTATTCAACTCAAACTTATGGGACCACAAGACACTGTAATGCTCCACGTGCCATATCCCAACATTAACACAGGAGATTATTTTTAATGAATTCCGTATGATGCTGAGCACAACTGTCGGAACCTGATGCCTCGACTGGGTATTGCGACACACACACACACACACACACACACACACACCTTTGTATAATGTGTTTGTTCTGGTGCTACATTGTTAAACCCTATGACTTTCTGTTCCGTTATCTGTCTCGATTCATTTAGATCCCAGTGTATCTTTGCAGCATTTGGTTGCTTCTCTTTTATTTACACTGTCTCTTCCCCTCCCACAGCTGGTGTTTGCCTTTGTTATTCTTATCTCTGTTTATTGTTGTAGCTTGTTTGTCTCCACTTTGTAGAACAAGGTTTATATGAGTGCTCTAAAAACAGTTTTTTTTTCTTCTCTGCTGAAGATATACAGTTGAACCTTGACTAAAACCTCCACTACCCCCACCCCCACCCCAATGCCGAATCGACTGACACCTTTATCCCTTAGACAACATTGTCATATCTGTTGATGGGTACCTTAATACTCTTAGCACATAGGTGTACCCATGCTCTCTCTTCCACCCTGATGGCTCTCCTGCAGCTGCTCCTCCCCAGCAGTGTCCCCTTACTGGCCATCCTCAACTGGAGGCAATATGCTAAAAGGAAAAAAAAACCTCTGCACTGGCTGAGTAGCCAACCTCTACTTTCAGTATTTTAGTAGTTGTGATCTGCCATCATTCTCAGAATAAGGGAGACACCCTGTCACCTGTACCCACCTTACCCCACTACCTGCCCCTTCTCCATCGGTTCCTATCATTAACAAGTAGGCTGCCATAGCACCTAGAATTTACTCCCTCCTGTTGGCTGCCACTTATCCCCTGTCCCTTCAAGCCTTAGTGAACTAATCCTCTACCTTTACTAGCACCCTTCCTGTCTACCCTCCCTCCTCGTGGTTTTGTCTCAGCCCTGTCTTACACAATAGCGCCTTCCTTTCTCCCCTTAGTTCCTCTAATCCTTGGCTACCTTCCCATCCCACATTTATTCTGTATGTACTACTCCCCAGGTATCAGTCTTCCCTACATTTTCTGTTCATTGAATATAGTCCCTGGGTATAATCCCTCTTTGGACCTTAAACTGCTGCAAACTGTCCGAGTATCGTCTAAGTCTGTGGTCCGCTCATGTTCACTATATACGGAATATACCCTGTGTGCTGGCCGCGATTACCGCCTGTATACCAACCCTGTGTGCTTGAACATTTGTACTGTCAGGTTAATTACCTTATATATTGATACTGTTTACTGTCTGTATATCCTTCTCTGTGTATGGAAATGTTCAAGGTATATTTATCTGACTGTAACTATTAAAGATATGTACTGTATTTGTACATTCTATTTTTTATTGTATTGATTATGATTTGTTCAGGTCCATCTTAAAAATGTTCTTTTGTTCAATGATGTTTGCCTGTTTAAATAAAGACTTGATTATCTCTTATACTCTGTTTTCAGACCACAGACTGCATTAAGGTGAATGACATAAAATAAAGTGTGAAACAGCAAACACTGACAGTCTCTCAAGGAGTTGAGTTCCGGAATGATTCTTTCAATTTTCACAATTAACAAAAAAATTCTAAATTCACAATCATACTCCGTGACAAACACAGATTGAACACCCTTTTTGAACACCAAGGTGGAGCAAAAAAACTCAAGTTTTCCACAGCTCTTCTATGATTTTTTTTTAAAACTGTCACTGTGCGTTTGATGTTACTAACATCATCCTGACCTCATACTCTATGAGTGCTTGAGAGAAATCTAAACCCTATCACTTTCTGTTCTGTTAGATCCCAGTGTATCTTTGCAGCATTTGGTTGCTTCTCTTTTATTTACACTGTCTCTTCCCCTCCCACAGCCAATGTTTGCCTTTGTAATTCTTATCTCTGTTTATTGTTGTAGCTTGTTTGTCTCCACTTTGTAGAACAAGGTTTATATGAGTGCTCTAAAAACAGTTTTTTTCTTCTCTGCTGAAGATATACAGTTGAACATTAGCCAAAACCTCCACTACCCCCGCCCCCCCATGCTGAATTGACTGACACCTTTATCCTCTTAGGCAACATTCTCATATCTGTTGATAGGTAACTTAAGGCTCTTAGCACATTGATGCACCCATGCTCTCTCCTCCATCTCAATGGTTCTCCTGCAGTCGCTCCTGCCCAGCAGTGTCCAATTACTGGTCGTCCTTAACTAGAAACAATATGCTAAAAAAAAAAAAAAACCTACGCTGGCTGAGTAGCCAACCTCTACTTTCAGTATCTCCTATTCTCAGTTTTTAGACCACAGACTGCATTACGGTGAATGACAGGTAGACAAAATAAATTGTGAAACAGCAAACACTGACAGTCTCTCAAGGAGTTGAGTTCTGGAATGATTCTCACAATTTTCACAATAAAAAACAATTTCAAAACTCACAGCCATACTCCATGCCAAACATGAACTGAAAGCCCTTTTGAATGTCAAGGTAGAGCACAAACATTCCAGTTTTCCACAGCTCTTCTATGTTTTCTAAACTGTCACTGTGCGTTTGATGTTACTGACATCATCCTGACCTCATGCTCTATGCAAATAAGGAAAATCAGCACACAATTTAAAAAATAATATATAATAAACATTGAGCGGGAATGAAAGACATACTCTTTGTAAAGCTGTAATGTAAGCACCATGATCAGGAGGTGGGAATTATAATTCATTTTGATATAAGAAAGTATTTGCATTGTAATTAGCATGCAGTCAGATATTTGTATTTTACACACACTGTAGATTGATATGCCAGAATGAATTAGACCAAATAATGGTTGCAAACTTGATAAAGAAGACTTACAGTATGCTTAATCAAACAAACTTTTCAAAGCGGCTCGAGTGTCTTAAGTGGGGTGATAGCAGCTACAGCTCCTGACTTCATTTACAGCACAAATATTACAGCCTTACAATTAAAAAAGAGCAATTACTCCCTTACACAAGTGTTGCAGTACTGCCGACCTGACCCAGCCCAGTTGGATTCGGAACTGTGTGGTTCTCTGGTGCATACAATTGTTAATCCTGTTATGGAGAAATGGAGGGTGCTGCCCCATGTCCTATGCAATTATATGGGCGCTTGACAGGAATCTACTAAGGCAATGAAAAAAGAAATGAAAAGGTTCCCTTCCCTGCAGCACAAAGTTGATTTTGTTGGTGTGAGTTTGTAAAGCTTGGGCGCTGCATACGGCGGGGAATATCTGATCTGCCTGTGCTGTTTCTAAAGCTGGAGGCTGTGAATGCTGAGTTGCCTGCTAACTGAATAGTGACGGCACTACCGTTACAGACCCTGCAAACATTGCAAACTTCCTTAACACATCCTTTACGGACCTTAGCTCTATCCTCCCCAGTAATTTCTTTGACCCACCACCCTCCCTACCTGCCCCAGCCCTCCAACACCCTAGCTTCTACCTACATAGGGTAACTGCCCAGGAAGCTAGACCCCATCTGATCCATGCACTAAAAAGCAATAGTCCCGGCGACAACTCCCTGGACCCCAGCATTCTCCGGCTGGTACTGGATCAGGTCCTTGCCCCACTCACCAGCCTTCTCAACAAATCCCTCTGCCTGGGGCAATTCCCTACTGCATGGAAAACTGCCATTGTTACTCCCATACACAAAGGGGGTGACAGGTCCTCAGCCGGGAACTACCGGCCTATCTCCATACTCCCACTCCTCTCCAAAGCCCTTGAAAAACTGGATGCCACGCAAATCACTGAGTACCTGACCAAACACAACATCCTCTGCCCTGAACAGCATAGTTTCCATGCAGGACACAGTACTGGCACAGCACTAGTTGAATTTTCAACATTCCTACACTCCTCCCTGGACTCTGGCTCCCTAGCCAAGGCAGTGTTCATCGACCTCTCAAAGGCTTTCGACACTGTCTCCCACACCCTCCTGCTGGATGTCCTCTGCCACACTGGCTTCATTACTGGGCCACTCACCTGGTGCACCAGCTACCTATCTGCCCACTCCCAAAGTGTCAAAATTAATGGGACACTTTCCAAAACTTGTCCCATCCGCTCAGGGGTTCCTCAGGGCTCCATCCTGGGACCCTTACTCTTCTCACTGTACCTTAACACCCTGCCCAGTGCATGCACTTGGAAAATTCAGCTGTATGCAGATGACGCCATCATCTTTGTCACCCTCCGTAACCCTACCTCCCTCCAGGACTCCCTACAACTTTCCTATAATGATGCCGAAACCTGGTTTAAAGAGCACAGACTGGTCATAAATCTCAAAAAACAAAAACAATGCTCTTTGTTCACCCCCAAAACAAAGCCAGCAACTTCCCACTCCATATCCTCCCCTGCTCCAAACAGTCACTAGAGCAAGTCCACTCCTACAAGTACCTCGGGGTCATCTTTGACTCAGCCCTCACCTACCACACCCACATTGATGCATTGCCTCAGCAACCAATGTGTGGCTAGGTGTCTTATACCACTACAAAAACTGTCCCCCCCGCTGCCCTCCGGCTTGCAGTTACATCCTCTATATTATCCCTGGTTGACTATGGACTACCTGTCTACGGTGCTGCTGACACATCTGCCCTCAATAAAATTAGCCTCATCCTAAATAAGGCGTGCAGGCTAATCACTGGGGCTCCTAGGCTCACACATTCGTGCCTGCTATATGATATGGCAACATTGCTGAACCTAGATGAACGACTGTGATGTCAAACTTGCCTAATAGCAAAAAAAAACTCTTCTAGAGCTATCCCTGCCCGGGCTGACAGCCTCCCTCCACCTAGCCCAACCCTTGGTCTGTACATGGACCTCCTGCAAGGCCACTTTTCTGGTACCAAGATCTAGGACCTCCCATAGACAGAGGTCATTCCACCATAGAGCTCCTTCCTGGTACAACTCGTTCCCTCTCCCCATCTCAGATGCCCCCACGATTTCCAAATTCAAAACTGCACTCAGAAGTGAACTATTTAATACACGTAGTTGCACCTGTTTATAATTTGAGGCGCAACCCTCTGTGCTCTGACAATGCCCACTGGACAGCATCCTTACCGCACCTCTTTAAATCCTAACCCTTTTCTGTTTATACTGCCATTATCCTGTTGCTTGCCCTTTCTCCGTGCAAGTATGTACCATTTCTGATAAAACTGCTATTATACTGTTGCCTGCTCTTACTGTCATACTAGTATGTGCCATTGTAACCAAACTGGCCTCTCTGTATAATTGTCATTATCACATGTGCCTCCAAACTATATAACCCATAACCTGGAACCGAGAATGCTTGTATTTGTATTTGTCCTCTATGTGACGAGGTACCTTTGGAAAATGAGCCTCTGGCTCAAAGGTTGTAAACTGATGTGCAAATAAATAAATACATAAAAATAGATAAGGAATAAAGACAAGCATCAGAGAGGATGTTTTAAGCAGTAGTGTAGCTAAGCAGTGGCACCTTCTAAACGACTGTTGACTTTTCTGGGATGGTAAAGGTAACTTCCAACAAAGTTGGACCAAAAAAAACATACACAGTTAAGGTTTTCTGACTGAAATGTGCTTTTACTTGGTCTCAAAATTAAATATTTAGTGGTACTATACTACAACAATGGGGTTTGTAAGTTATGAATGCACCATAAGAAAAAGTGTAATACATTTTATTCTGTCTTCGTCAAGACTACTCCATGTCAGCATCACTCCTCACAAGGCAATCTCTTTCAGATACTGCCTTACAATGTGTAAAATCCTGATAACCTAATTATATATTGTATAGGTATATTGTATTTTGTGATATAATCTGAACAGCTCTATATACCGTACCATTCTCATATTTTATCTGCAAGAAAAAGAATTAACATTAAAAAAAGAACTTGAATCCTGGAATATGTTACAGTATCAGTCTTTATCATATTGTGAGATGGTGCTCACCCGGTGGTCATTGTCCAGGGAACTGCCATTGTTTTTATTACTAGTGATGATGATATTGGATGCCAATCTTCCACTTATTTCAAACAGAAAGCAAAAAACAAGCAACAACCATCTGGGAAAGCATAAACAGATAATTGAACCTCAGGGCTATTTTCTTGCCATATTTGGGCAGGTACAGTATTAATGTCTTGCAATTAAACTACTTTAAAATAAAATTAACCTATGTAACAAGACAAATGAAGCAGTTATTTATTAGCATAATGCACATTAAGAATGCATTGCTTAACCCATTAGGATGGCACGTATGCTATGCATACAGAATGTCATCACTGATATTATCAACTATGCTTCACGAGTCAACGCAAATACTATAGTAATTGTAAAATTAAAACATGCCAAACCAGGCATACTGGAACATTTTCAATGGTAACTTTATTATGTAGAATTGGATTTCTTGTCAAAATGTCAAGATGTTTAAAGGCAGTCATTGCTGACCCCTGGAACCCAGGTTACTGTCCAGATGGGAAACCTGTTGAAAACTCTTTTCTAGAAGTTGACTTTTTGCAAGATGAATGTATCCTTTGCTGTTTTTTAAGGGTGATGAATGGATTCCACAAAGCAACAGGCTGTAGTGGCATGCAAGACATTAACCCACGTCCTGAATGGGGACCAAGCGCAATTTGACCGCCACCTTCAACCTGGATTGGACATCTTAAATTTTAATTAAAAAAATTCCTGTACATATAACAAATACAGTTTAATAATACTCAGTGCCCCTTTTGACAGTATCATGCAGTATAAAATCGATATGCAGGTAATGCAGCTTATCCAAGTCCCCTCCTATGTTCCTCATGTGTAATTAATTAAGGAAATGCAAAATTATTATAGGTGCTGGAAAGAAGAGGCATAACTTGTTTTTAAAGGTGACTATCCTGCCAAGTAGTGTAGTTCTGTGTAAGTAGTCAGTCAGTTTTCCTACTGCAGAGGCTCATTTTAGAGTAAGCGCAAATCCTTTGTTCAAATTGCGCATTCCGGAGCAGCTTAAAATCCACTACATGACTCCCTATCCAGTGTGGCTATATATCTTTTGCTGGTGACCCCCTGACTGTTTGATGACCCTAAATTAGCAGTACAGGAGCTACTTTCCTGGAATATTGCACTACAGGAGCAGCCCATGGAACAAGCAGATTCCCGGGAGAAAAAAACACTACAATGAAATGCCAGATTAAAGTCTGTATGCACAGTAACAAAGGAGGTTCTGAGCAAGCTTTGAATGGAATCAAAGCTCCCCTTCATTTAACATAGCCACCCATATGTGTGTTTTTAAGGTACATTCCTACCCTGGCTATGTTGACCATATTCCGGGAGCTAGAATATACTGATGATTAGCTTTAATGTGAATGAATTACTGTATTCTGAAGTACGGTTAGAAACTGTTAAACTTTTTGCCACAGTACTTGTACTGTATGCTATGAGTACGATACTTGTACATTTCCTGTTTTTAAAAGATGTGTTTATACCTTTTTTATTTATGTATTTACTTACTGCTAATTCTGTACTGTACTGCTATTAGTGTTTTTATGTTGTTAAATGTTTTTAGAAGTTTTTAATAAAGAGATTAACTGGGGAAAAATTCACTTTATATCCGTAACTGGATTAACCTTATGTATCAGTATGTGGTTAAGTAGGGATTTATTTTAAACATTGTAGTCTCAATAGTTAATGCATAAACAGAGATAAAAACAAAAGGTGATGTCTATCTAGATTGTCCCATATAATTTCATTCAAACCGTTCTCAAACGTATAGTCTCTGTGAAAGCTGAAGTGTAACGGTTCCCATAGTAAGATATATCGGTAACTAGGAGATGCAGAGAACTCGCAGTAATAAAACTTCGGAGTATTGCATTTTACTGAAGGACTTATCTTTAACTTTGATGTGCTTGAATGCTCCATATATTTTGACGCTTTGTAATTGAAATAACTTACATGCTTTAGATTGCTCAGCCTACTAGGAAACTGATTTTACATGGGCTTGTTTATTCATATGTTGTTTTAGTAGAAACACTCTATAGATTGTGGATAGCTCAGAGAATACATTTTCAATATCTAGGTTTTTTTTGGCTGGCAACAAGAAAAGAACAGCAGGAGACAGCTTGGTGGAACAGCTAATGGAAATAAACTCTAGCCTTCACGGTTGTACCACCCATCCTATCCCCTGTGTTGGGTTGTCAGCTCTTTCAAGTCACTCTTCCCCTTTCATCTCCTGCTATGCTGCCACCACTCCCGTTTGCGATTTACTCACTCCCCTCATTTCCTAAGGCTGTAAGGGAACGGGTTAGCATTTCTGCTACTGCAGACAGAACTGAGGCACTGAACAGTTAGGCATGTATAGCAAAACATGCTATGGACTTTTTTTTCCTGTGTTTTCCTAATTGTTCAATTGAAATACATGTCTATGTAGGAATTTTCCAGACAGTTCAGTTTCCTAGCAAATAGAGAGGTATTTTTTTTTTTTTTGCCTTGGTACTGGGCATTATAGTGACCATCTGTAAATAAAACATTCTGTCAAAAGGGAGGTAGCTGTCCTGGTTTTACCAGTGGAAAGCATCTTCAAGCTGAAGGGGAGTCAGAGGACGAGGGGTCATGGCTTGCAGGTGGAGGGGGGGCAGTTCAAGGGTAACATTAAGAAGCACTATTTCACAGAAAGGGTGGTAGATAAATGGAATGGGCTCGGGGGGGGTTGTTTGGAGAAGCAACAGTGGAAGGCTTCAAAAAGGCATGGGACAACCACAGGGGAGTGTTAGGGAGGGCATGTCCTAGCAGATAGCTAGACAAATGGGCAGACTAGGTGGGCCTGTTGGTCCTTTTCTGCTAACACACTTCTATAAATCTATGAATATCTAGGGTCCTAAAACTTATTTAATCCTTTACTGATCCTGCTACTGTATAAATGATGTTTATATGCATAAAAATACACTTTGGGAACCTAGTCCTGTATGGTTACCTTTAAATCAAATCTGCTGTATTACCCCATGAATGAACTGTCCTCGTTCCTTAATAAAAAAATATGTAACACATCTCCCCCATTTGTCGTATTTCTATTATTAGTTTAACACATTTTTTATTTGTAATATTTCATTTAAATAGAGACCTGTTCCCTCTGTTTGTTTAGAACCTGCAACACTGGTACCCTGTAACACAGCAAAAATGTTTTTTTGAGAGAGATTTTTTGTTGCCTAGGTACTGGGCACTAAACTGACCATCTGTATCATAAAACATTTTGTCTAAAGAGAACTAACTGTTCTGATTTTACTTGCTTAGTATCTAGGGTCCTGAAATTAACTTATTTTATCCTTTACTGATCCTGCTACTTTATAAATGAAATGATTTTAGATGCATAAAAATGCACTTTGGGAACCTCATCTTGTATGCTACCTTTGAATCATGTTATCTTATATATTATCACATAAAAGAACTGTCCTCTTTCCATAATAATAATAATAATAACAGCAATAATTATATTATATATATATATATATATATATATATATATATATATATATATAATAACATATATCCCCATTTGTAATTATCTTATTATTAGTTTAACTCATTTTTACTTGTAATCTATTATTTAAATAGAGACCTATTCCATCTGTTTCTTTAGAACCTGCAAAAACTAGCACCCTGTAACAGAACAAAAATGTTTTGTTCTGTAAAACTCCTTTTTTACTCAGCAGCAGAACTTTTGCCCTACTTCTTACAGTCCTTAATTTTTAAACACATCAGCAAGGGTTACCCTTCCCATTTTCTAAATAAAGTTGTTCAGGACAGACACATTTGTGTGAGCTCCGGCACCCCCAACCCCTTTCCAGTTTCAGGTTTTTAAATCTAATTTGATGGTCATTAAAGCTACAATGAAATATCTGATGATCAAAAAAGCTTCTAATTAATTTTGCAGTTATTTTTCTAAGTTAATCCATGCTGTACGCTAATGGCTTCTCCCTTGATGAGAAAACAGAACCTCTTGTTAGGTGACAGCAAAACTCTGGTAGCATCACTTAAAAGTCTGAGTCTCTCAGTTTCATAATCATCGTAAGTGAGACTTGGGGGAAGAGAATGCTTTCCATAACAGAACACACAAATGGAATAAGAAATACATTTCAGGTTAGGCTGAAGCACCTGGAATTTCACCATAGAGAAAAAAAATTAAACCAAGTGCTTCAAAGGTCCATGTGTCCCAAATATTTAGCTCCTTTGTAGCAAGATACCAACTCCACAAGGTGTGGCACATCGGGGTAACAAGACTCATGTGGGATAAGGAAGATACCCTGTAGGGTATAGATTTGGCAGTTTTATTCTTCAGAAAATAAATGAGTTAATGGTTAGTAGTAGTCCTGTCTTGCTGGAGAGCAAACAAGGAGTCAGTACTTGAACTCCCTTACGAGATGCCATCAAGGGATCCCTCTCAAGGCAGTGCTGCATGGGAAGGAGATGGGGGCGAGAAGCCATTACTGCCATGCAGTTTAAAAACAGGTCAGTTGCCATCAATATCCATATTTATCAGAACATATTAGTTTTGCACAGTATACTTATACTAAGAAGCAGTTGGACCTGAGAAGGTTTTACTCCATGATTAGTTTCTCCATTTAGTTAGTGGAAAATCCAGTTTTGCCCACCCATTAGAATCTAGTCTTTTGTTGAATTCATTTTTTTTGTTTAATTTATTATTTCAGTAGGTAGCGAGTCCCCTAGTGTAACAATTCTTTGTGTAAAATACATACATTTCCTTTTATTATTTTTTGAATTCTGATCAGTTAATTGTAACTGATGGCAACATGTTACAGTTATACTGTTTTTATGTTTGTTGTGCGTATGCGCAAGAAACATGTGGCAGCTTAGGAGAGAAGCGGGTTGTGGAGGTGTGGCACTGTGGTGGCCAATGCCCCCACTGCATTTGTGGACTTGGCCTTGTGTACCCAATGCTTGGGCACTCTCCTGCTGCTGACACTAGTTCTGTAAGTGTGCCACTGACCTGAAACAAATTGGCTGCTGCAGTGAGGGAGCGACCTATCATTGCAGCGCAGTGCCTTGTGTGGTGTAACATTTCAATTAACATGGTGGCGGCTGTCGCCGTCTACCTCTCACAGTCCCCATGAAAGCCGATGTGTGGGGTCCAATCCCCATTGCATAATGTCACCCCCAGGTGGCACGCAAGGAGCCCAACCCAGCATGACAATTGTCCCTGTAAAAGAAAAAAAACATCTTGATGTTTTTCTTTCCCCTGTGAAAACAGAAAACTGTCCCTCATTGTCTCCGATGCCCCTCCCCAACCCACACCCACCCTCTGCACACCCCACCTCCCACACACACACACCCCATACTTACCTCCTGAGCCTGGTGCGACGATCTTGGTGGAGCGGGAACACGTCTGCACTCTTCAAAGCTGACCATGAACTGAAGAAATGCCAATAAGCTGTATAATGGCATAAATGTTTTTTTTTTCAACTTAGGTGGATATCTTGGCCATTTTTGCAAATTTTGGCACCAAATTTTCAACATGGGGTTCTTGGGACCCCACATCATGAATTCAGTCATTGTCATGTGGTTATTTGGTCCAGAAAGGTGATTTCATGGTCACTGCACAGAATCACCTTTCAGGACTGAATAACGAAATGACAGTGTTGCTGTTCATGAGGTGGGCTCCCAAAAAGCCTATGTTGCAAATTTTGTGATGAAAATCAAAAAAATGACTGTGTTATGAATGTGTGTTATGCAGTTTCCACACACGCTTGTAAGTTTGAGAATTTTTAATATTTTCTCTCCATATTTTCAACATTGCCATCTCTTCACACCTCCCTATGAATAGTACAGCTGTCATTTTTCACATCCTGCCTGAACTGTGTTTTCACATATCTTGTGCAGAATGGCACAGCCGCTGTGGGAAATCAACATTCGGGACAGATTAAAGTGATGTTCTGACTTAGAGCTATAAGGTATTGGGCTTTATAGCCCAATACCCTATAGCTGCATGAGCAGACAGGAGCAAAAATTTGAATTTTAACGTTATTGACTTTTGTTTTGGAAGGGATCATAACTGGCGCCAAAGCCTCGGCCAGCCAATTCCTTCCAGCTTCCTGGTGCCGACACTTCACTCAACTCTGCCCACATGCTCTCAGAAATTGTGACGTGTGGCCAGGGAGAGCGCGGGGCGAGCCCCATATAGGTCCATGGGGGCTATTTTTAAAGCAGGTTTTTACCATTTTAAACAGTCTTAGGGGGAAATTAAAGCAGTCACTTAACTAGTAGGGTCCTTACTAGTTAAGTGACTGCTTCAATTTTCCCCTAAGACTGTTTAAAGCAGCAGTTCTATGTAAAATAAAAATTGCGCTTTTTTGACAGTTTATTCCCTATGCTCTGTTGAGCATGTCCCTGGTACACTTTACTATCACCCCATAATCTGATTAGTTATCCTTTGCTTTTGTTTACATTTCTGCCACCTGCCATCTTGACAGCAGCAGTAAAAGATAGGCAGACAGGCAGGCACCGTAGTTTCTGTGGCTCCACAGAACATTGACATTGATCACTTCCTGGATTGATAGTACTGCTGTTTTAAAATGGCTAAAAGCCTGCTTTAAAAATCGCCCCCATAGACTTGTATGGAGCTTGCCCCTGTGCACTTCCTGGCCACATGTCACAATTTTTGAGAAAACGGGGGCGGAGTTGGGCGGAGCGCCGGCACCAGGAAGCTGGAAGGGATTGGCTGGCCGAGGCTTCGGCATCAGTTACGATCTCTTTGAAAACAAAAAGTAATAACTTTAAAATTAAACTTTTGCCATCAGTTAGCTCAGGACGCAATAAGGTATTGGGCTATGAAGCCCAATACCTTATATCGGAAATTTACTTTAACAAAATCACAGTGTTACTGTTCATGAGCAGAGGTCCCAAATGCTTTTATGAGGTGGGGTCACAAAAAGGCCATGTTGAAAATTTGTAGAGCAAATACCAACAAACACCCGGGGCAATAGGGTTTCTAACCATAACGTCCCACCCTGTACAGACTGACAGGTGTCAGGGGTGTGCCTTTGGATTGCTGGCTGTAATGTTTATGCCATTCCACCCCACCCCCACCCTGTAGCCAGTGACAGGCATCAAGGTGTGCCTTGGACTCTTCGGCACCAGAGTTCACCTCATTCTCCTATACTGCACCCATTTCAGCATATTTCCTTATGGAATGGGGTGACTGTAAAGCCAAACACCCCAAGGCACACCTCAACACTTGGTGTCTGCAGGACAGGGTGAGGTAAAATTGACGTGAGCGTTATGGGTGATGACCCAAAGGCACACCCCAGTGCCTGTCCATCTCTGCAGAGTGGGGGTGGGGTTGGCATCACCGCAGTACTTCACTGCCATTCCTATTCTGTATCTGTCTAACTCATGCACTTCCAATGCTAATACCAGCAAGCAAACATTCGGCATTGACAAATTCTTGTTTAAGGATGGCGTCAGCATGGGTGCGGAAGTTGAGATGACTGCCAAGCTACACACTAGAGTACTTGAAGTGGGGACAACTTCAAGGCCAGACAGTACTGTCGGGAGTTTTTACAAAGGACTGACTGTGCCTACTAAGCCACTGGTACAGTACATACCAAATAACTCAGTGACAGTTTTCTTTGCATTCATTGAGAGTTGGTTGGAGAAGAACCAGCACTGGACACTGTCAAAATCTGGCTGAAGGAACTGTTCTAATAAGTGGAAGAAGCATTGAGGTTCTGGTAGCATAAAGTACTGTATTGTTAGCATACATGTGAATATTCCCTGAAATACAAACCAGTTGGAGGTCATTGAAGAAAACTGAGAAAAAGACTGGCCCCAAAACAGACCCTTGAGGCACACCAGAATTTATGAGGAGAGGAAATGGATTCTGAAACCTGGACAGACTGGCTATGTCTAGCAAGGTAGAAATGAAACCAGTTTATTGCCCTGCATACCTCAGCTTCTCCAAAAGTAAAGGGTGGGAGACAGAGTTAAAAGCCTTAGCCAGGTTGATAAAATAGCAACTGAATTGGAACCTTGATTGATTCCTTTTAGGGTAGAATCAGTGACACGCAGGAGTGAAGGGACTGTGAAATGAGTTTTACAGAAGCCAGACTGGAAGGGAGAGAGTACAGCAGAGGAATTAAGAAAGCTGAAGAGCTGGGAGAATACAAACTTTTCCAGTAGCTTAGCCAGTGATGGAAAAATAACTGGCAGGTAGTTCCCAAGGATGCGGGTGTCACCTCCTTTTTGGAGGCAGAGGACTTTTGTCTGCTTTGAGAAATTCGGAACAGAGCAGAGTTGTAAAGAGAGAGACTAAGGAGTAAAGAGAGAGGGGCAGCAATGGCAGAGGTAGAGAGAGATGGAGAAGTTTAGAGTCAGGACCATTGGGGCTATGGCCTTTGGATGGAGAGACAGAGAAAGGGGGATAAAACAATGCAGGAAGAACTTCAGTGGCAATGGCAAGAGAAAGAATGAAAGCATGGAAGCGAGGAAGCAGTGGGTCATGAGTGCATGGGACAGGGAAAGGGGAGAGTGAGGGTGGGGGAGGGGGGTGGCAGTGGGATTACAAAGGGGAGGGAGTGGGGCAGCTGCAAACTAGGGGTGTTGGCTGCACACTCGAGCAGACTTAGACTGGGTGGTCTGTTTCTGCTGGCACATTCATATGTTCGTATGTATGTTCATATGAGGAATTAAGAAATGAGGAAGGATAAGTGGCACAAGTAGCGAACTGCATATTGATGACAGCAGCCACCTCAGTGGGGTTAGAAACTACTATGGAGGGATTGTATAGATTGATAGTAGGGGAGGACACTTGAGTAGAAGGATCAAAAATGGCGTGAACAGCGTTTCAGAATTTATTTGGGAAATTAGGTTTGAGTCAAAAAAGCTGACTTTTGCTATCCTTAAGGGCCTTTGGCTGGTACTGCATAATTAACTGCACCTCAACCAAACCCATGTGATCCAGAGGATTTGTGAAGAGACCAGGCTGAGTCACAAGCCCTGAAGAGGGAGATGAGCTTGGTGGTGACACAAGGAAGGTGGGCACCACACACTCAAGATTGCTTTGTGGGGGGGTGTTATCCGAGACAGCAGCGAAGTTCGAGATAAAAAGTGAGAGGGCATCATCGATGTCAAAGCAGTGGAAAAGGCAGGCTCAGATGAAAGGCTACAAGTTGACCAGAAGGGTGTCCAGATTAAAACATCTGAAGGAGCAGGTCCAGACATATTGTGGAGGGGTTCAGGGACAATTAATTTTTCTGGACACAGAAGATCATATAGTGGTAACAGAAGGAGTCTGGGAGGGTATTAGCAGCACAGATTCTGAGAGGGTGAGAGGAAAAAATTCAGTCAATGAGCAAATGATTGGATGAACAAGAACTATGGTGGGTAGGGTCAGAGAAAAATTGAATGAGGATTAGTGACTCAACTTTCTGAGTGGTAAATTGTTGAGAGGGGTATGACCAAGAAGTCATAAAAAAAAAGAAATTCTTTATCAGAGGAGTGAGTGAGTGAGTAGGGAGGAGAGAAGAAGAGGGACCGAATCAGTATTGGCATTGGCAGAGAGGTACTGTAGATGCCACTAATGAAGACAAGAATGGAGAAGGGGAAGGAAAGTTTACACAAGAAGAGTTTGTAGGAGGTGGAAACAACAGCACGGAGGGCAGCCTCACAGTTGGGACTGTGGAGAAGAGTGCAGCACATCACCTCCTCTCTTACCATAATCCTGCTTAATTGGCACATTTTGAGGGATGTCAATATCACACTCACTAATCCCAGCAGAGATCTAGGATTCAGTGATGACTCGGACATCAGGATTGAACTGCATCACCCACGGCCTGAGTCTGTCAGTCTTAGGAAGAAGACTCCTGACACTGAGGTAAAAAACATTAAGATTCTTAAGCAGAGCAGAAGAAGGCATGGTAGTGATAGGGTTGGGATTTTGTTCCATGTTGCCAGAGAGCAGAAGCAGAAAAGCAATGATAACCTCACATGAGAGGTGTCCGGCAGCAGGGAATAGAAATTAAGTGGTCTCGAGTAAGGGAAGGAGAAAGGAAAGAGTGTCAAAGAGCTTCAGGATTTAAAGTGGGGGGAAAAGGGTGGAACAGATGCAAATAGGGGACTAAAAGGAAAGAGAGAGAGAGAGGAGAAAGGTAGAGGAAAAGGAAGAAATTGGGGGCCGGGTAGAGGGGTATCTGCAGCAGAGTAGAAGGGGAAGGGAGGCAGGGTGAGGAAGAAACAAACGGAAGTAGAAAAAGGGCAAAAGCAGGAGATAGGGTAGAAGGAACTGGTACGCTGGTAGAAGTAAAACCCCACAATATACCATAAGCAGAACAAGGAGTGTAAATCAACAGCAATGCAGTAATGTAACCCTTTCATATCATGTACATTCAGGGGTAGTTGAAACTGGACCCTTTAAAAGGGAAGTTACATGTCAACATTTTATAAACATGTTGGCAATAATAAACAAAAATAGAAACAAAAAACAAAACACAAACTAATGCAAAATTGGACCATAAATGTTATCATATAATTGTGTCCCATTCTTGCAGCACGTCTTCAGGTGGAAGGTGGGTATTTCATTGGTATGGTAGGTGACCACACCATGTTGATCATCACAGTGTCCAGTGAACACAGTGACCGTGACTGAGTGCTTTCAAAAAGGGCGACTCAATCACGGCGACTGTTTAGGGCTACCTGGCAGGGTAGCGACCAGATACCTGGTTTGGTGAGGCAGGGAGATGGAATATATGCACATATACATGCATGAGGAGAGGAAGGGGGAAGGTATGTGGGAGGGGGTGTGGTGGGCAGCTGCCGAGTTGGTCTGCTAGTGTGGTGGGGAAGGTGCAGGGTACAGGGTTCAGTTCCGGCACATTACGTTTTTTCCTGGCAGGCAGCTTTTTATTTTTTTAAATATTTTTCCCCCCCAACATGCACCCCCCTGGAGTTGAGAATCTTTTAGTAGGGGGGTGCGGGGGGCACATTAAAGAAAGTACCATGGATCTCGGGTGCCCTTTTTCCATTCGCTGTTAGTGTGCATTGCCAAAATTTATTTTTGGCGATGTACACTCGCCCTAACAGTGATCGCTATTCTGCAATCACTGTTATCACATAGAACTGTTCATCACTCACCAGATGGATGATGTAGCAGGTGCATTGGCAGCAAGCAGGTATTGGGGTGGGTCAGGATGAAATGGGAGAAAATGCCATCTGTCATGTTCCCAGCTACCAGGGTGGGTATGATGTCCACTGCACCAGCAGCAACATACTGTAGTTACACTCATGCCACTAGAAGTAAATCAGAGGGACAGTGCATTCTCTTGAATCACACTGAAGAAAGGGATTCAGCACTTCGTACAGTTTAAGAATTTCACAAGACACACACAATATGGTATTTTGGCAAACTTTAATCAGAAAACTCGGTGAAATACAACAAGTTGGTGTAGCCCAAGGAGGCCACCAACTAAACAACATTTCGCACTCAAACTGAATGCTTTGTCAAGCTTAACATGCTGACTTTTCTGATTAAAGTTTGGCAAAACACTAATTTTGTGTGCCTTGCGAAATTCTTAAATGGTACAGAGTGCTGAGTCCCTTTTTTCAGTGAGACTTTGTCATGTTACATAGAAATATAGATGTTGTCGTCGGATAAGAACCTCTTGGCCCACCTAATCAGCCTAGTTTTCCCTGCCTGCTTAGCCACCATAGACCCTACTCAATCTCTTGTCGTCTCCTCCCCTTGTCTTACTACCAAGGTCCTCTTGTATCTGTCCTATGCATGCTTGAATCCCATCACCATCTTGGCACCCACCACCTCTGTTTGGAGGCTGTCCAGGCATCCACCACTCTCTCCATGAAGAGGTATTTCCTCATATTTTCTCTGAACCTCCCCACTCCAACTTCATAGCATGACCCCTTGTCCTCGAGCTTCTTTTTCTGTGGAAAATGTTACCTTCCTGATTTGTTGCCAGCTGCCAGGATGGGTGTGATGTCCACTGCACCAGCTACAACATAATTACACTTATGCTGCTAGAAGTAAATCAGAGGGACAACACTTTCTCTTGAATGCAGGATATCAAATTTTATTTGGTGCTGACAGTTGCAGGGTTAACGGCATCATGAGCAGTAACTTTCCTGCTGCTCATTTTCCTGCCATTTTTGTTCCCTGTTCACACAGGATAATCCAAGACTCACTCAAAGTTCTGGATTACACTTCCTCTACCACAGCAGTAGTTCCCGTATTCAGACTGAAAATAAGGGAAATACAGTGTTATTTGAATGAATGTTGGTGTCAAAGATATGCTCCAGTGCCTAGTGCTGGGCAAGTTTTTATTACACTTGCAAAATTGTACAAAATTGCTAATGTTACTTTCACACAGTTATTGCTAAACTGTGTCAAAATAATGTGTAATTTCACATTTTTGTATTTTTCCTACATTGCACATTTTTCCCAGATTACACATTTTAAAAAATGTAAGTTATTAAATACTGTACGTACAATTTCAGCAAAATGCAGTTGGCTAATCATAAAAAATCCCCACAGTTTTCCTTTTAGCACAGCCGGTAGCACAATTTCCCTTTACAATTTCAGCTGGCATTGCTGCTGTACAGCAACTTTCAGTGTTGACCCTTGGGGATTACAACATTGCATGTTCACCATGCTGCTGTGTAAGACTCAGGACATCCCTATGAGTAGTCACTTGTAATGTTACCGGCTAATCACAAAACATGCCTCACAACTTAGTGTTGGGGACTCAGTGATAAGGGGAGATGAGAGGGTAGTAGGAGGGGGTTGAGGGGAGGGGAATGGTCAAGTGCCTTCCTGGTACATCAGCCTTCTGAAATTTAGCCAGGATAGGGAGGATGTTGGAGAGAGAGGAGGGGGGAGCTGGGGCTGCTGGCACACCTGGGTATCAATGATCTGGCAAACCACTCGGTGGTGGATGGTGAAGCAGAACTTTCATAGACTGGGGGAGAGATTGATGGTACACTCAGCCTCCCTGACATTTTCTGAGGTCCTCCCTGTGTGGGGCAGGGAAGGGAAGAAGGATAGAATAAGGAAGGATGAGACAGAGTTTAATGGGTGGCTTAAGAGATGGTGTCAGGAAAAGACTTACCACTTTGTGGGGGACTGGGGGAATTTCTGGGACAGGAGGCTCTTCAAGGGTGACAGACTTCACCTGACAACATAATGGGCCTGTGTGCTGGGGCAGAAGTTTGACATCTATAGGATATCAAGCAGCTAACCCTGACTGTGGGGGAGACTGACACAAGGGAAACTACACTGTTAGGAGAGAGAAAGGGGAACCTAGCTAGTACTCCCCCATATCTAGGAGCTTAGCAATATAGCAGGTAAGTACTGTATAAGGTTGAGGTCCAGACTGGGCTTTGGAAGGGTCAACAGAGAGGGGAAACACAAAGTGTGTATTCACCAAAAAATAAAACAAGAACCTTAGAAGACCAGGGAAGAATAAGGGAGAAAGTCAGATAAATAGCAAAAAGGATTCAGGAGTTAGATGGAAGGGGGTCTGCCTTAACTCCAGTAGGCTTGTTAATAAAATCAGGGAGCTCCTGGCAATGATGGCAGACATGGAGATGGACCTTGTGGCTATCACAGAAACTTAGGCCTCAGAAAGTAATGACTGAGACCTGCAGTCCCCGGGCACACAATGTTCAGGAGAGATAGAATTGAGGTTGCGAAAGATGGGTACATCAGGGGTAGTATCTGAAAAACAGAGTCACTGTGGGTGCAACTCACGGTAACCTCAGGTAAGAAACTATAGTTGGGGTGATCTATAGACCACTAGGGCAAGGGGGAAAGAGGGACAGGTAGCTCAGGGAAGAACTAGAAAGGAGAGAGGCAAAGGGGCAAATAGTGAGGGATCCGAACCTGCCAGATATTGATTGGGATGTTCCAGTGGCCAGGAGCTCCAGAAGTCGAGCCTTGCTAGATACATTCAAGGACTGTCTACTGATATAGCTAGTTATGGAACTCACCAGACAGGCTGCAGTCCTCCATGTGGTGCTCACCAGCTCAGAGGTGACAGCAGTTGTGAGAGTAGGGAAGCCACTAGGGAACAGCAACCACAATTCCATTTTGTTCAAACTGGCCCTTGGGATGGGAAACCCCTAATCCAGAGCTGAGGTCTTTGATTTCAGAAGGGCAGACCCCAGCAGGTTGAGGAAGTTGTTCCAGGACAAGTTAGTCAGGGTAGACAGCAAAGGAGGCATGGAAGAGAGATGGGGGCAATAAAGGGGGCCATTCTCGAGGCATCTAAGTCATGTAATAAGAATGGTTACCAAATGCAACATGTACAAGATATCATTATGGTTCTCAGCATGGGTCAGGGAAGCAGTGAGGTCCAAAAAAGGGCCATCATCAGGTACTAAGAAAAGTAGTGGGAGGAAGAACAGGGAGAATACATACTAAGAAATAAGGAGGCAAAGAGGGCAGTTAGAGAGGAAAAAGGAGACATTGAGATACTTATTGCAGAGGTGGTCAAGAGCTTAGGAAAAACTCTTCTTCCAGTATTTTGGAAAAAAAAAAGGGGGGGAATTTGAAGGCTATCCATTGGGGGTAGGGAGGGGTGATTGAGGAGGAAATGCGAAAGACTGCCATCTTTAAGGATTACCTTTGCTTTGTCTTCACATGGGAAGACAGTGGGCCTTTGCCAGAAAGTGGCATCAAAACGATCACGGGGGGGTTCCGGAGATGAGGCAGTCAGTTTTCATATGTGAAATGGTCCAGAAAGGGTTAGTAGTCCTAAAGAAAGCTAGAGCTGTAGAATCAGATGGGATGCATCTGAGGATGCTCAGGGATCTGGTAGCGGAACTTGCTAAATGTGTGGTAGGACTATTCAATAGCTCATTACAGACAGGGATAGTTCTGAAGGGCTGGAGGGCGGCAGATGTAGTTCCACTCCATAAGGGGGTGGGGGACAAGGAACAAGCAGGGAACTATAAACCTGACAGTCTTACCTCCGTAGTAGGAAAGCTGATGGAGTCACTGGTAAGAGGACCTCTTGGAATACATGGAGAACAATGGTGTCCAGGAAATCAAATATTATGGGTTTGTGGCAGGGAGGCTTTGTCAGACTAACCTGATAGTTTTCTTTGACTGGGTGATTGGGACACTGGATAAGGGCCACACCCTGAATTTATTCCACTTCAGCTTCAGCAAAGCTTTAGACTTGGTGCCCTAAAGATAGTTGTTGAAGAAGATGGAGGATATGGGTATAGCTAGGGATGTAGTAAGATGGGTAGGTAACTGACATTAGGGGAAGCAGCAGAGAGTTGGTTAATGGAGACAAGTCAGAAGAGAGGGAGGCCACGAGTGGGGTGCAACAGGGGTCTGTTCTGGACCCTGTCTTCTTCAATATGTTCATCAATGACATTACAGAAGGAATCGGGGGCAGAGTGTGTCTCTTCGCAGATAACACTAAGTTCTGTGGAACAGTGGATAGCAACGAATGATTCTGGGAAATGCACAGTGACCTGCAAAGATTAGACAGGTGGTCTAAGGTTTGGCAGTTGAAATTCAGTGCCAGAAAGTGCAAGGTAATGCACCTAAGGAACAAGGACCCCAGCACAAAGTACTGGATGGGTGGAATAAGTTCAGTTCAGTTTATTTATTTAACTTTTTTACTGATTAGACTTACTAGAAGGTTTTGCCAATACATACAGAAAAAGCATCACATAAATAACACAATTTAAAACACATACATTTTATATATAGATACAGATATACACACATACACACACACACACAAATTGCACACACCCCAATAATACGAAGCACATGCAAATGCCCATGAATTAATTTGGACAGGCTCAACTTTAAGCAAAATTGCATGGTGCAAGTTGAGCCTGTCCAAATTAATTAATGGGCATTTACATATGTTTCCCATTATGCTTTGCATTACTGGGGTATGTGCAATTTGTGTTTTCTTTAAAATGTGGCTATATAGCCAATATCCTCCAGGATAACCCATGCCCCAGAGCACTTGCTCTGGGGTTCTTTTGTAGTTCTCATCTCTCTCTACTTTGGGCTGCCCATGACTCAAACAAATAAGATCCCCTATAGGCTGGCTCCCTGTCCCAGGGCTGAGATACAGATATGGCACATTGAGGAGTCCAAATGAGGACAAAACACATGTTTGTGTCTGCTGTTCTCAGTCCTTGCTGATTGTATTGTGAGACATTCTGGCATCATGCAATTTTGCTTAAAGTTGAGCCTGTCCAAATTAATTCATGGGCATTTGCATATGCTTTTCATGATGCTTTGCATTATTGGGGTATGTGCAATTTGTGTTGTCGTTAAAATTTGGCTGTATGGCCAATATCCTTTGGGATAACACATGCCCCAGTGCATTTGCCCTGGGGTTCTTTTGTAGTATATATATATATATATATATTATGGTAGCATGGTAGTGCTACCATAGTTAGGGTTGAGGAGCCATTTTAAGGTTAAAGGGTCAAATTTTGCACCTTAATAACTTTACTACTGTTCAACGGATTTGCCTAAAATATGGTATGCATAATTGGGCATGGTAGGTTTTGGGATCTGCCAAGTTTTGTACTGGTCGGATATATGGCTGTGGAGTTATTAAGCACCAATGAAATGTGCATTTACGCTTTTTTGCAAATTCTTTGCTGTCACCGACAGGTTGCACGGTTTGCACGACCGGTCCAAAAACTTCAGGGAACATGCGGCTGGGGTTCCTGATGTGCCTTTTGAAGATTTCATGAAAAAATATTAAACGGTTCAAAAGTTATTCAAAAAACAAGTTCTCATTATAAGTCAATGGGAAAAGTTAACAAAAAGTGCGAAAGTGTTGTACATGCAGTTTTTAGTGTCGCAAATGACCCCAGTAGTGTCGTGAGTCAGACATTTTTTTTTCAGTTAGTGATCACAGAAATGCTTGGCATTTAAATGTGGGACCCTGTAGGGACACAATTCTTTTTGTGTTCACCTAGTCGGACCCTGAGGATGCTAGCCATGTCTTTATTTTGGGGTTTAACACCCCAGAAATATGTTTTTCAAATTTCTGGAAAAAGTAGTGTCACAAAGTAGTGTTGCACTCATGACACTTTTGCAAAATTTGAGAAAGGTGTCGCAAATTGCGACACTACTTTTCCAGGGCTATGCAAGTATGACAACACTTTGGTTACTCCTGCTGCAAAGAACCGCTTTGGTCTTTTGGGCTGAAATTTGGAAGGAAGGCAGCCAACATGTCACAGATGTGCCTTTCACTGGTTTGGTGAAAAAATATTGCATGGCTGCAAAGTTACGGTTCTCCGAAGTTGGCATATTTTCCCATAGACTAACTTGGTGGCGTACGCTGCGTCTTTCAGGACTCGTATTTCAAAAATGGTGCGAGATACAGATTTTTCATCATGAGTTGCACAGCCCTATGGGTGCTGCAATACAAAATGGTAGCCAGGAAAATAATGATTTCTGTGAAATTTAAATTTTTTTTCTACATTGTGCGGTTGCTGAGATATTACCAATTTAGTACTTCCAATGCTTGTTTTAAGCTTTGATCCCCATTACAATGCATACATTCTTTGTACACACTGTGTTTCTGTATGCACCTGTTTGGAAAACACAGGGTATGCACTTCTGTTACTGTTAAGTTACTGTTTCCACTTATGCTTATATCCTCCTTTATGCTATCATACTGTTCTACGCCACTGTAAGTACCCTTTGTGTTCTCATTTGCCCTTGCATTACCATGTCTGCTACTGTTTGCACTTCTGTTTGCATTGCTGTTCTTGTTACTATGTCACAAGACATCACGTGACGGAAGCGTGGCATTACATTCACTATTTCTCGTCATCATTCTCAAAAAGAAGGGAAATAAGAGGCAAAAAACTCCATTTAATGCATTAGTTAGGGTTGTTCCACAGCAACAAAAGTGAGAAAATTTGGTGTTAAGGTTTACAGCTCCCCTTGGACCCCCCCGTCCACACCCCTAACCGGCATCGGGTTGCGCACTGGGGTTGTCAGTCCTAACTCTCACCCCATTCTCCTATACCTCTGCTTCTTCACACATGTGATGGGGTGAGAGTTAGGGCCGGTGACCTCAATATGCACCCTGATGCCGGTTGGGGGTGTGAGCAGGGGGGTCCAGGGGGGGCTGTCAACCCTAACACCGAATTTCCTCGCTTTTGTCACTGTGGAACAACCCTAACTGATGCATTAAACAGAGTTTTTTTTCCTCTAATATATATATTTGTTTGAGTTATGGTGACCGGCTAAGTCCACTGAGACAATTACAGTCCCTTTTTCAGGATCAACGAGTAACATACAGTAGCAATGCAAAAGCAGAGAGGTAATACATTACAGAACAATATTTGCCAAGTAGTAGATCAATGAATATAGTGGTGCATATAAACACAAGATATTAACTTAAAACAAATCATTTTACAGTACATATACAGAAGTGAATTTGAGGGACAGATTTAGAGGGGGGGAAGGCAAGGGACAGAGAGATAGGAGGGAGAGGTGCAGGATAAAGTAGTAGAATGGGGGTAGACGAGAGTCAAGGGGAGCATCATCAGGGGAAGCAAGAGAAGGGTGAAGAGGTGGATAGAGAGACAGATAAATTAGATTGGAACAGAGGAAGGGAGGAACTAGACAGGATGGTGGGAGGAAGAGAGTTCCAGTCTGAGAGAGTGGAAAATTAAAAAGATCTCCTGAAGGTGGCTAGATGTAGCTTTGGAATGACAAGAAGAGGAAGGTGAGGTGGAGTGTAGAATACGGTGCTTGTCGGAGTCATATTAGTTCACCAAGGTGAGGAGGCATAAATTCATGGACAAGCTTAAATATGAGACACAAGGAGGAGTACCTCAATTTAGCTTCATAAGGAAACCATCCCAGTAAGGAGAGGACATCACAGTGGTGGGAACGGGCATTAGCCCCAAGGGCAAACCATCCTACTCTGTGGTAGGCATGAGAGAGGAGGGACAGGGAGAAAAAGGTAGTTGAAAGCAGTAGGGGAGTGCCATAGGTTAGGAGGGGAAGAAGGGAGGAGGAGGCAATTTTCAGGCAGGAGGCAGGTGTGAGAAATGGATAGATTCAATAGAGAAGACCTAATTTCTGATTAAGAGATTTCATGATAATTGAGGCATGGGTGCTGAAAAAGAGCATTGAGTCCAAAGTGAACCCCAGGAATTTAAAGGAGTGGACTACCTCTAAGGTATCTCCCTTGAGGGTTGTTATACTAAGGGGAGGGGGAGTAAGTTTAGGTTTAGGGCGATGAGAGAATATCATACATTTCATTTTCTTTGAATTAAGAACAGGATGATTGCGATTGAACCAGTCTTCAAGGGAAGCAAATTCAGAGCCAAGGTCACAATTGATATGGTCAATGTGTCGAGGGGAGCGATAGATGATTGCATCATCTGCATATAGATGTATGGAAGCACCTCCACAGAAATGGGGGTGGTAATTGATGAAGAGCAAAAATAATATAGGACCCAGAATGGATCCTCGCGGTACACCATGGGTAGCTGGGCAGAGTTTGGAGATGGAGTCTTCCCACTTAAATCTCTGGGAGCGCCTGGACAGATAACATTTGACCCAGTTCAGAGCATTATGGTCCAGATCAAGGAGACGAAGCTGATGGAGCAGAAGACCATGATTTACTAGATCAAATGCCTTAGTGAGATCAACAAAGATGGCACCTGTGGCGAAACCTTTGTCCATAGCATGGAATATGCCAGATGTTACTTTTATCAGGTCAGTGAGAGTACTATGTTTCCTTCTAAAGCCATGATGACAAGGGGAAAGTAGATTATGTGAGTTGAGGTAGTCCTGGAGGTGGTTATAAACTATGCATGCTAGGATTTTGGCCAGTGGGAAAAGAATGGAGATTGGTCGGTAGTTGTCAACAATGGAGTTGGAACCCCCCCCCCCGTGAACTGGATCAACTACCATCACCTTCCATTTATCTGGAATGGAGTTAGAGAGAAAGGACGAGTTAAATAGGTCATGGATTGGGTGGGCAAGGGCTGCGGCACCCAACTTAACAAATTTTGGCTCTAGGAAGTCATAGCCAGGGGAGCTGTCAGGTTTCAAGAGAGAGAGAGAAGCTGCTGCACTTCTTTGAGTGTGGCCATTTTCAGAAGGGACTCAGGATGCTCCCCAAGGGTAGTTAGGGGAGCAAAGGTTGGAGAGGAGGAGTTATGAAAGAGTGAGGTATATTTGTGGAGATCAGTAAAGAAATTATTAAAACCGGTGGCAATAGAGGCAGAGTCATCAAGGGTGGCTCCATTGACAGTGATGTAGCTTGGTTTCCCAAGCTCCATCACTGTCAATATATATATATAAATATATATATATATATAAATATATATATATATATATATATATATATATATACACACACACACACATATGCTAGTATTAGTGCTAATAAATACATAAAAATTATTACAAAGGTGTTCAACAAATACAAATAGCCTTAGCCTAGAACATCTTATACTTATATTCAGAACTTGAAAAATATAAAATAGGAGTGTGTGTTTAAGCAATCAAGGGCATGAAAACATCAACCTTTCATCTATTAAGTAACTGTAGATATAAAGGAGGCCAGAGAAAAATTAACCACACCTTTATACAAAGACATAAGCCATATAAAGCTTTCCCTATGATTAATTAAGTTTCTCATTTGAAATAATGGGGTTATCCATTTAATTCTTAACGAGTGCAGAAGGGGACAGTCAAAAAGGATATGTATACCTAGGGAGAAATGAGCTCTCCCACATTTACAATTGGTTTGTGTACTTAAAAAACATTCTTTATAGTTTGCAAAGGTCTGAAATCTAAATCTTGCTAGATTTCTTCTATGTTCTGTGTTAACACAGTACGAAAGGTAACTCTCCGTCTTCCAGTTTAGTTTAATAACAGCATAATCTGCCAGCATCTGAGAGTTTCTTATTCTGATTAAATCTTGCGAATTTCTATATTGACAATTCATCTATATATAATGTTAAATTATTTAGGTCAGTGGAGTCGATGGTAATATTGATAAATAAATCAGGACAACCCATAGCTATTACTTTATGGTTTCGATTAAATGGGCAACAAAAGGTTTTTCTATGGCTGAGGTACTGCATACTTCCAAAAAAATGTGTTTTGGAAGTCATTCACTAGACAAGGCAGCTACTTTCATGAAATAATTGAAAGATCTAATAAGAATCAGATGCTTCACTGAAGGTGTGCCAGTTTCAGCCCTCAAATGAGCAGCCAATATGTAACTCCCGACACATAACATAAAGCCTTAAAAATGTGTTATACAGTGTCTCAAGAATGTCTGTCCCGGTCTGGGATCCCCATGTTTCTGCACTATAAAGTATACTATTTTTAAGCTTTGTTTCAAAAATTGCTTTCATTGCTTCAAAAGAATCACCACCATATTTCAGTACGAACCTTTTTATACCATTAAGCCCTTTTTCATTTTTATGTTTAACCAGAGGAAATGGCAACTCCAGTTTAAATTGTTTGCTATTGATACTCCCAGATACTTATAAGAATTCAGTATTTTAAGTTTATTCTCATTAATATACCATGAAAAGTTACCACATTTTTTGGATGAGAAAATCATAATTTTTGTCTTAATTCTGTTTATCTGAAGTTCCAGATTTTCTATAGATTGTGTAAATACATTTAACGCATGCTGTAAACCAAAGTGAGTATAAAAGAGCAGAACTGCATTGTCTGCATAAAAAAAGTAATGGAATTCTTGATCCCCAAATTTTTTGAGCAAAACAACCTTTATATAATTCTGCATCTGCTGAACAATTTACATACATATTGAAAAGAAGGGGGCCAGAATGCATACCTGACCTGACATACGCCATGGTTAATTCTCAATGGATGTGACAGATGACCTTCTGGACTATATCGCACCCTAATGTCTGAATTACTATATAGGGTTTTTAAAATTTCTAACATTTTATTATCTGTGTGATAGTTCTCCAGGATTCCCCACAAATAATTTTTATTCATGGAATCAAAGGCTTGACTAAGGTCAATAAATGCTACATATAGAGCTTTAGTTCCAATTTTCATATATTTATGAGTTAAACAGTCCAAACTTGTGATACTGTCAATAGTTGATCTGCCATGCCTAAAACCACGCTGGTCATTTGCTATAAATAATCTTCAAGTAATTATTTGAAAGACAAACAAGCTGATCAGCAGCCATTCACTGCAGTGAACTAAACACCCAGTGCTTCGCCTGAAAGGCATTGTCAGGGGGCCTATCGGGGGAAGCGCTGGGGCGTTTGGTTCAATGTGGTGACGGGCTGCTGATCAATTTTTATTTGTTTTTCTAATAAAGACTTGAAGATTATTTATAGCAACTAACCAGCGAGTTTTGTGGAGTGCAGCTATTCTTTGTTATTTATATGAGTTTGGAGTTAGCCACCCTTTAGCTGCACCCTCCTGGACTCCCTGTAGTGTGTTAACTTCTGTGCTTTGAATGCCTAAAGCCAGCCTGAAATTCAGAGAAAATATGATTTTTCATGCTCCCCTTCTTCAAGCTTTTTCAGAGAGATACTAAGGTAGGTACTAGGCCTGTAGTTACCAGGTTTTGCCCCATCACCCCTTTAAATAATGAACTAATTATGCCAGTATTCCAATTATCTGGAAGAAATAAGAATATATTAATTATTGTGAAAACTGCAGTCCAGAATGATTGCACCAAAACTGGGATTGTGTGAAGAATTTCAGCAGGTATTAAGTCAGTGCCAGGTGCTTTGATCTCTTTCAGTGGCAAAATTCATGGTTCTACCTCTAAAGGAGTGACAAAACACCACAATCGACAAGTTTCCAAGCCTTATCTGGTTTTGTCCCATAGTCAACTAAACTCCAGAAACTCTTGGGGTCTTTTTTCAGCTCTGGTTGCATTTAAGACCTGCCATGGTTTCCTCTTAAAACACTTCTTATTTTTCAGGAGGGTTCTGTATTCATTTCTTAGTAGATATGATTTTCTGTTACGCTCAGTCGGATTTCGAAGGAACAACTTGTTCACATTTGAAATAAATTTCTTTCCCTCCTTACATTTTCTATCAAACCATTTTTTTATTCATGGCTGTACCAGCCTTGGTATTTCTTTTTATTAAGCCAAGGTTGTCCACTGTAGTATTAATCAGTTAGTAATAAGCAGATAATATCTTGTCGTAATTAACTAGGGCAGTGACAGAAGAACACTTCTTCAAAAGGCTCTTGAAAACAAAATGTTAAGTGTCAACAGTTGTCTGAAACCTGATTCTAAATATGGACACCATACAATCATTTTAGTGTTAACAATTGCATGATAGTTTTGCTGATGACAATGGTTAACATTTGAGAGACAGTTTATGACAACACTCTACATATTTAATTTGAGTTGCAGTGATGTGATCACTCTCTGTTCAATCAATAATTTTGAATTCAACAATATCTGAAAATATGAATATATCCAGAAAACATAAGTCTCTCACACTGCCCTTATTCATAGATGGAAAGGTAATCTTACTGTCTTGATCTCCTTTAACCCTCCCATTGAGGACCCTTAAATCATACTCTCCTGCTGTAGCTAGCAGCTTCTTTCCTAGATGTGAGTGTTTTCTATCAAAGCAGTTCCTTCTGGGAAGGTTAAAATAATCAATTGTCCAGCTACCTGAATTAGACTAATTAAATACACCTATTCTGGCATTAACATCTCCTGCTAGCATGATAGAAATGCAAGGAAACTTCTCATAAATAAATTCCAAAATATTACATAATTTTGTAATGTGATCTGTTTTGTTCAGGGCAACAGGAGGTGCAATATACAGTACATGCTTACAATCCCCAAAGTATCATTAGGAGTCAATGTTAAAATTACGGTTAGGAAGAAAGGATAACCCATCTTTAAGTGTTCACAGTGCAAATTTAATTCTGTGGACATTTAGGTGATGAGTCCTCCACCAGCTCTACCATAGAAACATAAAAAATTTGATGACTGAAGAAGACCAAGGGTCCATCAAGTCTGCTCAGTGTTTTCTGAGACCTTCTCTGATCCCAGGACCTATCCCCCCCCCCCGATTTTTTTTTCCAACTTTCTCTTTAGCCCAGCCCAATTTGAAAGCTATCCCCATCTTGGCTCCCACTGCCTTTGTGTGTAGCCTATTCCAAGGCTCAACAACCCTTTCCAAGAAAGAGTGTTTCCTGAGATCCCTTTTGAAGCTCCCTCCCCGCAGCGTCCATTTGTGCCCTTTAGTATTTGAGTTGGAAGCTTTGTTGAACAGTTCAGAGCAGGGCACCTTATTTATTCCTTTTAGGAATTTGAAGGTCTCTAGCATGTCACCCCTTTCCTTCCTAGTTTCCAGTGAGTGCATATTTAATGCTTCCAAGTGTCCCTCATACGAAAGCCCCTGCATGCCCTGTATCATTTTCATCACTCATCTCTGCACCATCTTCAGTCTGTTTCTATCCTTCTTCAGGTGTGTATTCCAAAACTGGACTCAGTACTCCAGGAGGGGTCTCACAAGGGACCTGTAGAGTGCCAGTATCACCTCCATTTTTCTGCTGTAAAATCCTTTCCCAGTACATCCCACTATTTTGCTGGCCTTGTTGTAAGTTGTGTTGCATTGGCTGGTCTGCTTAAGGGTGTCACAGATAACACCTGGTCCATTTCCTCCCGTGAAGTGCTGAGTCTGACCCTATTAAGCCAATATGCAGTCTTTGGGTTCTTTTTGCTGAGATGCATTACCTTGCACTTCTTGTTGTTGAACTTTAATTGCCAGACACCAGACCATTTTTCCAACCTTTACAGATATTTTTGAAGGTTCTTAAAAGCTTCCTCACTGTCCACGCTACCACCTAGCTTAGTATTAACTGGCAATCTTGCCCTGAATACCTACCCCAGTGCCACTGATTTATTTATTTATTTAGTTAGTTTTTGTTGATCGGGTAAGTGCACTAGACAAATCCTGCCTATTTTCAGGCACGACCCGGGGGAGGGGGATACAGATGAATGCCAACTGACCTTAAACCAAATTAAGCTGTTGGTGGTATTTTTAGTGAATGAGGGAAATTTGGCCAGGACACTAGGGAAATTCCCCTACTCTTTTCGATAAGTGCCATGGGATCTTTAACATCCACCTGAACTACCACCAATCCAGGCAGATGGGACCTCGGTTTAACGTCTCATCTGAAAGATGGCACCTCAGAAGTGCAGCACCCCTCTCATGCTGCACTACATTGTCAGTACTGGGATATTAACCCAAGTGCCAGATGTGGGAACTGAACCCACAGCCCTCTGACCTCCCAGCCTCAGAGGTGAGTGTGCTACCTACTGAGCCACTGACACTGCAAACACTGATGAGACTGATGAATACATTAAACAGGACCCCAGTCCAGGTTTGCAGCTCAGAGCCTTATACCACTGCGCAAGCCACTTAACTTCCTTGTGCTCCTCGGTCACACCTGTAAACACGCTTTCAGCTTGTTTTCAGGTGTGACAATTTGGGAGACAGTATAACATAGTCGTTTAGGGCTCTGAGCTGCAAACCTGGAGACCTGGGTTTAAATCCCACAGCCCCCATTTGCATACTGTGTGACCCTGAGCAAGTCACTTAACTTTCTTGTGCTCTCAGGTCGCACTTGTAAACAAGCGTTCAGCTTAATGTGTATCTCCTGGTAAAAAAAAAAAGGACTGTACCCAAGACTGAGCCTTAGGTACACCACTAGTGACCTCTTCCTCATGTGTACTCTCCCCATTGACAACCACTGTCCTGAAGCCAGTTTCCTACCCATCTGATAGTAACAATACTAGACTCCAGTCCAGGTTCCAGGAATACTGAAAGCTTTCTTCACAATGTAGCCAACATAGACTGGTCCAGTCTCTATCTGACCTCTGACGTGCAGTCCACTCTCAGCATGTTCACTGCAAATTTCTCAGTCATTCAGGATACTCATGTCCTTTGGATAACACGTTGAGTCAAAGGGAAGCCTACCCGATGGCTAAAAAAAGATCTACTAAACAAAATAAAACAGCGTGATAAAAGCTGGAGCCGGTTCAAGTCCTGTGGCTTATAGGAAGACCAAAACACCTACAGGACGCTTAGAAATACATGTAAAAAGGAGATCAGGGCAGCTAAAAGCTCATATTGTGAAAGCTTATTAACCAGTGCATCAGGGGATCCTAAAAAATTCTTGTCCCACATAAAAACGTTCTTGGGAGCTAACCTTTCTGCTACCCCAAAAGACATGGTACTAAATGGTGCCCACTGCAACAACCCTCAGACCATCTCTAATTTCTTTAATGACCAATTTACAGACTGACCAATTATACATCCACTTTCCCTGCCTCGAATCAACTGGGTCCTTCAACTCAATCCTGCCAATCCTGCATCAAAAATCCCCTCCTTTCGCTTTAAGGCCATTACTCGTAGGGAGGTTACAAAAATCCTTAGAAAGATCTCGGACAGCACAGCCCCTGGATCAGACGGTATCAAGCCCAGGCTGCTAAAAATTGCCACACCTCTCATTGCCGTACCCCTGATTAGAATTTCTGCACTCTCCTTATGTCATAGCAGAGTCCTGAACATTTGGAAAACAGTGAGAGTCACCCCTGTCTTCAAAAAAGGCGACCCTAAAGACCCCTCTAATTACAGGCCCATAGCCATCCTGTCAGTTCTAAGCAAAGTATTGGAAAAGCTAGTTGCCATGCAAACCATTGAATTCCTCCAAGACAATGGCCTCCTAACTACTGCACAACATGGCTTTTGAAAAGGTCACAGCACCACAACTGCCCTACTCAAATTTACTACAGACACCCTCACTGTCATGGACTCAGGGCTTCTCACGGGAGTGGTTTTCATCGATATGTCAAAAGCCTTTGACTTGGTAGACCACCCACTTCTCCTTGATGCACTCCACTCTATGGGCTTTGTTCCTAGTGTTGTCAGTTGGTTTAAAAGTTACCTGTCAAATAGGTCCCAAAACTGTTAAATTCAATTCTGCGTGCTCCGACCTAAAGACGGTGAACACTGGAGTTCCCCAAGGCTCAATCCTTGGGCCACTTCTCTTCTCAATTTTTGTCAACAGCATCACCACTAATCTCCTTGACACCTTATCTCTACTCTATGCGGACGACATAGTCATGTATGCCAGTGTGAAAGATGTGTCCGATATCAATCTACGTCTAGCCTACGATTTCCAATGCACATAAGCCTGGCTACAGGACCACAAACTTGTTCTAAATGAGGCAAAAACACAGTCCATGCTATTCAGGACCCTCCCTAAACTCAAGACATTCCAAGACAAGTTCAGGGTCTCCTGCTTAGGTGGCTCACTCATAACTTTTGTAACACCATTTAAATACCTTGGGGTCACCCTTGACCAATCTCTGAATTTTGAACTCCACATCATCAACACGTGCAAATCAGTCAATTCTAAGCTAGGCATGTCATACCAGACCAGTCACATGCTAACCCTACTGCTAGAATGGCTATAGCTTGGGGCTTACTCCTACCTTCTCTGACCTATGGATTGGCAACTTATGCTCCTTTACCAAAATCAAATCTTCAAAGATGGGATGTCACCTATAACAACATCTGCAGGTTCACCTCAGCCTCCCACAGACTAAAACATAGAAACAGAGAAACATAGACTTTGACGGCAGATAAGGACCACTTGGCCCACCCAGTCTGCCCATTTCCCTACCTACTGGATAAGCTGCAGATTCTAGTTAACCAACAGCCTACTTCCTGCCACCCCCCACTACAATTGTCTTGTGTCTGTCTCATGCATGTTTGAATTCCCCCACTGTTTTAGCCCCAACAACCTCCCCAGGAAGGCAGTTCCACGCATCCACGACTCTCTCCGTGAGTAAAGATTTCCTCACATTACCCCTGAGCCGTTCCCCCTCTATCTTTAAATTGTGTCCCCTTGTTCTTACACATCTCTTTTTCTGAAAGATGCTACCCTCCTGGACTTTGTTGATTCCCTTGAGGTACTGGAACATTTCTATCATGTCCCCCCGTCCCTCCTTTCATCAAGGGTATACATATTAAGCTCTCTCACTCTCTTCATATGATTTCTGATGCAGACCCTGCACCATTTTAGTTGCCCTCTTCTGGACTGCTTCCATCCTGTCTATGTCCTTGCATAGATGAGGTCTCCAAAACTACACACAGTATTCCAGATGGGGCCCACCAACTGTCTGTACAGAAGGATAACCACTTCCCGTTTTCTACTTGTGATGCCCCTTCCTATGCATCCCAGTATCCTCCTGGCTCTCCTTACTGACTTCTCACATTGCTTACCCACCTTTAGATCATCTGATATGACTACTCCCAAGTCCCGTTCCATTTTTGTTGTTGTTAGCGCCTCCCCTGCTATTGTGTACTCTTCTCCTGGGTTTTTGTTTCCCAGGTGCATTACTTTGCACTTCTTTGCATTGAATCTAAGTTGCCATATGTCTGACCATTCCTCCAACCTTGCCAAGTCCCTTCTCATCCTTTCTACCCCTTGTGTATCAACTCTGTTACAGATCTTTGTATCATCTGCAAAGAGGCATACCTTCTCCAGACCCTCTGCAATGTCACCTATAAAGATGTTAAAGAGGACTGGACCCAGTACTGAGCCCTGAGGTACTCCACTGAGTGACCCCCTTTCTTTGGAATGTGTTCACTCACTATTACCTTCTGTGTCTGTTGTGCAGCCAGTTTGCACCCAGGCTACCACCCTGGGACCCACTCCCAAGCTGGCTAACTTGATTATTAATCTTTTGCGCGGGACTGTGTCAAATGCCTTGCTAAAGTCTAGGTAGGCCATATCCACAGCCCCTCCCTGGTCTATTACTTTGGTCACCCAGTCAAAGAAATCTATTAGATTCATCTGACATGACCTTCCTGCTGTAAATCCATGCTGCTTTGGGTCCTATGCCCCGCTGGCCTCTAGGTACTCAACAGTTCTTTCTTTCAGAAGTGATTCCATCATTTTCCCTGCCACTGAGGTCAAACTTACAGGTCTATAGTTTCCTGCTTCTGCCTTGCTCCCACTTTTGTGAAGGGGAATCACATCTGCCCTCCTCCAGTCCTCAGGTACCACCCCATCCTCCCATGATTTGTTAAAAAGTGTAGTCAGTGGTGTCACTTGGTCCTCCCTTAGTTCTTTTAGGATTCTGGGGTGAATCCCATCAGGCCCCATTGCTTTGTCCACCTTGAGTTTTAGGAGTTCTTTCAGGACTCTTTCTTCTGTAAATGGACTGGTGTCAACCCCACTACCCAGAGTGCTTCTATTGTCTGGTTTAGGTAATTCCTCCTCATCTTCTTTTGTGAATACCGAGCAAAAGTATTCATTCAGTATCTCTGCCTTTTCACTGTCTCCCTCTGCCCACCTCCCCTGTCCCTTATTAATCTTCACTATTTCTCCCTTAACCTTTCTATCTTAACATCATTGTCTACTATATTTGAATCTAAACTGGTTGTCCCCCAACGATACTAGACTTTACTCCCTCAGCTCCACTGTTGACAGCATCATGAGATCTTGTACCCCAACAACTGTAGCCGAGCTACTCACCTACCAGAGCTCCAACTATGGCCTATGCTTGGCTGACAGATCCCTACTATGCATCCCTAAATGCAGTACCACCAAAGGCTCTAGAGCCTTTGCCCACCATGCACCTCAATTATGGAACTCACTCCCTCTGGACATCCGGCCTGCTCCTACACACAATGCTTCTAAAAAAGTGCTCCACCAGCATTTCAGCTCCACCAACCAATGCTCCTATTTCAGACCTCCTTAGTCCTCTGGGTATCCTGCCTATCCCGAAGCTCTTACCTTTTCTCCACAATACTCCCATTGAGGTACAGCCTATTCCGGCTCTCTCTCCTGACACTTGCCCTCTGCATCCATCCCTTTCTCTCTTTGTCAGCTCCTATTCTATATCCTATCTTTCCTTATACTGTCCTGCTATTATCCCTCCTGTTCACAACCTTGCCATTCCCCTGCCCATTATCCCCCTACACTTGTCAGTATTTGACCACATTTTGACCACAGATCAGATGAGAGAATGCAGGACCATGGAGAGCTTTAAAACCAGCCTGAAAACACATCTTTTCCAACAAGCTTTTAATGACTGATATTTATGATTGGGGATGTTTTTAAATAGAAGCTGAATTTGTGTTAGTTTTTTTAATTATTGTGAAGTGTTTTGTATGTGCAGTGCTTTGAAACTGGAATTGTGCTATATAAATAAAAAATATTATTATTTATCTATTTTTGTTGTACATTCTAAATCGTACTTTCAGGACTACTACTGCAATACTCTTGCTACTGTATGTTTTTCGTCATGCTATGACTGTAAAAATCTCTATGATCCTACCAGGACCACCCTGTGTACCACCTGTAATGCTTAGCTTATTGTTAAATGTTTTTTGAAATATCCTGTATACTGCCTGTGCTGCTTAGCCTATTGTCTAATGCTTCACAACACCTTGTTTATGTATCTCAATGTAATCTACTGTTTTTGTACCTGCAGTGTCTGCCCTGTAACCTCCCGGGTCATGCCTGAAAACAGTCATCTTTATGGCTAGTGCACCCACCCGGTAAACAAAAACTGAATAAAATAAATAAAATAATACACTTTGCGGTGCCCATGTCCTCCAGCTTTTTCAGCAGGGAGTTATGTGACATGGAGACAAAGGCCTTGCTGAAATCAAAATAGAGAAGATCTACTGGATGGCCCCTCTCCAATCCCCTAGTTACCCAGTAGAAGAATTAAATCAGATTTGTCTGACATGATCTGCCTTCTATGAACCTATGCTGCCTTTTATTTATTGGAGAAAGAATGTGTTGGTGTACAAATTTGAGAACTATTATTTGATCTTTAACTTGCCAATTTAGTTTTTGCGCTTGTTTGTTAAACTGAATTTTGGACTGTTGCTGGGCCTTGCCCATGCAGTTTGCAGCATACAAATGAGTGTGTATTAGATTTTTTTTTAACTTTTTTATATATTTGTTCCCAGAGACATGGTTTGTAGTGGGAGTGTTTAGGTTAAACAACAAGTGTTTAGGTAGTTGTATACGTTTGTTAGTTATTATTTTAAAGGGTGTCAACTGAGTAGTGGCTGACTGTATACCCCTAATTGCCATAGGAGTAATGGCAGTAGGGAATTTTAATTTTTGGGATTGTTTTTAATGAATTTGGACAGAATTTGCTTAATTTGTTTGTTGGCTTTTTTATTTGACCTGAAGACTGGGGATGGTAAGGAATGTGGAACTTTTGGTGAACTCCAAGGAGTTTAAGAGCTTTTTTTATTAACTTATCTATAAAACTGTTTTTTTTTTGTTAGAGTCTACCTTGACAGGTAGACCCTATTTGGAGAAAATCAGTTTTACCAGGATTTTGACAATGGCTGTTGCAGTACATGTTTTGGTGGGGAAAGTCTTAACCTACTTAGAGAAAAGGTTAGTGACCACAAGGGCATATTTATTGTTTTTGCTGGTATTGGTTAGGAGGCTAATAAAGTTCATTTGAAGGGCATGCCAAGGGACAGAGTGCCTTTGTGGTAGGAGTTTGGCATTTTTGGGGATAGGGATGGGGTTGTTTTGTGCACAAACAAGGTAGTTGTTAATGTACTGTTTGATATTTTTGGTGATACCAGGCCACCAGACAGTGGTCTTTAATTTTTCGTGTGTGTTTTTTTATTTTTTGGTGTTTATTAGTGGGGGTGTTATGTACCTGGTGCAAAAATGTGGACTTTCGAGGATGAAGAACCACCCACAATTTAGTGGTGCAATCATTTGGTTGATACCAAATGAGTTTGTTGTTTGGGGACAGATGTAACTTACCGTTACGCCTTTTGTAGGGGTTATAGACTGGTAAATTTTTTTCAGTTTTTTTTGTTTAGGAATTTTAACACATTTTTGAGTTTAGAGTTAATATGCTGGGCTTTTGTCAAATTTAAGGGGGAAAAGGTTTAGGCTTTTTTTTGACAGCTGTAATGTGCACAGCTGCTTTGGTTTTTGGATGGTTTATCATCCAGGTGTTTTTTGGGGCACCTTTTTTAGCAAGGGTGTCAGCTGTGTCATTAAAGGTATGGTAGGGGTTGTGTATGGAGTGGGCCTTAACCTTGTGGATATAGAGTTTATGTGTAAATTTTTGAGCCAGTGAGCGAATATATATTATCAATTTTTTGTGCTTTACTGGGGTTTTATTAGAAGATGTGAAGGAGTTTTTTTGTTAGAAAGGGAGAACTTTGGTTAGAGAGCAACAACCCTAATTAGAGTTTGTAAAAATGATGGTATTTTTGGTTTTATGCTGGATGAACTTGAGGGCACAGGCCACCACTGCCATTTTTGCATATTGTAATGATGCTACACTACAACGTTTGGAAATGTTGACAGTTACTAAAGGGATAAATTATTAATACACCCATTTTTGCTATTTGTTTTTTTTGATAATAGGAGGCAGACCTAATTGTGAACACAGGACACTGCGAGGTGTCTTTAAAGTAGCTTTGGAATGGCAGGAAGGAAAGGACCTGGATTTGGTAGATGAGGTGGTTGTAGCATGCAGTTATGGGGAATTTTTTGGTAAAGGAAGCCATGAGCCAACATGGATGGCATTTTAGTTAAGAAAACCTTGATATTTATGTCTTGGAGAAGAAGGGACCAATAGGTTAGTTTGGGGTTGGAAACTGATTTGTTTTTTACTTTGTTTTAGAGCAAATATGTGGTGGGGGTGTGGTTAGTACTGATAATTAGTAGTGAGTACCTAATGATATATAAGAAGTGCTTGACTGCCTAGTGGGTGGCCAGAAGTTTTTTTTGTTTTTTTTTACAAAGGCTTTACTTTTGTTTTACTAGAGTTAAGAGTTGTGATGTATATGCAATGAGTTTTAGGGTATTATTAACCTTTTGGGACAAGACTGCAGACATGGCAATGTCTGAGGTGGCAGATTTTAGATGGAATGGTAAGGCTAGATTGGGATTGACCAAAGCTGGAGCAGAGGCCAATGCCTGTTTTAATGATGTTATAGCTTGGGTATGTATGGGGCCCCAAGTTTAGGGGACTTTTTTAAAGTAGTTTACACAGAGGAGCGGCATTTCAAGCAAAATTACAAATAAAATGTTTTGAATAGTTTATTATACCCAAGAATTTTTTGAGGGTAGTCCCACTAGTGGGAAGCGACAAGTTTTACAATCCCTGAATTTTTTTTAAGCAGGGCTTCTGCCTTTGTTTGTCTTTATTAAGCCAAGAAAGAGTACTTTTTTTGACACAGTTGTGCTTTTGCTGGGTTGCATTTGAGGCCTGCTCTCTGGATGTGGGTTAGCAATTTGTTTAAGAGGTTTAGGTTTTGTTTTCGGGTGGCTGTTGCCAGTAGTAGATTATCTACATACTGCAAGAGGCACTGGGGGGGTAGAGAAACCATTAAGGGCATTTATTATGTGGAGATGGAATAGGGAAGGGCTGTTGTGAACCCCCTGGGGTAAGCAAGTCTATGTGTACTGCCTACCTTTAAAGGTGAAGGCAAACTTGTATTGGCTTTTGGAGAAAAATGGCAATTACCAAAAAACATTGGAACTATGTAGGGCACTAAACCATTGTTGGTTAGAGGTCAGTAGTTTTAGCACATTTGGTGCTGATGCCACTGTTGGTGTGCAGCTGGGTGTGACCTGGTTTAGTTTTTTGTAGTTAATTGTAAGTTTTTATGCACCTGTAGGTTTTTTTACAGGCCACATGGGGGTGTTTGTAGTAGAGACACATGTTTTGATTAAACTTTGCTTGAGGAGAGATTTTATTGTTTTTTTAAGAGATGGCAAGGCCTTAGGTGGAAAAGGATATTGCCTTTGCCTTTTATGGACTGGGCCTGGCACTTTGATAATAGTATGCAGTTTGCCACAATTATGCTTATTGATGGCAAATGTTTTTAGATGCCTTTGCAGGATGGGAAGAAGTTTTATGAAAAGCTTATGGTTTTTGAATAAATTTATGACGTCATACTTTTTGTCATTTGCTGTGATTGCTGCAACCACATGCGAGTTAGGGATTATAACGGTATAGTACTGTTTTTGAATTTGTATTAATAACATGTTGGCTAGATCTATCACACAGCCGTGTGGTGCAAGGAAATTAATTTTGATGATACTGGGATGATTATGCAGTACCATGAGCTGAAAGGTATGGTACGTCTGTAGGTGTCTCATTGTCATAGGTAGTGGCAATGAATGATATGTAGATAACCTGGTGCCATTTACACCAGACATGTTGGTCTTTTATTTAGTAGACCAAGGTGATGTGGCTGGGTTGTATGCTATATAGGGAGCTGCATTAAGGATTCAGGCTTGTATGGGACTGGGCTTTTGGTGTCCCTCTGGCTTGTTGAGGCCTGCCCTCCCAATTTTGTTTTACAGGGTATGTGAGCATTACTGCTACCACACCTGGGTTATGTGTGGTAATAAGTTTAGCTGCGACTTTGTCAAAGGTGGCTCAGATATCCTGGTGGATAGCATTAGGGAGTTTTGCCTATAGGCCAGGATTATGGTTTGGAGTAGGATCTGGACTTGGTAGTCTGTAGCAAGACTAAGCATTTCGCATTTGGAATGCATCTTTTATTTAGTGGCAACTGAGGTTGTTGGACAGGCTCATTCGGCCAATGCTGTCAGCTATTTGCTGAACAGAGTGGGCCATTTGTAGGGGATGACTGGGATGATCATTTGGAGCATTTAGCGCAAAGTTAGTTTATTTTTTCTGGGAGGCAAGGAAGTTTGAGACATCGAGTTTTAAGTTTGCGTAGATATTTGATACAGTGGCCATTTGTACCAGTAGTGGGATGGAACATAAAATTGACCTTTAAAAAGAGGTGCCATATTGTGTATTGATTTGCAATAGGTACACTTATAAACAGATGGGCTACTGTGCTTTTGTAAGCTTGTAATTTAAAACTGTTGTGGGGTGCGGTGAATTGGCATTGACCACACTTAGCAAGCAGCCAGACTTTGTAAGTAGTTACGGAGTACTGAAAAATGGGAGAGGTGATGCGGGTGTGCACACCTACAGTTTTTGTTGGGAAGGGAAAAGTTATTTGCAAAAAGTGAGAACCTTGCAAACTTTAAAATGTCCTTCTGCGGTTGCCAGTTGTTAGGAGGTTTAAACCCTCTGCCTCAGGTTTTTGGCGATGATAGAGATGCAAAGAAGTTACAAACAAGTTGTATAAGAGTAATAAATCATGTTTATTACTACCCAAGGAAAAATCACAATTGTCCTAAGCAGTTTTTACCATTAGGAACTGGGAGTCAATGCTATGCATTCCCTATATCTCGAGGAGCATAGAAATCTCAGGGGTCTTTGAGGTAGAGGACGTAATGTCTTACATTATATACCTAAGATAGTTACCATAGTTACTGTAAGATATAAACATTTCTAGTTACAGAGATGAGCCTTATTGGCCAAATTAGAGGTGGCTCCACAGTCCTAGATAATATTATACAATTTTGTTATAGTCATCACTTTGTGTGAACAATGAAAGTGTGGTCTGTGTACATAGCCATGTAATAATACAAAATATCAGAAGATGACAGGGCCGACTCATATATCATAATACTACAAGGACACAGGTGTCCTAGCATCTTGTAGACAAGAAATACATATGTATTAGAAAGTAAAGTGTATAGCAATTATGTGCATACACATCTTGACATCTACTCTTGTACGATAGGTGTCCATAGCCTTATATGTTAGTATAACATACCTAAATGCTAGTTGTCTGCGGTGTACCTCTGGGGTATCAATCAGGGTTCAGGGACCTCGTGTAACAGTGGCAAAGGTCAGCTTTAGTGTTAAAACTGTTCCCCTTATGCTCTTCCTGAAAATGTAATTTTTTTTGTCTGTTTGATTTTATAGCAAACAGCGATGACTCACAGTTCAGTGGCAAAGGTCTGCTTTAGAGTTAAAACTGCTTCCCTTATGGTCTTTCTGAAAATATAAATAACTAAGCCTCTGACAGGAAGTTCCTACTATCCTTCAGAGCCTCACTGTGCTATGGTACTCTTCTTTATTAGTTGTAGCTCCCAACTCAGTCAACACGAGGGAGGGCTGAGCTACGTGCTCTTGCTGTCAGTCAAAATGCTGTGCCTTTAAGAATAGCATAGGAACCAGGTGGGTGGGTGGGAACTGCAGCCAAGCACTCTGTTAGTGATCTTCAGCTGAACCCGCAGTAGCCAACTCCCGTATCTCTGGAGCCCAAGTCAGCTCTTGTCCCCTGATCCTCTTAACCTTGCCGGACAAAAACAAAACCAATCTCTGGAGCTTAAGTTAGCTCCTGCCCCCTGATCCTCTTATCAACCCGCTGGACAAAAACCAAAACAATCTCTGGAGCCCAAGTAAATTCCTGTCCCCTGATCCTATCGTCAACCCGCTAGACAAAAACAAAACCAATCTCTGGAGCCCAAGTCAGCTCCTGTACCCTGATCCTCTTATCAACCCACTGGACAAAAGCAAAGCCAATTTCTGGAGCTCAAGTTAGCTCCTGTCCCCTGATCCTCTTATCAACCCACCGGACAAAAACCAAAACGATCTTTGGAGCCCAAGTCAGCTCTTGTCCCCCGAACATCTTATTAACCCTGCCGACCATATTTGTTTACTTTGCTCCCCATATTATTCAAAAATTCTATAACCATTCAAATGATAATTGTTGCCATTGTTCCAGGTTTCCTGTAACAAAATAATATGATGCCCTATTAAAAAGTTTAACCATGAACCATCATAGACCTTACTAAAAAGCCTTGCAATGTTCCATAACAACAAAAATAAAATATTTCCAGGAGTGATATTTTCATGACTTGATTATTTGTGTATTGTGGTCAGTCTTCCTCCATATTATTACAAGATGCAGAATTCAAAATCTGGAAGTGGTTTTCATTTCCCAAAGCTGTATAGGATTCCTGTCCATCTTTATAGTCAGGAGAGGAATCCAGAAGGGTGATTTCAACAGAAGATTCTTCTAGTGCAACACTTGTGTTTAATTTAGCACCTCATATTTCTACCTCTAATCCAGACTTCTGTATCCTCTTTATCCCCCTTAAGTTTAGTTACTGGTATGTTTTGTGCTAAAAGTGTTGCAGTCTGTTGCTGGTTCTTATTCTTTTGGGTAACAACCATTTTTTATATTTTCTTGCGCACGCGCAACATATTGTGGCAGTAGGAGATCAGTTGGAGAAATGCAGAGGTGTGTCAGTTTTGGCTAATACAGGGCATGCTTTAGAAGGTACATCCCTTATTTGCCAGTTAACGAGCATACTAGCAGAATCACAAGTGTTTTTCAGTGCCACCAACTTGAAACAATTTCGCCGTTGCAGTCAGAGCCAAGCTCGTCATGCAGCGGCACTGATGACACGCCTCCGCTACGTGCCATGCCTGGTGTAACAATGGCGGCAGCTCCACCGTCCTCCTCTTGCACTCACTAGAAAGCCAACTTCAGGGGGTGCCCAATCCCCCTGTTGGCATGTGTAAACCCCTACCCCCAAGATTGTGTGGCACACTGGGAGCCCACCCCAGTGTGCTTCCCTGTATTCAGATGCCAACTGTGTCGGCATGTTCCTGCCCCGCCCACCCCCATTATGAGCCACACTGGGAGCCCACTCCCAGTGTGGCAAACATCACAGCCTCAAAATCATGGGGCACACTGGGAGCTCACCCAGTGTGTCCAACATTGTTTCATACACCTAAAAAGAAAAAAAGTCCTCGCTGGTTTTTTTTTGAACCTGAAACAAAGAAAACGGTCCCTTCACTGTCTGTGGGCCCTCTTCCCCAACCTGCACCCACCCTCTGTGCACCCCACCTCCCCACACACACCCCTCACCCCATACTTGCCTCCGGAAGCCCAGCACCGTGATCTTCAGTGGAGCGGGAACACATCTGCACTCTTCAAAGCTGACCTCAAACTGAAGAAATGCTGGTAAGCTGTACTGTATAATGATGTAAATGGGGGATTTTCAACTTAGGTGGATATCTCAGCCATTTTTTTGACTTTTGACTCCAAATTTTCAACATGGAGTTCTTGGGACTCAATCTCATGAAATCAGTCACTGTCATTTCATTATTTGACCCCGAAAAGGTGATTTTGTGGTCACTGCATGGGATCACCTTTCAGGACTGATTAAAAAAACAACAGTGCCTCTGTTCATGAGGTGGACTCCCAAAAAGCCTGTTGTAAATTTGGTGAAAAAATTCCAAAAATATGACTGCTATGAGCGAGCATTGCACAGTTTCCATGCACGCTCTTAACTTCAAGAATTTTTTATATTTTCACTCCAGATTTTCAAAATTGCCATTTTTTTCACACCTCCTTATGAACAGTACAGCTGTCATTTTTCACATCCTGCCCAAAATTTGTTTTTGCACATCTGGCGCTCAATGGCACGGTCGCTGTGGGAAATCAATGTTCAGGACAGATTAAGAAAATCACAATGTTACTGTTCATGAACAGAGGTCCCAAACTGCTTATGTTGAAAATTTGGGGGGAAAATTCCCCCAAAAATTACCATGTTACTAGCATGCGTGTTGCGCAGTTTCCACACATGCTCGTAACTTCGAGAATTTGTAATATTTTTACTTCAGATTTTCAACATTACCATTTTATTACACCTCCTTATGAACAATACAGCTGTCATTTTTCATATCCTGCCCCAAATGTATTTCCATACATCTGGCACACAATGGCGCGGTCGCTGTGGGAAATCAATGTTCGGGACAGATTAAGAAAATCACAGTGACACTGTGCATGAGGCACAGGTCTCAAAATGCCTATGTTGTAAATTTGGTGACAAAATTCCAAAAAATGACTCTGTTACGAGCGTGCATTGTGCAGTTTCTACGCATATGCACACTCGTAACTTCGAGATTTTTTAAATATTTTTACTCCAGATTTTCTACATTACCATTTCTTCACACCTCCTTATGAACAGTACAGTTTTTGTTCATCAGCAGAGGTCTCAAAATGCCTATGTTGAAAATTTGGTTGAAAAAATCCACAAAATAATTGCATTACAGGAATCTGTTGCCCAGTTTCTACGCACGTAGCTTCACCACTTTTTCATATTTTTACTCCAGATTTTCAACATTGCCAATTTTTTACACCTCCTCATTAACTATACAGCTATAATTTTTCACATCCTGCCCGAAATGTGTTTTTGCACCTATGGCACCAAATGGTGCCGTCACTGTGCAAAATCTCCTTTCAACTAACAAACTGATAGTGCCTTTGGGTCATTGGCCATAACGTTTATGCCATTCCACCTCACCCTACCCTGCAGACACACTGACAGGTGTCACTGTGTGCCTTGGGGTTTTCAGCCCTTATGTTCACCCCGTTCCATAAGGAAATAAGCTGAGATGGATGCAGTAAAGCAGAATGGGGTGAATGTTAGGGCCGAAGACCCCAAGGCACACCTTGAGGCCTGTCAGTGGCTGCAGGGTGGGGGTAGTGGTGGTGCAATGATGGGAACATTATGGCCGAAGACCCCAAGCCACACCCCCGATGCCTGTCAGTCTGTACAAGGTGGGGCATTACAGTTGAAAACCCTAATGCCCTGGGTGTTTGTTGGTATTTTCATCCAAATTTTAAACATGGGTTTTTGGGACTTCACCTAATGAACAGTAGCACTATCATTTCATTACTCAGTCCTGAAAGGTGATTTCGTACAGCGAATGTGCCATTCGGTACAACAGCTGTGAAAAGACATTTTGGGCAGGATGTAAAAAATGACATCTGTACTGTTCATGAGGAGGTGTGGAAAAAATGGCAATGCTGAAAATATGAAAAAGTGGCAAAGTTACGAGCATGTGTAGAAATTGCGTGACACAAGTTTGTAATGCAGTCATTTTTTGGAATTTGTTCACCAAATTTTCAACATGGTCTTTTTGGGACCTCCCCTAATGAACAGTGGCACTGTGATTTCATTAATCTGTCCCAAAAGTTGATTTCACACAGTGACTGCACCGTTCTGTGCCACAGGTGCGAAAACATGTTTCAGGCAGGATGCAAAAAATGACAGCTATACTGTTCATAAGGAGGTGTGAAAAAATGGCAGTGTTGGAAATTTGGAGTGAAAATATTAGAAACTGGCGAGATTACGGGTGTCATTACAAACTGTACCCAGCATGCGCTCTATGATCATTCTTTGAGTTTTTCACCAAACTTGCAACATAGGCTTTTTGGGACACCACCTCATGAACAGTGGCACTGTCATTTCGTTAATTGATCTCAAAAGGTGATTCCGCACAGCAACCGCGAAATCATCTTTCAGGACCGAAAAAACGAAATGACAGTGTCAGTGGTCCCATGAACCCCATGTTGAAAATGTGGGGCCAAATCTCCAAAAAATGTCTGAGATATCAACCTAAGTTGAAACCCCCCAATTGATTGCCATTATAGGGCTTACCGTGATTTCTGGTCAGATTTTGAAGAGTGCAGATGTGTTTCTGGTCCACAGAAGATCACAACACCAAACCCCCAGAGGTAGGTATGGGTGAGGGGGGGTGTGGGGAGGTGGGGTACACAGAGGGAGGGTGTGGGTTGGGGAGGGACCGGCAGGAATGACGAGGGACCATTTTCTTTTTTTCCAGGTTAAAAAAAAAATACTTTGTGGGACTGTTTTCTTTTTTACAGGTAAAATGAAAACATATTTTGGCACACTGGGGTGGGCTACCAGTGTGTCAGACTAGTGGGGGGGATCAATTCCGACTTGAGGATTGGGAACTCCAATCTTGGCAGACAATAAGGGGGTGTGGGGTGTGTGTCCAACACCGGGAGTGGACATCCCCGTCAGAAAAACATAAGAAGTACTTTGGCACACTGGGGTGGACTCTCAGTGTGCCACAATAGTGTGGGGGGGCACACTGACATGGGGATTGGGCACCCCATTGTTGGCAAAACATATGTTTGGGCTTGGGAGCACGCCAACATGGGATTGTTCACCCCATGTCGGCTTTGGGGGGAGTGTGTGGTGAACAGCAGGAACCACCAGTTATGCACAGCAGGGCTCATTTATTTCACCAGGAAAGACACACTGAGCAAACGAGTTGCTCGTACGTTCAGCCATGCATATTACTGTGCACTGTAATGTGCATGGCTGAAATCTGTCTGGTTGCTGGGATGGGATGGGTAGAGAGCTACCGCTGCAATGATGAAACTGTCCATGACTGGAGTGGCAGATTTCTTTCAAGTCTGGCGCTCACTTTTAAACTGCCATCATCAGCAGCTTTCTTGTTGATTGGTGGCTGAGGGATGAGCCCTTGAAAGTGTTGATTGGATTGGCCAAACACTGCCACACCTCTGCAATATTTTACTCTCCTCAAAATGTTTCTTTAGTGCTGCACATGCAAGCATACATAATAAATGGCCTAGATAAATAGAATAAACCGATCAAAGCACATAATTTCCTTAGGGGGTCTTGCCTGTGAAGGTGTCAGCGTGGCTCAGTTGGTAGCACATCTGCCTGTGGACCAGAAGGTCATGGATTCTTATCCCACACTGGGATTGGACTTGCACCTAAAACTCTGGCATCTGAGCGGATTATTAGGGGGGTGCTGTACTGCTGGGGTGTGCTGTCCTTTGGATGAGATGTTAAACCAAGGTCCCTTCTACCCATCCTGGTATTGACCTGGTGGGTGTCCAGGTGGAAGTAAAAGAACCCAGGGCACTCTTCACAAAAGAGTAAGGGACATTCCCAGTGTCCTGGCTAACACTCCTCTTCTCATAAACCGGTTCATGCAATTGTCCAGGCTGTGTCTGGGTGTTGATGTGTGATATGGCCACCACTACACATTCAGACACTTCACTGCCAGTCTAGCATTGCTTGTATAGCACTTTGGGATACACTGTGTATGAAAAGTACTATATAAGTGCTGATCCTTCCTCTTCTTCTTGTACTTTTTTGTTTATCAAAACATGCATTTACAAGACACTGAAGGCTCTGGCAGCCATTAAAAGACTTGGGGCAAAGCTTCTAAAACTTCAGGAACTTTAGAGATTTTGCAAGTCCAATTACTGAAGGTTCATTCAATTCCAGAACAAGTTTCTCTGACACATGTACTAACAAAGGAGGAACAGAGAAAGCAAATATTGAAAAAAGAAGCAACCTCTAAACCAGAAAACAGATAGAAAAAAATAGCAAAAGGCTTAACGCTTATAAGTAACCAATCTTCTATAGGACTACTTGCAGTCAGGAAAAAAACTTTCATACTCTCGCCAATCAGTAGCACAATTGCAGTGTATTTTAATGGGTTATACTACAAATGGACCCCTCTGTAATAAGAAATAATTTAAATCAGTTAAGAATGAGAAATTGCTAAAATATGACTTTTTATTATATTACTTTTATGCAGCTAAAATAGTTTAAATAAAAGTGTACTTAAAGAGCTTCTGACGTGAAATGCAACAATGTAGAATTTGAATAAGCATACCCACAGTAAATCTCACACCAAAAACTAGATTTCTACGTTACTTCGTTTTAAAGTTATGAGCTATTTTGTGACCCTGCTTGCACTACCTGTTCAAAACAGCCTGTGTCAGTGAAGAGCTGGTGCTGATGTCATCTCAGGACCTCACAGTCTAGTATTCCCTGTCAGCAAGCTTATAGGACCTGTTTCTCCAAAGTTTTAAAGATCATGTGAGAGGGTTCTATAATAAAAAATATTACACAAATTTGCAAGTCCCAACTTGGGGAAAACAAACTATTACATCTATTGATTTTATGTCATCTTTATATTCAGAAAAGAAATCTGTACTTAGGTAGTGTATTATCAACTTTAGACATGGAACTGAAATATCAAGTGAAGGCATTATTGAAATCCAGAAATACTGAGATATTAGAAAGTGTTGCATTGTTCTGTAAAAAGAAATAACATAAGAAACTGCATATTATAAATAAGGAATAGGTTACTATAAGGGTGACGCTGATAATTCTTACTAAATCTTAGATGTAGAGACATGTGCAATAGTTTAATAATTACTGAGTAGCGCTTTTTCCCGTAGGGAAACACAGTTATAATTACACGTGAGATTTACCTCAGAGCAGCCATGCGTCGTCGCCAGTCTCTGATGTTCATGTTCCCTTGAGCAATCCCAAGCACATTTCATGGTCCCTCATATTTGGTGGTAATTTACTTTTTTATTTTTAAAAAAATTAACTCTCGTTCTTGACTGACCCAGAGAAACTTAAGCAAAATAAAAGTAAAACCCACGCCATGTTTCCCCATCAGCATGCGATCGCAGCCAAGTCCATGCCACTGACTGTCCCTGCCTATTGAAGTTGGGAAGGATGCTGCAACCGCCACTTGGTGGTAAGTTTATCTTTTTTAAAAAAAATCAATGTTTCTGTACATTTTTGAATGAAAATATCCACTTCCTTTTGGCCCCAACAAGTGCAGCAGTGTAACTAGGAAGACCGCGGACCGCGCAGAATCCAGACTGGAACATGGCTTTTTAAACACCAATCTGTTAGCTCATTTTATATTTTATAATTGCTGAGGCAAAAAATTACTCCAGCAATTATAAAAATAAAATATGTGGTAATGATGTAAACTCGATTTACACTACTCATTGTGGGATGCTTTTATAAACCCCTTGGCTTCGCCGGGGTTTATGTAGCATCCTACAATGAGGGTGTGTGTAAAATCGAGTTTTACACACACCACCCCATATTTTATTCTCTATATTATAAACATCTGAATGAGTTTTCTGGTAAAAATATCAATTTTTATTGCACTACTTAATTTCCCTGTATATTTATTGGTAATTCTACCTCTATGGATTTTAACAATGTAGAATGTTATATGTATATTTATGTACACTAAAGAAATAAAAAATCATACATACCCCTATAATGCAAAGGCTTTTTGGTGTGATCCATTTCTCAAGGGTTGCTGGATGCTGAGTCAGCATGTCTCAAGGCTGCTGAAGCCATTTGGAGTGCTACTCTACTGTGCCTCTTAACAGGCACAGTAGAGTAGCACACCAAATGGCTTCAGCAGCCTTGAGGCAATGTCTGTACCCTTAGTCCCACATGGTACTGCCCTCCCATGTGCTCAAGGTGACACCACTAGTACTGCACATGCCCACCAATGTGGGCGATGCCCCCCCAGACTGCAATAGCACAGCTGTAAAAGCCCTCATGGGCTATCAGAGCACCCCCCGTCCCAGCCACAATGCCATTCCCTGCACCCCAAACCCAAAATGCCATCCTTTGGAACAGTACTTGACTGTCCCCACAAAGTCTCAAAGATCCCTGGTGCTCCAGTGGTCCCTCACCCCCCACTCGATAGTTGCAGCCCACCACGGCCCCCCCATACCTCGCTGGCGACTGGCACAGCCCACCACTCACCACCATGGCCAGCTGCCAACAGAGCACTGCATAGTGCCAGCTTCCAACAGAGCATTGCATAGAGCATGAACAGTTGATGTGTGTGCTCAAAGAATGACAGCTGCTGTCATTCTCTGATCACGATATTAGCTGTAGGCACCTATGCAATGCTCTGTTGGTGGCTGGCTGTTGTGGTGAGTGGTGGTCTGTGCCAGTCACCAGTGGGGTATGGGTGGGGGGCATGGAGGGCTGCAACTGTCGAGTGGAGGTGGGGGCATGCAAGGATTTGAGCATCTGTCTCCAGCCTTTCCTGCAACTTGCAGCATTTGGGGTCATTGCACCAGCTGTGTGACCCATGTTGCAAGTCGCAGGATGCAGACCCCTGGACCCGCTCCGATACTGAATCAGGTGCAGGGTCCAGATTGCAGGGATGGTTGGAGCAAGCTGCCATTGTTGCAACTTGTGGCCGACCATTGTGAATCTGGCCCTTAGTTTTTGGTATGAGATTTACTGGAGGTATGCTTATTCTAATTCTGCAATGTAGCTCGTTTGGCCAGATGGTGTCAGTTGCTCTTTAAATTACAATCTCTGTACTCCACAGATTCATGCTGTGCAATCTGCTTTTAGGAACCAGTTGGTGTCTGGCATAACTGTCAGCAGTCAGAGCCAACAGAAATTGATAGGGTTGCAGGGTCACATGGTTAAAAGTCTGTGAAATTTAAATACAAAAATAACAATCAAACTGTTGTTGCTTTTAAATATTAAAAAAGAAAAAAAGGAAAAATGATGATAGAGAGCCGCAATCACACTTGACTAAACACCATGCTCCAAAAGCAGGAGGACAACGAACACATTTCTGAGTGGAACAGGCTTAAGATCTATTCTCACAAAACCTCAGATATAGAAACATAGACTTTGACGGCAGATAAGGACCGCTAGACCCATCTAGTCTGCCCATTTCCCTACCTACAGGATAGGCCGCAGATCCTAGTTAACCAACAGCCTATATCTTCCTGCCCCCCACAAGAATTGCCTTATGTCTGTCCCATGCATTCTTGAATTCTCCTACAGTTTTAGACCCCACAACTTCCTCAGGAAGGCTGTTCCATGCATCCACTACCCTCTCTGTGAAATAATACTTCCTCACATTGCCCTCTGAACCGCCTCCTTCTATCTTTAAATTGTGTCCCCTTGTTCTTGCAAGTCTCTTTTCTGAAAGATGCTACCTCTTGGATTTTGTTGATTCCTTTGAGGTACTTGAAAGTTTCTATCATATCCCCCTCTCCTTCTTTCCTCAAGGGTATACATATTAAGCTCCTTTAGTCTCTCCTCATACAGCTTGTCTTGCAGACCCTGCACCATTTTAGTTGCCCTCCTCTGACTGCCTCTATCCTGTCTATGTCCTTGTGGAGATGGGGTCTCCAGAACTGGACACAGTATTCCAGATGGGGTCTCACCAACTGTCTGTACAGAGGGATAACAACTTCCTGTTTTCTGCTGCTGATGCCTCTCCCTATACATCCCAGTATACTCCCTGCCCTCCCTACTGCCTTCTCACATTGCTTGCTAACCTTAAGGTCATCTGATATGATTACCCCCAGGTCCCTTTCCTGTTTTGTTGTTGTTACTACCTCCCCACCCATTGTGTATTCTTTCCCTGGGTTCTTGTTTCCCAGGTGCATTATTTTGCACTTTTTTGCATTGAATCCTAGCTGCCAAACGTCTGACCATTTCTCCAACCTTGCCAAGTCCCTTTTCATCCTTTCCATGCTGCCTTGTGTATCAACCCTGTTGCAGATCTTTGTGTCATCTGCAAAAAGGCATACTTTTCCTTCCAGTCCCTCTGCAATGTCACTGATGAAGACATTAAAAAGGACTGGACCCAATACTGAACCCTGCGGTACCCCACTAGTAACCGCCCTTTCTTCAGAGTGGACTCCATTTACAATTACCTTCTGTGTCCTGTTGTCCAGCCAATGTTACCCAGGCTACCACCCTGGGACCCACTCCCAGGCTGGTTAATTTGACTAATAATCTTTTGTGTGGGACTGTGTCAAATGCCTTGCTAAAGTCTAGGTAGGCCATGTCCACAGCCCCTCCCTGGTCTACTACTTTGGTCACCCAGTCAAAGAAATCTATTAGATTCGTCTGACATGACCTTCCCGCTGAGAACCCATGCTGCCATCCAATCCATAGGGGCACAGGATCCAAGACAGCATGGGTTTACAAAAGGAAGGTCCTGTCAAACTAATCTCATAGATTTCTTTGACTGGGTAACCAGAGTGGTGGACCAAGGGGGAGCAGTTGATGTCGCCTACCTTGACTTCAGCAAAGCTTTTGACACTGTTCCACATAAAAGATTGATAAATAAGCTGGGTAGGCTCGGGGTGGGTCAGAAGTTGGTCAACTGGGTGGCAAACTGGTTGACTGGCAGAAAACAGAGAGTGGTGGTAAATGGTATATAGTCAGAAGAGATGCAAGTCACAAGTGGTACCTTAGGGATCAGTTCTGGAGCCAGTCCTATTCAACATCTTCATTAGTGACCTTGCAGATGGACTAGAGGGTAAGGCTTGTCTGTTTGCAGATGACACCAAGATCTGCAACAGAGTAGATGATCCAGATGGGGTGGGCAGAATGAGAAGAGATCTGGATAAACTAGCAGAATGGTCAGAAGAGTGGCAACTGGGATTTAATGCAAAGAAGTGCAAAATCATGCACATAGGGAAGAGAAACCCTGAAGCCACTTATAGGCTGGGAGGGGACTTGCTAGCAGTCACAAAGGAAGAAAGAGACTTGGGCATCATCATCACTGATGACCTAAAATCATCCAAGCAGACCTCTAAAGCAGTAGGTAAGGCTAGGGGGGTGTTAGGGTGTATTAGTAGGGGTATCACAAGTCGTAAGAGGGAGGTAATAATCCCTCTGTACAAGACATTGGTTAGGCCCCATCTGAGTACTACTGCAGTATTGGAGGCCACACCTTCACAAGGACATTAACTAAATTGAGGCAGTCCAGAGAAGGGCAACAAAATGGTGCAGGGACTGCATCAGAAGACATATGAGGACAGATTAACGGAGCTCAATATGTATACCCTTGAGCAAAGGAGGAGAGAGGTGATATGATCGAGGTATTCAAACACCTTAAGGGCATAAACAAGGTGAAAGAGTCTAACATGTTTAAATATAAGAAAAATAGCAGGACAAGAGGACACAGCATGAGACTAGAGGAGGCCGATATAAGGGGAATGTGAGGAAATTCTTTTTCACAGAAAGGGTGGTAGATGCATGGAATGGCTTACCACAAGTAGTGGTGGCTATGAATACAGTGCAGGGCTTCAAACAGGCATGGGATAGGCATAAGGGAGCAATACAAATGACTATGAATAGATAGGTCACTGACAGAGCAAAGGCCGATGGCACATTTATAAGGTAGAAAAAGAAATGGGCAGACTGGATGGGCCTTGCGGTCCTTATCTGCCGTCAACTTCTATGTTTCTATGCCTTGGATCCTGTGCTCCACTGACCTCTAGGTACTCAACTATTCTTTCCTTCAGAAGTGACTCCATCACTTTCCCTACCACAGAGGTCAGACTGACAGGTCTGTAGTTTCCTGCCTCTGTCTTGGTCCCACTTTTGTGAAGGGGAATCACATCCACCTTCCTCCAGTCCTCGGGTACCACACCATCCTCCCATGATTTATTAAAAGAGTAGCCAGTGGTTTCACTAGTTCCTTCCTTAATTCTTTTAGAATTCGGGTTGAATTCCATCAGACCCATTGCTTTGTCCACCTTCAGTTTTAGGAGTTCTGCAGAACCCTTTCTTCTGTGAAAGGACTGGGATCGACCCTATGAAGAGTGCTTCTGTTAATTGGATTAGGCACTTCTCTCCTCTTTTGTGAATACTGAGCTGAAATATTCATTCAGTATTCCTGCTTTTCACTGTCCCCTCTGCCCACCCGCTCATTCTATTCAGCCTCACTATCCCTCCCTTTGTCTTTCTACGCCGCTGATGTACCTATAAAAGGTTTTATCCCTTCTTAACTGAGTTGGCTATCTTTTCCTAGTTTGGGCCTTTGCTATTCTGACTTCCCTCCTGCTTCTTTCTGCCTTAACTGGTACAGCTCTCTGTCCTGCTCCTTCTGTGTTTCTTATACTTCCGAATGCTATCTTTTCTTCCTGACTTTCACAGCCACCTCTTGAGAACCATAGTGGCTTTTTCTTTGTTTTGATTTGTTTATTTGCTTCACACAAGGCTTGTTGCCTCTGTGATGGCAGTTTTGATAATTCCCCATTGTTGCTCCACCTCCTTCTAGCCTGTTTACTAGTGCTTTTCTGAGGCACTCTCCCATCTTGCCAAAGTCAGCCCTCCTAAAGTCCAGTACCCTCACTTTTGTATGGCTTGACTCTGTAGCTGAGTTTAACATGAACCACACTGTCTGATGGTCACTTGTCCCCAGATGGCAACCCACTTCTAGATCTGAGATCCTCTCACTGCCCCGTTTGAGAGTACGAGGTCTAAGATTGCTCCCTCACGAGTGGGTTCCAAAACTAGCTGTCTAATGCCTGCCACCTGTAGGGCATCAAGAATGGCCCTGCTTTGGATGTGGCTGCAGCAAATGTGCTCCAGTTAACATCCGGCATATTCAGGTCTCCCATCAACAGTATCTCCCTTTCTGCCATTCTAAGAATGCTTCCATCATATCCTTGTCCATTCCTTCCCCTGACATGGGAGTCTGTACACAACCCCTGTGCGGATTGTGGTGCCCTTCCAGTCTCCAAGGTGACCCACAGTGCCTCTCTCCTCCCTGTTTACTCTTTTGTTCAGTTGCTTTTATCCCTTCCTTTACATAGAGAGCTACTCCTCCCTCTTCTCCCCTGCCTGTCTCTCCTGTAAGTTATGTACCTGGTATGTTAACATCCCAGTCATGGTTCTCTGTGTACCATGTTTCTGTGACTCTACGATATCCAGGCATCCCTCTTCCATTAAGGCCACCAGTTCAGGGAGCTTGTTGCCCAGACTACGGCATTGGTACTCATTACCTCCATTTCCTGATGGTCTTACACCCTTTTGCCCCATCCCTGTCCTTCTTGCCTTTGTCACTTTCTCCATTTACCCCTGCCCTTCTCCCATCGACACCTCCATGTTGGTGTTTGCCACACTTACTACCGTGATTTTTGGGGGCTAGGATTTTCCTGCTCCTTCCAGTGCTCTCCCTTGGATAGTTTAAAAGCTTGCCAATGAAGCATTTAAACCTATCACCTAGGATCCTGGTTCCTCCCGGACAGATGCAGCCCATCATGCCAGTATAGGCTTGCATCACTCCAGGTGGACCCCAGTCCCCAATGAAGCCAAACCCTGAGCTCCACACCAGTTTTTCAACCACTGATTGAATCCCATGGTGCGGAACACCCTAGCTCTCCTATGCCATAGATGGGTAGCACCTCCGAGAAGGTTACCGTGCCTGCTACTTGACTAAGGCCCCTCCCCAATTCCACAAACTCTTCCTGCACTTCTCTAATCCCTTTCTTAGCTAGGTCATTTGTCCCTAGGTGGACAATGACATCCAGCTCCTCCCTGTGCAGCTACTCCAGCAATCCTGAGGATTCGCTCCCTGTCCCTCCAAGCCATGGCGCCAGGCAGGCACCTTACCTCTCTCTCCCCTTCCTTGCCCAGTTCTACCTTCCTAACAATGGAGTCCCCCACCAGGAGTTGTTTCCTTCCCCTGCAGGGTCCCCTGCCACCCTCCTGTGGGTCTCCTTTGTGGAGGTTCCCAGCATCCTCCTTGGCCTCCACTGTAGGTGCCTCCATAGAGGAACCACACTTTGCCAGAATGGCATAGGAATTGTGGAGAGGTACAACTGGAGGGATGTGCCTCTGTTCCACCACCCTCACCCTCCCTGAGCCCACTGTGGTCCAACCGCCTCCTCTTTCTTGGCAACCTCTGAGGCAACGGGCAGTGGCACTGGTGGTCCCTGGATGGAAGAGGAGGTCCCACAAATCCTAGCCAACCTCAGCCTGGAGATGAGCAACCTCCTCCCTCAGCCCAGAGAGGTGCCTGCAGATGGGACAACACCGCATCCTCCAGAACATCTCCCGGAAGACTGCTGCCCACAGCCACTGCACTGCACCACTCCAATCATGTCTTATTTCTGGCCCCTTAACTGTTTGCAATCCTTACTCTTTCCTCTGTTTTTTTTTCTCTCCTTACTTTCTGCCTGTGTGCCCTTTAAGCTCCTGATTGTCCTGTTCTGAGACAAGAATATCCTATATTTCTCAGTAGACCACTTACTTGTTCAGAGGCAGACCTCCAGCAGCTAGAGGGGCCGGAGAGCTACTCTTGCCCTTCTAGGATGGTGGGTCCTGAGGAGTTCTAGGATCACTCACTTCCTGCCCCTAAACAGAAGTTCCTGTTGTCAGTCAAACCTGTGCCTATAAAAATAGAACTAGCTTTGGGTAGGGGTGGAGGGAGGAAGGAGGGCAATATAGTCCCAGTAGAGAAGTTCAGTCACACAGTAGTCCTTTCTCCTGGTATCTTCTGCCAAGCTATTAGCAGAATCTTTCTAAGGCAGTCTTTAAATGTAGCTTCCTTCTAGCTAAGCCACTCCCCCTACTTACCAGATCTTTCTACAAGTAATTTAAACCTCACAGCAGTTAAGTCCTTTCAGTCACCTGAGATTTACACCTAGATGACTTTTCAGTTACCCATTCAGTTCAGTTAACCCAAACACACACTTTTTTTTTGTTTTGTTTTGTATGTTAGTTTTTTACCCTAAATTAAAGGTCCAAATACAAAAGTTCTTCTACTTTAGTCCCAGCAGAGAAGTTCAGTCACACAGCAGTCCTTTCTCCTGGTATCTTCTGCCAAGCTATTAGCAGAAACTTTCTATGAGCTCCCATGAAAGCTGTTAAGTCTTTTAAAGTCTTTGCCAAATCTCTGCTAAGCCACAAAGTCCTGGCATATAGGCTGACAAGCTGCAAATATCCTGTAAACCAAGTATAGTCACAGTCACTGGATCCTGCTCCTCAGACTCCTCGGGCCACTCCATTCACTCTGTTCACTCCACTCACTCTGAGATCGCTCAGGTCCCATTGAGCTCCAGTTCAAGTCCCACTGCTCCGCTGTCCTGTGGCGTGTCTGTCCTTTGACCGGGTCTCAGTCATGGGCCTGACTTCAGGTGCCTAACAGCCACACAGCTCTTCACTCCAGGACCTCCAAACTAGGCAGAAACAAAAAGAACCAGTGCTCTGCTAAGTGCAGTAACTCTAGACAATATGGAGCCACAATATAAAGAGACTGAGAGAAAAACCCTTAGGGTAAATGTGTACCGCTATAGAAAAGAAACAAAGCATATATCTCATCAATGATATAACTTCCTCCGTTTTCAGTATCTCAGCTAAGGACATAAAGTAGTACGATGGGCAGGTAGCTTGCAATAGGGGAGGCAGTAGAGAGTTGTGGTTAATGGGGGCCAAGTCAGAAGAGAGGGAGGCCATGAGTGGAGTGCAACAGGGGTCTTTCCTGGATCTGGTCCTCTTCAATAAGTTTATTAGTGACATTGGAGAAGGAATCTGGGGCAGGCTGTATCTCTTCACAGATGACACTAAGCTCTGTGGAACAGTGGATAGTGTCAAGGGAATCGGAAATGCAGAGTGACCTGCAAAGATCAGAGAGGTAGTCTAAGGTTTGGCAGTTGAAATTCAATGCCAAAAAGTGCAAAATGATGCACCTAGAGAACATGGACCCCAGGACAGAACACTGGATGGGTGGGATAAGACTTAACACTATGGCTGAGCAATGGGACCTAAGAGTTATTATTAGGGACCCCCTCAAACAATGAAGCCAGTGCAGCAAGACCTAAAGTAAAGAAAACAGGATGTGGGATGTTTTGGGAGGGGTATTGACAGCAGACGAAAGGAGGAAACACTACCTCTTTATAAATCTTTTGTGAGCCCACACCTGGAGTAATGTGCACAGTTCTGGAGTTCTCACTTTAGGAAAGATAAGGACAGGCTGGAGATGGTGCAGTGAAGGGAGGCAACGATGATAGACCAGATGGAACAGGGGAGATATGATAGAGACCTTCAAATTCCTGAAAGGAATAAACAAGAGGGACTTATGGGAATAATTTAGCATGAGTAATGGGTCAAAGTCATGGGGACATGAGTGGAAACTGACAGAAGGGTGATTCAAGAGGAATACTGGAAAGTTTTTTTTTTGTGTGTGTTTTTTTTTTTTTTCACAGAACAGGTTGTGGAACTGTGGAACAGTCTACCAGCTGAGGTGGTGATCAGTGATCACCAAAACCATTGATGGTTTCAAGCATGGTTGGGAAAGAGTGAATGGTACAGTGGTTACTCAGGGTGACAGTATAATGGAGGGGTATAGAGGAGTGGATAGGGAGGGCTAGAACCCTGTATGGACAACAGGTCCCAAGGTTAGATAGGGAACCGTAGGCAGGCTAGATAGACCACCTGTCTTTTTCTGCCATTATTGTCTATGTTTCTGTGTTTTAAATGGGTTGGGGAGGGCATCTGTGGGGGAGCTCACTTAACAGCTTATGGTTCTCTCAGGAAAGGTTGGAACACATCAACCTATTGGAACCGAGTGAAGTGTTTTTGTCCCTCAAACCATTTTATCTTTCAGATTCAGAACAAAGTGCTGCAAGTTAGAACAGACAAGACAACTACAACATTCTACATTCACAAACAATGAGGTTCCAGATCTTTAAACTTATGCCAAGAGAGTTTGAAAATGTGAAATGTTGCACTCAAATTTCAGTTTCAGATTGCAGCACCATACCCAGCAAGGAAACTGAATGTATTGGCAGATTCACAGAGCAGAAAGGGTCACAAGACTCATGAACATAACTGGTTTCTAGTTAAGGAGATACTGTAATGGACTTTGTATTTCTACAGTGGAGTACTTCAGAGAGTGACCTATTTGCATACTGGGAGAAAAAAGCTGGACCTGCTCTGTTGCAAGGTGCTGCCAGAGTGGGGGGTGGGGCAAAGAGACCATTAAGAATTTTTTAGCTCAAACAAGTGCATTTACATTTAGAAAGATAGCGGCCGGCCATGGACGCGGGGAGGTTGTGCATGTCGCCTATCATGGGGTTTTATTTTTTGTAATGATTTACCCAAATACCTGAATACCAAGTATTTTTTCCTGAATATTTGAGAAAAGATATTCGCACATCTCTAATTGCAGGCATAATTTTAATAGCCCTTGACTGGGCCAGACAGCCCTGGCATCTCCTGCTTCTCTGTGTTTCCATCAAGAAGCTGCTATCTTTTCCCCTAGGACAGGACCTTCTGACTCTTTATTTTAAGTCTTTGGTAACTGGGTTAGGCCCACTAGGCACAAGTGCCTGTCTTCAGGGGCAACCTGGGAGCACTGGGTGGTTAAGTGACTTGCTCAGAGTCACACAGTATGCAAGTAGAGATAGTGAGAATCAAACCCAGGTCTGATCTGCTGGATGTATCAAGCTTGTTCACAGCACTTTACTCTAACCTTTAGGCTATACTGCCAGCCCTCTGGATCAGTGGAGAGTTTGCCATCCAGAACTCAAGGCCCTTCATATGAAAGCTTCATGCTGGATTTGCAGGACTAACCCGAGTGTGTGCAGGTGTTGGAAGTTTTGAAAGTGTCCAGAAAACCAACAAATAGAAAAATCTACTTTTTAAAATGGTGGTGTTTTTCTGTTTGGTGAGAAAACTAAAATATTTCTCCAAGTTAATTAGTTGTTTCAGACATTCTTGATTACTTATTATATTTTTACAAGGTGGAAGGACCTGACGGGAGGAAGCTCCCCCAGTGCAGGAGGCAGGAGGAAAGGGGTGAAGACAAGGCAGAGGACAAGAGGGATGTAAACCAAGGATGTAAAAAGGGAGGAGTAAAAGGGACAAGAAACGGAGAAGGTAACGAGGGAAGAAGGGGGTCAGGGGAGCTTCAGGGAGCAGCACGGGCAGAAGGGGAAGAGGGGTTGCAGGCAGGGAGAGATCAAGGTATGGAAAACTATGTGCATCAATTTGAGGAGTCTGGGAAATACATTTCTGGATCTGGAAGTCATCACGGAGGAGGTTAGATTGGATTTGGTGGCCATGACTGAGTCATGGTGCTCTGAAAATCATGACCAGGACATGGCCATATCAGGTTAGTCTCATTCAGGATAGATAGGGAGGGGAGGAGGGGTTGTTGTGAGGGAGGGAATCAAGGCTATGGAAATACAGGGGACCATACCTCTCAACCTTTTGTCCACCAAATGTGGAACATTGCCTCTCAAAATGTGGAACAAATGAGCAAAATGTGGAGCACTTAATCAAATCTTTACCTAGGAAGCTCAGAACACTGTTAAAATGTTTACATTTATGTTCAGAAAGTCTGTTATTACTTGAATAATATAATTGTTGTATCATTTACTATAGATCTTTGCTTTAAAATGTTGATACTGAATGTGGGACATGCCCTCACAATGTGGAACAGGGAGCTTTTGTGAAGTAAAATGAGGAACGTTCCTCATAATGTGGTACAGTTGAGAGGTATGCAGGGGACCCAGGAGGAAAAGTAAGGGCTGGAGGTGCTGTGGGTCACTCTGGGGACAGGAGCCGGGGCCACTATCTATACAGGGTCTGTATACAGACCTCCAGCACGGGGAGAGGAGCTGGATAAGGCACTAAGGGAAGCCATCATCAGAATAGCAAAAATGTGGGCGGTACTGCTAGGTGGTGATGTCAGTCTGCCAAATGTGGTTTGGAACCTTCCAGCTGCAGCTTCAGCAAGGAGCAGGGTCATCCTGGCCTCTCTGCATGGGGCATTTCTCAGGCAACTAGTCAGCAAACCCACTAGGGATGGGGTAGTGCTGGACCTGGTGCTTACTAACAGGATGGAATTGCAGATATCATGGTGGACAGTCCCCTGGGGCTAGTAATAGCTGTACATTATGGTTCTACATTTAGACAGGCACAGAGGCATACCACATAAAGATGAGGGTTCAGAACTTTAGGAGGACTGATTTTAAGGGAATGGAGGACTGCCTCAGAAACTACCTAGTAGGGGAGGATTTCCATGCAAGGCAGACGAACAGTAGGGAATTATGAGGGAGGACATAATTACAACCAGCCCCTGTGTAAAAAAAGTTAGCAAAAGCAAAAGGTTATGGTACTCTAGGGAGGTGGTCATGGCGATAAAATAGAAAGGGTGGCTTTCAGTTGGTACAAAGAAATGCAGAGGGACAAGGACAGGGAAGTGTACCAAGTAAAACAGAGGGAAGCAGAATAGGCAGTGAGGAGAGCAAAGATGCCAACAGAGGAAAGAATAGCCAAGGGAGTAGTTAACAGGAATAGGATTTTCTTCGGGTACAATACATAAGTGAGAAGGGGAAAGTAAGTGGAGGGATAGTGAGGATAAGAAGTGCAGTGGGGGGGAGGGTACTGCACAGAAGAGGATCGAGAAAAAGCAGACATCCTAAACAGGTACTTCTGCTTGGTCTTCACAATAAGGGGGTGGGATGAACCACCATGAAGCAGCAGGAATAAGGGGGGGAGGTGGACGAGTCCATTTTGAGAGGAAAGAGTCCTGAAGGGGCTTGCAGATCTGAAAGTGGACAAGCCCGTGGGACCAGACAAGACATACCCAAGGGTACTAAAGGAACTCAGCGAGGTGCTTGCTACGTGGCTGATAGCCTTATTCAGCAGGTCACTGGAAACAGGTGTGGTTCCAGAGGACTGCAGCAGAGCATAAATGGTCCTGCTCCACAAGAGCAGCAGCAGGGAGGAGACTAGAGGCCAGTCAGCCTAATCAGTGGTGGGGAAATTAATGGAAACCCTGTTAAAGGAAAGGTTAGTAGAATGTCTAGAAGAACAAAGGCAGCATAGACTCACAGATGGGATTCTCTATAAGATAGGAGAGTGAGAGGAGACATGATAGAGATCTACCGTACAAGTACCTCATGGGGGTGAACAAGGTACAGGAGAGGAGTCTCTTTCAAATGAGAAAGAGCACCAGGACCAGAGGGCATGCAATGAAGCTGGGGGGGGTGGTGCGGTTGAGAGATGTGAGCAAGTACTGCTTCTCTGAAAGAGTGGTGGACACCTGGAACAGACTGCCAGTAGAAGTGGTGGAGGCAAAAACAGTGTGGGTCTTCAAGCATGCATGGGACAGACATAGGGGAATATTAGTAAACAGGCAGGGAGGAGGGAGGGACACAGAAAACCGTGTAGGGTCTGCCGACACAGACTAGGCAAGGAACATCTGGGCAGACTGGATGTGCCTAGCAATCCTTTTCTACCAACAAATTATTTTGCTATTAAGGGGGAAGGTTTTCAATCATCTGTTATGGTGCTCCTTTCTGCAGTGTTAGCTTACAGATGTAAACAGGGTGAGAAGTCTGCAGCATCTAACCACATTTTCAGAAAGTTTTTAAAATGTCTTAAAGAGGGACTCTGGCCAAATGTGCTACATTTCAGAATTATAGTCCACATATTCTCCCAATAAGCCTCAAAATAAAAATTAGATCTCTAAGTTGCTTCACTTAAAAGTTACAAACCATTTTGTAACTGATTTCACACCCTGTTCAAAAAAGTCCATTTCAGCGAAGAGCTACTGATGACGTCTTAACCAGAACTCATAAAAAACACAGAAACTTAGAAGTTAATGGCAGATAAGCATTGCTTGGCCCAACTAGTCTACCCATTTCTCCCTACCTACACTATTACCACAGATTGTGCCTGATCTGCAGCTCTTTCTCCCTCCCCCCTCTTCCTTTCCACTGTGATTCCCTTGTGCTTATCCCATGCATTCTAGAACCCCACCACTGTTTTCGCCCCCACCACCTCTACTGGAAGGCTGTTCCATGAATCCACCACTCTTTCTGTAAAGATGTGCTTCCTCATGTCTCTCCTCAATCTACCCCATCCAGCTTCATAGCATGTCCCCTTGTTCCTGAGCACCTTTTTTTCTGAAAAATACTTTTCCTCCTGTACCTTATTTACCTCTGGGAGATATTTAAAGGTCAATATCATATCCCCCCTCTGCCTCCTCTGTTCCAGGATGTATATATTGAGGTCCTTTAGCCTCTCCTCATAGAACTTTTGATACAGATCCTGCACCATTTCAGTTGCCTTCCTCTGGACCGTCTCCACTCTGTCTAGGTCCTTCCAGAGATGTTGTCTCCAGAACTGGGAACAATACTGTAGATGGGATCTTACCAGTGATCTATACAGATGCAACGCCACCTCTGTCTTTCTGCTAGCTAGTGTTACCCCTCTCTATGCCTCCCAGCATCACTGCCCAGTCTTCCCTGTCAGCAGCTTTATAGGACTACTTCTCCAAAGTTTAAGAAACTGTAATTATTGTAACAATTTGAAAACAAAACTGACCGGATTGGGAGCAGTGTATGCTTTTCAGAATGCTCAGATGCATCATACAGTATTTAGAATGTGGCAGGGAGGTGGTTTTGAAATGTAGTGCTGGACATAGCTGTAGAATGTCAAGGTTGTGCGCAATTTCAGAATTTTGGAAGGTGGGCACGCATCTCGGAATGTGACAAGGGTGCACAATCTCAAAATGTGGTGGGGACAGGCAGTCTTAGGTGGCTTCCAGGGACACACATCTAGGAATTTGGCTGGACTGACAATTTCAGATTATAGTGGGGGATGCACAATGTCAGAATGTGACAGAACATATCATTTTATTCTGCAGTTGCTTGCCTGTGCAAAACTCCAGAATTGTGTGCATCCACCACATTTCAAAATTGCACTCCCCACCACATTTCAAAGGTGTATCAATGTCACATTCTGAAATTGGGTCATCACCGCATTCCAAAAATGGTGTCACTATCACATCCCAAAATTTTGCATCCCTGCCACATTACAAAATTTCATGTCCACACCATCTTATGGCATTCTGTTATCCCCACTACATTCCAACATTGTGCATCACCACCATATTCTAAATGGTCCAGTCACATTGCGACATTGTTCATCTCTGCTACATTCTGAAATTGTGAGTCAACACCACAATCCCAAATTATACATCCCTGCCACATTCTAAATTATTGTGTCCCATCCACATTCCAAAATTGTGCATCCCTGCCACTTTCTTACACTGTGTCACGATTACATTCCAAAATTGTGAATTCCCCATCACCTTCAGAAAATGCTCCTCCTCGCCACATTCCAAAATTATGCCTCCCTGCCACATTTCTGAAATTGCATTTCCTAGCCACATCCCAAAACTGGGCATTCCCACTGCATTCTAGAATTATGTCTCCCAGCCACATTCTGAAATTGTACCTTTCTACCGCATTCCAAATCTCCGTCTCACTACCATATTCTAAAATTGTCCATCCTTGTCATATTCCAAAATGTGCATATCCACCATGTTCCAAAACTGTGCACCCCAATGACATTCTGAAAATGAGTGTCCCTGCCACATTCTGAAATTGCATGTCCAAGCTACATTCCAATAACGCATCCTTGTTCCAAAATTGTGCATCCCCTTCACATTCTGAAAATGTTTTTCCCTGCCATGCTCTAAAATTACTTATCCCACCACATTCCAAAAATGTGCATCACTGCCACAGTCTGAAATTGCATGGTACAGCTACATTCTGAAACTGTGCATCCTTGCAACATTCGGAGATTCTGTGTTTGTACCACACTGTGAAACTACATGTTGCCACCACCATCGGAAATCAAGCATCCCCACCACATTCTGAAATTCTGCACCACCAATATATGCCAAAAAAATCCACAAATATGTCTCCCGCATTTCAAAACTGCGTACCTCTGCCACATTCTAAAAATTTTTGAAACCTCCACATTCTTAATTTCAGTGTTCCTGTCACACTGCAAAATTGTGTGTCCCAGGTACTTTCTGATACTGTGTCATTGCTGCATTCCAAGATTGCAAGCTGGTGGCACTCTGAAAACTTATCCCTGCAGTTTTCTAAAAATTGCTCACAACCATGGCATTCTAAGGCTATGCTTGCCACAGCATTCCAACCCCCATCCCATTAAGTACCTTGTATCTGCACATTCTGGAAATGCATGCCCTGTACCAGCCCAGTGTTGGCTTTCCTGTTTCAAATGTTTACTGCACCTGCAGCTTCTGTGACATGGGGGCAATAAGTCCTATAAGGTTGCTGGCTGGGAAGACTAAGCTGAGAGTTCTGGTTATGACATCATCTGTAGCTCTTCACTGAAACTGGCTTTTATGAAGCAGTGTTTTTAGGGTTACAAAATGGCTCGTAACTTTTAAACAAAGTGACTTAGAGATCTCATTCTTTGCACAAAGCTAACTGTGGAAGTCAGATGTGCTAATCTTCATTCTGAATTTATTGATGCTAGAAAGTTTTGTTGGACTCCCTCTTTAACAATCTCTTCTTTGTCCCCCAGGTTTTGAAGTTCTTTCTTTCACAGTTCATACAGGAACCTAATTAATCCTTGGGTTCATATGACTAAAAATTCCTTACTTGGAAGGTTCTCTTTAATTGCTGTTACTCAGCTAGACTGGTAATCAAGCTTCAAGTTCTTTCCATTCTCCTTGATTCTTAGCCTTCCACAAGGGAAAGATTTTCCTCAGGGCTCATAGGAAATTCCTTCTCCAAGTGGTGACTGAGTTCCATATGAGTCAGTGTACTAGTCTACCTGTATTTTTCCCAAGACACTATCAGAATTGAGGAGAGTGAGAGCTCCACAAACTGGATGTAAAAGGGCTCTCAGTTACTATATAAATAGGACTGAGTCTATAAGGGTGAAATTACTCAATTGTTTGTCACATATGGTTAAGTGGCTAAAGTTTACCCAGCAGCTAAGAGGACTACATATATATTTCACTGGCTGGTATCTTGCATATCACACTGTTGCAGTAAAACTGGTCAAGACTCTCTTCCTGGGCTCAGAGTTCATTTCACTAGGCAAAAAAAACTATGTCCGTGGTATCTTCCAGAGCTATCCCATTACCAGAGGTCTGTCAGATTGCAATTTAGCCTTCCACCTACCCTTCACATGCCATGATTACATTGATATTTACTCCAGAAGAGATACTAGGTTTGGGACATCTGTCCTTTAGAACCTAGTCCCTAAATAATCCTAGTATGGACTTCCTTGTTGCACTGCAAGGAGTTTAATTCAAGTGATAAACAGATGAAAACGTAAATGTTGTTAGAAGAAATTTTACCTACCCTGTAATTAGAGTTCTACTAATCAATATTTTCATCTGATTACCACTACCCTCCCTGCCTCTGCTTTGAGGATAGGTATAGGTACTTTACACAGTGCGAGCTTTGTTGATGTCTCGTATGTCTCACTGACTTTGTAGATTGGCTTTTATATACTGTATATTTTTAGAGAATTGCTTGGTTTCCAAACTGTTATTTACAAAGGATTTGATTTTGAATTCATATTTACATTTTGGTAGGGTACCCTTATGCTAGACTTTATTATAGGCCTTCTTGTCTTCTACTGCTGCTTCATGATCTGGCAGTTAAGGCTCAGGGGTTGCATGATTAATGCTGGGATTGGTTCAAACCACTTTGAACTTTCCTGGGACAGAGAGCACATACACTCTATCTGTTAAAGTGGTAATCAGATGAAAACATCAATTAGGAGAATTATGGTTATAAGGTTATTAACTCATTCTGCCAGCTGGCCCTCATATCCCATGATTCCCTAAACCTCAGCTACCTTAGCTGCTCTTATCTACATGTCTTCAGTCTCCTTTCTGTGCCTAGATCCAGACTCAAGTCATCGGGGTAGTGTGTGTTCCATATTTCTGCCCTGAATTTATGGAATGCCACCCCCCTCCGGATAGAGGTGCCCCTTCTCTGGACCTTTTTAAGTCATACTTAAAAACTCATTTGTTTTCTGAGAGTTTTGGATCTGGTACTGCTTTATAAATCTTTAGTTATAATAATCTTAATTTAATATTTCTTATATATGATCTGATTTTATAATGACTTTTTATGCATTGTAAGTCACCCAGAGCCCCTAGGATTGGGCACTGTATAAGTACAATTACCCTGCTTGACTAGTCTTCTCAATTCTGTTGATATCTTTCCTCAGATATGGGGAGCAGAACTGTACACTAGATTCAAGATGGGGTCTGACCAATGATCTGTACAGGGGCATTATGATATCTCTTAATCAGGGTACAAAGATGATGTCTGACTAGTGATCTGTACCAGAGCAATATGATATATTTTGATCGGGTTACAAAGATGATGTCTGACCAGTAATCTGTATCGAGGCATTATGATATCTCTCAACTGGGGTATGAAGATGATGTCTGACAAGTGATCTGTACCAAGGCATTATGATATCGCTCGATCAGGTTACAAAAATGATGTCTGACAAGTGATCTGTACCAGGGCATTGTGAAATCTCGATCGGTTTACAAAGATGATGTCTGACCAGTGATCTGTACCAGGGCATTATGATATCTATCAATCAGGTTACAAAGATGATGTCTGAACTATGATCTATACAAGGGTATTATAATATCTTTCGATCAGGATACAAAGAGGATGTCTGATCAGTGATCTGTATTGAGGCATTATCTATCTTGATTATGGTACAAAGATGATGCCTGCCCAGTGATCTGTACAGGTACATTATTATATCTCTCGATCAGTGTACAAAGACGATGTCTGACCAGTGATCTGTATCAAGATATTATGATATCTCTTGATTGGGGAACAAAGATGATGTCTGACCAGTGGTCTGTATAACGGTATTATAATATCTCTCGATTGGGGTACACATATTCTCTTGATGCATGCCATGATTTTATTTGCTTTGCTAGGTGCTGCCCCGCACTATTGCTCCCATTTAAGGTTTCTGTGGATCATAAACTCAAAATCTTTTCCTGCTGAGCCTCAGCAATCTCTGAATTATTTAGGTAGTGCTTTGCTTTCCTTTTGTTTTTCTTAGTTACATGCATCACTTTGCATTGTTCAATGCTGAATTTCTTGTACCATTTTTTACCCATTTCATGAGCTGGACCAGGTCCCTCTGCATTTCAATAACCTCCATCTGTGATGTAACAACCTTCCCACAATTTTAATAGTAACCATGAAAATCAAGACTATCTCACAGTTAAAATTCATCAAAAAAATGAGTTACTGCAAACCATGTTTGTCTTTGTTGATGCATTTGTGATCTGTTTTCTATTTTTTTTTTGTAGAAAGTGAAACCAAAGCACCCAACAACTGGAATGATTGCTATCACCATGGCACTTCACATGTGTGATAATGTTCATATAGCTGGCTTCAGATATAACATAAGTCATTCTGACAGTCCACTGCACTACTATGGAAACCTCACAATGTCTGCCATGGCTACGGTAAGATATTAAAGAAACAATGTAATAATAAAAATAGTCATACTGATAATCTGTATTTATTAAGTACTTTACAAAATGTGACAGCACTATCCAGCAAAGACATGCAAACTTTATTAAATCAAGGCTCATTATAAGCCAAGCAATATGAAAAAATTACTCACCTTAGTAATTGCTTTTCTTCTCATGGAGTCTTGCTACATTAGGACTTATTGCAGTTAGCCACTGCACTTGAACTGCCCCGGAGAGGAAAGAGTTAACTCCAGAGAATCTGGAGTTCTAAAGCGCGAAGGCGCTATACCAAAGCTCTATCTGGGCAGTTTCAAATGAAACTGTCAGATCTTTACTAAGCTAACACTAAGCAACAAGTCTGTGTGGAAAGCTCTACACTAGGCAAATGGCTACCTACTAGTAGTAATAACAACAATAGAAACAACAATAGAAACAACAATAACAATAATAAGAATGAATAATGGTATTATTAGTTTTCCCCCCTGACAAGCACTATTAGGAACCCCCCCTTCCCCCAAAGACTCAAGTCCACGAAGGGGGCCAACAAATCACTCAACCAGAAAACCCTAGTTCCCTAACCCTAAATAAAAGAGGGTGAAGGGAAGAACTACAATGGCATGACACAGTGCTTGCACTAATTTGCCACCCCCACCCCAGTAGAAGTTCTGAGAGGGGCAGGTTGGGGGGGTGGTTCTAATAGAAGACTCATGAGAAGAAAAGCAATTACTAAGGTGAGTAATTTTTCTTCAAACACCATGAAGTCTTGCTATATTAGGACTTATTGCAGATTACACAGCAGTACCTCCATGGAGGAGGGTCAGAACCTACTTAGGAAATAGGCTCTGAAGCACAGCTGTGCAAACGAGCATCTCTCCTGGACTGAAATCCAGGGAATAATGCTTGGTAAAAGTGTGAACTGTCTTCCAAGTAACAGCTCGACAGATTTCCAGAATGGGAATATCTCTAGCAGCCGCTAGAGATGCAGCTGTACACCCTGGAGTGAGCCCTCAGTCCTGAGGGGCTCTCCTACCTAGTCTTTGATAACAAAATGGATACAAGAGACAATCCACCTTGCAATTGTCCTCTTAGTGGCAGGTTCCTTTGCCAACCTCGCCCTAGGTAAGGAAGAGTTGGAGGATTCAAACCTGTGACCCTTGGCAATGCTACAAATAGTAGCATAAGGCTCTTTTGACGTCCAAGCTGTGCAGTCTCCTCTCACCTGAGGAAGAATGCTCAGTGAAAAAATCCTGGGAGAGAGATGGATTGGTTCAGGTGGAAACCTGAAACCACTTAGGGACAAACCCTGTGTTAGTCCTAGGGACTGTCTTATCCCTGTGGGAGAGAAAATCTTCTACCACTGCCAGGGCCTGTAGTTCACTTATGCGCCTGGCAGAAGTGAAACCACCAGAAAAACATTTTCCAAGTGAGAAGCTTGAGCTCTGCTGGGGACAGAGGTCCAAAGGGTTTGCATTAACTGAGCACGCAAACATTCGGCTCCATGCAGGAGCTGGTTCCCGAAAAAGGAGGGTTGGTGTGAAGCAACCCTTAAAAACTTGGAAAACACAGGTTGAGAAGAAAAGGAAGCAGGCTTCCTGCTTGCAGAAAAACAGAGACAGCTGCCAAAGGAACCCTTAAGGTAGCTGGCCTAAGACCTAAAGAATTTAAAATGGACCAAAAGTCCAGAAATGGGCAGATAAGCAGACTGTGGTATAATCTGCTTCTCAGCGCACCAGACTGAAAACCTGTTCCACTTAGAATTGTAAGTGGCGCCAGTGAAAAAGCTTCCTTGAAGCCTTTAAAATATCCGTGACACCTTGAAAAGGTGTAAATCAGCAAATTCTAACCTCAAGAGCTGCCTTGAGAAGGAGGAATTTGAGGTTGGATACCACACTCTCCCTTGTGCAAAGGCCAGTAAGTCGTGGACTCTGGGCAAGCTCAGTAGGTGGTGGATTGTCAAGGACAGAGACAATGGGTACCAGGGCTGTCTGGCCCAGCTTGGAACAATCAGAATCGCTTTGCAAGGCTGAGATCTGATTTTTACTAGTACCCTGAAAGAAAGGGAAAAGGGAGGAAAGGTGAACAGAAACTTCCCTTTCCAATCCAAGTGAAAAGCGTCCAGGTGGGCTGATCCCAGCACTGGAGGCCCAACAAACAGAGAAAGTTAGTGGTTATCTGGGGCTGCGAAAAGATCTATCTGAAAATGAGCCCCATCTGGCAAGGACTGAACCCAGCACCTGAGGATTCAGAGCCCAATCGTGATGGCCCTGAGAATCCTGTTGAGGGCATCTGCCAGGGCATTGTCCTTCCCTGGGAGGTGAACTGCTATCAGGGAGGTGTTCAGGGAGTAAGCCAGAGACCACCACTTCATTGCTTCGGTGCACAAGGCTGATGACCGAGTGCCCCCCTACCTGTTGATGTACCACATTATTGTGGTGTTGTCTGTCCTGACTTGAACTACCTTGTTCTGGACAGAAGCTAAAAACTCCTCTAAGAGCTAGAAGACTGCTCTGAGTTCCAAAAATTGATGTGGAGCAGAGATTCCTAGGGAGACCACACTCCCCTAGTGGACAGGTCGCCTAAGCAAGCTCCTCACCCTAACACAGGAGCATCCGTGGTGAGGGAATGAAGAGGACCCCAAGTTTTAGATTGCTTTGATCCTGCCACAGTGTAAGGCCAGGATCAATGATTGGGTCACTAGAACCAATTTGGAAAGGGAATCCCTCCTTTGGGACCAATAGGCCCTGAGATGGAACTGAATGTCCCTCATCTGGAATCTTGCTCCCTGAACTACAGCTGTGGAAGCAGCCATGTGCCCTAGTAGTTGTAGCAAATGCTTTGCTGGTCAAGAGACCTGCAGAGTAATGGAAGATGCCAGGCAAGAGACTGCCTACCTTTTAGAGGGGAGAAATGCCGTGGCTAACTTTGTGTTCAACTCTGCACCTATGAAAGTTAGTACCTGAACTGGTTCGAGAACTGACTTTGGTAAATTCAGCAGGAATCCCAGAAAGGTGAGAAGCTGCTGGATGACTTGCAAGTGGGATTTTACTTGATCTGGAGACTGACCCACTAAGAGCCAGTCATCCAGGAAAGGAAACAAAGCAATCCCTTGCCTTCTTAAAAGAGCCATTACCACAGCTAGAATTTCTTGAATACCCTTGGTGCAGAGGTAAGGCCGAAGGGCATTGCCCTGAACTGGTAGTGGCCTGAGGGTAACCTGAGGTACTTTCGGTGAGAAGGCCTGATCAAGACATGAAAAAAAATAGGCATCCTTGAGGTTCAGGAAAGCTAGCCAGTCCCCTGGCCTCAGCCAGAGTTAACATTTTAACTTTGTTTTCAAAAGATGCTTGTTCGGGCATTAAATCTGAGATGGGCCGCCAATCTCCTGCCTTCTATAGGTTAAGAAAGTATCATGAGCACAGCCCTTGCCCCAGTGGCAAGGAGGGACTTTTCTACTGCTTTGCAGTTCAGAGGAGAAGAACCTCTGCTCCCAAAGCAAGGGATTCCAAGGATTTGTAGGGACCTGTCTGGCTCTCATCTTTGGAAACTGTTTGAAGCTGAGAACCAGACCTATTACTTCAGAACCCACTTGTCCGAGTTAGGGACACACAGTTCTGGCTGAAATAAAACCAACCTGCCCACTGGTATAGGAGAATCGGCCCTGGGCACCCATCAGGGTGCCTGCATGGCAATAGTCTTAGGCTAAGGGAGGGGGACGGTTTACTTGTGCCCCGTCTATCTCTGCCTCTGAAGAGACCCCTCTGGCGAAAGCAGAGGAGGCCTGAGCCTCTACCTGGGCACTTTTGTAGGTAATCATCCATGTTTTTCCTATAGCTTTCTGTTTGTTCCTCAAACAGAGAATTACCCACAACAAGAAACAAATCCATAGACTTTGACAGAGTATCTTGGGACAGATTAGTGCATCTGAGCCATGCCAACCTATGGAAAGCTACAGAAGTGGTCATGACCCTAGAGAAAACAAGATTAACACCAACAGCAGTATGAACTTGAACTTAGAGGCTTCAATGCCATTAGCAGCCACCTGTTCCAACCTGCTCAGCCAGCTGGCCATGGCCTGCTTGGCTAACTGCAATACGCCCCCACCCAGATTTCCGCAAATCTAGCCACATAAGCTATACAACTTGCCTGTCTGAGTCCCACAGAAGCTGCCATATACTGTTTTTCTGTTATGGCATCAATCCTCCTGGAATCCTATTCAGGAGGATGTGAGGCCAGGGACTAGCCTTGACACAGGCTGCAGCTTGTACCACACCTACATGACTACACTGCTCAGTGAGGAAGTCTGTAATAGAGCCTGACAAATACACACCTTCTGTCCATTTTTTATCTTACAGGAGGGACAGAAAGAAGAATCTTATAAAATCTTAGTTGTTTACTTCCTAAATGACTTATGCAAAGGAAAGACAACCTCCTAGCCCATCATTCCTACATAATCAGGCTCGCTTTACTCATCCATAGCCTCCTCTAAAGGAAGCTGGGGGATTCTGCAAGCTTTTTGTAAAACATAAACTGAGAAAGGGACTCAGACAGAATAGGAGGAGATTCTAAAAGTCTGTCTGGAGAAATGTCCGCTTAGTGGACACGCCAGACCCTACCAGCCACACATGTATTGATCAATTTTCCTCTTCCACTCCTGTGGTTCATAACAATTCCTCAACATCATAAACCTGAACCACTGGAACTGAACGAGCCACCTTTTACCAACTGTAGATGGTTCGACAGGACCTAGAAACAGTGACTGGACAATCTGTATGGCTTAACTACTTCTGCAGCAGTTGGAGAGACAATCTTGGACTCCAAACCTACTGATTTCTCTGTCATATTCTTATTTCTTTTTTTTAAACTGGTTCCTCTGAACCATCCTTTTGCCCGAGGAAGTCTAGCCCTGGTCAGAGGGTCCTCTCTGGTCCAGTGGGTACTGGACCGGCTGGCCATCCGGGTCAGCTGGACTTTGGCCAATAGTTCCCTGAGCCGGCTCTATCTCTTTCAGGGTGGCTGCAGAGAAATTTTAAACACCTGGCAGTCTGACAGGAGGTGGTCAGCCCTCAGACAATAAACACAAGTGTGTGTGGGACAGCCTTGGCAAAGGCTTCCCACAGCATCACAGTGTTGAAACCCAGTGGGCCTGGTTTTCTTTTGGGTTTCCAGACATAATACCAGCCTAACAATCAAAACTTTCCTTTTATGCACGTACAGGCAAGACACTCTTATCGGTTTTAACCGTTTATGGGTATTTGAAAACCCTATTTAAAATCAAGGTTTTTAGAACCGATAAGAACTGGTACCGCACTCTAAAAGCCCAAAACTTTAAAACGTTAAAATAAGCAAACCGATCGGTTCAAAACCGAACCGATAACTAAATTTCCACACAGACTTTTCATTTTGTACTACGGTTTACCAGATAGAGCTTAACCGAAATGCGGTAAAATAATTACTTTTGGCGGTTCAAATGAACCGAAAATACCGCCTGACCGACCGAGCTGAAGGAGCTGATCTCCGAGCGACTGTTCAGTGAAGCGGAGTAAAGAATCTAACAGTTTCATTTGAAACTGCCCAGATAGAGCTTTGGTATAGCGCCCTCGCGCTTTAGAACTCCAGATTCTCTGGAGTTAACTCTTTCCTCTCCGGGGCAGTTCAAGTGCAGTGGCTAACTGCAATAAGTCCTAATATAGCAAGACTTCATGGTGTTTGAAAGCAACATTTTTAACTGGCTTTTAAAAATGTCAGTAACAATGCAGAGTCACAGTTCAGCAGGTAAATGATTCCAGAGTCAGAAGGTATAGGTTTAAAAGGCTCAATTGCTGTTAAGTGACCAGTCTGAAAGAAAGGACTGCCAATACTATAAGTGCAGGTCCAAGTACTGCAGTTTGAGACTGGGGGTGTAGTTACAGTGACATCCCCCAGAATGAAACCCAATTCTGCAGCATTTTAGAGCACTCTGCAGAATGCTGCAGCAGATCCACTGAATAAAGCAATGAAATTTAAATGGCAATTACTCCCATCTGTCATTCAGGAAAATGTGACACTGCCAGGATGAAGTGAATACCACAGTTTCCTGCATGGCAAAAGGGGCTAATTGACATTTAAATTACATTGCTTTATTCAGTAGGTCTGCTGCAGCATACTGCAGAGTGCTTTAAAAGTGGGTTTCATCCTGGGGGGTGCCACAGTATGTACCAAGGAACATGGATGGGGGGGGTGGCCTGATCTTTCAGACATCTGAAGACTGTTTAAAGAATTCTGAAGTCAATACCTAGTTGAAAAGGTAGCTGAAGCAGGGGAACCAGAGCAGTGGTCATACGTTTTGACTTCCTAATTCCAGTTAGCAGTTGAGAAGAGGTATGTTGGACTCTAGTAGTTGTAGTTGCTGTATGTTGTTGGATGAAACACCATCCAGAAGTGATTTACAGTAATGTAACTGGGAAAGAACAAATGAATGAATTAGAATGGCACTTGTACCTGCATTCCAATAAGAGTGGCATCTTGGCAATATTAAGAAGGTGGTAAATGGTGGTTTGATTACTTTATGGATGTGGTCACCCATTCATAAGGTTGGATAAAACTGAACTCCAAGATTTCATATGCTGGGGCTTGACACAGTCACCGATGAGCCAAGATTCAAGATAATCAAGTGGCTTTGCACTGTGTCTTGCAGCTTGTGTACAGTTCATTGTTTTTGGTCTACTCTATCCTTGGTACATAATATTATGCCCTAGACCTGAACTGTTGTACTGTATCTTGCACATTGTACCCATTTAATTCCTGCACCTGCTATTCATGATCGTGTTATTTACAGTATGTTTTCACATTATTGCATCATGTTACATGTTCATTGTTACTTTCCATTCCCTTGTTCCCCCTTCCCTGGGTTACACCTGGAAACAATCCTTGGAAGAAAGAAAGAAAGAGAGAAAGAAAGAAAGAAGGAAAGAAGGAAAGAAGGAAAGAAAGAAAAATACTGCATCTGGAAACAAATTCAAAAGCTTGAACATTTGCTATTCCAGATTTAGGATTTCAAAAAGGCATCATGCAGGCACATTTCCCAGTTTCTGGCTTAGACGGCATCATGTCCGATGCACCAGAATGTTCGGATGCTATTTTCAAATGTTTCGAAGCATTTGTGACAGTGCAGTATCTTCATTTGTTAATGAACACAATGATTATTGACTTATAATAACTGGTCAGCAATTCTTTCCATAGGCTGACAGAGTTATTATTTGCCGTTATTACCCATGGGTTAAAATGGCAAGCACACATCTAGTCACTAAAAAACAGCAACTCCCTGATTGGCTGTTGAGTGCCCGCTGGGTGGGCTAATAAATTCTAGAAACATAGCGGCTCCATATCCTCCATAGCGATGAGCCGCCAGACTAGGAGTACTCATCTCCACCGAGGGAGAAAAAAATTGCATCTCCACCGACAGTCCTCATCATTTTTTGTTTTGAGTGCACTTCAAAACTTAAACAAAAAATCTGTCTGGTTGATCCTGCCATTTAGAAGCCGCACTGGATCACAACTGCCAGCGGGAATGGCTCCAACTCGACGTGCCTCACTAAGGTAATCACAATCACGATGTACAAATGACCAACAAAGTAAATGAAAAAAAATAATATGAAAAGCAGCTAAAAGAGTGTGTGTGTGTGTGTGTGTGTGTGTGTGTGTGTGTGTGTGTGTGTCTGCCTAAAAATCAAGGTGGCAAAAAATTGCTAACCAGCAATTAGAACAAATAAAAGATGGGAAGGAGTGCTTTTAGCTCAAATTTAATGATTGCCCTTGGTGTGGGATGCTTTAATAGCATCCCACACCTCGGGCAACCATTAAATTCTCATTACAGCTCCCAATCCAATATCGTATATGTAATTCACTTGTTAATGTTTCTTCCCATAGAAAATCTGCAGGCTTCAAGAATCATTGTAACGTTGTTCTGACATCAGGAAGTCATAATACAATCGATCTCATGTCAAAGTTATACTGTTACAATTGAGAATGCAGTTTTACTGCACAGTCCTGTCACTACTTCAAACTGCTAATTTAATCAATGAGAGGAGCCGCGGAGAGAGTTGTCATGGAGGGTGTCTTTTCAAAAGCAGCAAATGTGCTAGATCATGGTGGGGGGGGGTGAAAAAGCACTGTGGCTCTCTGTGAGTGCGAGTGAACTGAGTTGGCCCTGCAGATGACTGAAAATGCAGTAAGTGTGGTGGTCGACACTGATTGAATCTTTTGGTTCTGTGTTTTTTCAAAGCTCATAAATTAAGAAAAGATGACAGAGTTTATGGAAAGAGGGGAGGCCATACCTCTAACAGTTTTGTTGGGGGAAGGGGCGCTATTAGTGTGCACTACTGCGAGTGAAGCAAGCAGACTGCGACCGGTGAACAATAATACAGTTGGTGCTGACTGAAATTTAAGTGAGGCATATGAGAAACAGAATTACAGCTTTGCAGCTAGGGAGCCATGTATTACAAAAAAACAGCTGATAGCTCTGTATCTGTCACAAAGCAAGTACCTCCATGTTGGGATTTCAGTGACATCATAAACCTCTCAAGTTTTGCTCTCGAGATTTATGAATTAATTAAAATTCCTTCATGGAATTACAGTTCCATAGCAGATGGAGAATAAGGAATATTCTGTTTATAAAATGGGCCATGAAAATCCTGTAAACTCTTTGGTTGAAACACTTTTTTTTAAATTCTGAAACTTGTAGGGGATTTAATATTGTAAAAGGGTGGCAAAAAAGGAGCTGTTTTCAACTTTCTGTGGGTTTGGGGGAATTTAAAACTGTGAACTGTGATTACAGCCTTTCTGTGTAAAGTGGATTAGAACCCAGGCTACAGCCTCAGCCCCCAGCCTTTTGTTGTGTTAATTTTCAGCCCTGCCCTGCACAGACACTTGCCACTGCTAAAGCCTTAACTGCTGTGCCTCTTCTGTTTTCTCCAGTAGCGGACCCCCTTTGCAGCCCCAGTCGGCGCCAGGGCCTGGCTCCTCCAGCGGGCGGTCGGCAGCGTAGCTTCGGGCGTAAGGGACCACAGGACCGGAGGGACTGGCAGGTGGGAAGGTACGAGCTGCAGATTTATGCACACCGCCTTCCCTCCTCAGCTATTTCTTTTATAGTCATCTTCCCACCGAATTATTATTCCCACCCCCTATGCCTTGCTAACCTGTAATCTGCCCTACATCCACCGCTCAGCCACCAAATCAGCTGTCCCCCCTGCCGCTCGCTCATACTGCCTAAACTGCCGAGCCTAAGTTTGACCAATACCTATCCACATTCAGCCGTGTGTTGTAATAGGAAGCTGGGCACAATTATATCATATCTATCTCTCCATCTCCTTGCCTAGCCCACTCGTAAGTAAAATTATCACATGCAACGTTAACTGATAAATCGAGAGTGCTAGAATCCTTCCTGGAACCCCTCCCCCTATTAAATCCCCTTCCTTATGCTAACTTCCCTTTCATTATGCAGTAGCTGACCAAGTCATATCCACTAGTATACTATTGTGGGCAACGCAAAAGTCTTACTTCATAGTACCAGCTGTATACCAGCTGAGCTCCCTATCATGGGGGGAACCCTCTGGATCCTACTTGCTCTGCTATTTCTGGAGAGTAGTGAAAAAAGTTATCTCTCTCTCACTATCAGTCAGGGAGATGTGCTACCTTATCTTGATTACAATAGTGCCTCAACAATCACAAGGGACTGGCTTTGCATCTATGACCTACCAATGCTGTATCACAATCCATGGGGCAACCACCAAGGTGGGACTCAAGCGGACTTATTATCACACGGGGCTTTGCTTCAATACTGGGTCTACATCTCCCCATTGTGCCTGTCTACCAGAATTTTAGTCAGTGCTCTGACAGGATCTTATGACTCCATATATGATTGGCATGAACTAAGGAAAAAGGTCAAAAAAAAAATAAAAAGAGGGCAGTGAAAAGAATCCTTAATTTCTCTCTTGAAGCAATCGTAAAACTCTTGATATTCTTACTATTCTGTGCCGGAAATGTGGAACTTAATCCAGGTCCAACAGAGCGCATCACTGCTCCAACTGATATAGCCAAAATCAAAGGGCTAAGCTTCCTTCATATCAATGTATGCAGCTTGCTAAAAAAGCTAACGATGATTCAAGCCTGGGTTAACCACACATCACCAGATATACTAGTTGTGTTGGAGACATGGCTCAGACCTGCCACGGCAGACAGAGACATAAACTTACCCAATTATCAGGTCTTCAGAGCTCACCGCCTAACAAGGGGTGGGGGTGTAGCTATATATGTGAAGGACAATTTACCTGTAACCTGCCTTGACTCATCATCCATGGCGAAAGAATACGAATGCCTCTCCCTCAAAGTGGCCCTCTCCCATACCGCATCACTACAGCTAATTGGCTGCTATAGGCCCCCCTCAGCTGATCTCAAGCTACTATCCCATTTGGGTGATCTAATTATTAAGGGAACAGAAGAAACTATCATAATAGGAGACCTAAACCTAAACTGACTTTCTAAGGCAGCTGCACCCTCAATATCATTCTGCGATACATATGGGCTTACACAGCTTATAGATGAACCCACCAGAGTCAATAAAAAAAACCAGAGCAATAGTACCCTGCTAGATGTCATATTAGTGAGTAAACCTCACCTCTTCTCACATGCCAGAGTACTATTCAGTGACATCAGTGACCATTGCCTTATTGCAGGAATAAGATCAGCTTGCAAGCCATCTTCCCCTGCTAAGTTTATACCAAGGAGGTCAAAGAAAAAATTCAACGTTGAGGCGGATCTGCAAGATTTAATTCTCTCAACACGCTGGCAAGAATTCTACCTAGCAAATACAGTGGAAAAAGCACATGAGGTATTAAACGACATAATCACAGATGCACTTAATATCCATGCCCCAATTTCTATGGTACGCACGAAAAACAAATCTGCCGATGGTTCACATCTGAGCTCAAAACTGCCCTTCTTAACTGAGATAAATTATGGAAAAAAGCGCGAAAAACCAAGAATCCGACTGATTGGATGCTGTTCAAAAGAGCTAGAAATAGCTGTACCAGGAAGGTGCGGGATGCTAAGGCTGCATATTATATGTCCGAACTTAACTCCTCCTACCATAATCCTGCCACATTCTGGAATACCATAAAGGACATAACAGGTCAAGATCCTAGCACTACACTCCCAGCCAAAATTCACTATAATAACGGATCAGCCTCTGATAGGCTGGAAATACTGGAATCATTAAATAATCATTTTGCAACTGCTGGCCTAGCATTCAACATCTCTCAGGCTAGCCATCTACGCTCTCAGCTAGGCATTAAGAGTCCTGATGTTCGGATAACTGAATCTACCTTCTCCTTCAAACCAGCCACCTTGAAACAAGTCGAAGACTTAATTTCTCAGCTGGATCTCAAAAAAAGTGCAGGTGCAGACTCCCTTGATCCTTATTTTTTAAAAATTGCCATGCAAGCACTAGCAGTTCCAATAACACACCTATTTAATCTCTCATTAAAAGCAGGTTCTATTCCCTCAATCTGGAAAACAGCTCCTACTGAAAGCAGGGCACCCCATGGACCTTAATAATTACAGACCAATTTCTATCCTACCGGTGTTATCCAAGCTGCTTGAAAAAATAGTGAGTACTCAACTAAGAGGATATCGTGAAGAGGCTAATCTGCTAAACCCTGCACAATCAGGATTTAGAGCCAAACATAGCACCATCTCAAAATCTTTATTTATTCAGGTGAACATCATTGAGCGTAGCTCATTTACAAGATGGACCTGAGTGGTCATACAAATAAGGGTACAAGTTTTTTTACAAAGACATGAGAATAGCATAACATTAGTACAATCAAATAAATAAGAGATATATACAAAATTTACAGATATACAAGGCACTGTAAAATAACTTAACCTGTAAAAATGAAGAGGATAATAGATATAGCAGGGATAATAATCAAATAATAGGGCTTTTGTAGGCTTTTATATGAAATGTGATAACTGACTGGGTAGAAGAAGGAAACTAAACATAGTGGATTACAGAAGGGAGGTGTAGGTTGGATGGGAGACTAGGCCTTATGGAAGCAGTTGCACAACTCTGGAAATAGGGTGGTATATAATCTTTTGAAGGATGATAAGGGTAAGAGGGTATTCAGATTCATAGATTTTTGGAGTGAGTTCCAGACAAATGCTAGGGAATAGCTGATAGCAGCCCTCCCAAACCGGGTGCAGGTATTGGGAATCTTTAGCATAATGAGCTCTTGATCCTTAAGGTGTATGGCCTAGATGTGATTCGGTGAAACAGTCTGAGATATAGGAGGGAGTTTGCCTGATAAAGCTTTAAAGATCCAGATTGCAGCATTCCTTTTTCTTCTGTGCTGTAGGGATGTCCAATTGACTGCCATGTAAAGAGAGCAATGATGGGTGCTGGAGGAAGGTCTGTAATAAATCTGATGGCTCTATGATACAGGGTGTCCAGCTTATTTAAGAGGGAGAGTGAGCAATGGCCGAGAGAAAGTCAGCATAGTCAATAAGGGATAGGAATGATGCCTGGATTAATCTTTGTTTGGAGTCTCTGGTAAGGTAGTGTTTTATTCTGTAAAATAGGCCAAGCCTTTGTCTCAACTTTTTTAATAGCTCTTCAATGTGGACAGAGTAGTCAAGCTTATTGTCAATCCAGACTCCAAGATATTTGAATTTATCCACAAATTTCAGCTTTTCTCCAAATAAGGTGGATAATTGTGGGGTGATGAATGATGGGGTAGTGGCAGAGCAATTCTTTGTTGCAAAGAACATAGCTTTTGTTTTTTTGGCATTTAGAAGTAATTTTTTTTCCAATAGGTTGTGTTGTAGGATGGAGAATTCTGACTGTAACAGTTCACAGGCTTTTGATGGTGAGTGATTGCTGACATATAATACAGTATCATCAGCAAACAGATGAATGTTAGATTGAGAGAGGTTGGCATCAATGTTATTAATATAAATGGCAAAGAGGATGGGGCCTAGGATAGAGCTTCATGGTACACCTCTTAGCAGTGGTTTAGAGGTAGATAGGTAATTTTCTTTTTACCAATTGTAACCTTCAGAGAGATAGCACCTAAACCAATTGAGTGAGAGTGAATCAAGGCCTACAGAGCTAAGAGAGGAGATTAATGATTCATGATCCACTGTATCAAATGCTTTACTCAAATCCAGGAACACAGCACAGTACTATTCTTTTATCCAAGGCAGTCTGCCAATCATTAGTGACTTTGGCTAGGGCAGAGATGGTGTTATGTATTGATCTAAATCCAGATTGTGCTGGATTTAGGAGGTAGTTGGTGTCCAGATAGGCCCTTAACTGTGAATTTACTAATTTTTCAAGCATCTTGGATAGTACCGTAGGATGGAAATGGGCCTGTAATTGTTAAGGTCCATGGGATCACCTGATTTAAGTAGTGGAACTACTTGAGCTGTTTTCCATATGGAAGGATGGAACCAGTAGCTAGGGAAAGATTGAAGAGGTGAGTGAGGGGGCAGATAGGCTGTAATGCTACTTTAAGAAAGTAGGGGTCCAGGAGTCTGCACTGCACTCTTAGAAGTATCTAAATTGGATAGGAGGTCTTCTACTTCTTTAAGGATATTGGTTTGAAGGAGAATGTTGAAGCAGCCTTTTGTCCCACAGTGGATTGAAGGTTTAATGATTATCTCAAGAGATTTGCAGGTGAAGAGTCAAATGCTAGGCCAGCTGTGGTGAAATGGTCATTGAAGGTATTTAAGATTTCTGCTTGTCAGTGATTTCTATGTCACTTAGTAGCAGTTTGGAGGGTAAGGCAGGGTAGAATTTTGGCCTAGAATTCCCTTTATAGTACCCCAGAATCTGGATGGGTTAGTATAGGATGCATCCAATTCAGCTCTATAGTAGGCAGCTTTGGCATTTCTTATTTGTTTTGTGCATGAGTTTCTTGCTTTTCTGAATTGAAGCCAGTCTCTAGTATCCTTTGTTTTTCTTGCTTTTTCCAGAGTTTGTCTCTGGCTAACAAAGCTTGATTTAAGATCAGCAGTGAACCAACGACAAGATTTTACTTTAGTTCTGACACTGGTGATTGGTGCATGTATATTGAGGGCATTAGTGATAATGTCCTTTAAGATCTGAAGAGCTGTCTCAACTGAGGTTGTAAGGTAAAAATCTTGCCAATATGTTGTATTGCACAAATCATGGAGATATCCTGAGATGTTGAAATTCTTTTGACCTTTATGGAGAAATTTTGCAGGATTGGATGGCTTGAGTGTAGATCTTATGCCAGCTATAGGACAATGATCACTTACATCTCTGGGTAGCGCCAGCATGAGAATATAAGTGAGGCTTGTTTACCATCATAATATCCAGGAGTGAGCTGTTGGTAGTATTTTTTAGGTTAATCCTTGTTGGATCTTTGATTAATTGAGTGAATCCATAGATGTCACAGAAGGTTACTAGGGTGCAGATGCATTAGATAACCAATTTAAATTCAAATCACCAAGGATGATGGTATCTTCAGGGCCTAGACTGAGTATTGATCTTAGGTGGGATAGGAGTTTGAGGCCTGCAGAGGGGGCCTATAGCAGCCAATCAATTTAAAGGAAGACATGTTAGAAGGGATATTTTAATTGACAAGCATTCAAATTCCTTTGGTCTGGATGTATTGATGAGGCAGGATGCAGAGATGGTTTACTTGACGTAGATGGCCACCCCACCACCCCTGGAAGGGCGGTCTGATCTGAAGAGCTGGTAATTGGGAAAGTTTATATCACTGTCTTTTGTTGTAGATCTGAGCCAAGTTTCAGAGATAACCAGGAAGTCAGGTAGGGTATGTGCAACCCATGCCTGTATTAAGGAGAACTTTTTTAGGAGGCTGCAGGCATTGAAGTGAAGGAAACTTAGGCCATTTATGGAGGTTAGATCAGATGGGGATAAAAAACTTTCAGTGGGGCCAGGATTGATTTCAATAGTACCAATACTGATCAGAAGGAAGAAGATTAGTTTGAGGAGGGCACCAAATGATAGGGATAGGGAGTGATCAGAGCATTTCCTCTCTTCTTGGGAACCACTGTGTAATGGGTGAGGGTCTTATATATGGGTGTGGAATTTATCACAAAGTAATAATCTGATGGACAGGCATAGTGGGTTAATGTAATGCCAAAATGGATGCAAGGCACTTGAGGAGTGTGATAGAGATCCTTTTGTGGATACCCCAGGGATTGCAGTGCAAAATGGCAGAATATAAATAAGGAATTGGTGGGTGTCCACTGGGATGGCAGGGTGGGCAGGCCATATTCACTGCCTTAATCACCATGGCATGGGGTATATCATAATTTCATTTGGGATTGAGGAAGATGAGAGGCTCAAGCAAAGGAAGCAAAATAGCATTGTGGAGGGAGGAGGTTAAAGTAGAGGAAGAAAATAGCTATGGGCATGGATTAGAGAAATGGCGGGGAAAGGTGTATAAAAAGAATCAACCGAGAGGGGGGAGGCGGGCAAAAATTTTGTGGCTTTGCCCGTACCTTTCTGCCTGCTTCTCCCGGCCTCCTGGTTCCCTGGTCGGCTTGTCGGTCGCCGCCCACCCGCTGGTGGCTCGGAGCCCCTCCGGTCCCTGGGTGCTCACGGGCGGCCGGCCATTGGAAGGTAGGGGACAGAGGAGAAGGCAGTGAGCAAAGGCACTTTATTGCAGCAATCTGCAAAAGGTGCTAAAAAGCCTGAATCTGCACAACAAAGACTGGGAGGGTATGGGGGGTTAGCGCCTAAGCCGCCTAGCCCACACAGAAACACAAAAAGGCTGTAATCACAGGCTAAACTAGATATCTACACAACCCTCAAATAGGGCACATTTAAAAAGTAAAACAGCTCTTTTTAGGTAATTTTAACAATAAAGCATAATAACAGAAATCCTGGCCAGAAATGGTGTTGCAAAGTCCAGCTAAAGTCTATGGGAAAGGCGCACTAATCAGAAGCAAGGCATCTCAGCCCTGGCCAAAGTTACAAATGATTGGCAAATTGAACTGGACAAAAAAACTGTGTATGTGCTGTATTCCTAGACCTGAGTAAGGCCTTCGACACGGTCGACCATGATCTACTCCTCTCTTCCTTGTACTCCATAGGACTAGATTCATCTTCCCTTAGATGGTTTAATAGCTACCTCACGGGAAGGACTCAGCAAGTGAAATCCGAAGGAGACCTATCTCCACTTAAACCTCTACAAAGAGGAGTTCCCCAAGGATCCATCCTAGGCCCAATCCTATTTGCCATCTACATCAATAACATCGACATTAATCTCACCAAAGCCACTATACACCTGTTTGCAGATGACACCGTGTTATATGTCAGTAATCCCTCACCTGTCTCAGCATGTGAAGAGCTACAAGCAGAATTCAATATACTTCAACATCAGTTATTGGAAAAAAAACTTCTCCTAAATGCAAAAAAAACAAAGGCAATGCTTTTCTCCCCTCAAAATCAAACCGGTAACTCCTTTCCAAGCAATCTCCCCCAACTTTCCACTGTTATGGGTGAAAATCTCGAATTTGTTAAAAAATTCAAATATCTGGGGGTCTGGCTAGACTATAGACTCGACTATCTAACTCACTTGGAAGAGCTACTGAAAAACTCCGCAGAGGCTTGGTCTCTTTCACAGAATAAAGCATTTTCTAAATAGGGGTTCAAAAAAGAAGTTGGTCCAGGCCACATTTCTCTCAGTACTGGACTATGCAGACTTCCTATACGGTCGCTGCCCTAACTCTTATCTGTACAAACTGGAAACACTTTACCATAGAGCACTGAGGTTCATTACAGATCTTCCCCTCAGCACTCATCACTGCTCGCTCTACGCTGCAGTTGGATGGCCTTCACTCTATTTCAGAAGAAACAGGAATGCCATACTATGGACATATAGGGCATTATCTAAGAAGCTCCCAAACTATATTTCAGACTGCTTCACACAAGTCACAGCTAGTAAATATGCCCTAAGAAGCCTCAACTACATCATGCTTAAAGTATCCAATTTCAATACTCGGTACGGGAGAACTGCTATCAGCTACATACTATCTACTTTATGGACTATGACGCAGAAGACCCTGAAATTGAGCAGCTACATTACAGTTACATCCTTCAAACATCTGTATACGAGGCTTATCCAAGAAAAATGTAACTGTTTCCACTAGTGCTTGTGTATTTTTTTTTTTTTAACTTTATTCTTTATGCCTCCTTCTCTCCTCCCGGAGCCCACTCCTTCCTTCCTCTCAACATATTGATAATATTTGAACGTTTAGTCCAGGTCCAAATCAGTGAGTATCTAGAAAAATATTCCTTAATAACTGGGTGTCTGGATTTCACAAGGGATATTCCACGGGCACTGTACTCACCGACATGGTAGATATTATAACCTCAAAGATGGAGGATGACCTGTCAGTGGGTGAGGTGTTCATGGATTTATCCAAAGCTTTAGATACTGTGTCCCATGAGACACTGGTAGGGCAGATGATGGACATGGAATTGTCTAATGACTCAAGTGTTTGGTTTAAATCCTATTTGCAGGGAAGAACCCAACAGGTGTTTGTTGATGATTACTTATCTAATAAAGCTATGGTTCAGAGAGGGGTGCCCCAAGGTTTCATTTTTGGGGCCTACATTATTTTTGATTTACATAAATCATTTGGTGGATATTGTGAAACATTTATATATAATTTTATATGCTGATGACACCTTGTTGATTGCTAGTGGAAAAAATTCTCATATTATGGAGGAAAAATTACAGGCAGATTTTGGTGAATGATGTACGTGGTTGACAAACTCAGGACTGGTGGTAAATAGTAAAAAAACAAAATTTATGTTATTCGATAAAGGTGGTAAAAAATCTGAAAAAAATGAACATGTAGTAGAGATAAAAACTATCTTAAGTTCTATCCCAAGTATCAGAATACAAATATTTAGGGGTATGGGTAGACCAGAACCTGAGATTTGATTATCATATAATTGACACAATTTCAAAAATAAGTAAAAGATTGGGGGAGTTTAGACACTCAGGGCCAGATATTCAAAACTTTGCCCCAGGGCTAAATTAGCACTGCCCGGCAGGCAAACTTAGCCCGGAGCACAAAACAAGCCATATTCAAAAGGAACAGCCCGGGGCAAACAGCTTCTGAATATAGCATGGGAATGAGGCCGGGCAAACTGGGCTGGGAGTGCAGGGCAAACTTAGCCCTGGAATAAGACAGCTCTGAATATGGCAACCAGGAAGTGCAAACCACAACAGCAACACAGTGCACAGCGATGTGAAGATAGGTAGAGATGAACTATGTGGCCAATGTGTGTGCCAGCAAGTACATGGACCCAGTACAGCTGGGCAGCAGCATATGTGAAAAGTACAGGTACACAATCTAAAATATCTCGAACTGTTAGCGAGCTAACATTTTTTGCTGGAGCTTAGCGAGGGCTAAACCGTAGCCTGGTGCAAACACGCTTGCCTGGCGCTAAACTTTGCTATATTCAAAGTGACATGCAAATGAGCCTACTTAGGTAGTCTGTGGGCAAACATCCAGATTAGCATCTCATTATGCCCTGATTTGCATGCAGTTTGCACTGGCTAACTGTTTAGCCCTGCGCTAAACCCGCAATGTGTCAAGAAGGCGCAACAGCTTGGGGAATATTATACAGTTCTGAACACCATTTACATGTGCTGCCTGAGCTGTACTGGGACAACACAGCATAGGCACAGATGGTGGTGGTGCTGCATGCAACTGTCACACTGTAGGTCATGCTACAGTGCACAGCAGACACTACAGTAGCAAGAAGGCCAGTAGTGTGTGGACACAGCAATGCCTATGGTGTGTAGGGCAGTGATGATGACTGCACTATACACAGTGAGAGGCCCAACCTGTGGGTGTTTACTGACACTGGACATTACTGTTACGCTGTTGTGTGACCCACAGATGCTGCACCTGTGGCATGGATGCTCACAGTGACTTGTACATTTCTGACTTTGCGTGCTATGGCAGTTGTACAGCTGTGCGGTATGTGGCCGGGGGGGGCATATATTATCCAAAAGGCACACTGGTGTTGGGGTATTCCCAATACTGGCCCATGTACACTGCATGATGTGTCCCAGCCTTGTGGCCACACCTGGTCTGTAGCACAGCTTCGTCACCCATACATGCTCCCCCTTAACATCCTCCATGCCCACAGTGCTGCATGTGTGTGCTGGCATCTGTTGGTGTCCACAGAAGTGCGGTCCGCAGGTGTGTGCTGTATGGGCACACTGCCATGCTGTCCACTGGTGGCAGGGTCACCACCTACTGCCTGGCATGGCTGGAACTGGTGGCAGATGATGGCATCATTGTGATGCCATCAGTTAGCAGCATGCTTCCTCTATGTTTGGCTTTATCTATGTGTCATATTTATTTGTTAGGGTTAAAACCAGCGCAAACACAGCGCCAAAGCCATAGTGTCACGCGCTAAAGTTGATTGCCCAGGGTTAAGACAAGCTTTTCCTGGTGGTAATTCTAGCACAGCGCTATGTCAGCGCTAAGTCGCGAAACCACTTAGCGAGCACTAGTCGCTGAATATAGCATTGCGCCTGTATTCATGTCAGTTTGCCCCTTGCATACATTGTAATTTTGCCCGGCGCTAATGCAGTTTGCCCGCGCTATTTGGCCTTTTGAATATAGCAGACCCACGCTAATCCCGCGCTAAACCTGCGCAAATGTTTTTTGCCCAGTGCAAAGTTTTGAATATCTTGCCCTCAAGCTTCTGCATGAACAAACATATAAGAAAAATTATAGTAAATCAAATTCTTATTCCAGTACTTGAGTATGGGAACCATGTATATGGCTTTGCCACAAAAAATATGTTGACAAAAATTGATACAATGTATAATGCATTGGCCCGATTTATCCTTAGAAAGGATTTTCATGTTCATCGTTGTGAAATTTATGAGGAACTTAGGTGGTTTCCACAAGACGTTAAGAGGAAACTAGTTTGAGCAGTACAGACTTATCGAGTTCTAAATCTAAAGCATCCAAGTTACCTTTATGATAAATTGGAAAAGAAATCATACCATCAAAATTTGCGAGGTATAAATTTGAGAGAATTTGCACGTCCCAAATTTAAAAATAAATATAGTGGTATGAGATTTGCACAAGTTGCTAATGGATTATGGAACTCGATAAAGTCTGTGACTTTTAAGATGCAGAGAGATGTAAAATCCTTCACAATTGATATAAAATCAGAATTCACTGTCCGCTGTAAGTGTTATGGTTAGACAAATGGGGCTAAATAATTGTATTTTTGGGAACTATAAATTAGGATATTGGGTTTTGTTAATAGTAGGTTGAAATATGAGGATATTTATGTAAACATTGCTTATGCACATTATGATTGTAGTATGTCGTGTATTGTTGATTATTTGTTTGTTGATTCTTTGTATTAGTAAAATAATATGGTAAAACTGTGTAAATTGTATTGTATTACATGTATTGTTATATGATGATTTTGAAACTACTTAAACAGGACCATCTTGAAAATAGGACTTTGTCCTAATGATGTGTACATCCACCAATCTCCTGTATAAAAATAAAGATTTTTACTACTACTACATAAAACTAGCCACTAGGGACCACTGTTGCTCCACTGAGAACAGTTATTTGACAGCCACCCTGGAACACAGAAGAAGTTGTTTACAACATTGGAAAGGTCAGAGTTGAGGACAGAACATTCTGTGTTAACATACTGACATACTAAAATGCCAGCAGAATAGGCCTAACGGTCTTTCGAGTCTGCTCGATTGGTCAGCCCCCACCCTGGGTGCTGACCTTGCTGCCCCCCTCGCCTTCTCTGGCTTCTCCCTTCCCAGTTCTCGATATTCTTGCTGCATTGGATTTTGCTTCCAGAACCCTTCCCCTGTACCTGTCCCAGTCCCTCTTGAACCCCTCCACTGTCTCTGCCTCCACCAGCCCCTAGGCAGTGCATTCCATGGCTCCACCACCTCTCAGTGAAGTAGCACCTCCTCTTTCTCCCCTGAATCTTCCCTCCAGCTTCCACCCATGCCCTCTAGTGGCCCCTTCCTCCTTCCTTTGAAGCACCCCGACTGTTCCTCCCCTATTTACCCTCTTCATGTACTTGAAGACCTCTATCATGTCCCCTCGGTCCCTTCTCTCTTCCAATGTGTACATATTTAGCTCTTTGAGCCTCTCCTAAACTTTTCTGCAGGGTCATATTACCTCATGCTGTCTGCTGTAAAATATATCTTACAAGGGGGCTGCTAACATCTAGAAAAAGCAGAAACAAACTTTTGTCATTCTTCTATTAAAACTGCCCTCTTAATTTTGTAACGGTACTCTTAATTTTGTTTTTATGTTAACATGCACAGAAAGCTTTATAAGCACTTCAGCACTTAATTTAGAACCAGCCAACCAGCATGTTGGACATTATACAAAACATATAAACTGCTTGGGGAAGGGGCTTCAATTTATCCCAGGGGTGTCCACTATGACAGGGGTCACCCTGTCACAAGGTGGCTGAGGTCATTGAGATTACTTCCAAGTTGAAGCACACATGTTGTAAACTGGACCTGGTGCAGACATGTTTCTTGATGGGATGTGCTGACTTTATAGGCCCAGTGTTCGCCTTGATTGTCCGGTGTTCCTCGTTGGAGAGTGTTTTCCCAGATGCCTTGAAGGAGGCACTGGTGAGACCCCTTCTGAAGAAATCATCATTAGACCCTGACGTCAAGGCGAATTACTGTCCTATCTCCAACCTTCCATTTTTAGGAAAGGTTGTTGAGAAGATTGTGGTGCAACAGCTTGAGGAGCACCTCATGGCCTTTGCTCTATATGAGCCTCTCCAGTCTGGGTTTAATGTGAGGCATAGCATGGAAACTGCATTAGTTCAGGTGCATAATAACCTCCTCAGGGTGAGAGACTGAGGGGAAGGGACTATTCTCGTTCTCCACAATCTCTACTCAGCTTTTGACACAGTAGACCATTGTGTGTTGCTTGACTGCCTGAGGGAATATTGTGGACTCACCAGCACTGTCATCTGCTGGTTTGAGTCCTATCTCATGAACAGGAGGCAACAGGTAGTGATGGGGAATTTCTCCTCCTCCTCCCCAGCCTCCTGTTGTGGGTAGTACCTCAGGGTTCAGTCTTGTCACCAATGTTGTTTGCTGTGTATATGCTGCCCCTGGGAGAGCTCATTAGGAAGTACAGTTTGAGTTTTCATTGCTATGCTGATGATACCCAGCTGTATCTTTCCTTTGTCCCAGGAACATCCAATGCAGTAGACTGCCTTGCTGAGATCAATGACTGGATGACTTCCAGCTGGTTGCAACTGAACCCCGATAAGATGGAGGTACTGGTGGTGGAGTCAAACAAAGGGCATAATAAGATGGCCTCTGATGCAACAAAAGGATTAGTCCTGGGGTCTGTGCCATAGAAGGCCTCCTCTAGGGTGTGTGATCTTGGCGTTATCCTTGACAATGGGCTAACACTTGAATTTCATGTGTTGTCCATGGTCTGTAGTAGTTTCTATCATCTGAGGATTATCGGCAGGATCAAACTCATAGTTCCACCCATGGATCTCCCCACCTTGGTACATGCCTTCATGACATCAAGGCTTGATTACTGTAATATGCTCTGCTTTGGGTTCTCAGGAGTACCCTCCGCCAGCTGCAGCTAGTGCAGAATGCAGCTTCCAGGTTATTGACGGGGCAGTCTAAGTACTGTCACATCACCCCGGTGCTGCGTGAACTGCATTGGCTGCTGGTTAGGTGGAGGGTCCTCTTTAAAGTGGGCTTGCTCACCTTTGAGGCCCTACACAGACTGGGCCCTGGTTACCTGTTGGACCTTCTAACACCTGCTGCCTCGGTCCGCTCCCTCCATTCCTCCTCTAGAGGCCTGCTTGCAAATCCCATGACAAGGTTGAAAACTACTGGCAACAGAGCATTCAGTGTCACCGGCCCCTTCCTGTGGAATTTGCTTCTGTCAGCTGTAAGGGAGACCCCTTCATTTGAAGTACTTAAAGCCTGCCTTAAGACCTTTCTGTTTAATCAGGCATTCCCAGATACATTTTTTCAGACACTATTCTTAGACAGTGTTCTTAGATTTTATCTTTCAGATACTGTTTTAATGATTGCCCTGTTTTAGGAATTGCTGTTTGTTGCAGGTTATTTTTTCCACCTTGCTGTGTTCTGCTTTTATTTAGTTTTGCTGTGCTTGTTTTGTGTGATTTTATTTATTGTTTATTTGTACATTTGTTTTGTACAGCACCCACAGCTTCTGGGATTGGGTGCCTAAAAATAAAATTTGCCTTGCCTTGCCATCTTACCTCTCCTCCTCCCTGGCCTCCCGCCCTCCTTCACTCCACCCCGTCTGCTCCAGTGACTCACGCACCTTGGTTATTCCTCGGCACTCCACCTCTATAGGTCAATTGGCTTTCTCTCACAGGTTCCCCACACTTTAAAACTCACTACCATACCAGATTAGACACTCCTCCTCCCTGTGGTCCATCTCTGCCTCTCTTCACAACTTCCTCTCTCCTACCCGCAACTGCTCCTAGCTCTCTAGTTTCCACTGTCTTCCTCATTTGTCTCCATAATTTCTCCTCCTCACTTGCAACCTATATAGCTCTCAATTTTTGTGCGATCTGTGAGCAGATCTACCTTGCACAAAGCACTTCTGTGTAGTAAAAATATATTTTTATATTGCACTGTTTGCCAACTACATCGGTCTTGTAAAATGTTAAACTGTATTGCCTATCTGTCCTAATGCCTTCTAAACTGTATTGTGTATCTCTAGCACTGACTGTTTAGAAAATGGTCTTTTTATTTCCTGACATCTGATTGGCTACTACCCTTGCCGGGGGGTACATTAACTTTCAATAGATGCCCAGGAAATAAAAAGTACCATCCTATAGTGCCCCTTCACCCACTTAAGTATCCTAGTGCTAACCTTGCTATCTAATTGGCTGAAACCACCTAATTTGAAAGTGAAATTGCCGCCGTTTTTGTGTCTCGCTTAGCAAGAAAAAAATATCCATAGTGAGTCAGCCCTACCAAACACACACAGCACAACCATGACCAGAAATATTTTGGCATTTAAAAAAACACAACTGAAAGTACTTCTTTTCTAATGGCCAGCAAAGCTTCTGTTTTTAATTCAGCTACATTACTTTAACCCCTTACACTTGTTCGACACACCTCCCCCCTGTCCGAACGTCCGTCCTGGCCCCTGTCCCGTCACTGATTCTCAACCAATTTCCACAAAACTCCACCCAACAAAAGCTGACAGATGTACCTGCTTTACGCAGAATTAGCTTTCTCTTCCTGTCACCTTGCTCCACTCATCCTACAAAAGCTACAGACATTCCGTGATGTCGAACTTGGCTGAAGTGATGTACAGCATGGCCGCTCGCCTGCCCCCTTTGCTCCACTTCCAAACTACGGAGTATTCTTGCCAGTATTCTTATACAGAAAGCAATCTTCCCACTCCCGCTCTGCTCCCGAACCTAATCGCTGTGTGCTGTACAATAAACAGTCACAGTTGTTTACAGGAAAAGTAACCGTACCAGCACAGTGTCTGAGGTAATTGCTGGCATTACTGGATCTCTCCTGCTCCGCTCCAGATGATATTAGCAGCCACATGGGGGGGGGGGCAGGCACGAATGAAGAAACAAAAATGAAGCCATCAGCCCGATCGGCTTCAAGCAGCTGGGGGGGGGCACAAATGAAGAAAGGAAAACCAGGCCATCAGCCTAATCGGCTTCAGGCAACTGTCGGTGGACAGAGTGTGCTCTCCATGACAGCCACACTCCCGATCCGAACAGCAACAGCTACTTGCCCCAAGTTAATACTAAAAGAAACAAATACTGGGGACACACACGTGAATAACTGAGTAAATAAATTATACACACTAAAACAAAAGCGTGTGGTGTGTGGGGGGAGGGTAACCATGACAACCAGATGCAAAGTCCCTAGCTAAAAAAAAAAAAAAAAAAATATTGCATTTCAGGTGGAGGAACTATTTTATTACAAAATAAGAGTTTTTACTTTGAAACATAATTATTTTTTAAACCATACTGTACATAATACAGTGGCCCATTTTCTAAGCGCAATAATACCCTTCAGGGTGGGCGGTATGGGCTATACCGGACCTTCCAGGAGCTATAATGCCCTCTGCCTGCAGCGTCGGGCCTCATTATGCCCCTCGATGGTCTGGTATATCCCAATACCACCCACCTGTTTGGTATTATTGCTTGCATACATGACTGCTCTATCTTGTAAATGTGTATGGTATGTACTCCATTGTCCCCTCCCCCCAGGACGTACTGTGAGACGAGCAATTTTATATTGTTTGGTGTACCTTTCCTGGTGAAACTTTTCAATAAATAAAAATAAATACACCCTCTGTCACTTGTTCTCCCTTATATCATCTCAATGTACTTACTGGAAAAATACAAGATGCTAAGTGGTGTAGCTGATGATTACGCAAGCAAGTCTCACAAAAGGGCTAAGCTGTAAAAACATAAAAACTATAGTTTCCTTCTAGATAAAAAATAACAGGAAATGTGTTCTTTTTGTGATTATTTATAGATGTTTCTGGTCCAAACTATTTCCAGCATTCCCTTAGGCACCTGGTCCCACTCCCTTACTCAATAACATATGAAGAAGCCAGCATAAGAAGGCCATTTGGTCTATCTAGTCTGCTTGTATTGCAGGGTCCACAGCGTGAGCTACTGTCCCTACCCCTCGCAACTCCTTCCATCCATCCTACCCATGATCCTGGGTCACGGCTGAAAATGATCCTTTGGATCAGTTCACCTACCTGGTTACCAAAGACATAAAAAAAATGAATGAATGAATCAGTGAATGAATGAATGAATGAATGAATGATCCTTACCTTCCCCCTGTGCCTATCCCAGGCTCTCTTGAAGCTTCCCACTGTCTTCAACGAGACCATCTCTTCTGGCAGTGCATTGCAAGTGTCCACCACCCTCTTAATGAAGAAGTGCTTCCTGACCTACCTTCCAAATCCCCCAGCTTAAAACTATGCCCCCTTGTATTATGGTTGCCACTCAGCTTAAAGAGACCCTCCTTATCCACCTTATTTATCCCTTTCAAGTACTTGAAGGCACCAGTCATGTCCCCTCACTCTCGCCTGTCTTCCAGGGAGTACATGTTCAGTGCTGTCAACCTCTCCTCATATGCCTTACCCTGCCAACCAGCTATCATCTTTCTAGCACTCCTCTGGACCTTCTCCAGCAGGTCATTGTTCTTTTTGAGATATGGGCACCAATACTGAACTCCATATTCTAAATGTAATGCATGTGGCATGTCCCCTGGAGTGTTAGCCTCCTTCTAGATCTCTACCTCTTTTCCTCTACATCTACTGTATATTTGGATTGTCTTAATTTCTATTGTTAATGGTCCTGTTTATACAAAATATGAGTTTATATCCTTTAATTGAGGTACAATGTGTTGCCATTTTTTGTATGCTGTATTATAACTGAAAAACGTTGAGTAAAATACAAGTATAAAACATTAATGCTGCTGCTAATTTTATTAAATCATGTCAGATGCATAACCAGTTTCTGCTCTTGTATATTGTAAAACACCTACAGTCTCCTCGTATGAGGTGCTGTATTGGTAAAAATGCCTTGCATTGTGTATCATGAAGACGTTGAAACTGAATTTCTGGGCAGTAGGTTAGGAAGATCTTGAGCTGTCATCCATGTGTCAGTCCAATTATATTCAGTCCTTTTTTTCCAAGGAAGCATTGGCATGCGGGGTCTTGTATGAAGGTGTAGTTGCACACCCAGCTGCGCTGCCAAGGATCTTCCTAACCCACCAGTGGTGGCATCTTTTAGGAGGCACTCTCATGCTCCCACTCCTGCACATCCACCCAACTAGAAGGAGCAGAACCTCTCCAGCCAACCTGCAGTTATTCTGGGCATGGGACCCAAACTCTGAACATTGACACAAAGGGATCTGCCACTACTGGGCCAGTGGAACTTTCAAACAATAGGAAGCCATCTATGTATCCCGTCAACTCCAGTGTCACACAATGTCAGTGTCTCAGTAGGTACTGTTACATGCTCACCTCTGGGGAAAGAAGATTTAAAGATCATGCGTTTTAGTTCCACACTAAAAACTTACACTGTTACCCAGTACTGACACTGTAATACAGCACTAGGAGTGTATTGCTCTCTGGAGGTTTCATCCTTTGAATGAGATGTTAAACCAAGGTCACTTTGCCATTGTCTGGTGGCTGTTGTTCAGGTAGTAGTTAAAGATTCCTCAGTGCTTATTGTATAAGTAAGGGATTTCCCCTGGTCCTGCCCAACATTTCACCTTTCATTAAAACAGGTCTATGTAGCCCAAGATACACCTGAAAACAAATTGTCACAGCTCAGTGTGCCTTTTCTGATTGAAAATTACAAATGAAAATCAAAAAATTAAAATATGAACCTGTAACCATGGACTTTGCTATGTATCGACTCAACAAACACATTGCACTTTGTTACTCTTTACTATCCTGTTCCCTTGTGACACTTAGGGCCCAATTTCCAAACATGATGCGGCCGTTGCATCTGACTTGTGGCCAAGAGTTAGTTGCAAGTGGTGACTTGTAGCAAACAGTGCTGTGAAAGGGATTTTCAAAGCTGAGTGCTGCTGCACTTTTATTGTGGTGCCTCAGCTCTGTTCCACCAGCTCCCACCTGGTGTACCTTTGCGTCCATGGGGAGCCAGTTTACTGGGCTTGCGCCACAGCTTTGGCACAAGCTGCCATAAAAAAAGGCACTGTTGCGACCTGCATCCCCGATTATAAAATCAGGTGCAAGCTGCGGCAAACCCTTGGCCACAGGTGCGGCAAACATTACTGGGGTCAGGGCTTGGCCGCAAGCCCTGTGTCCCCATTTGAAAATTGGGACCTTAGTTTCTGTTATGTTGCCAGGACCTCACTGAAAACTAGGCTTGTCAGACCAATATCATTTGTTATTGATAGAGCTGCAAGTTGGATTCAATCTGAGAATGGAACACCTCAAACTGCAGGTGTTCTGTTTTCACAACTGTTGGGAACAAGCAGGGACAACAATCAAACATTTTGTTTGACTGCTGATACTAGTGTGAACTAGTCAAACCAGTCAATGGTCTCCCATCCTTTAACCAGCATGAAAATTCCTGGTGGCCCAGTGGTCCCTCCCCCCCAATAAGGGCATCCGATCTCCACCCTACCCACCACCCAGGACCCTCCTGTCCACACCCTCTCCTTGCTCCAGTCATCTAAGCCCAACAATGGCAATAGTGATGGCAGCTGGTCAGCTGACTGCTCACCACCTAGGCTGGCTGCTGTCTGACTTTTAGTGAACAAGAGATGTCTTTTTTGGGCGAGACCACTAGACTACCAGGAATATTCCAGACAGTTACAGGCTAGGCAATTGAGATCATTAGACCAACAGGAACATTCAAGACAACTACAGAATGGACAATCAGGGGATGGTGGGGCCATTAGACCATGAGGGATATGCAAGACAGCACCAGGATGGGTGATGGGGGGGAACCATGTGCAGTGATAACATTAAACAGCACTGCAACAGAGGCTGTTTAGCACTGCCAAAACCACTGAATATACTGCTCTGCTCAGTATACATATGGGGTCCCACATTTTTCATGAGCACAGCAGTACATTGTGCACAGTTGTGCTGTCAGGTCTGTGCAGCCCACAGGGGACCTCTGAGTATGACTCCCTCCCTATCAGCTGGAGCTATTGACAGTTAGCATGGCACTAACCTGATTAGAGCCATGTTACCTTTTTGAAGATGGGGGCCCAGGAGCTGAAACACTGGTGAACAGAATAAAGAAATTCTTCATAAGTTCACCATTTTTTCTTAACTTCATTGTTGACATTTTGGACATTTTGGACCCACAAGATTCAACATAGTCATTTTATGACCCCACTTTATTAGCGAGACAGGTGGAATTCTTTAAATACCATCTGAAAGGTGATTTTGTGGAGCAACTGCGGAAACATGTTTCGAAGGGGGTTTGAAAAACTACCCCTCCCTTTTTCATGGGGGAGGCTATGTTGAAAAGTTTAGGCAAAAAGGTTAAAAAAAATGACTGTTATCAGTAAAAGTTCAAAATGCATTACAAAGCCATTTACTAAATCTACCTTTTTTTCAGTCAATTTGCAGTCGAGCTCCAGAGTCGCAGGACATTTGGCGACCATGACAGGAGTTCAGTGGTAGACCAGATAGGTAACTGAGGGGTGCAGAGGGGTTGGGGGTGCTGAGAGGGAGTTTGGATGGGGGTTTGCAGGGTCAGGAGGAGCAGAACACATCAGTTGACCACCTTCTTTTATTCAGGTTACAAAAACTAAGAAGATCATGAGGAACCATTTTTTTTTGCAGGTACCGACACTGGAGAGTGGGCACACCAGTGTCAGTGTGTGGTTTGGTGGCATGGAAGGTGGGTACCCTGGCATCACATGGTGTGAGGCAGTTTTATTATGGTGGTGGGGTTAGGAACCTGACTGCTGGACTTTGGTGGTGGTGGTGGTGATGGGGGGGTTGTTGTGGTTTTTGGTGGTGGGGTTGAGCATCCAACTGTGTGACTTTGGTGGGATTTGGGGGTGTTGTGACTTCTGGTAATGGGGTGATCAACCACTGCACTTTGGTGATGGGGGGTTGTTCTGGATTTTCGGCAGTGGAGATATGCACCAGACCACTGGACTTCTTGAAAGCTGGGTGGGACAGGAGGATAATGACAGTGGGATTGAGCACCCACTGCTGGTACTACACAGTTTGACTGGGCAGGAGGGGGGCTGGTGTGCTGCCCTATGGCAGCAATATGGAAGGATGTAGCTGCACTGTGATAGGTGTGGCTGCATCCTTCATATGTGAGAAGTTTCTGCCCATCAGACAGCGAAGCAGCTTCAGCAGCATCCTTATCAGGATTGGGTGCTGGCTCACACAACTCCTGTAGGGGACCATCACAACTTGTGGGAATAAACTTCAGACAAGGCAAATTTATAGGTTTAAAACACACCATGGTGTGATATTTATTTTTCAAAAGTTTGAAAAATAATAAATGAAAACAAACAAACTGTAAAGAAAATCACTACTTAACATTAGTAGTTTCTCCCATAATACAGTCCTGGATCTTAGAGCTCCTAAGACCCTTCTCATCTGAATTCAACAACTTGTCTGCCTGTCTTCTCCTCTCCTCTCTCGGGGCTGAGCCCCACTGGACTGAACTGAAGTGAACTCAGTGAAGAGGTTTTTATATCTTTTTGGTGGGGTCACCTGACTGAGCCCTTTTCTATTTACATGTCCGGACATGCTGTTTCATGTCTGAACATGTTTCAAAAACGAGGGGGGGGGGTTGATTCAGGGGATTTCCTGGTTCAGTTATAGGGACAGTGTATATCTCCACAGATATTGACTCTCTATATCTCTGATCCACAGTGACTGAGCACTTTTATAAAGTATACCACATTCTCATTCATAGAACCTTATACAGTAACAGGTTTATAGTGTGAATTTATGAAAATACCGTAAGGATTTCTTATAACTCTACTAATCATGAAATTATTATTGTTTTATATGACTTCTGAATCCCTTTTATTTAAAAAGGCTTTATTAACTGTATGTATTCCTATTTAAAATAGCCTTCAAGTTTTTTGAACACAAAATGCACTTATGCACTTTACACAACACCTCTCCGGGTGTTTGGCATCATTCCAAGGACTGGATGGATGGAAATGGAAAAAGAATGAAAAGAGAGAACTAGTAGGAAGTTAAGTAGGGACAGTAAAGAGCTACGCTAGGTGGCCAACCTGGGGGGGGGGGAAGAAAAGCAAAGAGAAAAACATTAACTGTTGCTAGGAAATAAGGGGACAGAAAAGTGGTCCATCAGTCACAGCCGAGGGTGTAGCCTAACCCCGCCACACACCTCCCTCCTTAAGAAAAAAACAGTTCTCAAAACTATACTGTTTTTTCAAGAACCCCCCCAGTCATAAATATTCTACCAAAACAGTAGAATGGGGGTTGGTTGAAACTTTCTCTCACCCACTATGAAAGCTTCACCCCAGGGTCCCTTAATTCAGCTATTTTTAGTATTGTCCATTATACCAAGTTACTGCAATATGACAATACTTTCACAACATTACCCTGGGGCTGTCATAAAGTTCAACACAGTACCCATCTATGCTCTCAGAGGACTTCAGTCTATAGTGACTTTCTGTCTCCTATTTCACTCTGGTTATTACAGTTCAGACATTTCATATGTAATGTCAGGCACCCATCAATAGGCATCATTTCAGCACCCATCACTTGGCATCATTTTAGAACCCATCACTTGACATCATTTCAGCCCTGTGCACCCACTATTGTACCTTCATCAGTACATTAAAAAAGAGGAAGTAATACACAGCAGTTTTATGCTGACTTCTAGCTTCTTCCATATCCATCACTCGGCATCATTTCAGAATCCATCACTTGGCATTGTTTCAGAACCCACCACTTCGCATCGTTTCAGCCCTGTGCACCCACTATCGTACCTTCAGCAGTACATTAAAAATGAAGAAGTAATACACAGCAGTTTTATACTGACTTCGAGGTTCCTCTGTCTAGCTATCAGGGCGGCCATGCAGGCCTATACCACAACTTTCTCCAGGGAGGGTTGTAGCACACTAAGCTGAAAGCTTTTTTTACAGGTGTGACCTGGGAGAACAGGGAAGTTAAGTGACTTGCTCAGGGTCACACAGTATGCAAGTGGAAGCTGTGGGATTCAAATCGAGGTCTGGTCTGCTGGATGTCACCAGATTTGCAGCTCAGAGCCTTAAACTACTGCGCTATACTGCCTCCTATTCTAACACATTGTTTCCACTCAGGGGCCCAGTCATAGGTTCCACCCCATACCTAGATCCTCCATGACCCTAGATTCCTCATTTTATATCTTGCAGTATAAACATTTCTTTTATGTTATATATTTCTTGTAATCATTTCATACATTTCATTTATCCCTTTCATATATTTTCTGGTAGATAAGGAACTTTCTCATGCTGAACATCAACCAGCCAGTTCCTAACTCTAAAACCTTTGGGGTTTCCTTTCAACCCTTATTTTTAACATACCAGGGGTTTCCTTTCAACCCTTACACTGTTCTGCTACCCTCAAGTGACTGTACTCAACACCAGCCTTAATGCTATATTCATTTTAAACATTACATGTTTCATACATTTCATACCATATCACAGAGGGTTCTAAACATGGGAAAGTCCATTCAACCACCATGGTGTCTTCCCTGTTGCTTGTAGTCTTCACCCCAGTATGCAAATGTTCTGAAATAGTATTACCTGGGGCCTTCATCTCATCATCCTCCAAGTAGCAGCAGCCCAGAAAAATGGGCAACAACAGGATTTCAAAAGTGACTGGCAACAAAAGTTCCATCAGGGGTCCTCCTCCTCTAGAACCCATGGATCCTGGTCCTCAGCCTCTGCCATGAAATCCTCCAGTTGGGAACCCTCCATCAGCACCTGGCAGCAGTGCTCTGCCTCTCTCTGGTGCTGGTTCACCTCTGCGTTCCATAAAACTCCAGTCCAGTTAGTAATTCCCCTCTGGTCCTCCTCACCTGGGCTCTGGTATGCACACTGGGAAGCCTCTCCTCCTTCAACAGATCCTTGGCATCAACAAGATCCTAGACATACACCATCCTGCTCTTTGCCCCCTATGTCTGGATACCAGGGCTGGTATCAGGGTACTGGTCCCCCCCTTGTTTCTCTGGACAACCAGTACTATTCCGCTTCTTACAGCAAGTTTGTCACAGCTTGTTGGAATAAACTTCAGATGAGGCAAATTTGCAGGTTTAAAACACACCTTGGTGTGATATTTATTTTTCAAAAGTTCGAAAATAATAAATGAAAACAAAAAAATTGCAAAGAAAATCACTACTTAACATCAGTAGTTTATCCCATAATACAGTCCTGGATCTTAGAGCTCCTAAGACCCTTCTCATCCGAATTCAACAACTTGTCTGCCTCTCTTCTCCTCTCTCAGGGCTGAGCCCCACTGGACTGAACTGAAGTGAACTCAATGAAGAGGTTTTTATATATTTTTGGTGGGGTCACCTGACTGAGCCCTTTTCTATTTACATGTCTGGACGTGCTGTTTCATGTCTGGGCATGTTGTTTCAAAACTGGGGGGGATGTTTCAGTGGATTTCCTGGTTCAGTTATAGGTACAGTGTATATCTCCACAGATATTGACTCTCTATATCTCTGATCCACAGTGACTAAGCACTTTTATAAAGTATACCACATTCTCATACATAGAACCTTATACAGTAACAGGTTTATAGTGCGAATTTATGAAAATACCGTAAGGATTTCTTATAACTGTACTAATCATGAAATTATTATTCTGTTATATGACTTCTGAGTCCTTTTTATTTAAAAAAGGCTTTATTAACTGTATGCATTCCTATTTAAAATAGCCTTCATACTTTTTTGTACACAAAATGCACTTATGCACTTTACACAACACCTCTCGGGGTGTTTGGCATCATTCCAGAGACTGGATGGATGGAAATGGAAAAAGAATGAAAACAGAGAACTAGTAGGAAGTTTAGTAGGCACAGTAAAGAGCTATGCTAGGTGGACAACCTAGGGTGGGGGGGGGGAAGAAAAGCAAGAGAAAATCATTAATTGTTGCTAGGAAATAAGGAGACAGAAAAGTGGTCCATCAGTCACAGCCAAGGGTGTAGCCTAACTCCACCACAGGGACACTGATGCACATACCCAGAGTCACAGCCTTACTTTTCAAACCTTGTTTTTACTATAATAGAGCACTTGTTTTCACTTGTGAGCAAGTTTACCTTGTTCAGGTAACTGGCTACTTTCAAGGGATACAATTATCTACTATTGCTTGGAAAATGAAGAACTTGTACATGCATGAGATAACTGTTGCCTCTGTGCCATGTTAAGCTTCATGCCCCCTGACACTACTGTTTGCTCCCAGATTAACTGATGGTCTCTGCCCTGGCTGATTACTTTTGTCAAACTCATCAGAGGCTTGTGGTAGCTCTCTCTCTCTGTCTCACCTAAAACAATTCTAAAGATGGGAGGAAGTGTCTCAAAACTCTGGGATGGGGTTATCAAGGGTTGTCATTCTTTCTATAGGACATTTCCATGGTTCCCACACCTCCATCTCCATGTGACTGTAATATGTTTAGGGACTAGTCTGGAAAGGCTTGCTGGCAGGGGCTGCAAGTATACCCAGCTTCTGGTTGGACTCGTTTTTAGTGATTTTTCTTTTTGTACATGTGCTTTGTTACCTCTTTTCAAAACCCTCCCTCCTCTCACTCTGTTCAGTTGTGGGGCAAGTGCTTGTGGGGGCTAGGGGGACCAGGAAGCCCTGTTTAACACAATAGCTCTACAGAGGAGCTACAGAGCTATGGTCCTCAGTGGTGGTGGGCAGGGTAATGTTTTGGAGACTTTTGCAGCAGATAAGTGGCATTTCATAACTTAAAACTGTTATTTTAGAGGGTGATTGCACCAGAAGTAGTTTGGCACTCACTTTCAGTCCAACCCCTACTGAACTCCATAGCTGTGTAACAGACAGCATGGCAGGGGTTGCATTTGTCAAAGTAGACAAGGGAGCAGTCCCATTCCCTTGATCAAAAGCTACTGAAGTAGGAATAAGGTGAGAAATACTCAATGCTTTCTAAAGAAATATATTTTATCATTGACAGAACTGGTGACATACTTGAATTACTTTGCAAGGAGGGAGGTGTGGCTAAATGCACAAAGTGTCTTATGTTCACTTTAGCACCCAAATATGAGATTATAGGTGACCTTATATGTGGTAAATGCTTAGCAGATTTTGAATTATTAAAGGAATTGCAAGTACTGAAAGGGGAAATAACTAGAATGCAAAAAATAAATTAGAAAATGCTGTCAATGAGTTAAATGCTGAAGATTTAATCATGGATACAGTATAGCAAGTAAATAAAAACTGGCCAAGGGAAAATATGAAGAGGAGGGGGTTCCAGATAAAAAGGAAGGATTGGCAAAAAGAAGGCATGAAGATGGCTCCCCTAACAATGATACTGGCCAGGATGACAAGTGCATTGCATTGTAGGCAATACTAAGGGTAGAAAATATGGAAGGAGGGCACCGGCTGGGATTGATAGCATCTCACACATAAATAGATTCTCCCCTCTACTTAAGGTTGATAAAATAAACAAAAAGTTACCTTTGCCATCAGAAATTAATCAGCAACTAGTAATAGGTGGCTCTATTATCCGATACACAGATTTTATAATTTATAAACTGTATAAGGAAAATACTGTGGACTCATGTCCCCCAGGAGCAAGCATCTAAGATGTTGACTCAAGAGTTATTTCACTCATTGATAAGAAGGAAAAAGTCCACTGTCATATTCCGTGTAGGGTCTAATGACATTGTGAAGTTTTAAGAGAAGGATATCTGTCAGGGGCTTTTAAACCTAACAAAAAAGATAAAGTCTTATGGTTCAGGTATAGCAATCTCAGATATTCTACTAATCCTGAGGGCCCATAAAGGAAAGAACTTGACAACTCCATGTGTAAACATTAGACTGGCTAATGGGTGCCAAGAAGAGAACATCAAATACATTGACAACTGGACAGAATTTAAAAATGATATAAATTTATGCACTAAAGATGGTTCACATTTGAATAAGTTGGGGGCTAGGGCACTAGGTACCAAATTAAGTGACACCTTGAAAAATCTATTTTTACTATGCACATGCAGCCTATGATGCTTTGCATTATGGGGGTATGTGTGAGTTTGTATTTCTTTGAAACTTGGCTTCCCGGCCAATGCCCTTTGGGGTAACCATTGCCTCAGTGCTTGCGCACTGAGGTTCTTTGTAGTTTTACTATGCACAGTAACGGCACCTAGTTTGTCTGCTGCTTTCCTGCAATGTTTTACTACCTGTAATTGTGTTACCTGACTAATCCTGTGTTGTATGATCCGTGTATTGTATTTTCTACGCCATACAACTGGTCACTTGTGAAAACAGGCTTTATAGCTCATCTTGCTCTGCAGTATACTAAAAAAATGAAATAATAAAAAACTAGTTTTGCAAGGGGAAATGGTAAATAGAAAGACATGACAAAACCAGACAACCAGCAAGATATTAATACGCTCCACTCTGATTAAAAATAAGGATAAGCTAGCAATAACACAAGACAGGGTGTGTGTTGTGCTAGATCGCTACATGCCCTGGGTGCCTTCAACCACCCAGGAAGTGCATCAGTCTAGCACAACCATACCCTGGAGTAAAACATATAAAACTTAGAATTAGTTGGGTTTTTTAATGTAAAATAGTCATTCCACCTACTGGATCATTTTTGCATTTGCAGGTTTGACTTGAGTATTTTGATCCAAATCTGCATGTGTAGTTGTAGTTTTTTGGGTTATAGTGCTGTCCCCCCATCACGACCTATGTTAATGGTCATTTTGCAATTAGGATAGCAGTTTATACGTGTTTGTGTGTTCTTTGATGAATGGGAGTCAGCATGAGTAAAACAGAGAGAGACCACTGGGAGAGACTGTGGCTGAGACTGAGTGAGGAGAGTACTTTAAGCAGCATACAACATTTGTGGAAATGGGACTGGGACTCTTCCCGGTATAGTAGTAATTGTGAGCTAGGCGGTAAATCAAACAGTTCCTTGTTTTTCAAAAAATAATTTCTGTATCATTACTATATTTGGTGGTGGGTTGGGAAGATAGAGCATCTGCAGAGAGAGAGAGAGAGAGAGAGAGAGAGAGAGAGTGAGTGAGAGAGAGAAAGCGAGACATATCCAGCAAGAGAGAGAGAGAGCAGCGAGAGGTTAGCGTTAGCTTTGTGGAAGCGGCCATTTCAGCCACACTGTATAATTGAAGTGTGACTGGGAGCAGGGTCTGGCTTTCTTTCTAGTAGCAGTTGGCAGCATCATCAGTGAGGTTAAAGTTTGTTTTCCATTTACTTATAAACTATCAGGTGGAGAGGCAACAGTTGAACAGGGTAAGCACAGGGGAGACAAGGTGGCTGAAATGTGGTTGAAATGTAGCTTTTTAAAAGGAAGAGAAAAAATCTGCTGCTGTTAAAAGTAGATGAACTGCATTTCTTTCAGTTTGGTTCACTTTTGTTTTGATTGGTGGCAGGGTGATAGTGTGTGGATTCTATTAATGTACTGTGGGTGCTGGCTAGAGAACAACAGTGAATGGTTAGTGAGGGGAAAAATGGCTGCCAAACAAGTTTTTAAAAATCCAGTGGCATAGTGATTTGTGATAAGAGTGAGTATCAGGATACAGCAAGATCGCTGCATGGTCGTGTGTCTTGTCTCAGCCAATCACAATTCATTAAGTGCCCATTTTATTAACTTGAGTATATACCGATTAATGCTAGGAGACTACAGGATAAAATGAATGACCTGATAGCACTGACCACCCAGGAAAATTATGCAGTGATAGCAATTGCGGAGACCTGGTGGAGTGAAAAGAACATATAGGAAAAATTACAAGAGGAGATGAATGCTATAACAGAGATAGAGAACACAGGAAAGGTGATGTGTGGTACTCTACATTACAGATGAATTACAAACATTTGAAATTTCAGAACGAATTTAAAAAACAGGAATGTCAAAAGAGACAATCTGGATTAAAATAACTACAACAGAACTTACATCAGTCATTCTAGGAACTTGTTATAGACCACTGATACTATTCTAGAAAACACTATGGCAATGATAAATGAAATAGTCAGCCTGTGAACTTAGTGATGTAATCCTTATGGGAGACCTGAATCTGGGGGATGTGAACCGGCAAAGTTCTGAAGCATCTACAACAGCAGGAAAACTGGAACTTGAGTCACCAACACAATACCCCAACTCCATCTAAAACAAAATGTCACTGCCCCTACAAGAGGTGGCAGAATCTTAGATATAGTATTTGCCTCTGATAACTAAACATAAAAATGTGGAGACTAGGGGCATCACTAACAAATAATGACCATAACACGGTCATATTTGACATAATAATAAAGCCATTACATAAATAAAGGGGTTACTGAAATCTATTTCTACAAGGCAAATGAGACTGTGCTAAAACATGATCTTGAGGGAATAGACTGAACACAATTATTCAAAAACCAAACAACAAATTACATGTGGCTTACTTTGAGTGAAATCATTCAGCAAAGAAGCAGGAAACATATACCCTCCGTAAAAAAAATATGAGAGTTCAAAAATAAAACCTAAATAGCTAACAAAACAAATAAAGTAATCAATAAGAAAAATAAACTGCATAAACACGTTTTAAGAAAAAGGATATTGCATCTTAGGAACAGTATAAGCAGTGTCAAAATAACTGTAAAAAGGTGATAAGAACTGCAAAAAAAAAGATATGGAAGAAAATTTGGTAAAAACGTGCTCACAAAAATAACTATGAAGAATTTTATAGTTATATTAAATCATTAAAAACACAAGAAGCAGGGCTGGACCACTTTTACATGAAAACATGAACATAAGTAAGTGACCCAGTGGAGATGGCCAACATTTTTAATTCGTACTTTTGCTCAATAACGTTAAACAATCATGTTCAGAAAACAAAATTCAAATCACAACAGAAGAAATAGGAGAAAAAAAACAAGCATTTGTCAATGCTGAATGTGTGCTTGCTTGTATTTGCTTTGTAGTTGTTGGGCATACATAGCACAGAGTGTACAATTAACAAATTCACAATACCAGTTATGACAGTGAAATTGTCATGATTGGAAATGAAGAGGTTGACACATAAAGTTGTTGTTTTAACATCTCATGTCTACTGACAAACTACTTTTATTACATATTCATTCTGAAGTACCTCATGATACAGAACACAATCAGCAGTCCCTTTGATTTTGTACTGACCACCAATAGTTTCCAATCACAAAATAAAAATAAATGAGTTATTGCAGAACTGGTAAACTTCCCTTTAAGATATTGATCAGATCAACATTGTACTTCCGCTCAAATCCTTGGACTAATGAATCAGCCGTTGGTCTGGTCCGCTGGCCATATAAAAAAGTGACACCTGCCACTGAGGATGAGCTCTCACTGTCCAATTTTAAATTTTCGCCTAGCAATAAACCTAAGTACTTGTAACTTGGAAAATGTTGTAGCTTTCTGTTATTGCTAGTATAAACATAAATTTGTATATTTTGTTTGTTCCTAGGCACGGAATCGAAGTGCCCAACCAAGTCTTCTGTTAATTTATTATTATGCTGTCAAAAAAATGTTGCATTTCGTCAAACGCCGATTGCAACTTAATGTATAGCAATAAGGAGTCAGGGCTCAGCCATGGGCAACAGTGCTGTCCTCACAGAGGTGGCTTGCTGTATTGCTCCGATGGACCTGAGATTGTTAATAAAAAGTAAGACAAAGAGTGGCCCTGGAACAGAGCCCTGAGGGACTCTGCTTCTCCCCCTGTTTTTCCTACAATACACTCCCCCTATAGAGACTAGCTGATGCTTATTTGTCAAATAGCTGGCTAGCCAACTAGTCAAGCGACTGTGGAAGCCCAAACTATTTAACTTATTAAGCAGTAAACGGTGTGTCAAAGGCCTTGGAGAGGTTGATGAAGACTCCTCCAGCTACCATGCCACCATCAACCACCCTGCATAGTTCATTAACAACCTTCACTAAGGCGGTCATCATGCCATAGTTAGATCTGAAGCCAGACTGAGTTCTAGTCAATGGCTGTGATTCACTAATACCTACATGCTGCACAAGGCCAGCATGTAGGCATTCCCAGTACCATACACCATGCAGCAATGCTCTGCGCATCTCCCATGGCATTTACCAACAGGCATGTTAGCACCACCCCACAATGGATCCCTGGCTGGCCGTGAGGTGCCACACCAGGAGTGGGACAGGGGCACGCCAGGGGAGTGCCCTGTGGTGGCGCCCATTCACAATGCCACTATTTTCCATTCAGGGCTGAATCCTCTCTGTGGGGAGGCATAGGCCTAGCCATTGTGCCCCCCTTCAAGTGCCACTGCCAGCCATGGTACAGCTTTACTGGTCCCTTTTCCATACCGCCCCAATCCCGTGGATCAGAGAGGGTGCTGGGGTGGCTGCCTGGACACTCACCTGGCTGTCCTTCTCAGTGGCTGTGCACAGCTACCAGAACCACTGCATGGTGCAGGGCTGGGGATTCACTAGTGGACTGGGTACAGGCATCCCATTGGTTGCCTGCCCATGTCCGTCAATCCACTCCCTTGCACTAGCACACCGGGGGGAAGGTCCACAGACAGGAGGTACATGGTGGCTGATGATTGCGCATGTCAGCCACCATGCACCTGTCTGCAGGTGCAGAGCCGCGTGGGCAGGTTACGTGCATTTTGAGCATGTAACCCACCCCTTAATGAATCGTGGCCAATATCTGGTGAACTTCCAAGTAATTTGAAATTTGTTTTTCAACCAGCCTCTCCTAGACTTTTGACAAACAGTGAGCAGCGAAATTGGATGGTAATTAGGAAGCAGTTTGTCATCACTAGACTTTAAAACTGGTGTTACTTTAGCAAGCTTCTAGATCTCTCAGAACTCATCATCGCTAATTGACATATTAAACAAATAGGTCAAGGGATGAGAAATCACTGGTGCAATGTATTTTAATAACCTGAGATGCAGACCATCAAACCCCTCACTTTTAGTTACATCAGGTTTCAACAAAGCAATCTACATTTCTTCCACAGAAAATGTGGTCAGGGCAAAAGAAGCACACATCAATAGAGGCCACCAGTGGCATGCAAGGCCCTTCAATAGAAGTTTGGTCATTTCAGCCATTAGTGATCTCGTTATTCCAACCTGAAGTTTGCAAAGTGATAGCTGTTGATGTTGATTCAGGTCAGAAAGTCTGTTTCTCCTTTCAATTTCTGGAGGCATATAATCCAAATAATCATCTTACCATAGGTTTTCACACAAGGAAAATAAGATCATACAATGATGTGTGAAAATCCTGTAACCTCATTGGTCAAAACATGCCACATGATCGTGGGTAAATCCTGCATTACCCACGGCTGAGGAAATGCATTTATAAAACAACATAATTAAACACATTTTACACATGGGTTCATTGTATAATTGCAATAAGGCACTCCAGAGTGTGAGTTATTGAGGATTTATCCATTTCTTGTGTGGTTAAGTCCCTCAGCTGCGCCTCGTGACACACCACACAAGGTGTGGGTAAACCCCCAATAACCCACACCCTGTTGTGCCTTATTGCTTAAATAAACCACACGGACATGGTGGGGGGAAGGGGGTCAGCAGCAGTTGAACTGTATTCAGTTATTATTAATTGTTCTCAATGCTTGCATACTGTTTTACATTGCTTACAGCCCTCATTGTAGTAGTTGACTTTGTTGTTGCAGAATGATTGCTGGAGCACAAGTTTTGCTGGCATCTAGCTCTCCCTAATTATTCCCCATCCCCCACCAATATTTCAGCATATTTCATTGTTGCACTGTAATTACTATTATGCCTATATGCTTACAAAACTGCATATGAAAAAATTAAAAAGCCACATATGCTCTAGTTATTGCTTTCTAACAACAGATCTTCACTGTTTAAGTATTTGTTTAGTTTAGATCATGTATCGTACTTTTTTGTGAAAATATCTGTACATTACCATCTGTACTTTTTACCATTTGTTACTCATTTTATCTCCACGGTACATTCTGTACCTGTGTGGAGCCTAGAAACGAGTCTAGGCTCAGTGTGCCTATCCCGGTCATCAAATTTTAAATAAATAAGTAAATAAATAAATTTGAGTAACACAACTTGTAAGCAACTGACTGTATAAAGTCTTAATTCGGGTAATGGGTGTTGGTTGTGTTTTTTTGAGAAATGACAGTCATGTTGTCAGGAAGAATTAATGATGGCAAACTCATATGACAGCCTGCATTTACTTGGGAATATTCAGTTTCATCTCAGCAGTGGTAATGTCTAGTCCAGCCAGACATCATTTTTACCCTTCATTTCTTGTTTTCATTAATTCACTGGGAAGCATGAACACCATATCCAGACAGCTATTATGGCCATCAACAAATGATGCATGGGAGCCAGTGTTGTGTGATGCAAAGTCATATGGAACGGCAAAACCTTTTATGTTCTACACTTGCCACTCTTGCTATGCCACTATGTTCATTTCAGTACAAGAAAGCATTGTTTAAAAAAATTGTGAAAAACAAAACTACATTTGGATGATGTGGAGGGCGGTAGTGCTAACTTTTGTGTATATATGTGTGTATTTATTTATTGTATAATTGAAATGCATTTGAACAGTATGGTTTTGGCAAATGTGAATCAGTCACCACGATGGGGACTTCTATTAAATTATAATATAACATTAATATTAAATTATAAATATAAACTATTGTATCAGTCAACCTGCAATATTTACCGCAACTTGATAGGCAGTTACTATGCTGTGTCTAAACAGATCTATATTCAAATTTAGTACACAAACTATCAATCACTTGTAACACCAACAAATAAAAGCAATGCAACCTTTCCAGTATAAGAAAGAATACAAGAATCTTCAAAGTAAAATATCTTAAACATCAATACAGAATGCATATGCGATGATGGGATGAATTAATGAAAGGCAGAAGATGGAATAAGCAGTGAGACTCGATCAAGAGAATCCATTATTGTGATAAATCACTTCCTAAAGCAGGGACTTTAGCTGAGTTAACAGATTATCATAACTACCTGTATCAAGATGATAAAATACTTATTACACTTACCATTACAGTACCAATGACAAATGAAAGCTTATGTTCAGGGGATGGCCTGCTGGCACAAGGGTTGGATTTCCACCTGCTACGCCACTGCCTCGGGGGTCAAATCCAGACTCGGGAGTTTGGAAGGCTGGCTGGGGAGGGGGAGGACTGAGCGTCCTACGGATTGTTCTCATCCTCCGGAGGGAGGAAGGAGTGATTGGTGCTTGATCGACTTCATGGAGGCCAAGGCACAGCGAGGTGCCAAGGCTGGAGAGGTGAGCTAGATGTTTGCGCCTTGCTTGCCCACTTCATTGCAAGCCATGGCTCCTGGGGATTACTTCTTGAAAAATGTTGATGCCACTCCAATAATGATGCTCTGCTCCCCTCGGCTTTTCCCTGCCGCTGCAATGCTTGGCTAGTGACTGAGCAAGTAGTCTCCATCAGCAAGGCTCAGTCCCATGATCCCACCCTGGGGAGTAAGCCAGGGTGGCTCTCCCAGTGGTGTTTCCACTGGTATCTGTATCAGGGGTCCATGGAGGCTGGGTCTGTCTGATGGCCTCGCCCAGAGGGGGCCAGTCTGGGTGGATCACCACTCCAGGTATGTCTTGGTGATGGGTCATCATTGGGAGGAGCAGGGGCAGAGCCTTCCAGAGGGTGGGAACCAACAAAAAGCACACTAAATAAAAAGGAAAACTTATGATCGGGTGTTACTGGAACTGCACAGGAATGAAAACGGAGTCTCAATCTACAGGGATAACAATTTTTTATCTGTAAATATGGGTGCATTTATTCCATAAAAATGCTGTTGGGGAATTTACTATATATGCTGGCTATACAGTGGTCAAAGATCAAGTTTCTTGATTACAATATGGATCACGTCACGATGCTTATGTGAAAGATGCCACACAGTTCAATCTGATTATCGTCCAAGTAACAATCATCCCATTGTAATTCATTTCTGCCTACAAGCAGCAGGGTTAGGTTAGGGAGGATGTTAAGAGATGCTTTAAGCAGAGATGCTTAAAAAAGGTAACGCATATACCAAGACTCACAGACGATGTCTAGTGAAACCAGCTCCCACTTCTCCTCAATACTGAAAACTGCAAAAACCAGGTGGTGAGAGAGATCACTCAGTAGCTTGTTCCTCCCTTGCAAACAGCAGCACAAGGTCAGGGAAGATGTTCATAAAGTTTATTTATTTTTGTTTATTTAACTTTTATTTACCAGGTAAGTGCACTAGACAGTCAATGCCTATTTTCAGGCATGACCTGGGAGTTTACAACAGTGAAACAAGTACAGTTCACTGCATAACACACAATAGAAGATAAAACATACCCAACATATGATAGTGGTACAACAGATCATACATTTACAATGCAATGCAATGAATCTACAGCAGTGCTGTAAATGCAGTATGTAGGCACCTGTCTAACAACCAGAGAATGCAGACCAAACAGTAGGGCCCAGATAAGTACAGAAACAAATGGTCTGCTTAAGAAGGTGCATACAGTAGTTTCTGAGAAAGGACTGCACTGATTTGCAGAGTTGTATTTAAGGAGGAATATTATTCCATAGACCAGGTGCTGAGCTAGAAAAAGCCAAAACCCCAGATCTATTTTTGGTTTCACTTGTTGACAACTGCCCAAGCTCAGTGGACCTCAAAGGATAAGAGCTCCTGTCAAGTTGGAGAAAAGAGGCAAGGGATATGGCATCTGCTTGTGTAGGGTGTTAAAGATGACAACTCCTTGCTGGCCCAGTGGCACTGAGGGCTGAGGCACTGGGTGCCTTACCTTGCACCATGCCGGCAACCCATGTTCAGGAACAAGCATGGGCTGCCAGGGGTTGGAAGGGGAAGAGCAGGATCAAGAGTCTGAGGGACTGCTCTCCTTCTCCAGGGAAGGGGACGTCAGTGGATGGTCCTTGACTGGCCCCTAGCGGAGGCTGGGGGCCAGCACACCAATGCTGAAAGAACGAGGGGTGGAGATGGAGCAGACATCTGGGGGAGCACGTGAGGATATGTGCATGCTCCCTTCATTGGTGTCATTGCATGCCTCATCCTCAGAGGAACAAAAAGTGGAAAAGAATGACTCCGGTTGGGCAACATGAGTTTCTGACTTCCGCGTCCCGACCCCAAATGGCAACTTCTTGTCTGAATCCTTCCGGTGAGTAGAGCTAAGAGGGGGTGGCTACTCACCACCCTGCCGTGGGGGGTAAGCTGTTGGGGAATTGAAGAGGTGGCCTGATGTCAGGTGTGTGGGCAGGAAGATGTTCCAGCTGACTGGAGCCATGGGAGCAGAAATAATAAGCAAAAAAACCAAAAAGATGACAACCCCTACGTAAAATCATGCAAGGAGGAGGGAAGAAGCCACTCTAACTTGGCATATAAGTTGCAGTGGTGTGTATTACAGTTGGCAGCAAGGGCAAGGCAGCAAAAATTATTATAAACCACATCCCATTCCTGAAGCGTAGTCTTGGAAGAGGAGGAGAACAGGTAGCCCACTAATGAGCTTCAGTAGAAGGATGCAGTTGGCAGTGGCACGGGAATAAGGTTATTACGGACTTTGTAGGATATATCTAATCTGGAATTAACAGTCATACAGATGCCTAATATATGTAAGGAACATTTCAAGAAAGGATCTAAAGTGACACCAAGATAACTGAAGCTTGTTACAGAGACAAGAGAGGTTATGTCGGTACATGAGACCTACAATGCTGATAAACAGTTTCTAAGCATGGGGCCAACCCAAAATGCATAAACTGGGTTTTTAACATATTTAGGATGAGCTCATTGGAGAATAACCACTTTTGTATGTTCTGAAGGTCTAAGGTCCTACTGTTAATACCGCCTATATCATTTGTACTCAAGGACAAGACCACGTCATACACATAAAGAACAGGCACACTATGTGTAAGACAATGATGTACATTGTTTCCATACAAGGAGAAGGGATTTGAAAAATGACACCTGCCATGTTCAGGAGGTGGGGTAACACAAGGGATATGTTGAACATTAGGGGGCCAAAATCTGCAAAAACAAAGTTATAAGGAAATGTTGGAACAATTCAATGTTTCCTCATAAGTTAGTAGATTTTTCACATTTTTACCCCAAATTTTCAACATGAACTTTCTACGACCATTTCTTCTGACCATGACAAGTGTCATTTATAAATCAAATCAACTTTATTTTAATAGTGCCTTTCGAAACCAAGGCGCTGTACATAAAAAACAGACATAAAAATAAAAATTTAAAACAAAAACATTAAAACAGATCATCCGTAACTAGGGAAAGCTAAACTAAATAAATAAGTTTTTAACTCCGTTTTAACAATGGCTGAAATGTCATTTTGTGCCACAAGTGTTAAAACACATGCTGGGTACGATTTGAGAAATGACAGCTGTCACATTCATGAGGTGGAGCAAAAAAATGACTATGTTAAAAACGTGGCATCAAAATACTGAAAATTACCACAGTTACAAGTGAAAATGTTCAATGCACACTCATAACTTTGTTGATTTTTGATATTTTTTACCCCAGATTTTCAACATCGCCTTTATATGACCCCCACCTCATGAACAAAGGTGGAAAAAAGTTTCAAACCATGTCCAAAACGTGATTTCATTGCCGGCCCAGTGGAACTGAGGGTTGAGGTGCTGGATGCCACACCTTGCACCACACCAGCAACCTGGGTTTGGAATGGACTCGGGCCGCCAGGGGTCAGCAGGGGAGAGGGTGGATCGAGCATCCTAAGGACTGCTCTTCTCCCTCTGGGGTGGGCTTGAGGGACGCATCATGCTTGAGCGGTCCCTGTTGATGACCGGGGGCAGCACAGGTACGGCACCGCAATAGGGCAGAGCTCAGCAAGATGCCTGCATAAGTGCGCTGTGCATCATTGCACTATCGGCTCCAGGGGCTACTGGAGGAAAAATGGCTGGGTGCGACCGTACAGCTTGATGGCCGTGCTCCCGCCGACCTGGAGGCCTGATGAGGAATTACGTCGGTGGGGGGGGTCTGGTCCAGTTCCTGAGCGGAGAGATAGGGGAGACCCTCCACCAGACTGGGCATGGCCGTACTGGACCCCTCGCATATTGGGTGAGCCCAGACATCCTCCGGGTTGGTGGGGGCCAGCAGCTGGATGCCCCCACCAGTGTGCTGCAGTAGGGCACAAAAATAAGAGGAATATAAAAAACAAGAAACAAAAGGTGATTTCTTGCCACAAGTATAAAAACACATTTTGGCCAGGATTTTAAAAATGACAGCTGTCACATCTATAAGATGATGTGAAAAAATGACCCATGTTAAAAAACTGGGGGCAAAATACTGAAAAATTACCACAGTTATGTGCGTACATTGAAATATTTTAATATACACTCATAACTTTGTTGCTTAATATTTTTTACCCCAAATTTTCAGCATAGCCTTCTTATTACCCCACATAGCCTTCAAAGATATACAGATAGTCTGGATGACTCTATTACTAGTTGAGAAAGTTGAAATTTATAGAGAGCAACCTGTGTGTGTGTTTATTTTTACTACCCAACCAATGAATATTAAAGTCTCCAACAAGGATGAATTCATTGGTTTTAACAACAGGTTCAATGATTTTCATCAAGGATAGGAGATCCAGATGGCTGCTCATTGGGGAGGGGGGGAGGTGAAGTAGATGCAGAACAGATATTTTTTTTTACAACTTCCTAATGGTACAGTAATTCTGCATTACATAATTCAGTGCTAGAATCACTGGAGTTAATAGTCCTGTAGTTGAGATGCTCAGATGCAGTTTCAAATAAATTATGATGCAACCCCCTCATTTGGCAGAGGTTCTATCATTCCTGATAAAATTGTAGCATGGCAAAGTACTGAGATTGTCAGGTAAAGCAAGCTTAAGCCATTTTTCTGATACCCCAAGGATATCCGGTTTATAGTGATTAACCCAGACTGCGGTTTCAACATTATCAGCAAGCAGGTTCCTTATATTTAGGTGAGCAACCTTAAGACCCTTTGTGCTGTGCAAGGGAGAGGGGCCAGAACACATGCAAGAGTGTACCCAGGGCCAGGATTATGTTTGGTGTCACCTGCTAGAAGAAGAAGGGAGAGAGCCCAGAGGACCAGGGAACAAGGGACCATATGGGAGAGTACATACCTATATCTCCAGCTCAGTCTCTTTAAGTACAAAATTATGTTGCACAGCAACTTAGGGATGAAGAGATGCTACTTAACACAGCTGACTTGTCAATTGACAGTTATACTGGATATAGGAAAGTCAAAATGATTAATGTCAACTGATGCACTGGCATACATACTGAGGACATAGTCAGCCACAAAAAGAAATAGACTAGTGACCAAGACAGCATACAGTATAAGCAGAACAAGCTTAGTGAACCCATTGTTCAGATGAATAGTGGTACCAGCAGAATACAGTTACGAACAGGTCACTGAGGATGGTACATCAGTTATCTGACCCTATCAAGGATACTTACACAGAGCTCTTCTAGTCTATCAAAGCATATCCCACTCAAGTCAGTATATGATGGTCACCCAGCTAAAGTTAATCAAGGGTATGGCCAAGTTAGATACAATGAACAAAGGCAATCAGAAGATAGGCAGGCAGTAGAGTACTGTTATAACCCACTAATTACCATCCACAGAGGAGGTAGAGCCACTATTCAAAAACAACAAGCAAGGTCACCCAAACAGGATGTTATCCTGGCAATAAAAAACTATGGAGAACTGTGTGCATGTAACCACAGGCACTGACTATCCAGAGTGTAGCCAAAAACTAGGGCGGATTGCCAAGGGGGAAAAGGTATAACAAAAAAAAAGTCTCTGCTCTTGCTGATTCCTGCCTGGCACTCTCTTTTGTTACTACTAAGCGTGACTTGTACAGGATGCAGCCTGCTTTCACTGCCTCACTACTGGTCCACGATGCCCGCCCCCCCCAGGATGCATAAGGGGATTCCCAGTGGAGCCACTCCTCAGCTCATTCACTCTCACTGAACTAGATTTTACTTTATTTCTATTTATTTATAGCAAGCACTTACTCAGCAGAGCTGCTGCTTGGCTCACTCTCTCTTTCTCTCTCTCTCTCTCTGTACTGGTGCTTGACATCACTCACTAGTTCCCTCAACAGAATCATATACTATAAAAAACAAAATATGGGGGACTATAAACAACTCAACTTGTGTTTCCATCTCAGGGTTAAGATAACAGTATGGACATATCATGCTTCGCTCTCCTGGTCCATATGCTGTTATCTCAACCCCTCGATGGAAACACAGGCTTGTTCTGTATGGTCACCTATTTATTTTTTCTTACATTAATTGGCCCACCAGAATGTTGAGATTCTGTGGATGAGTCTATGATTTAATGGTCTCTCTTACAGTATAAAGCAAGCAATCATGACCTAACGTCCCTGTGAATTAATGACTATGTCAGGGCTGGACTAGAGCCCATTCTACTGCACTATTTAGCAGTTTCTGGGCATCAAAGACATGCCTGTGTTGAAGCAGTTGACAGTTCATACCTAATTATTTAGCAGTGCCCCTCGATGTTTTTGCTGGCTTTATCTTCAATTGCAAAATATATACTTGGGACCAGCGTCTCATCACATTATGTTTCCACATCAGATTTTACTACCAGTAGCAAAATCTAATTGTCTCATGACTCTGTTCAGTGTAGTTTTAGAATTCTCACTCCACAGTGCTATGTATTGTGAATGAAAGTAGGAACATTAGACAGTAGCCAAATATATAAAACAAATTATTATATGTCTGAGACGGACTGACTTGGAGCTGTTTGAAGACTGCTGGACTGTCCTGGGTCGTGACTGTAAATGGTCCTCTGGATCAGCACACTTACCCGGTTAACAAAGACATACATACATTCATACATACATACATACATACATTCATTCATACATACATACATTCATTCATACATACATACATAAATAAATTAATGTAAGGAAGATTAAAATAGCTAAGACTGGGACTGCACCAGAAACGGTTCTCCTTGCCCCCGTTTACATAAGTAGCTCAAACAGAGATCGCACAGGGCCCTCTGCTGACATACTGAAGATCAGAATCTGACAAGAAAAAATGAGAAAGCTGTCTCTCTCCTCTTGAACCACTCATTGGTTAGTCAGATGTTTGGGTTTCTGACTTCTGGAGAGTCACCTGCACAGCTGTGCAGGGCAGCAGTAGAAAACTAGAGTCTTACCTCTGACCCCCAGCAGAGCTATACTACTAGGCAATAAAAAGATTGGGGTCTTGCTCCTGGGAAGCCCCCTGCATTGCTGTACCAGACAGCAGTGAAAGGATTGGGGTCCTGCTCCTGGGGAGATCTATAGAGCAGCACCAGGTGGCAGTGACAGGATCAGGGTCCTGCTCCTGGGGAGAGCTACAGAGCAGCACCGGGTGGCAGTGTCAGGATCAGAGTCCTGCTCCTGGGGAGATCTACAGAGCAGCACCGGGTGGCAGTGACAGGATCAGGGTCCTGCTCCTGGGGAGACCTACAGAGCAGCACTGGGTGGCAGTGACAGGATCAGGGTCCTGCTCCTGGGGAGACCTACAGAGCAGCACCGGGTGGCAGTGATAGGATCAAGGTCCTGCTCCTGGGGAGATCTATAGAGCAGCACCGGGTGGCAGTGACAAGATCAGGGTCCTGCTCCTGGGAAGACCTACAGAGCAGCACCGGGTGGCAGTGACAGGATCAGGGTCCTGCTCCTGGGGAGACCTACAGAGCAGCACTGGGTGGCAGTGACAGGATCAAGGTCCTGCTCCTGGGGAGATCTATAGAGCAGCACCGGGTGGCAGTGACAGGATCAGGGTCCTGCTCCTGGGGAGACCTACAGAGCAGCACCGGGTGGCAGTGACAGGATCAGGGTCCTGCTCCTGGAGAGACCTACAGAGCAGCACCGGGTGACAGTGACAGGATCAGGGTCCTGCTCCTGGGGAGACCTACAGAGCAGCACTGGGTGGCAGTGACAGGATCAAGGTCCTGCTCCTGGGGAGATCTATCGAGCAGCACCGGGTGGCAGTGACAGGATCAGGGTCCTGCTCCTGGGGAGACCTACAGAGCAGCACCGGGTGGCAGTGACAGGATCAAGGTCCTGCTCCTGGGGAGATCTATAGAGCAGTACCGGGTGGCAGTGACAGGATCAGGGTCCTGCTCCTGGGGAGACCTACAGAGCAGCACTGGGTGGCAGTGACAGGATCAAGGTCCTGCTCCTGGGGAGACCTACAGAGCAGCACCGGGTGGCAGTGACAGGATCAGGGTCCTGCTCCTGGGGAGACCTACAGAGCAGCACCGGGTGGCAGTGAAAGGATCAGGGTCCTGCTCCTGGGGAGCCTCATGCAGAGTCACACTTGGTGGCAATGAAACCATCAGGGTCCCACTTGCAAGGATCCCCCAGCAAAGCTACACCGGGCAGTAGTGAAAGGATCAGTGGTCTGACTCCTTTGGGAGCCCCTTGCAGGTATACATCAAGTGGCAGTGAAAGGACTGAGGTACTGCTGCTGTGCAGACTGATATATAGAACTGTGCTGGGAGTTGTTGAGCCCTTCTGTAAAGCCTTACTGGGGAGTCTGGTCTTTTTTCTATGTTTAGTCAGAAACAGAAGGACAGTCAATGTGCCATCTAACTAGAGCAATCTCAGCAGCAGTGGCTCAGTAGGTAGCACACTCGCCTCTGAGGCTGGGAGATCAGAGGGCTGTGGGTTCAGTTCCCACATCTAGCACTTGGGTCAATATCCCAGTACTTACACTGTAGTGCAGCATGAGAGGGGTGCTGCACTTCTGAGGTGCCATCTTTCGGATGAGACGTTAAACCGAGGTCCCATCTGCCTGGATTAGTGGTAGTTCAGGTGGATGTTAAAGATCCCATGGCACTTATCGAAAAGAGTAGGGGAATTTCCCTGGTGTCCTGGCCAAATTTCCCTCATTCACTAAAAATACCACCAACAGCTTAATCTGGTTCAAGGTCAGTTGGCATTCATCTGTATCCCCCCTCACCTGGGTCGTGCCTGAAAATAGGCAGGATTTGTCTAGTGCACTTACCCGGTCAACAAAAACTAAATAAATAAATGCTGTCAGCATGTGCATTGCTCACTGCCTGGTAGTTTGTATTTTCCTGCCCGGGCTAGGATTTCTGCAGTCTCCATAGGGCTGAATAGAATATGAGATGCACAGTAGCTGTAGCCATAACAAGAGGCTGCCAAAGTCTTTGGTACCTAATAAAGAGAGAGAGAGAGACAGAGAGAGAGATGAAGGGAGGGAGGGTGAGAGAGAGAGACAGAAAATGAAAGGTACATAAGAAACTTAAAAATACAAGGTCTTGGAATAAGAGCATTGCAGTCTCAGTGGTGTAGTAGGTTGCATGGTTGCCCATCAGCTGGATGATCAGAAGAGCATGGGTTCTAGTCACACACCAGGAACTTGGACTCGTACTTAACATTGCCACTGTAGTTTGGCACCAGAAGAGCTGCACTGCTGAAGTGCCCCCTTTGAACGAGAGGTTAAAAACATGGTCCCAATCTGTCCAACAGTGGTGGCTATCCAGGTGGAACTTAAAGATACTGTAAGATTAATATAAAAGTATGAGACAGATGCAGGCCATGTGCCCAGTGTAACCACCCACCCACTTCTCAATGGACATCATATTTCAGTTTCTGTTTCTTTCATATACCCATCCAATCCTAACATGAACATGTTTATGGATCTTGCCCCTGTCACACCTTCCACCAGATCATTCCAAATATTTAACACCCTCTATGTAAAATAGATCCCATGCCACTAAATGTATTAGTGGGAAATTTCCCCCAGTGTCATAGTCAGCATTCTTCCTGTCAATAAAGCACGCCAATGTAACCCGCCCCGTGGGATGCACCTTAAAAAAGCTGTTGCAGCAGTGTTCCTTTCCTGGTCACAAATTGCAAATGAATAAGGAACATTTGGCAGAAAAAACCCCGGGGGGGAGGGTCGGGATGTATTTTGCCTATGTTGTTCAAAATTGCCCCCATCCTTTCATTTGTTTTTTCTTCTTGAGGGAACATTATCTCTGTTTGGCATCACAGCCTGTTGCAGTAGTAACCAGGAGGATGAGTTTATGTAAGATCTTGGGAGGCTGTAAAGAAAGACAACATGTTATGTAACCCCTTTAAAAGGTGTCTTATGACCTATCTTTTTGCACAGGCCTGTAGTGAATGTCCCTTTGCTAAGCTGTCCCCTAGTACTGACTGTTAACTTATGCTATATGTTTAGTTATGTATTTATTAATAGAAATGTATCTTAGTATATATATCTTGTGGTTTCAATAATGGTTTGTTTACGCTGCTACCTCTGTAATTTATAATGGTACCCTGAGCTTCAGAGGGAAGGTTGCCACAGAAAATAAAAGCTAGTACTGCAAGATTATTTCTGGCTAAGAATGAGCTGATACAGTAGGCACCAAGTACCGTGGATTTAGCACAGGAAGGTTATGTCAAAGGAAGTAGTCACTATCACATACTGCTGGGAACCGGCACAGGAAGTTCATGGGCTACAGGAAATTTCTGTGCTACAGGAAACTGACTGACTGTGGTGCCCCAAATGGTTTATCAAGCAACAACTCAGCATTGGAATTAGTAACAGTGCAGTCAGCAAAACCCTACAAAGTGTTGTCTTGCTCCAAACAGGAAAGCTACACTCCCAGTGAAATAAATTTGCCAGTAGCTTCCAGCACTTGAATTAATCACTGCCTCTTCATTAGAGAGCAGTAGATGACTGATACCTTGCCTCAAGGCTTTTCTAGACTTTGCTTAATGCATCTACTTACCATACCACCTGGTTATTTAGCCCATTACCTATTTTATTACCTTGTTGTCAAAGAACTGGATTTGCTTAATATGTTCTATTAAGAGCAACTCTGCACTTTAGCATGTACTTTCGGAAATGTGTTTCAGCTATTACAATTTACTAGAGAATGCTTTTTGTTTTATTTTCAATGTTCCTTTCAAGGTCTACAACACATCCTGGAGTGTATCCAAAAAGTCTGTAAAAAATAATTTGCTTCTTCCCGACTAATCTCACAGTGCTTTTGTCTATGACATCACGGTGCTCACCATGAAAACATACTGGAATGTCACAAACAGCAATTGTGAGGTCAGCAAGGGAGAGTCAGATACATTTTGAAAAACTCAATGGAATAAGTACTACATTATCTGCAATATCATGTAGACCAACAACAGGGGAAAGTAAAAAAAAAATATATAAAAAATATAAAATATAAAAAAAAAATATAGGAAACATGAAAGTTAAAAAACACAATGGGCCCTATGCACTAATTGGTGGATATTACATGTCCGAGGTGTGTAACACGCCCTCGTAGCTATGCACCTGCCGACAGGTGTGCACCGGCTGATATTCATAACTGGCTGCCACATGTCCTGGCCTTGCCACCCCAGAATGCAGGGCGGCTGGAGGTGGAGTTGAGGACCTGGCCGGGCATCCAATGGGATGCCCAGCATGGGTCCCACAGGGGATCACCAGTGCACCTTGGCATGAGTCCAGGTGTGTGACTAGCACCTGCATGCACTCAGACCCCTGCAGTCATGCCCCGTCAGCCTATGGTTCACCTGGCAAGGGACACACCACAATTGGCACACCCACCTGGCACATGGAAGACCCCAACCAGCAGCACACCCACCCCAGTCCTGAATGCCTGCCCCACCTGTAGTTCCCGATGCTAATGCCTGGTATACAACCCCCCCCACACACACAGTGGTAGCCATGTCCCCGACCCCAGTACCCCCACCCCCACTGGCATGCAGTGGCAGTCCCCCGCACTGATAGTACCAGTCCCCATTACCTGAAGCTGTATGTGTGTGCCCAGCCTCAGCGACCAGTGACACAGCCCTCCACACTCCTCGGATGCCCGGCCGACCAAATGATGCACAGGCTCATGCTGTCCCATATAGGCAGCGCAAACCCAGCATCATTTTGGATGGCCGTTGGTCGAGAGCAGCGTGAAGGCTGTAGCACTGGTCATCCAGGCCCAGACACACATGCAACTATTGGGGCTGGGTACCGTCAGTGTTGGGGTTGCCACTGCATGCCAATGGGGGTGGGGGATATCGGGTTGGGGACATGGCTACCACTGCTGGATCACCTGTGTGTGTGTGGAGGGGGGGGATTTCAATCAATCAATCAATCAAATCTTTATTTATCCAGGCGATCACCATTGAGCAAGCTCATTTACAAGGTGGACCTGCTGTTGTCAAGGATAGTTATACATACATAGATTAGCGGTGCAATACACCAAATGTTTTAAGTAAGAAAACAGACTTACAATTAAAAGGTACAATATATACATTCCAAGTACACTTGAGGGAACATATAAACAACACATGACATTATTGTGGCATGTTCAACCTTCATATACATGGAAGTTAAAGTAACACATTTATCCAGGCCTCAATCGAAGGGTACAAATTATGATCATTTCATCCCTCAGAAACTAATTTTAGCTTGGAGGGTGACCAAGGCTTCAATAGGGCCCATGTTAACAACTGAACAACTATTAGAGTGCATGAGGGAGTAGGTAAAGAAAAAAGTGCCAGGGGTTCCGAAGGCCAACATGGCAGCTGGCTATTGAACAAGTTAGGTAGGGAATAGAGGGGTTATGTTCATGGCTGTATGTGGTAGAACTAGAAATGGAGCCATTAACAAGACCACTAGGAACTATGGAAACATTTACAAATTTCAGCAAATGTTTTGTCATAAAGAATCCTAAACAACGCAATACTGACAGGAGAGCTAAGTTTCAGTGAGCTTTGAATCCTTTTCCAAAGTGAGGGCAGAGCGTGACTTATGGCTGCCCTACCAAAGTGGTTACTGATCCTAGGAATTTTTAGGGAAATTAGCTAGTGGCTTCTTATGGCATAGCTACTTGGTGGACTTAGAGGGAGGCAGGCAGCAATGTAATCTGGGAGTTTGTTGGTGAGTGCTCGAAATGTCCAAATAGCTGCATTTCTATGCCGTCTGAATTTGGAGCACTGTGGGAATGGAGCACCTGTAGGTGGTGGTGGGGGCCTTGTGAATCACTGGAGAGGTTAGACGATGGTGTGGTGGGGGTTGGGGCACTGTTGGTGCATTACTGGGGTGGTGCCCAGCTGTGTATGTGGTGGTGGTGCAGCCACACTACCGGGGATGGGGTGGCACAATGTGGTGGTAGTGTGGTGGTGGGTGACATATCAAGGCTTTGTGGTGGCCCCATGGCCAGGGATCAGATCCACTGCATCAGGTCCCATGTTGTGGTCAGACGGGTACTCACCCTGTTGGCTGCCCCAGTCCCCCTCATGCTGCCTAGTGGCCTGGTGCAGAACAGGGGACTGTAGCAAGTTCCCGTTGCACCTGGTGGGTGATGTCCATGGGGACACACAGTGGATTATGGTAGGGTCTCGGCAGTCGTAACCCACTCCATGCTCTGCTTCACTGTGGACAACACTATGTGCTTTAGTGCATGGCGCATAGTGCTGGCCAGCCCCCAGCATCCCCTTGGTGTGTTGTTCTCCCCATGGCCAGGGGATTGGGTGTGTAATTGTTGTACACCCCCTTGGCGAATGCCACGTGGGCACCGCTCCACGGCATTCATGCATAGCGATGCCAACGTGCCCAGTTTACACAGTGCATTGGCAGTGTGCATTGGACCCAATTAGGTTAAATCTAGCAGGTCTACTCTTTTTATAATAGCAGAGAGTTACTTTTTAAGTTTCTCTTTTAAAACTTCCTCATGTTCTAAATACTTTTGTTCCATGTAATTTGGAAACATACTGCAACAACATAGAACATAGAATATACATACTGTAGCAACATACAGCATAATGTAGCAACATAGGATGTACTGTAGCAACATTGAACATACTGTAGCAGCATAAAATATAGAACATATCATAGCAGCACAGAATATAGAACATATCGCAACGCATCGGGATTATCGGTCCACTGGACCACCAGGGGTATATTTGGGAGGGGGGGGTTTACAACTCCATCCCGCGATTGGGATTATCGGTCCACTGGACCACCAGGGATATATTCGGGAGGTGGGGGGGGTTTACAACTCCATCCCGCGATCGGGATTATCGGTCCACTGGACCACCAGGGATGTGTTGGAGGGAGACATTGCTGCCCGCGATCGGGCTGGTGGGGGATAGGCTATGCCCGCGATCGGGCCAGTGGGGGGTGGAGGGGATTTACACTCTTTAGCCCACGATCGGGCTGCAGGGCGCGGTCCCCTATTTGCTGCCGTTCGGCGGGCGCCAGGCACAAGTTCTCGGATCGGCACACCTGCATGTTAATGGCATGCAAATGAGGCCATAATCAGATGCAATGGCCCCCACTGTGCCTTGCATGAATTATGGTCCATTGCATGTCACCTTTTGAATATCGGGATTTTGCAATGGCGCAATGGTGCTGCGCCACCGCAGTTGAATGCTCCACTCTGACCACTTGCGGTGGCGCAAGTTCACTGTGCCATGCACAGTGGCTGTGGCCAGGGGGTGATATTCAAAGGAGTTGCTCAAGGGCGCAAATCCTTTGAATATCACTCTGGCCACACTCCTGTGCAACTATTTTGTGCAGCGCAAGGGCTTGCTCCACAAAATAGCGCAGTTTGAATATCTGGCCCATAGAATACAATGCGATACATAACAGTCTGTTGAACCAATTGATGAGGGGCATGTAAAAAAACGCCACAACATATGATAAGATTAGGGAACAATACAGTTGTTGCAGCAGACAGGCACTTAAAACTCTCATAGTGAGCAGGGAAAGTAGTTACCAATTACACCTTACAGAGACACATTACTAGAATACAAGTAGAACTAGCTAAGTAACAATATAAGCCATTGCCAGAGACACTGGACATACACTTGGGAAAAGTGCAATGGGATATAATGCATTACTAAATCCTTATATGTTAAGTGCTAGGTTTACCATAAAAAGAACTTATGGCCATCACATGGATGTGAAAGGGGTTTGGCAAGGGAGCGAGGAGGGATGGTAATGGAAGGGGAGAAATCTGCCAAGGTCCTGCTACCCTTCAGGATGCTAAGAACCCACAAGGGGATCAGAATTGGAGATCAGGGAGGCAAAGGTTTAAAATTGAAGAGGGTAGTAAAGGGATGCATAGATTAGGGGCAAAGCCAGAGTGGACTGTGTGTTACTGGAGGCCAATCTTCTTTTCCCCTCTGGGATGATGAGGGCCCCAATAAGGGGCACAGGGAATTAGTATCCTGGGGGGAGAGGTAAGAATGGATGGGCTTAGTAGTGAGTGAAATATAACATACTGTAACAACATAGAATATAGTGCAGCAACACAAAAAAACAGAACATATTGTAGCAACATATAATGTAGTATAGCAACACAGAACAAAAACATACTGTAGCAAAATAGAACATAATGTGGCAACATAGAGCATACTGCAGCAAAACCGAACATACTGTACCAACATAGAACATACTGTTGCAAGATATAACAGACTATAGCAACATAGAACATACTGTAGCAAAATAGACCATACGGTAGCAATGTAGAACATACTGTAGCAAAATAGAACATATTTTAGTAACATACTACATAAAATATATTGTAGCAACACAAAATGTCAAAAATGCTTGAAAAGTTAGTGAACTTTCAGCTAAGTGCCTACCTTGATACCAATAATCTCCTTAACCCAGCTCAATCTGGGTTTAGATCCATGCACAGCACCATCTCTGCCTTAGCAAAAGTTACAAATGACTGGCAGACTGCCTTAGACAAAAAGAATAACACCTGTGCTGTGTTCCTGGATCTAAGCAAAGCCTTTGACACTGTGGACCATGAACTACTAATCTCCTCTCTGAACTCCATAGGCCTTGTCTCCTCTCTCTTAAATGGTTCAGATGCTATCTCTCCGGAAGAATACAACTGGTAAAAATGAAGGTGACCTATCTACCTCTAAACCACTCCTAAGAGGTGTACCGCAAGGTTCCATCCTGGCCCCATCCTCTTGTCATTTACATCAACAATATTGACTCCAATCTCACAATCTAATATTCACTTTTTGCAGATGATACTGTACTATATGTCAGTAATCCTCACCATCAAAAGCCTGTGAGCTTTTACAGTCTGAGTTCTTCCTCCTACAGCACAACTTACTAGAAAAGAAATTACTACTAAATGCCAAGAAAACGAAAGTTATGTTCTTTGCCACCAAGAGCTTCTCTTCACTGTCCCATCATTCACCCTCCCACAATTATCTACCATCCTTGGTGAAAATCTGGAATATGTGGACAAATTCAAATATCTTGGAGTCTGGATTGACAATAAACTTGACTATACTAGCCACATTGAAGAGCTCCTGAAAAAGCTTAGACAAAGACTTGGCCTATTTTATAGGATCAAACACTACCTGACCAGAGATTCCAAACAAAGGCTAATCCTGACATCATTCCTATCCCTCATTGACTACGCTGACTTCCTTTATGGTCACTGTTCCCTCTCCCATTTAAATAAATTAGACACCTTGTATCATAGAGCTATTAGATTCATTACAGATCTTCCCTCCAGCACCCATCATTGCTCTCTCTACAATGCAGTCAGTTGGACATCCCTACAACATAGAAGAAACAAAAATGCTGCTGTCTGGATCTACAAAGCTCTGACAAACAAACTCCTTCCTACATCTCAGATTGTTTCAACTGATCACATCCAGGCTTTACACCCTAAGGATCAATAAACTCATCATGTTGAAGATTCCTATCACCTGCACCGGTATGGAAGGGCTGCAATCAGCTATTCCTAGCACTTATCTGGAATTCTCTTCAAAAGACCTTGAAATTGGATACCTCATTCCTTTAACATCCTTCAAAAACTGTACACTAGTCTATTCCCAGAATCATGCAATTGCTTCCATAAGGCCTAGTCCTCTCACACCCCTCCTTCCCCTACCCTTTTGTACTACCCCTATTTTTTTATTGTTCTTCTAGCTTGTTCTCCAACCTACTTCGTACAAAAATGCCCCCCCAAGTCCCATTACCCTAGCTTTATCCCTACAATACTGTTTGTTTCTTTCCTTTTAATATGATCTAGGTCCAATGTCATTTTGCCTTGTATATATGTAAATATTTGTATATCTGTCTCATTCATAAATCTTTGTATTTGTGTTCATTCAGCACCATGTTTTTGTGTAAAACTTGTAACCTTATATTGTTATGACCACTCAGGTCCATCTTGTAAATGAGCTATGCTCAATGATGTTCGCCTGAATAAATAAAGATTTTGATTGATTGATTGATTGAAAATATACTGCAGCAACATAGAACATGGAATATACTGCCACAACTTAGATAATGGGTAAAGTCAAACTTGCTTCCTGATTGGCTGAAACAGCCTGCCACCTGGGCTATTATTTCTCAACAGAAGCCCGCTCAATAACAAGTTCCCCCTAGCAGCACTCCTCATATCGTGATATCCCTGTGTCCATGCTCTGCTAGCTGTTAATTTTCACAATACTGTTACCGACAGGATGACCTAAAAGCACCCACACACAACCAATCCTCAAAGCAGTGAACAGCGCAAAAAAAACGAAAACTCTTCTTTTTGTTGTTTTTCCCCCTACTAAGTCAGTCCTCACTTGATGCTGACAAGGCTCAGAACCTCACATCCTCTCCCATTCTCACAACTGCCACTACCTGGCACCGCGGCTCCATTTTGACCTAAATTAAACTCACGTTCCTCCATAAAATAAATAAAAATGAAGTACCTCCTTGATTTCTCACCCTAGACCTCATCGGCCGAGTTCCCGAATGGTGTCACACAGCACCGCATGATTCCCATTCTACAGCTCACCCTCTCGCTCCCGCATCAACAACCGAATGATATATTTCAGTGAACAGATAACTGATGATGATGGAAAATGAAAAGCAACAACAATTCCCCGGACATTGCTGTCAAAAAGATGGCACTGCAAGACACTACCAAAAACACATACAGAACCCAGCATTTTACTGACTTTTTACTAACATTTTACCCTTTTTTTAATTAAATTATTATTTATAAAAAGCTAATAATATAAACCCATTTTCTAAGTGTAATAATATCCTCAGGGTGGGCGTATGGGATATAACAGACATTCCAGGGGTTATAATGCCTCCGCCATGCGCCGTTGGGCCTCATTATGCCCCTGGGTGGTCCGTTATATCCCAATAACACCCACCCTGTCAGGTATTATTACCTACATAGAACATACTGTAGCAAGCAAGAACATGGAACATACTGTAACAACATAGAACAAGTATTTGTCAATGCCGAATGTTGATTGCATTGGTCTGTTGAGCGCGCTTACTGGCCCTCTGTCACTCACTCAGTCTGTTTCTCCTGGTGCTGCAGGCTGCTCTTTTGTACTGGGCTCCTGCCTGCATTGGCAGCTTTTTCTGCCCACTAAGAAATCCACAGCTGTCCCAACAGAGCTCCGTTGAGGTGGTTCACTCCCCCCTCTATCACTCACTCATTCTTTCTGTTTCTTCTGGCACTGTAGGGTGCCCTTTTGTACTGGGCTCTTGCCTCTGTTGGTGGCTTTTTCTGCCGACCAAGAAATGTGCAGCAGTCCCGACACAGGTCTGTTGAGCCTGCTCACACCCACTCTCTCTCACTCACTCATTCCATTTCTGCCGGCTCTGCAGGCAGGCCTTTTGTACTGGGCTCTTGCCTGCATTGCTGCCTTTTTCTGCCAACAAAGAAATCCGCAGCTGTCCCGACAGAGCTCCGTTGAGGTTGCTCAGTCCCCCATCTCACTCACTCATTCTGTTTCTTGTGGTGCTGCAGGCTGCCCTTTTGTATTGGGCTCCTGCCTCTGTTGGCGCCTTTTTCTTCCCACAAAGAAACCTGCAGCAGTTCCGACAAGGTTCCGTTGAGCTCGCTCACTCCCCTTCTCTCACTTACTCATTCCGCTTTTTGTCAGCGCTGCAGGCTGCCCTTTTCTACTGGGCTCCTGCCTGCAGTGCCACCTTCTTCTGCCCACAAAGAAAGTTGCAGCAGTTACAATAGAGCTCCATTGAGCTAGCTCACTCCCTCCCCCTCTCTCACTCACTCATTCTGTTTTTCCCGCCACTGCAGGCTGCCTTTTGAACTGGGTCCCTGCGTGCATTGCAGGTCTTTTCTGCCCACAAACAAATCTGCAGCAGACCCAACAGAGATCTGTTGAGCTCACTCTCTGCCCCTCCCTCACTCATGCATTCTGTGTCTCCCGCCGCTGCAGGCTGCGCTTTTGTATTGGGCTCCTGCCTGCATTGGTGGCTTTTTCTGGCCACAAAGAAATCTGAAGCAGTCCTGACACAGCGCCATTGAGCTCGTTCACTCTCCTGCTCTCACTCACTCATTCTGTTTCTGCCGGCACTACAAGCTGGCCTTTTGTACTGGGCTCCTGGCTGCATTTAGCACCTTTGTCTGTCCACAAAGAAATCCCCACTGTCCCAACAGAGCTCCATTGAGGTCACTCAGTCTCCCTCTCTCACGTGCTCATTCTGTTTGTCCTGGCGCTGCAAGCTGCCCTTTTGTACTGGGCTCCTGCCTGCATTGGCGCCTTTTTCTGTCCACAAAGAAATCCGCAGCAGTCCTGATAGAGCTCCATTAAGCTCACTCAGTCCCTCTGTCTCACTCGCTCATACTGTTTCTCCCAGCACTGCAGGCTGACCTTTTGTACTGTGCCCCTGCCTGCATTGATGCCTTTTTCTGCCCACAAAGAAATCTGCAGCAGTCCTGACAGCGCTCCGGTGAGTTTTCTCACTCCCCTTCCTCACTCGCTTTCTCGTTCTGTTTCTACCAGTGCTGCAGGCTGCCCTTTTGTACTGGGCTCTTGCGTTGGGGCCTTTTTCTGCCCACAAACAAATCCGCAGCAGTCCCGACAGAGCTCAGTTGAGCTCGGTCACTCCACCCTGTCACTCACTCGATCTTAATCTGTCCCAAACACTGATTTCTCACAGTGACCATGCTATTCTCCGGCAGGAGTGCAAAAACATATTTTAGCCAGGATGTGAAAAATGACAGCTGTACTGTACATAAGGAAGTGTGAAAAAATGCCACTGTTGAAAATATGGCGTGAAAATATTATAAATTTGTGAAGTTACAAGGGTGCGTGGAAACAGTTCAATGCAGGCTTGTAACACAGTCATTTTATGGACTTTCGTCACCAAATTTTCAACATAGGGATTTTAGGACCTCTGCTCATGAATAGTGCCACTGTCATTTTCTTAATCTGTCCCGAACACTGATTTCCCACAGCAACCATGTTATTCTGCACTGAAACTATGAAAACACATTTCGGTCAGGATGTGAAAAATGACAGCTGTACTGCTCATAAGGAGGTGTGAAAAAATGCCAGTGTTGAAAATCTGGTGTGACAATATTACAAATCTGCCAAGTTACAAGGGTACATGGAAAGTGTGCAATGCACACTTGTAACACAGTCATTCAATGTGCTATCATCACCAAATTTTTAACATAGGCATTTTAGGACCTCTGCTCATGAACAGTATCACTGTCATTTTCTTGCTCTATCCCAAACAGTGATTTCCCACAGCAACCGCTCTATTCTGCGCTGGAAGTGCAAAAGCACATTTCGGCCAGGATGGGAAAAATGACAGCTGTACTGTTCATAAGTAGGTGTGGGAAAATGGCAATGTTGAAAATCTGGAGTGAAAATATTACTAATTTGTGAAGTTACGAGCGTGCGTGCAAACTGCGCAATGCACACTTGTAACACAGTCATTTTATGGAGTATCATCACCAAATTTTCAAAATAGGCATTTTAGGACCTCTACTCATGAACAGTGTCACTGTTATTTTCTTAATTTGTCCCAGACACTAATTTCCCACAGCGACTGCGCTGTTCTGCGCCGGAAGTGTGAAAACACATTTCAGCCAGGATGTGAACAATAACAGCTGTACTGTTTACAAGGAGGTGTGAAAAAAATGCCAATATTGAAAATCTGGCATGAAAATATTGCAAATCCATGAAGTTACGAGCATGCATAGCAACTGCAAATGCAAGTTAGAACAGTCATTTTTGATTTTCCTCAAATTTGCAGAATACAGGCTTGAGAGCCCACACGAACATTGGCACGTCATTTTAGTTAATCAGCCCTGAAAGGTGATTCTGTGCAGTGACTGTGAAATCACCTTTCAGGGCCGATTAACTCCATGACAGTTCCAGAATTCATGAGGAGGGGTCCCAAAAACCCCATGTTGAAAATGTGGTGCTAAAATTCAAAAAAATGACTGAGATATGTATTAAAGTTGGAAAAAAACATTTATTCCATTATACAGCTTACCGGCATTTCTCAGTTCGTGAGTCGGCTTTGAAGAATGCAGATGTGTTCCCGGTCCTCTGAAGATCGTGCCGCACTGAGCTCCGTGAGGTAGGGCATATGGGATGGAGGGGTGGGAGGCAGGGTACAGTGGTGGGCGTGGTTGCGGGAGGGGCAGGGAGACCTACGAGGGACAGTTTCCTTTTACAGGTGTTAAAAAAAGACATCAGCGGGACCATTTTATTTTACAGGGGCATATGGCGCAGCTGGGAGGGCTCCCAGCATGCCACCAGCGATTTCCTTTTGGGGGCAGAGTTGGCTGATGGGGAATTGGGCACCCCGTCGGCACACAACAAAAGGTGGGGTAGATTATACCAGCGGGATTGTGTACCCGTCCGACAGAGAATATGGGGTTATATATGCCGACAGGGAGTGGGCTCCCCCGTCGGCAACATAAACATGGGGGCACTGAAGCCGATGGGGATTGGGGCCCCCATCAGCAAATAAACCACCGCCATGTTCACAAACAATATCAGTGTGTGAAGATCCCAACCTGCAATGACAGATCGCTCCCTCATTGCAGCGAATGCCTTACGCTGCAATGATGAGGCAGCCCCTGATTGCAGCAGCTGATTTTTTACAAGTTGATGGCACGCTGGCTGAACTAGTGTCAGCAGCAGCATACTATGGCATTGGGGGATTCTGGACAAGCCTTTAAAGGCTGTGGGGGCATGGGCCACAACAGTGCCATGCCTCCACAACCTGCTTGTGGAGAAAGCTGCCGAAATATGATTCTTGCGCATGCGCGCAATCAACATAAAAATGAATGCGCTGTAGCAACATAGAACGTACTGCAGCAACATAGAACATACTGTAGCAGCATGAAACATTGAATATACTGTAGCTACACAGAACATAGTACATACTGTAGCAACCTAGGACATGGAATATTTGAACATGGAACATTTTGTAGCAAAGCAACATAGAACATAAAACATACTGTAGCAATACAGAACATGGAACATATTGTAGAAAAGCAACATATAACATACTTTAGCAACACAGAACATACTGTAGCAACATAGAACATAATGCATACTGTAACAATATAGTACATGCTATAGCAACATTGATGTCTTTGCAGAATATTTAGAACTAGCCAATGGGGAGAGGGGTGCAGCAACTGATGCATCGAACAGGAAGAACACCCCACTCCCCTCAGCTAGTGATCAAACAAGAGTTCAGCATGTTTGTAGTTCATTTGCATCACCAGGTAAGGAAAAAGGTCCGGCTTTCTTTATGATGCACAGTGGAAATGCCAGACCTCACCCAACAACTAACACACCAAAATCTGGCCAGTGGAAAATCATGTACACAAATGTCTGCAGTCTGGGAAACAAGATCCTGAACCTGCAGGCAACAATGACAGAGGCTAAACTGGATATAGTAGCCATTAGGGAGACATGATTCACCAGTAACCACACTTGGGAGACCTTAGTACCTGGTTATGCATTGTTCAGAAGAGACCGAGGTACAAAAAAAAGGGGGGGGGGCCTTTATGTCAATGAAAATATCAAAGTTACAGAAATTCAGAATACATATAAGGAGCCAGAAGAACCGTGGGTCACCCTGGAAACAGAAAATGGGACAGCCATGTGAACTGGGGTTGTCTACAGGCCTCCAGACCAGGGAGAGGACATAGACACATTACTGTTAGAAGATATACAAAATATGACAGCTAAAGGGGAGGTTCTGATAATGGGAGACTTCAACATGCCAGATACAGATTGGTCAATACCAGCAGGAACATCCACCAGAACTAGACATATACTGGATTACCTGCAGGGGAAGGGCCTCAAACAACGGGTACAACAACCCACAAGAGACAGGGCTATCCTAGATATAGTAATTACTAATGGGGAAAGGATCACAGAACTCCAGGTAGGTCACCTGAGGGCTGTGACCATCCCATGGTATGGTTCAATTTGGCCACTATAACTAAATCATCCCATTCCAATGCAAAAATATTGGACTTCAGAGGAGCTGAATTTGATAAGATGGCCAACAGAGTTAAGCTAGCCCTGGCAAGAATAAATACAGGTGAGGTGGTACAGGCAAAGTGGGCAAGCATTAAGGATGCAATACTTGAAGCAACATGCCGTTGTGTTAGGGAGAAAAAATTAGCAAAAGAAGAAGGAAACCACTTTGGTTATCAAAAACAGTAGCAGAAAAAGTCAGAGCCAAAAGACTGGCCTTCAGGAAGTATAAGGGAATGCAGTGGGATGAAGTTAGGGAGGCATACCAAACTTCCCTAAGGGAATCAGGGAAGGCACTACGGCAGGCAAAGTCCCAAACTGAGGAAACACTAGCAGGAACAGTAAAAGAAGGGGACAAGACTTTCTATAGATACATTAGTGAAAGGAGAAAGTCCAGATGGGGTATTGCTAAGATCAAAGGGGATAAGGGGGAGTGCATGGAGGAGGACCAAGGAAATGCATCTATCCTAAATAGATACTTCTGCTCAGTATTTACTGAGGAGAAGGTAGGGCAGGGCCCACAGCTCTGCACCATGGGCACAGGGGGAAGGAGGTGTGCACTAGTCTGTTCACAAAAGAAAGGGTTCTACAAGGGCTCACTAAGTTCAGGGTGGACAAGGCAATGGGACAGAATGGCATACATCCCAGGTTACTAAAGGAGCTAAGGGTAGAACTAGCAGAGCCATTACCAGAACTATTTAGTGAGTCTCTGAGCACAGGAGAAGTCCCAGAAGACTGGAGATGGGCTCATGTGATCCTGCTCCACAAGAGTGCTAGCAGAGAGAAGGCTGGGAACTATAGACCAGTCAGTCTTACCTCAGTAGTGGGAAAGATTATGGAGGCACTCCTTAAGGAAAGGATAGTGCACCACCTGGAATCCATAGGGGCACAGGACCCAAGACAGCATGGGTTTACAACAGGAAGGTCCTGTCAAATTAATCTCATAGATTTCTTTGACTGGGTAACCAGAGTGGTGGACCAAGGGGGTGCAGTTAATGTTGCCTGCCTTGACTTCAGCAAAACTTTTGATACTGTTCCACATAGAATATTGATTAATAAGATGGGTAGGCTTGGGGTGGGTCAGAAGTTGGTCAACTGGGTGGCAAACTGGTTGTCGGGCAGAAAACAGAGAGTGGTGGTAAATGATATACAGTCAGAAGAGATGTAAGTCACAAGTGGGGTACCTCAGGGATCAGTCCCTGGGCAGTCCTCTTCAGTATCTTCATCAGTGATGCTGCAGATGGACTGAAGGGTAAGGTTTGTCTGTTTGCAGATGACACCAAGATCTGTAACAGAGTAGATGATCCAGATGGGGTGGGCAGAATGAGAAGAGATCTGGATAAACTGGCAAAATGGTCAGAAGAGTGTCAACTGGGGTTTACCGCAAAGAAGTGCAAGATCATTCACATAGGGAAGAGAAACCCTGAAGCCACCTATAGGTTGGGAGGGGAGTTGCTGGCAATCATAGGGGAAGAAAGAGACTTGGGCATCATCATCACAGATGACCTGAAATCATCCAAGTGTAACCCCCTTGCAAATGGCTGTTCCTGAAAGCTTTCCCGGAGTTTGTCTCCATGCTCCATGCCCAGCTGGTGATTGGCATAAAGCCGTTTAAATGGGTAACCATTGAGCGCTTTAAAAGCCTCCGTGTGCTGTCTCTTTAAGGACTGCCTGTTGCAGTTGTAATTAACTGAAATGGGGGAAGGGAGGCTGCATGGTTGTATGCCCGAGTCCCGCCTGGGATACTGAAAGAATGACTCCTTTCTGCCATCGCTAGTGGTGCAGAGGGAGTTCTGTTGGAGGATGTGATTGTTTGCTTGAAATAACGAAAAATAATAATGATAATGTAGTTGTTCTAACCTACCTTCCTTTGCATTGAAGACTGTTTCGACTGTCTCCTCCATTCTGGTCCAGAACTGCTGAATTGGACCAATCAGTACCTCGGGACTATGGAGAGCTGTCTGGCCAATAGAGGAACTGCTTGTAAGTGGGGAAAGGCATTATGGGCTATGGCGCTGTTTTCGCACCACTGAGGGGCAAAAAACTGGTTGACTGACAGGTATGCCAGCCACTAGAAGTGGGCAGCGCCCGAATTGAAGGAAGAGCCCCTTACTTCTGGGGCCAGATGCGCTGTGGCTGAGGAGAAGAGAGGAGCTTTGTGCTTCTGCGCTGTGTGAGAGTTCGCGCGGGAAGCACGTGAAGGCCTATGCGGCCGTTTTTCTTGCCCGTTCAAAGCAATTCGGACTAAATCCACCAGTGTGTGGTTGGAGGAGGCTGGTGCCAACCCAGCTACCTACCAGGCTCAACCTGAGAGGACTGGAGAGAATTGCTGAGTCATGCTCGGTCCGCCTGTGATGTTGAAGCTGCCATTTGCTGTCTAAGATCTTCTGCAAGTTGGGAAGGGTTGAAAGCAGCTGCCTGGTATGGTACCCCTCTGTTGTTGTCATATAAATGTGTGAGAAGGCTGGTGAAGTTCAGGCTCTGTCCTGGCAGCGCTGAAGGAATCGTTATTTGCTGGGGTTGTGAGTACTGATTCAGGGTAGCTCCCTGCAGAGTGTGTACACAGTGGTTTCCAGTGCATTATTATACTGCTGACTGCCTACTTAAACTTTCCTTCTATTCTGACCTGCTCAGGACTGTAATGTTTATCTGTGTTAAGGGCCCCAACCAGCTGCCACGTTTGGACTAGCCGTTAGGGCTTGGGTACCCAGGGACAGTAAATCTTAGGGTTAGGCCTGTGCACAGAGCCCTAGGTAGATCATTATAGTATAAGCTAATTAACCTGATCCCCCCCCTTTTTTCCCTTGTTATCCCCTTTAATAAATCAGATTATCGTGTTGCAACTACATCCTGGCTGGTTTGTGCATCCCTGGTGAACTGCTGTATAGTGACTGTGATATAACTGTACCTTACTTTACAGGGGGTCCCCGGAGTGAGCTGAGAGATACTACCCGGGGGGTAAGTGTACTGGTGAAAAGAATTGTTGGTACCCAGTGTAAGCCACTAGTGGGATGAAAAGGGGGTTGCAGTAACCCAGAGGGCTGTAACCGTGGCGGTCTCGACTGTATTAACCCCAACCTCTGGGTGGAGGCACCCGTCAACGGATCTGGGCCCCTCACCCTGTCTCAGTGGAGGCAGGCAGGGGTAGTAGCCCTAAGGGTAGCACCTCCTAGGGGTTACACAAGCAGACCACTAAAGCAGTAGGTAAGGCTAGGAGGATGCTGGGGAGTATTAGTAGGGGTATCACAAGTCGTAAGAGGGAGGTAATAATCCCTCTTTACAAGACACTGGTTAGACCCCATCTGGAGTACTGTGTGCAGTACTGGATGTCGCACCTTCATAAAGACATTAACAAACTGGAGATAGTCCAGAGAAGGGCAACCAAAATGGTGCAGGGACTGCTTAAGGAAACATATGAGGACAGATTAACAGAGCTCAATATGTATACCTTAGAGCAAAGGAGGGAGAGACGAGATATAATAGAAACATTCAAACATCTTAAGGGCATTAACAAGGTGAAAGAGTCTAACAAGTTTCAATATAAGAAAAACAGCAGGACAAGAGGACACAGCATGAGATAAGAGAGAGGCCGATTAAGGGGTAAGGTGAGGAAGTTCTTTTTCACAGAAAGGGTGGTGGATGCTTGGAATGGCCTACCTCAGGAAGTGGTGGATATGAATATAGTGCAGGGCTTCAAACAGGTATGGGATAGGCATAAGGGAGCAATACAGATGAGTATGAATAGATAGGCCATTGACAGAGTAAAAGCCTATGGCACATTCATAAGGTAGAAAAAAATGGGCAGACTGGATGGACCTTGCAGTCCTTATCTGCTGTCAACTTCTACAGTGGTAGCCACAGACATGGCCAGATATTTCCAGATATTTTGTGAATTTTTTTAAGAGTTTCTCTCTGCTGCCCCTACTGTGTAAATGGAGAAAGCAGGAGATTTCCCTAGAAATATCACAGACATTTCAGGAAATATCTGGCCATGTCTTTGGCTGTGACTGCATATTTCTGTTTCTATGAACACTGACTATGCTGTAGCAACATAGAATACACTGTGTAATACAGAACACTGAGGCCCAGATATTCAAGAGGGTTGAGCATGGCGCAACAGTGTTGCACCATGCACAACCCACTGATGCGCCCCGGCACGACATTCAAAAGAGAAAAGTGCGCCGCACAAATCCCGATGTGCCGGAGCACATCAGTAATGTATGCAGGCACAGGTGTGAGGGGGCTTGCCCATGCATAACCTGCACAGCCCGATATTCAGCCCTGGATGTGCACAGTCATGCATGCGCAAACCTTACCTGCGCCTGCACAAAGTTACGCCAGGAAAAAAAGGAACAAGTGATGGCTACCCACAGGTGAGCTGCCGCATTGCAGGGTGCAACACAGCAGCTGCCACCTATGGGTGACCACCCGAGTCCCTGCTGCACCTGGCGGAGCCCCCCCATTTCCCATGGGGGGCATCTGTAATCACACACCCCCAAGTCCAATATCCCTGGTGGTCTAGTGGACCGCACTGAGCCCAATCGCAGGCATCTATAATTGCACCCCCCCAAGTCCAATATCCCTGGTGGTCTGAGTGTGTGCCCACCCACCCCCGCCACTGGGCCCCCACCTCCCGCTCCCCACCGTCAGCGGCGGGCAGCAGCACCCACCCGCCTGCCACCCTGCGCTTGGTTAGTTCACAACATGAGGCAATGGGCATGTAGCCCATACATATATTACTTGTCCAGATATGGGAATGAATTCATTCACATATCTGGACCGAGTAGTACGGTATGGCTGCATGCCCATTGGCTCATGCTGTGAACCACGGGCGGCAGCCCCACAGAGCTGTCAGTTAGCGGGGCGGGCGGCAGGCGGATGGGGTGCTGCCGCCACTGGCTGACGGGGGCGGGTGGTGGGGCTCAGTGGGCGGGTGGTGGGGCACCAGACCACCAGGATATTGGACTTGGGGGCGATTCAGATGCCTGTGATCTAGTTCAGTGTGATCCACTGGACCACCAGGGATATTGGACTCTGGGAGGACTGTACTGTTGCCCGCGATCAGGCACATAGAGGTCCACTGACCACCAGGGATATTGGACGTTTTTCTTTTATCTTACAGAAATTCCTGCGATCGGGCTGTAGGGATAGTCCCTCAACGGCTGCCACGGCAGGGCACCAGGCACAAGTCGTCGGGGATCGGCACACCTGCATGCTAATGGCATGCAAATGGGGCCGTAATGAGATGCAAATGGTCCTCTGTGCGTCTTGCATAACTTATGGCCCATTTGCATGTCCCCGTTTGAATATCACAGGTGCTATGCATGCCACAATGGCACTTATACCACCACATCTCCATGCTCCACTCTGGCCACTTGCAGTGGCGCAGTGCCACTGCACCATGCACAGTGGGGATGGCCAGGGTGCAATATTCAAAGCTGCTGTGCCATAGCGCAGCTCTGTTGAATAACGCCCAGGCAACACCCCTGCGCAACAAAGTTGAGCTGCGCCCAGGCTTGCGCCACAGCCTGGTGCAGTTCGAATATCCAGGCCTGAATATACAGTTGCAGCATTAAAAATGGAACATACTGTAACAACATGGAATATAGTATAGCAACACAGAATATAAAACTTGCTGTAGCAATACAGAAAACAGAACATACTGCAGCAAAATAGAACCTACTATAGTAAAACAAAACATAATGTAGCTAGCCACATAGTACATACTATAGAAAAATAGACAATATTGTAGCAACAGTAGCAACATAGTCCATACTGTAGCAACATAGAACATACTGTAACAAAACAGAACATGCTGTAGCAACATACATTATAAATATATTGTAGCAACATCGAATAGACTATAGCAACATAGACCATGGAATATTCTGAAGCAACATATATTGTAACAACCAAGAACATGAAACACTGGCTGGACAACAGGATACAGAAGGTAATAGTAAACTGAGTTTACTCTGAAGAAAGGAGGGTTACTAGTGGGGTACTGCAGGGTTCAGTATTAGGACCGGTCCTCTTCAATGTCTTTATAGGCGACATTGCAGAGGGACTGGAAGGAAAAGTATGTCTCTTAGCAGATGACACAAAGATCTGCAACAGGGTTGATACAGAAGGTGGGGTGGAGAGGATGCAAAGGGACTTGGCAAGGTTGGAGGAATGATCAGAAGTATGGCAGCTAGGATTCAATGCAAAGAAGTGCAAAGTAATGCACCTGGGAAACAAAAACCCAGGGGAAGAGTACACAATGGAGTGGTGGGGGAGAGATAGTAACAACAGAAATGGAAAGGGACCTAGGAGTAGTCATATCAGATCAACTTAAGGTGGGCAAGCAATGTGAGAAGGCAGTAAGGAGGACTGATGGGATACTGGGATGCATAGGGAGAGGCATCACCAGTAGAAAACAGGAAGTTTTTATCCCTCTCTACAGACAGTTGGTGAGAACCCATCTGGAGTTCTGCATCCAGTTCTGGAGACCCTAACTCCAGAGGAGGGCAACTAAAATGGTGCAGGGTCTGCACCAGAAGACATACGAAGAGAGATTAAAGAAGTTTAATATGTATACACTCAAGGAGAGGAGGGACATGATAGAAACTTTGAAGTACATCAAGGGAATCAATAGAGTCCAAGACAGTAGCATCTTTCAGAAAAAGAGATGTGCAAGAACAAGGGGGCACAATTTGAAGATAGAGGGGGACGGCTCAAAGGTAATGTGAGGAAGTATTTTTTCATGGAGAGGGTTGTGGATACATGGAACAGCCTTCCTGGGGTGGTAGTAGACTCAAAAACAGTGGTGGAATTCAAGATTGCATGGGACAGACATAAGGCAATTCTAGTGTGGGGTAGGAGGAAGTAGGCTGTTGGTTAACTAGGATCTGCAGCCTATGCATTAGGTAGGGAAATGGGCAGACTAGGTGGGCCAAGCGGTCCTTATCTGCTACCAAATTCTATATTTCTATGTTTCATACTGTACCAATATAGAACACAGGACATGCTGTAGTAACATTTAACATACTGTAGGGACATAGAACATGGAGCATTCTGTAGCAACATAGGAAACTGAATATACTGTAGCAACATAGAACATACTGCAGCAACACAGAACATAGAATATACTATAGCAACATGGAACACTGACTATGCTGTAGAAACACAGGACATAGAACATACTGCAGCAACCTATAACATGGAACATTTTACAGTAAAGCAACATATAACATAGAGCATACTGTAGCAACACAGGACATGGAACACACTGTAGGAAAGCAACATAGAACATGCTGTAGCACTACAGAACATACTGTATCAGCATAGAACATAGTACTCCATCATTGATTATGGGCTAGCAATCTATGGCTCTGATTCTGCCCTCTGCAGAATTACAGTTGCACTTAACAAAGCATGCAGGCTTCTAACGGGGGCTGACTGACTCACACACACACTTGTGATCTGTTCGATCAGGCTAGATGGCTTCCTCTCATCAGCCAAATCCAGTATTAAATCTGCCCCTTAGCCAAAAAAAGTCCTCCTCAGGATCATGCCCCCAGGCATTGAAAAGCTCCTCATAGACCACCACAGCACCCAGCAAACTAGAAGTTCACAACCACAAGCCTTCCTGGTCCCCAGATGCCGGACTACAATGGGACAGAGGGATTTTCCTCACAGAGTGGTACAACACACTCAACAGTGGTACAACACACTCAACAAAGAAACTCTTACAGCTGCTGCTCTTGACCCATTTAAAAGACAACTCCAGCTTCATCTCAGCTCAACTAGTCATTGGGACTGCTTCGACTAATCTGGGGCCCCATGCTCACTGCCCTCTGCTTTACACAGGTCAGTAACCCCCCTTGCCATGCCCTCCCTCTCCTGCCTCCTCCTGCACACCCACCCTTCCCACCCTCCCTGGCACTTACTGATAAACTATCCTCCCTCCCTCCCCTTGAGTACTCTTACCATCATCCCTTACCCTACGACAATGGCCTTCCTGCCTGCGTATCCCAACCCTCCCTATCCTCTCGCCAGCAGCGCTTATTTCTAATTTTATTTCTAAGTTTATTTCTAAGTTTGCCCTTGGATGTTGTGTCTTTCTACCTAACATTGGCACATTTTGAGGTACTGTAATTATTTATGCCTCAACCAATTGTTTTTTTTTACTATGTAATTATGTATAATTCTGTTGACCTTTGTATGTATGTTTACCCTCCATTTCCTCAGTGTGGAACCTTTGTAAATGAGCAGTTCCTGCTCAAAGGTATTTGTAATCCTAGATTTCAATAAAATACAAAATAAAATAAAACATATTGTAGCAACATAGAATATACTATATCAACATAGAACATACTGTAGCAACACAGAACATAGAACATATTGTAGCAAAGCAACATAGAACATACTGTAGCAACACAGAACACAGAACATACTGTAGCAACAAAGAACATTGAATGTACTGTAGCAACATAGAACATACTGTAGCAACATATAATATTAAACATACTATAGCAACATAGAACACTGAATATACAGTAGCAACATAGAATATGGAAAATACTGTAGCAACATAGAACATACTACATAAACCTAGAACTTAGAACATATTGTAGCAACATAGAACATAGAACATAATGTCACAACACAGACCATAGAAAAAACTGTAACAACATAGCAAACTGAATATAATGTAGCAACCTAGAACATTTAACATTTTGCAGCAAAGCAAAGTGGAGCTAGAGCATAGAACATACTGTAGCAATATAGAACATGGAACATATTGTAGCAAAACAACATAGAACATATTGTATTAATATAGAACATAGAACATATTGCAGCAACATAGAATGTACTGTAGCAACATTGAACATATTGTATTAATATAGTGCACACTGTAGCAACACAGAACATATTGCATCAACATAGAATATACTGTAGCAACATAGAACATACTGTAGCAACATAGAATATAAAACATACTGTAGCAACACAGAACATTGAATATATTGTAACAATATAGAACATATTATAGCAACACAGAACACTGAATATACTGTAGCAACATAGAACATAGAAAATACTGTAGCATCATAGAACATACTGCAGAAACCTAGCTGTAGCAACACAGAACATAATGTCACAACACAGAACAAACTGTAGCAACATAGAATACTGAATGTACTTTAGGAACATATACTATAGAACATACTGTAGTATACAGAACATTGAATATAATGTAACAATATAGAACATAGAGTATGCCGTAGCAACATAGATGTTGTCAGCAGAAAAATACTCCGGGTCCATTCAGTCTACCAACCTGTCCTACCTATCTCCTTGACCTATTGTCTTAGAGGGGTATTAGCCCTAATGGGTACCCGGTTGAAAGAGGGCTACATGAACAATGCCAGTCAACAGGGTGCTAGTTCATGTAGCACTAGCATGGATAGTGAGAAGGGATATACAGCATTTCAGGAACCCCAGCAGCTGCTTTTGAACCTGTTTATTGACTCTGCTGCCAACTACTTTCCAGGTAACCTGTTTCATGGTTCTACCACCCTCTCAGTGAAGAAAATCCTCATATCTCCTTGAAACTCCCACTGACTGGTCTCCATACATACCCTCACATTGCTACCCTCCCACTCCCAATGAACAGGCCCTCACTGCTGATGTTGTTTATCCCCTTTGGGAACCTGTACATTCCTGTCAGGTCACCACTTTCCCTCTGGCTCTCCAGTGTGTACATCTTGAAGATCACCAGCCATTCCTTATATGATATACCTTGTTGCCCCTATATATTTATACATTGCAAAACATTTTGTTAATGCTCTAGTTAGGGTTAAAGTGACAAAAGTAAGGAAATGTGGCATTAGGGCTTCCAACCCAAACACCCCACCCTCACCCTGCACACACAAACAGGTGTTGGGGGTGTGCCTTGGGCTCAACAGCCCTAATGCTCACCCCATTCCCTAAGGTAATAAGCTGAGATGGGTACAGTATAGGTGAATGGGGTGAGCATTAGGGCTGACAACCTCAAGGTACACCTCTGATGCCTGTTGGTGTGTGCAGGGTGAGGGTGGGGTGTTAGTTGGAAGCCCTACTGTTGTTGCTAAACCCTAATTACAGTGCTAACAAACTTTTTTACAATTTGTCTCCTTACTTTTTGCTATAGTATAATCACATCTTTATTTGCCTGTGCCTGCGAGCTCATAGCCCTCTGTGCCGTGAGCGCCCATCCCTCCATAGATGCATATAGGCATGTAGCTGTGGAAGCACAGGGCCCTTCTTATTACCCCATCTCATATATCCAGTGCAGAACATTTTTGAATCATGGCCAACTGAAATGCCATTCCATGCCACAGGTGTGAAAACACATTTTGGCCAGAATTTGCAAAATGACAGCTGTGACATACATGAGGTGGTGTAATCAAAAGACTATGTTGAAAATATGAGGTCATAATTTTTTAAATTTCCACAGTTATGAGTGTGCATTGTGAAATTGCAACAAATGGTCATAACTTTGCCATTTTTATATATTTTGACCCCACTTTTTTGGGGGGGTACTTTTTTCCCCTGCCCTGGTCACCAGTCTGCTTACCTCCTGAGGTTTCAGGCCACCATCCCCAGGACTCCCCGGCTCCATATTCAGGCCCGCGGCATACCCACACAGCTTGCCCCTGTGGCAAGGAGGTGGAGAGCTCCCCTTGCACTCTCACACCAGGACTGGATCCAGTAAAGCCATGCACCCTTGGCGTAGAGCGAGTCCCCATGGAGACGGCCATCATGCCACCATGACTGGTGCCCATATTTTCCCTTTTTTCTCCCCCATGGATGTCTGTGGTGTGCAGTGACACCAAGGGACAGGAGTGCGCATGCTACTGCATGTGCCCCTTCCTGGCATCTGGCACATCACGTCCCTCAAGTCAGCCTATGGCCTGCCATTGCCCCCCGCCACCACTAGAGGCCACTAGGCTGCCGAGGTATCCCACCCCCCTTCCCAGAGAAAGAGAACAGTCCTATGGATGCTCGATCCTTCTTCTCCCCTGCTGACCCCCAACGACTCAGGCTCATTCCTGAACCCGGGCCGCCGGTGTGGTGCGAGGTGTGGCGTCCAGTGCCTCAACCCTCAGTGCCACTGGGCTGGCCATGACCCCACATTTTCAACATTTCCTTCTCATAACTCCACCTCATGAACAAAGGCAGGAACATTTTTTAAATCCTGCCCAAAAGGTTCATTTGCCAAGTAACTATGAAATCACCTTTCAGTTGCATAATGACAGTCATATTGTTCATGATTTGGGGTCCTCAAAAGGCTATGTTGAAAATGTGGAGTCAAAATGTCAAAAAATGGCTACGTTATGCATAAAATTTGAAACCCCCAGTGAAATACATTGAACCGCATTTACCTTAGTTTCTCATATTGCAGTCGCTGGTTCCCGCAGCAAGATGTGTCTTCGTCTGGAGAGTAGATCTTGAACCTGGAACCTGTTCAGGTGAGTGAGGGTATGTGGGGGTGTACTGGGGGTGTGGGGTAGTGGGTGCAGAGTTTGTGGTGGGTGTGCCAGGGCTGATCAGCAAGGGACTTTTTTTAACAGGTTTGGAAAAAACAAACTGAGGGACCATTTTCTTCATTTCAGGGTTGTGCCTCAAATCAGAAGTTGGGGGGGGGGTGTCACTAGACACCAGGGAATATATAATACAATAACAGGAAAGGTTGTCAGCGGGTGGGGGGTCAACTAGACATCAGAGAATACATAATGTGATTACGGGGATGGCAATAGGCAGGTGGGGTGCCACTAGACACTGGGGAAATTGGGAACAGTGATTTGTGGGTGGGGGGTGTGCAACTAGACATCAGGGAATATATAATTTTATAATGGGGATGGTGATTGGCGGGTTTGCCACTAGACACCAGAGAAATTGGGAATGGTGATTGGCGGGTCGGGGAAGCCACTAGCCACATGGGAATATATTTATTTCTTTACAGGGATGATGATCAATGGGTGAAGGTGCCACTAGACACCAGGGAAATATATTAATAGGGGGACAGTGATCAGTGGGCGAGGGTGGTGCCAGTAGATACCAGGGCAACAGCACACATTGCCAGGGATGGCAATGGAGTGTGTGTGTGTGTGTGGGGGGTGCCACCAAACACCAGGGAAATGGCCGCTCACAGCTCATGCTGCAGCTGGCAGCATGAGTTCAGCAGCAGCTGCAGAAGTCATGAAATTACTGCTGTTCTCATACAGAGAACAAGGAGGAAGTGTTCCTCTCACTAAGCTGGGGACCTAGTATTTTGGGTACCCAGAAAACATATTTGTGGCCTTATTTGTGGTCTGATGTTTGTTAAGAAACAAACATCAGACTCCAGCTAAACGGGTCCCATTTTAGCTAGGTTCTGATATGTGCTTTTTAAAATCCCAGCATTTTTATGTATTTTCCACGTTTGTTAATTCATGGAAAGAATCAACAAGATGGCGGTTGGCATGGCACAAAAAATGTTAGGTGGTCTGCCAAGCAAGTGGCATGAAATCAAAAACGTGCTTTTGCACCATCAGATTTTTATTTTCGTCAGAGAATATTATTTCAAAACCCCTACTGCACATGCGCAGGTCAGAAACCATTAAATTTTAAAGTCTTATAACTAGAGAACCCTTCAATGTTTTTTCACCAGACCAGTCAAAGGCCCTACCTTAGGACATGACACATGTCCCCTGCAAGTCTGGGCTAAAAATTCCATTCCATGTAGGCTGTAGGAGAGAGCAAAAACAAAAACAAACAAAACAAAAAAAACGTTAAGTATAGGGAAAAAGTCAGACATTTAAAAAAATTACACATGTGGATCTCAGAAATCGCACAAGCTGCTGTCACAAAAATTCCCACAGATCAAGAACTTGCCTCCTAGACAACACATACAAAATGTCAGCTCATTTTATCAAACAGTGCCAAATATATTAATGTGCAAAGCTAGGGGGTTTAACATTGAGCACCCTACTCAACCCTAACTATAGGGGTGCTACTGCACCCCTATAATATTTTGTAACTCATTATTTATTGATCCAGGACACCACTGTAAATGAGCATTCTTGCTCTCTGTTACTGTACTACAGACAATTGCGCTAACTCACTGACACTTACAGTGATAGGATTCCCAGGACACCCAGAGACCCGGGCACTGGAAAGTAGGATGTCTGCATTGGAATGCAACCAAAACTCATAAATGCTGGTGCAAACAAGTTTTTATTGTGAAACCTCAGAGCAAAATCTATACCAAGGAAAGATGGGGCTGGAGACCACTAGATGCTCTGGCACTTCAGCTGTATAGGTCTTCCTGAGGGGGCAGTTTGCAGAGGTGAAGGGCAGTCCTTAGATACTGTGGTCTTCCTCACTTCAGCCAACATACACTAGATCACTAATGAAAGGAAAATGAATGAGATATTAATGAGGCCATTGCAGATGTAACAGCTGATGTACTGCCAAATAAAAACATTCCATCCTAGTATAAAAACCAGCATTTGTCAATGCCGAATCTTGTCTGCTGGCATTGGCATTGGTAGTGCAGGAGTTAGAGAGATGCATAACAGGAACGGCAGTGAAGTATGGAACTGACACCAACCCCACTCCACCCTGCAGAGACTGACAGGCATTGAGGTATGCCTTTGGGTACTCAGCCATAACGCTCATGCCATTTCACCTCACCCTACTCTGCAGACTCTGGAAAGTGTCATGTTGTGTCTTGGGGTCATCGGGCCTTACGCTCACCCCATTCCCTAAGGAGATACATTGTGATGGGTGCAGTACAGGAGAATGGGGTGAACTTTGGGGCAGAAGAGTCCAAGGTACACCTTGATACCTGTCACTGGCTGCAGGGTTGGGGTGGGGGTGGAATGGCGTGAGAATTACAGCTGACAATCCAAAGTCACACCCCTGATGCCTGTCAGTCTCTACAGGGTGGGATGTTATGGTTAGAAACCCTAACACCCCAGGCGTTTGTTGGTATTTGTGTAACCCCTCACCCCTGCCTTTTTAGCAAAATGACAGGTGGCATGCTGTTGAAGCTGACAGCAGTACCTGGTTGGGACTGAGTTCGGGGAGGATGAGGTTACTTGGCACATGGGACCTAGGTTTGGCTACTCTGCACAGGGGCACCCAAGTAAATCTGAACACAGGAAGCAATAACTGTAATGTCCAGAACCAGGAATGGGATTCTTCAGTGTGGCTTTTATTCACATACAAGCTGAACAAACAAAGCATAGATGGACCCCCATGGGGCTACATTCCTGGTAATGCAGATTAGAGACAACAGAACACTTTATCACTATTTCCAGCCCTCAGGCTCTAAACCCACCAGGCACACAGCCCGGACTTGCACGCAGCTTTGGGTACACAGGCCGACTTGTACACTACTTGGGTTTTCCCCACTGGCCCAGCTCCCCCGCTGGCCACTTGATCCGCGGTCCATTTTGGGAATGAACCAATTATCCTGTTGTGGCTCCCCAAACCACACTAGAGCCTCCGACTCCTAGAGGGAATTTTCCTTCCAATCCCACATCTGGGTACTTCCCTCATCACTGGCCAAGTGCCTGAGGTAAAGTAGAAATCCACAGAGCAAATCCGTAGAGGTGGACCTGGTCACTAAAGATGGGGGGTCTCTCACCTCCAGCTCCCACAGCCCATACCCGGCCATTACTCTAGAAACTAAACAATTTCTTTACTGAAAGCTTGCAAAGGTAGATTCCTGGGTAGACGTCTGTCACATCTTCTCTACATATCATTTTCATCCCAATAAACTCTGGACTTGAACCTACTTTTACTTTGTTGCTTAGTCTATTACTCTAGGCCTCCCACTGTCTCAGTAGTTCAATCCCTACATTGTCACACAAGTCCCAGGGTGAAATACACAGGCCCTTTCAGGAAGAGCAAACACTCACCCTCCGGTTGTAGGTGCCCCACAGGTGACTCACAAGTCTTCTTGTTCCCAAATAAACTCTGGAACAAACAGACAGCTTCTCCATTACTAGCAGAATTAGGGGGTTGCCCCAGGAATTTGCAGGAAACCCTTTCCTGCCCCCATCCCCGGAGGGAGGGGGCACTGATACCCGAAAACAGAAGTCTCCACCACTTCAATTATCTTCTGTGTCTCTCTTTTGGTGGAGACACACACCCTTATTACTTAAAAGTATCCCTCTGTCAGGGCTGAGGCTCCTAGAGCCTACACTGAGCTGCTGTGCTGCTGTCACAGCAAGCTCCCAACACCAACTCCACACTGAATCTGTTCAAACCTCCCAACGTTCTATTCCAACTCCCTTGCTGCAGATTCTATGGTGGCTCATGCAGCTGTGATAGTTCTATTAGTGATGTCATCCCTCAGTCTCAGCTGAGACTGAGAACAGAGTGAGATAGTGTGAAACCCATTTAACTGGAGTTTCACAAGCTGCCTTCCCTGCCTACCACTAGGTCTTACTGGGATTCTAGTAACCCCGGTAACAACGGGTTACATTTGCTCGACCAGGAAAAATGACTGCCCGCAGTCATTGCTTCACCTGGCCTTAGGCCATCCCACCCTAGGTGCTACCTGCGGAGGGGGGTGATCAGGCCCCCTCCTACCATGTGCGAGCACAGGCAGGCAACACTAAGGGCCTAGAGACCTTTAGCTGACATATCAGCCTCTACTCTATCCACTTACTATGGATGCCAAGCGGCTCTGGTAGAACTATCCAGAGCATAGCCCTGATAGATCAGCACTGAGGTCCCAATGGCCATCCAGGACCACAGCCTGTCTATCCCCCCTAACCCTCTAGGGAAAACCTATCTGCCCCTAATCTAATACCCCAAAAACAAAAACAACCCGGGGACCTCCCCGACGTTGGGCAACCTGCAACTACACACCATTAAAATACCACATTTTATACCATTTTACTGCCTCCTCCCTACCCCCATAACCACACCTGTGGAAGGAAAGGGTTAATACAGTAACAATAACAATAACACCACAGTACTTTAAATTTCTACACACTAAAGTACTAGTGAGGAACTCTGATGAGCCCCTCCTCCTCTTCTTGTCTTCTCTTCTGTCTTCCCAGGAACACCTGTAAGAAAAAGAAAGACAACACACACTCCTAATCTGCATACACAGTCTACCTAAACCCCTACCATCAAAACACTGGAGAATCCCAAAAAGATTTTTTTTTTCAGAAAAGGTAGAAAAACAGTATTTACATTAGAAAACAGTGACATTCTAAGGATAGGGTTCTGCATGTTTGAGCTTCTTTAATTTATTTGAGGGAACCGGAGAGTCAGCCGGTTCTTTCCCTCTTTTTGCCCCTTTTTTGCCCGTATCAGGGGCACGGGTAGAAGCACTGGTTAATTCAACCACAACAGACTGGGGTGTTAGCTGGTTAGAGCCTGAGGGACCCCTTGGAAACTTTTTGTTACGCCTTTCAAGGCGCTTTTTAACAGTTTTTTCTGGGAATGTTTTGCATATTTCACATTCCTGGTCCAAATGTTCAAAACCCAGACAAGCTACACATAAAGTGTGCTTGTCTGCCTTGGCAAACACATCTCCACACTTCAAACAGTTTTTAAAACCAGGTACATCGGTTCTCTTTTTAGGTTTCTCAGTCATGGTGAAATATAAAATGAAAAACCTCAACTGCTAATTACCAAAAGCTAATGCGGCTATTTAAACAGCTTAAAAGGCTTTTACTTTTTTTTTTTTTTTGTTCCGGAACTATGGAACCGAGAAAGGAGATGAAATATGAACTGGTTCAGTGGTTCTGTAACCGATGAAAAGCGGTTACAAATAAAAACTTTAAGGACCAAAATTAAATGGAAATGAATAGGTTCTTTAGTCAGAGAACCGAAACAAAGTTACAACTAGCTCGGATCCCTCACGGTTATACTGAACCGCGAGGAACCAAGAAAACAACAATTTAAACAATAATAACCAATATATTTTTATTTTTTATTTTATTTAAACAGCAGTTTGGAAAACCTTTGAGCCATAGGCTCATTTACAAAGGTACCTTGTCACAGTAAGACAAACCAAAATACACAGTATAGCAGTACAACACATAGGTATAACAGTAAATTAAGACATAGATACAAACAAGCTGGTACAGGTAGGATGGATGCAAACAATACCAGAGTTATGTTGTCCTTAGCAGCTTAGTAATAAGCTTTGTCATAAGTACTGAGTGCGGCTTTGACTAGCGGCAGTTACAGCATCGGTGTTAATAAGGTGGTTACGAGAAGTTTTGAAGCACGATATAGTTGGAGCTGGAGATGGAGGGGCAGTGTGTTGAACCAGGAGGGGGCCCTAAAGCTGAAGGCTCTTTGGCCGTGAGAGGTCCTAGCTCTAGGGATAACAAGAGAGGTTTTCCCAGAGGTCCGAGTATGAACTAGTGGGACAGAGCGCGATGGTGGTGGTCAATCCTGGTGGGAAAGCCCAAGGAGGGTCTTTTTTGTAAGGGTACAGGTAAGATATTTGAGGCGCTCATCGAGATCAAGTACTAGCGCTTTAGCATACAGTAGACAGGTGTGTGTCATCCTAGGTGCTCCAGTAATTAACCTGCAGGTCTTATTCAGAGTAGTGCGAATTTTATGGAGTGCGGGCTGATCAGCAGCACCATACACCGGCAGTCCATAGTCCACTAGGGACAGGATAGAGGAGGTGACTGTGAGTCGAAGAGCCTCCGGGGGGAGGCAGTGTTTATACCGATGTAAGATGCCCAATCGGATATTAGTGGCAGTGGCTAGGGCAGCAATGTGTCCATGGAAGGAGAGGGAGGGGTCAAAATGGATCCCTAGGTATTTATAGGAGCAAACTTGTTCGAGTGGGAATGAGGACCCAGAGTGAATGAGGAGTTTGAAGTTGCAGGACTTGTTTTGGGGATGAGAGAAGAACATAGTTTTTGGTTTTTTAAGATTTATCACCAATCTATGTTCCTTGAACCAGCCCTCGGCTTCAGTGAAGGACTTCTGCAGCGAGTCCTGGAGGGCAATAGGGTTACGACTTGAGGCAAAGATATAAATATAAACTAACAAATTAGTAGAGGCAGTAAAAGAAACTAAAAATACTTATGGTTTTAAACTTTTTTTTTTATGGTTTTAAACTTTTTTCTTTCTTCTTCACGCGAAAGAGGGCGACAGAGACTCTGAGCGACCAGACTTTCAGGCGGAGAGAAAAATCTGAAGGGCTTAGGACACTACAGTTGGTAGAGGCAGTATTTGAAAGATGCTCACGTGCAAAGAATTCCACCATTTGCATATGTTCCATCTCTCCGGGCAGTCCAACCCATCAGGATGACTGCACAAAGTTATGAATGTCTGAGCATCACTGGGAAGAAAGAAAATTACTATGGTAAGTAATTTTTTCTTATTTACAGTACACAATTGGGGGGATGGAGTGCCCTAAAAGTCCCAACTAGTGACCACAATGCCTGAAGGCTAGTCCAATAAAAAGTCTCTCCTGGGCCAGAGCCCGGTGAAGCACAGTTCTAACAGGCCAAAGTCCCGAAGGGGAGAGTCTTTGAGGACAGTTCACACATTTTGGAGTCTGCTAGTGTAGGGTGTGTACTGCAATGTCATAAAGATAGAAAAGTTCGTACTTACCAGCCCCTTGTCGAATGGAAATTCTGCACCGACCTGCACCTCTGATGAAGACTGTCCCTGGCAGCATTTCTTCCGATACAGCTGGGCGGACATCTTCCGGAAACCACAGGAGGGCACATCTGGTAACTGCTGGGCTGATGTCATCTCTGGAGATGGAACCTTAGAACAGGAATAAAAAAGAAAACAGCTGGTCCGACGTCATCCAATTACCAGGCGATGAACAGGATACAGCTGGGCTGGTGTCCTCTCTGGATCTGAAGTCATCTGGTGGGCCAGTCGATGGATTCTGTAAAGGCCAGTACACTGTTGAACTGATGAATGTGGGGCACCTGAGTCCTGGATGTCCATATTGGCGGATCAATAAAGGCACTTCACAGTCTGGTGTGGCAGTATTGACTACCACTGCTCGGCTTTCCATTTTGTAGGCATGGGCACATTTGCTGGGAGGTCCTTGCACTGAGGCCAATAGTTCCGGGGGTCGGGAGCTTGAATTATTACCCCATCTGGGTGCACATAATTCACACAGTGGGAGATTTCACATCCCTTTCTGTCCACTATTCGCACTCTGTCCATAAACAGTGTCCTGCCTCTCTTCCACTGGTTATATTTCTCGTGAAACAGTCTGTTCTTTACATGCTTGTTGGCTCCAGGATGCACACTTTTCATTGCTTCGTCCCAGATCCAGGATTTCCTGCTGTTCTCAGTCTCCTCCCAGACTTTCCAAGGAAAGGTAGGAAAGGTCATACCATAGATCTCATTTGCCTTTCTACGAACCAGTCTCTCCTCTTTAGTTGCTTTGGTCAATCTAAGACCATTGGCCTGGCTTGGGGGTGGCCAGTCCTGGTTCTGCCAGCTACGCATCCTTAAAGAAATTAGAAACGGATCCCTGATTTTTTCCTCTTGCAAAGGTAGGGCAGTGGCATCACCACTTTCTTCCATGCATTCCTCCGAGGCAAGATCTTGAGGCTGTGTACCCGTTCCTTGTTTACAAGGCCACATAGGTTCCCCCTCATCTTCCTCTTCACTGAGGATCTGAGCCCAGGAGTGAGCAGTCGTTCTCCCTGCTGAGACTATCCACTCATCACTAGGCGCAGAGGTTGACACCTCCCTCTCAAAGGCCTCCCGCATCTCATCTTCGCCTAAGAGACTTGGGCTAGGCCCCCCCCCCAGGGGTCTATTGATGCTTTATCCGAACTTTCCTTCTGGGATCCAGCATCCAAAACTTCAACTTCAGATTCTGTCTCTAACTCTGCACCCTCTAGCTTTGTGCCACACTCCCCTGAGGGGCCTTGCTCCACAGGCTCTGCCTGGTGCTGTGTGCTGCCACCTGCAGATTCCTGAACCTTTGTCCATGTGGGAGCCAACCGGATTGGAGGCGCTTTATACAAGCCATATTTTTCTAGGCATCCAGCACAGTGAGGAATCATGAAGATGTCCCTTCCAGCTCTCAGGCATATTTGACATACATGCACCGGATATCCAGGAACAGCCACATGAGGAGGCATTTGTCCTCTATAGCACCACTTTTCAATATCCCTCAGTCTATTTACTGCTGCTGCTACTGCAACCCGGGCATGATCCGGGTAACAAGCTGGTCCTGAGGCCACAACTGCAGAAAAACAAACAAAACTTTACTGTAACTGAAAGTCCCACTTTATTGAACACACTCTTTAGTTGTAAAATGGCTCCTCTGCTGCTGTGTTTACTTTACTACCCCACCCTGTAATGGCGGCAGCAGCACTCCTGTGCATCAACATTCAGAAATTGGGTCAAGCCACTGCACACACGATTTACACAAACTACTGATAACTTTTGCTCAAACTGCACAGACTTGCTCTGTTCTTGTTTTAAACACATTTACATGGATTTTCCACAGACTTTTTACATGCTGGAACATTTATTTGATTCACAGTCCCTTAAAGCTTCAGCTTTTTAGCACAGGATTGCCTGTATAACTAGTGCTGCACATTTGGCTACAACTCACAGTCTCTCTCTGGCTTCAAACTTTAAACTGAGGCTAATTTCAATACTATGCACACAGTCAATGGCTTAACTGACTTGTACTTGCTGGCAGGACTTGACACAGTCGTTACTTGCAAAGCGACTACACTGCTGTACACACATTTATATGGCATAGGGCAGAAAATCACTGTTTGAGCAGTTTTTAGGGTGTTACTTACTGTTATCAGCAGCAATTTGCTGCGATAGGGAAAAACGGACTGCAGCCAGTTCTTGGAGGCCTCAGAACAGAAACGGGCGGGCAGTTCTGCCAATCGTCTTCTTGACCACCACTCTTGCAATTCCGATGATCGATTAGCGGGTTGAGCCCGATTTTGAACAAGAAAGTCTATTTTTAAAATGTTTACAACGATTTTAACACTCCACGTCACTCCTCCATTAGCCAGTACACGCACTCCACTCACACTCCCTCTCGAATGCTGGGGCAGTCACTGTAGAGCTGGCTGAGGGTTGGGACTGATCTCAGCCTGACCAATCACATGATGCCATGCAAATGAGCCTCTTCTTCCTCGCGAGGGTTCTTCTCCTCACGGCGATCATCGAGCAGGCAGATTTAAACAGCAGAATGCAACTTTTTTTCTTTTTCAACTGACTCCACGGCTGGAGCCCATTTCAGCCATTTAACATAGCCATTACACCTGCAAGTCTCTCATTCATTCAAAAAGCATTTCCAGCATCCAGGGCACAATTTTCCTGTTGCTACCCCTAGTCTTCCACACTTTTCTTCACCACAGTTCATTTTAAAAGCATTTCCAATGTCCAGGGCACAATTTTCCTGTTGCTACCCCTAGTCTTCCACACTTTTCTTTACCACAGTTCATTTTAAAAGCATTTCCAAAATACAGGGCACAATTTTCCTGTTGCTACCCCTTGTCTTCCACACTTTTCTTTACTACGGTTCATTTTAAAAGCATTTCCAACATCCAGGGCACAATTTTCATGTTGCTACCCCTAGTCTTCCACACTTTTCTTTATTACTGTTCTTTTAAAAGCAGGCAAAACGCTGTAAACAATTGATGCAGAACAAGGGCACACACTGCTCCTTGGTAAACAGTTGGCATTTTTAAACAGCAGCATAGGATCCACAGCACACAGCAACACACTAGTTAACTGCTTCAGCTTTTGGGCTACCCACTGCCAGGTAGCCAAAACGCTAGCCCCTTTGCCCGTGCACCTTCCTCCCTGAATAAAATCCAAAGCGGTGCCTCCATTTTTGTAACCCCTGCCTTTTTAGCAAAATGACAGGTGGCATGCTGTTGAAGCTGACAGCAGTACCTGGTGGGGACTGGGTTCGGGGAGGATAAGGTTACTCGGTACAGGGGGCCTAGGTTTGGCTACTCTGCACAGGGGCACCCAAGTAAATCCGAACACAGGAAGCAATAACTGTAATGTCCAGAACCAGGAATGGGATTCTTCAGTGTGGCTTTTATTCACATACAAGCTGAACAAACAAAGCATAGACGGACCCCCATGGGGCTACATTCCTGGCAATGCAGATTAGAGATAACAGAACACTTTATCACTATTTCCATCCCTCAGGCTCTAAACCCACCAGGCACACAGCCTGAACTTGCACGCAGCTTTGGGTACACAGCCCGACTTGTATACTACTTGGGTTTTCCCCACTGGCCTGGCTCCCCCTCCGGCCACTTGATCCATGGTCCATTTTGGGAATGAACCAATTATCCTGTTGTGGCTCCCCAAACCACACTAGAGCCTTCGACTCCTAGAGGGAATTTTCCTTCCAATCCTACGTCTGGGTACTTCCCTCATCACTGGCCAAGTGCCTGAGGTAAAGTAGAAATCCACAGAGCAAATCCGTAGAGGTGGACCTGGTCACTAAAGATGGGGGGTCTCCCACCTCCAGCTCCCACAGCCCATACCCGGCCATTTCTCTGGAAACTAAACAATTCCTTTACTGAAAACTTGCAAATGTAGATTCCTGGGTAGACGTCTGTCACATCTCCTCTACATATTATTTTCATCCCAATAAACTCTGGACTTGAACCTACTTTTACTTTGTTGCTTAGCCTATTACTCTAGGCCTCCCACTATCTCAGTAGTTCAATCCCCACATTGTCACACAAGTCCCAGGGTGAAAAACATAGGCCCTTTCAGGAAGAGCAAACACTCACCCTCCGGTTGCAGGTGCCCCACAGGTGACTCACAAGTCTTCTTGTTCTCCAAATAAACTTTGGAACAAACAGGCAGCTTCTCCATTACTAGCAGAACTAGGGGGTTGCCCCAGGAATTTGCAGGAAGCCCTTTCCTGCCCCCATCCCCGGAGGGAGGGGGCACTGATACCTGAAAACAGCAGTCTCCACCACTTCAATTATCTTCTGTGTCTCTCTTTTGGTGGAGACACACACCCTTATTACCTAAAAGTAGCTCTCTGTCAAGGCTGAGACTCCTAGAGCCTACACTGAGCTGCTGTGCTGCTTTCACAGCAAGCTCCCAACACCAACTCCACACTGAATCTGTTCAAACCTCCCAACGTTCTATTCCAACTCCCTTGCTGCAGATTCCATTGTGGCTCATGCAGCTGCGATAGTTCTATTGGTGGTGTCATCCATCAGTCTCAGCTGATACTGAGAACAGAGTGAGACAGTGTGAAACCCATTTAACTGGAGTTTCACAAGCTGCCTTCCCTACCTACCACTAGGTCTTACTGGGATTCTAGTAACCCCGGGTAACAAGGGGGTTACATTTGTACTCCAAATTTTCAACAAGGGCTTTTTGTGACCCCACCTCATGAAAGGATATGGGACCTCCGCTCATGAACGGCGGCACTGTGATTTTATTAATCTATCCCAAATATTGATTTCCCACAGCAACTCCACCAGTCTGTGCCAGATGTACAAAAGAAACATTTCAGACAGGATTTGAAAAATGACAGCTGTACTGTGGTGTGAAGAAATGGGAATGTTGCAAATCTGGAGTTAAAATATTAAACATTCTCAAAGTTACGAATGTGCATGGAAACTACACAATGCACACTTGTAACACAGTCATTTTGTGGAATTGTTTTTCACCAGATTTTCAGCATAGGCATTTTGGGACCTCTTGGCACTGTGATTTTGTTAATCTGTCCTGAACTTTGATTTCCCACAGTGACCGCTCCATTGTGTGCCAGATGTTCAAAAACACATTTCGGGCACAATGTGAAAAATGACAGCTCTACAGTTCATAAAAATGTATGAGAAGTGGCAATGAGGAAAATCTGGAGTGAAAATATTAAAAATTCTCAAACTTATGAGCATGCATAGAAACTGTGCAATGCATGCTCGTAACAGTCATTGCTTTGAAATTTTTCATCAAATTTTCAACATAGGTTTTTTGGGAGCCCACCTCATGAACAGTGACACTGTCATTTCATTAAACAGTTCCAAAAGGTAATTCCATGCAGTGACCGAGATATCACCTTCCAGGACTGAATAACAAAATGACAGTGACTGAGTTCATGAGGTGGGGTCCCAAGAACCCCATGTTGAAAATGTGGAGCCAAAAGTCACAAAAAATGGGCAAGATATCCACATAAGTTGACCCCCTTCCCCACTGATGCCATTATACAGCTTACCGTGATTTTCTTCAGTTCACGGTCAGCTTTTAAAGCGTTGAGATGTCTCCTGCTCCACCGGACTTCATTGTGCCAGGCTCTGGAAGTAAGTATGGGGTGAGGTGGGTGCAGGGAGGTGGGTGTGCACAGAGGGTGGGTGGGTGCAGGTTTAGGGAGGGGGCGTTGTGTCCACGAGGTACCGTTTTTTGTTTTACAGGGAACAAAAAACAAAAACAGGACATCGTGGGAAGGTTTTTTATTTACAGGTTTGCTTTGGACACACTGGGGTGGGCTTCCAGTGTGCCACCTTTGTTTTTTGGGGAGAGAGGACCAAAGCCAATGGGGATTGGGCCCCCATCGGCAAAGAAAGCGTGTCTATGTTTGTGGGCCGCATGAAGCTGAGGGGGATTGGGCACCCAGCTTGGTAGACAAATACAACAAGGGGACATTATGCCAACTGGGATTGGGCTCCCCTGTCATCAAACCAACCAGGGAGGGGGCATGCTGACAGGGGGACTGGGCATCCCCAATGTTGGCTTCCAAGGGACTGTGAGAGGTGGACATCGAGAGCCGCCGCCATGTTTATTGAAATGTTTCACAGGCAAGGTATGCCCTGCAATGACGGGGCACTCCCTCATTGCAGTAGTGAAATTGTTTCAAGTTGGTGGCACGCTTCTGAACTACTGTCATAGACAGCGTGCTCATTCATTGGTACCACAGAGACCAGACCAAAAAAACAGTGGTGCCATTGGACACAACATGGCCGCACCTCCACAACCTGCTACTCCAGCAAGCTGTCACAAAAATATTTCTTGCACTGCTCATGCAAGACAACATAATAATAATAAAAACTAAATTACAAATATCCCCCATGGGCAATGTGTTTTTTTTTTAAATATTCCCAGACATACATCATGTGATGTGATATAATTAATTAAAGTGACTCCTGCCAACAATAAACAGAAAAGCCCCGTGAGTAATCCTTATGAAAATGTACAAGTTAAAACCAGACTGAATTGTCAAAAACATTCGATTTGATTTCGAAACATTAGCACTGCACTCAAGATCAGTACAGAGTTAAACACTGAAAACAAAATATTCGTACACACTGTTGAGTTGCAGTCTACCAATGAATAGGAACGTGACGTAAGCAGTTGCTGGAAACTAAGCAGAAAATGAGGATGTGGGGTACAGATTATTTTTAGGAATCAAGGTATCCTGTAACAGTTGTCTGGGTATAGAATGATCAACTAAATTAAAATAGGGCAAAAAGAACAATCTCATCTCATTTATCATTCTGAGGTACAGTTCCTACAGAAGCATTTCAGTAATAAACTAGATGTGTGCGAGTGTGTTTCTTTAATTTGTCGATGAATGTGTGTGCTCCTCAAACCTAAAACAACAGACAATTGTCCCAGATGAAGTCATTGTGATGCTAAAGTTCTTGCACTGGTCAACAGTTTGTTATTCCTCTATTTGTATCACTTATTGTCCATTATGCTGCAAACATCCACCCACTCAGTGTTATTTATTTATTTTTTGTTCAAGTTAACAAAGCAGTGGGATAAAATGTGTTCCTTTGGTGAACTGTGAAGTGATGCCATAGCTGGGAGGTAAAATTAAATCTGCAGCCTTTAAATTATAGCATTAACACCCCCAAGCCCTTACAGCTGTAGTGTGAGGAACCAGTCTGATGACATCTTGTATGGAAATGCATACTGAGGGTCATCAAAGCCTTACTGGTAATCTACAGTAATGTTTCTCCTCAGTCCTCAAATTTTGTTACTAAGCCATGAACCACAGGAAAATATTTTCGATTTGTTTCTTATTAAGTAAACTGTGCATGCACAGTAGGGTGGGTCCCCTCTTATGTTTCAGGGTGGGCAGGGAGTGGGGTAGCGTGTAAAGCAGATGCCACTGTAAGGAGGAAGCAGCCCTAAAAATCAGAGCATATTTTTTGTTACTTAGCCCTGCTATAACACCATAATTGGTGAATTATTTTTGATTATAACCATCCAGTTTTAATAGCATTCATGAGACAGCATACTGAGCTGTCCCTCAGACATAGAACACAGCGGGCCACGCAACTCTCTTCCCTGCTGTGCAGTGCCAAAACAACACAGTTCACAACACTGATTGCAGAAGTTGGGGTTCTGACAAAAAAACAAAACACTAACACAAATTGTTTTAAATTAATTAATTCCAATACCTCTGAGGTCAGGAGTCCACAATTGCCCTAACTCAGCAGTCCCTTTGGCAGTTTCAGGAGTCAGAGGTGAACTGTCCCTCTGAGGTAAACGAGGTTTAAAAATGAATACTTCAGGAACACACGACAAGAATTTAAGGATTAAGCACCACCAGTGTCTGAAAAAAAAGACAGATGATGGGCCGAACACAGGGCAGGCAAGGAGCCACAAATCCACGTATAGCCAAACCAGTAAAATTACAATTCAGTGCACCACCCTGCTTTCTGCTTCTTTCCATAACAGTAAGACACCCTCCCATTTGCCACACTCACTGATTGAGTTCGATGGGGGGTGGGAGGAGGAGGACCCGATGCCTGAAGGAAACATTTTTTTCTTTATAGTTAGCTGAGTGCCCTACTCAGAAATGCCTGATGTTGAATTGAGAGGCACAACGTAAGTAAATGCAAAGTTTAATAAATTAGCTTTCTGCTGTTCAAGTGTTCATCTGTGCAGTTAAGTGTGTTTCAGCATTTAACATTTAGCATTACAAACAGTAGTCGCTGTAAATATATTGCTGCAGATGTTGCATTTCGGCATTGTACTTTGTGTTTAGCGATGTTGGCTGAGCTGATTTTTATTGTGAAAATAGGTCCCTCTGATGAGTCTGAACATGCAGTGGAGTTTCTCTGAAAGAAGCAAAAAACTATTGATACATTAGAAATGTGTAAACATACCCATAAACGTGTCAGCATACAGTATGTTAAGACACAGTAACATACACCTCTCAGATACTAATGATGTTGCAGCTAGCCAACAGCTTATAAGATATAGACGATTCGACTCACATCATGAGTAAGCAAGTATGCTTACTGATTGTCCGTCTTTGGGTGAGAGATGGGCGGAGGGGCAGCATAAAGTTCTCTGCCCCCATACTGTCAGTCCAACTGATAGTAATTAGAAGGAACAGGTTCAGTATGTCGGTATATGGAACTTAGTTATAAAAGTTCTTCTTCACACAGAGATGCATAATGGGCTGTGATTAAATAAGTAAATATGTTATTACAGGTGTTATATTTCAGCATTTGCATTTAGCGTTGCTGACACTGAGTTGTTTTTTTACCATTAGGTCTTTTGGTTTTGCTGAAAATGCTGTGCTGAACTGTACGCACATTTGTTTGTTCTTTCACTGAATTGACATAATACCGATGGAGACACTGGGGGGGGGTGGAGGGGGTGATACTGAGAGAGAACGACACTGGGGTTGGGGGTGGAGAGGGTGATACTGAAAAGTAGTGGAACACAATTAATTAATTAGTGCATTAATTAATTATTTTTGTTCAAGTTAACAAAGCAGTGGGATAAAATGTGTTCCTTTGGAGAAATGTAAGGTGATACCATAGCTGGGAGGTAAAACGAAATCTGCAGCCTTTAAATTATAGCATTAACAACCCCAAGCCCTTACAGCCGTAGTGTGAGGAACCAGTCTGATGACATCTTGTATGGAAATGCATACTGAGTGTCATCAATGCCTTAGTGGTATTCTACAGTAATGTTTCTCTTCAGTCATCACATTTCCTTACTAAGTCATGAACCACTGGTAAATATTTCTGATTTGTTTCTAAATAAGTAAACTGTGCATGCACAGTAGGGTGGGTTCCCTCTTATGTTTCTGGGTGTGCAGGGAATGGGGTGGCGTGTAAAGCAGATGCCACTGTAAGGAGGAAGGAGCCCTAAAAATCAGAGCATATTTTTTGTTACTTAGCCCTGCTATAATACTGTAATTGGTGAATTATTTTCGATTATAACTATCCAGTTTTAATAGCATTCATGAGACAGCATACTTAGCTGTCCCTCAGACATAGAACACAGTGGGCCACGCAATTCTCTTCCCTGCTGTGCAGCGCCGAAACAACACAGTTCACAACACTGAATGCAGAAGCTGGGGTTCTGAGAAAAAAAAAAAACAGTAACACAAATTGTTTTAAATTAATTAATTTCAATACCTCTGAGGTCAGGAGTCCACAATTGTCCTGACTCAGCAGTCCCTGCTTGGCAGTTTCAGCAGTCAGAGGTGAACCAGCCTACTGAGGTAAACAAAGTTTAAAAACGGATACTTCAGGAACACAGGACAGGAATTTAAGGATTAAGCACCACCAGCCTCTGGAAAAAAAAAAAAAACGATGGGCCGAACACAGGGCAGGCAAGGAGCCACTAGTCCATGTATAGCCAAACCAAGTAAAATTACAATTCAGCACACCACCCTGCTTTCTGCTTCTTTCCATAACAGTAAGACACCCTCTCATTTGCCACACTCTCTGACTGAGTTGGGTGGGGGGAGACCGATGCCTGAAGAAAACATTTTTTTCTTTATAGTTAGCTGAGTGCCCTACTCAGAAATGCCTGATGTTGAATTGAGAGGCACAAAGGAAGTAAATGCAAAGTTTAATAAATTAACTTTCTGCTGTTCAAGTGTTTCATCTGTGCAGTTAAGTGCATTTCAACATTTTACATTTAGCATTACAAACAGTATTCGCTGTAAATATATTGCTGCAGATGTATTTCGGCATTGCACTTTGCATTTAGCGTTGTTGACTGAGCTGATTTTTATTGTGAAAATAGGTCCCTCTGATGAGTCTGAACATGCAATGGAGTTTCTCTGAAAGAAGCAAAAAAAACTATTGATACATTAGAAATGTGTAAACAGGGGGATTGAGTGCCCCTGATCTGCGCTTCCTAGGGACTGTGAGAGGCAGACAGCGAGGGCCGCTGCCTGCCATGTTTATTGAAATGTTACACCAGGGAAGGCACGCCCTGCAATGAGGGGTCGCTCCCTCATTGCAGCAGCTAAATTGTTTCAAGTTGGTGGCACGTTTTTGCACTGCTGTCATAGACAGCATGCAATCTAATTCGTGCCACAGAGTCCAGCCCAAAGAAGCAGTGTTGCCACTGGCCACAACATGACCACACCTCCAAACCCTGCTATTCCAAGTTACCACAATGTGTTGCTTGCGCATGCGTGAGACAACATAAAAATAAATAAATCCATTTAGTTAGCCTATCCAAATAATTATTCTAAAAATTATACAACCTGTAGCATGATAGAATGAGGACAGACAGAGGTAAGAACAGGTAGAGGTTTATTTATTTAGTTTTTGTTGACTGGGTAAGTGCACTAGACAAATCCTGCCTATTTTCAGGCACGACCTGGGGAGGGGGATACAGATGAATGCCAACTGACCTTGAACCAGATGAAGCTGTTGGTGGTATTTTTGTTAGTGAATGGGGGGAAATTTGGCCAGGGTACCAGGGAAATCCCCCTACACTTTTCGAGAAGTGCCATGGGATCTTTGACACCCACCTGAAACTACCACTGGAACAGGCAGATAGGACCTCAGTTTAACATCTCATCTGAAAAACTGCATCTCAGGAGCGCAGCACCCCTCTCATGCTACACTACAGTGTCAGTATTGGGATTTCACCCAAGTGCCTGGTGTGGTGAATAGAACCCGTAGCCTTCTGATCTCCCAGCCTCAGAGGCGGGTGTACTACCTGCTGAGCTACTGACACTGGTTAGAGGTTAGATCCAAAGGAGCTGCAAACTTCCTATGTAGACCATTTCCATGAATTGTAATGTTTTCTTAACTTTCACAATTCCTTCAGAGCTTTACGCCCATCTATAGATAAATTGCAGCAGATAAATGGTGGCAAAGTGCTGAATTGGTCATCAATTGCACAGAGTAGCATATTTTCAAATGTTCTGATACAGGGGTTATTGGTAGTTGGACAAAGAAGAACCTGTGCCTAAACAGTGGCACCCCCTCCACCCACCCAATTAGCATGTACAAATGTGGCCACTGCAATATTTGCACTTTCTGCCACCAAAGGAAAATGTTTGAACTACAGGGATACAATAGGAAGCTAGAAATACAACATTTTATGAATTTCAGCAACAAGTTCATGATTTACACTATTTGGTGCCTATGCCTGTTGCTATATATTGGCCATATGGTAAGATTCTTAAAACAAAGAATACAGAAGCACGTGAGGAGTATACATTCTAGTCTTGCTGACACCCCAGCAGTGAGGCATTTCTTTGAGGAATATGGGAATTCACTCGAAGTTATGAAGGTTCTGTTTGCAGAGTTCTGAGCCATCACTAATTGCTTTTTAATCTTGTTTTTTAACTGTGTTACGTAGTTCTTTTACTGATTCACTGAATTTGATACATTGGTGTTTTGCACTTAGTTGCATTCTGCACCATTAAATTATTTCAATAATCATGATTAGCTAATTAGTTGAGGTATGTATTGGTGTAGCTTCCCTCTCACCTCTGTTCCCTGAGGAAGACTCACTGTCCTGAGTTGATACATAGGGGTGTTACCTCGGCTGTGTTTGTCATGTTTGTTATTTAATAAAAGTTATGTCTTTATTTTGAGGTGCCTTGTCTGTGCCCGGTTTTTCTTTGTATAACTGCTTTATTTTTAGAGTATTTTCTATTTGGATGATCTAATTAATTGAAGTATTTAGTTTTTATGGCTGTGGGTGGAGCCTACAGCCATTTCGCTATCTGTAGCTTGAAAATGGAGTTTCGTGGAACACATTTTTTGGACATTTAAATTTATCCTTCCACATCTACAAATCACTATCACAACTAAAATAAAAAAAAAATTCCTTCTTTCTGTTTAGAATGTTGGAGACATAACTCCAAGCTGCTTATCTGATGGCCATTAAAAAACTGAAACAGCCTGTTAAATATTGGTTGCCTGCTAAACTGGAGATTTGTTTACCCCCTTCGAAATGCAACAGCTCGCACATTTAAATGATTAGCATTTAAACATTTTTTGCTGCTAACTTCAGTTGGGGATGGATATCTTTCAAGAAACATTCATACCTCATAAATGTTTCTCTTTCCCAGAAAATTTTGTAAAGATTGACTGTTTTTAACCTCTCAAGACCTATCTGATAAAATGTCAGGTCTTCAGTGAACTACCCAGACTAAATACATACATTTCTTTTTGACAGAAAAGGGCTGTGGCCTGCATCCCAAACATAGCAGATAAGAGCTACTGAGATCTCTTATAGTAAGAGTGTGTGTGTGTGTTTGTGTGTGTTTGGGGGAAGGGTGGAGAAACAGTCAAACTCCAAAGGGAGACCTCATCTAATGAATTAACTGCTGACAAACCATGAGTGATACAGAAGCAAATGATTTGATGCCTTTTATTGGACCAACATACTGTAGATGTAACAAAAATAACATACCATTTATAAAATTCCTGATTAAACAACTGCAAACAGAGAGGGTCCTTAAAGAATTAAGAGAGGTGGTGGCTGAACCTCTGGCTATCCTGTTTAGCCGATCACTGGAAACTGGGGAGGTACCCAAAGACTGGAGGACAGCAGATGTAGTCCCCTTATACAAAAGTGGGAACAAAGAGGAAGCAGGGAACTACAGACCAGTCAGCCTCACCTCGGTAGTGGGGAAGATCATGGAAGCACTACTGAAGGAGAGATTGGTGGAACATCTGGTTGTCAATGGACTACAGGACCCAAGGCAGCATGGTTTCACCAGGGGGAGGTCATGTCAGACCAACCTCATTGAATTTTTTGACTGGGTGACTAGGGAGGTGGATCAGGGAGGGCAGTGGACATGGCCTATCTGGACTTCAGCAAGGCCTTTGACACTGTGCCACATAGAAGACTATTACACAAACTGGGGAATATGGGTGTGGGCAGGACAGAAGTGTGGTGGGTAGATAACTGGCTGGGTGGCAGGACACAGAGGGTGGTGGTAAATGCCTGTCACTCCACAGAGGGAAGAGTGACCAGTGGGGTACCACAGGGATCAGTGCTGGGACTGGTCCTATTCAACATCTTCATCACTGACATGGCGCAGGACCTGGAAGGCAGAATTTCACTGTTCGCTGATGACACAAAGCTCTGTAACAGAGTAGACACACCGGATGGTGTAGACAGAATGAGAAGCGACCTGCAGAAACTTGAAGAATGGTCAGGTGTTTGGCAGTTGAAATTCAATGCAAAGAAGTGCAAGATAATGCATATGGGGCACAAAAACCCTGGCACAATATATCAGTTGGGGGTGAGGATATAGCATGCACCAAGCAGGAAAGGGACCTTGGGATTATCATCTCTGATGATCTCAAGGCAGGGAAACAGTGTGACAAGGCAGCAGGTAAAGCAAATAGGATGCTGGGATGCATAGGCAGGGGCATCACCAGCAGGAAAAGGGAGGTCATAATTCCGCTATACAAGACACTAGTGAGGCCCCACCTGGAGTACAGTGTACAGTTCTGGAGACCATACCTACATAAGAACATAGACAGGGTAGAGAAGGTTCAGAGGAGGGCAACAAAGATGGTGCATGGATTGCATCACAAGTCCTATGAAGACAGGTTGAAGGAACTGAACATGTACTCCCTGGAGGAGAGGAGGGAGAGAGGGGATATGATAGAGACATACAAGTATCTTACAGGGAGGAACAGGGTGCAGGAAAACACTATTTTTAAGCGAAAAAGATGTTCCAGGACTAGAGGGCATGGGATGAAGTTGGAGGGAGGACGATTCAGAGGAAACATGAGAAAGAATTTCTTCACAGAACGGGTGGTGGATAAGTGGAACACCCTGCCAGAGGAAGTGGTGGGGGCTGAAACAATCACGGGATTTAAGAATGCATGGGATAGACATAAAGGAATTCTGAAGGTCAGGGGTAAGGGGCAACAGACTTCTAGGAAAACATAAACTGAACCTACAAGCTCAAATGGGCAGACCGGGTGGGCCATAGGCCCTTATCTGCTGACACTGTCTATGTATCTATGTATCTATGTATTTACTGAGTTGCTGGATCAGAGCATTGATAAAATAAAAACATTTGCTTAACTCATTCAAGATTCCATCAGGTGAACAGAAAAAAAAAGTCTATGAGAATTTGTCTGAAAACTAACAACTATAAGATGCAAAAGTAGCATTTGTGTACACACATATATATATATATGGAGATGTCTCTGTTTGCAATACATTTGTTTACAGGCATTATTACTAGTATTTTTTGAAAGATTGTCTGACTTGTGATTACTAATTTTGAGTATAGTTCATGAAATAATGAGCTTGACATTTGTTTTTTTCATGTAGTCTCCCATTATGCCTTATGCATAGCATATAAATTCAAATAATTCCAAGGACATCATGACATATAATATTAATACTGAGCAGCAAATCAGAGCTCTTTTCCCAATAAAAGGCTGCTGATATAATAAATAAAGAGCAAAGTCATAAATAAAGAACCAGTGGCTTATGGAAAAATCTACAGGGATTTAAACAGGGATTTGATTTTGCCTTTGTGGGGAAAACACAGGGGAAATGAGGGCTTCTTACAGAGTAATGGTTGTTTAGATCTGGGAGCACTGAATATTTCTTATCCTATATTTTGTATCCTGGATAGGGCAGGGGAGATGCTACATTTCATTGTCACAGGGATGTTCATTTACACATTTTTGCACTGTATTTACACAGGCTGTCCCAGATTAGATGCAATATCTTGTTTTCAGTGGGGTCATGATTTTACCATTTTTATAATGTATTCAGGCTAACTAACCCAGGGCCCCCGTATTCAAAGAAGATATGCAGTGCATCATGCTGGAAAAGGGGGATGTGCCGCACAACTCCAACAATGCACAACAGCGTGATATTCAAACGAGCAGGTTGTGCCAGCTGCAAGGGAATGGGCCAGGGCACACACAAATGGTATGCGTTCAAGTCGAGGGGGGCAATCCCATGCATATGCTGTGCTGCAACATATTCAGTGGGAATGTGTCCCTCATAGTCCAGAGCACCGTGGCCCACAGTAAGGCCATGAATAGCTGGCCTAACCTGGCCAGCCACCCACAAGCAGGCTGCAGATGTGCACCCAGGTGCACAGCAGCCTGGCAGCCCTGGTGTACTACAGGTACCCCCTTTCCATCCACAATCTAGCCAACTCCATCCCTGAAGAGCTTCATAGTGAAGGCCCCCCCAACCTGATTGTACCAGAGGAAACCATGGTCCATATCCACAGTCAAGAGGACTCCCATCCACCACCCCTGTACACAGACACCCTCTCTCCCCATACCCAACCTGTTGCCAAGACTGGCACTGCCCTCCACACCCTGCCATGGCCAGCCATTGACTGCACTGAACCCAGGCAGGGGACCTGCACTCTGGAATGATCCAACTGGCTGTACAATGCATTGGGAACCATGCCAGCTGTGGATCTACCAGTGTATGCAGCCGTGTGTATGTCCCTGGCAAACTGGGGAATTTACATGCATCCAATGCATGCCTTGCTGATGCTGCATCTTCCTGCTGTCATACACTGCTGCAAGTCCACACTCTCCCCTGTTCCCCTGTGTACTATGCCATCCTCCAGACTGCTGAGGTATCCTGGGTGCCATGGGGTACTGTATCCTATAATGCCCTTTGCAGAGTATGCTTCAGGCTATAGAGAGTTCATCCACAGTTCCCCAATTATACAAACAAATGGGAGGCTGGCTGTAACATGCCTGTTTTGGGACCTGTGTGAGTGGGGTACAGCATCAGTTGTCACCCACACTGAACACTGCAATGGCATGGATGATGGATCTGCATGCGAGTGCCTGAGTTATATGGCCACTGGGTGTTATCACCCACACACAGCTTGTGCCTATGTAGAACACATTCCAGCATCCTACTGTGAGTGCTCCACCACCCGCAGATAGAGTGGTATGAGTCAGTTGTTGCAATGAGATGGGCTGGGGGGGCAGGGAGGGGGTGTCTGTGCACTGCTGCGGGAAAGTGGGGGCCACTACACTATGGACATGGACTGTAGGTGTATTCATGTGCAATTAGGGATGGCATTGGGGTCCCTACACTATGGAACCCATACAGCCTGGACTCTGGCACAATCGGGGTTGGTGGAACGGGTTGGGGGGTGCCACTATACCACCAGAGACTTCAGGGCCTGTCCCACATGGGAGCGATCAGAGTTGGGGCTTGGGGGTGAGATTTGCTCTGGCAGGTTCTATGAGATAATGGCGAAAGCCTAAAGGCAATCGCCATTATCGTGAAGTCAGAGTGCTGAATGTTCGGCACTCTGACACCCTGACGCACAGGAAAATGGTGCCGGGGACATACATTTTAATGCTTTCTGTGGGGGGGGCTGCACCTCCAAACTACCCCATGCAGGGGACTTCCCCCGCCCACCTACTGAAGGATTCTCAACCCAGGGGTATGTCGGGGATGAAACATAAAAATAAAAGGTTCGGGCTGGGTATAGTAAAATCGCACCAGCTCCTGGACCAGAATCCAATACCTCACCCACCCCAACCACAGGCCAACCCTCAATGCCATGATGCAGCTCGGCAACCCACCACAGCGCCACCCCCTACAGCTCCTCCACCAACTCCCTGCCCATGCTCCCTGTGCTCACTCCCCCCCCCGCGCGCGTACATATAGTGACATCCTGTTGCCCATTTTACCCACCCCCCATCTGGTCACCCTACCCTCCCATCACCGTGAGGGATTCAATGGGGAATGAGTCACCATTATGGATGGCACCCTTCCCCATGTGCCCTCCTCATGGGTTACTGCTCCGGCACATTCATCCCCATGCCAACATGCAAATGGGCTAGTAATGAGCATGCATAAGGCCCCTTTGCACCCTGCATGCTCAGATAATTCATTTGCATTCCTGGGCTGAATATCACCCATGGGGGCTGCGGTGCATACTGGCATGTACCATGCATTCCCCCTGGAAGGTATTCAGTTGGGGTCATCCTGGATGCACCTGACTTGGCAGCTGCCTGCACTGTGACTCCCGTCCAGGGTCACATTTTCGAGAGGAATGATGAAGCCCACCAGGATGAAACGCAGTGTCACAGGTTTACTGCATGACAAAAGGGATTAACTCCCTTTGAAATTGCATTATTTGCTGCAGTAACTCTACTGCAGAATTCTGCAGTGCTGTACTTCATTCTGGTGGGCTTCACTGTATGCACACCCTGTACTGATGGCACATTCTCTTTGAATATTGTATCAGTGCCGACCGGCGCATCCTCTTTCTGCAATGCATCTTGCTGCTTGTGCATCGATCCGGCACTTAATATATCCCCCCAGATGTAAAATATTGTTTTTAGTGCATTCTGATTTTACACAATGCAGCATAATATTGTATAGATGTATAGCCCCACTGAAAATAAGATGTCATTTCTTCTGTGAACTATCCAGGCTCAATATATAGCAATCAGCAGGAATATTCTAGGAAAACACATTGTAAAAATATGTAAAAGGAAGACCACATTGAAACTGCCTCTGTACGGATCTGCATTGTGCAAATTCATTAGAAATAATGGGTAAAAGCATCCCAAAAGCTTTCTACAGCCATATTGGCTCTGACCAGAGTTTGTTTATACTGGCACAAAATCTTCTCACTTGGCAGGACATCAGCTATTGCATCTGCTTCGGTTTCAGTATCTCATTCATTTTTCTTTTCATTAGAGATTTATTGTATTTTTTAAAACTACCATATTTATTTATTAATTTGTGCTGTTTATCTCTGTGGTTGCTTGTTTATTTTGTCAGCTGCTTGGAATGTCAGATAGCTCTACTGTTGTTGCTGTTTTGGATGCATTTCTGTCTTCTTCTTCTTCTTCCAGTCATTCCTGTCAGACTGTATTAGTTATTTAAGCAGCAACCTATTTACAGGATTGGCTGCACTGAGGAAGACCATGGTATACAGTACATGGGCTGCTCTTCACCTGTATAGACTGCCCCCCCCAAGGAAGACCTATACAGTTGAAGCACCGGGGCATCTAGTGATCTCTGACCCCTCTTTCCTTGTTATTGATTTTGCATTGGAGAGTCACAAAAAGAGCTTCCAAGGCAGTGCCAGGCTTTCTGGGTGATCTAGCGTTCATTTTGGGAGCAGAGATAGGCAAAGTGGCCAAAATTCGCTCTGTGAAGCAATTTGAGGAGTAATGCAGAATCCGCTAAGTAATCCACAACGTGAAGCGGAGTACTTTGCGTCATAATGAGGAACATGAAGTCCATTGATAACAGTGATTTTGCATTACTCCACCTTTCCTCAACCACTTCTGCACCAATTTTAATGCAAAGTACATAGAAATCAATGTACTTCGCATTACTTTGCTTTGTTATTGAGCTTCAAGGTGAATTTTGCAGTGATTCTTGGGATTGCAGGTCTCATGGGCTGTAGATTGTTATGCACAGCCTCAGTTCTGTGTAGTGTGTGTGTAGTGGAAGATGGAGACAATTTCCTCTCAGAGCTCTACAATTCAAATCCTCTAAAAGGTGTTAAAAAAGCTTTTTTGAGCCATTTGTTTTGCTCAAAATGTATTAAATCGATTGTAGGAAACCCTCCAGTTCTCATATCATCGAGTGCTTATTATTTATGTGTGGATTTTGAATGTTAATTTTAGAACATTCAGTCTGTGTACTGACAGACACTTGAAGTGTACTTTGGGGAGGGGTGTATCTGTGGTGCAGGTAGGTTAAAACTGGGAGAGAAAGGCAGTCTTTCTGTTTTGGCTATATTTTTCTTGTACAGCTGTGTTAATGTACACACAGTAATATTTTCAGTAATTCTTGACTTTTTTTGCTGATTGTTGTGATGCAGCAGTGCATAATTTCAGTTTGTTTAAAAGAGTTGGTTATATTAATGAAGTTTTCAGTTTGCTACGCATTACCTTTAGTGTGTATGTGAGTGTGTGTGTGATGCGTGCCATCAAATCAGACACATTTTATTGTGCCACAGAGTAATTACAGCAGTGTGAACCTGCTATCCAATGCACCTGTGTGATTTTGTGCTGCTTTGTGGTATCTTGGTTTTGGACTGTTACTGCAGTGCACTGCACCCTCCCCTCCCAACTGGCAAAAGGTATTCTTTTCCAGATTGGGATTGTGACTTGTGAGCATTGGTTAAGGTGTTGTTGTGACTTTGCGTCTGCAGCTCTTCTTGATTGCACAGTGCAATCTTAATCTGTCTGTGCTTTTGCATCTGTTTAGTGCCCAGTCTCCATCTGCAAGCCATAGTTGTTGATTTGTTTTTGGCTTCACATCCACTGGCCCAGACTGAAAGTTTAGAAATCTAAATTTGTTTAGAACTTTCTTGGTGATCTCCCAAAATGCCTGCAAAGAGACGTGCGAGCAACGCTGTTTCTGGCCATGGCACTGCTGTCAGTGACAAGATTGTTCATGAGCGTGGTAGTATGCAGAAGTGCATAGCTGATGTCAGTAAAGGGATTTCTCCATCAGTGATTTGTACAGTGCAATCTGTAGCTTCTCTCATAGTTGGAGGAGATGATGTCCCAGCTGATGGTGTTAGTGCAGTTTCAGCTGGCATGAGACTTGCTGCCTCAAGTTCCACTTCTGACAAGTTAACCATTTAAAAAAATATAGTTGAGTGTAAAGCTATTAATGACAGTGTAGATGATGTCATACTCCCCATTAACATCCCCATGGTAGTTGAACATGATTCTGATCCTGGCAACGATAACTCACAATGTCACATTTCTTCCAGCGCTGTTGAGGTCATGCCTTTGCCATCCAATGATTCAAAGTGTGGAGCAAAAATATCGGGTGATGATGGTGATGCTGTGGTTGGAACATATTCTCCACATGACAGCATCCAAGCTGAAGATATGGATGCGGTTGATGTTGATGAATATGATAGTGATGTCAGTGACCCCTGTTGGGAACCAGAGAAAAAGAAAGTCAAGGTGGCTGTGTCTGGGTCTGTTGGTGTTAAATCCCCCCTCCTCAAAAAGGTTGTGATTTAGCAGTTCCTGTTGATGATAATGATGATGACCCAGTAATAATCACAGGTAGTCATGGTGGTCAGTTGGAGTCCAAGTGTGTCCTGCCTGAAAAATCATGTAGTACACCGCCTATCTCAGGGGTTAAAAAAATGGAGTCCAATAAGCAGCATTAGGGAATATTAAAAGTAAAGGACCACAATCCCTTGTTTGGGATTTTTTTGCCCAAGATGCAAATGATGAGTCAGTTGCAATCTACCAGCTTTGCTATGCGTGTGTGAGTCAAGGTAAAAAGAGGAGTCATCTGGGCATGGGGGGCCAGCATACGCATCTTAAGAACAGGGACATGGCACTGTGGACCCAGCACCAGATGACAGCTACTACCATAGTGGGGCTTTCACCCTCATTATCAACCTTACTGAGCATGTTATCCCCTTCCATGAGTGTAAGACCAAGTAGGATTGTCTGCAGTAGTGATGAAATGACACCAGAGGATTACTACAGGCATGATGAGGGGGAGGATTATGATTTAGAAATCTTGTCAAGTGGTGGTCAGAGTAGCAGTGGTGGTGGTAGTGGTCAATGCAGTATGTCTAGTGTAAGTGGTACATCAACCCCTGTATGTAAAACAGGGAAAATAACTTCATGTGTGGACTTGTCACCTGTGCACCCCTCTTCATCACATGTCCACACCCCACCCCCGGCCATTCACAGAGCCGAGCCATTTGTCACACCCTGTGCAAAATGTGTAAGTCAGCCCACATTGGAGAGTGTTTTTGCCCATAACCTCTTGCCTGCCTTCTTGCCTGAAGCATGTGACCTACACTGTGTAAGCCATGTAATGTGTGTGGACTGCCTGTGAAGTCTCACTCTGCCTTAAAGTGGAATAAGGCAGAGGCACTATGCAAAGTCATAATTACAACGTGAAGTGGCAAAGTGAGGGTTTAAAATGGACCACTCAGTGTAGCAGAACACTAATGTGAAGTGGCCACTTTGCAACCACTTTGCGGGTGGAAGTTTACTTTGCTGCATCTCTATTTGGGAGTTAGCAGCTCTTTCCCAGTACTGGCTCTCCTCCTTTTGAGCACACCTGTTTTTTGTTCAGGACGGGATTCATAGGATATTGGATACAACTGTGCTAAAGTGCTTACTTTAAGGCATCCAAAAGTGAACAGCATAGGTGCAGGAACACAGGAGAGGTCAGCCTCTTGACAATGCACAGAGGGGCAAAATATAGAGACATTAAGCTGCACCCTCCTGTGTTCCTGGACCTATGCTGTCTGCTTTTTGGATGCTTAAAATAAATTATAAAAAGGGTCTGGAATTTTGTGGGTCTTGACTGGCTGAGCAGTACTTTTAGCCATGCCCTTATCAGCACATAACCTGCCAACTAGTACCTCTTCAGCCACTGAGGACTCACCACACAAGAGAAATCATGCTGCCAACAAGAAACAGCTGTGTGACTGAGCTGCCCATCTACTTGTCCCCCTCCCCGGAGCAACACAAGGGCTGTTACAGCAGCAACCTTTTACACTGAAAAACAGCAGTACAGCAAACACATTTATTCCTTTCACACAATTTATTTATTTCTTTTTTTTTTCGTCTTTATCCTGGCAGGTCCACTTGTTGGCATCAGCCCTGGTCATGGCCCCTGGGACTTCCACTGCCATCTACTGCCGCTTGTCCCCAGTCACCCTTGGCTTACCCCCAGAGGGCGGGGCCGTTGCATACGTCCCCTCGTCCATGCGGCGGAACAAGTATCTAGTCAGGGATGCGGTGATGGCAGCTAATCGAAGCCCCAGGGAGGGCTTCACTTAGACAATGGACCCACCTGCCTACTCCTTTTTCCTGGTTTTCTTGGAGGCAGGGACGTTCAATGATGCCAGCGTCTGCCCTGCCTCCCTGTTGACGAGCGCTGGTAGCGTGAGTGACTCCTGGCCTCCGCCAGGGGTCCTCATTGCACCAGACACTTCCCCACTCTCCTCCTGGAGAAGGAGAGCTGTCCATGGGACACTCTATCCTTCTCCCCCGGCCGGCCCTCTGACCACTCGGGTCCATTCCTGAACCAGGGTTGCCAGTGCCGCAAGCGGAAATCCAACTGCTGCAGCAGCAGGCTGGCCCTTTTGCCCAATTTAAATAAAATAATCTGACCTCTGCTCCTTTACAAAAAGAAACTGGCAAAGATCCAGTGAGCATTGCATCTGCCGCTAAAACACTACTTTCCCATCAAAGCCCATGCTTGGCCCTCTCCAGCTCAGCAGATGTGGGCCTGCCCTGCTGCTCCACCTGCTTTCAGTCAGCTGTTTTTTTTTCTGGTTTGAAACCACTGCCGCTTTTAATACTTATGACAGAGCAAGCAGCTGAAACACGATCCAAGCCGCGTTAAATATGGTGGCTGGCAAGGGACACACTGCCTTTCCTTGCTTGGTGTTTGCTCCCTAAATAAAAACAAACACACACACACACACACACACACACTCACACACACACACAGAAATCAAAAGCATATTGTGGAGAAGTGTGTGTGTGTGCATGCGTGTGTGTGTTTTTGTTGGGGGGGATGCAAACACTCAGAGAAACCAATAGTGATGGGGTGAGGGTGGGGAGCAGACACAAATACAGTGCCTGGTGAAGTCCCCTGCTCTTGCTCCTCTGAGTAACACTATTTCAGTGCTTCCTACCTAATAAAAAAACACACACAAAAAAAATAATACTGTTGAGGATTTTGTGTGTGGGAGTGAGAGCAGGGAGGAGGGAATAGACAGACACCATAGCCCCCAAGTTTATTTTGATGGTACATGCCTAGTATAATAACAGGGACTACTGTCTGTATTTTTCTATTGATATCATATTTTCTTTTACTCTTCTTATAATTGCACTTTTTATGTGCAATTTTAATAAACTTCTTTACTGGGGAACCCATTTTATAAGTGCAATAACACGCTCTGAGGTGTGGGTTATCTCCTGCTAAGAGCACACCCAGGTGCATAAGGCACTTGGTGCAAGCGCCTCATGCCTTATTACACACCTGAGCGTGCTCTTATCAGGAGATAACCCTCACCTCATCATGTGTTATTGCTTGCATAAGAACCTTAGCACATCTATATCCAGTGCGCTTTGAATTGTTTCATTGTAAGTGTCAGTGGTTTAGTACAGTAGTTTGTTGGACTACTGAGTGACTGTACCGCAACTCAAGGCTGCCAAGCAGAGTCGCCCTCTCTGTGATCTACTATTGCTGCATTAATAAACCTTTTAAATGAACTGAAATTAAATTAACATCATCACATTTCAATTCAAATCAGCTAATATTCCTACATTTTCTGTTTTTCCATCCCATCATTCTTAGTTACTAAGAATATTTGCATGGAAACAGGATCCTGGTCCTTTAGATTCCCCACCTGAAGCCATAATCCTCTGCTCGAGATATCACGTTTATTTCCATAGTAGTGGATTATAAATGGTTATGACTTCAGGTGGGGAACAGCAGCATGAACTGATGAGTTGGCTTTTAAATGATCAGTGTACTGTTTTTCATGTAAATGTTCTTAGTATTGGGACTCATTAATACAGGAATTATTTGCAATATAAACTGAACCCTTTCCAAATATTATCTTTTCCAAAGTTTTCCATGAGGCGTCTGGTGCTTTCAAATTTAAGATAAAAACCGCAGTGGAGGCACATACGATGAACATATTTAATCCAAGGTATTTAACCACTTACAAGATATACAGTAAGTAGCTTTCCATGTTTTTAGTGCTCTAACCGCAGAACACTGTGAAAGAACAATGCATCCACCAGGGGCACACTCTCAGACTGGAAGGGGAAAATTCAAAAAAGGACATTGGGAAGTACTTTTTCACAGAGTCAGTGGCAGATGGATGGAGTAGTTTAACAAGCAATGTGGTCAGTGCTGGGGGGACAACAGCTAGCTCAGTGCAATTCAGTTTTATTCTGGATAAAACCACTGAGCAGAGCTGATTTACAGCGTTGTCCTGTTAAGGTAAAACTTCTGATAACAAGCGGACATGTTACAGACATAGAGTGAATATGTTACAAACATGAAGCAAACATGTCACAGACATATAGTGAGCATGTTACGTGCATCAAGTATACATACTACAGACATAAAGGGAATATGTTACAGACATAAAGTGAACATGTTAAAAACAAGGTGAATATGTTACAGACATAAAGTGAACATGTTAAAAACAAGGTGAATGTGTTACAGATATAAAGTGAACATGTTACAGACCTAAAGGGAATATGTTAAAGCCATAAAATTAATGTGTTACAGACATAGTGCAAACATGTTAAAGGCAAAGGGAATATGTTGCATACATAAGTGGAACATGTTACACACATAGAGCGAAGTGTTACAAACATAGAGTGAACATGTTGCAGACAGAGTGAACACGTTACAGACGTAAAGCGAACATGTTAAACACAAAGTGAGCACATTATAGACATAGAGTGAACACATTACAGACGTAAAGTGAACATGTTAAACACAAAGTGAGCACATTATAGACATAAAGTGAACATGTTACAGATGTAAAGGGAACATTCTACAGACATAAAGTGAGCAAGTAACAGACATAACAGGAATATGTTGAAGACATAAAGTGAGCATGTTACAGGCACAAAGTGAACATTTTACAGACAGAGTGAGCATGTTACAGACATAAAGTGAACATGTTAAATGCATAATGTGAACATGTTACAGACATAAAGTGAGCACATTGCAGACATAAAGGGAACATGTTAAAGACATAGGCATAGAGTGAACATATTCCATAGAGCAAACATGTTACAGACTTAGAGTGAACATATTGCAGACAACATGAACATGTTACAAACATAAAGACATATGAAGAAGCCAGCAGAATAAGGCCATTAGGTCAAACCAGTCTGCTGTTATTACAGGATTCTCATCTTCACTACTGACCCTGCCCCCCTCCCCGGTCCTCCCTTTCTCTCCATCTGCCTCCCATGTGCCATAGACATAAAGTGCACATGTTACAGACATAGAGGGAACATGTTACAGACATAGAGCAAACATGTCAAAGACATAAAGTGAACATGTTAAAGCCATAAAACTATTATGTTAAAGACATAAAGCGAGCATTTTACAGACATAAAGCAAATGTTTTATGGACATAAAGTGCTAAAAACTACAAGGATCACATTTAAACAAAGTGGAACAGTAACAAAATGTATAATATTCATGCTGTGTGTTCAACAAAATCAAAGCACGCTTACCTAAAATGGAACAAATCTCCAAATTTATTAGTGACACGGTGTGATACAACTCCATGTAGCCAAACAGTGAAAAGTGCTGATAGAGGTGATGGCACTCATCTGAGAAAATGTAAAAACAAATTCACCACCGGCACCAACACTGGTGCTCATTTTTGAATAACCAACAAGGTACCCAGAAGACTAGCATGCTAGCACATGGATGCATGCACAAACGCTGACATTTCAGCACAAAGCCTTCTCAGAGCTGATTGGCTCACACTACATAACATCATAAGTAGTCATATACCATGCATATGTATAAGGGGGTGTGGTGGCAGGCTGGACAGTGTTCCGCTCCGTAAACAAACCATAAAAAAATTATATATTATAAACACTGTAAAAACAAGCATTCATACATGTATACATCAAAAAATGTAATACAAAAGAGAGCAAACAAAGTAAAAAACAGCAGATTAAAATGGAAGATGAAAAATGAGAAATTGAAAGGGGGTAAATCGGTGGGACAAAGGAGGCGAAAGGAGGAAGGGGAGAAGAACAGGACAACAGAGCAGAAAGACAACACAAACCTAATTAAAAATGATCTATAAAAAGCAATTCAAAGGAAGTTCATCATTTAGACCCAGAGGGCTTAACGTTTGTAACATATAAATCCAATAGCATTTTTTCTTGGATAACTTCTTTGCCAAATCTCCACTTTTTGGCCCCACTGTAACTATTTCTATTCCTGTAAACTTCAAATTCACAGCAGATCCATGTTGCCATTCCACAAAGTGCCGTGCCATAGGATTAGTGAGCACTTTATTTCTATTTGCTGATCAGTGTTCACAGCTCCATTCTTTCAACTGTCTTGTACTTTGGTCCAACATAACCAAGCTCACACAGGCATGTCCACAAAAAAATTACTGAGGTACTGGAACAATTTATGAATGATTTAATATCAAATCTTTTCCCAGCATGTGTATGTTTAAATGGTCTTGAATTACTAATGTTATTACAACTTGCACAATGCCCACATCTGAAAATGCCTCTAGTGACCTCAGGTAACCATGTTTTATTCTGGACTGGTTTGTATAGACTGTGAACCAAAGTATCTCTTAAATTATTTCCACTCTGATATGTAAGTCTAGGGCTTTTGTATCTCTCATCCCTCAACATAGGGTCAGCCTGCAGCACATACCAATGTCTCTTGACTATACCAACCATCTGGTTTGTCTCTTTAAAGTATGTAGTAACAAAGGTAAAGGCTGCAGTCACCCATCTGCCTTTGAGTGTCACCAGTAAAGATCTCTACCCTGTCAGCTCTCTCCAGACCTTCTTGGATCACTAGTCTGTTTCTATCAATGCAAAGAAGTGCAAAATAATGCACCTGGGAAACAAAAACCCAGAGGAACAGTACACAATGGGGGGGGGGGGGAGGTAGTAACAACAACAAAAATGGAAAGGGACCTGGGGGTAATCATATCAGATGACCTTAAGATTAGCAAGCAATGTAAGAAGGCAGTAGGGAGGGCTGTGGGATACTGGGATGTATAGGGAGAGGCATCACCAGCAGAAAACAGGAAGTTGTTATCCCTCTGTACAGACAGTTGGTGAGACCCCATGTGGAGTACTGCATCCTGTTCTGGAGACCCCATCTCTGCAAGGACATAGACAGGATGGAGGCAATCCAGAGGAGGGCAACTAAATGGTGCAGAATCTGCAAGAGAAACCATATGAGGAGAGACTAAAGGAGCTTAATATGTATACCCTTGAGGAAAGAGGGAAGGGGGGACATGATTGAAACTTTTAAGTACCTCAGTGGAATCAACAAAGTCCAAGAGGGTAGCATCTTTCAGAAAAAAGAGATGTGCAAGAACAAGGGAACACAATTTGAAGTTAGAGGGGGGATGGCTCAGGGGCAATGTGAGGAAGTATTTTTTCATGGAGAGGTTGGTGGACGCGTGGAACCACCTTCCTGAGGAGGCTGTGGGATCTAAAACTGTGGGAGAATTCAAGAATGCATGGGAAAGACATAAGGCAGTTCTTGTAGGGGGTAGGAAGAAATAGGAAGTTGGTTAACTAGGATCTGCAGCTTATCCAGTAGGTAGGGAAATGGGCAGACTAGGTGGGCCAAGTGGTCCTTATCTGCCATCAAAGTCTATGTTTCTTGTGGCTTATAGCCTCACTGTACAAATCTTCTTGCCATAATTTTTTGGGCTGTTTTTCATACTCCTCAGATCCACACAGCCTTTTTACATGCTGCATCTGATTAACTGGAATGTTATTGATCAAAGATCTCTGATGGTTACTGGTAAAATCTAAAAGACTGTTCCATTCCATTAGCTTATGATAAATGCTAGTGATTAGGGTATGACCCCATTTAAAAATGTTTAAATCTAAAAAGTCGACTGACTCAATATCACTAGTAACTCAAGGTCATCCTCTGTGCCCTCCCTTGCTGATAGGCCTCCCACAATCAGGACAGAATAGGGAGGAACTAATTGAGGTGGGAGCAGGGAAGGAGGAACTGGGGAAGGGGAGGAGGGGCAGATAAGGGGTAGAGGGGGCCAGAGTTGAGGTGGACTGTAGTGTCTATGAATGCCAGATGCCTGTAAAATAAAATAGCTGAGATGCAGGCTCTAATGGCTGAAGGGAAGGTGGTCTTAGTTGCCATCACAGAGACATGGACCACATCAAACCATGACTAGGACTTCCCAGTCCTCAGGTACAAAATGTATAGGAAAAATAGAGATACGGGTAGGGGGGAGTGGCTCTGTATGTGAAGGAGGGAGTAACCTGTACTACTGAAGAGTCAGTAGATAGAAAGACAGAAGCATTATGAGTGCAGGACCACACCAATAGGGGAGGAAACTAAGGACTGGGGTAGTTTACATACTACCTTCATAGGATAAGGACTTGGACAAGGTATTGGGGTTCCAAATCATGGAAATGGCAGGCAAGTGGGAGGTAGTAATAGTGGGGGACTTCACTCTACTTGGGGTAATTGGAAAATCCCAGCTACCTCCAGGACCATGGAGCAGGTACTGTTATACACATTCTAGAGTGGATTGCTGACACAGGGTGCCACGAAGCCCACTAGGGAGAGGGCTGTACTAGACCTGTTCCTATCCAACTGTGGATATGTCCAGGATATAAATATGGAGGTACAACTTGCAGGGGGTGACCACCATGCAGTGTGGTTCCACCTGGATGTGGACAGAACGATGGTCAGTATGAGGGTTTTGGATTTTAGGAAGATGGAGTTGGAACTGAAATGGGCCACAATAAAGGAGGGACTGATGGAGGCCACTAATGAGTGTGCCAAAATCAAAAGCAAGAAATCTAAGGCCAAAAGGCCCAGCTGGTTCTCAATGGAAGTGACACATGCTATAAGGGAAAGCAGCCTTCTGGAAGTACAAACATACTCAGAATGAGGAGGATAGGGAGGTCTATAATGCATTGCTCAACCATGGGTGGAAAGCAGAGCAGTTAAAGAGGTAAAGGCTGTTTAGGATATATGGCTGGCACAGGAAGTAAAATTAAGTGAGAATGCCTTCTTCAAATATATAAGGGAGAAGAGGGATATTAAAGATGAAGTTGTCAGGATAAAAGGGGTAGTTGGGTAGAAGGAAGTGAAGAGAAGGCGCAGGTGCTTAACAAGTTCTTCTGCTCTGTTTTCACTAGAGAGAAGGATGGACCAGTGCTACAGGGGAGTGGGGGGTGGGGTGGTGCAGAGACAATGGTAAAACACACCCCACGCCTGCTGCTGCCTGCAGAGTGAGGATTGGGTGTTAGGGTTGGAAACCCTAATGCCACATTTCTCTACTTTTGTTACTTTAACCCTAACTAGTGCATTAATGACTTTTTTGCAAAGAATATATATATATATATATATATATATATATATATATACACACACACACTGTGGGGTCATTATATGATATAAACTCTACTTTTATTTATGCCCATATGTTTTAAAGATTCAGTGATTTATTGTTTTTTCTGCCTTTTGAAAAATGTATTCAGTTTTGTGTTTCTGTATTTTTGTGCACTTTAGGCCACTAGAGCACCACCCACTGATGAAGAGGCAGTATGCCCTTGATGTGCTAGGGTTACTACCTGGTTGAAGCATGGCTTATTAAAACCTTTTGATATCCAGTTTTTTGCTGTGATATGTGCTGTTTTTTTTATTGTGTTTGGAGCCTTCCTAGAGTCCCTACAGAAAACTTTTCTGAGGCAGCTAGTCAAAGAATCTACTAGAGAGAGGACAGTGTTGGATCTGGTGTTTACACACTGGGACAGCATTGTAGACATCACAGTGGGCCGTCCCTTAGGTACCAGCAATTACTGTACAGTGTGGTTTAACATAAAGACAGGAGCAGAGGCAAGCCAGTTGAGTACGAGGGTCCTGGACTTCAGAAGAGTGGATTTTAAAGAAGTGGGTGACTACCTCAAAAATTACCTCTGAAGCTTGCCAGAGAGGAATAAAGGCACTATGGGGAAGAATAAAGGAGTGTATAATTAGGGCAACCAACCTCTTTGTGAAGGAAGTAAACAAAAGCAGAAAGAAAAGGATACTGTTATGGTTCTGTGGGGAAGTGGCAAGGGTGGTGATGGCATTCAGAAGGTAGAATAAAATGCAGAGGGGGGAAGAGGACAAGAATGCACGCGAAACAAAGCAGAAAGAGGCAGGAAAGGTGGGTAGAAGTCCAAAAGCACAGACAGAAGAAAAGATTGTCAGGGGGTCTCAAAAGATGATAAGACTTTCTTCATGTACTTAAGTGAGAAGAGGAAAGCAGTGGGATGGAAAGTGAAGATCAGAAGGGTGAAAGGGGGAGACTGCACAGAAGGGAACAAAGAAAACACTAACAAATTAAACAGGTACTTCTGTTCTGTTGGCACTGTAGAAAGAGGACGAGATGGACCATTGCAGAGAAGAAGAGATAGAGGTGGGGTTGAGATAGACAGAAGTTCATTTTCAGAGGAAAGAGTCCTGAAAGGACATGCAGCCCTGAAGGGGGAATAAGGCTATGAGACTGGATGGGATACATCTCAGGGTACTAAAAGAATCAAGGTGGTGCTAACTCCACCATTACAGCCTTGTTCAACAACTCACTGGAAACAGATGTGGTTCCAGAGAACAGGAGAAGAGCTGACACAGTCCCGCTACATAAGAGTGGTAGCAGGAAGGTAGCAATTATAGGCCAGTTAGTCTTACTTCAGTGCTAGGGAAATTAATGGAAACACCACTGAAAGAATGACTGGTCAAGCATTTTGAATCCAGTGGACTGCATGACCACAGGCATCATGGATTCATGGCGGGAAGATCATTCCAAACAAACCTGACAGATTTATTTGACTGGTTGACCACTACAAGGAAATGGATCAAGGGAGGGTAGTGGACATGTCCTATCTAGACTTTAGTAAGGTCTTCAACTCTGTGCCACACGGGAGGTTGACTAGGATGGTGATCAGCCTAAGAGTGGGCTCCTAAGTTGACAACTGGGTTAGAAACTGGTCAAGGGATAGTATACAGAGGGTGGTGGTTAATGGCACACACTCTAAGCATGAGAAAGTGACTAGCAAGGTCCCACAGGGCTCAGTACTGTGACCAGTCCTCTTCAATGTCTGCATAGGAGACATTGCAGAAGAACTAGAAGGGAAGGTATGCCTTTTTGCAGATAACACCAAATGTGTAATAGGGTGGTCGCTCATCAGGGAGCGAAGAAAATGTGCAGGGATTTTGGGGAAACTCAAAGAATGGTCAAAAGCATGATAATTGGGGTTCAGTGCCAAAAAGTGCTAAATCATGCACCTAGGGCATGGAAACCCTGGTGCTGAATATAGGATGCGGAGGTACTGACAGTCACTACACAGAATAAACTCTGCTCAGACCTGATAGGGTTGCAGTCAAGGAATTTGGGATAAAAATATCGAAAATTACCAAAGTTACAAGCCTGCATTTGCAAAATGTAACATAGGCTCATAAAGTTGTTGTTTTGTAATATTTTTACATCAGATTTTCAACACTTCCTTGTTATGACCTTGCCTCATAAAGAAGACAGAGAAAATGTTCACTTCCTGGCCTAAAGGTGATTTCTTGCAGGGACTGTGAAATCAACTTTTGGGATGGAAAAACACATTTTGGGCAGGAGTTGAAAAATGGCAGCTGTCACATTCATGAGGTGCTATAAAGAAATGGCTATGTTGATAATTTGGGGTAAAAATACTGAATATTAACAAACTTATGAGCTAATGCTTGCGAAGTTCAACATAGCCTCAGAACATATTTTTTTTAATATTTTTACACCAAATTTAGAACCTAGCCTTCTAATGAGCCCTGCCTCATGAACAAGGGCAGAGAACTTTTTCAACTCCTGTCTGAAAGGTGATTTTGTGCAGGGACCACAAAATCACTTTTCGGGATGTAAAAAAACATTTTGGCCAGGATTTGAAAAATGACAGCTGTCACATTCACGAGGTGCTGTAAAAATATGGCTATGCTGTAAATTTGGGGTACAAATATTGCAAATTACCAAAGTTTTGAGACTGTGTTCACAAAATTCAATGTAGGCTCATAACGCTGGTGTTTTGTCATATTTGTACATCAAATTTTCAACATAGCCTTCTTATGACCCCACCTCATGAACAAGGGCAGAGAAAATGTTCAACTCCTGCCTGAAAGGTGATTTCACACAGGGACTGTGAAATCACCTTTCGGGACAGATTTGCCTAATGTCAGTACAATTCTTTCGTGAGGCAGAATCCCAAAAAAGCATGTTGAAAATTTTGGCCACAGATATGCAAAAATGGCCAAGTTATGCCCCTAAGTTCAAAACACCATTGAAATACATTGAACTGCATACCTGTTTCTTCAGCTCATGGTCCATCTTTGAAGACTGAAGATGTGTCTGTGTACCAGAGAGGATTATGGCATTGGAACCCTGATGCGTTAGAAGGGGCTTGGAGGGGGGTGCTAAGTTGGAGGGATGGGTGGGGAGACAGTGATGGTCGCAAAAGACATCAATGGATGGTTTTCTTTCTACAAGGTTAAGAGAAAAAAATGACCAAGGATTCCTGATCCTGACACTGGGGGATTGGGTACCCCCCGCCCATGTTACTGTTATGTTTCTGGGGGGGGGGGTGCTGAGAAGGAGGGTGGGGTGATTGGGGAGGAAAAATATATGTAACAGTAAGACTGTGAGCTGTTCTAATATCAGTACAGGAACTGCAGACTGCACTGATGCGTTGCCATAATTAGTTCTAAGTTTAGAAACATGAAGATTGTCATTCAGAATATTTATCTGAGTTTGTTCCTACAGTTCCTGCCAGGAACACTTCCAGGTAGGTACCTTTTTGCATGACACTCACAGGGACTCTGGAGCAACTATTTTGTATCAGAAGAGCGGGGCCTACTCATCAGATTTAGACCCCTGAAGTAATAAAGGGGCAAGCCACTGCGGCGTGCACCTGTCAGAGAACAATCCCTGCCATGGAGATCTGGTAATATTACATTTAAGGCTCTAGCAACAAGGCATTCATTGTTTGTGATATCAGCACCTGTTTAGCAACCTTTGGGCTGTGTGTTGAGTGCTGAGCGATCAGCTCCTTCTCCAGTTCCCAACAGTCATTTTAATCTACAGTAGGCTGCTGCCAGAGATGAACTGTTGAAGATTGAATGGTGGTGACAGGGCGGCTAGTAAGCTGGACTGGAGTCAAAGCAAGTGAGCTTGCTGGGTTAGTTTGGGCCCTCTGGGCGGTGATGCAGATGAGGTTGGGCATGGGTTGGGAGGGGCTCAGAGCAGGGTGAAACTGTGAGCATAGGGCGACTCAGTCACGGAGCTGCTACTACCCACTGGCTGAGGCTCAGCCTGTTTGCACAACACCTGTCCTGTCCCTAAGGTTGTAGTGTGTGTGAAACAGAACTAGAACTGCAATATACGTCCATATTTATATTTTCGCATCATTTACATGATCTAAGCAGTCATTGGAAAATGTTAGGTGCAATGATAGTTAAGGACTGTGGCATGTCTGTGATGGAGCAACTTCTATGTCAATCTCATAGATACATAGACAGTGTTGGCAGATAAGGTCCTACGGCCCACCCAGTCTGCCCATTTGAGCTTGTAAGTTCACGTTATGTTTTCCTAGAAGTCTGTTGTCCCTTACCCCTGACGTCCAGAATTCCTTTATGTCTATCCCATGCATTCTTAAATCCTGTGATTGTTTCAGCCCCCACCACTTCCTCTGGCAGGGTGTTCCACTTGTCCACCACCCGTTCTGTGAAGAAATTCTTCCTCGTGTTTCCTCTGAATCGTCCTCCCTCCAACTTCATCCCATGCCCTCTAGTCCTGGAACATCTTTTTCACTTAAAAATAATGTATTCCTGCACCCTATTCCTCCCTGTAAGATACTTGTATGTCTCTATCATATCCCCTCTCTCCCTCCTCTCCTCCAGGGAGTACATATTCAAGTCCCTCAACCTGTCCTCTTAGGACTTGTGATGCAATCCATGTACCATCTTTGTTGCCCTCCTCTGAACCTTGTCTGCCCTGTCTATGTCCTTATGTAGGTAAGGTCTCCAGAACTGTACACTGTACTCCAGGTGGGGCCTCACTAGTGTCTTGTATAGTGGAATTATGACCTCCCTTTTCTTGCTGGTGATGCCCCTGCCTATGCATCCCAGCATGCTTTTTGCTTTACCTGCTGCCTTGTCACACTGTTTCCCTGCCTTGAGGTCATCAGAGATGATAACACCAAGATCCCTTTCCTGCTTGGTGCATGCTATATCCTCACCCCTCAACTGATATATTGTGCTAGGGTTTTTGTGCCCCATATGCATTATCTTGCACTTCTTTGCATTGAATTTCAGCTTCCAAACCCCTGACCATTCTTTAAGTTTCTGCAGGTCCCTTCTCATTCTGTCTACACCATCCGGTGTGTCTACTCTGTTACAGAGCTTTGTGTCATCAACAAACAGAGAAATTCTGCCTTCTAGGTCTTGCGCAATATCACTGAAGAAGATGTTGAATAGGACCGGTCCCAGCACTGATCTCTATGGTACCCTACTGGTCACTCTTCTCTCTCTGTGGAGTGACAGCCATTTACCACCCTCGTCTGTGTCCTTCCGCCTAGCCAGTTACCTACCCACCACACTACTTTCCTACCCACACCCATATTACCCAGTTTGTGTAATAGTCTTCTATGTGGCACAGTGTCAAAGGCCTTGCTGAAGTCCAGATAGGCCATGTCCACTGCCCTCCCCTGATCCACCTCCCTAGTCACCCAGTCGAAAAATTCAATGAGGTTGGCTTGACATGCCGCCCCCCGGTGAAACCATGCTGCCTTGGGTCCTGTAGTCCATTGACAACCAGATGGTCCACCAATCTCTCTCCTTCAGTAGTGCTTCCATGATCTTCCCCACTACCGAGGTGAGGCTGACTGGTCTGTAGTTCCCTGCTTCCTCTTTGTTCCCACTTTTGTATAAGGGGACTACATCTGCTGTAATTCAGTCTTTGGGTACCTCACCTGTTTCCAGTGATTGGCTAAACAGGATTGCCAGAGGTTCAGCCACCACCTCTCTTAGTTCTTTAAGGACTCTGGAGTGCACCCCATCTGGCCCTATTGCTTTATGAACTCTTATTACTTCCAGTTACTTCAGGACCCTTTCTTGTGTAAAGGGACTTGTGTCCAATTCTGCACCATTCCCACCCCTTGTACTCCATTCAGACTCATTACCCTCCTCTTCCTCAGTAAAGACCGAGCAGAAATACCTGTTCAATATGTCAGCTTTACTGTTGTCATTCTCTACATGGCCCCCATCCTCCCCCTTCAGTCTCACCATCCCTCCCTTTGCCTTTCTTTTTTCACTTATGTACCTGTAATAGGTTTTGTCCCCTGTACCCACTGATTTTGCAATGTGCTCTTCTTTCTGAGCTTTGACTTCCCTTACTGACCTCCCTGCCTCCCTTTTCTTCTCCTTGTACTTCTCCCTATCCCCTTCTGCCTGTGTCTTTTTGTATTGTCTGAATGCAATCGTTTCGGCTTTCACTTTCTCCGCTACCTTCTTGGAAAACCATAGTGGCCTCCTCTTCCTTTTCTTCTTGCTAACCTGCTTAATGCATAATTCTGTTGCTCTTGTAATCCCCATTTTAAATACTGCCTACTGTTCCTCAACCCCTGATTCCTGCCCCATTCCCCTTAATGCCTCTTTGAAGCATCTCCCCATTTTCCCAAAGTCTGCCCACCTAAAATCCAGGATACATGTTTTTGTGTGGTTTGGTTCTGCTCCTCCTGTGATTTCAAACCACAGTGATTGTGATCACTGTTCCCCAGGTGCTTCCCCACTGATACCCCCATCACACTGTCCCTGTTTGTGAGCACAAGATCCAGTATTGCCTTCTGCCAAGTTGGTTTCATGACCAGTTGCTTGAGGAAGGCACCTTGAAGGGAGTCCAGGATAAATCTGCTCCTAGTTGATGCTGCTGCTGGGATGCTCCAGTCCACGTCTGGAATATTGAGGTCTCCAACCAGCACTACCTCACCCTTGTCTGCCATCCTTTGGATGGGTAGCATCAGCTCCCTATCTGTTTCTTCCTCCTGGGCTGGTGGTCTATAGACCACACCTGTGAGGATGGCTGGCCCCATTTTCCTTTCCAGCTTAACCCACAGTATCTCTCCCCCATTTTGTACCTCCTGTATCTCTGTGGCCCTTAGGTCATTTTTTCACATAAAGTGCCACTCCTCCTCCCTTCCTACCTGCCCTGTCTCTTCTGAGTATGTTGCAGCCAGATATGGCCCTCTCCCAGTCATGGTTATCATTACACCAGGTTTCTGTGATGGCCACAATGTCCAGGTCTGACTGCACCATGACAGCCTCCAGATCCTCCATCTTGTTACTAAGGCTCCATGCATTGGCACACATGGCTTTCCATGATTTGACTTCCCTAGACTCCTGCCCCTTCCCTGGTTGTCCTTTATCCCTGGTTCTCCCTGCTGTCTGCCCTTCTGTTGAATTTTGCCCTTTTTCTGCCTATCCACCTCTTGGGCACTTATCTCCATCTTTTGCACACTACTTTGCAGAGAGATCCACTCCTCCGGTTCACTGATTCCACTGCTAGCTGTGGGGGTTGGGCAATTAGGTACCCTCCTTGCTGGACTGCCACCCCACCGGCTAGTTTAAATGCTTGTCCATGTAGCATTTAAACTTATCATTGAGTGCTTGGATTTCCCTCCAGGATGGATGCAGGCTATCAGGCTTGAACAAGCCTCCATCCCTCCAGGTAGGTACCCAGTCACCAATGAATCCAAACCCTTCCTCACAGCACCAGTTCTTCAACCATGAGTTAAAGTTCCTGGTGCATGCACCCCTATGTTGTCCCATGCCTCTCGCAGGTAGTACTTTGGAGAAGGTGACAGAACTAGCTACTTGCTTGAGACCACTCCCCAATTTCCTAAACTCTTCCTGAACTTCCTTTGTCTCCCCATTCACCAGGTCATTAGTACCTAGGTGGATAATGACATCCAGCTCACCATCCCTTCTTGCCTTCCCAGCGATCCCCAGGACCTTCCTCTCATCCCTCCATGCCGTGGTACCTGGTAGGCACCTCACCTCCCTGTCCTCCCCCTCCTGTGTTCCTATCTGGATCCCTCTTATGATGGAGTCCCCCACCAGGATTTGCTTCCTCCTCCTCTGGGGTCCACTGCTCTCCCCCCTGAGGGCTAACCTCCACATCCTTTCCTTCCACTTCTCTGGGTACTTCTATTTGGTTGTCCCCATTTGCCAGTGTGGCATATGAGTTCTTGAGTGGAATAGGATCTGGGATGTGCCTCTGCCTGACCACCCTAACCCTCCCTGACCCCACTGTCATCCAAGTGCTCCTCGTTCTCGGCATCCTTTGAGGCAGCGGCATTGGACTGGGTGGTCTCTGGATAGGGGTGATGGTACTTCTGACCCAGTTTACTTCTGCTCTGAGTCTGGCTACCTCATCCCACAGTCCAGAGAGATGTATGCAAATAGGGCAGCACCTCAGCGTCCAGAAGGTCTGCTTGAATATGGGTGCCCTGCAGCCACTGCATTGCACCATTCCCCATGTTATATTGCACTTATAAGCAGGGCCACTGGAAAATTGAGCCAGCAATTTTTTTGCGGACTCCCCAATTTTCACCATTCTCCGAAAAAACTGACATGTTCCACAATTTCTTGCAATTTTTGAGTTTTTATATTGAACTGTGTAAAAAGTATTAACATTTTTAATAAAATACTCTCAAATATATTGACAATTTTGCATGCAGACTTGGGATTGGCCGAAACAGTGCAGTGCAATGTAGGGCAAGGGTTTTATGTGATACTGATTTCTTTTGAACCCTTGTCTTGTTTGGTTTCAAAATCCACTGGCCATGCATAAGTACACTTAAACACTTAACATTTGTTCTGTGTTGAAGCAGTCTATCAGAAAACTTTTTGTTGCCACACAGACTGAAACAAAGGATGAGAGAAAAGGTGAAAATTATCCCATTCACTTAAATGGGTGCTAACTATAATGCCTTTTTATACGTGGCAGGGCAAATTTTTCCTTGTGAGCATACTTTCATTCAGACTAGTTTTAATTCAAACAGCTGAGGATTTTTGCATGGCTCTGCCAATTTTAAACTTGAATAGGCTAGTTGCTAACAGTGATTTCACTCTTAGCAACTACCCCCTAGATGCTCACATGCAAAGACTACAACAAAAACCTGACTAAAGTCTAAAAACAAGTTTATAAAACATAAAATGTATCTGAACATTTATCTTTAACTAAACAAAATCACATGCCAGGATGGTCTGCATCTGTCCAGGAAGGGAACAAGTCTTTTGAGCAATTGGTTTAAATGCTTCATTGGCAAGCTTTTAAACTAGTCAAGGGGGGAGGCACTGATAAGCAGCAGGAAAATCCCAACCTCTCCCTACAAAACAGGGCACTAAATGGGAAAAAGACCGAGGTAGAAAGGTCAGTGGGGGATGCTGCAACAGAAAGTAAAGCCATCAAAAAATGGAAAGCAATGAGTACCAATGCATGTAGTCTGAGTAACAAGCTTCCTGAATTAGTGGCCTTGATGGAGGAGGAACATCTGGATATCATGGCAGTCACAGAAACATGGTTCGCACAAAACCATGACTGGGACGTAAACATACCAGGATACACTATCTACAGGAGAGACAGAGAGGGTAAAAGAGGAGGAGGAGTAGCTCTTTACATAAGGGAAGGAATCAAAGTAGCAGAACAAAAGAGAAAACAGGGAGGAGAAGAAGCACTGTGGGTAAATTTGGAGACCGGCAATGGCACCACAATCCGCACAAGGGTTGTATACAGACCCCCTTCTCAGGGGGAGGAAATGGACAAGGAAATGATAGAAAGTATACTTAGTATGGCAAAAAAAGGGGAGATATTGCTGATGGGTGATCTGAATATGCCAGATGTTAACTGGAGTGCAGTTGCGCAGCCACTGAAAAGTGGGTTATTCTAGATGCCCTACAGGGGCATGCCTTAGACAACTAGTATTAGAGCCCACTCGAGAGGGAGCAATCTTAGACCTGGTTCTCTCAAATGGAGATGAAGAGAGGATCACAGATGTAGAAGTGGGTAGCCATCTGGGAACTAGCGACCATCGAACAGTATGGTTCACAATAAACACAGCAATAGAGTCAAGCTTGCCACAAAGGCAAAGGTACTGGACTTTAGGAGGGCTGACTTTGCTAAAATGGGTAAGTGCCTAAGGAATGCACTAGCAAATGGGCAGGAAGGAGGGGTGGAAGAACAATGGGAATAATAAAACTGCCATCACAGAGGCAACAAGCCTTTGTGTGAAGCAAATAAACAAAACTAAACGATGTAAGAAACCTATGGTTCTCAAAGGAAGTGGCAGGAAGGTTCAAGAGTAAAAGAAAGCTTCAGGAAGTACAAGGAATCACAGAAGGAGCAGGACAGAGAACTGTATCAGTTAAAGCAAAAGGAAGCTGGGAAGGCAGTCAGAACAGCAAAGGCCCAAACCGAGGAAAAGATAGCCAACTCAGTTAAGAAGGGGATAAAACCTTTATAGGTACATCAGGGTGCTTAAGGAAGACCAAGGGAGGGATAGTGAGGCTTAATAAAGGGGGAGGGTGGGCAGAGGGAGACTGTGAAAAGGCAGAGATACTAAACAAATATTTTTGCTCAGTATTTACAAAGGAAGAGGGGGGTACCTAGAACAAACAGTAGAAACACACTGGATACAGAAGTTGATACCAGCCCATTTACAGAAGAAAGGGTTCTGAAAGAACTCTTAAAACTGAAGGTGGACAAAGCAATGGGGCCTGATGGGATTCATCCCAGAATTCTAAAAGAACTAAGGGTAGAATTAGTGACACCACTGACTACCCTGTTTAACAAATCATGGGAGGATGGGGTGGTACCCGAGGACTGGAGGAGGGCAGATGTGATTCCCCTCACAAAAGTGGGAGCAAGGCAGAAGCAGGAAACTACAGACCTGTTAGTTTAACCTCAGTGGTAGGGAAAATGATGGAATCACTTGAAGGAAAGAATTGTCGAGTATCTAGAGGCCAGAGGGGCACAGGACCCAAGGCAACATGGATTCACAGCAGGAAGGTCATGCCAGACAAATCTGATAGATTTCTTTGACTGGGTGACCAAAGTAGTAGATCAGGGAGGGGCTGTGGACATGGCCTACCTAGACTTTAGCAAGGCATTTGACACAGTCCTACACAAAAGGTTAATATACAAGTTAGCTAGCCTGGGAGTGGGTCCCAAGATGACAGCCTGGGTAAAAAATTGGCTAGAAAATAGGACACAGAGAGTAATAGTAAATGGAGTCCACTCTGATGAAAGGGGGTTACTAGTGGGTACCGTAGGGTTCAGTGATAGACAGTCCTCTTCAATGTCTTTATAGTTACATTGCAGAGGGACTGGAAGGAAAAGTATGTCTCTTTGCAGATGACACAAAGATCTGCAACAGAGTTGATGCACAAGGTGGGATGGAAAGGATTAAAAGGACTTGGCAAGGTTAGAGGAATGGTCAAATGTATGGCAGCTTAGATTCAATGCTAAGAAGTGCAAGGTAATGCACCTGGGAAACAAAAACCCAGGGGAAGAGTACACAATGGGGGGTGAGATACTAACAACAACAAAAATGGAAAGGGACCTGGGGGTAGTCATATCAGATGACCTAAAGGTGGGCAAGCAATGTGAGAGGGCAGCAAGGAGGGCTGGTGGGATATTGGGATGCATAGGGAGAGGCATCACCAGTAGAAAACAGGAAGTTATTATCCCTCTGTACAGACAGCTGGTCAGACCCCATCTGGAGTACTGCGTGCAGTTCTGGAGACCCAGTCTTCGCAAAGACATAGACAGGATGGAAGCTGTCCAGAGGAGGGCAACTAAAATGGTGCAGGGTCTGCACCGGAAGACATATGAAGAGAGACTAAAGGAGCTTAATATGTATAGCCTCGAGGAAAGGAGGGAGAGGGGTGGCATGATAGAAACTTTCAAGTACCTCAAGGGAATCAACAAAGTCCAAGAGGGTAGCATCTTTCAAAAAAAGAGGTGTGCAAGAACAAGGGGTCACAATTTGAAGATAGGGGGCGGCTCAGAGGTAATTTAAGGAAGTATTTTTTCACAGAGAGGGTTGTGGATGCATGGAACGGCCTTCTGGAGGAGGTCATGGAGTCAAAAACAGTGGTGGACTTCAAGCATGCATGGGACAGTCATAAGGCAATTCTAGGGGATGGGGTAGGAAGAAGTAGGCTGCTGGTTAACTAGGATCTGCAGCTTATCCAGTAGGCAGGGAAATGGGCAGACTGGGTGGGCCAAGCGGTCCTTATCTGCCGTCAAATTCTATGTTTCTATGTTTCTATGTTACTGCAGCCAGAGTAAAACAAAGGTAAATTACAGGGTACCCTGTCTACTGTATGATGCAGTAAAAATATGTTGGTATTTTTTTACATTTTTTGGTAACTGCGTAAGGCCCACTAGGCACAAGTGCCTGTTTTCAGGTACAACCCAGGAGCACTGTGAAGGTTAAGTGACTTGCTCAAACTCGCACAGTATACAAGTGGAGGTTGTGGGAATCAAACCCAGGTCTGCTAGATGTTGTCAATTCATTCACAGTTTGTTATGCTATCCTCTAGATTATACTGCCAGCCCCAATAACCCCCAGATTTAATGTTTAAATATGTGATTTCAAAAATAGTGTATAGTACCTACAGTACAAATTATGATCATTAAACACTTTAACAACATTTTACTAAAACTCAATTATTCACCACTCTATCTGCTTATTTTTTCTTGTACCAAAGTCGGTGAATAGCTGGCAGAGCACTTTAAACAGCTGTTGATTAGGCTGCATTATTCTACAGCCAGAAACAAAAAAATATATTTCTTCTGGCTTTATTTAATATTGATTTGCTGTGGCTCACTTTATAGAATATATTTAGCACTGTATGTGGCAGATGCTTTTAAATTTTGGAAGACAGGCAATGCTTATGATGGCTTATCAGTTTAGTATTCTTTTTAGTAACATAAACATTTCTTTATGTTTTAAACATATTCAGGTGTCGGTGTATTCATTTAGCAGTTTATAATGACTGATATATGCTGCAGAAAACATTAAAAGATTTATTGTGAAGTACTCAGGGTCTATAATAGAACCCCCGCAATTTCATGCAATTTTTGCAAAATGCTCCGCAATTTTGGGTAACCTTTTCCGCAGTTTTCCAGTGGCCCTGCTTATAAGGCTATTCCAGTACTTGTCTGTTACTGAAGCTCTCCTAGTTCCCTTTTTATTAATTTACTGTCCTAAAAATCCTGCCACTGATCCTCAGATATTTTTCTTTAAACAAGGAAAAAATAAATAAAAAATGAGTTAAAATACTTGTTGTGCCGAGGGCGGGCGTCTTCCCCCTTATGCCCCTCCTACTCCACAACCCCTACTATCCCCTGTGCTTAGCTCCTGTCAATCAGATTTAACAGGGCATATAATTTAGAGTGGGGGCAGGGGAGGGAGTGCGGGCAAAAATTTGCAGCAATTAAAGACAGCAAAGGAATACACCACCTCTACAAGCACACCAAACTAGGTTTTAAATTTTCAACAGCCCATAAACAATTCTAAGTAAAGACAGCAAAGAAATTACAGTGTCACTAAAAGCCCACACTCTAAGTTTAAAGCAAAAATAGCAATGAACAGTTACTGTAAAGCACTGAAATTAATCTGTTACCTTCCCCTTCTGGGTTCTGGCTTCTTCTGAGAAAACAAAAATCACTTGCTACCTCAACTCTGACTAAGCCCCACCTCCAGTTATCACATAGCTGAGGTCAGAGGTCAGACAATTAGCACCCCTCACCCAAACTACAGGGCAAGCCAGACAAGCCAAGGCTAAATTTGCAGTGATTAAAGACGACAAAGGAATACACCACAACTACAAGCACACCAAACTAGGTTTTAAATTTTCAACATCCCACAAACAATTCTAAGTAAAGACAACAAAGAAATTACAGTGTCACTAACAGCCCACAATCTAAGTTTAAAGCAAAAATAGCAATGAACAGTTACTGTAAAGCACTGATATTAATTTGTTTCCTTACCCTTCTGGGTTCTGGCTTCTTCTCGGAAACACTAGATATAGGGTGCCCACTATTTGAAAAATATTTGAAAAATATATATGATAAAAGCTTTTGCAATGGTCACGGCATGACATGGCACAATCCGCCATGTCCAAGATGACTGCCGATTGCCAAACTGTACTGCTCAGGTGCAAGTAGTCATGTATGTGCAATACAGTTTAGCAACCATCTTGGTCATGGCAAACTGTGCCATGTTCTGCCATGACTGCCGGCTGAAGAAAAATAGTGCAGTGTGACTGCTAATGGAGAGAGCAGAGTGCTTCATAGGTTCAGAGATGACTATAAGGCAATTCCACTCTTACGTGGTTGGAAAAGTCTCCCTTTTTTGGTTGCAGGAGGTCTTCAGGGCTCTGCCCACTGCAGCTCTAAAAAGGACCTTGGGGTTATCATATCAGATGACCTCAAGGTTGCAGGCCAGTATGACAAGGCAGTTGGCAGGGCTAGTAAGAATACTGGGATACATAGGGAGGGGTATACCTCCAACAAGAGGAGGGAGGTGGTATTGCAGCTGTATTGCTTGATGGCGTGACCCCACCTGGAGTAACGTAACCTATTTTGTAGACCGCACCTCAGAAGGGATATAGGATGGAAGTGGTCCTGAAGAGGTCAACTAAAATTGTGCAGGGTTTGTATGGGAAGCCCTATGATGAGAGACTGAGGGATCTCAGTGTGTATACCCTGGATGAGAAGAGAGAAAGGGGTGACATGATCAAGACTTACAAGTACCTTATAGATATAAACATAATGAAGATGGGGAGTTTCTTTTACATGAGAATGAGCACCAGGACAATGGGGTATGCAATGAAACTGTAAGGGGAACATTCGAGAGGGATGTGAGAAAATATTTCTTCGGTGAAAGGGTGGTAGACACCTGGAGAAAAAGCCTCAATGGAAGAGGTGGAAGCTGAAACAGTGGGGGGCTTCAAACATGCTTGGGAAAAACAATGGGGTGAATTAGAAAAGAGGCACAGAGGCAAGATGATCACTGGAGGTCAGATAGGGTCTGCAGAGACAAAATAGGCAGGGAACAATTGATAAGACTGAGTAGACCATATGATCCCTTTCTGTCAACAAATTCTATGTCTCTTCGATACATTAGACAGCCCAAATGAAATGTAGAAAACATTAATTACAAGCAGCACTCTTCAAAACAATTTCAATTACCAATTATACCCAAAGCACAATGTACGTCATTATAATATGTGAGGTCTCATTTCGCAAAATTACATATAATCATATGTGCAATATTTCAGTTTTATCCAAAACAAAGTATAATTTATTACACTATGTAGGGTCACAAATGCTGAAACTTTTTTTAAATATACTTGGAACATAAGCATTTCACAATTTATAAGCCTCCTGCTGTCACATTCCATCTATAAAAAGGAGCCTACATCTAATTTGATATATAATAACTGGGGGTTCCCCTTTTTCCCATAGGGAAACTGTGGTGTAAGAACTCATCGGCAAGTTAATTTTTTAAGCATCTTGAGCACTAGAAATGTCAGAACCTTGAAAAAAAGAAAACATTTTAAACCTTTTTAAAAGACGGCTGATTCAAATGTGGGTACCGGACTAAAACCAAGCAGATCGCTGCCGCACCAGAACATCTTTATTTTATATAATTGCTAAGGCAAAAAAGGAAAACCAGTAGGAACGAGCTTTGCTCTTGGGGTTTATGTAGCATCCAACACCTCCGGGTGTGCGTAAAATTTCATTAAACTCACCACCCTATGCATTATTCTATATATAGCCACCTAGTATTTCAAAGATTGTCTTTTTTTGTCTCTGCACGTATCCAGTTATTTACTTCCTTATCAACCCAATTGTCACACCCATATGTAAAACATTTTCAGTTCTACCCAATGTATTTGTTTTTCTGTAAACACTGCTATGACCTGAAGAAGGGCTCTAGGTAGCCTGAATGCTAGTGTTCTGTAAAAGATCTTCTTGGTAGGCATCAACTCACTCACTTTCTTCATCTTTTTGTACAAGGACCAATACAGCTGAACACCATTCTTTAAAATATACTATGTAATTTTCCAAGGATGTCTCATACTACGTACAAATATCTTTCCACTACATACAAATATCTTTCCATCAATATATACACTGGATATAAAAAAATGATTGAGAAAAGGGAAAATCTTCCCCTTATGCAGCTATGAACCAAACAAGGGATGGGCTCATTATAATGCCATAACAAGCAATCATTACTTTCCTACTTTTCCTTTAAATAGGAGGCACTATAATGAAGTGGTTAAAGGCACTGAGCTGCAAACCTGGAGACCTGGGTTTGAATCCCATGGGCCCCTGCTTGCATACTGTGTGACCCTGAGCCAAGTCACTTAAAGCAGCAGTACAATGTAAAAATAATCTGTGCTTTTTCGACTGGTTATTCCCTGTGCTCTCCTGAGCATGTCCCTGGTACTCTTTCCCGCCGACAATGTATTATCACCCTGTAATTTGCTCCGTTATCCTTTGTTTATGTTTACATTTCTGCCATCTGCTGCATTGACTAAATAGCGGCTGCCATATTTTCTGTGATGCTACAACGGCTGTAACAGCTCACTTCCTGGTTAGGCAGTACTACTGCTTTAACTTCCTTGTGCTTCCGGATCACACCTGGAAACAAGATCTGGCTTAGTGTGCCTTTCCTAGTTAAACAATTTCCCCTTTGCCTAAATAGAAGTGCTCTCATCATTATATTACCCAAGCATTCCGACAGCCTACAGGACATGCTCATGTTAAAGAGGACAGGAGATTGTTTCTCATTGACAACTGTTTATAATGTTTCTGTTTTTACAACTGATACTCATACCCTAAATGATCGATATTTAACTGCACCTGAATAATAAAAAGTGATGTGAAAAAAATAGATTTTGCATTGTTTTGTTTTTATGGGCAGCTTTCTGTTACAGTACGTTTCATGGAACCGGAGATCTAGAGTTGTGTCTATGTTGTGGTTTGTGTGCAGAGCTCTAAGCCAGGTTCTGATAAGCCAACTTCTCACAATTAGCATCCTGTACCCAAACCATGACATAGCCCAAACTCCAAATTACTCGTTCCACGAAGAGAACCGTGCAGAATGTTGTCCATAAAAAGAAAACAATTGAAAACACTATTTTTGACATCAGAGTTTTTTGAGGGACAGTTAACTATGGATCATTTAGAGGTCCGAATTTCATTTCTGTAAGCTGGAACATTATTAAGTGCTGCCAGTTAGTGCAGAGTTCCTGCCCCTTTAAAGAGGAACTGCGCTGAATTGCTACGTTATTTTTACAGAAGTAGCTGTTTTTTCAAACACTGGTTCAAATTCAGTTATTGCTGTATGTACAGTATACAAGCTTTTTAGTTATCCTAGGGGATATTTCCATGTTACATGTTACTGGTAAGAACCATTTTAGAACTGTATGATGTAGTTTCTGTCCCTGCTTTGCTGTTCCACTGTTGGCACAGTACATCCATGTTCTACTACAGAACTCTGTGGTTGTTAAAGATGCAAACTATATCACACAGCTCTAAAATGGAACTTATCACCAGACTGTAAAGCAGAAACACCAAAAAGCCTGTATTGATGCAATATTAATATAATTTGAACCAGTACTGTACTTAGACAGCTTCTAATGTAAACAAAATGACCTAGGGGTTCAGCATATTTCTCCTTTAAATCATTTTGTCCTCCTTATGCAACCTGCTCAGTGCGTTCTCCTTCATGCATGGACTGCAGCTTTAGAGATAACATTACAGAGCTGTTCCCAGACCATGCAGTTATCTTGCAAGATCACACCCACTCAGCATACACCGAGATAACACAAATGTAATTCTGGCCGTTAGTGTGCCAGCAGTATGCAGGATGTGGTCTGCCTACTGGGATTTCAAGGTCAGGCATACTGCGGAAATGCTGGGCTCTGCCATTGAAAAAGTGCATCTTTTCACATCACACAGAAGCAAAACAGATGGCCTTTTTACAGAGCAACATCAGCATCTACTGAAACAAACTCTGGTCAGAGCTACTACAGCTGCTGCAGAGCGATGAGCCCAAGTGAAAGAGTACTTAGAGCTCCCAGCGCAGCTGACACCATACTTCTGTAAGTCTTGCACATGCGCAGTGACCGATGATCATTGTGCATGCACAAGAAATGGGCCGCCATGCCCAACATGGCTGCTGTGACAGAGGTGCACATGCACATGACATGACGGTAACAGTGATCATTTTGGGCATGGTGGGCTATTTTTTCCACCCGCAACTGCGGAAATGATGGCAGAAAACAATAATGCTCAGGGATTGTGTGGCCTGGAGGAGGGTGCACTGACGCAGATTACTGAATCTTGCCAGTCTTTGTGGAAGCACATGACTGAGGAATCCAGTCATGCTTCCTCCACCGTCCCCTTCTCTCTCATAGGCCTTGCAAAATGTCTGCAGAGCTCTGCCCAGGCAGCCGTAAAAGAGTCATTCATCTACCCAAACTTCAGGAACCTAATTGGTGGGTTTCAAGCAGCTTTAAGTGAGTGGGTGAGATTTTTATATGTGTGTGTTTTGGTGGGGGTTAAGGGATGTCAGATAATTCTGTAGACAGGAGTGGGGGGGTCAACACTTTTTCTAACAACATGCATTCAGTGGTGATGCTGTACAAAAAACTGCATCATGTCCACTCTCAGATGTTGCCTCAGAGTTTAGAATGGTGCTGTAGAATCAGGGGCTTGATTTTCAAAGCTCCAAGAATTGCACAAGCTCCTGGGGTTCCAATTATTTGGCGGGCGGTGCTTGCAGCGTTCTCCTGGCCGGAGATCTGGATTTTCAATCCCGAGCACCAAATGCTGCAAGTCAGACTAGCTTTTCCCAGGTCTAACTTGCACCATTTGGGGACCCATTTTATGGGGCTTGCGCCAAATCTTTGGAGCAACCTGATGCAAATTGAAGAAACTGTTGGAACTGCACCCAGTGTACTAAAATCCGGCGCAGTTGCATCATGGGAGTTTGGCACAGTTGCGCCAAGCAAACATGTGTGATGGAGAGCTTGACTCAAGTCCTGCATCACCCTTTGAAAACTGAGCCACAGAACTCTATTTAAACATTTTTGTGTGGGGATCCTCCTTCTAGCATGCTAATGTCAGATTAGTTTTCTCCGCTGAAGAGCGCAGTCTCCTTGGTGCTTTCTATAAATCCATGTGCTATGTCCTTTATTTTATAGGTGTCAGCGTGGCTCAGTTGGTAGCACATCTGCCTCTGGACCAGAAGGTTGTGGGTTCTCGTCCTACACCGGGATTGGACTTACACCTAAAAATCACTGGCATCCGAGTGCAGTATTGGGGGGTGCTGTACTGCTGGGGTGTGCCGTCCTTTGGATGAGACGTTAGACAGAGATCCCTTCTGCCCATCCTGGTGTTGTCCTGGTGGGTGTCCAGGTGGAAGTAAAAGAACCCAGGACACTCTTCGCAAAGAGCAGGGAACATTTCCAGTGTCCTAGACAACATTCCCCTTCCCATAAACTGGTTCATGCAATTATCCAGGCTGTGTGTGGGTGATGATGTGTGATATGGCCGCCACCACACATTTAGTCACTTCACTACCAGTCTAGCATTGCTTGTAAAGCGCTTTGGGATACTGTGTATGAAAAGCACTATATAAATGCTGATTCTTCTTCTTCTTCTTCTACATTTTAAAAACTTCTATCATTTTTCCTATTTTGTTCTCGATATTTGCATTAATTATATTGATTATTTCATCTAACTTCTAGTATTGTAATAGTATTCTCCAGTTCCCGATCAGTTCCCTGGAACAGAAAAGAAAGACTACTTTGCCGTTCCAGCTTTAATGTGATAAGAGTCGTTATTTTCATTGAAAACATAAAATACCTGCTTATTTTATCATCTTTATTTAGCGGTTTATGAATTCTGTTATCTAAGGGATGGGCAATGCTTTTTGGGGTTGTATTAATATGACTGCTATGACTGAAAAGCCTAAGAAAAGGACAAGGCCTACAGGATTTATGAATTGCATATCCTGTCACAAGATCTTGGCAAAGGTAAACCACCATGATCTGTGTTTTGACTGCTTGGTCCCTGACTATTTATACTGTGATTTGTGTAAATTTCTTTGCCTGAAAACACAAAAGAAAAGAGCAAAAAGTCAGTGAGTCACGGTCTGCCGTTGAGTCACCTACCAGCTGTCCCAAAAGAAAAACGAAGGGGAGTACCTCATATACTGGGAAAAATACATCTTTAAGTACCTCATCTCAAAGAAAATGCTTTATTTATTTGAAAGTTTGTGACTGAGAGGAGCACAGTGAGCCAAGGCTCATTTCCAGGTGCAGCCTATCAGGAGAGAGGAGGAGTACAACAGTACAGTAGACACAATAAGAATGATAAGGTACATATTAAATTGCAGAATGGTGTACAACCAGTGGGATAAGAGTACAAAAATAATGGTGGAACATGAGGTAAATTATTGAGTGGCATTCATGTGCAAAACTGACAACAGAGCTGGTGTGAAAGAATAAATGTTAATAACTGCGATGTATAATCTAGTTCACACAGCAGCAGTACATAAGTGAGGGCTACTCTAGAGCACAGGTAAGGCAGGACTTAGCATGGGTAGGATCAGGTGGAGGACAGGCAGGTGCAGAATAGGGCAGAGAGATGTTTTGGGTGGCATTTAAAGGAGAAGTGGAAAGGGAGAGAGAGATGGGGAGTAGAGGAGAGCAAGTTCCAGAGGGAGGGAAGGTGACAGGAGAAAGCAGACTACACAGCAGAGGAAATAAGAAGATGCAGAAGTCCCTGGAGTAAAGTGAGTAAAAGGCAAAGGGGGTTGGAGAGAGGAGTGAGGAGTGGTATGAAGCAAGAGAGCTGAACCAGAATTCGTAGATGAAGATGCGCAGAGGGACTGAAGACGTGAGGGAGGGAGGAGGAAAGGGAGCAGTGGTGAGTCTGAGAGGGGGAGTTAGAAGCAAAGAGACAGAAAATGTTGCCAAGGATGTCCAGTTGGGTGAAAGGAGGGGACAGTGCCGTAGATCATATCTGCACACTCAGACTCTGGAAGAACTATCTTGGTGACCAGCTCCTGGCAGACCTGGGGGGAGATGCAGTTCTTGCTACAATACAGGGCATCCTGTTTGGGGCAGAGCTTGGAATGGATGGTGTCAATGTGTTCAGTGATGGCAAGCCTGCAATTCCAGCCACAAACCAAGGTACTTGAAGGAGGAAACCACATCAAGGGGGGTGCCATCCAAGGTGGTGAAAATAAAGGGAAGGGAAAGCCTGGCCAGTTTCTAACTGGTATCAAAGGTCATGGACACAATTTTCTTTGTTAACCTGTAGTTGGTTGGATTGAAACCAGTGCAGGATAGTGTGGAAGTCTTGTTGGAGTGAGACTTCCACAGCTGAGGCCAAGGGGCCAGAGACACAGATGACTACATCATCTGCATACATATGAATATGTGAGTTGGCACAGGCAGAGGGGAGGTCAATTAGGAAGATGAAGAAAATGATGGGACCCAGGACTGACCCTGTGGGACCCCAGCCTGAATAGGAAGGGGAGGTGAGAGGGTGCCTCCTACCTGTACTGACTACAGATGGCTCAAGAGGTAGGAGTAGAGCCAGTCAACAGCAGAAGCTGAGAGGACAGCAGAGGTCAGCTTGTCCAGGAAGACATGGTAAGTCACCAAGTCAAAGGCTTTGGCAAGGTCAGTGAAAATTGCCTCTGTGATGTGCCCCTGATCCATTCTAATGAGGGTGGAGTCCATAACCCACAGCAGGGAAGAAATGGTGAAGCAGTGCTTTCCAAAACCAGACTGGAAATGAGAGAGGAAGTTGGAGGAGTATAAGAAATTGACAAGCCTTGAATATGTTTCTCCTGCAGCTTGGCAAGATTAGGGAGAAAGGAGATGGGATGGAAGTTTTCTGAGGTGGAGGAATCTCCACCTTTGTGAAGGGATTGAACCTTGGTAGACTTCCAAGACTGAAAAACAGCACAGATGAAGAAGGAGAGGTTGAGAAGGTTAAGGGGAGGCAATGTCAAGTGCTGAGAGATGGAGAAGTTTAGGGTCCAGCCCATTGGGACTGGATTTAGACAAGTTAAGTGAGGAAAGGGCAAGCAAGGTTTTCTGAGGAGTTACAGGGGAGAAGTGAAACCCCTGAGATGGATGGGGCTGAAAGGAACAAGGATGAGAGAGGAAAGGAGATGTACTAGGAGGAGGAGGGGCGAGGGACCAAACTGAGCAGGACTTTTATGTCAAGAGTGCTCCAAAGCCTACCAAGGGATTTCTGCCTACACCCAGAAAAAGTTTACCATGACCATGGTTTCAGCCTGGTATTTTGGTACAAAATTGAGAATGTCCCATTATTTCCAGAACTGGTGGGGAGGAGGTGTTCTCTCATAAAGTGGTCTCTGCTCCAGTATCTGTGACCCCAGTTAAGCCTAGTGAGACAGCGGAAGAACAGGCTGCTCTCCCTTCACCAGTAGCCATAAACATGGAGGAAGGGGGTCCTGAAACACCTGAGGTAGTGGGGCCAGCTGAAGCTTCACTCTCTTAGGATATACACCCTCCAACTACCCTGAGACTGAACTTTTCAAAATGGTCACCAGGCATAAAAGGAATAAAGGACTACCCAGACTGAAAATTTTCAGAAATGTGTCAGTGGAAACTGAAAATAAAATATGAATTACTAGCAACAGAGAAGAATTGGGGTGACACAGATAAGGAGTCTGATGAATCTTCTGTTCCTTCATCAAAGCAAAACCAATCCTCTGCAGCAAAGGAACTTGCTCCAGTTTCAGGTGTACCTAAAAAAATAAAAATAAAAAGCGTACATCTGTCTAAAAGCAGGAAGAGAACAAGGAACCAGACATAATGATGTTTTTTGGTTGGTTGATTGGTTGGTTATTTATTTTAGTTTCACTCATGCAGTGCCAGTTCATCTGGCTTTTCTATTGCCTCTCTGAATGTTAATAGTATGTGCAGCATGAGAAAGCAGAACACCCCAATGTAAGTGCTACAGAGTTTGGGAATTGATTTTTTTCTTGCAAGAGGATGCTAGAATAAATTCTCTCATACAGGCAGAACAGGGTCAAGCAGATGTGGTTGAATGAGTCAACATATTGGTCCTTGGGAGAAGAAAAAGGTGTGGGGGGTGGCATACTTTTTCAACTGCGACATTAAAGTAATGAAACACATACAGTAGATTTCGTATGAGGCAGGGTTTTAAATAATTTTAGATATTTTTAAATAATTTTAGATATACATTACAAAGGTGTGGGTGTGCCTTGGGCTTCTCAAGCCTAACGCTCGTCCCATTCTCATAAAGTCTACACATCTGACCTTATTTACAGAGGGAATGGGGTGAGCATTAGGCTTGAGAAGCCCAAGGCACACCCCACACTTGCTCTTCTGCATGGTTTTGTTGGGTGGGGTGTTAGGGTTGGAAACCTTAACACCTCATTTCCCAACTTTTGTTGGTTTCATCCTAACTGGAGTTTTTTTGATAGATATATATATATATATATTTCTGATATTCTTCTGAAAAAGCTTTCATTTACTTACCCCTTGCTATTGTTACTCTTTCCAGTGGAGTTGCTCCTCATTCATAATTGACAGAATGGCCTAATTTGTATTTACTGCATCGTATGCCACAATAAAATGAAACCCTTTTAAGATATGGTGGTCTCTTCCTTTTGTAATCCTTATGTTTCTTTTTAATTTGCACAGAATTATATAAATGAGATTATGTATTATACCTACAGTGTATATATATATATATATATATATATATATATATATATATATATTTATGAACTGCAAAAAAATGAGTTAAGGCAGACATTAGGGCTGAAGAATGCAAAGCACATAAAGTAGGGAGATGAAAAATATTAGGGATTTTGGTCTCTTAAGTATTGGCAAATCAGTGATGGGGTCTTTCTTGGGGTTGTTAACCCTAATGCCCACCCCCCCCAAACCATAGCCTCCTGTCTGAAGCACAAGGTACAGCTTCAAGCCAGTGCCTCATAGTGATACACTCTTCAAAGGTAGAAAAGTATGGTGTACTTTTAAATCAGTAGAAGGTTGCAAAGCACCCCTAACCTTGCCATCAAAATCAACTCACACGGCTCCATTTTTACTGACAAATCTCTGATTCTAGACAAGCTTAACACATATTTCATGACAGCTGGTCTTGCATTTGATACCTCTTAAGTGGCCACCCTACGCTCTGCCACCACCTCCACCACTCTGCCAACCAAGCTTTCCACCCATGTTACCTTCACTTACCCTATCATAACATTCAAGCAGGTCGAAGATCAATTACTTAAACTGAATATAAAAAAGAGTGCTGGAGCTGAGAGTATTGTCCCCTTTTTCTTGATAATAGGCATATCACTACCTGATGGCTCCCATCACCCATTTTTCAAATTGTCCTTATCAGAAGGGACAGTACCCCAGGAATGGAAATTAGCTCACATACTGACCCTGTTCAAATCTGGAGACCCCAGCAATGTAAATAACTACCGGCCTATTTCAATCTTACTGGTCCTTTCTAAGCTACTCGAGAAATTGGTAAATATTCAGGTCAGGAAGTATCTTCACAAACACAATCTAGTTAACCCATTACAATCTGGCATCAGATGACATCACAGCACTACCTCTGCTTTGGCAAATGTCTCTAATGATTGGTTGGAGGCCATGGACCGTAAACAGCTTACAGAGGCTGTATTCTTGGATCTAAGCAAGGCCTTCGATACAGTCAACCATGGCCTTCTCCTGGAAAAATGAAAAGACTATGGACCCAAGACCCCGATATTAAATTGGTTTGCCAATTATCTCACTGGCAAATAGCAACAAATGTAGACAAACATGACATCCTCCTCCCTGCTTCCTCTGGTAAGAGGGGTCCCCCAAGGCTCTATTCTGGGCCATCTACTGTTTTTGCTATATGTTAATGACTTGAGCAGCAACATTATGTGCTCTAAAATTCACCTCTTCACAGATGATACGGTGCTCTATACTTCCAAACCATAATTTGCACAAGTTTGTTCTGAGCTCCAGGCAGATTTTAACCAACTACAACTAAATGTACTCTATTCTAAACTCTTACTGAACGCTAATAAAACCAATGTAATGTATTTCCATCAACCTAACTCTTCAGATTCCCTTCCAAATCACTATCCTCCTCTGCCTATTACAACTTTACTAGGTGACATGATAAAATTAGTAAACAGGTTTAAGTATTTAGGTTTCCTGGCAGCCTCTAACCTTTATTTTTCCTCTCATCTTGAAGTGCGACTCAAAAAGTTGAAGCTATGGTTGGGTTTCTTTTTTAGAAACAAATCCTTATTCTCCCAGGATTTAAGAGTCAGATTAGTGCAGGCCACCTTCTTGCCTCTCTTGGACTATACTCAGATTATCAGATGGCAAGGAGCCACATGCCCATAGTAACTGTCTCCCCAAGACTGGGGGTTCAATCCCTAGTAGTACTGAAGAAATATTGGTCCAATCTATTCTTAGAGCTCTGGAAGGTAGGTGCTTCCACTACCCTTTGAGGTAGTGCATTCTATATTGGGATTATTCTCTGTGTGAAATAATTTCTTCTTGGCTGTTCGTTAGGGAAGGTTAACCTAAGCTGTCGCTTATGATTTCTCAGATAAACCTCTCTAATGACAGACTTTAAGGCTAGACTTTCCATGAGTTCTGTATCCCTACTAATTCTGTGCATCAGGAGAAGGTCCCCCGGTACGTCTTTTTTCCAGGGTATATAGGTTTAACTTTGTTACTCTGGCCTCATAGGAGTCTTTATCCAAACCCTGGATCATTTTTGTCACTCTTTGCTGTACACCCTCAATATTATCAATACTGTCATCTGCTAGGGAAGTGTCCCTTGGGGTCCCACAGGGCTCTATTCTTGGCCCACTGCTTTTCAGCCTCTTCATCAACTCTGCACCATCTGCATGTACAGCATGCACTATTCTCTATGCTGATGATGCAGTGATATTGGTCGCTGGGAAAGGTCACAACTACATCACAATCGAACTCCAAGACAGCTTCCTCAAGCTTGAATCCTGGTTCACACAAAACAAACTACTACTAAACCATAAAAAAATGAAAAGTCTACTCTTCTCTACCTCCCAAAGCAAAAAGAAATACCAGTCTTTGCTCATCCAGAACCATAATGGTGAAACACTGGAACAAGTAACAAAGTTCAAATACTTGGGCATCACCTTTGATGATACACTAACGTTCTCTGGCCATATAGACTCAGTCGTCAAGTCAGCGAATACAAAACTTGGGGTCCTCAACCGCCATAGGCACTCTATGACACCAGATGCACTGAAACTTCACATCAGTAGTTCAGTGATATCCTCCATAGATTACGGGCTGCCTATCTATGGAGCAGGCAATAAAACTGCCCTGAACAGGATCAGCACACTACTAAATAAGGCCTGTTGACTAGCCATAGGGGCTGCCCAGGACACCCACACCTGCACACTCTACACCGAAACTGGGTGGCTCCCACTCCATCTTAAAGCACAATACCAAACCTGCCTACTTCTGAAAAAAGTGTTTCTTGAGCTTCCTCCCCCTACACTGGGCTGCCTCTTTACACCGGCAGTTCCCACCAAATCAACAAGAAGCATGGCTACAGACAGGTTGGTGATTCCCTTCAAAAGGACGAAACTCGCCCAGAAATCCATCCTGTACCACGGACCAAAATGGTACAATGAGTTACCTGCTAACCTTAAAGAATCACCCAAGATTAGTACCTTCAAATCTGGGCTCAGATCCCTTCTTGAAACAAAAAAGAATTGTGCTTGCCTGCACCAATATGGCAGAATTTCAGCCACTCAACCCTTTCCCTTTCACCCCCCCTTTTTATCTCATCAACCCCCCCATCCCCGAACGAGGCCCACTCGGCTGACAAACCACTTCCACCACAACAACGCCATCCCTGGCTGACACCCTACCCCCCTTAGGCTAGACTGACCAACTAAATAGTGAACTACAAGGCTGAACCCTATTTACCCTATCCTCTTCAACCTTTAGTTGGATATATAAGATTTCTTTGGTACTGTATTTGAATGTCTGTGTAACTGTTTTCTGTTCTCTGTAAACACTGTTATATTTGTAATGTTTGTTCAACAATGACCTGGAACCTTTGAAAACGAGTCCTGGACTCAAAGGTATTAATCCTAAACTGAAATAAATAAAATAAAAATTATTGATATCCTTTCTAAGGTAAGGATTCCACAAGGGGCCACAATAGTCCAGGTGTGGATGAACAAAAGCCTTGTACAAGGGCATGATACAGTTCTGGTGCCTGGATGCCAATGTCTGCCTAATGGCTCCAATTAATTTATTCACCTTCTTCACCATGTCGGTGCAATGCTTACTTAAGGATAATTCACGATCTAGTATACAACCCAGATCCTTTCGCTATGTGCAGTCTTAATTCGAGTACCACTTAACGTATAATTTTTGCACTTACTGTATTATTAGTGCCACAGTGTAGCACCACACATTTGTCAAAGTTAAAGTACATTCCATTATCCTCTGTCCATTTCTCCAGTGTGAACAAGTCCTTCTGTAGAGCAGCAACTGGTCCTCTTCAGCCTCAAAACAGATTTTACTGTCATCAGCAAATTCCATGTGTAAGTTATTAAATTAGTAATAGCCTTACCCACATCTGAAATAAACAGGGAAAACAATACCGGACCCAACACTAGTGATGGGCGAAGTGGCCCCAATTCACTCCGCAGAGTGATTCGCGGAGTGAAGGCGAATTCACGGAGTGCTCTGTAACGCGAAGTGGAGTACTTCACGGTATTAATGGGTAATGCGAAGTCCATTGAAAACTCTGACTTCGCGTTACTCCACCTTCCCAAAACCACTACTCCACCAATTCTTAAGCCGAAGTACATTAAAAACAATGTACTTCGCCTCACTTCGCCTTGTTTTTAAGCTCCAAAGGTGAATTTTGCAGTGATTCATGGGATTTCAGGTCACATGGGCTCTAGATTGTTCTGCACAGCCTCAGTTTGGGGTAGTGTGTAGGAAGCTGTAGGAGACAATCTGCTCTGAGAGCTCTCTGCTATTCAAACCTTCAAAAAGCCGTTAAAAAAGCCTTTTTGAGTCATTTTTTTTGCTGAAACTTTAGTTCATCGATTATAGGAAACCCTCCTGTGCTCATATCATTGAGCATTTATTGTTTGTGTATGGATTTTGAATGTCAATGTACAACATTCAGTCTGTGTACTGAGAGACAGTGGAAGTGTGCTTTGGGGAAGGGGTGCATCTGTGGTGTAGGTAGATTAACTTGAAGAAAAAGACAGTGCTTTCTGTTTTAGTGATATTTTTCTTGTATAACTGTGTTAATGTACACACAGTAATATTTTCAATATTTCTTGCCTTTTTTGCTGATTATTGTGGTGCAGCAGTGCATAATTTTAGTTTGTTTAAAATATGTGGTAATAATATATTACTGAAGTTTTCAATTTGCTATGCATTACTTAGTGTGTGTGTGTGTGTGTGTGTGTGTGTGTGTATGTGTATGTGCGTGACGCGTGTCATCAAATCAGACACCTTTTATTGTGCCACATAATAATTTCAGCAATGTGAAGCTGCTGTCCACTGCAGCTGTGTGATTTTTGTACTTCTTTGTGGTATCTTTACTGGTATTAGTACTAGTGACTGTTACTGCAGCAGTGCAGAACACTGCCCCCGTGGCCCGCTCCAACCGCAAAGGTATTCTTTTCAGATTTGAATTTCTGATTGTGAGCACTGGTTAGGTGTTGTGCCTTTGTGTCTGCATCTCTTCAGTGCACAGAGCAATCTTAATCTGTCTGTGCATTTGCATCTCTTTAGGGCCCAGTCTCCATCTGTAACTTAAGTCACAGTTGTTTCTTTGACTTCCCTTCAGAGTACTGGACAGGTGTGGTGCTTAATTCTGCATGAACATTGTATTCATTAATATGCGTTTTTAAGTCAGGACCATCATCACGAGTCACTCGTGATACAGATCACGTTCTTCATCATCACGGTCACAAATGCAGTCACAAATCACGATTCACGATCATTCACAGTATGAATCACAACATTAATTTTTTTTCTAGTTACTTGGATGTATTGTAAGCCTGTTTTGTAGTCTCTCTCCAGGCTTCACCACCCCACCATTGTACTCATTGATACGTGTTTTTAAGTCTGGGAGTTTTAAGCTACAGCTCATCGGGGAAGTACAGCCATAGGCATTCATGTTTCTTCATCATCATGGTCACAAATGCAGTCACAAATCACGACTCATGATCACGTCACGAATCACATTAATTTTTTTACTAGTTACTTGGATGTATCCATGCTTCACCACCCCACCATTGTACTCATTAATGTTTGTTTTTAAGTCAGAGAGTTGGACAGTGTCTGCAGTACATACACAGACTGGAAAGAAGACTGACTGCACACATGCAGTTTAGTACAGTATACTTGCACTGCTCAGAATACAAAGTGTCATGCATACGGACAACAAAAAAAGGGCATAATTACATACAAGGGTCGGGGATGGTGGAGGAATACATTTTATAACACAGCAAGGAAGGTGTGGGGGGGGCACATGGTGTGAGGAAAAAAAAAATAATGTGGGATCCCATGGTGATCCAGCAGCAGTTCCAGCATGGACATAATTTGCAACTGATGTCCCTCTATGTGATCCAGCCGCTGCTCCACAGCACTCACCCTCTCGTTGTTATTCTCAACAGCACTCCAGAGAACTGCCAAGTCAGCCTGTGTTACATGCAGTTCTCTGGAGTCCACACGTTCTACAGGCTGACCTGCTGGTGGTGGTGGTGGTGGTGGGGGCGGGGGTGCTGGTGGAGCAGCAGGTGCTGCTGTGGCCCCCCTCTTCTTAGGGATGCTGCAATGCACAGCTGCACCCTCTGCCACAGAATGGCCAGCAGGTGCTGGCATGGTCCATCCTGTGGCAACCTGCCACTCCAACTGCTGGTGATTGAGCATATGGTTGTGCTGGCCCCCAGTCCCCAGGTGAGTCCCCCAAGGGCCACGGCGCATCTCCATCTCACATAGGTGGCACTTGACCACACTGCTGTTCCCCAGACACAGTCAAAAAACTGCCAAACAATGGAGGTGCGGGGAGGACCAGGCAGGGGATGGCCAGATGAACTGGCAGCCGGCTGGTCACGGTGCTGAACAGGGATGGGATCCACACCTGGGTCCAGGGGAACAGGCACGTCCTGCTCCAGAGGACCTGGTGCTGGACTTGGTGGTGGTGGTTCAACTGCCTCAGAGTCAGGACAGGAGGCAGTGCTGGTCCTGCTTCTGCGGGGGGGGGGACACTCACAAGTTTTGGCAGTCCAACAGGAATGGGCACCCATGCCCTCCACACATGCGCACGGTACAACGCTCACCACTACCACGCTCTCCCAAAGCTGCCCCCACCCCAGACATTCCCTCACCCTGGTCCATCTCTCCTACTGAGCTCCCTCAGTCCGAGCAATCACTACTTGCACTGTCACACAACACACACACACACACACACACACACACACACACACACACGCACAAAACTAACTACTTATAAAGGTAAGAAAAATAAAATCTACAGAAAGAAAAAAATAAGAAAAAAAGAGTACAGAAAAGACAAAAAAATGTAGCTTTTAAACAAGTTGTTGGGTCTAAATCAAAGTTTAAATCTCCTTCTCGCTCTGATCTCAAAGTATCAGCAGTCACAAAACACACTACTCTCTCTCCGTCTGCACAGGAGAAAGTAAAAGTGTCTGCTTGTATGACTCACTTTCTTCCTGCCTAGCTAAATAGCATGTGACTTACAGTACTGTAAGCCGTGTGATGTGTGGGGGGGCTGCCAAATCTGAAACACCAAGTGGATCACTTAGAATCATAATGAGGAACGTGAAGTCCATTAAAAACAATGACTTCGCCTTACTTCAGCATTGTTATTCCACCTTAACGCGGCGGTAATGACATATGGAGTGAGCACTTTTATTGCCCACTCCACGAAGAGTGGTAAAGTGCCCACTTTGCATTCACTTCGCCAGCGGAATTTAAATTCGCTGCATCTCTACCCAACACCAATCCCTGGGGACTCCACTGTTAACCTCTCCCTCTGTGAAGACGTAATCCCTAATTCTTACCCTCTGAGTTCTATTCTGAAGGCAATTATGCACCCTTCTAATAATATTCAAGTCAATTCCAGATTGTAACATTTTATCAATGAGTTTAGAGTGGGGGACCTTATCAAATGTTTTTGGTAATACAGGTAGATTACATCCACTGGTTTGCTGTTATCAAGACATTCACTCATTCATAGAAACTAAGTGTGTTCATAAGGCATGAGCGATTTCTTTTGAATCCATGTTGTGTGTTGTCATTTAACTTCTTAGAAGCCATATTATCCTCTAGCCTTTCCTTAATTATAGTCTCCATGATTTTACCAAGGATGGTGGTCAAGCTAATTGGCCTATAATTCCCCATAGTTGCTTCATCCCCTTTCCTGAAAATTGGGACCACTCTGGCGGATCTTCAGTCACTTGGAATTTCCCCAGTACATAGTGACATATTATACAATTTATAGAGTGCATCGATTAGCCATTTATTGATTTCTTTCAAAAATCTAGGATGGAAGTTATCAGGCCCAGCTGATTTTGATATACTGATGCTATTTCGTTTTTCCGCCATTTCCTCCTTGGTTATACTCATGCCTGAACTGTGACAAGTAAAGGTGACATTAGATGGTATTCTGCACTCATATACTGAACAGAAGTGTAACCCCCCCCCTACAAATGGGGGTTCCCGAAAAGTCTTCCTTGAGCTGGCCTAAATGCTCACTGTCAGGCTGGTGTCCTGCGTTTTAGCAGTTCAAATGTTTTGCCAGAGAGTCTGTAAAGTCTCCGTGTACTGTCTCTTTAAGAGCTGCCTAGATTGCAGTTATAATTAATCTGGGAGGGGGGCTGAGTGTTTCTATGCTTGAGTCCCACCCGGGCTACCAGATAATCGCTCTGTTCTGCCATTGCTATTAGTGCAGAGGGAGCTCTGTTAGAAGCTGTACTTATTTGCTGATTATCCATTAAAATAGTAATGATATTGTAGTTTGTCTAACCAGCCTTCTTTGCAGCATGGACCTTATGTATTGCACCACCATTTTGGTTTTGGACTGCCAGTCAGCACCAATCAGTACCTTTGGGGACTCTAAAATACAGCCTGTCCCCAGGGGTCTTGTGGGAGCAAAATTCTGTAGGAATTGTAGTTTTTGTATTTTGGCACCAAAACAGACCTGGAGGGGGAGCCCTTGAACTGACTGACAGATAGATCAGCCAACTGAACCTTTTGGATCCTGGGGAAAGTCCCAGGCTGTTTGCAGTTACAGTCAGTCTGAATTGAGAAGTGAAAGTGGTAACAGCTTGAGTGATTCAAGCAGCAGCCCCTGTGTAATTCGCCCAGGAGAACTGTGACAGGGCTGAGTTTTGGCCTGCCTGTCTGCCTGCTGTTCCTGAGAGGGAAACTTGAAGTTTATTCGGACTGAATCCGAATTGTGAGAACGATTTAAGCCACAGAACTGTGACCAGGCTTTAACCTGAAGAAGACTGAAGATTTGCTGAATGCGATCCTCCTGTCAGGCTTTCCAGCCACCTTTGAACTCCCGGTTTGTGCAGAGGCTCTGTAATTGTGACCGGATAGCAATCTGCCTGGTACAGTAGGATTTCGGACATGTAAATGTGCTGTGTGCTGTTAGTGGGTCGTGATTTGGTTCCCCACTGTGTGCTGAACTGTGTTCTGCTTGCTGGAGGCTGAATCCAGCTTCCACGGACTGAATCCGTATTCATCTCCATTGGCCTGGGCTTTGCCACACTGGCCCAGTCAAACTACCAGCTGCACAGAGAAAGCCATCGACAAGAGATCTGCCCGGGGATCAGCCCCCTGCTCATGCTTTGAACAGGAACAACGCCTCGGTGATTTGTGTGGGCCCTGCTTCTCCTGGCATTCCAGTTCAACAACCTGCTGTCTTGATTTCGTCCTGCCTGTGTCCTGTATTGGGTATTGTGAGTAAACATCAGGGTAGCTCCCTGCAACAACAGCTAAATCTAAAGTGTTGTCATCTGATTGCTTTGTTGTCTTTTCTGTCACTAACTGAGCCCTCCGGCTCCGGATTACAAACAGTGTGTGTTGTACATGTTGCTTTCTTCCATCACAGGGCCCCAACCAGCTGCAAAGCCGGCCTACCCAGGCAACATTCCTAGCTAGTCCACCGTCTTCCTGCCTGGGTACCCAGAGTGTGTGACTGTGTAGGGACTCTAAAGTGCATGCATAACTGTCTGACTGATATAGCCTTTAAGCAAATCAACCTGATTACATGCCTCCCTTGTTTAAGTCCCCTGAATAAATCAGATCTAACTCTTTTTGCATTTAACCTGACTGTGGTTCCAGTTTGTGCCAAGAGTACTGTACTGTTGCTATTTGCAGTGCTTAACCTTGTTTTACAGGGGGTCCCCAGGGTCGAGCTAGAGGAACCAGCTCTGGTGGTAAGTGCAAACAGTGTGGGTAATTTGCATGGTGAAGAAGGGTCATTGTGAAAGTGATTATTGTATATTGTCCAGGCCACTAGAAGGGAAGGAGGGGGGTTACAGTGTCCCTGATGGCTGTGCCCAGGTTAGCTTGACCACTAGCAATCCTGACCTTCGGGTTAAGGCACCCGTTTCAGTACCCAGGCCCCTTAACCTGCTACTAGCCATGCAGGCAGAGGTAGTAGCCCTTGGGACAGCGCCACCTAGGGGTTACCGAAGTATTTGTTAAAGGCACCAGCCATCATGTTCGGGTCGGATATTTCGACACTGCCCATTTTAATGGGACCCACTATCCTGTCAGCTGACCTGTTGTTGATGTATGCGTAAAATGATTTGCAATTGTCTTTTACATGTGCAAGTTTAAATTTTGCATTACTTTTTTGACTCCCTAATTAATTTCTTGGTAGCACTTAGTTCCTTTTTGTATTTGTTTGTATTATAATCATTTTTACGCCTTTTCATAATCTTGTAGGCCTGTTTTTTAGCTCTTAGTTGTTGTTTCACCTTACTAGTAAGCCATACAGGTACCTTGCCTTTCCTATTATAACTCAGTTTAGTAGGGACATAATGATCCTCGAGCTCAATTACCTTACATTTAATTTGATGCTAAGGCTCATCCACGCCATCATGGCCAGTATCCCATGCCCAGTTCGATAATTCTTCCATAAATTTGCCATAGTTGGCATTATTATAATTTCTAGTTATAGTTTTCTCTTGAATAATTTTGGACTTCAAATTATATTTAAAAGATACCATATTGTGATCACTGAATATTAATGGCTCAGATACTATAAGGTACTTCAAGTCATCCGGTCTATTAGTTAGGACAAGGTCCAAGATGTTGGAGGCTGTTGTAGGTGAATAAACCATTTGGCTTAGTCCATTATTATTGTACATATTGAGGAAAATCTGCTCCTGATTAAGTGCAGACAACCCTTCTGCCCAATTAACCCCTGGTAGACTGAAAGCACCCATAATCAAAACTTCCTTCATGTTAATTATGTTATCAATAATAATAATAATAATAATAATAATAATAATAATAACTTTATTTATTTAGCACCTTTCAGGTACCAAGACACTGTACAAAAAAATCCAAAAATCAAAAATATACATATAAAATCAAACAATTCAGAACAGCATCAATCAATAAAAGCCTTATTCCATAGAAAAGTCTTAAAATCCCGCTTAAAGGTTTCCACAGTCACGCATTTTCTAAGCCGGTGAGGCAGAGAATTCCAGAGGGTGGGGGCCATGAACCCAAAGGCCCTAGCCCCAGAGGACTTCAATATAACCCTCGGAACCTCTAGCAACCCCTCGTCGGCTGAACGGAGCTGTCACATGGGGTGGTAAGGGACCAGAAGCTCTTTCAAGTAGTCAGGGCCGAGTCCGTGCAGGGCTTTGAAGGTCAAAAGACCTACTTTAAAGGTGATCCGACACTGTATAGGCAGCCAGTGCAGATCGCGCAGCACAGGGGTGATATGTGTCCTTCTAGCCACCCCCGTCATTAACCTTGCAGCAGCGTTCTGCACTAGCTGCAAGCTGCGGATATCAACCCCAGGAAGCCCCAAGTAAAGGGAGTTGCAATCGTCAAGGCGAGATGTCACGAAAGCATGGATCAACACGGGTAAGTCGCTGGACGGAACAAGGTGTTTCATCCTGGCGATGTTCCTAAGATGGTAAAATGCGGACTTAACGACTGCTGACACCTGATGACGAAGAGTCAGCCCGTCGTCAAGTACCACACCCAGGTTACGCACCCGTTCAGAGGAAAGGATCAGATCCCCCCCCCAGCAATACGCCAGAGCGCCAGAGGGCTGACCAGACCCCAACCCACCTGTCCCACGCCCCAGATCCATGACCAAAATCTCAGTCTTACCGGCGTTCAACTTTAACCAGCTCACATTCATCCAGTCCTGGATTTCAGCGAGGCAGCTATTAAATACCGAGAGAGCACTAACCTGGTCGGGGGCCAAAGACAGGTAGAGCTGGGTATCATCAGCATAGCAGTGAAACCTCAGCCCATACCATCTTACACTGTCTCCGAGGGGCAGCATATACACTGCAAACAACATAGGGGAGAGCACCGAACCCTGGGGGACACCACATTGCAGAGGGAAAGGGTCAGAGGAAAAAATCCCTGACACAACTCTCTGTGTTCTCCCAGATAGAAAAGATGAAAACCATCTGAACACTGTGTAAGACAGTCCACAGATGGACTCCAGATGTTCGAGCAAAACCCCATGGTCTACAGTGTCGAATGCTGAGGAGAGATCAAGGAGGACCAAGATAGAGCGGTTCCTCTGATCTCTCGCCATCAGGAGATCATTGAGCACCCGAACCAGAGCAGTCTCGGTACTATGCCTCTTACGAAAACCAGACTGGAGAGGTTCATAGATATTGTGGATGGTCAAATGGTCCTCCAGCCGGTTTGCCACTACCTTCTCAATAACCTTCCCAATAAAGGGAAGGTTAGAGATCGGTCTGTAGTTGGAAAAAACATCTGGGTCCAAAGAAGCTTTCTTCAAAAGGGGAGTCACCATAGCTTCCTTTGGGGAGCTAGGAAACTCACCCAATTCAAGGGTGCACCAAATTATTTGAACCAGAAACTGGTCGACGGTCTCAACACAACCCAAAATTAGGGAGGTAGGGCCTGGATCTAAACTACAGCACGTAGGGCGCATCCCCTGGATGATCCGCATAATATCATTGAACATTGGCAGGTCAAAGGAACACCAGGAGACAGAAGATTTCATGACCGAACGCCGACCAAAAGCTTCCCCCTTAGAGTGTGTTGGACAGATCTCGGATCTGATGTCGGCAACCTTATTCACAAAGAATTGAGCGATCTCATCACACTCCTTCTGTGAAAAAGCTCGACGGAGCTGGAGACAGGCTGGGTTGCACAGCCTGTCCACAGTTCTGAAGAGCTGAGCCGGTCGATTCTGAGCGACGGAGATCTCCCTGGACAGGAATTCTGCCTTCTTATGGGAGATCTCTGATTGGTAGAGCTGATAATGCTCCTCCAAACTAAGGCGGTCGGCATCCAGAGCAGATTTCCTTCAACGACGCTCTAACCGTCGACCCACACGTCGCAACTCCCTCAAGGACCCATCAAACCGTGGGGCCTGAGGGCGAAGAGAGAGGGGACAAACACGGATGGGAGCAATTGCGTCCAGGGCCAAGGAAATGGCCTGGTTATAGGCCAAGACCATAGCCTCTGGACCCATGCTGGCAGTCGGAAACTCTGAGAGGTTCAAAACCGCCATCAGGTCTTCAGGGCACACATCCCGTAATGGGCAGTATCGAACCATCTCCACAGGGGCAGACCTACGAAGGGGAGCACAAAAGTTGAAGCTCACGGTGTAATGATCGGACCAACCGACAGGTTCCACCACCAAATCAGAGGCCTCAATCCCCAGGAGAAAAACTAAATCCAAGGAGTGACCGTGATTATGCATAGCCGAGGAAATAATCTGTGTAAGGCCCAGTGATGACATCAACTGGAGGAAGTGCTGACCAAAGGCAGAAAGTTCGTCATCGACCCAGGCATTGAAGTCGCCCAGAACCATCAGTCTGGGCGACTCCAATGCCATATCGGCGACGAAGTCTGCCACTTCCTTCAGGAATTGTCTCTCGTCTCCTGGTGGACTGTAGATGAGGGCTATCCTGCAACCCACACCAGCCACAACGGTACACTCAAAGGATTCTACTTCCTCAACTGGTACACCCGTGAGCCCCAAGCTGGTCTTAAAACAGACCGCTACCCCCCCCCCCGCGATCCAATCTCGGGCGGTGAATCACCGAGTACCCAGCTGGAACAGACGCCTTCTAAAAAGGGCTGGCATTTTCATCCAGCCAGGTCTCGGTGATGCAGGCCAGATCTGCCGATTCAACAAAATCAGAAATAATAGCTGATTTGTTTTTAACAGATCTGGCATTGCACAACACCGCCCGAGTTGGACAGAGATCCGAAGCCATCCCGACTACTTGCCCAGCCAAATAGGAGGAGCCCTTGGGTATGGAGACCAGGCATGGAGAGCCACGTCCCAGGCTCCATTTCTCCCCAGGGCGTCTTCTGGGCTTAACCACCCCAATGCAAACAGTCCGTTCGTTTGTCCTACCGTGTCCACGACCCCCGCCACGCCCACCCCCTCTCCCACGGGCAATACCAAGTGCCCGACAAAGCTGGTAGGTAGAAAATGGAAGGGGGGAGGGCAAAAAGGGCGGAGGGCGTGGAGGTCGGAGGACGAATAATGCACGACCGGGTTAGCAGAGTAACACATAACAAAAGCGGGAGACAGACTAACTGCAAGCAGATAAATAAAGAAAATCCTAGTACCTCACAAATAAAATACCCACAAATTACATTTATACTAAATAACCCACCCAAAACATAAACCAACCTACTAACTACACAACCACAAATAAACAATAAACAAATTATTGAAAAATCCAAATAAAAATATATAAGAGGACAGGGAGGCCCTCTCACTGCACCCACTGTCCTTTATATAATGAGGTAAGGTCCAGAAAAGAAGATTACAGTTGTTTTTCGGCACTCGCACTGCCAATGAGTTCAATATTGAAGAAGTCCGAACACATAAGGACAATGAGGCCCTCTCACTGCACACACTGTCCATCCAATAAAATCGATAATAAATAATAACAAAATCCAAAGTATAACAAAATGCAAGCACAGTGCAACCTTATGCATGGAGGGAGAGAGTAGCTCTTAGAAGATGATATCAATACTGTTTACTAGTTCAGTATGATTAATTAAATCTGTGTCTGGTGTTCTCTAACATACATCAAAAAGCATTTTTCTATTGTTAGAGGTTGACAGATCCACCCATAGCAAATCACTCATGTTACATGGATTCAGTTTAATTCTACAATATCCCATTGTATATTTTCCTTTATGAATAAGGCCACTCTCCCTCCTTTCCTTGCTTCCCTGATTTTACTACTAACTGTACAGCCGTTTATGCTGAAATTCCACACTGAATCTTTCAACCACTTCTCAGTGATCACTGCAATATCAACATCATTATTTAACAGATGTAATTCCAAATTAGTCATTTTAATGCTTGAAGAACTACTGAAATATGTCTGCTTATTTATTTACTTATTTGTGTATTTATGTATTTAAAATGTTTGATCAGGAAAGGCTCATTGAGCTGAGTAAATGCCCATAAGTTCTTGAAGATGTTTGCAACTGGTTCACCCCTACGGTTAGGTTAACAAACCAAGTACAACCACTGGAGTGTCTTAATGCTATTTTTAAAATATATGATTTTAATTTTTATAATTAATGTTTTAAAGCTTAATGATACAGTGCATGCCACTGTGGAAATGAGTCTACATTTTTATTCTGTTGTAGGTTGCCCTTGTGCTTCTGTGTGTCCATGTTTCCTCATAGTGAGTTGACTGTAGCAGTTTTCAGATTTGCAATAATTAAAGAAGTATTTTTTTATAATATGGCTAGTCATACATTTTCATCTGTATTCCCAGCTGCATTTTAAAGAACTTATAGGCATTTGCTCGGCTCAATGAGCCTTTCCTGATTAAACATTTTAAATAACTAAATAAATAAAAACACACATAAATAAGCAGACATATTCAGTAGTTTTCAAGCAATCATTCATTGAAGATACAAAACATTCCAGATCCAGATGAAAGACAAGCTTTTATGACCTACTGTAGAGCATGTGTATAGAAAACTCAGTCTCCAAAGTGATGCAGATTAAGAAGGATTATTCCCCACGAATGGACCTCCGTATGAGATGCCGCCCCCACTATTCTTTATATACTGTATTTGAGGAAAATCAATTCCAGTTTTTAAACAAACCATAGAGAGTAACAAACAGAAGCTGTGTGTGATGTTAGGAAGATGCCCGGGAGTGGTGGGAGGCTGGGAGCGAGTGCTGAGTGTGATGTCATACCCTGGAAGTGCAGAGGGAGCAACAGTGCGGTGGATGTAGAGAGAACTGAAACAAGCACTGGTGGGGAAGGGAGCAGACAGGAAAACTGAAGAAGCCTGGAAACAAGCAGGGAGAGGACAAAACACCAGAGGGAAAACTGGACAAGCGGGGGGGGGGGTATAGGAGGAGACCAGGACAGCACAAGGGGAAAAAGAATAACACTGAGGGTACAAAACAAGCAGGCATACCATACAGGGAAGGGAGAAAAAAAAATACAGGAAGGAGAAATGGGAAGAAGAGTAGGAGGCACAGGCAAAGGCAACAAATAAAAAATGGTTTGATGCGGATCCATCTCAACTGTTTGTTGGCTGAAATATGGTAAATGAAAGGAGTTAGTTGCAGTCACATAGGAGCAGCTGATTTTCTCAAGTACACAAAGTTTCCACTCAACAAGCAGCGAGTAGTGTCAAGACCAGTGCTGCTGCTCATTGGTCTGCACTGCTGAGTCCCTTGGAGCTCCGCTGCAATTGGCTCTGCGGTGACACACCTCTGAAACGCAGTTTCTTGTAGCAAGATGTTCCTTGTGCAAGTGAACATAACAATAAACAAGCAGCAGCACTGAAGAACACAAAATAGGCACCAAGACAGACAGCTTTGCTGAAAGTGTTGTTTCTTTTTCTGTCTCACAGGGCCACAAATAGAAGGGAGCAACAGACGCAGTTGCAACTGGGCCTGCATTGCCAGAGGACCTGAGCCTCCAAGCTTTGTGTCTTGTCTCTTGGTCGATTACTGCAACATTTCAACTCACACAGCACTGAAACATTCCCATTCACACAGTATGCTAAAGTTTTCTTGTTCCAAGGCAGGCAGCCAGTCTGTCATGCTGATTCCCTGGCCCCCACACCCAAACAACTATCTCTCACATTACACCCTCACACAGCATTTCTGCTAAATCCTGCTTGACCTGGCTGTAGGTAGGTGCACTCCTGTATGTACCCCCCAGTCAGCAATTAAACAAAACAAAACAAATAAAAAAAGCAGATGCGCGGCACCAGCACAGTACTGGCAATGATACTCTGGAGCCCTCTGGTGACGGTCCTTCAGCAGAGGGACTATATTACCAAAAATTGTCACATTTCTATCAATTTTCAGTAGTCTTGTAAATATCTGTTTAATTGCCATGAAAAAAAATTTAGAAGATCAATTAGACACTCCAGGGTACTGAGAGTTGCTGCACTTCCATAGGCGAAAAAGGCTAACTATGACCTTGGTAATTCTTCAAATCAAAAAGTTGAGTGCCCAGATCCTAAACTTTAGGCTGCTCGATACTGAAGCCTGGTACAGTAGCCTAGTCCTAAAGCCTGACACTGAAACCCAGTACTGAAGCCTGGTACTGCAGCCTGATACTGAAGCCCAGTACCAAAGCTTGATACCAAAGACTGGTACTGAAGCCCAGTACTGAAGCTAATACTGAAGCTTGGTACTGAAGCTAGATACCGAACCCCTGTACTGAGGTCGATACTGAAGCCCTGTACTGAGGCCTGATGCTGAAGCCTGATACTGAAGCCTGCTACTGAAACCTGATACTAAAGCCTAATGCTGAAGTCTGATACTGCCTGGTACTGAAGTCCAGTACTGAAGCCCGATACTGAAGTCTGACACTAAAGCTCAGCAATGAAGTCAGATATAGAAGTCTGACACTGAAACCCGGTACTGTAGCCTGGTACTGATATCTGATCCTGAAGCCTGGTATAGAAGCCCTGTAGTGAAGTACAGTACTGAAGCCGATACTGAAGTTCGATACTGAAGCTTGATACTAAAGCCCAGTACAGAAGCCTGGTTCTGAAACCCAATGCTGAAGCTTGATGCTAAAGCCTGGTACTAAAGCCTGATACTGAAGTCCAGTACTGAAGCTTGGTACTGAGGCCCTATACTGAAGCCCGGTACAGAAGCATGATACTGAATCTTGTTACTGAAGCCTGGTGCTGAAGCCAGGTACTGAAGCCTGATACTAAAGCCTGATTGTGAGGCCTCATACCAAAGTTTGGTACTGAAATCTGATACTGAAGCCCAGTAGTAAAGCGCAGTACTGAAGCACGATACTGAAGTTCGGTACTGAAACTTGATACCAATGCCCAGTACTAAAGCCTGGTTCTGAAACCCAATGCTGAAACTCGATGCTGAAGCCCGGTACAGACGCATGATACTGGAGCTTGTTACTGAAGCCCGGTACTGAAGCCTGATACTAAAACCTGATTGTGAGGCCTCATACCAAAGCTTGGTACTGAAATCTGATACTGAAGCCAGATACTGAAGCCAGTATGGAGGCCTGGTACTGAACAGTACTAAAGCCCAGTACTGAAGTCTGGTACTGAAGTCCAGTTCTGAAACCTGATACTGAAGCTCAGTACTGTAACCCAGTACTGAAGACTGGCACTGAAGCCCGGTACTGAAGCCTGATATTGAAAACCAGTAATGAAACCCAGTACTGAAGCCAGCTATTGAAGTCCGATACTTAAGTCTAGTACTGAAGCCCTGTTGTAAGTAAGCAATAAGACACAATGGGGTGTGCATTAGACAGTTCTAATTCACGGCTAGGGGGACATAGTGAGGCACAAGGCCATAGGCCGAGTGCATCCAGTCCCCTAGCCGTGCATTAGAACTGTCTAATGCACATCCCTGGAGTTGGCTTATTGTGCTTATAAAATGGGTCTGTGTATTCTAAATGGGGTTTCTAGTTTTAGCTGTACATTAGACACTTCCAATGCACTGCTAACAACCAATCAGATTGCTTGAAATCCTTTGCCCATTTTATAAAGCCCAGTACTGTAGCCTTGTACTGATCAAGCTCTGTACTAAAGCCCAATACTGAAGCCCGATACTAAATCCTGATACCATGGCTAACTGCTGTTTGGAACTGCAGTAACTCGTATAACTTTAGGCACTCTTCCCGATATCCACCTGTGCATCAGAGCTCATGGTAGATAATATTTTTTGAAAAGACTTGGACCATCCTTGGAAATTTTTGAGGGTCCCACACAAAAGTTTAGGCATCCTGCTCAGGTGAAAAATAAACTCTTATTTGAAAGGAAATGACGGATTGGGAAAAAAGTTGAGGTGAAAAAAAAAAGATAGCTTATTAGAGGACTCGGGCTGTTCTTAACCGAAAGTCTCAAGCTAACAACAGGGGCCCCAGGCACAATCCAGCTGATTAGTGCTACCTGGTCACAACTACCTAGCACTGGTCATTCCATGGGCATGCAGTTGTGTAATCTGTGTGGTCACAGTTAGTTACTTGTGACTACGCAGGGGAAGGGGTTGGGACAGCATGTTAATAAGGCAGTAGGCAATGCTGTCATTAGGGTTAGTTTGCTGTCCCACCATGCACCTGCTCGCAAGCCACAGCGCACCCAAGTCAGGTAGAACTGTTTCAAACAGTTCTGCGGGGAGGAGGGTGGGGGGTACAGGCTTCCTTGCTGGACTTTAAATTCCATCAGGGACAGAGATCAGTGAAGGATCTGCATGCAGAATGCGGCGTGCAAGGCAAAGGAGTCATGGAGATGTGACCAGTGGGTCACCTGAGAAGAATGGAGGCTACCAGGATAAAATCAACTTTCTCATGCTCAGAAGTGGGACTAGAGGTGGCAGATGGCACAGCAGTAACACTACCACTCACTGTGCCGGTGACCCGTGATCAGAAGCCATCTCGGTTTATTGAGGGCCAGCCAAGGGAAGGAGGCGGATTGAGTGCCCCTGCGGACATTCTCCTCCTCTGGGGAGGGAGGGATGTGCGCTCTGCTACACTAATGCCACCTAGGTTATTATAGGTGGTGGTAAAAGTGGAACCCTGAAAGGGAGGGTGGGTGCTTCCTGATTGCAATGGGAGCACACACGTCTGCTCAGGTCACTGCAATCCACACCCACAAAGTGCCCAGGAGAAGGGAGAACATGGGAAAAGACTGCTGGCTTAGGCAGTATGATTTAATGTCCTCCCACAGGTCCTGTACCACCTACTGGGCTACTCTCCCTAGTACATCCAGGCTAAACTCTCCCCGAAGTTTGGTGAACCTCAGGGAGCTCTGACACAGTGATAAAACCATGGGGCACTGTGCCAGGCTGGTGAGCAAGTCTCAGAGATGGGGGGGGGTGACAGGGCTGGGGAGGACACTGGGCGGGGGGCAGCTGAGCAGAGAGGAGGGAAAATAAAGTGGGTCTAAAGGTCAGAAGCACAGGGGAAGACTATGGTGCTAGCGTCATTTGACTAGGGCTCGAGTCATAGCAGTGCCATATAACTGCCCCTATTCCATCCCCAGAAACCTGAGCCTGTTACAAGTCAGCTTGTAAGTGACCCCAAACCTTGTCTGCACCAGTTAACATCTGGCAGACTGCTTGTGGCTGTGTGGAGCCCCAGGGGTCATGAGTTCCTTACTATAGGCTCAGTAAAAGTTCTACATCCTGGCATATAATGAAAAAGTCCCACCATTGCAGAGAACTCTGCCTGTTATATTGTAACCAGACTGGAAGGAAATAATTGGGTTTTAGAGCAGTAGTACATGCTACAATGAACATGCTGCCCTATACTTTTTATCTGTTTTTCGTTTGCCCTTTATCTGCAGTCTTGCACAGTACAGTTCTTTCCCAAGTCTGCTTCAGCAACTTTTTTTTTTTTTTACATTTGAAATAATAACATTAGCCCTTCTTATATGGCTCAGATCAGTGTCATATTAAAATGAGTGCTCCTTTTATTATTTCAAAAGTGAAAAAAAGCACTATAGCAGACTCAAAATGAGGAAAATGCTTGCAGAATTTCCATTTAGCTAAAAATGGGAATCGGAAAGAAAGAAGACTGTAATAAACAGGCCAGTACACAACTTAATTTTAAATGTGCTGTTCACTACACTGCTGCTGGTTTAGTAGAGCGTATTACATTTCACAAGCGCATGGGCAGTAGGAGAATCGGGCTCCAGTTTGTGGTCAGATGCACAGTGCAGCCCCTGCACTGTCTAGACAGCAGGGGAGGGGGAGTTCTCCAGCGCTCCATGTGCAACCCTCTGGGGGGCCTTTCTCAACTGATAACACACTCTGGTACCAAAAAACACCAAGTTCACGATGCATTTAACCCACTAATACACATATACACACCACCACAGTTACTTTTTCTCTTTTTAAACATTGTCCCAGTCGATTTATCCGCAACGCGTGACCCTCAGAGACATGTCTTCTTCACATGCTCGGAGATTTCAATTCAAAATCCCTAAAAACTGCAGTTAATTTCCTATCAAACCCCCCTCCCTGAGGCTCTCACTACTGCTGTATTAATGGCTGGTTCTGAGCGACTGATGGAAAAAAAACACAAATTGTTTTTTTATAGTTACCTCACTCGGGTGCCGTGTGCATCCCCTCTTCGCTCAGTACCAAAGCTGGAAAGTGACGTAGGCCATCCACCCGTTGCAGAACTGCAGTCTCCAGACAGAGCATGTCTACGCAGTGTACTTAACAGAGCTAGAAACCATACAATGCAGCTGTAATTGGCTGCTGCAGTCAGGGACCACCCCGCAGCAAAAACAGCTGATTGCGTAGTGACGGGGCACTCCCTGATTGCAGTGGCCTGTTTCTTTGAGCACAGTGGCATGTCATTAACTGACATCATTGACAGCATGCTCCTCTGTTCGTCATGGTAGAGACCAGCCCCAGAACGGACTGCTGCCATTCGCCACAACACTGCCGCGCCTCCGCAACCTGCTTGCATGCACCAAGCGGGAAAGGGATCTTGGGGTTATCATCTCTGATGACCTCAAGGTAGGGAAACAGTGTGACAAGGCAGCAGGTAAAGCAAATAGGATGCTGGGATACATAGGCAGGGGCATCACCAGCAGGAAAGGGAGGTCATAATTCCACTATACAAGACACTAGTGAGGCCCCACCTGGAGTACAGTGTACAGTTCTGGAGACCTTACCTACGTAAGGACATAGACAGGGTACAGAAGGTTCAGAGGAGGGCAACAAAGATGGTACATGGATTGCATCACAAGTCCTATGAGGACAGGTTGAAGGAACTGAATATGTACTCCCTGAAAGAGAGGAGGGAGAGAGAGGATATGATAGAGACATACTGTATAAGTATCTTACAGGGAGGAACAGGGTGCAGGAATACACTATTTTTAAGCGAAAGAGATGTCCCAGGACTAGAGGGCATGGCATGAAGTTGGAGGAGGATGATTCAGAGGAAACATGAGGAAGAATTTCTTCACAGAATGGGTGGTGGACAGTGGAACACCCTGCCAGAGGAAGTGGTGGGGGCTGAAACAATCACGGGATTTAAGAATGCATGGGATAGACATAAAGGAATTCTGGAGGTCAGGGGTAAGGGGCAACAGACTTCTAGGAAAACATAAACTGAACTTACAAGCTCAAATGGGCAGACTGGGTGGGCCATAGGCCCTTATCTGACGACACTGTCTATGTATCTATGTATCTATGCTTGTGAAGGAAGCTAATGTAGTGTGTTTCTTGCACATGCATGCAAGCAAACACAAAAAATGATATATTATGCATTGGGAAACCCAGATCAAAATACAAATAAGTTTTAATGCTATCAGTCACTAACCAGGAATTTTGCTATGGCTGGATATCTAATAAATATTAATAATGTAAGGCACATACAAATAGTGGCAAAATATAGTCAGCGACCATAAACGTGTAACACAACAAGGCAGACAAAAACAGAATTGGAAAGCAGAAGAAAACAGGCTGCGTAGCCAGTGCCATGTGGGTCAAACTGAAAATGAGATAAATTTTCTTTTACATTTTGCCAAATGTGTAGATATAGACACCACTATTTTTACACTTCTCAGAAAGCTGCTACATTGAACACATTGAATGATGAGGTAAGATGCGTAATATTGTGGGAGAAAATCTGGAAACGGAAAAGTTAGCTGCAGAGTATCTAACAAACAGTCACAGTACCACACATTCTAAGGCAACACCCCGGCCCTAACAGTATTCTTTTTGTTTTCTCAGTAATATCAGATTTGATATATATTGTATGAATTAGACACTATGTTCTATGTAGCACACAGTCCCTGTATAGTATGTATTAATGTTATTAGGCTTTAATAGATTTTGCAGTACTTATATTATAATCATGCCAATAAAGCCTAGAGATTAGAGTAATGAGCCGTGAACGAACTTGGTACATCCAGCAGACCAGACCTTGGTTTGATTCTCACAGCCTCCACTTGCATACTGTGTGACTATGAGCAAGTCGCTTAATTGCCCAGTGCTCCCAGGTCGCCCCTGAAAACAGGCACTTGTGACTAGTGAGCCTTACCCGGTTACCAAAGACTAAAATAAAATCAAAAATAAAGCATAATTGAACTGAGAGAAAGGGGAGATAAAGAGAGATCGACAGAGAGAGAGAGAGAGAAAGAAAAGAGGGAAAAGAGAGAGAGAGAGAGAGAGAGGTGGGGGAGAGAAAGCGAGAGGGTGAGGGAGAGGGGAAGAGTGTGTGAGTGTATGAGTATCGGTGGCAGATGCAGGATTTTACAAAGGGGGTGCTGAGGTGGTGTGCATAAATGATATGCAATTTTTTTAAATATTGTTTTGATTCTTTATATTGTCTGCTATTATCCTTTTCATTACATTTTTGACAGAAAATGCAAATGTAATCTATAGTTTTGAATATAAACTTTTGCAAAATCAATACATCAGATGCCTTCAACAAAGTGAAAAGCAGCAGCAACAAGCACGTAAGTTACAATGGGGGAAGTGCAGCTGCAACCTTCGCCACCTCCTAGATCCACCTCTGGTGAGTGTGTGTGTGTATGTGTGTGTGTGTGTGAGTGACAGACAGAGAGAGAGAAAGGGAAGAAAGAACGGTAGCAAACTTCAAGCTCCTGCAGCTAGACTCTGTCTAGTGCCGGTGAAAGAAAAGATGTAGCTGAATTGTGCCCTATATGGCATTTGGCCACCACCTTTGAAATGCAACATAGATGTATTAATATAAGCAAATTGAAGTATATGTCTTACAAACAGTTTGGTGTATAAACTTTGGCAATACCTGTATATCTTGTCATGCCCATATAACCCCTGGGCTACTCTTGGTGCCCACTGGCACTACCATAACCTTTGTGGTTATCTTGATTAGTCCCCAGATCTGTTGCCATAGATTCCCGTGTTTCAAAATATAAAATCCCCTTGACTCTTGCTCCTCTGAAAGGGGGACGAGTGTCAAGTGGGAGGAGATACCCAACATGTAAGCCTGTATCAAGTGTGTGTGTGTGTGTGTGTGTGTGTGTGTGTGGTGCACGCATGCATGTGAAATGTGACAAAATTTCAGTGTATTCTGATGTGGTATGTTATTGGGGAACATACCACTCAACTGCTAGGAATTTGGTATAGCGCTATGATTTTTACACTAAATTTTACCCTTGCTCTGCAAAGGCTTACTGATGTTCTTAATAATGTTAGAGCTATTTCTGGACATTCACACTATTACATGTTAACTACAGGCCGATCTCTAATCTTCCCTTTGTAGGGAAGATTATTGAGAAAGTAGTGGCTGCACAATTGGAAAACCATTTAACCATCAATGACATCTATGAACCACTCCAGTCTGGTTTTTGAAAGAGGCATAGTACCGAGACAGCGCAGGTTCGGGTGCTCAATGATCTTCTGATGGCTAGAGATCAGAAGAGCCATTCCATCTTGGTTCTTCTTGATCTCTCATCAGCTTTTGACACTGTGGACCATGGGGTACTTCTCGTGCGCCTGGAGTTCATCTGTGGCCTGTCAGGTATAGTCCTCAGTTGGTTTAGATCCTTCCTTACTGGCAGAACTCAGAGAGTGATATCAGGGATAAATTCTTCCCGCCCAGTCTCTCTGTCATGTGGGGTTCCCCAAGGCTCGGTGTTGTCCCCCATGTTGTTTGCAGTGTATATGCTGCCCCTCAGAGACACTGTAAGAAGGTATGGGCTGAGGTTTCACTGCTATACAGATGATACCCAGCTCTACCTATCTTTTGCACCCGACCAGTATAGAGCTCTCTCGGTCTTTAATAGCTGCCTCCCCAAAATCCAGTGCTGGAAGAATTGAAGCTGGCTTAAGTTGAACTCGGGGAAGATGGAGGTGATGGTTGTGGACCCGGGTCATAGGGTAGTGGGGATGGGAGCTGGTTTATCCTCAGGTTTATTTCTGGGGGGTATCCAGCTCCCTACCTCTGAACAGCTGCGGAACCTGGGGGTGATTTTTGACAATGAGCTAACACTGCGTTCGCAGGTGTCGGCAGTTGTCAAACTTTCCTTTTATCATCTTAGGAACATCGCCAGGATTAAGCACCTTGTTCCTGCTCGACGATCTGCCTACGCTGGTCCATGCTTTCGTGACATCACGCCTTGATTATTGCAACTCCCTTTATCTAGGGCTTCCTGGGGTTGATATCCGCCGCTTGCAGCTGGTGCAGAATGCTGCGGCCCGGTTGCTGATGGGTATGTCTCATGCCTGTCATATTTCACTGGTGTTGTGTGATCTGCACTGACTGCTGATTCAGTGGTGGATCACATTTAAAGTTGGTCTTTTGACTTACAAAGCCCCACACAGACAGGGTCCGGACAACTTGAAAGAGCATCTGGTGCCCTACTGCCCTAAGCGATCTCTCCACTCGTCGGACGAGGGGTTGCTAGAGATTCCGTGGGTTTCTTTAAAATCTTCAGGTGCTCGTGCTTTTATGTATCTGCTCCAACCCTCTGGAATTCTCTGCACCGTCCGCTGCGTCAGTGTGCGTCTGTGGAGGAATTTAAAAAGGCCTTAAAGACCTATTCATGGTTGAAGATTTATTTTAATTAATTATTGTGATTTTAGAGCTCAGATTATTGTTGTATTAAGTATTATTTATCATACTTGTAAGTACTGTAACGCGCCTTGAATTTAAGAAAGGCGCGGCTTAAAGTTTTTTTATTATTATTATTACATAATTGAACTAACTTGATAGAAGTATTCCTTAACACTAAATATATGTTGCCCACTATGAGTAGATACATTATAATGTAGTAAACAGTAGCACAGGGAGAGTCAGTGAGTACACAGAGATAAAAGAGCATGGAGAGGTTAAAAGCAAACATAAATACTGTGCGAGATAGTTAAAAGGGGAACATTTAGGAACGGAGGTCATCATAGTTTGAAAGCTATTTCTTTTATATGAGGTATTGAGCTTACCTGCAGCTGGCAGCAGTCTGAAGATATTGATGATTAAGGCTGCCCCATATTGATATTATTACTACATTGCCGCCAGTTTTAGAACCTTGTGATGCCACGGAAGGTGAATGTGTGCCTGTAGTTAGGTGCGCATTCACCTAAAGTGACACCACAAAGTTCTAAAAATGGCGGCAATGTAGTATTAGTATAGGGCAGACTTAGACATCAGTATCTCCAGATTGCTGGCAGCTGCAGCTAAGGGATCAGGGCTCAAATAAGGGAGATTTTCAAGGGGCTTTCAAACCATGATGGCTAAAATATTTTCCCTTTAACAGACGTATGGAAAGGATAGGGGAATGATTTGTTTACATGCAATGTTTCATACAGTCTCCTGCAGTAGGCTGCTGATCATTGCCTTGGACAAGGTACCCAACTCTTGTCCCATTCCCTCCAGCTGGGCTTATGCTGTCCCATCCCTCCCTCCCACCCCACCTGGTTACCGTAAACTGAACTTGACTGATTCAGTATGTTATTACTGCCTGCTGTTCTGTATAACTTTGTGCTTTGTTGGATTAATATGTTTGATTCTGGGTTTTTAATTATTATTGCCTACACCACCATTGTTTATTCATTGTTGTATTCTATCATAGAAAAATAGAAGTGGATGGCAGATAAAGACCACAAGGCCCATCCAGTCTGCCCATTTGTTTCTACCTTATGAATGTGCCATAGGCCTTTACTCTGTCAATGGGCTATCTGTTTATACTCATCTGTATTGCTTCCTTATGCCTATCCCATCCTGTTTGAAGCCCTGCACTGCATCCATATCCACCACTTCCTGAGATGGGCACTTCCATGCACCCACCACCCTATCTGTGAAAAAGAACCTCCTCACATTACCCCTTAATCGGACTCCTTCTAATCTAATTCTGTGTCCCCTTGTCCTGCTATTTTTCTTAAATTTATATAATCTCCCATATACTCTGTTGCAGATCCAGGTCATACCTGGAAACGAGCTGTTCATAGCTCAGTGTGCCCTGCTGGCCAACTCTTTCCAGTAAATTAAATTAATTCTGTAAACCAATAAATCAATACAAACTGTATCCCAAAGCACTTTACAGTCCCGGAGAGGGAATGAAGAGAATTTAGCTGCCCTTTTTGTGCACTGGGATATTCAAATATTGCAAGGATAGATTAGAAAGGTTACAGAGGGGTTACTGGTGAACATAAAACTAGGTTTTGTTCGTTCTTTTTAATTGGGGTGTGGGCGAGTGTAAAATATGTTAACTGTCCCCAGTGCTCTGTTTCCATGTGTTCATTTTGATACATTTTCCCTAATGCATGGTTCTTTGTGGAAGCTGCTGTGTTTAGGCCCAATATTTATGTTTTTAATTAGGTTATTAGTTACAAAAGGTATTAGTTACAAAACCTGGCGAGGTTAGTTACCTGCACCCTGCACGGTTGTCAATGTGTTCTGCAACTCAGGAACAATAACAAAATTAATATTGAGTGTGTGTGTGGGGGGCAGGGATGGCACCAAGTGGTGGAAATGAAGGGGGCATCATTTCCAAAAGGTAAATTAAAAGGCTGACTCAGCTTTGGGAGCAAAATGGAAAGGTCTCTTCCTTTATAAAATGTAGGGAGTCGGCGCAGCGGTTGGATTTCTGCTTGCGACGCCGCGACACAAGTTCGGGAACGAGCCTGGGTTGCTGGAGGGCCGGCCGGGGAAGAAGGATGGAGTGTCCCAAGGACAGCTCTCCTTTTCTGGGGGGAGGGTGAATGAATGGTCCGGTGCCTGCTGGCTCCTAGCAGAAGCTGGGAGCATCGCAGGACACCGGATCACACATGTCATCGGGGAGGGGTGGACGTCGGCATCAGCCATTACGCTACTACGTTTACTACACCACCCGAACAGAAAAGAGGAAAAATTGCGGGTGCTTGCTGGATGACGGTTCTCAGATCCTCTGCGCCTCCAAACTCCAGGGAGCCGCCTGCAGGCCTCAGCGTGTCCCCACAGCCTATAAGGTAGGTGCTAGTGTCCCTCTCCACTGGTGCATTCCCCCCAAAGGGGGGGACCCACCCAGCGAAGGGAAATGCCAGGATACCGTGGGAAGGGCTGTGATATGGGGCTTGCAGGGGGGTCAGGACTCGAGTGAGGCAATAGGGAGGTATGGCAGAGAAGGTCATAGGAGTGCCTGAAGGAGAGGGGGGCATCTGAGCAGGAGTGAGGGGAATAAATACATTACATAAAATGTAGAGAGCCCTAAAAGCATAAATGATAAAGCAGACTAAATGAAGAGTAAACGTGCAACAACATATAATGAGACAATGATCCCAGACTCCTGTCACCTATGTTCAACTCTACATCAAAGGAGGTGCCCTCTCCCGTGATTTTTTTTTTCTTATTTCCAACACTGCAGCATTAACGTGGGACCCTATAAGGAAAAAAAATGGACTATTTCAAAACAGACATGGGAAACCGTGCACTGAGGATATTAAACAGAGTATCGCAGGTCCACATTTTCACTGTATTGAAAAATGTAACAACAACAACAACAAAAAAAAATGATTTATGTTCTCATTAAACAAAGGGGGGGTGGAGTACCTGATTTGATGAGTCAGTCACACACTTCCTAAGTGGCCGTTACAGGATGCATGGGTCTTCAGAGACCATACTATACCGAACAACATCCCCTATATTATAGACTTCCATGAGACTACCATGCACCCTAGCCGGGGGGATCTGGCCACATGTCACAAATGAGACAGAGCAGCTGAGAAGCCGAGAGGCAGTTGAGTACAATACAAGCAGCAAAATGTTTTAAATGTGAGTCATAAACTTGCCGAATCAGAAGGGAGATATTGCAATACTGAGCCGTAAGACAACCATATTGATAAACAGGGCTGCCAAAACTTGCAGATAGACCAGTAGGGAGTGAACCGAAGCAAACTAACACTGCTAATTTAAGTGCACACTGATACATGGGACACACAGGATTAACTCTGACTTTTAATGCTGAACAGCTGAAGTTAATTAAATTGCTCAGGAAGTGTTAATTTTATTGGAGTGATAAATTAGTCACTTCAGTGAGCACACTACAGAACAGACATTTTGTTTCAGTTGTAATGTTGCACTGTGAGGGTTACAGAGTCGCGATAACCAAGGCTCTAATTATAGACTTTAAAGGCTATTGTGTCTCCCAGCAAAATATTATGTAAATCAGAGGTGTTAGTACACCTCATTCATGAAGAAGCGGAAGTAAAAGCACACTGAATGTGGCCAGGCAAAGACTCAATACTGAAACCACAATTGTTTACCTTTTCAGCGCAGTTGCAATATTCAGCGGGTGATCCGCGGATCCTCCCCAGGAGTAGATCATGGACCCCCTCTGGGCTGCGGACCCCCAGTTGAAAACCACTGCCCTATAGTGGGATGGAACAACAACCTTAGATAACATTGACCATGTAGTCGCTGTAACCATAAGTGGGTTAAGCACTTTGATAGTAGATACCTGCGACTTAAAGAATGTTTCGATAAGTTTAGTCAAAGCTTTTTTACACTAATGTGTGTGTCCAGATATAGATCTAACAAACACAAGGTGGAGCGTTGGTATTTATTTGTGGAGAGAAAGTGCGGTGTGAAATGTGTAACTACTAGCACTTAAACTCTGGGGCTGGAAAAGACTTCAAGCACAGGCAACCTATCTAGAAACAAATAAGACTTTTTTTCTGCCTCTTTCATATCTGTGATGGGTCAGATCTCCATCCACAGCAGATACTTGCAGCTAAGGTAAGTGAGTGGTGCTAGGAGAGAAGATTCTATTGCCAAAGAGGGCAATAAAAATAAAGCTGGGGTCAGGAGGTCCTTTTGTGGTTAATAAGTTTTATTGATTTGACTTATTAAGATGTTACAAACATTAAAACAGTCAGATACATTGCAAAGATCTTACAGACTGCTACATATGTCTGTAGAAGCAGAGAACGGAACATGCTGGCAAAGGAGGTCGTTTTAATCAGCAGTCAGGGTTTACTGGGCGGCACTTGGAGACTGATGGCAGGAGCAACTTTCGCCTTATCTGACAGCAATACCTTGCACAATGATCTCTTTTTTTATCTGACAGCAATACCTTGCACAATTTTCTCTCTTTCTTTCTTGTAGGTAGATCAGGAATGGTAAAATAAAACTAGAAACCAGACAATGCAGCTATAATTGGCTGCTGTAGTCAGGGACTGCCCCATAGCAAAAACAGCTGATTGCGTAGTGACGGGGCACTCCCTGATTGCAGCGGCTTGGTTCTTTGAGCATAGTTGCATGCTCATTAACTGCTGTCATTGACAGCATACTCCTCTCTATTCGACGTGGCAGAGACCAGCCCCAAAATGGACTGCTGCCATTTGGTACAACACTGCCGCGCCTCCACAACCTGCTTGTGAAGGAAGCTGACACAGTGTGTTTCTTACACATGCGTGCAAGCAAACACAAAAAGGAGGGATATAAATAACAGGGAAACAGAAGGATACAACTGGTGGTGTTAAGTAAAGATTAACCCATGACAAAGCATGGGTCTATCAGGTATTAATGTGTGATTGGTTGGGGGGATTGGACCACAAGGCCGAAGGCCTTGTTCATGAGGTGGTGTCCCAAAAAGGCTATGTTGAACATTTAGGCTGAAAATATTTAAAAACGACCAAGTTTTGAATAAAAGTTCACAATGCCCTGAACTACATTATGTGGCACTTACGTATTTTCCTCAGTTCCTGGTCTGGCACTGAAGAATGAAGGCATGCCTCTGGTTCGGAGAGGATTATGCGTAGGACCTCGGCTAGGTAAGCATAGGATAAGGGTGTGTGTGGGGTGGTGGTTGCTGATTGGGGGGTCAGGGTGGGGATGGAGATCTTAACAGACAACAAGGGACTATTTACTTAATTTCAGAGTTGAAAATGGAAAAAAATGGAAAAGACATCTTGGGACATTTTTCTTTGTTGTAGATACAGTACAGTACACCTCCAACACTGGGGACTGAGCACCTCAGTGTCGACTTCATCCTTGGGGCACTAGGAGTGGGCACCACAGTTTCCCAGACTGCTGGGTCAGAGCTTTGCAGTACACCAACACTGGGGATAGGGCACCATGATGTCAGTACAGCAGATTGTTGTGGGGTGGGGTGGGAGATGAACCGAGACGGGGGGTAGGAATCCTGGTGTCCATATATTTCAAAATAATATACATATAGCTGGCGCCAGGGATTGGCACCCCGGTATCCAGCTTAAAGTAAGCAGGCTATTTAATATGGTTGGCTAATTACAGCAGTTGGGGGCATAAGCAAAACAAACACATCACAGCATGTTCACTTTGGGCAAGGGTGCACACTGACACGTCGCCCCTTCTAGGCACTAGGCATACAGAAACATGAAACCACCCCTGCCACTTGATTCAGCAATGCATTCTTGTAAACCGACCACAATAGTCAACGTGGTTGTAAAAATATAGTTGTCTTTAGAATGCTGACTTTTTAAAAACTGTGCATGCTCAGAAATGTAACAATTTTTCTCAAATATTTTAAAGAGCTAGTGCACTACCTAAAACTAATATTAGATTTTAAAAGCAGGGAGGAAATGTGAAAGGAAAATTGTGACTCCCACTGGGACTTGAACCCAGGTCCCTGGGAGTCACAATTTTCCTTTCACATATCCTCCTTGATTTAAAATTTGCCACGCAGTGGCTTGACTGCACTGAGAAAAAGTTTCATTTTAAAAGCGGCCAATCATTACCTTTTATATCGGAGGTATTTTTTTTTTACCTTTGTTTAATTAGAAGATTGTTTAACTGATGTTAATAGGTGTGATGTGTGGAACAGCTCTTAGCCTGGCAGCTGACATATCTTGCTCTACTGCCCACACTATATCATTAGCATTGTAACCTCACTGACTATGACATCACTGCTACTTAGGAATGGCATGTGAGTGACAGCTGGGTCATTCACCTGTGATGTCATTGTCAGGGAGTTCATAATGCTGATGATGTATCGTGGGGCAGTAGAGTTAGATATGTCAGCTGTCAGGCTAAGAGCTGTTCCACACATCCAGCACATTACTATCCCAGAGAAAACTTTCTGATGAGCAAAAGAAAGAAGAAAAATACTTTCAAAATAAAAAGTTACAACTCACTACTACTTAAAATTTGTATTATTTTCCTGTCTGCCTGTTTTGGCTCCACTAGCTCTTTAAAAAGTGCTTAAGTTTTAAGTAAAAACCACAAAAGCACACACCCTGGGCCAAACTCTATAAAATCTTGTTTTTTTTTATGTTGATTGCTCGCATGCACAAGAAACATGTTGCGGCATGTTTCTGCACAAGCAGGGTGTGGAGGCGTGGCACTGTTGTGGTCAATGCCCCCACAGCCTGTAAAGGCTTGTCCTGTTTCCCCCAATACTGTGGCACGCTGCTGCTGACACTAGTTCAGCCAGTGTGCCACCAACTTGTAAAAAAATCAGCCGCTGCAATCAGGGGCTGCCTCATCACTGCAGTGTCAGCCATTCGCTGCAATGAGGGAGCAATCCGTCATTGCGGGGTGGGATCTTTTGTTTGTGAACAAGGCGGCAGCTTGCCGCTGTGTTCACATACAATATTAACCTCCGATGCCGAGGGGGTGCCCAATCCCCCTTGGCAGTATGTGCCCCCCTGACCGTGTTTAGTTGCCGACGGGGGCCCCAATCCCCGTTGGCTGCAGTGCCATCAATATTTATGTTGCTGATGGGGGAGCACACTCCCCATTGGCATTATGTCCCCCCCCCACTTTTGTTGTGTGCCGACAGGGTGCCCAATCCCCCGTCGGCTACAGCGGGTCTAGTACGAATTCCCGACTCTGAATGACCCAACTTGTCAATTCCCGTCTTTGATTTGCCGATTTCAATCAGCCCGCATGGTAATTTTGCTCATCATTTTATTCTCCCGACTGTTTCCTCAAATCTGCGCAGCTGTGCCTTCTATGTATTCAGATAGCACTTCCTAATGCAGACAGGCTTTCTGTGAAAGTAGAATGCACAGTTATGGTCTGGGAAAACAATATATTGAAGAGCAACACCAGATAAAGCTAGAATCAGTGCTCTTGCCAAATATACACTCTGTGCTGAATGCCTTTATTCATTCAGATAGTTCAGCTTTTGTTAGATAGCGGTCAATAATGCTGACGGCACTAATTTACTAATACAATACTTTGTAATGCACTATGAAAATAAATACATAAAACAGCCACAGCAGACTTAACTATATTCAATGCTGTTGCTAAATGACTGTGTAATGTCAATAATTTAATTAAATCACAAAATGATGCAGCCCGTTGCCAGTAAGGACAGATTATCACCACCGATGACAGCATGAGGCAGACTTGTCACAGTGAAACAGCACGCGGTAAAACAAAACATACAAACACCACTCGGTTCACATCTAAATAAAAACAATGTGACTCAATCTATGTTTTTTCAAGTGAAAAGATCTCTGATGATATGAACTTCCCTGGCACTTTGCACCTCCTCACACAAGCACTACAGAGCAGCGGGAACACTGACAGCTCCTAACTCTGCATCATCACGCTGAGTGCGCTGCGAGAATAAGCACATCCAAACAAACTACTTGCTCCCACAAGAAGATATGTTGCTCTTTATTTTTATTTGTGCTTACGGGATGTCAGCTTTTCAGGACTTGCTATTTGTTGTACTACTTACTGTCGGGGTTACGGGATGTCTGCTTACAGGATAATTTTTGTCGGCCGAACTGTTCAATACAGGCAGTTGGTGTTATCAAATTCAATTGCTAATGCTAATGTGTCAGGAATTGCATTTGATCCCCGCCTACAGCTGCTCCTCCCAAAAGAAGACTCGCTGGCATGCTGAGAGCCTACCCCAGTGTGCCACATGCCCCAGCGAAATAAAGCGGTCCTGCGATGTCTTTTTTTTTTTGTAACCTGTAAAAAAGGAAACGGTCCCACGGCGGTCTCCCTGCCCCCCCAACAACCAGCACCCACCCACTGACCACCCTGCCTCCCCACACCCTCCATCACTCCATACTTACCTCCGGAGTCCGGAGCGACGATCTTCGATGGACCGGGAACACGTCTGCACTCTTCAGAGCCAACCGCGAACTGAGGAGATGCCGGTAAGTTGTATAATGGAATAAATAGGGTTTTTTCAACTTTGATGCATATCTCAGGCATTTTTTGGAATTTTGGCACCAAATTTTCAACATGGGGTTTTTGGGACCCCTCCTTATGAATTCTATCACCGACATGGCGCTAATCGGCCCCGAAATGTGATTTCACAGTCACTGCATGGAATCACCTTTTGGGACCAATTAACAAAATGACAGTGCCAGTGTTCATGAGGTGGGCTCTCAAAAAGCCTATGTTGCAAATTTGGTGGGAAAAATCCAAGAAATTACTGTTTTACAAGCATGCGTTGTGAAGTTGCTATGCACGCTCGTAACTTTGAGACTTTGCAATATTTTCACCCCAGAGTTTCAACACTGGTATTTTTCCAGACCTCCTTGTGAACAGTACAGCTGTCATTTTTCACACCCTGGCCTAAATGTGTCTTCGCACTTCCGGCACAGAATAGCGTGGTTGGTGTGGGAAATCAGTGTTCCACACAAATTAAGAAACTGACAGTGGCACTGTTCATGAGCAGAGGTTCTAAAATGCCTATGTTGAAAATTTGGTGATGATACTCCATAAAATGACTGTGCTATGAGCGTGCGTTGCGCAGTGTGCACACACGCATGTAAGTTCACGAATTTATAATTTCACTCCAGATTTTCCACATTGCCATTCTTCTACACCTCCTTATGAACAGTACAGCTGTCATTTTTCACATCCTGGCTGAAATGTGTTTTTGCAGTTCCGGCGCAGAATAGCGTGGTTGTTGTGGGAAATCCGTGTTTGGGACACATTATGAAAATGACAGTGACACTGTTCATTAGCAGAGGTCCAAAATGCCTATGTTGAAAATCTGGTGATGAAAGTCCATAAAATGAGTGTATTACGAATGTGCATTGTGCAGTTTCCACGCACGCTCGTACCTTCACAACTTTGCAAAATTTTCAATCCAAATTTTCAGCATTGCCATTTTGCCACACCTCCTTATGAACAGTGCAGCTGTCATTTTTCACATCCTGGCTGAAATGTGTTTTCCCTCTTCCAGCTCACAATAGCGCGGTTGCTGTGGGAAATCAGTGTTCAGGACATATTAAGAAAATCACACTGACACTGTTCATGAGCAGAGGTCCTAAAATACCTATGTTGAAAATGTTGTGATGAAATTCCATAAAATGTGTTACAAGCATGTGTTGTGCAGGTGCCGTGCACCACTGTAAGTTTGCAAATTAGTAGTATTTTCATGCTAGATTTTCAACACTGGCATTTGTTCACACCTCCTTATGAACAGTACAGTTGTCATTTTTCACATCCTGGCTGAAATGTGTTTCTGTGCTTCCGGTGCAGAATACCACAGTTGCTGTCAGAAATCAGTGTTTGGGACAGATTAGATCGAGCAACTGGGGTGACCAAGCTCAACTGAGCTCTGTCAAGACTGCTGCGGATGTCTTGTGGGCGGAAAGGCTGACAACGCAGGCAGGAGCCCAGTACAAAAGGACAGCCTGCAGCGCCAGGAGACACAGAATGAGCGAGTGAGGGAGGGGAGGAGTGAGCTCAACGGAGCTCTGTTGGGACTGGTGCGGATTTGTTTGTGGGCAGGAAAAGGCAGCAATGCATGCAGGGCCTGAGTACAAAAGGGCAGCCTGCAGCAGTGGGACAAACAGAACGAGCAAGCGAGAGAGGGGGACTGAGCGAGCTCAACAGAGCTCTATCGTTACTGCTGCAGATTTCTTTGTGGGCAGATAAGGGTGGCTACGCTGGCAGGAGCCCAGTACAGATGGGGAGCCTGCAGTGCCGGCAGAAATGGAACGAGCAAGTGAGACAGGGGGAATGAGTGAGGCCAATGGAGCTGTGTCAGGACTGCTGCAGATTTCTTTGTGGGCAGACAAAAATGCAGACAGAGGCAGGAGCCCAGTACAAAAGGGCAGCCTGCAATGCCAGGAGAAACAGAATGAACGAGTGAGACAGGGGGAGTGAGCGAGCGACCTCAACGGAGCTCTGTCGGGACAGCTGCGGATTTCTTTGTGGGCAGAAAAAGGTGGCAACACAGGCAGGAACCCAGTACCAAAGAGCAGCTTGCAGCGCCGGGACAAACAGAACAAGGAATTGAGAGAGGGGGAGTGAGCGAGCTCAACAGAGTTCTCTTGGGACTGCTGCACATGTGTTTGTGGGCAGAAAAAGCTGGCAATGCAGGCAGGAACCCAGTACAAAAGGGCAGCCTGCAGCAGTTGGAGACACAGAATGAGCGAGTGAGGGACGTGGAGTGAGTGAGTTCAACAGAGCTCTGTTGGGACTGCTGCGGATTTCTTTGTGGGCAGAAAAAGGCAGCAATGCATGCAGGGGCCAGTACAAAATGGCAACCTGCAGCGGTGGGAGAAACAGAACGAACAACTGAGAGAGGGGGAGTGAGTGAGTGAGCTCAATGGAGCTCTATTGTGACTGCTGCAGATTTCTTTGTGGGCAGTAAAGGGCGGCAACGCAGTCAGGAGCCCAGTACCAAAGGGCAGCTTGCACCACGGGCAGAAACCGAATGAGCAAGTGAGACAGGGGGAGTGAGTGAGGCCAATGGAGCTCTTTTGAAACTGCTGCAGATTTCTTTGTGGGCTGAACAAAATGCCAATGGAGGCAGAAGCCCAGTACAAAAGGCCAGCCTGCAGCACCACGAGAAACAGAATGAGTGAGTGAGACAAGGAGAGTGAGTGACCTCAATGGAGCTCTGTCGAGGCAGCTGCAGATTTCTTTGTGGGCAGGAAACGGTGCCAAAGCAGCCAGGAGACCAGTACAAAATTGCAGCCTGCAGCGCTGGCAGAAACAGAACAAGTGAGTGACAGAGGGGAGTGAGCAAGCTCAACGGAGGACTATTGTCACTGCTGCGGATTTCTTTGTGGGCAGGAAAAGGCAGCAATGCAGGCAGGAGCCCAGTACAAAAAGCCAGCCTGCAGCCCCCACAGAAACAGAATGAGCGAGTGACAGAGGGTGAGTGAGCAACCTCAACGGAGCTGTGTCAGGACTGCTGCACATCTCTTTGTGGGCAGACAAAGCCCCAACGCAGGCAGGAACCCAGTACAAAAGGGCAGCCTGCAGCAGTGGGAGACACAGAACACATGAGTGAGGGAAGGGAAGTGAGTGAGCTCAATGGAGCTCTGTTGGGACTGCTGTGGATTTCTTTGTGGACAGAAAAGAGCAATGCACGTAGGGGCCCAGTACAAACGGTAAGCCTGCAGTGAAGGGAGAAACAGAAATGAACAAGTGAGAGAGGGGAGTGAGTGAGCGAGCTCAACGGAGCTTTATCATGACTGCTGCAGATTTCTTTGTGCCCAGAAGAAGGCGGCAATGCAGGCAGGAGCCCAGTAGAAAAGGGCAGCCTGCAGCACTGACAGAAACGGCATGAGCGAGTGAGAGAGTGGGACTGAGCAAGCTCAACGGAGCTCTGTCGGGACTACTGCAGATTTGTTTGTGGGCAGAAAAAGGCACCAACAGAGGCAGGAGACCACTACAAAATGGCATTCTGCAGCACCAGGAGAAACAGAATGAGCGAGTGAGACAGGCAGAGTGAGCTACCTCAACAGAGCTCTGTCAGGACAGCTGCAGATTTCTTTGTGGGCAGAAAAAGGTGCCAACACAGGCAGAAGCCTAGTACAAAAGGGCAGCCTTAAGCGCCGGGAGAAACGCAACGAGTGAGTGAGAGGGGCAGTGAGCAAGCTCAACGGAGCTCTATCATGACTGCTGTGGATTTCTTTTTGGGCAGGAAAAGGTGGCAATGCAGGCAGGAGCCCAGTACAAAAGGCCAGCCTGCAGCGCCGGCAGAAACGGAACGAGCGAGTGAGAGAGGGGGAGTGAGCTACCTCAATGGACCTGTGTCAAGACTGCTGCAGATTTCTTTGTGGACAGAAAAAGACGCCAACAGAGGCAGAAGCCCAGTACAAAAGGGCAGCCTGCAATGCCAGCAGGAACAGAATAAGCGAGTGACAGAGGGGGAGTGACCCACCTCAAAGGAGCTGTGTCGGGACAGCTGCAGATTTCTTTGTGGGCAGCAAAACCTGCCAATGCAGGCAGAAGCCCAGTACAAAAGAGTAGCCTGCAACATCAGGAGAAATAGAATGAGAGAGTGAGACAGGCGGAGAGAGCGACCTCAACGGAGCTGTGTCGGGACAGCTGCAGATTTTTTTGTGGCCAGAAAAAGGTGCCAGTGTAGGCAGAAGTCCAGTACAAAAGGGCAGCCAGCAGCGCTGGGACAAACACAATGAATGAGTGAGAGAGGGGGAGTTAGCGAGCTCAACAGACCTCTATTGTGACTGCTGCGGATTGCTTTGAGGGCAGAAAAAGGCGGCAACGCAGGCAGGAGCCCTGACAAAAGGCCAGCCTGCAGCGCTGGCAGAAATGGAATGAGCGAGAGAGGGAGAGTGAGATAGCTCACAGGACCTGTGTCAGGACTGCTGCATATTTCTTTGTGGGCAGAAAAACCCGCCAACAGAGGCGGGAGCCCAGTACAAAAGGGCAGCCTGCAGTGCCAGCAGAAACAGAATGAGTGACTGACAGTGGGCAACTGACCCACCTCAACACAGCTCTGTCAGGACAGCTGCAGATTTCTTTGTGGGCAGAAAAAACTGCCAATGCAGCCAGGAGCCCCGTACAAAGGTGTAGCCTGCAGCACTGGGAGAAACAGAATGAGCAAGTGACACAGGGCCAGTGAGCGAGCTCAACAGACCAACGCAATCAACATTTGGCATTGACAAATGCTTGTTAGTTATAGGTGAGCAAAAAAAAAAAAAAAAGGCTTAATTTTTGTGATTTTTGCTTTTTTGCTGCACTGTAACTTTGCCCCCAGTGACCCGATTGCCATAAAATGTGCAGGACCCAGACAGCCAGGTACTATCTCTGTGCTTCCAAATTTCAAGTAAATTAGTTGAATGGGGACTAAGTTATTAAAGTGCAAAAACTGGGGTTTAACATTAAAGTGCTTACTCAACCCTAATATACAGGAACCATCATGCCTGTTTAATATATTAGGTTAACATATTAAATTATGCAAATGTGGTTGCTATCCAATGCTTTTGTGACCATGGACAAAGCATGATCAGACATGGATGAACATTGGATGACCGTGGTTTGTCCAGAACATTCAGAAAATATCCTAGGAAGGGCCGTAGTACACTGAGATTCTGCTTGAAGAATTCCTGTGCAACCTTGACCAAAGCCAGCTAGAGCCAAAACATTTTAAATTAACATGATCTTTTAATAAACAATACATTTTAGGAATGCAGGCCTTGCTGCTATAAATAGAATATATTTTTAGACCTTTTTTTTACTTTGAAAAAAGGTTCTGAAAAAAAAATATTTTAAATGATATCTGGTAGCAGCCATAACAGTCCATAATCTAAACATGTTTTTTGAGTATCCATGCTTGCTAATGGTTTTCCTGATATATTTTTTAATGACAGCATTACTGAAACTGGTACTCATTGTGTCCTGTATTATGGATGGTATCATCATTAAAATAATATATAAATATGTTTTATCACATTGATGCAGTAGTCCCACCGTTTAAACTTCTTTCTCTCTTTCTCTCTTTCTCCCTTCCTTCCTTCCTTCCTTCCTTCCTTCCTTCTCTCTCTCTCTCCCTCCCTTCCTTCCTTTCATTGTAAGTTTTGACAAGGAAAGGGTACACTAAGATAATGTATCCTTATTCCTAAGAGTGGCACCCCAAACAGCATGCATTTGACAATGTGAGCTGAAGTGTACTGCGCTATTACACTTAAACATTCTGAATATTTTTGGTAAATGAAGCAAACCAAAAAAACAATAACATGATATCCAGTTATGGATCCAGCCAATACGCCACACATGTACAATTCAGTGTTGCATCCGTTTGATTTACATACATTTAACTCTTGTTTCAGATGGAGTACCATGATATTCCCGCAGAACAAGCCTTTCTGAGGTACCTCAAGGAGAGTAAAATAGTGGTCGACCTGACAGAGGACTGACTCAGAGAATGGGAACAGGATCGGATTTGCAGAGCTGCTGCACTTGCTTTGTTTCTGTGATTTTGAAGCAGAAATCAATGAAGGATTATCAGATGGGCATTCTAGCTGTATCTGATACGTTTACCATCTACAGAGATCAATTAAATGTTCTTGAATGTAAATCTACAAAAAAAAATTATCAGGGATTTAACTAACATTATCATTTTTAGTAGTCTGTATCAAGCTGTAGTTAAGCATTTTGGAGTGACAGCAGTACAGAATCAGATAGTTAAAGAACAGTCAGCACTGCCAGTCCCAATTTGCAGTCTGTGTGCAAAAACATTTTTTAATTATAGTTTACTTCAGTATAGTAGGTTGTATCAGACAGTTTCTGCTGACTTGCAAGCTGACTCTTCTGTAACTACAAATCCCAGAATCCCCTGCAGCTGACATCAGAGGAGGGCTGCAGCAGTGGGAGATACAATGGCCTGCAGTGCATGTTAGAGTTTTTTTAAGCACTGAGCTTTTGCTTGCTGATCCTGCTGTACTCCCTGGGCTAAGAAAACTCCCAGAGGACTGTAGCCAGAGGGATATTCTGACTATTGAATCACCCACTGTTGCAGCCATCCCCTGATGTCAGCTGCAGGAGATTCTGGGATTTGTAGTCACAGAAAATTTCAGCTTGCAAGTCAACAGAGACAGTGTGATGCAAACTATTATACTGCATTAAATGCTAAGTAAAAAAAAAAAAGGTTTTGAGCCATCCCAGTGTCATGGAGGGCTGATGCACTTGTGCCGCACTTGCCACTATGTTAGTGTCTGGGTTCAAGAACTGACTCGAGTCCTAGGGGTCAGCCAGGGGGTTGGAGAGGATTAAGCGTCCCAGGGACAGGTGTTTAGCCATCTCGGCATTTGACTGCCGCCAGGTGGAGGCCTGGTGGTAGTGCAGGTGCATGGGACTTGAAGGGAAGTGCTGTGGTCCTCTGGTACATGCATGCCTCCACAAGCATGCAACTGTGTGCTGCTGTGGTGAGGGCAAGCAAAGGAAATGGAAAAAAGCCAGCTGGGCTACTTGAAGCCTCTCCTATTCCCTCTCGTCCTGCACCACTGCCTGGTCCCTGGGCAAATCTGGATATGTGCACTTCGGGGAAGGATGGCCCTCCCCCCTTAGGCCCCACCACAGGGGGAATCTATGGGAACTTAGCCTGGAGGACTGGAGGAGGCAGATGTTGGTCAGGAGAAGTGGGGTCAGGCCTCAGATCCTGACTGCCTTACTTGGCTGGTAAAAATCCTTATGGTTAAAAAATGTTTTTGTACACAAAATGCAAATTGGGACCGACCCCACACTTGAGTGTTGAGCTCTTTGTGAAGACTGTTTCCTTATAAGAACCAGCTGGACAACTATATCATCAAATATGGGCACTGAGACATCTCTATGTTCCTTATGAATTTCCCCTCACATGTTCTTTGAATGACAAGACTGAGAAACAAAGATGCGAGTTTTTGCATCCATATTCATATTTTTATAAATCATCATGTTTCCAAAAAAAGTACAAAACCCCCCAAACAATCCACTTTTTCAAGGTTTGCATGGGATGACTGCGTGAGGTTTTAGGAGGTCCTCACATGCAGTTCTATGTTAATGCTGATTGGTTGAACTGGTGCATATGACTATGCTGATTGGTGGAACTGATGTGTATGATCTGTAAAGGGCTTGAGACTTCATGTGAGATTGGGTGGAATTTGGGGTTTGGGGGGTTGGGGATTGAGATGTAGGCTGCCATGCAGAGGATCCAGGATCAGTTCTGATCTTGGACACCCACCTTGGGCCAGCAGAGGACAAATGGTATCAGAGAGATTTGAGTCAACCCCCTACTGCGTTCCACTGCCAATTAGTTAAAGAGTAGAATTTGTATGGTGATTTTTGGGTATTTGAGTCAACCCACCTCTCCTGTGCCCCTCCACCAGTTAATCAGAGAGTGATATTGGTATAGTGATGTGGGGGCATGTGAGTCTAACCACCCCTACCCTTACCCTTCACCAGTTCGTCAGAGTGTGGTATTTGTATGCTGATATGTGAGCATCTGAGTCACCCCCACACTGCACCCCACTGCCTGTTAGAGAGAGGTAGTGGGATGGTGATGTGTGGGCATGTGAGCCCACTGTGCCCCTCCACTAGTTAATTAGAGAGTGGTATTGGTGTGGGGATGTGCAGACATGTGAGTCAACCCCCCCATGTGCATCTCTGCTAGTTAATCAGAGAGTGATATTAGGATGGTGATGTGTGGGCATGCACTCATGCCTTCTAGTTTTCCTATCAGCTGACAAGAATGTATTAATATTACATGGTTGCCCATGCATTATTCTATATATATATAACATAGAAACATAAACACTGTTGGCAGATAAGGCCCTATGGCCCACCCAGTCTGCCCATTTGAGCTTGTAAGTTCACTTTGTTTTCCTAGAAGTCTGTTGCCCCTTACTCCTGACCCCCAGAATTCCCTTATGTCTATCCCATGCATTCTTAAATCCTGTGATCGTTTCAGACCCCACTACCTGTTCTGCGAAGAAGTTCTTCCTCATGTTTCCTCTGAATCGCCCTCCCTCCAACTTCATCCCATGCCCTCTAGTCTTGGAACATCTTTTTCACTGGAAAATAGTGTATTCCTGCACCCTGTTCCTCCCTGTAAGATACTTGTATGTCTCTGTCATATCCCCTCTCTCCCTTCTCTCCTCCAGGGAGTGCATATTCAAGTCCTTCAACCTCTTCTCATAAGACTTGTGATGCAATCCCTGTACCATCTTTGTTTCCCTCCTCTGAACCTTCTCTACCCTATGTCCTTACATAAGTAAGGTCTCCAGAACTGCACACTGTACTCCAGGTGGGGCCTCACTAGTGTCTTGTATAGTGGAATTATGACCTCCCTTTTCCTGCTGGTAATGCCCCTGCCTATGCATCCCAACATCCTATTTGCTTTACCTGCTGCCTTGTCGCACTGTTTCCCTACATTGAGGTAATCAGAGATGATAATCCCAAGGTCCCTTTCCTGCTTGGCGCATGCTATATCCTCACCCCCAACTGATATGCTGCTCCAGGTTTGTTGTGCCCCATATGCATTATCTTGCACTTCTTTGCATTGAATTTCAACTGCCAAACCCTTGACCATTCTTCAAGCTTCTGCAGGTTGCTTCTCATTCTGTCTACACCCTGTAGTGTGTCCACTCTTTTACAAAGCTTTGTGTCATCAGTGAACAGGGAAATTCTGCCTTCTAGGTCCTGCGCAATGTCACTGATGAAGACGTTGAATAGGACTGGTCCCAGCACTGATCCCTGTGGTACCCCATTGGTCACTCTTCCTTCTGTGGAGTGACAGCCATTTACCACCACCATCTGTGTCCTACCGCCCAGCCAATTACCTACCCACCGCACTACTGTACTGCACACTCCCATATTCCCCAGTTTGTTTAATAGCCTTCTGTGTGGCACAGTGTCAAAGGCCTTGCTGAAGTCCAGATAGGCCATGTCCACTGCCCTCCCCTGATCCATCTCCTTTGTCACCCAGTTGAAAAATTCAATGAGGTTGGTCTGACATGACCCCCCCCCCCCGTGAAACCATGATGCCTTGGGTCCTGTAGTCCATTGGCAACCAGATGTTCCACCAGTCTCTCCTTCAGTAGTGCTTCCTTGATCTTCCCCAATACTGAGGTCAGGCTGACTGGTCTGTAGTTCCCTGCTTCCTCTTTGTTCCAGCTTTTGTATAAGGGGATTACATTTGCTGTCCTCCAGTAACTTTGGGTACCTCCCCTATTTCCAGTGATTGGCTAAACAAGATTTCCAGAGGTTCAGGCACCACCTCTCTTAGTTCCTTTAGGATCCTGGGGGTGCACCCCAATCTGGCCCCATTGCTTTATCAACTCTTATTCTTTCCAGTTCCTTCAGGACCGTTTTTTTGTGTAAAGGGACTTGTGTCCATTTCTGTGCCGTTCTCACCCCTTGTACTCCCTTTAGGCTCATCACCCACCTTGTCCTCAGTAAAAACTGAGCAGAAATACCTGTTCAGTATGTCAGCTTTACTGTTGTCATCCTCCACGCAGCCCCCATCCTCCCCCCTTCAGTCTTACTATCCCTCCCTTTGCCTTTCTTTTTTCACTTATGTACCTGTAAAAGGTATTGTCTCCTCTACTCATGGAGTTTGTGATGCGCTCTTCTGTCTGAGCTTTTGCTTCCCTTACTGACCTCCCTGCATCCCTTTGCTTCTTCTGGTACTTTTCCCTATCCCCTTCTGCCTGCATCTTTTTGTATTGCCTGAATGCAATCTTTTTGGCTTTCTCTTTCTCTGCTACCTCCTTGGAAAACCATAATACCCTCCTCTTCCTTTTTCCCTTGCTAACCTGCTTAATGCATAATTCTGTTGCTCTTGTAATCCCCGTTTTAAATATTGCCCACTGTTCCTCAACCCCTGATTCCCTCCCCATTCCCATTAATGCCTCTTTGAAGCATCTCCCCATTTTCCCAAAGTCTGGCCCCCTAAAATCCAGGATACATGTTTTTGTACAGTTTGGTTCTGTTCCTTCTGTGATTTTAAACCACAGTGACTGGTGGTCACTGTTCCTCAGGTGCTCCCCACTGTTACCCCCATCACACTGTCTCTGTTTGTGAGCATGAGATCCAGTATTGCCTTCTGCCGAGTTGGTTCCATGACCAGTTGCTTGAGGAAGGGACCCTGAAGGGAATCCTGGATAAATCTGCTCCTGGTTGATGCTGCTGCTGGGATGCTCCAGTCCACGTGTGGAATATTGAAGTCTCCAACCAGCACCACCTCACCCTTGTCTGCCATCTTTTGGATGGCTATCATCAGCTTCCTATCTATTTCTTCCTCCTGGGCTGGTGGTCTGTAGACCACCCCTGTGCGGATGGCTGACCCCATTTTCCTTTCCAGCTTAACCCACAGTATCTCTCCCCCATTTTGTCCCGCCTGGATCTCTGTGGCCGTTATGCCATCTTTCACATAAAGTGCCAGTCCTCTTCCCTTCCTGCCTGCCCTGTCTCTTCTGAATATGTTGTAGCCAGGTATGGCCATCTCCCAGTCGTGGTTATCATTACACCAGGTCTCCCATGATGGCCACAATGTCCAGGTCTGACTGCACCATGGCAGCCTCCAGATCCTCCATCTTGTTGCTAAGGCTCCTGGCATTGGCACACATGTCTTTCCATGATTTGAACTCCCTAGATTGTTTAGCTGTTCTACTCCAGCCCCCTCCCTGGTTGTCCTTTATCCCTGTTTCTCCCTGCTGTCTGCCCTTCAGTTGAATTTTGCCCCCTTTCTGCCTATCCACCTCTTGGGTGCTTATCTCCATCTTTTACACACTGCTTTGTAGAGATATCCACTCCTCCTGTTCATTGGTTCCACTGCTAGCTGTGTGGGGTGGGCAATTTGGTACCCTCCTTGCTGGCCTGCCACCCCCCTTGGCTAGTTTAAATGCTTGTCAATGTAGCATTTAAACTTATCATTGAGTGCTTGGATTCCCCTCCAGGATGGATGCAGGCCATCAGGCTCGAACAAGCCTCCATCCCTCCAGGTGGGTCCCCAGTCACCAATGAATCCAAACCCTTCCTCACAGCACCAGTTCTTCAACCATGAGTTAAAGTTCCTGGTGTGTGCACCCTTATGCTCTCCATAGCCTCTCACAGGTAGTACTTCTGAGAAGGTGACAGAAGTAGCTACTTGCTTGAGACCCCTCCTCAATTTTCTAAACTCTTTCTGAACTTCCTTAGGCTCCCCGTTTGCCAGGTCATTAGTACCTAGGTGGATAATGACATCCAGCTCACCCTTCCGTCTTAGCTTCCCGGCGATCACCAGGATCTTCCTCCCATACCTCCATGCACCTGGTAGACACCTTAGCTCCCTGTCCTCCCCTTTCTGTGTTCCTAGCTGGATCCCTTTTATGATAGAGTCACCCACTAGGATTTGCTTCCTCCTCCTCTGGGGTCCACTGCTTTCCCCACTGAGGTCACCTCCTGGGTTGACCTCCACATCCTTCCCTTCCACTTTTCTGGGTATCTCTGTTTGGTTGTCCCAATTTACCAGTGTGGAGTTCTGGAGTGGAATAGGATTTGGGATGGCCTCTGTCTGACCACCATAAGCCTCCCTGAGCCTACCGTCATCCAAGTGCTCCTGGTTCTCGGCATCCTTTGAGGCAATGGCATTGGATTGGGTGGTCCCTGGATAGTGGTGATGGTACTCATGACCCAGTTTACTTCTGCTCCGAGTCTGATTACCTCAACCCACAGTCCAAAGAGATGCCTGCAGATAGGGCAGCATCTCATCATCCAGAAGGTCTGCCCGAATATGGCCGCCCCACATCCATGGCATTGCACCACTCCCCACATTATACTGCAGTTATACTGCTATTCCAGTACTCGTCTGTTACTGAAACACTCCTTGTAATTCCCTCTTTATTAATTTACTGTCCTGAAAATCCTGCCACTAATCCTCAGATACTTTTTTAATTTTTTTAAAGAAGGAAAACAAACGAAAAAGAGAGTCAAAACACTTGTTGTGCAAGGGTGGGCTTCCTCCCCCTTATGCCCCTCCTACTCCACAACCCCTGCTATTCCCTGACCTCTAGCACCCACTGCTAACATGATATCTGATGAAGCACCAAAGAACACTTAAATAGGTGCAACTTTTAGAAGTTCAAAAAGATGCTGGGGGTTCAAAATAACATACACAGATGCAAATAAAATTGTTGCCTATGGCTGGTCTGCATATTTCAAATTGTATCAAACCTGGAGAACCTTATATTCAAAAGGTCCATGTTTTGGGGGCAATTTACATGATTTGGATCAGCTTGTACTAGAAAAATGATGCATGCATACAGCAAATGGTGCACGTGTCAGACAAATGGTGTGTGCTTAAAAAACAGTGCCTTGAGGCACAAGGGACTCTTAGTGGGAAGCAAGAGAGCAGGAGGGAGTCGGAGATCAAATAGGGTCCTCGATGACCATAAATGCAGGGGAAAAAATGGACAGACTGGGTGGGCCAAGTGGTCCTTAACTGTCATCAAATTCTATGTTTCTATGGTGTGCGCATCAAACAAATGGCGTATGTGTCAAACCAATGGTGCATGCATCAAAATAAAATGGTGCATGAATCAAACAAATGGTACATGCATCAAAAAATGGTGAATAAATCAAAGAAATGGGCACGTGTCAAAAAATCGTGCATCTATCTAAAAATTGGCATATGCATCAAAAAATGGTGCATGCGTCAAATGCTGCATACATAAAAAATGGAGCATGTGTTATAGTTTTGTTGCAAGCGTCATGTTTCATGTCTAAACTGTTAGTCCATGATGATCTAACAGTGGATGGTAGCAGTGCTTGAATTTTCAAAAATCTATTCCGATATGATTTTTTATGATTATGAAAAATTTGATTTTGAATCAGAAAACAAAATCCTAAAAGTCCTAGTTGACAAAAAGTACTTCTTGCGTGGCATCAGAATGGAAATTTCTGAGTTGTATTTTGAGTACAATTTAAATGTGTGGTAGGCACTGTGTTACTTGCGCCATTTGTAACCACGCTGTTTTTGTTTGTGGCGGAATGACCCCGTGCCTGGTTTAAAAATGCTCTCCAAGGTGCTTTACTTAGACAGCGTGGTTTGTAGCATCATTTCAAATAGCAAATACCAATGCAATCATGACATGCGCTATTATTAAGTGTAACCAAATTAGCTGTTGTACATAGTGTAAAGAAAAGGTATTTTCTTTAATAATATATTTAAAAAAAGTTGAGCGAGAAAACCAAAAGTGTTAATGGCAGAAAGTTCTGTGGAATATTCAGTGTTGGAAATGGAAACAAAAATCATTGGGGACCCCCCCCCCACACACACACACACATTTGATGTAGGATCAAATATGTCTGACAGGGGTCAGATGACATGCTTCTTATTATGTATTGCATGTTTACACTCTATTTGGTCCCTTACTTGCCTTTGGGGTGGGGGTTACGATTTATACAGGACTAGTTCTTCCCATTTGCCTCCTGGAACTGAGTCAGACTTTTAATTTAATTCCTAGAACTGAGTTCCACTGCTCCACCCCCCATTTCCACCGCTGGGAATATTATAGATTGCGTATGTAACTTTAAATCTGTAATGTATGTTTGTGTAAAGAATTAATGTGGGTTATGTGCAGACCCAAAGAAATTCAGAACTGCCAGGTCAACATGCCATTTTTCCTGTAACTCACAGGTGATATTCTTGTAAATTTCATCATGTTATAAAACTGAGATTGCAAATAACGAATACTGATTGGCTGAGACCCTTGTAAATATCACATGGTATTTGCATGGGTCCAATGTTTGCTTGCCCTACCCATTGTGTTAAGCAGGGTGCTGCACTGGACATTCTGAGTGATTTTATAAAACTACTTTCAAACAAATAATTGGGTGCAGGTTATGGATGATGAAAATCCTACCCACATGGGGACCTACACTCGGCTTCGGCTCATGTAGATTTGCTTGTGGGTAATAGGATCATCACCCAGTACTTTTCCCAATCATTCTTGCAATATGAGTCCAGCAGTGAGCCATTTCAAAAACTGCATCAACTCCAGCATTCTGCGATGTTTCCTTGGAGAATTTGGAATGGTGGTGAAAGAGTCAGAGCTCCGTTCAAATGTTACTGTGTGCTGAAGCTCCCTCTAGTGTTTGAACATTAGATTGTTTTTTTCTGCTGAAGAGAACAGTCCCCTTAGAGCCCTCTCCAAGTCCATTGGCTAAGGTCCTTTATTATTTTATTATTCTAAAAACTCGTGATTGTTTTTATTTAGTTTCTCTATATTTGCATTAGTTAGAGAAGTTATTTTATATATACTGTATTTGTATAATTCAGAGGTTTTCTCTGGTTCCTGATCAGTTCCTGGAACTGTAAAAAAGTCTTACTTCACAGTTCCTGCTCTAGTACAGTAACCCTTATGTTGATATAAACCTTTTAAACTACAACATATTTTCTCTATTTTACTAAGCGGTTTGTGATATTTTAAAAACCAAGGAACCTGCAATAATGTTACGGCCTTTCACATGATTGGTATGCTTGAAAAGACTAAGAAAAGGACAAGGTATACAGGATTTAAAAGTTGTGAATCCTGTCAAAAAAATTTGGTGAAGGCAAACCGTCATGATCTTTGTTTTGACTGTTTGGACACTGACCAAGATTATTTTAACTGTGAAGTGTGTTAAATTATTTTTGCCCTAAAACCCCAAAGAAAATGGCAAAGCTCCGAGAGTCTCAGTCTGCCATTGAGTTACCTAACAGCTTCCCTATAAAAAACTGCAAAAGTAGAGGGTAGTACCTCAGATGGTGGCAAGAAGGCATCCTCAAGTACCTCTCCACAAAATATACAAAAGGTGACAGAAAAGCAGCAGTCTTTGATCAACGAGACAGATAAAGCTGCTAGCCCATGATCCAACTCAGAAAAAGAGCATAAGGTGTCTGATGGGGGAACCCTATTGCTAAGGATGGCAAAAAGGAAAAAGCTACAGATGTGCTGGTGCCATCAACATCGCAGCAAGAAAAATAAAAAAAAAAGCATCTGATTGCACCTCCCCCCGAAAGGGACCACGAGCTAGCAGGGGAACAGAGAGATATGCCCTCAACTGAGAACATTGCTAAAATGTAGCCATCCATCCAGGCTTTTCAAGGAATAGAAAACTTTCCACTATTCATGCCTCCTCTCCAGCCTTAGGCATTGTTTGAACCTCTGCAGGAGAAGGAGGATCAGGATGAAGAAATAGGTGACGGGAAACCGATAGAACTAGAGACAACCTCCGAGCATGGCTTTGGTTCTTCACCCAGAATCGGTGAGGAGTTTTCCTCATATTCCTGTTACAGTAGTAGCCACAGACACTGCCAGCTATTTCCCCAAATTTCTGTGATATTTCCAGAAATATCTGATGCTTTTTGCATTTAAACAGTTGGGGCAGGAGAGAGAAACTCTTCAGAAATTTCGCGAAATATCTGGTAATAGCTGGCAATGTCTGTGGCTACCACTGTATGTAAGTCATATGAAAGACACTCTGAGTATTCCCTTTACTGAGACAGAGGAGGATACAGAAGAAGCATAATTAATGAGTGTGCTGGGACTGACCTCCTCAGAAAGGCTCACAGTACCCATCCACGAATCCCTCAGAAAAGCCATTGGCAGAATTCTGGAAAACTTACATTCAGCTCCTGGCACTGACAAAAAAAATGAAAAAAAAATATCAAGTAGAAAAGTGGGGATGGGGGGTATTTTATACCTGCACCCTGCCCATATGGAATTGTACAAGTGGCTTCACATGAAAAATCAGCCATGCCACCTGAAAAAGATTCTGGAAAACTGGATCACATGGCAAAAAAGTGCACAGCTCATCTAAACTGCAATTAAGGCTGGTGCTTACGTGGCATACTGCAAAGTGTATGAAAGAACCGCACTCTGTGGTGCTGGTTTGGGTACCACTGGGGGGTTAGCAACCCCTAGAAATAAGAAGAAAAATCTAGAACATTGCACTCACGTAGGGTGAGTAACATGTTATGGTTCATGTGACCTCATTCCTGAATGTGCAAAGACACCACTGAACTGCTATAGAGGTGCAAGGCAGAAACAGGCACCAGCTCCGAAGCCACATAAAAACAAAATCTCCCACTCTGTCCAGGCTGCCATAGACCCACAGTGTGCGGTCACCTGACTCATTAATTTCAATAATTGGAAAACTATCACCACAGACAAGTGGGTGCTGGAAGTAGTTAGCCAGGGATTAGCTCTTCAGTTCCCAAGCTTCCCCAAACTAAAGAGACTAAAAAGCTTTCCTCCAAGATTAAGGCCATAGAAAAGGTTCCTTTCTCACAGGGGGGAAGAGGCATCTTCTCAAGGTGCTCTCTAACAAGGAACAAAATGGGGACTGGTGGCCCATTCTAGACTTAAGGTTCCTGAACAGGCACATAAAAAGGGAAAGTTCACAATGGTAACACTAGGAACAGTGACACCATCTATGCAAAACACAGAGTGGCTGGGATCACTGGATCTGAAAGATGCCTACTTTCGCATTCCTGTAAGACCCTCTCACAGACCCTAGACTGGACTAGGAAAAGAACAGTACCAGTTTACATATCTGTATTTTCGTCTAAACTCATGCCCAAGGGTGTTCACAAAGTGCCTAGTAGCAGTATCTGCATTCCTGAGAAGGAAAGGGATAGTAGTGCATCCCTATCTGAACAACTGGTTATTCACAAGCAGATCAAAACAGGAAACATCCTTCAAAACCTTTCTTCAAAACCTGGGTAGTCCCAGCTGGAACACAGTCAAGTGCTGGTGTTCATGTATACAAAATTAGATTCCACTCCGAGGAAAACATTCCTGCCACAGTCAATAGTAGAAAGCCTGCTGTCATGTGCAAGGTTCTTCAAGCGAGGCAAGCCAAGGCTAGAAAGGAACTTCTTGCAGTTACTGAGCCACATGTCAGCAGCTAAAGCAGTGCTACCATGGGCTTGCCTTCAGATGAGAGCTATATGGTACCACTTTATTTATTTTTTTTGTTATTCTATTTCTTTCCGGGTCCCAGGTCGGCAACCATCCCAGCCACCCATCCATCCCCATACTCTGACATCAGGCAGCAGCTCCTCTTCCCCCACAGATTACCCTCCATGGCGGGGTGGCAAGGAGCCCCCCAAGTTCTACTCACCTCTACCAGGATCCAGTTTGGGGACTGCCATTTGGGGTCAGGGCCTGCCGTGGGTGGCTGCCTCATCTAGCTGTTGGGGAACCATTTTCTCATTTTTCCTCCTCAAGAATAGGGCATGCAATGATGTCAGTGGAAGGAGTATGCATGCATCCGCATACATTCCTCCCGGTGTCTGCCTCACCCAGTCACTTCTTACAGCATCAGTGCTCTGTCCTCCAGCTGCCGCCAGGGTTCAGAAGTGCACTGACCATTGAAGTCCCCCCTTCCCGGAGAGGGAGAGGGAGAGCAGTCTCTCGGATGCTCAATCCCTCTCCACCCCTGCCAACACCCAGCGGCCCATGCTCGTTCCTGAACACGGGTCACCAGCGTAGCGTGAGGTAAGGCGACCAATGCTTCAGCACCACTGGGCCAGCATATGGTACCACTTTAAAAGGCACTGGCATCAAAAATCAAACACACTAAGCCAGCCATTACCAGTCACAGCCAGCCTCGTCAAAGCTCTGGAGTGGTGAAAAGAAGAGAACAGCCTCAGGCAAGGAATTCCTTTCCAGGAACTGTCCACAATGCTCTGACTAAGATGCCTTCCTGCTAGAATGGGATGGGCATCTAGAAGAACTGAGAGTAAATGGGGTCTGGGCCCTACAGGAGAAGGGGAGCACATAAATCTTCCATAGCTCAGGGCAGAGCTCTTGTCATTGCAGTCCTTCTGAGACCTGGTTCAGAACCAGGTGGTTCTGATAAGAACAGACAATATAACCACAGTGTACTACATAAACAAACAAGGTGGCACTAGCACCTCAAAACTGTGCACAGAACTATATATCTGGTGCCCTAAAGGTGGCCAGGCAGTGTGACAAGGCAGTTGGGAGGGCTAGTGGGATGCTGGGGTGCATAGGGATGGGCATCAACAGCAGAAAGAGGGATGTGGTGTTGCCTCTGTATAGATCACTGGTAAGACCCCACCTAGATTACTGTGCCCATTTCTGGAGACCACGTCTCTGGAAGGACATAGAAAGAATGGAGGTGGTCCAGTGGATGGCAACTATAATGGTGCCGGGTCTGCATCAGAAGCCTTACAATACGAGACTTAAGGACCGAAATGTGTTCACCCTAGAAGGGGGGACATGATAGAAACCTTTGAATACCTCATAGGGTCAATGAGGTACAGATAGGAAGTATTTCCCAGAAAAAAAAGATGTTCATGGACAAGGGGACATGATTTGAAGCTGGAAGCGGGTAGATTCAGGAGAGATGTTAGGAAGTACTTCTTCACAGAAAGAGTGGTAGATAGCTGAAGCAGCCTTCCAGTGGAGGTATGGAGATGAAAACAGTGGTAGGGTTCAAGGTTGCATGGGGTAGGCATATGGTTATCTTACGAGAAAGGAAGGGACGGTGGGAGAATGAGCCAGAGATCCAATAGGATGTGAACAATGCTGTTGGCAGGGAAAAATGGGCAGACTAGATGAGCCAAGGGGTCCTTAACTGGTGGCAAAATTCTATGTTTCCACACGGAGGCAGTGAGAATCTGCTATCCGATTTACTCATTAAATACAAACATTCCTGCAGTACACTTGCAAGGGAATACCAATGTGCTGGCAGACTCTCAAAGCAGAATAAGCCAGGGAAACCATGAAGGGTCATTAGACCAACAGGTGGTTCACATTCTTTTCAGGAGGTGGGGAGCATCTGAGATGGACTCATCCACCTCATGGGAGAATCACAAGTTACTGCTGTTTTGCTGCAGATCACTCTACATGGGTATCCTGCCCCAGTATGCACTCACTCTCAAATGTAAGGGAAAGTTCCTTTATGCTGTCCCTCATTCCCTCTGACACATGGAGTACTGTAGAAACTGAGGAGAGACTCATCAACTCTGATCCTGGTGGTGCTAGACTGGGCAAGACAGCCATAGTACTCCTTCCTGTTGTCTCTGTCATGGAAGAACTTCATTTCACTGCCCATGAGACATGATCTCCTGTCTCTATCTTGGGGATGGGTGAAATTCAGAGCACTGAGACTAATGTATGGTTCTTGAGGATATAGAGAATTCAATAAAGAACTTTACTTCATGTAAAGTTTTAAGTACCCCGACAGGTTCACGAAAATAATCCACAAGAAAATCATTTTCCTCAAAATGGAAGAGATTCTCTATGTGGTGCACAGGGAAGCTGATTTGCTGATGGTTCTGGATTACACACAATATTTACACATGAAGTGGACTTGGGAAATTTATCATTGAGAGTCCACCTGACTGCAGTATCAGCTTTCCTATCTGCAGGTAAAACAAAATCTCTAGCTTCGCACCATGAGTTCAAGAGATTTTTCAAAGGCCTGTTTCACTTGCAACCCCCAGTTAGGGATCATATACCTCCCTAGAACTTGAAAATCTGCCTAGCACACTTGGTATAGGCCCACTTTGAACCAATGACCTCTGTGAACCCTCTGCTAGAAAAGTCAGTGAATTTTAAGCTCTGTGCACAGAACCTAACTACATAATTATGCACAGGTACAAAGTGGTCTATGGGGCAAACAGAACATTCCTTGCAAAAGGTGTGTTAGAACTTCATCTTGATCAGGTTGTTGCCTTGCCTGTACTATTCCCATCACACTCTAGTTCAGGAGAACAGAAACTGCACTGCTTAGATGTCCAGAGAGCTCTTAGCTTCTATCTAGACTGAATAAAAGACATCAGGACAGACAGAAGTCAGTTGTTTGTCACCTATGGGGATGATGGTAAGGGCAAACTTGCAGCAAGAAAGACCATTTCAAAATGGCTGGTCTCTTGCAACCAGTTCTACCGTGAAAAAAAAACAGGTAAACAGTCTACCTTAGGTCTTAGAGCACACTCTTAAAGGGGATTGCAGCATAGAAACATAGACTTTGATGGCAGATAAGGACTGCTTGGCCCACCCAGTCTGCCCATTTCCCTACCTATTGGATAAGCTGCAGATCCTAGTTAACTAACAGCCTACTTCTTCCTACCCCTCACCAGAATTGCCTTATGTCTGTCCCATGTATTCTTGAATTCCCCCACTGTTTTTGACCTCACAACCTTCTCAGGAAGGCCGTTCCATGCATCCACCATCCTCTTCATGAAAAAATACTTCCTCACGTTGCTCCTGAGCTGTCCCCCCTCTATCTTCAAATTGTGTCCCATTTGTCTTGCACATGTCTTTTTCTGAAAGATGCTACCCTCTTAGATTTTGTTGATTCCCTTCAGGTACTTGAAAGTTTCTATCATGTCCCCCCTCTCCCTCCTTTCCTCGAGGGTATACATGTTAAGATCCTTTAGTCTCTCTTCATATGGCTACTGGTGCAGACCCAGCACCATTTTAGTTGCCCTCCTCTGGACTGCCTCCATCCTGTCTATGTTCTTATGGAGATGGGGTCTCCAGAACTGCACACAATACTCCAGATGAGGTCTCACAACTGTCTGTACAGAGGGATAACAACTTCCTGTTTTCTGCTGGTGATGCCTCTCCCAATACATCCCAGTATCCCCCCAGTCTTTCTTACTGCCTTCTCACATTGCTTGCTTACCTTTAGGTCATCTGATATGACTACCCCTAGGTCCCTTTCCATTTTTATTGTTGTTAGTACCCCCATTATGTACTCTTCTCTTGGGTTTTTGTTTCCCAGGTGCATTACTTTGCACTTCTTTGCATTGACTCTAAGCTGCCATACTTTTGACCATTCCTCCAATCTTGCCAACTCCCTTCCCATCCTTTACACCCCCCTTGTGTATCAACCCTGTTGCAGATCTTTGTGTCATTTGCAAAGAGGCATACTTTTCCCTCCAGTCCCTCCTCAATGTCACCTATAAAGACATTAAAAAGGACTGGTCCCACTATTGAACCCTGTGGTACCCCACTAGTAACCTTCCTTTCTTCAGAGTGGACCCGTTTACTATTACTCTCTGTGTCCTGTTGTCCAGCCAATTGTTTACCCAGGACACCACCCTGGGACCCACTCCCAGGCTGGCTAATTTGTTTATTAATCTTTTGTGTGGGACTGTCAAATGCCTTGCTAAAGTCTAGGTAGGCCATGCCCACAACCCCTTCCTGGTCTACTAACCTGGTCACTCAGTCAAAGAAATCGATTAGATTTGTCTGACATGACCTTCCCACATCAGTAGCAGACTGAATGACCATTACCTTGGCAGACATCTGCAAAACAGCTGCCTGAAAAACTGTCCACACATTCACAAAGCACTACGGTCTGGACATACCTTCCAGAAGAGATGCAACATTTGGGACTGTAGTATTACAGAACCTTTTCCCTAAACAAGTTCCAGACATCCCAGACACCCAATGCACTGCAGTGTTTGTATGGCATCACTATTGGACACATGTTGTTAGAGTAAAAGTTTACTCACAGTAGTAATGATGTTTCTTCTAATGGGTCCAATAGTAAGCCAATAGAATCCCATCCCTACCTCCCCTTCTGGAACTTAAAACTGTCTAAAACAGTGGGGGAATTCAAACTTGCATGGGACAGACATAAGGCAATTGTAGTGGGGGGTTTTAGGAAGTAGGCTATTGGTTAACTAGAATCTGCAGCTTATCCAATAGGAAGGGAAATGGGCAGACTGGGTAGGCCAAGTGGTCCTTATCTGCTGTCAAAGTCTATGTTTCTATGTTAATCAGTAAAAGGTTCATGTCTGAATATGAATTTAAGTATGCTGTTTCTGCCTGAGCATTTAAATATGATTTACACGGTTTGTATTTTGAATAGTTATATTAGAATTTGTGTATGTTACTCAAAACAATTTGTTTATAAGTCTGCTTATTTTTACTAATTAGGTTTCATCATAGGTATTGTATATTAAACAAGATATAAAACCATAGCAACATAGAATTTGACGGCAGATAAGGACCGCTTGAGTCACCCAGTCTGTCCATTATGTAGTTGCAAAATTGATATTTTTAAACAGCTAAAATTTAACATCATTTGGGCTCTAAATGCACCATATACAAGGTGGCCTATTAGATGTTTAGCCATTCTTATTTCAGTTCCATACATTAAACACATCTTACTTCAAGTACATACATTCCATTTGAGCATAAAAACAACTAAATTTTATATACTATTGACACATAATTAACAAGACATAAACTGTTGTAATATTGCACACATGGGCATCCATGTTAAATAGTTCTATTATAAATTTATACATAATATCTGTACAGGATTTAGTTAGGTATACCAAATTCTTTTATAACACACTTTTACCTAAAGCACATACATCTGAAGCTTAGCTCCTGCTTCATAGCAGTCCTAAATTGCTTAAAGTAATCTTTGACCATCTAAGCCCAGGATTTGAGTTATTCCAGATGTTTGAAGTTATGAATAAAACCATCCATTTCCCCATAGGCAGTTTTTATTTTTGGCACCTGAATTTCTCTTGCTGTAGACTTCTTTGTTCAATCAATTTGACTTTATTGTTCAACTTCTATTAAGTCATTACAAACAGTAAAAAAAAAAAAACAGACACAGAAATATAAAAATTACATTTTACCATATAATACAAAAAAAAAATGAATCCATTCAACTTCCTTTTTAGACTTAACTATCATTTTATCAGACATACTGATTTAAGCCTGACACATATGTATTTTTTTGCTTTCAATTACTCTCATAAATGAAGCCACAGGTATTAAAACATCTTTAACATTTGCTTTTAAAAGATAGGTTGTTACGTGTATTGGTTCATATTCCAGTTCCCCTTATAATATTTCCCAAAAACGTCTTCCTATATTCATTGTATAAAGGACATAATATGAGTAAATGTGTCAAATTAGACTTCTTTGTTGACATTTATGCAAGGTTTTAACTAATTTAGATTCAATGGGCTTACACAACCAGTGTAGTGTTATGCTTGTGCAACTGTGATAACTGTTTGGCCATTCATACTCTCTATTACATGGGGAATTACCATCCTGTAGTGGTATGAAGGAAAGGAACCCTTGAAGAGGATTCTGCCCTTAGAGGTGCCACAGGAAGATTCCCTTGGCTAAAGGTACCTTAGGAACGAGTCCCATGAGAAGAGAGGTATGCTGCTGGAGGAGGAGGGGAGGATGGTGGGGCAAAGAAAAAGTGCTTCAGAGGGAGGCTGGGAGGAACTGCTTGTATAGCTCAGGAAGGGGGTACGGCTGGTTGCTCACCTCACTGAACTATAGGCATAGCCTTTCAATTTAGGGGGCCTACGCAACCAGTATAGTGTTATGCTTGTGCAACTGTGATAACTGTTTGGCCATTCACACTCTCTATTCCACAGGGAATTACCACCCTGTAGGGGTACCAAAGGCAAGGTACCCTTGAAGAGGGTTCCACCCCTGGAGGAGCCATGGAAAGATTCCCTTGACTAAAGGTACCTTAGGAAGGAGCCCCAAAAAGAGTACTGAGCAGTATACATTGACTTTCAGGTCAAGAGGCAGATTGACTGCAATGAGACAGCTTGAAAAAAACATAAATGAGATGCACAGGTTGTCAGGATTGTACAGATAAAATGGATTGCACTGATGACATAGGGGGGCTTCCAAAGAAAAGAGAGGGAATGGCCAGTAGGGCCACCATCCAACTCCATCCAACATCGGAAGCCTACCTAAGTTAACTAAAGGAATATACAATACAATATGGGCTATCTAGCTATTGTGACCTTCAGTGCAGAGGAGAGGAAAAAACCCTATGAGGAGGAAACATCTGGGGATCCAAGATCTAGGTCACCTTCCCTCCAGGCATGGGATACTTTTAGTGATGGCTCGGCTACTGCAATTTAGAGACCCAGTTCAGGGGAGAGGAAAATGCTTTAACTAAATGCAGGGGTAGTAGGAGGCTGGGGGAAGTCAGACGGCCATAGGTTGGCAGGTAGGTGACTGACTTGTGGTAGCAGGTAATAATGGCAGCAGCATTTGACAAATTATAGCAACATTTGCAACAGTAGTATAATGGGGGAGGGAGCATATGTAAGCATGTAACAGCAGTATCGGGGGCGACTAAATCGGCAGGCAGAATGCAGAGAAAACTAGAAGGCTCATAAGAAAGAAACTTAGAAAGCACAGGGACATGGAACACAGCAATGCAGCAAGTGAACAGCACAAGTGGGACAATAGAGGTATGATTCTGCTACCCCCCTATCTAGGCATCCACCTACCATTTCAGTGAGAGCCTTTGCCTACATTTCAGTGAGGCATCTCTCTGTGAGCTAATGAGGATACGGAGTAACACACTGTTGCACCTGGCTTATGCCCTTATTACCCCATATATGTCTTACCCTATATCTCTGGTCTATTATACTGTGATATTGCTATTTTGCACTAACATTGTAGACATAGAATGAATCTGATTTATTACTTTAGCAGTTAGTCTTCTAACTGACATTTATGGCGACCGTGGTTAATGTTTGAATGTTAGTCAAAGTGACAGGTTAATTTCCTCTGTAAATTAACACAGTGGGCAATTAAAACCCAAGTGACAAGTAGCAGAAGGTTTTTTCTGTTTAAATCTATTTGGTCTGCGTTGATTCCCAGTGCATGACACATAGGTAGACAGAGCTGTAGTAATTATTATTTTTTTTTTGTTGTTGTGTGTGTCTGGGACAGTTTTAAAGTAAGAATTGAATAGACAGATTTTACTTTCACCTGTGGGTCCGAATCCTAGTGAGTTATACTCATTTAGGAACCCACATCAGTCAAAGGCTGCCTGTGTGCTTTCAAGATTTGCGGTCCGGAACGTACTTCTTGATCCACAGCTAGCTAAGGGTTACTAATTTAAATATTGCCATGTCTGAAATAATCAGCGCTGAGTTGAGGCTGGAAGCCTCACTATACCTCGCAGCTCATGGAGGGTTTGAGGATTTTGCCACTGTGGCAAAAGACAAAGGAGACCCAATTAGGGCAATCTTTGAGCATTACGATGCATTAAAATCTGGTACCAAGAAAGGGAACCCAAAGGGCTTACTTTTCGTGACAATATTTGCAGGTTTAGATGCTGCTTTAAATAAATTGTCAGTGTTGGAATCTGCTTATTCTAAGTGTCGGCAGGAAATGGGTCTGCAGGAAGCTGACCATATAAGGAGAGTAGAGAGACTGGAATTCCAAATACAGTCCCTACATAATCAAAATGAATGGTTTTTACATGGCTCAGCCCATAGCAACAGCCAAGAGCTGCACGCCCCTGAGAGATAATTATGAGAAAGCTGTTTTGGACAGAAGGCAGGCACTGCAAATGAATGATGTTTTGTCTGACGCTAATGATACGTTACGTTATGAAAACGAAGAACTTAGAGTAGACCTGAATGAGGTAAGTGATAAGCTAGATCGTCAGGTCAGGGAGAACTCCGAAGTTACTGCTGCGTATAGGTATCTAAAAAAAGATTTGATCAGTGAAGTGTCTGAAAAGAGATTCAGGCATTCACCATGTTAAATGTAGGAAAAAGATGGCGAAACTGCACTGTCAGAAACAAGTTCTTATGGGGCATATTAGGGCTAGTGAGGACAATATGCAGTTTGATTTTCTTTCCTCTGGTGATGAGGAGTCTGGGATTGAGGAACCACAGAATGCTGTGGAGTGGACCAGCCCAATGGCTGTCCATCCTCCTGGTGTTGCACAAAATGGAGAATTGTTAATGTCTCAAAATGGTGAACACAGACGTCTCACGTCACTTCACCATGCCATCCCCAAGATGGCCGACAGGATGTTGATAGTGATGTCGAGTTACATGCTATGATAATCCAAGATGGCCACACTCATGGGTCATCAACCCAAGATGGCCACACCCATGGGGCTTCATCTCAAAATGGCCCACCATCACATCACGGAGATCGGATTACACATTCACAGGGAGCTGTGATTGCTGCCTTAAGTAATAAGGACAAGCAAGATATTGAAGCAATGATTATGAAAGTTTTTGGTAGACTTGATGTTACTGATGAGCAGAGAGAAGCACTTAGATTGGAAGTGGATCAGTACATTAAAGAGGCTAGTAAACAGCCAAATATTGTGAGAGTTTTGGCAGATGCTGCAGCAGATGCTGCATTAAAGGGAGCTGAAACAAAACCACCACTACTTAACCCCATGAAATCTGCACAGTCAGCACAACAGATGGATGATAGCATGGGATGCATGCAGCTGTATGAAAATTTGAGTTGTCACCTTGCCAAGGTTAAAGCACCTTGTGAAATGCTTGGGTTGCTTCCCAATAGTTGTGTACAAGTGCTAAGGTTAACTGTAGATCCCAGCCTTTGGTCTAAACTTCTGTCAGATTTAAGAGACGGTACAAAACAGGACTGGACTAGTATTTGTTCAGCCTTAATGTCAGCACAGTACCCAGGAATAGTTGGAGCATGACTGGCATACAATGTAAAGCAAGGGGTTAAGGAATCCCCTGCAAACTATCATGGACGTTTGTGGATGGCTTATTGTTCAGGCAATACATTAGCAAATGAGCAATGTGAAGCTGATCATTTGGAATACAAAGATTTATTCCTACATAACATGACACCAGGTCTACGTGAAAAAGTTGAGTGTTCTGTTTTTCCTGAGGAGGATAATTTTGCAAAAAATGTTAAAAGTGGTTGAAAGAGCATTTCAGGTGTACCCACGCATGCTTAATTCTGGCACTAAAAATAAGGTTGCTGCTATTCAGCAGCCTTCTGGAAGGGCAACCCACTATAAAGTGGAAGGGGGGAAGGCACAGAGTAAACAAGCTTCTGCTCTCAAAAATGGAAAAAGCAATAAAAACTGGAGGGAAAGAAAGTATAATAACAAAGGGAATGGACCGAGTGGCAAGTATCAACGTACTGGTCCATCCTACAGGGAGACTGCAGAGGAAAATAAAAACCTCCGTGAAGCCCTGCAGTCTAGGAGTTCTAGCAACCCTATTCCTGAATGCCATGTGGCTGCAATAATGTCATCATCACAGGCCACATTGGGGGGGGATACAGGTCTGATTTATGAACCTGTATAGCTAGCTGCTAGAGCAGCACTTCCTCCAGTCATATACACTGCTGCATTGCCATCAGCCAGAGCAGCAGCTCCTCCAATCGAATATACTGCTGTGCTGCCAGCTGCCAGAACAGCACCCCCTCCAATTGAGTATACTACTGCACTGCCAACTGCCAGAGCAGTACCTTCTCCAACCGAATATACTGCTATGCTGCCAGCTACCAGAACAGCACCCCCTCCAATTGAGTATACTTCTGCACTGCCAACTGCCAGAGCAGTACCTTCTCCAGTCATATACACTGCTGTACTGCCAGCTGCCAGAACGGCACCCCCTCCAATTGAGTATGCTACTGCACTGCCAACTGCCAGAGCCGTACCTTCTCCAGTCATATACACTGCTGCACTGCCAGCTGCCAGAACAGCACCCCCTCCAATTGAGTATACTACTGCACTGCCAACTGCCAGAGCAGTACCTTCTCCAACTGAATATGCTGCTGCACTGCCAATCGCTAGAGCAGCATCCCCTTCAGTAGAACGTACTGCTGAGCCACAAACTATAGCTGAAGCAGCACGTGCCTTTTTCACTCCGCTGTTAACACATGCAGCACCATCTGTATATGAACTACCACATATGCAGGAACCACTGCATGCACAGGTAAGATCACCCACAAATGCAGCATCAGCTGCACACACACCATCACCACCTGTACATGCACCACCACATTTACAGGTATTACCACCAGTACATGCAGAGCCCTCTGCATGTGCACCACCACCTGTAAGATCAGCTCCACCAGTGCCTCCACGACCATCCCACATAGTGGCCGCAGTATCAGGTAAGAGACAGGAACTGCATGGGGCAACCCCCACAGCAGGCCCTTCTAACAAGAAGGTGCAAGATATTGTAAAGATACTTGAGAAAAGGAACACTAAGAAAGGGCAATGACAATTAGAGGCCCCAGTCTGCATTATATCCCCTATTATAATGGATCTAAGCGGTAGGCCGTGAGTAAAGGCCAAGGCTGGGGGCCGCCATCTAGTAATGCTGCTTAATTCTAGAGCAGCCATGTCAGTATTACATGATGAGAATCCTGAATTCTCACACTGGTCTACTGGATGGGAGACTGGTGCACAAGGGGTGGATGGTACTGCCCTACAGACCTATCAGTCCAAACCCATCCCTGTAGTGGTGGGCAACCTCACCACAAATTTCACCTTTGACCTCATGGTATTACATCATCTTCCCAGTATTTTGGGAGTTGATTGTCTAGGACAACACGGATGTGTTGTGGATCTGGCAAACAGATTCATGATCCAAATACCAGGACAATACCATACAGTCAAGATATGTGATTTACATGTTCTTGCAGCTATCACACACAATCACACTAAGTATGATGTTGTAGACCTCTTCAAGGATCATTACAGATATAGAGACACACAGACAATAATTGTCAGACACATGGATGTGTTTGCAAAGGATAAGCATGATTAAGGTAGAATGAATACTACCATTGAAGTAACAGGACCAGATCCTGGCAGGCAGAGGCAATACCCTTTTCCTGCTGAGGCTCTGCGATCTTCAAAACAGACTATAGATTCCTTGCTTCAACAGGTGGTAATAAGGCCATGTGTTTTGACTGTCAACTCACCTATTTGGCCAGTCCAAAAGCCAAATGGAGCTTGGAGACTTAAGATTGACTACAGAAGGCTCAATCAGGCAACCCCAAGCTGTTCACCTACAGTGGCATCAGCCCCTGATGTCCTAAAAATGCTGACCCCAAACCATAAATGGTTCACCACATTGGATATTTCCAGTGGGTTTTGGTCCTTACCGCAGGCTGAAGACATCCAGTACAAATTTGCCTTCACCTTTGAAGGACGACAGTTCACGTGGAGATGCTTGCCACAGGGATGTCATTACAGCCCCTCCCTCTTTCACATACACATGAAAGATGCATTACAGGGATTCTCAACCCCTGAATGTCTACTGCAGTACATAGATGACTTGCTTTTGACAACTGACACAAAAGAAGAACACTTGGTTCTGTTAGAAGAACTACTAACTATCCTACAGAAGTCAGGCCTCAAGTGTAACCCTTCTAAAGCACAATTGTGTCAGAAGGAGGTTCTTTTCCTAGGGCTCCGCCATAACAGAAAAGGGAAGAAGCCCTGATACTAACAAGATTCAGGGACTGAAGGATTTACCCCTGCCAACCAGTGTAGGAATACTGAGATGTTTTCTGGGTATGGTAAACTACTCCAGAGATTTTATTTGTGACTTTGCACAAAAGGCCGCACCTCTGTATGAGTTACTGAAAAAGGATGTGCCATGGACATGGGGTCCATTACATACCAAAGCTGTAACCAGTTTGAAAGAATCACTGGCAACAGTCCCAGCATTTTAACCCTAACCCAGCTTTAAGGTACCATCTGGAAACTGCTACATCAACTACAGCAATTTCAGCAGTTTTAGCACAAAAATTCAATGGACATATCAGGCCTATTGCCTATGCATCTTAGATGCTTTCCCCAGTAGAGGTAAAATACAACCCTTGTGAAAGGAATCTTTTGAGACACTTTATGTATATCATTGGATATACCCCTATTGTGTTATATTCTGATCACATGCCAACAAATTTTCTACTGTCAGACAGAGTAAAAGATGGCTCTGTTTCAAATGCTAGACTTACACACTGGTCTCTGCTGTTTCAGGATCGCAACATCATTGTCCTTCCTGCTAAAACACCATCCCTATTGGCCCATGGCCTACTATTTACAGGTGATGCACATGACTGTGTACTCCAACCCCCTGACCTACCTGACCCAGGGCCCTTCCTGCCAGCACCACAGGAAGTGCTAAATGACACCACAGGGTGTCATGTCTTTACTGATGGTTCAGCCACACACACCGAGGAGGGTCGGATAGCAGGGTTTGGAATTCTTATTGTACATCCTAATGATGACAAAGTGCGCATAGCCAAGAGGTGTACCATCATGCTGAACTAGCTGCTGTAGCATGTTCTCTGGAAGTGCTGAAACAAGGCACTGCAGATACTGTTTTCTTTATAGACTCTGATTGGGTCTGTTACTCCCTGACTGAATTTTTGTCTTTTTGGGAGAGAACCAACTTCCAATCCTCTGATGGTACCCCTGTGAAATATAAAGACTTGTTTGTGTACATCACAATGCTAACTAAACAGTTTAAATACAAATTGTACATACATAAGGTTAAAGCACACTGTAAACTTGATCCTTACGCTCCATATAATAACCATGCCAATTCATTGGCAAAAGATGGTTCTCGAGGAGAAGACATATGGGAAATGAAAACCCCCTTTGCCCCAGCTACACTATCCGTTGCTGCAATTAATAAAGGCACAACTTCTTTTGAGCCCATGGATCTAGAATCCGCATAAAAGAAAGATCCTCACTTGAGAGCAGTATTTAGGTTCCTTGATAAAGGAACTGAGAAAAACTCCAGAAGGAAGTCCCTACAAGAAAGTGGAAGATGACCTTCAGCTATCTAGTGATGGCCTACTTATTTGGCATCACTGCCGTAAAACTCCTGAAAAGTTATGGGTAGTTCCTGAACACCTGAGGGTAGATTTTATGTACCAAGCACATGATACTCCAACTGGTGGACACCAGGGAGTCGATAAAACCCTAGACAGACTAAAGTCCTCTGTTTGGTGGCCACACATGAGAAATGATGTGGAACATTACATCAATAACTGTTTGATCTGTGCACAAAATAATCCTATATCAAATAGGAAGAATGCTAAATTGCACCCTCAGAGGCACTCAGGCCCCTGGAACAATATCCAGATTGACTACAGTGGCCCTATGCCAATGACTAAGAACAACAATAAGTTTACCCTAGTGATCACTGACCTGTTTTCCAAATGGGTTGAGGCTTTTCCAACAAAGAATAATACAGCAAAAGCAACTGCAAAGGTTTTGATAAACCAGCGGTTTACCAGGTGGGGCCTACCCCTAAAGGTAAATTCTGATCAGGGAGCCAGCTTTATAGCTGAAGTAATGCAGGAAACTCTGGATTTATTAGGGGTAAAACAAAAGTTTCATATCCCTTGCCACCCACAGTCATCAGGACAGGTGGAATGGGCTAATAGATAAAGTTATGTTATCCAAATTTGTTCAGGAAAACCCCAAAAAATGGGATTCATTGTTGCCATTGCTCCTTATGGCAATAAGAGGGACACCCTCTGCAAGTACACAGTGTACCCCATTTGAAGTCATGACCGAACGGTCTATGAGACTCCCAGAACACTTACTTCTGGACCTTGGTGCCCCCACTGCTGATAGGGTGTCAGTGGACAAATATGTCAAACAACTCAAACAAGATATCCAAAAGGTACACTGTTTGCTGCATGACGCCTGGGCAAGGCCCAGCTACAATCCAAGATCCAATTTGACAAAACTGCACACCCTGTAGATTGGCAAATTGGGGACCAGGTAATGGTACTCAGATTTGCACAACCTGCACACCCATTTGTAAACAAATGGGCAGGGCCTATCCCATTGTAAACAAACCCAGTCCAGCAGTCTACCAAGTTAGACTGCCTCACAATAAGAAAGTCATTGATAAATGGCTACATGCCAATCAAATTAAACTGTTTAAAGGAGATTAAATTACTTTTCCATACCCTCATGGGCGGAATAGTACTAAACTAACTGTTTTCTTTTCTCTTTTCCTTTTAGGTTCTTGAGAAAGATGTCTGCTTTGCGCTTATTATTCTTTTTAGAAATATTGGTCTTCTTACAAGCCCAAATTGTATACCATAATGCAGATAAGAAACCAGTGACCCCTAAACCTAATCAGCTCACCGAGGCAGTATACCTCGCAAGTCCATGAGATCTGAAGGCATCCTGTGGTGTGCATACTGAAGTCCCAAAAGACATGGTCATTGTCCAGGAGGGTAGTGAGGCCCTACTGAATGTTATGATCATTGCTTTAGACCAATCAAGTCTTGAAATTACATGGAATGCAGTTTATGATAAAAAACCTAATCCAAGTCAGCAGCCTTTAGAAAGATACTTTCCAAGGCTGGCCCAATGTCAAAATTTACCCTACTGGTACATTATCTATACAGAAGGTACACTCCACAGATTCTGGAGTATACAACATAACTGCTAAGCTTGATCTGGACTCTAGTTTACGTATGTCTGATCAACATGAATATTGTATTCAGAATTGTATGGCAACGAAGGCCATTGTCCTTAAGGTTTTACCCTATGATGCCCCAGAATTTGAGACACCTGATAATGAGTGCCCAAAACAGAACTCTGGCTCAAACCAGTGGTCTAATAGCCACTTCTCAACCAGGTACCCTAGTTAATAATGTGCAGCTTATGCACAACCCAGTGACTTTTTAATTTCAGCTTTTAAAACTTGGAATGATTTGTTTTATGTTTCACAACAACTAATATTTCCCACTTTTTTTTCATAATGATGTGACTGAATACCCTGGCAGCATACCAGGTACTCATTAATGACTCCCTATACAGGGACTGATAGCACCACACGTACACACACTTAGGGTTTTCACATCCTGACTGCTAGTGGTACATCTTATAACTGTAAATCTATCCAAACGCACTAGGCATTTTGGTTTTGTTTTGTTTTTCTTATTTCTAAAAAAACACAGGTTTAGACTCAGGCCTATTTGGCTCTGACACATCTATTTGAAATAGGACTCTTAGCCATTATTCAAGCACATATGTTAAAGGTTCATGATAGTATGAAATATAATATCATACCCCCAACCATTGCATGGTATACATGATTTTGCTCATAAAGAGTGATTTACATTTACAATATTAAGGATATTGTGAAGGGGTTTGACCTGACAAATGTTCATGTTAATGAATTTATTTCTGCTACATTAAGGAAGCAGATGAGCATCACATAGCTAGGAAAGTCCTTTGCACTGCCTACAGTTATTACGTTCTGACAACCCTTTGGTTATCTCTTCTGGGATCTGGAATTAGGACATATCCTTGATCTCATACATAACAGATGTATGGGTCAGTGGCATTGCCACATTTTGCACTTCTATTGCATGTGCTAACAAATGTTTATTTGAATCTAGCACTATTCCCTTGTCAATGGCAAGGAACCTTGGGTATGTCACCACACACACACCAGTATTGCTACATGTTTTGAAACTTATTCCTGCACAATCCAGGAAGCCATGTTTGTGGCTCTCACAGTGTCATTGCCACATTTTCATCTGGCAACATCCATCTTTGATCATCTGGCAACCATCCATTCTATTGATCATCTTGATGGGAACTTTTATCATGAAAAGGTTGAAACTATCTACTTTCCTTGTTTACCATGAGGTCTTGGAATCGTGACTGACTCTGAACTTTGAATGTCGTACCTGAAAGGAACATCACCTTTTATGCAGATGTGACATCTTCCAACTAGTCTTACCAACTTGTGAATACTGGCCTAATAACTGAAATTAGGCTTCCATTTGTGAACTTTCAAATAAGCTGTATTCAGTCCAGCCAATTAGATTCTACAATCAAGCTCATTGTTATGCATACTTTGAAGCAAGTCTGGGGTAGGGGCAATCCCCTAACTCAGCAAGAAGACTCTTCTTCATTTGATCTACAATCAAGAAATCCATTTTCTTCACTGCTTGTTTTCAAAGCCTGGCTGGCACCTCATACAAACTGAGTACTGTCATTAACTTTTACACTTTGTGCAGCCATGTGATCATCTTCAACTGAACACTATTGCTATTTCATTGTGAAACTTAATGTGCAATCTAATGCACCCCCTACTGAGGCCTATGAAAATACTGCTGCTGCCTCCTGAACATTTGGATCAACCTTTGGAAAATCTGAATGCATCGAATTTGAACTATGAATCTTCATCTGACATTTGAAGAAACCCTGGATTTATCGCTGGAACTGTTGGTAGTTTATGCCTTGTGGACATTGACATTTCGTGTCCTGTTCAACTTACCAACTGAAAAATGCCATCCTTCTAGGTGGTATATTCTGCTGATGTGGAACATTGTGTGGTGACCAACTATACATTCTTCTGATATGGACTAAAAGTTATGCAAAGCAAACTTTTCTAATTGCTGTTTTTATTCCCTAAACAGGTAATAGGTTATACGGTAATCACACCTGTTCCCATCCCGGAACCAGATATCATTAAGTCTAGTCCTAACTACCTTGATGCTCTATCTCAATTTTTATTTATTTTTAATATCCATACAGGCAACTTAAGTTTGTCTCTCCAATCTCTTCTCAATAGAACAGATACCCACCTGATTTATATCAGTAATAACGTTACCAAGGCTCAGAAAGCACTTGATGATCTGATTAGTAATGATATTGCTATGATATTGGAAAACCCAATTATGAAGTTTACTTTTAAAATATTTGTGGTGATTCAGTTTCTACTAAAATTAGTGCTTATAATTACATTTTGTTGTTTAAGGAAAACCCTGAAACACCATCGTGACCAGTTAAAATTCTTCTACCAGGCTCATGCCTCGGGCCTGTGGATGAATGGTGCCTAACCATCTTTTTTTTGTTGTGCTGCCACTTTTGCAATTAGGGCAACAACGAGGGGACTGTTGCGCCTGGGTTATGCCGTTATTACCCCATAAATGTCTTACACTATATCTCTGATCTATTATACTGTGATATTGCTATTTTGCACTAACATTGTAGACATAGAACAAATCTGATTTATTACTTTAGCAGTTAGTCTTCTAACTGACAACACTGAGAGTAACACTTACACTGACAATAGCACCAGTGAACTCAAAGGTTAACTGATACTAACTTTCGCTTACTAATGAATAGCTCTGACTAATACTAAGTGACTTACAGTAACTAATGAACAGTAACTAACCAGCACTGCTAACATGAACCTAATCAGGGTACCGCAGCCCTGTCAAGGCTCTCACTTACTAATCAGCAAGGCTCGATGCCACTGCCATTCAATGGACCATTACTGGCAAAGTCCTAGTTAAAGATCATGTGCAACGGTTTTTACATATTTTTAATAAACGCTTAAAAAGTTGCAGTTCAAGTCCTTGTGTCTTGATTAGTGTTTCCTGAAAATTTCATGCAGTTTAGTTTTGTGGTTTTTTTTAAATCAGCATTTGTTAACTTGCTCTGTAGTGGCTGAAAACAGTGGAGTTATTTCTGTCCTCTCAGTCAAGCTTAGAGTGCGATGACATCATTTTGGAGTGGCTTGCTGTTTCAGATTCCCAAGCAGAGCAGCACTCTGTAGAGATTATGGTTTGCTGAGCTCTCCAGGTTTCTTACAAACCCAGTCTCTGGTTTGTGTTTAGATAGCTCAGCTTAAAATATATCATTCTCTTCCTTTAAAAAGCTGATTATTTCAGTTTTAGTGCTGAACTGAAGTAGCGGAAATCTTTTTCTGTGAAAACTCAGCTTGTCTGTATCACAGCTCTGTTCTTTCTACTCAAACCTCAATTTTTTCTAACTATATAACACAGGGCTGTTTAATGAATATAAAATAAATCAAAATTTTGTTCATTCACAGAAAGTTTGTTTTTGATGTAGCCTTCATAAATACAATCATGTAAGAACATTTTTTTTCATGTCATATTAACAAACAGGTGCTTGTCACACTTTGCTACAGTATTTCAAGCATGTGTACTGTCAGAATTCACAAAGTTCAGTTCTTTGGTGGTTTCTGTGTGAAAATACATCATGTATGTGTATAACTAAAAACACTAGGTGGCATCCCGATGCACCATGTCTCTGCCCCACAGCTGAGGCAGCTGCAGTCTACTGACACCAGTTCCCTGCCCCACAAGCCCCCTGCCTTCTGCTCCATATTCGAGGCTGCTGCACCCTGCTGCCCACTGTCTTCTCCCACACAGTCAGGGATCATGCACCCTGCTGCCTCCATCCCCTGCCTAAAGAATCAGGACTACTGCACCCTGCCGCCCCTGCCCAAACAATTGGGGTTGCTGCAGCCTGCTGCCCTCTCTCCCCCACCCTCACAGTTAGGGATGCTGCACCTGTTGCCCCATTCCTGTCTCCACAGTCAGGGCTGCTGTTCTGTGCTAAGCTCTAGAGTGCCAGGTTCCTTGCCTCCACAGCAGGGGCTGCTGCACCATGCTGCCGTAACACCAGAGGTGGGGCTTTTGCTGCACCCTGCTATCCACTTCCATTGCCCCAAATGGTCAGGTCTGCTGCACCACATGTACCCCATCTCACAGTCAGGGCTGCTGCACCACATGTACCCCATCTCACAGTCAGGGCTGCTGCACCACATGTACCCCATCTCACAGTCAGGGCTGCTGCACCACATGTACCCCATCTCACAGTCAGGGCTGCTGCACCACATGTACCCCATCTCACAGTCAGGGCTGCTGTACTCTGATGCTCCATGTGTCCTGCCCCACAGTTGAGGCTTCTGCACCATGCTGTCTTCTATCCCCTGTCACCACTGACAGGGCTGCTGCACCCTGCTCCATTCTACACAGTTGGGGTTGCTGTGGTCTGCTGTGCCCTTGAGCCCCATGCCTCTGCAGTTAAGGCTGCTGCACCAAGCTGCCACTTGCCACAAAATTCAGAACATTTGCTGCATCCTGTTGCATGCCTCCACAGTTGAGGCAGTTGTACCCTGCTGTCTCCCTGCCACCAGAGTTAGATCCTTTGCTATACCCTACTGAGACAGGAACATGGGGTAACATGTGCAGTATCCCTGACTGTGAGGGTGAGAGAGAGAGAGATGGTAGCAGGGTGCAGCAACCCCAGCTATTTGGGAAGGGTGCAGCACAAGAGTAAGGGCATTTGCTGCACCCTGTCCCCTGCCTGTGGAGGCAAGGGGTTCTGTGGTGCAGCAGGGCACAATGGTGGCAGGGAAGAAAGAACAGCATGGTGCAGAAGCCCTGACTGTGGGGCAGGACCGAGGTGGGCATCAGGGTACAGCAGCCCAGACCATTTAGGGCAATGGAAGTGCATAGCAGGGTTCAGCAGCCCCAACTGTGGATGCAGGCAGCATCAGACTCTAGGGTGTAGCACAGCAGCCCTGACTGTGGAGATAGGAACAGGGGGCAACAGGGTGACGTGGCCCTGACTGTGGGTGTGGGGACAGAGGGCAGCAGAGAGCAGCAGCCCTGAATGTTCAGGCAGGAGATAGGGGTAGCAACAGGATACAGCAGCCCAAACTGTGGGACAGGGTGCAGCAGCCATGCCTGTTTGGGACAAGGGATGCAGGGAGCAGGGTGTAGGAAAGAATTTGAATCTGGTGGCAGGGGGACAGCAGGGTGCAACTGCCTCAACTGTGGAGGCCTGAAACAGGGTGCATGCCTCCACAAGTGCATGCCTCCACAGTTGAGGCATGCAACGGGGTGCAGCAAATGCCGTGAATCTTGTGGCAAGTGGCATCATGATGCAACAGCCCTAACTGCAGAGGCATGGGGCTCTAGAGCACAGCAGGCCATAGCAACCCCAACTGTGTAGAAAGGAACAGGGTGCAGCAGCTCTGTTTCTGGTGACAGGGGACAGAGAACAGCATGGTGCAGAAGCCTTGACTGTGGTGCAGAACACAGGGGGCATCAGGGTACAGCAGCCCTGACTGTGAGATGGGGTACACATGGTACAGCAGCCCTGACCATTTGGGGCAACAGAAGTGAATAGCAGGGTGTAGCAAAAGCCCCACCTCTGGTGGCTAGAGCAGCATGGTACAGCAGCTCCAGCTGTGGAGGCAGGGAACCTGGCACTCTAGGGCTTAGTACAGCATGGCAGCCCTGACTGTGGAGACAGGAACAAGGGGCAACAGGTTCCACTTCCCTAACTGTGAGGGTGGGGGAGAGAGGGCAGCAGGATGCAGCAACCCCAATTGTTTAGGCAAGGGAAGGCAGGGTACAGCACCCCTGATTCTTTAGGCAGGGGAGGGAGGTAGCAGCGTGCACAAGCCTTGACTGTGTGGGAGAAGATGGTGGGAAGCAGGATGCAGCAGCCTCAAATGTGGAGCAGAAGGAAGGGGCTTTTGGGGCAGGGACAGGTGGCAGTGGCTGCTGCCTCAACTGCGAGGCAGAGACACGGTGCATCAGGATGCCACATAGTGTTTCTAGTTATACCTAACATAATGTATTTTCACACAGAAACCACCAAAGAACTGAAATTTGTGAGTTCTGACAGGTGCCTGTCACACTCTGCTATAGTATTTCAAGCACATGTACTGTTTGTCAATCTGACATGAAAAAAAAATGTTCTTACATGAAATCTGATTATGGAGGCTATATCAAAGACTAACTGTTTCTGTGAAAGAACAAAATGTATAGTTATTTTATATTCATTTAATAGCCCTGTGTTATCTACTGTAGTTAGAAAAACAATCTGAGTTTTGATTAGAAAAAAGAGACCAGTGATAGACAAGCTAATTTCTCACAGAGAAAGATCTCCACTACTTCAATTCAGCATTGAAATTAAAATGATCAGCTTTTTATGAGAAGAAAATGTTATATTTTAAGCTGATCTATCTAAACTCAAGCCAGACACTGTTTGTAAGAAACTTGGAGAGCTCAGCAAACCATTAACTCTACAAACTACTGCTCTGATTGGGAATCTGAAACAGCAAGCTACTCCAAAATGATGTCATTGCACTCTAAGTTTGACTGAGAGGACAGAAATAACACCACTGTTTTTAGCCACTGTAGAGCAAGTTAACAAATGCTGATTTAAAGAAAACCACAAACCCAAACAGTATGAAATTTTCAGGAAACACTAATCATGACACAAGGAATTGAATTTCAATGTTTCAAGCTTTTATAAAAAATATGTAAAAACCGTTGCACATGATCTTTAAGGACAGAGCCCTAGGATAGCAAGTTGCCAGAGTAATGTGAACAGGGGAAGCAAATTAATGACTGAAAGGTTCATAATAGTTAAATTCAGAAACATATTGCTAAAATGCCTGCAGCTGTAAACCAAGACCAGGCAGCTAATGTAATAGCTGAAAGTCTCAGTACAGCAATGCAGCAGTTGGCAGAGTGGAGCTAGCACTGAAATAATTAAGAGCAGAGCTGTGGAACAAACATAACCCAACAGAGAGTGGCAGCTAGCTGAGCAGTATGAGCCTGAACCAGGTGCAAACAATAAAGGTGGAAGCACAGGAGATGGCAGAGAAACAGCAGTGTGAACTGAAGCATGCATAACAATTACAGGAAAACTGAGGGTTGCTAAGGTAGGAAGCAGGAACTTGAGCTGAAGCATGCAGATAACAATACAGGGAATAGAGTTTGCAAAACCTGGTGAGTAAATGGGAGCCTCAGAGCACAGGTGCAGGATTAACACAATATAAATGAAGGACACAGGATGTTAGGAAAACAGAAAGCAACCCCCCAAAAAAAAAATGCAGAAGGGAAAAACACAAACACAGGAGAACAGGAAAACAAGCACACAAAGAAGCACACAGCAGCAGGAGGCAAAACAGATACTAACCCAAACAGGAGTAACACACAAACAGGAGCCAGCATAAACCAAGTAGAGTGGGGGGCAAGGCCCAGCATGCCTCAAGGGAGAAGACAGACTGACAGATCCTCTGGTCAGCAAAGAAAAAATGCTTCAGAGGGAGGTTGGGAGGAACTGCTTATATAGCTCAGGAAGGGGGTGTGGCTGGTTGCTCACCCCATTGAACTACAGGCATAGCCTTTCAGTACTAGCTGAACTGGTTTATTTTGCTGAATGATTTTGTAAACATGTTTTTTTTAAATAGTAGTATTTTTCATTTAGAGAGAATCATCCTAAGTTTTTCTACATAGTACAATAGTATGTGTTATATTCATACCTCAAGGGAAATCTGGCCTGTTATAGATTGCATCAAGCCTTTTTCAAATCCTTTTTGTGAGCAAAAATGTAAATATGACTACCATATTCTGTCATAGGGACTAGCACCTGATTTACAATGGACTCTCAGGTAAAAGGTATGCAAAAGGTAAAAGATACCACCTCTTCCTTCTGCTCTTCAGCACAAATGTAATGTTAGAAAAGTAGAGGGAGCATCAGTACACAGCAGCATTTGAATGGAGTTCTGATTCTTTTACCACTGTTTCCATTCTCTGAGGCAACATGTCAGAATGGAGATGATGCAGTTTTAGCATTGGCTCACTATTGGACCCATTAGAAGAAACAGCATTAGTATGGTGATTCTTTTTACTTTCTTACTGCCTTACTAAAGAAAACCCTCACAGCCAGTCAAACATAAGGCTACTACATGGTCATACCCTCAGTAACCATATAGTAGGCAGAGTTACACAAATCCTGGCTGTGTTCCTACTTTCAATTGGCTGAACTCATCCACTCTACTGAATAAGCAACCATCTTTCAGTCAATGGAAAACAACACCTTTAAAAGATGCCACCCTCTCACAGAAAAAAAAAACACCTCATTAAAGCAGCAGTATTGGTTAGTCAGCAAAAACATTTTTCATATAGTATTTTAGCAATAACGTATTTCATTATCAGTGTATGTTTAATTCCCTCAGAAATTATTAAAACAGTTTTTATTGCCAGTTTTGTCACTGGCGACTCAAGCCATTAAATATGGCCTCCACAGGCTATTTAAAAAAAAAATCTGTCCCAGTGAGGTTACCTTCTGAGTGCAGTGTATTTGGAATATAAATATGAATCAGAATTACAAGGCTTCCTATCCTCGATATACTCTTCTGAATGCATCACTGCATTGTTCTCTTTACTGTGAGAGGGAAGATGGACTGTATACTAGAAACCTGAGTGAATTGCAGCGACATTCTAAATATTGTATTTCAAGGGTGTTTAATATCGATGTAAGTACTAAATGCATACTGTGTATTAGGCTAGTGCCATCACATGTTTTTGATAAAAATGTGCATTGTGCTAATTTTTGCACAATGCTAATTTGTATGTACATTTGTGTCTCTGGTGTTTGTTTCTGTATCTGTTTTTGTATTGTTTGCTTGTTTAGTATATAAAGAATTTACTTTTTACATTTTGGACTTGCTTCTGTAGGTAGTTATGATGGCACCAGGCCAGCGTTTTGAGATGTATCATTAAAATATGCAGTGTTAGCAATAAAATATGTAGATTTATCAAGAAAATAGAGATTTATCAATAAAATGTGCATTCATGTTGCAAGCAGTAGTAGTCATATATGTGTCACTGAGCCTCAGCCTAGGTCTAATACTTCCTTACAAAGTCTGTCACAAATACAAATATTTATGACTGACATTTGTGTTTGTAACAAGTGTGGTATTTGTGTATGTTTGTCTGTAATAATATTTGTTTTGCACAACCCTACTTTCTGATATGTACCACACCACCACAACAAGATGATCTTCATTGAGGATACCTCTTCCATTAGTACATATGTTTGCAACCACGTGGATCAGTACTAGGACTACATAGAAGGTTTTGCTAGCAGGGGCCACCCATGATGATGTAATGCATCAGGTTTTACATAAATGTAGGTGACCCCCATCTCTCCTCAGTTCTTTACAGTCCAACGATCATCCTCATTGGACCTGCTGTGGAAATGTTGACCAATTAGCCATTGTGTTTTCTTTATTTTACTCTCTTTTTCATAAGTTAAGAGTTATATCATTGATAGTGTTACTCAGATAGTGTTTCTGTGGATCCTACAACTATCTGTCAGATGTCCTCCTGACCATTGATGAGACATCAAGATTGGGGCTTGGCTCAGACACTATCATATGGATAGTATATCTCTGTCATTGATGGGTCCTGGCCCCTCATTGACTTCAGTGGTCACGTCAGTGGTCACGACCCCTGGTCAGGATGTCACTGACACTCAAGGGGTACTGGTTTCCTTTCAGAGATGATACAATATATTTTAACAGGCTTACCTGTGCAGCTTGCGTTTTCTTTGACTGGTGTTACTGGTCCTCAGCCCCAGTCAACACTGTCTTCTAGTATACTGCAAATACCTCCTTCTCAACCACTGCCAGCATCACCAGCATGGTTCTCAGTTCCTGTCATTGACAGGGAGGTCGACAATGAAGTTAGGTAAGTAATATTTTAAGCGATTAGGCGCCCAATCCTAGGTGCTTTGGGTGACATACAGTAGAACAGTTTAACAGGGTTATAAAACAATCATATTAAATAAACAATCAACAACAGATTAAATTATTTAAACATTTTTGAAAAACATTTGCAGGAAAGGCTAGGCTAAATAGATAAGTCTTTAGGCGCCTCCTAAATGCCTCCACTGTAGGGGCCTCCCTCAATGGTCTTGGCAGTGAGTTCCAGAGGACTGGGCAGACCAATCCAAATGAACGATCACCCGAGGTTTTCAGCCCAGTCCTCAGAACCGCCAGGAGGTCCTGGGTTTAGGAATGAAGGGAGGGAGCTGGGATACATACATACATAGATGCTGTCGGCAGATAAGGGCTGCTAGGCCCATCCAGTCTACCCATTTAAGCTGCCTAACAAAGCGTCCAGTGACCCTATCTCATCATTGGCTTTAGCTTTTTCTTCCTATCTCTATTATTCCTCTATTTCTGTCCCATGCATATTTGGAGCCTGCCACTGTATGTGCTGCCACCACCTCCTGGGGCAGGCTTTTCCATGCATCCACCACCCTTTCCGTAAAAAAGAACTTCCTGACATTTCCCCTTTTGTGGCCACCCCTCAGTCTCATGTCGTGTCCTCTTGTCCTGGCACTACTATTAATCTGGAACATGTTGTCCCCTTCCACCTTGTTAATGCCCTTGAGATACTTGAATGTTTCTAACATGTCACCTCTCTCCCTCCTTTGTTCCAGCGTGTACAAATTGAGATCCCTCACTCTCTCCTCGTAAGGCTTGTGATGTAATCCCTTCACCATTTTGTTTTCCCTCCTCTGCACCATCTCTATTTTGTCAATGTCCTTTTGAAGGTGTGGTCTCCAGAACTGTACACAGTATTCAAGGTGAGGTCTCACCAGGGTCTTGTACAGTGGAACTATTGCCTCCCTCCTTCAGCTAGTGATTCCCCTTCCAATATACTCCAACATCCCAGTGGCCTTTCCCACTGCCTTTGTCGTCTGCCTGGTGACCTTTAAGTCATCTGTGAGTATGACCTCAAATCTCTCTCCTCCTTAGTTACTGCCAGCAGCTCCCTCCCAATCTGTAGCTCGCCCCATAGTTCCTGCTCCCCACATGCATGATTTTGCACTTATTTGCATTAAACCTTAGCTGCCATGCCCCTGATCATCTCTCCTGCAGTTCCAGGTCTTTTCTCATCTTTTGCATCTGGAGTTTCCACCCTGTTGCAGATCTTGGTGTCATCCGCAAACAGGCAAACCTTTCCCTCCAGCCCATCTGCAATGTCACTGATGACACTGAAGAGGACTGGCCCCTGAACTGACCCTTGAGATGCCCCACTGGTCAGCTCCCTTTCATCTGATTGGGTGCCATTCATCACTACCCTCTGTTTTCTGTCCCTTAACCAGTTTTCAATCCAGTTCACCACCTTGCATCCCAACCCCAGCCTGCCTAGCTTGCTGACCAGTCTCCCATGTGGGACCATATCAAAGGCTTTGCTGAAATCGAGGTAGGCAATATCTAACTCCCCCCCAGCACACTGCCTTTGTCACCCAGTTAGAGAAATCTATCAGATTAGTTTGACAGGATCGTCCTGCTGAGAACCCGTGTTGCCTGGGATCCTCCAGTCCATTTGCTTCCAGGTGTTCCACTATTCTTTTCTTAAGGACTGCCTCCATTATCTTTCCAACTACAGAGGTTAGACTAACTGGCTTGTAGAGTCCTACTTCTTTTTTACTACCGCTCTTATGAAGAGGGAAAATGTTTGCCCTTCTCCAATCCTCTGGGACCACTCCAGTGTCTAAGGACTCGCTGAACAGGGCTGCCAGAGGGGCTGCCAGTTCAGTCCTCAGTTCCTTTATGACCCTGGGATGTATGCCATCTGGATCCATGGCCTTTTTCACCTTTAGCTTCGCCAGTTCCACTAGGACCCTGTCCTCTGTGAATGGACTGGTGTTTTCATTGTTATCCTTAACTCCTTTGAAGTCTAGCTGGGGTCCCCGCCCATCCCCTTCCACAGTGAAGACCGAAAATAAATATTCATTTAAGATCACTGCTTTTTCCCTGTCTCACTCCACTATCTCCTCCCTGGCTCCTCTAGGCTTTGCTGCTACTCCCCCCCACCTTCCTTCTCTTGCTAATGTACCTGAAGAATGTCTTATCTCCTTTTTTAGTTGATTGAGTTATTCTGCCCTCCATTTGTATTTTAACGCTCCTCAATGCCTTTCCCACCTCTCTCAGACACTTCTGGTACATTTCCTTGTCCTCATCCCTTTGTGTCTCCTTATACCTCCTGAAGACTAGCCTCTTGGCCCTTACTTTTTCTGCCCCCTCTCCTGAGAACCTAAGTGATTTTCTTCTCATTTTACTGTTGTCTATTGACCTAACTCATTGTTTTGTTACCTCCATTATAGCCCCCTTGATATGCACCCATTTTTCCTCAATGTCCCCGCCTATCCCCCTCTTTTCCAGGGTTTCTTTTAGCTGTAGTCCATACTGGTAAAGTCCACCCTTCTAAAGTCTAAGACTCTTACCTTTGTATGGGTTGACTAGATCCCTGTATTCACTTTGAACCACACCACATTGTGGTCACTGGACACTGGACCCTAACTGACCTTCCACCCTAAGATCTGTTACCTAATCGTCTTCAAGTGAAGCTACCTCTGGCTGGAAGCTGCAACACTGGACTTAAGATTTGCAAGAAAGTGAGTTGTGCTCACAACAGAGGGAGGTGAACCTTACAATTTACAATTGTCTTTGGTTTGAAGCAGATTCCTTAGGAACGTTAATATTCTTCAGGTGGAGGATACTTCTAACTGAAGGGTGAAATAAGGAACTTAGAATTATCAGAAAAGGCAGTCTTTCAATCAATAGAGGGAGGTAGAGCTTGCTTTAATTTTATTACAACTGTTAAGATCTTCAGTGCAGGAAGAGTTAAAACCCACAGAGGCTGAATACTGTTTTCTGTGCCTGCCCTTCTGTACAGCTGATGTGTTTTGGGGCTGACTGCTTTCAAAGCACAAGTCACCCGGCTGTTTTGGGGCTGGGGAGGTTTACCTGTGTCTGACTTGGATGTTTGGATTTTTCTCTGTTTGATTGGCAGGGTATTTTCTCTGTCAAATTGTCATGTGTGGCATCTTGCTGACAGGAAGGCACTCATCGCAGCGGTAGGTCAGAGCTTTTAGCTGATTGTTTCATGAGGGCACAGTTTAGGCCCAAACCCTTCCCACCTCTCACCCCACCCACCCCTGGAAATAGTTCCTTTATACCTGGGGTTCTGACATCATTTCCTCAAGAGGGCAAGGTGCATATCACTGTCATAACCTCTCTAGCACACTGCACTGACAATATAAGAATACACATTATATAAATACATATATTTCTATATAACACACCAATCACACACACAAAAAAAAAAAACTAAACAAGGTAGACAGTTATGTGGTAGTAGTACAATGTAATGGCTGTGGGGCAGCAGTCTTCCGGGAGTCTTTCTGGAGGCCGAGATTCTGCCCTGTTTGCAGACAACTATCTGCCCTGAGGGAGGAAGTTGCCCGTCTTCAGGCCGCACTGGACAGTAGCAAGGACTTGGATGTCTGGATTTTTCTCTGTTTGATTAGCAGGGGATTTTCTCTGTCAAATTGTTGTGTATAGTATCTTGCAGACAGGAAGGCACTCATCGCAGCGGTGGGTCAGAGCTCTTAGCTGATTGTTTTGTGAGGGCACAGTTTAGGCCCAACCGCTTCCCACCCCTCACCCCACCCACCCTTGGAAATAGTTCCTTTATACCTAGGGTTCTGACATCATTTCTCAAGACTGCAAGTGCATATCAATGTCATATCCTCTCTAGCACACAGCACTGAAAATATACGCATACACATTGTATAATATATATATATTTCTATATAACAAACCAATCACACACAGAAGCACACACACAAAAAGAAAAGTACATTATCATGTGGGGAGTAGTGCAATGTAATGGCTGTGGGGCAGCAGTCTTCCGGGAGTCTTTCTGGAGGCTGAGATGCTGCCCTATTTGCAGACAACTCTCTGCCCTGAGGGAGGAAGTTGCCCATCTTCAGGCCACACTGGACAGCAGTAAGAGAACCTTCCCCCAGGCCAGACTTGATGGTAGGAAGGGAACCCTCCCCATCCAGGGAGCACCAGAGCCACCACCACTACCTCAGAGGTTGCAAAGAAAGCACAGTAGTTGGACCACAGTGGGCTCAGGGAGGGTGAGGAGGGTGGAACAGAGGCACACCCAGTCAGTTGTTCCACTCCACAATCCATACACCATTCTGGGGGAGCACAGCTCCCCTATGGATGCACCCACGGAGGAGATTAAGGAGGCTAAGGACACCTGTCACAAGGGAGGCTCACAGGAGGCAGAGGATGCCACAAGGAAAGGAAGCAGCTCCTGGTGGGGGACTCAATTATTAGGGGGATAGAACTTGGGGGAGCAGGGAAAACTGAAGTAAAGTGCCTGCCTGGTGCCATGGCTTGTAGGGACAGAAAGCGCATCCTCAGGATCACGAGAACAGCTGCACGGGAGTCTGAGCTGGATGTCATTGTCCACCTAGGGACAAATGACTTGGCTCAACATGAGATTAGAGCAGTGCAGAAGGACTTTTTAGAACTGGGGAGGGCCTAAGACAAGTAGCACACACAGTATCCTTCTCAGAGGTGCTGCCTGTAAATGGCATGAGTGAGGCAAGGTACTTTGCACCATGCAGTTTAATGAGTGGTTGAAAAATGGTGTGGAGCACAGGGGTTTGGCTTCATTGGGGACTGAGGTTCCACCTGAGGGACACCAGCCTATACTGGCAGGATGGTCTGCATCTGTCCAGGAAGGGACAAGTCTTTTGAGCAATCGGTTTAAATGCTTCATTGGCAAGCTTTTAAACTAGTCAAGGGGAGGCACTGATGAGCAGCAGGAAAATCCCAGCCTCCCTACAAAACAGGGTACTAAATGGGAAAAGACCGAGGTAGAAAGGTCAGTGGGGATGCTGCAACAGAAAGTAAAGCCATCAAGAAATGGAAAGCAATGAGTACCAATGCACGTAGTCTGAGTAACAAGCTTCCTGAATTAGTGGCCTTGATGGAGGAGGAACATCTGGATATTGTGGTAGTCACAGAAACATGGTCAGACAAAACCATGACTGGGACGAAACATACCAGGATACACTATCTACAGGAGAGACAGAGAGGGTAAAGAGGAGGAGGAGGAGTAGCTCTTTACATAAGGGAAGGAATCAAAGTAACAGAACAAATGAGAAAACAGAGAGGAGAAGAAGCACTGTGGGTAAATTTGGAGCCCGGCAATGGCACCACAATCTGCACAGGGGTTGTATACAGACCCCCTTCTCAGGGGGAAGAAATGGACAAGGAAATGATAGAAAGTATACTTAGTATGGCAAAAAAAGGGGAGATATTGCTGATGGGTGATCTGAATATGCCAGATGTTAACTGGAGTGCAGTTGCCACAGCCACTTTGAAGAGTGGGGTTATTCTAGATGCCCTACAGGGGGCATGCCTTAGACAACTAGTATTGGAGCCCACCTTGAGGGAGCAATCTTAGACCTGGTTCTCTCAAATGGAGATGAAGAGAGGATCACAGATGTAGAAGTGGGCAGCCATCTGGGAACTAGCGCTGCATCGAACAGTATGGTTCACAATAAACACAGCAATAGAGTCAAGCCATACAAAGGCAAAGGTACTGGACTTTAGGAGGGCTGACTTTGCCAAAATGGGTAAGTGCCTAAGGAATGCACTAGCAAATGGGCAGGAAGGAGGGATGGAAGAACAATGGGGAATAATAAAAACTGCCATCACAGAGGCAACAAGCCTTTGTGTGAAGCAAATAAACAAAACTAAACAATGTAAGAAACCACTATGGTTCTCAAAGGAAGTGGCAGTGAAGGTTCAAGAGAAAAAGAAAGCTTCAGGAAGTACAAGGAATCGCAGAAGGAGCAGGACAGAGAACTGTATCAGTTAAAGCAAAGGAAGTTGGGAAGGCAGTCAGAACAGCAAAGGCCCAAACCGAGGAAAAGATAGCCAACTCAGTTAAGAAGGGGATAAAACCTTTTATAGGTACATCAGGGAGCAAAGGAAGACCAAGGGAGGGATAGTGAGGCTTAATAAAGGGGGAGGTGGGCAGAGGGAGACTGTGAAAGGCAGAGATACTAAACAAATATTTTGCTCAGTATTTACAAAGGAAGAGGGGGGTACCTAGAACAAACAGTAGAAACACACTGGATACAGAAGTGATACCAGCCCATTTACAGAAGAAAGGGTTCTGAAAGAATTCTAAAACTGAAGGTGGACAAAACAATGGGGCCTGATGGGATTCATCCCAGAATTCTAAAAGAACTAAGGGTAGAATTAGTGACACCACTGACTACCCTGTTTAACAAATCATGGGAGGATGGGGTGGTACCGAGGACTGGAGGAGGGCAGATGTGATTCCCTTCACAAAAGTGGGAGCAAGGCAGAAGCAGGAAACTACAGACCTGTTAGTTTAACCTCAGTGGTAGGAAAATGATGGAATCACTTCTGAAGGAAAGAATTGTTGAGTATCTAGAGGCCAGAGGGGCACAGGACCCAAGGCAGCATGGATTCACAGCAGGAAGGTCATGCCAGACAAATCTGATAGATTTCTTTGACTGGGTGACCAAAGTAGTAGATCAGGGAGGGGCTGTGGACATGGCCTACCTAGACTTTAGCAAGGCATTTGACACAGTCCCACACAAAAGATTAATATACAAGTTAGCTAGCCTGGGAGGGTCCCAAGATGACAGCCTGGGTAAAAATTGGCTGGAAAATAGGACACAGAGAGTAATAGTAAATGGAGTCCACTCTGATGAAAGGGGTTACTAATTGGAGTACATGAGGGTTCAGTATTAGGACCAGTCCTCTTCAATGTCTTTATAGCGACATTGCAGAGGGACTGGAAGGAAAAGTATGTCTCTTGCAGATGACACAAAGATCTGCAACAGAGTTGATGCACAAGGGGGTGGAAAGGATGAAAAGGGACTTGGCAAGGTTAGAGGAATGGTCAAATGTATGGCAGCTTAGATTCAATGCTAAGAAGTGCAAGGTAATGCACCTGGGAAACAAAAACCCTGGGGAAGAGTACACAATGGGGGGTGAGATACTAACAACAACAAAAATGGAAAGGGACCTGGGGGTAGTCATATCAGATGACCTAAAGGTGGGCAAGCAATGTGAGAGGGCAGCAATGAGGGCTGGGGGGATATTGGGATGCATAGGGAGAGGCATCACCAGTAGAAAACAGGAAGTTATTATCCCTCTGTACAAACAGCTGATCAGACCCCATCTGGAGTACTGCGTGCAGTTCTGGAGACCCAGTCTTCGCAAGGACATAGACAGGATGGAAGCTGTCCAGAGGAGGGCAACTAAAATGGTGCAGGGTCTGCACCAGAAGACATATGAAGAGAGACTAAAGAAGCTTAATATGTATAGCCTCGAGGAAAGGAGGGAGAGGGGGGACATGATAGAAACTTTCAAGTACCTCAAGGAATCAACAAAGTCCAAGAGGGTAGCATCTTTCAAAAAAAAGAGGTGTGCAAGAACAAGGGGGCACAATTTGAAGATGGGGGGGGCGGCTCAGAGGTAATTTAAGGAAATATTTTTTCACAGAGAGGGTTGTGGATGCATGGAACGGCCTTCCGGAGGAGGTCATGGAGTCAAAAACAGTGGTGGAATTCAAGCATGCATGGGACAGTCATAAGGCAATTCTAGGGGATGGGAGTAGGAAAAAGTAGGCTGCTGGTTAACTAGGATCTGCAGCTTATCCAGTAGGCAGGGAAATGGACAGACTGGGTGGGCCAAGCGGTCCTTATCTGCCATCAAATTCTATGTTTCTCTGTTTCTAAGGGAACCTCCCCCATCCAGGGAGCACCAGAGCCACAACCACTACCTCAGAGGTTGCGAAGAAAGCACAGCAGTTGGACCACAATGAGCTCAGGGAGGGTAAGGGTGGTGGAACAGAGGCAAACCCAGTCAGTTGTTCTACTCCACAATCCATACACCATTCTGGGGGAGCACAGTTCCCCTATGGATGCACCTGCAGAGGAGACTAAGGAGGGTGCAGACAACTGTCACAAGGGAGGCCCTCAGGAAGGAGACAGAGGGCACCACAGGGAAAGGAAGCAGCTCCTGGTGGGGGACTCAATTATTAGGGGGATAGAACTGGGGGAAGCAGGGAAAATTGACGTAAGGTGCCTGCCTGGTGCCATGGCTTGGAGGGACAGGAAGCGCATCCTTAGGATCACGAGAACAGTTGCACGGGAGTCTGAGCTGGACATCATTATCCACCTAGGGACAAATGGCTTGGCTCATCATGAGATTAGAGCAGTGCAGAAGGACTTTGTAGAGTTGGGGAGGGGCTTAAGACAAGTAGCACACAGTATCCTTCTCAGAGGTGCTGCCTGTCAGTGGCATTGGTGAGGCGAGGGTACTTTGCACCATGCAGTTTAACGAATGGTTGAAAAAATGGTGTGGAGCACAGGGGTTTGGCTTCATTGGGGACTGGGGTTCCACCTGGAGGGACACCAGCCTATACTGGCAGGATGGTCTGCATCTGTCCAGGAAGGGAACAAGTCTTTTGGGCAATCGGTTTAAATGCTCATTGGCAAGCTTTTAAACTAGTCAAGGGGGGAGGCACTGATAAGCAGCAGGAAAATCCCAGCCTCCCCCTACAAAACAGGGTACTAAATGAGAAAAAGACCAAGGTAGAAAGGTCAGTGGGGGATGCTGCTACAGAAGGTAAAGCCATCAAAAAATGAAGAGCAATGAGTACCAATGCCCATAGTCTGGGTAACAAGCTTCCTGAATTAGTGGCCTTGATGGAGGAGGAACATCTGGACATTGCGGCAGTCACAGAAACATGGTACACACAGAACCATGACTGGGACGTAAACATACCAGGCTACACTATCTACAGGAGAGACAGGGAGGGTAAAAGAGGAGGAGGAGTAGCTCTCTACATAAGAGAAGGAATCAAAGCAACAGAACAAAAGGGTAAACAGGAGGAGAAGAAGCACTGTGGGTCAATTTGGAGGCAGGCAATGGCACCACAATCCGCACAGGGGTTGTATACAGACACCCCCCCCAGGGGCAGGAAATGGACAAGGAGATGATAGAAAGTATACTTAGAATGGCAGATAAAGGGGAGATATTGCTGATGGGTGATCTGAATATGTCAGATGTTAACTGGAGTGCAGTTGCAGCAGCCACTTCTAAGAGTGGGGTTATTCTAGATGCCCTACAGGGGGGCATGCCTTAGACAACTAGTATTGGAACCCACTCGAGAGGGAGCAATCTTAGATCTGGTCCTCTCAAATGGAGATGGAGAGAGGATCACAGATGTAGAAGTGGGTAGCCATCTGGGAACTAGTGACCATCAAACAGTATGGTTCACAATAAACACAGCAATAGAGTCAAGCCATACAAAGGCAAAAATACTGGACTTCAGGAGGGCTGACTTTGCCAAAATGGGTGAGTGCCTAAGGAATGCACTAGCAAATGGTCAGGAAGGAGGGATGGAAGAACAATGGGAAATAATAAAAACTGCCATCACAGAGGTAACAAGCCTTTGTGTGAAGCAAATAAACAAAACAAACCGATGTAAGAAACCACTATGGTTCTCAAAGGAGGTGGCAGTGAAGGTTTAAGAGAAAAAGAAAGCATTCAGAAAGCATAAGGAATTACAGAATGAGCAGGACAGAGAAATGTTATCAGTTAAAGCAAAATGAAGTTGGGAAGGCAGTCAGAACAGCAAAGGCCCGAACTGAGGAAAAGATAGCCAACTCAGTTAAGAAGGGGGATAAAACCTTTTAGGGTACATCAGGAGCCAGAAGACTAGTGAGGGATAGTGAGGCTTAATAAAGGGGAGGGGTGGGCAGAGGGTGACTGTGAAAAGGCAGAGATACTAAACAAATATTTTCGCCAGTATTTACAAATGAAGAGGGGAGGTACCTAAAACAAACAATAGAAACACTCTGGATACAGAAGTTGATACCAGCCCATTTGCAGAAGAAAGGGTTCTGAAAGAACCTTAAAACTAAAGGTGGACAAAGCAATGGGGCCTGATGGGATTCATCCCAGAATTCTAAAGAACTAAGGGTAGAACTAGTGACAACACTGACTACCCTCTTTAACAAATCATGGGAGGATGGTGGTACCTGAGGACTGGAGGAGGGCAGATGTGATTCCCTCACAAAAGTGGGAGCAGGGCAGAAGCGGGAAACTACAGACCAGTTAGTTTAACCTCAGTGATAGGGAAAATGATGGAATCACGTCTGAAGGAAAGAAATGTCGAGTACCTAGAGGCCAGAGGGGCACAGGACCCAAGGCAGCATGGATTCACAGCAGGAAGGTCATACCAGACAAATCTAATAGATTTCTTTGACGGGGTGACCAAAGTAGTAGATCAGGGAGGGGCTGTGGACATGGTCTACCTAGACTTTAGCAAGGCATTTGACTCAGTCCCACACAAAAGATTAATATACAAGTTAGCCAGCCTGGGAGTGGGTCCCAAGATGATAGCCTGGGTAAATAATTGGCTGGAGAATAGGACACAGAGGGTAATAGTAAATGGAGTCCACTCTGAGGAATGGGGGGGTTACTAGTGGGGTGCTTCAGGGTTCAGTATTAGACTGTCCTCTTCAATGTCTTTTGCTTACATTGCAGAGGACTGAAGGAAAGTATGTCTCTTTGCAGATGACACAAAGATCGGCAACAGAGTTGATGCACAAGGTGGGTGGAAAGGATGAGAAGGGACTGGCAAGGTTAGAGGAATGGTCAAATGTATGGCAGCTTAGATTCAATGCTAAGAAGTGCAAGGTAATGCACCTGAGAAACAAAACCCAGGGAAGAGTACACAATGGGGGTGAGATACTAACAACAACAAAAATGGAAAGGGACCTGGGGGTAGTCATATCAGATGACTTAAAGGTGGGCAAGCAATGTGAGAGGGCAGTAAGGAGGGCTGGGGGGATATTGGGATGCATAGGGAGAGGCATCACCAGTAGGAAACAGGAAGTTGTTATCCCTCTGTACAGATAGCTGGTGAGACCCCATCTGGAGTACTGTGTGCAGTTCTGGAGACCCAATCTCCACAAGGACATAGACAGGATGGAAGCTGTCCAGAGGAGGGCAACTAAAATGGTGCAGGGTCTGCACCGGAAGACATATGAAGAGAAACTAAAGGAGCTTAATATGTATAGCCTCGAGGAAAGGAGGGAGAGGGGGGACATAATAGAAACATTCAAGTACCTCAAGGAATCAACAAAGTCCAAGAGGTAGCATCTTTCAAAAAAGAGGTGAAAGAACAAGGGGACAATTTAGATAGAGGGGGCGGCCCAGAGGTAATGTAAGGAAGTATTTTTCACAGAGAGGGTTGTGATGCATGGAACGGCCTTCCGGAGGAGGTTGTGGAGTCAAAAACAGTGGTGGAATTCAAGCATGCATGGGACGGCCATAAGGCAATTCTAGGGGGTTGGGGTAGAAAGAAGTAGGCTGCTGGTTAACTAGGATCTGCAGCTTATCCATTAGGTAGCGAAATGGGCAGTCTGGGTGGGCCAAGCGGTCCTTATCTGCCATCAAATTCTATGTTTATATGTTTCTATGTCCCCATTGGTCAGCACCAGATCCAGGATTGCCTGGTCCCTAATAGGTTCCTGAACCAGTTGCCTAAGGCCAGCCCCATCAACAGAGTCCACAAAGTCTTGTGCTCAAGCTGAGGCCCCTGCTAGGATGGACCAGTTTACCTCCGGCATGTTAAAGTCTCCCATTAGCAGTACCTCCCCCTTTGGACAAAGCAATGGGAATGAATGGGATTCACCCCAGAATTCTAAAAGAACTAAGCGGAGAACTAGTGACACCACTGACTATCCTTTTTAACAAATCATGAGAGGATGGTGTGGTGCCTGAGGACTGGAGGAAGGTGGATGTTATTCCCCTTCACAAAAGTGGGAGCAAGACAGAGGCAGGAAACTACAGACCTGTTAGTTTGACCTCAGTGGTAGGGAAAATTGTGGAATCACTTCTGAAAGAAAGAATTGTTGAGTACCTAGAGGTCAGTGGGCCACAGGACCCAAGGCAGCATGGATTCACAGTGGGAAGGTCATGTCAGATGAATCTAATAGATTTCTTTGACTAGGTGACCAAAGTAGTAGACCAAGGAGGGGCTGTGTATGTCGCCTACCTAGATGTTAGCAAGGCATTTACACAGTCCCACACAAAAGATTAATAAACAAGTTAGCCAGCCTGGGAGTAGGTCCCAGGGTAGTAGCCTGGAGTAAAAAATTGGCTGGACAACAGGATGCAGAGGATAATAGACAACAGAGTCCACTCTGAGGAAAGGGGGGTTATTAGTGGGGCATCGCAGGGTTCAGTACTGGGACTGGTCCTCTTTAATGTCCGTATAGGTGACATTGCAGAGGGGCTGGAAGGAAAAGTATGCCTCTCTGCAGATGACACAATGATCTTCGACAGGGTTGATACACCGGGGGCGTGAAGGATGACAAGGACTCTGGCAAGTGCTGGAGGAACGGTCAGTATGGCAGCTAAGATTCAATGCAAAGAAGTACAAGTGATGCACCTGGGAAACAAACACCCAGGGAAGGAGTACAGAATGGGGTTACTACACAAAAAATGGAAAGGGGCCTGGGTTAGTCATATCAGATGACCTAAAGGTAGGCAAGCAATGTGAAAAGGCAGTAAGGAGGGATGGGGGATACTGGGATGCATAGGGAGCGGCATCACCAGTAGAAAACAGGAAGTTGTTATCCCTCTGTACAGACAGTTGGTGAGACCCATCTGGAGTACTGCATGCAGTTCTAGAGACCCCATCTCCACAAGGACATAGACAGGATGGAGGCAGTCCAGAGTAGCGTTGTCAGAACTTGTTCGAGAAATATTCGAACCCTCGGTGAGCCCTGGTATTTGAGTTCTAATTTGGAACTCGAACACTACAGGGTTCGCAAAAGGGTTCGAATCATCCAAAATCTCACTTCTTTTCTGTGTGCTTTGCGCATCTGTCCCGTTCCTGTTCCCGTCTGATATTTACACTCACTTACCTCTTTAGTATCAGAGCAGTGTGGTGTAACTAGCAGAGGCAGCTCTAGTGATGTCACGGGACAGGGTTTCCCTCAGTGTAATGCAGTTTTGGTACTGTAATCTCAGAGGTATTGTGATAGTTAACTCTTGTGCAATTGGAAGGCGGGGGTGCGTGCAGTGCACGTTCGTTTTGGTACCTGGTCAGGATAGGAAGAGTTCAGTGTCTCGCAAAGTAACCTGTTTGAGCTAGGTGCTGTTTTAAAACTTTTAATAACCTCGAAGTATACGAGCAGAATCCTTCTAACAGACATGGGTGACAGTTTTGAGCATTCAGACTGAGGAAAACATTCTGTCGTGGAGGAAGTCGTACATTACTTTCATTTAGGATCAGTCGGTGACTAGACTATGCGGTAAACTCATTCACCGAGGGTGCTTTGTTTGAAGCCCTTTCAGGCTGAGCCTGATACCACCTGACCATCTGCTATGCAGTCAGGTGGTGGTGGTAGAGCGACTCGAGTCAGTCTCGCGAGTTGAGGGATCAAGTGTGGTGACGGGTGAAGTCATCTGCGCAGCTGTGGCTCCATTTGCATTCAGTTTTGTAGCGGAGAAGGAGCCGCAGCCTGTGCTCTCAGTTCAAACTTGTACCGTAACCTTATTAAACCTATCGTGCACGCGGCCCGTTCCTGAAAATTAAAAAAAGTTAATGGGCTGGTGGGGAAAAGGAAGGGGGCAGTACTCGGGACTCAGGGATTCGGGATCGAGAACTGAGGAAAGAAAGTGAAACTAGGGTGGGAAAGGAGCTAAGAACGGGAGAGGACAGAGGACTGTTTACTTCAGATCAGAAAGAATAATTAACTTGCAGCAGACTGCTGCCTGGAGACTGCCTGTGTGTGAGTGCTCAATCTGCATTGCACACAGCAAACATACTTCTAGTTGCTTGCTGAATTTCTTCACAAATCGCAATTATATGTGACTCATGGCAGTCTTGGGAGGAGGGAGATCTCCTGGCTGGGAGAGGGGTGAAGAAAAGAAAGATTTTTCCTGAGAGGGAAAAAAGAGGTTTTGTATGAAAACTTAATGTTTTATTTTAAGCCTACAAAAAAGGAAAAAATTTCTTGGTCCCAGTCCCACCCAAAAGTTGCCAGGAAGACAGGGTCTCTCAGCCAGGACTCTGCTTGGGGGGGGGGGCTTCACTAAACTTTCTGGCATTATCCTTAAACACACGAAGGATGCCTAAAAGAATATATTTCCCTGTTGGGAGGAGAGACGGAAAAATCTCTTTCCTTGGTTTGTGTGTGTAACTCCATCTCTTGTAGTCAGCCCATCACCCTGCTGCTGTGCGCCACTTGACTGCACTGTACCTTACCCAGTGTGTGTTACCGTGTGAAGTCCAGTGGCCAGTTGTGTGGTGGCATTAACCTTAAATACATGACAGAAGCCTAAAAATATATTTCCCCGTTGGGAGGAGAGACAGAAAAATCACTTTCCTCGGTTTGTATGTGTAACTCATTCTCTTGTGGTCAGCCCATCACCCTGCTGCCATGGGCCCCTTGGCTGCATTGTACCTTACCCAGTGCGTGTTACCATGTGAAGCCCAGTGGGCAGTTTTGTGGTGGCATTATCCTTAAATACACGACAGAAGCCTAAAAATATATTTCCCCGTTGGGAGGAGAGACAGAAAAATATCTTTCCTCGGTTTGTGCGTGTAACTCCATCTCTTGTGGTCAGCCCATCACCCTGCTGCTGTGTGCCCCTTGACTGCACTGTACCTTACCCAGTGTGTGTTACCGTGTGAAGCCCAGTGACCAGTTGTGTGGTGGCATTAACCTTAAATACACGACAGAAGCCTAAAAATATATTTCCCCGTTGGGAGGAGAGACAGAAAAATCTTTCCTCGGTTTGTGTGTGTAACTCGGTCGCTTGTATTCAGCCCATCACCCTGCTTCTGTGCGCCCCTTGACTGCACTGTACTTTACCCAGTGTGTGTTACCATGTGAAGCCCAGTGGCCAGTTGTGTGGTGACATTAACCTTAAATACACGACAGAAGCTTAAAAATATATTTCCCCGTTGGGAGGAGAGGCAGAAAAATCTCTTTCCTCGGTTTGTGTGTATAACTCCATCTTTTGCGGTCAGCCCATCACCCTACTGCTGTGCACCCTTTGACTGCTATGTGTATGCTTATGCCCAGCAGCCCAATCATTCTGTAAGCCTTGAACCTGGGATCCTTTAGTTGCAAACTGTCATATTCTTCAATTACTTTCAGTCCACTGCACCACAGTGTCACACAACCAAAATAAAATTTTGGAGTTGTAGCCAGCGATCACAGATCACATTGCTTTCTTACACAGGAATTGTGTGGGTGTGGGTGTGCTCACTGTAGTATACTGGTACTGTTATGGCTGACACCAACATAGATGAAGCATCTGGTGCTGGTTTTGGAGCAGGTGTTGGTGGTAGTGGTAATCCTGGTGCTAGCAGAAATGACCAAAATGTTTCATGTGATAAAAATTCAACAAACAGCAAAAGAGCAACAGTGAAGTGTGGTAAAGGGGGACCTTTTAAGAAAGCCTGTGCAGCTGTTGGGGTCACATGGAGAGGCACCATAAGGTATGCTATTCATGCTGTTAAAATCCCTGTGACTAGCAATAATAATGCAAGTGACAGTGAATCCCTCTTTGACTCAGACAGTAGCTCTTTGTCTCAGTCAGACACTGTTGTGTCTTGCGACGTATCATTACTTCCTCAACAAAGTGAAATGAGCAAGTCTGCTGACAAAGAATCAGGTAGTGTACTTGCAAATACATCCAGCACTGTTGGCAATGAAAAGGATATATCCATTGAATCCACCACTTCTGTGTCGGCCAGCAATGAAAATCCATCAGAGTCTTCTGCCCACTCTTCTAGCACCAAGGAGCATGTCCCGGGGTTCTGTTAGGACAGGTGAAAAGACACAGTCTTTAGCTATCTTCCTAGCACTCGAACAAAATCTGTCACATCTGAGGTGTGGGATTATTTCTCTGTCAGTAAAACTGATCCATGCAGAGCAATTTGTTCCCTGTGTAAACAGAGTGTAAGCCGTGGTAAAGTTGTGTCATGCCTTGGCACTACAGCTCTTAAACGCCATCTGACAAAGCATTCAGTAGTGCTTGATCGCCCAAAACCCATGTCCTCCATCTTCCAGACTGCACGTGAGAAGGGTCAGGAATCTGAAATGGATACTGAATTGTCTGAACTTGATGCAGACAGAACCACTGCCAACCCTAGGATCACTGTTACCCCCCAGTGCCAGCACCATTAGTACCAGTTGCACATCCAGTGATGGCACTGAATGTATAAGTTCTAGTGCACCATCTCAGCGTCCATCTGCCCATTGAAGCATGGTGTATAATAAACCAGCAGGGACATGTTGTAAACAGCTAACACTGTCTCAAGCATTTGAAAGGAAGAATACTTTACTAAAAATCATCCAAAGACCCTTCATCTTAATCACAGAATTGGTGAACTGTTAGCTGGAGCCCTTTTCCCATACTCTTTGGTAGATCATGAGGATTTTAGGGAGCTCTTGAAACTAGCAGAGCCTCATTACAATGTTCCTCATCGAAGGTACTTTTCCTATGTTGAAATACCAAACATTTATCAGGCTTTAAAAGTGACAGTGATGCTTGCACTTAAAACTGCAGAGGGTGGGATTATTCAAGTCACAACAGATATGTGGACCAGCACTCAAACATAGATTACATGTCCCTACCACTCATTGGGTCACATTTTCTTGTGGTTCTTCAAAACAAAGACACCCCAGAAGATGGCGCTGCTAGCTATATAAAGAAGTTTGGCAAGTCATACAGCTGCAAACGTCTTGCAGGAACTAAATGACCTCCTTGATGAATGGGTTTCTTCTCACGGTCTAAAATGTGGCTTCATCGTAAGTGACAATGGAGCCAACATCTTGAAAGCAGTACAAGATGGAGGATTTATGCATGCTTCTTGCTTTGCACATTGCTTACATTTAATTGTCACGGGATTTCTCAGCAATGAAACACAAGTAGATGGTATGATTGCTGTTTGCAAAAATATAGTGTCTCACTTTTCACATTCAACCAAGGCTATACAGACATTGTCCAAACTGCAAAAAAAACACAAGCTGCCCCAGCAAAAGCTGATTCAAAATGTTTCCGCTCGTTGGAACTCAATGCTTTATATGCTGCAGCACCTCTTGGAGCAAAAGCAAGCTGTACATGAGTATTGCTCCAGTTACATTATTGGAGATGGCATAATGCTGTCTGTGCTGCAGTGGAAATTAATGGAGACAGTGTGCTGCATCCTAGCTCCTTTTGAGACAGCTAAAAGGGACATGTCTTCTGAAGGCACATCTGTGAGTCAGGTTATCCCACTCATAATGCTGATTTCACATCATCTTAGTGTTCTAAATCTACAAATAGAAAAAGACAGATCTGAAGCTCAGACAACATGTCATCTGTATCATGGGAATCTCGTAAAGAGAATGAGCGAGTGCTTCAAAACCAATGACAAATTAGTTGCAATGACGAAATCAAAACACTACATCCTTGCAACTCTCTTAGATCCCAGGTTCAAGGCTATACATCTTCCAAAAACAGATGATATAGAGCAGTACAAATGTCTATTGCTAGATGAGCTGCAGCACTCACAGGAGTCAAACACAGACATGCACAGTACCCTCAGGTTGTCATCACCACAACATGCAGGTTCATCTTCACAAAGGGATACAGAACTGGAAAAGTCACCAAACATTAACAGTAGTTGTTCCATAACTGCCACTTCTTCAACCCTTAGTAGCAAGCTAAATCTGTGGCAAAACCTTTCCCAAATTGCTGCCATACCAGCTTATGCTGATTCCTCTTCTGAGCAGTCTCCGTCCATCATGGTAGACAGTTACCTGCAAGAACTGCCTAATCCTATTAATGCATGCCCTTTTGAATACTGGAGATCAAAAAAGTCAATTTGGACAGAGCTGTATGATGAAGCCTGTAAATATCTTGGTTGTCCTGCAACAAGTGTCTCTTCAGAACGCATGTTTAGTACAGCTGGCAATATTGTGACAGACACCAGAAATAGGTTGCTGCCAGAAAATGTACACACGTTAACTTTTATTAAAGTTAATAAGTTAAGATTTTCATATCCCTACAAGAGTATACAAACTGATCCTGAAGTGACTGATGCTGTGGATGTTGATGGTGATGACAACTCAGATGGTGGTGACTGGTAAATACTGTGTGGGACAGAGTCTCTCTGGACAAAAAAGGAAACTTTTACAGACTGTGATGACTTTGGTTGTCTCTCTTCTTTCTCGATCTACTACCTTGGACTATATACCCCCCAAAACTTTCACCATTTCATGGCAAAATGCTTTGTAGCTAGGGTATAAAGTCAACAAGTTTTATATACAGGGCAATTTTAACATCAGTGGGAACAGGCCCAAATTTGGCATAAAAGGGACACTGTCAGTCAATCATTTCTGTATCATATTATTTATAGTTAAAGTGCAAACATATATTTTTGGATTTACCTTCTGTGACTTTGTGGTGCATCAGTATGGGCTGGGACCGGGGGCGGTCTATTTTTCAATTTTAAAGAGGAGAAAACAATGAGTTCTATTTGGTAGCTGTTTATTATTTTTTCAATTACAGAAATGTTAGCCATAAACCAAAATGATCCATATGTAACTTATCTTATTGAATAAAAAAAATATGGGAAAAACTGTATTTTGTATTGTTATGTTTCTGTGGGTAGCATCCATGTTATAAGTCTCTTCTGGGAAACAGAGTAATCTGGAGTTTTACCTATGTCATGGTTGAGCACATATCATTCTGTAAGCATAGGTCTCATACCACAATAACTCGTGTTTAACATTCTGTTGTACACAGACCATGGCATGATAGCAACAACTCTCAAATTACTGGTTCCATGAAGAGGACTGTACAGAATGTTGTCCATAAGAAGAAAGCAATTGAAAAGACAGTTTTTCACGCAAGTGTTGTTTATTAAGGAACAGTTAAGTGTGGCTCATTTGGAGGCAAGAGTTTCATTTTTCTTGAGTAAGCATGTGGTAGTTTTAGCATTTGAGAGGGGGGAGGAGGGTAGAATTGGTGCTGGAGTGTGGGAAAGGGCTGGAGGTTGGTTTAACATGGATGCAAGAGGGAGAAAGATGTCAAGGATGCTAGTGCATGGGTGAGGGTTGGGGGTTGGTTTTAACATGGATGCAGGAGGGAGAAACATGGCATAGTTGTTAGTACTTGGGTGATGGTTGGGGGAGTGGGTTTTAACATGGGTGAGGGATGGAGAAGGGTGACATGAATGGTAGTTCATGACTAAGTGTGGGGGTAGTTTAAACATTTGGGTGAGGGAGGAGGGTGGAATATGTGCTTGAGGGGGTGAGGGTTGTGGGTTGGTTTTAACATGGGTGTAAGGGTGGTATGGGTGCTACTGCATAGATGAGGGTGGTGGAAGAAAAGTGGAATGGGTGCTGGGGTGAAAGGAGGGTGTTGTTTTAGTCCTTTCATTTACAGATTCATGATTGGCTGGGGATGGTGAGGAAAAAGATGATGACAGACCGATGGTATGGGAGGGCTGTACTGATTGCCCACTGTGGAACCTACTATAGATATAATATATATATATACATCTTTTTTTTCTTATTAAATACATTGCAAACTGCTGCCACCTAGCACAAGTGTCCTGTCCCCTTTAAAAAAAGAATAAAGGAATCAGAAATAAAAGAAAATCTGCATCAGCAGTTTTCACAGAATGTGACCTATCATAAAGTGTTTTTGCTTTACAAGTAGTGATAATTTGATACATAATGGGGTTGACAGACACTATCCCTTAAACATCACATGCCAACTGCTGCAGCTACATTAAATGTTCCTTAAGTTAGTATGTGGTGAGGAAACCACTTTTTTTATTTATGTGACTGAAATACATATTTTATTGACATATCAGCTGGAAAAATGCATTATTTTAGAAAGTTGTATGTATTACTTCAATTTGCCAACAAGAATGTTGGTATATGTATGCATCATCTTAGAAAACTGCATGCATTTTTTGCCAGCAACAATGACTGGCATATTTTTTTTTATTCAAATGTCTTGACTGACTACGTTATGACATAATATGTTTTGCAACAGTTCCATGTGCTGCAGCTGCAGTACCTTGGCTTGACTTTGTTATAAATGCTTTCTTTAAACATAGCAACTTTTGGTTTACTCTTTTAAACACAAAGCAGCAAATAGCTGAGATTAGGTAATATCAGTTATTTTTCTAATAATTCATGATGATGAGTATATATAACTGAGTACATAAATGGCTAATGTGCCTCTTTCTTTCACTAAGGAACTATGATGCAGCTGCAGCAGGAAAACTTTTAACATATGGGTGGGTGAGTGGGCCTGTTACGTATTAATTTGCTGGCTTTAGCAAACAGAAGAAACCATAAATAAACCTAGTTGTATTCCTATCAATGTCACACATGATCATTTCTCTCACCCTTATATTATACAGTTTTTCCTTTACATGTATTTCATTACTATCTTCATTACTGGCAGCACAATTAAAAAAATAGGGTTCGAGTTCTAAAAAGTTCTAAAAAAGATTAGAACCCTAGAACTTTTTCAAAAGTTCTAGACTAGAACTAGAACCCAGAACTTCAGAGAGTTCTGACAACCCTAGTCCAGAGGGAGGCAACTAAAATGGTGCAGGGCCTGCATCAGAAGCCATATGAAGAGAGACTAAAGGAGCTTAATATGTATACCCTCGAGGAAAGGAGGGAGAAGGGGGACATGATAGAAACATTCAAGTACCTCAAGGGAATCGACAAAGACCAAGAGGGTAGCATTGTTCAGAAAAAGAGATGTGCAAGAACAAGGGGGCACAATTTGAAGATAGAGGGGGGATGGCTCAGGGGCAATGTGAGGAAGTATTTTTTCACAGAAAGGGTGGTGGACACATGGAACAGCCTTCCAGAGGAGGTAGTGGAGTCAAAAACAGTGGGGGAATTCAAGAATGCATGGGACAGACATAAGGCAATTCTAGTGGGTGGTAGGAGGAGGAAGTATGCTGTTGGTTAACTAAGATCTGCAGCTTATCCAAAAGGTAGGGAAATGGGCAGACTGGGTGGGCCAAGCGGTCCTTATCTGCTGTCACAGTCTATGTTTTGTTGCTGCCGTTTCATGCATGCTTTCTTGTAGCTGCTTGTCAATTTCTTCAGCCTGAGCCAGGGGTCTGTAAATGACCCCTGTGTGAATGGTTGTTCCATTGCCTGGCTCAAGGGTGATCCAAACGTTCTCCATTTGCTCAGTCATGCCTGTTTTGAATTTCAGTCATCTTTATGCTCTCGTTGACGTAGAGGGAAACCCTTTCCCCCATTTACCCTCTCTATCTTTTTTGAACAAAGCATAACCTAGTACACTTAAGCCTCAGCTGTGGTTGCTGGTGTACCATGTTTTGGTTATCGCCACTATATCCAGCTCAGCCTCTATCATTGTAGCCACCAGGTCTGGGATTTTGTTCCCCAGACTGCGGGCATTTGTGTGCATGACCTGCCGTGAAATGTGGCATCTTTTTGTTCCCTCCTTGTGTTTTGTCCCTTGCTTCATCCTACTTTTCCTGGAGTGTTCTATGTGGTGCTTCCTCCCTTTTATTACCTTACTGGTTGCTTGTGGCCCAGGTCCTTTTATTTATTTATGTCTTTTATTTATTTCAAGATTCAGACATTACCTTTGAGCAAAAGCTATTTCACAAAGGTTCCATGTCAGGTACAACAAAGTGTGAACAACTGAGAACAAGAAAACAAAGGCGGGTGGAGCCCCTATGTAAGCAAATTACAAGGGTGAAACATTACTAACAGAGACATAAGATATCTGGTAAATGCAAAAGAACATAACAAGGCCACACACACTGTCAGGTACACAGGTATAATTTACAACAGCCAAAGGCTAGGCACAAAGGTATTATCTTCAGTAGCCAGGGAGCTAGATCTATCTATGTAGTGGAATTAATGTAGAGAGTTGGGGTGGGGGGTCTGGGATGTGGGCAGCGGCCTAGTGGGGGATTTGTTAAAAAGGGTGTGGGAGGTGATTTGATCCATGTCGGTTAGCCAGGTGATTGTGTCTTAAAACATGCAGCGCTGGGAATGCAATTACGGACTACAGCAACAGACCATGCTTCCTGAGAGGTACTGTTTAAGGGTTTATGACGTTTTGCGTTTTATGTTTGTGACTTTTATTAGTGGTGATAAAGTTATGTCCTGAGTGCAACCTATCCTGCTCTCTGGTACCTGTGTATCTGCCCTTGGGTTGACATCCTGGTCTTGCTTTATGTGTGCACTAACCTGTGGGGGTAAGTTGCCCCAATGTCCCTGCTCCTGACAGCCCCCCGCCCAGTGGCTAGTTTAAATGCTTGCTCAAGAAGTATGTAAACCTCTCATTGTGGGCAGACGTATCCTCCTCAGAAGGATGCAGGCCGTCTTTTTTGTAAAGTTGTGCATCATCCCAGGTTGTGCCCCAGCCCCCAATGTAGCCAAAGTTGTTTTCCCTGCACCAGTCTTTCAACCACTTGTTGAAGGTTTTGATGCATTGGTTTCTTTCCCCTCCTCCTTCCCCTGACTGGTAGCACCTCTGAGAATGTAACAGAGTTTGCTACCCCCCAGGCTCATACCCAGATCCCTAAAATTCTCCTGAACCTTCTCCATACTTGTTCTTTCTTCGACTAGATCATTTTGTACCCAGATGGACAATGATGTCCAGCCACCCCCTCCTAGCCACGGCCTTTGCAATCCTCTGGATCCACTTCCCCTCCCTCAGAGCTGTGCATCCTGGGAGACACATAACCTCCCTCTCACTACTGATGCCTGATCCTATTGCCATACCCTGAACTATTGAGTCCCTCACTAGGAGAAGGAATGAGGTGGTCTGACATATAGCCAGGACCTGATCCACATAGGGCCTTATAGGTGAAGAAGGCCACCTTGAAGAGAACCCGCCACCTGTCCGGCAGCCAGTGCAGACCCTGCAGGACCGGGGTCACATGACTGGACCTAGACAGCCCTGTCAGCAGCCTGGCTGCTGCATTCTGCACTAGCTGCAGCCAGCGGAGGTTCCCTCCACTGACCACAAGGTAAAGAGCATTACAGTAGTCGAGTCTGGATGTTACAAAGGCATGTACCAGTGACGATAGGTCTTCAGGCGGAATTAGGGGTTTAATCTGGGCAATGTTCCTCAGATGGCAAAAAACACTTTTGACGAAGCCAACACCTGAGCTTCAAATGTCAGCTTGTCGTCAAGGATCACACCCAGATTTCTCAACCTAGAGGATGCCATCAATGGGGTTGACCCGAGAACCAAACCAATTGTCATCCCAAAGACATTCTCATCATGCCCACAACCCGGCTCAATCACCAGTACCTCCATCTTATCTGGGTAAAGTCTCAACCAGTTTGAGTTCAACCAGTCCTGGATCTCAGCAAGGCATTTATTCAGCACATCAATGGCACCATTTGCCCCTGGTGCAAAAAGACATGTACAGCTGAGAATCATCTACATAACAGTGGAAACCCAGACTGCACTGTCTGATGATCCTCCCCCGGGGCATCATGTATACCTCGAACAACATCGGTGATAGGAACGAGCCTTGAGGAACTCCACTTGTCAGAGGCATCGGGGAGGAGGAGAAATTCCCTATCACAACCCTGTGCCTTCCGCCCAAGAGAAAGGACTCAAACCAGTTGATGACTGTACTGGTCGATGAGTCCTCAATACTCTCTAAGGCAATCCAACAACACAATGTGGTCCATGGTATCAAATGCTAACAGATCGAGGAGAATGAGAATTGACCATTCCCCTCAATCTCTTGCCCTGAGGAGGTCATTATGCACCCAGACTAGTGTCGTCTCTGTGCTGTGCCTCATCTTAAACCTGGACTGGAATAGCTAATTGATGTCAAAGGTCTCCAGGTGTTCCTCGAGCTGAAGAGCCACTCTCTTCTCAACAACCTTCCCTAAGAATGGGAGGTTGGAGATTGGTTTTTAATTCACCAGGACATTGGGGTTGAGAGACTTTTTTTCACAAGGGGCTTCACCAACACCTCCTTCAAGGTGCCAGGGAAGACCCCTTCTGAAAGCGAACACCCAGCTATCCTGGCAAACACTGGACCCGTAGCCTCGATGAAGTCCACTAGGAGACACATCCCCAGAGGGGATCAGTGAAGGCTGTAGCCGTCTAGCTGCCTGCCTGCGCGGTCCAGTGGGAACCCTAGGAATGTAAGCCAGACACATCGGGCCTCTCTCAAGGAATATAATTTTGTCCTCATTATGGAGGAGTATTATGAACAAGAAGAAAGTTATAAGGGAGAACAGTATGTGCCGTGTTCCAGTTCTACCCTCTCTTCTTGTAGTAAAGATTATGTGGTACAGTATATACACCTGGCTCCCCCCCCGAGGATCCTACATTTCAGTCTGCAGCAAATGCAAACTGCAGTGGGATTGCTGTGGAGGAGGAGGACTCCACAAAGAAAAATTTGATGGCGTTTTTGGAGGTACCTCGCACTCCAGCCATTATTTCTTCATTTTATCCTGCACTGGAGGATGCTTCATTTGCTGCATGGCACAGGCCTAACTCATTACCAGCTGTACCTAGAAAGGCTGATAAGCAGTATTCTGCTCTTTGTGACAAACCTTACATCAATCAACAAGAAACAGATGAAGTGGCTATTATGGCTGCCTATGATAAGTGCAGTGCACCTAAACACATGAGTACTCTGCCTCCTGACAAAGAATTCAGGAGGCTGGATGTGACTGGCAAGCATACATATGCCTCTGCCTCAGTAGGCCTTAGAACTGCAAATTACCAGGCCCATATGATCAGATATCAGAATAGCCTGAGGAAGGCTGCAAAGCTGCAGCCCAGGCTCTGCCAAGAATTAACTGATTAAAACTTTGACTTCTGGTGCTGAGGTTGACAAACACTTGCTTCGCTTAGCGCATGATGTGTCTGATGCTTCTGCCTCTGGCATTTGCATGAGGTGTTACTCTTGGCTAAGGGTTGATGGATTTGCAAATGATGTACAGTAAGCAGTATTAAATACCTCTTTTGGAGGGAGCAAACTGTTTGGCTATGATGTTGAAGAGGCATTGAGAGGCCTTCAAACATCTAAAATGACATAAAGAACTGCCAAATCCCTTTATCTAATGCCTGGTAGTAGTCATTGAAGGGGATAATTTTGCCAGCCTGCTGCCAGAGATGGCCACCAACCCTACCATCAGCAAGGCTGAGGAAAGGGTAGTGAGTCATTGTCAGGCTCCCTCCCCCTTCTGCCCATTCCAAAGCACCTAAGGCCAATTGAGTTAGTGGAGCTACTCACACCAGCTCAGCCTGACTCAATTCAGATTACCTTTATGCCACTGTTGCCTCCAGGGGTGATTGTAGGGGGAAAATTCTGTCTACATCTCAAACAATGAAGGGAGGTCACAAAAGATAAATAGGTACTGGAGATAATGGCAAGAGGGCATGCTCTGGAGCTGTTAGAGGACTCTCCAGAGCATCCTTCTACTTTTATTTATTTATTTGCTTTTGTTAACCGGGTAAGCACACTAGACAGCCAGGTGCCTATTTTCAGGTGTGACCCTGGAGATTACAAGGTACATACATGAACAATTTTCAGGTGCGACCCGGGAGATTACAAGGTACATACATGAACATCAGGCAAAAGCAAGTGAAGGATTACATTAAAGAGAATTAGTACACAGGGACAATGCAAGCAACAGTATCAGCAGGGATTTACATTCCAGGCAGTAGGAAGAAGTACAGTGTGGTTTCATCGTTCCAAACAACAATGTTGTAAGGCTTGCAGGTAGGCAAAGAGGAGTCACATCGGGATAGAGTGGGCCCAGAGCAAGATAAGGGAGTGCACAGTAATAATGCTCACCCTTTTGGGCAGGTGGGCCTAAGTTGTCTATTTTTCTAGTAAACTGTGAGTACAGGAGGTGTATAAGCGCAGATGTACTCTACCCAAGTCATATTGTTTAGGTAGCATCTCAGTTTGTTGGGGCATCACAGGCTGAGAGGGTTTGTCTAGTGCAGAGACAGGTGGAGGCCATTTTGAGAAAGCCTCAGTGGGAGGCTTTAAAGCTCTGGTGGGAGGGAGAGGAGTGAGTGCTTGATGGAAGAGAGTTCCAAATCCTGGGCGCATATGCAGCGAAGGCTCGGTCACCCATTTGTGTGTGAGTTTTTGGTACCAGGAGGGCATGAGAATCACTGGATCGTAGGTTGTAGGAGGAAGTAGCTAGAACGAGGGACTCTACAAGTTTAAGGGGGGTGGCAGTTCTGACAATACTGTCTATGAAGTTGCCCACGACGTAGGAGTGGTGAGATTCTGGTGGGAGCCATTCAAGTTGGGTGTAGAGCTCACAGTGGTGAGTGAGGCGGGGGGCTAAGAGCGCAAAATGGCATATGTTGTTGTATGCTGAGTCCCACTTTACTAGACTAGTTTTTGCAACGTGAGCAAAGGTGACTAGTCCATAGCAGAGTGTAGGTAGGAGGATGCCCCTGGCTAAGGCGAGATGGGCAGCTGGAGTGAGACAACTTTTTGCTCTGTAAGCATGTCCCAACTTGCAGTTTGAGGCCTTACATGAATTGCGTATGTGCATGTTCATATCCAGTTGTGGGTCAAGAGTCACCCCCAGGTACTTGACCGGATCTACAGCTAGCAGTGGGGACCCATCAGCCCCAGAAATCTGTAGTGAATCTGGGGCAGCTTTTAACTTGGCTGCTGAGCCAAAGAGCATGGCCTGCATCTTCTGCAGGTTAATCATAAGTTTATGGTCCTGCAACCAAGTTTGAATTTGGTCGAAGTCCGAGTTTAGTTTGGTGTTGATGGTAGAGATGTCCTGGGAACTGGACCTGATGACTAGGTCATCTGCATACAGCACTGAGGACCTAAGAGCTGGAGCCAAGGGTAGCTCATTTACGAAGAGAGAGAACAGGAGAGGCCCCAGGACAGAGCCCTGGGGGACTCCGCACTTTACCTGGGCAGGCTCAGACGGGGCCTTGTTGAACTTGGTGTACTGCTGCCTGCCCGTGAGATAATTACTGATCCAGGCAAGGGTGGGGGAGGAGAAGCCAAGTGGTAGGAGAGAGGAGCACAGTAGTGCGTGGTCTACCCGATCAAAGGCTTTCGAGAGATCAACAAAGATGGCCCCCGGTCAGTTCTCCTCGGTCAGCAGCGGACTTGATCTCAGAGGTAACGACTGCTAGGGCCGTGGAGGTGCTATGTCCCTTTTTGAACCCATGCTGTGCAGGGGACAGTAGGTTGTGGGTCCTTAGGTAATGGGTGACCTGAGAGGTGACTACCTTTTCCAGAAGTTTGCTGATCGTTGATAGGATTGCTATGGGGCGGTAGTTCTTAAGGTCTTTTGGGTCCCCTTGCTTGGGCACAGGGATGACCTTAGCCATCTTCCAGATGTCTGGGACTATACTTGAGGTAAGCGATGCACTGAAGACGTGGGCTATGGGTCGGGCTAGTACTGTTGCCCCTAGCCTCAGCAGCTTGGGCTCCAGGCAGCCATGCCCAGCACCAGTGTGAGGGGAGAGGTCAGCAAGGAGCTTCTGGCCTCCATGTCTGATACTACCATGAGGTAAAAGGGCAGGAGGGGGGTTGTCCCACTTATCATCTGTGTCATTTGTAGCCTATAAAAGAATAAGTGTAGGATTTAATACAAATATGTGCCGTAGACCCTGTTCCTCCTCATCAGAAGAACAAAGGGTTCTATTCCAGATACTTCCTGGTTCTCAAATGGACAGGATATCTGTGGTCTGATTTGGATCTGAGACACCTAAACAACTACATAAAATACAAGAAGTTTCACATGGTCTCCCTGCAAGCAGTGATTCTCTTGTTTCAAACAGAGGACTGGCTTTACTCCCTAGATATGAAGGATGCATACCTTCATATCAAAATCAGGAAGGCTCACAGACAATATCTCTACCTTTGGCTGGAATGGGAACATTAACAGTTCAGAGTATTGTCCTTTGGCTTGTCTTCTGTGCCACATGTGTTCACCAAATGCTTGGCACTTGTGTCAGCAGCCCTTTCAGTGAAGGCCTGTGTGTCTCCTTATATCTGAACAAAACCAGTTCCAGACAACATCTGCTACATACCCTATCTTGGACACAACTTAAGAGTTATAGTGAATGTACCAAAGTCTGTCTTGACTCCTTGCCTGAGACTGCAATACATAACAGCAGTGTTGGACACAGAAAAGGGCTGTGCTTTCCTGCCCTTGGACAGGGCAGAAAACCTGATTGCATAAGCCAAATTGCTATACAAGTCATCAAGTGCCAGCCAGATCTTTTCTATGTCTTCTAGGACTCATGCCAGTAGCCATTGTCACTGTACCACTGGCCCATTTACACATGAGAACCCCTCAGTGGGCATTAAGGGTCCAATGGTATCAACTGACAGACAAGATACACCAAATGGTTCTTGTCATCACTCCATTGCGCGGAGCGCTGACATGGTGGATAGACTGCAACAACCCATTAAAGGGTGTTTCATTCCTTATTCCAACTCTGAAGCAGAGCCTCACCATAGATATCTCTGGCTCTGGGTGGGGGGGTGGAGGGGGTGCAACAGGGGCCCTATCAGATACAATGCTCATGGACCCAGGTGAAAACCAAGTTGCATATAAATTTCCTGGAGATGAAGGTTGTCTTGCAGAGCCTCCAGGCCTTTCTGGAGCATCTGTCTCCAAGTCCTCTGTTGATAACGATGGACAATGTCAATATGATGCATTATGTCAATGAACAGGGGACACTCATTCTTGTCCACTCTGCAGGGAAACAATGAAAGTGTGGTACTGGGTGCTAGAACACGGCCTAGACCAGTCAGCCATGCATCTCCCAGATGTCTCAGCCATTCTGCTAGCTTTGTGGCCAAATTCTGGTTCTGGACACTACCATCCTACCTCACCTCTACTCTCTCTACTCCCTCCCTTCCCTCCTACTCCATCCACAACATTGGTCACAGATCTCTGGCTCTCCCCCAAAGGTCCACCACTGTAGGTTAGTCTGCCTTCTTATACCACTGCCCTAAACTGTGGAACACCCTCCCCCCCATCCAAGATGCACCGACTCAAACAGCCCTTTCCTGTCTACTTCATGTCTACACCTCCCCTGTCTATACCTGCACTTACTGTATGTCTAACCCCAGGCCCTCTCCACCTCCCAGACAGACAGTCTTTCCATACCCTTACCCTCAGCTACACTTATAGTCTAATGTCTCACCACACGGTGACTCAACCCTGATCTACCCACATTGTGACTGCCCCTACCTCACCTACCTCCAAGTCCAGGTCCAGTCCTCCTCTCAGGTTGGTAACCTTATTCTTCTACATACCTTCTACTGCAGCCTAAACATTCTCACACCACACCATGTGTTCTGCTTCTCCCTAAGCCTACCTATAGTAGAAAATAGGAAGTTGTCCCTCTGCACAGACAGTTGGTAAGATCACATCTGGAGTACTGTGTACAGTTCTGGAGACCCCATCTCCGCAAAGACATAGATAGGGCGGAGGCTGTCCAGAGGAGGGCAACCAAAATAGTGCAGGATCTGCACCAGAAGACATTTGAAGAAAGACCAAAGGAGCTTAAGATGTATAGCCTCGAGGAAAGAAGGGAGAGGGGGGGACATGATAGAAACTTTTAAATACCTCAAGGGAATCAACAAAGTCCAAGAGAAGGGTAGCATCTTTCGGAAAAAGAGATGTGCATGAACAAGGGGGCACAATTTGAAGATAGAGGGGGGACGGCTCAGAGGTAATGTGAGGAAGTATTTCTTCACAGAGAAGGTTGTAGATGCATGAAACGGCCTTCCTGATGAGGTCGTAGAGTCATAAACAGTGGGGGAATTCAAGAATGCATAGGACAGACATAAGGCAACTCTAGTGGGGGGGTAGTATGAAGTAGGCTGTTGGTTAACGAGGATCTGCAGCTTATTCGTTAGGTAGTGAAATGGGCAGACTAGGTGGGCCAAGCGGTCCTTATCTGCCATCAAATTCTATGTTATGTTTCTATGTAAGCTAAACCCTAAGCCTACCATCACCACACCGTGCCCAGCTCTGCCTCAGTGTTATATTCCTGGACCACCCCACTGATATTGCTCTGCACTGGGTCAGCATTCCACTTCAAGATACTTATGTGCCCTTTGATTATTGCTGTTTTTATGCTGTCATCTACAGTAACAGTATGCTTATTGTTGACTCAAGTTTCATGTATTAAATGCATTGTTGCTAATCTAGTGCTGTATCTATTGTTTTGTATATGAACTGTTCATCCCTGTTTTTATTGTTATTGTATGTGAACGACTTGTTCCCTTCTAGCCCTCCCACCAGGATGCATGTGGAAATGAGCAATCCTGCTCAGTATGCCTTCCTGGTGAAACTCTTAAATAAATAAAATAAATAAATAAATGACCAAAACATCTTGGCAGACACGCCACACAGGTCACAGTCCAAGATGTATGAATGGGAACAGCTGACCTCAGTTGTAGATGACTTCTTCGAAATATGGGGGTCATCCAAATTTGGACCTTTTTGTGCCCCCACACAATGCAAAACTGCTGCATTTCTGCTCTCTTGCTCAAGGGCCTGCAGTTTTCTGGTGAGATGCATTGTCCCTCTCTTGGAAAGGGACATTTCTGTATATATTCCCTCTGATTCCAGTAATACAGAGGATACTGCTTAAAGTGAAGATGGAGGGTGCCACCCTCATCTTCATTGCACCCCTATGGCCTTGACAGATATGATTTCCACTTTTGCAACAGCTGACACTGGAGTCTTCAGTTGCTCAACCTCTGTGCAAGGGTCTGTTGTCATAGGATAAGGGATCTCTGGTTCATCCGGACCTGAAATCCCTGCATCTGCATACCTGGCTCCTGAATACTGCCATAACACATTTTTGTGCATCACCTAACGTTGCTGATGTGCTGGTTGTGGTCAGAAAGCCTTCTACCAGACATACCAATTTGCTGAAATGGAAGTGATTCACTTTGTGAGCTACTTACAGAAATTTGGACCCATTTGCCTTTCCAGTAAATGTAGTGTTGAAATACCTGCTGTCACAGTCAGACTCCAGTCTGCAGCATTCCTAACTAAAGGTGCATTTGGCCAGTATATTAGCTTTCCATGCCCCTATTGATGGGTGTATGTTTTTTTTTTTCTCCTATTGTTTAACCAGGATTGGTACACTAAGCTGAAAGCTTGTTTACAGGTGTGACCTGGGAACACACGAAAGAAGAAGAAGAAGAAGAATCAGCATTTATATAGCGCTTTTTCATACATCCCAAAGCGCTTTACAAGCAATGCTAGACTGGTAGTGAAGTGACTGAATGTGTGGTGGCAGCCATATCGCACATCATCATCCACACACAGCCTGGATAATTGCATGAACTGGTTTATGGGAAGGGGAATGTTGGCCAGGACACTGGGAATGTTCCCTACTCTTTGCGAAAAGTGCCCTGGGTTCTTTTACTTCCACCTGGACACCCAACAGGACAACACCAGGATGGGAAGAAAGGACCTCGGTTTAACGTCTCATCCGAAGGATGGCACATCCCAGCAGTACAGCACCCCCCAATACTGCACTCAGATGCCAGCGATTTTTAGGTGCAAGTCCAATCCCGGTGTGGGACGAGAACCCACAACCTTCTGGTCCAGAGGCGGATGTGCTGCCAACTGAGCCACGCTGACACCGGACAGTTAAGTGACTTGCTCAGGGTCGCACAGTATGCATGTGGGGGCTGTGGGATTCAAGATCAGGTCTCCAGATTTGCAGCTCAGAGCCTTAAACCACTGCACTATACTGCCTCATCTATGGTTGCCCAGTTGAAGGCCTCCTGTACTTTTCTGAGAGGTATTTTACATATAAAACCTCTTATCCATAATCTGGTCCCATTTTGGAACCTGAATTACATCCTGGAGAAGCTGACATTGCCTCCTTTTGAACCAGCCATGAGTAGTGATGTGCGAAGCTGGAAAACTTTGCTTTGCAAACTAATTCCTGAATTTGCCTAATTTTGTGAAGTTAATTTGTCTCGCGAATTTCTAGTTTGCAGTCTGGTGATAACTTCGCAAAATGCGAAGCTGAAACTTCACTGGCAAAGTCTGGTACAAAGGCGAAGTTTGCAATGTACTATGGGATTGGAGGTCACAGGTTGCTGAAATGAGCTGTATTCCACAAAGAGGCTGTCTTCAGTGCAGTCTTCTGAAGTCAGAGTAGAAGAAAAGTCTTGTGTACTTCTCTGACAGAAGAAAAAAGTTTGAAAACCATTTAAACCGAGATTTTTGAGTGCAACTCACTCCCACATTTCTCTAGAGAATCTGGTGCGGCTAGATTTCTGTTTTTTTTTTTTTGCTGATTATTTACTGTAAAGCAATGTGAGAGGGCAGTAAGGAGGGCTGGGGGGATACTGGGATGCATAGGAAGAGGCTTCACCAGTAGAAAACAGGAAGTTATTATCCCTCTGTACAGACAGCTGGTCAGACCCCATCTGGAGTACTGCGTGCAGTTCTGGAGACCCAGTCTTTGCAAAGACAGACAGGATGGAAGCTGTCCGGAGGAGGGCAACTAAAATGGTGCAGGGTCTGCACCGGAAGACATATGAAGAGAGACTTAAGGAGCTTAATATGTATAGCCTCGAGGAAAGGAGGGAGAGGGGGGACATGATAGAAACTTTCAAGTACCTCAAGGGAATCAACAAAGTCCAAGAGGGTAGCATCTTTCAAAAAGAGGTGTGCAAGAACAAGGGGGCACAATTTGAAGATAGAGGGGGCAGCTCAGAGGTAATTTACGGAAGTATTTTTTCACAGAGAGGGTTGTGGATGCATGGAACGGCCTTCCGGAGAAGGTCGTGGAGTCAAAAACAGTGGTGGAATTCAGGCATGCATGGGACAGTCATAAGGCAATTCTAGGGGGTTGGGGTAGGAAGAAGTAGGCTGCTGGTTAACTAGGATCTGCAGCTTATCCAGTAGGCAGGGAAATGGGCAGACTGGGTGGGCCAAGCGGTCCTTATCTGCCGTCAAATTCTATGTTTCTATGTTTCTATGCAGTGGTTTCTATTTTGTCTGTGCAGCAGTGGTGTGTGGGGGAGGGTAGGAATAAAGCACAGCAGGCAGCCCAGAAAGATCTGGAGCTTTTTTTTGACTAAGCAGGAGAATTGTGTTATATTTCAGTTTTCTCACTCTTTCTTGTTCATTATTTTTGATCTGTAGGCAGTAATTTCTCATTTTTATGTTTGCTTGCACACGCAGCACACAAGAAACATATTGAGGTAGTACAGCATTGCAGAGATGTGGCAATGTTGTGGCAAATACAGCAAACGCTTTCAGGGTCGCATCCTTCAGTCACCAATCAACAGGGAAGCTGCCGACGACAGCAGTTTCACAGCGAGTGCCGCACTTGAAAGAAATCTGCTGCTCCAGTCAGGGACAGTTTTGTCATTGCAGCGGCAGATCTCTCCCCCCACCTTCCCGGCAACCAGGCACATTGCAGCCATGCACATTACAGTGCATGTTAATGCACATGACTGGACTTATGAACAACTTACTTGCTCAGTGTGCCTTTCCCAGGGAAACATATTAATAAATAAATAAATGAGCTTTGCATAATTGGTGGCTCCTGCTGCCCACCACACACTCCCCCCAAAGTTGGCATCGGGGTGCCCAATCCCTGTGTCAGCATATATCCCTCCTCCCCCCATTAATGTGGCACACGGGGAGCCCACCGCAGTCTGCCAAACTAATTATATTTTCAACACTGGGATGCCCACTCCTGGTGTCAGATGACTCCCCCTCTCAAGCCCGAACATATGTTTTGCTGATAATGGGGTGCCCATTCCCCATGTCGGCATGCCCCCCCAAGCCTGAACATATTTTTTGCCAACAACGGGGTGCCCAATCCCCATTTCGGCATGTCCCCCCACCCCCACTATTGTGGCACACTGGGAGCCCACCCCAGTGTGCCAAACTAATTTTTTATCTTTTTCCAACACTGGGATGCCCACTCCCAGTGTCAGATGTGCCCCCATTGCCCCCTTTTTTTCACCAGACCTTGGGGTGCCTAATCCCCGGGTCAGCAGTAATATCCCCTTCACTAGTCTGGCATACTGGGAGCCCACCCCAGTGTGCCAAAATTTATTTTTCATACTATTTTGCCTGTAAAAAAGAAAACATACCCCAAGGTCTTTTTTTTTTTAAACCTGAAGAAAAAGAAAACAGTCCCTCATCATCCTTGCCGTGCCCTCTCCCATCCCGACCCTCCCTCTGCGCACCCCACCTCCCCGCACTCCCCTCACCCAATACTTACCTGCGGAAGTCCGGCGCTGTGATCTTCTGTGGATCAGGAACACATCTGCACTCTTCAAAAGCCGATCACAAACTGAAGAAAATCATGGTAAGCCCTACAATGGTAGTCACTGGGGGGTTTCAACTTAGGTTGCTATCCCAGCCATTTTTGGGAGTTTTGGTCCCAAATTTTCAACATGGGATTCTTGGGACCCCACCTCACGAACACTGGCAGTATCATTTTGTTTCTTGGTCCCAAACAGTGATTTTGGGGTCACTGCACAGAATCACCTTTCGGGACTGATTAGCAAAACAACACTGCCACTGTTCATGAGGTGGGGTCCCAAAAAGCCCATGTTGCAAGCTTGGTGAAAAACCTGTAATGATGCATGCTATTTAGCATGTGTTGTGCAGTTTGTACACGTGCTCGTAACTTTGACAATTTTTAATATTTTCTCTGCAAATTTCCAACATTGCCATTTTCACACCTCTTTATGAACAATACAGCTGTCATTTATTTGCATCCTGCCCGAAACGTGTTTTCGCAACTGTGGTACAGAATGGCGCAGTGGCTGTGTGAAATCAGCTTTTGGGACTGAGTAATGAAATCACAGTACCCCTGTTCATGAGAGGAGGTCCCAAAAATGCCATGTTGAAAACTTTGTGAAACAATTCCAAAACATGGCTGCATTACGAGAGTGCATTATGCAATTTCTATGCATGCTTGTAACTTCACCAATTTTTCATGTTTTCACTCCAGATTTTCAACATTGCCATTTTTTCACACCTCCTCATGAACAGTATAGATGTCATTTTTCACATCCTGCCCAAAATGTCTTTTCACACCTGTTACCCCAAATGGCGCGTTTGCTGTGCGAAATCACCTTTCAGGATTGAGTAATGAAATGATAGTGTCACTGTTCATGAGCTGGGGTCCCAGAAAGCACATGTTGAAAATTTGGAGCAAAAAATACAAACAAACAGCTGGAATTTTAGGGTTTCCAACTGTAACGCCCTACCCTGTACAGACTGACAGGCATTGGGGGTGTGGTCTGGGGTTGTCAGCCATAATGCTCATGCCATTCCACCCCCAACCTGTAGCCACTGACAGGCATTGAGGTGTGCCTTGGGGTCTTCAGCCCTAATGTTCACCCCACTCTCCTATACTGCACCCATCTCAACTTATTTCCTTATGAAATGGAGTGAGTGTAAGGGCTGAAGACCCCAAGGCACACCATGACACCTGTCAGTGTCTGCAGGGTGGGGTGAGATGGAATGGCATGAGCATTATGGCCGACACCCAAAGGCAAACCCCAATGCCTGTCAGTCTCTGCAGGGTGGGGGTGGGGGTTGGCATTAGTTCAATACTTTCACTCCCATTCCTATTATGCATGTCTCTAACTCCTGCAGTACCAATGCCAGTACCAGCAAGCAAACATTTAGCATTGACAAATGCTTGTTATTTCTGTGGTTTAGTTTGATGAGTTTAAGTGAAGTATTTTGTCAGTGTCTTTTTGCAGAAGTTTCAGTTGTTTAGCTATATTTTTCTTAAAGTAACAGTTTTCTGTCACTTTTTGTTACACTTAATGTTAAACTACCCATGTTACCCCTATCATTTTCATCCCTGTGGTGGAAAGAAAGAAAGAAAGAAAGAAAGAAAGAAAGAGAAAGAAAGAAAGAAAGAAAGAAAGAAAGAAAGAAAGAAAAACATACAAACAAAAAAAAATTATTGGTTGATTTTAGTAGTATTTTTTTCAGATCACATTTCTGATCCCTGATTCTCTAGGGGGAGGTGTTGTCTGCTGTTGCTGATAGTTAATCATTTGTTTACCCCTCTTACACCTGTTGTGTGTGTCTTGTTGTTTTATTAATCCCTGTGGTGTTTTATTTATTTATTTTTTATTTTATTTAGGAATCGGAAACCACCTTTGAGCACAAGTGCTCTTTTGCATAGGTTCCACATCTGAAAAGAAAAAAGGAAAAATACCTTTTTTTGTTTTGGTTGGTTTTGAGAGATACTATTACCTCAGTGTAGTATTTTTATGTTTGCTTGCACGCATGTGCAAGAAACATAGAGCCATCATCCGAGTTTTCGGAGGTGTGACAGCCGGATTCCAATTCAGTCAATATGTTTGCAGGCGCGATCACAGTTCTCCAATCAATGCTGCAGCTGTCTATGACAGCAGTTGAAAATGCAGTGCCATACAGTTGAAAGGGAGAGCTCTGCTTCAGTGAGCAGCACTCCCCCTCCACACGCACGGCCGCACACATGCATATGTGTGAGCTCAAGCGCTTGTCCCCCCACGCACATACTGTATGGCTGAAGGGGTGCCCAGCCCCCGTCCAGCTCCTTACCCCCCAAAAAGCTTTCAGGTGCAGCAGAGCCCACTCCACCGTGGCACACATTTGTATAATGACGTGGGTGCCAATCCGTCATCTCAGGCCCCAACAAACAGCCTTACAGCTGCCACACTGAGCCCACCCCAGTGTGTGGCCAAGTCCGAGGGCGATGGGGTGCCCAGCTCCGGCCGGCTCCTGGCCCCCAAACAGCCTTCCAGCTGTCACGCTTGAAGCCCACCCCAGCGTGGCAAACGGCCCCGTGTCGCCTTCCTTAAAAACCCTGTAAACAAGAAAACGCTCTCGCGGGGTCTCCCAGCCCACCCACACCCACCCACTTCGCACTCCTGCCTCCCCACACCCCATACTTACCTCCGGAGCTTGGCGCGATGATCTTCAGTGGACCAGGAACATGTCTGCACTCTTCAAAGCTGACCGCGAACTGAGGAAATGCCAGTAAGCTGTATAATGCAATAAATAGGGTTTTTTCAACTTTAATGCATATCTCAGGCATTTTTTGGAATTTTGGCACCAAATTTTCAACATGGGGTTTTTGGGACCCCTCATGAATTCTTGAACTGTCATGGCGTTAATCGGGCCCGAAGGATGATTTTGCAGTCACTGCCTGAAATCACCTTTTGGGACTGACTAATGAAATGATAGTGCCAGTGTTCATAAGGTGGTCTCTCAAAAGCCTATGTTGCAAATTTAATTGAAAAATCTAAAATGACTTGTTTCTTTGGCGTTGCACAGTTCCTCACATGACGTTCGTAAGTTCGCAAATTTTAATATTTGCACTCCAGATTTTCAACATTGCCATTTTACCATATCTCCTTATGAGCAGTACAGCTGTCATTTTTCACATGTTGCCCAAAATGTGTTTCCCTGCATGTAGCACACAATGGCGCAGTTGGTGTGTGCAATCAATGTTTGGGACAGATTAAGAAAATCACAGTGACATTGCTCATGAGCAGAGGTGTTAAAATGGCTATGTTGAAAATTTGGTGAAAAATACCAAAAAATTACTGTTTTAGGAGTGCACATTGCGCAGTTCCTATGCACACTCGCAAGTTTGCAAATTTTTAATATTTGAATGCCAGATTTTCAACATTGCCATTTTATTACATTTCCTTATAAGCAGTAGAGCTGCCATTTTTCACATCTCACCCAAAATGTGTTTCCGCACATGTAGCACACAATGGTGCAGTTGGTGTGCGAAAGCAATGTTTGGGACAGATTAAGAAAATCACAGTTGGAGATTACATGATGCAGAGTGCTGAGTAGATGCTCCTCCGCTAAGCTCCTGCCTCCTGAATATAAACTCATCATTTAATACTGTTAAATTTTATCTAATTCCCCTGCCTATGAGTTCTCCTTGTCTCTTAACAGCTTGTGCTCCTGTTTTGGGTATCTGTGTGGTAAATGGAGGCTTATATGAAGAAAGCCCCACAGAAACATACCCCCACGCCACTCCTGAGAAGGTCTCAAAGAAATCCCGTGCCTCGAGTGGCCCAGACAAACCGGAACCTTGGTGTCAAGCTGGGGACCAAGAACCCTTAACACTTAACAGATTCTTGGAGGAGTTTAAACCATTCTGGGAAGAGATGAAAGATATGGCAATCGACCTGAAATCCCTCTCCAGAAAGTTAGAGGAAGTCTCCACGACAGTATCGGACAACACTGCCCGAATAATTTCGATCGAGAGAAAATTGGAAAGTCTGGATCCTGAGCTCCTATTAACGAAACAAAAGTTATCTCGTCTAGAAGCAAAACTCGAAGATTTGGAAGGCCGTAGTCGGAGAAATAATGTGGTAATTCTCTGGCTTCCCAAAGGGGAAGAAGGCCAGAATACTGCAGTCTATGTCCAGAAGCTGGTAGAAAGGGTCGCTGGTCCCTCTCCCTTTGGCCCAACATATATGATAGAACGGGCCTACCGGTCTCTGCGACCAAAACCCCGACCTGATGCACCTCCTCGCCCCATCATTAGCCGCTTTCTGAACTACCTAGAAAAGCAGCATTTCCTACAGAAAGTCAAGGCCCTGCAAGAAGTCAGATGGGAGAAAGTGAAGCTGAGAATTGTTCAAGACATCCCTGGCTCGGTCTGATTGAAATGGAAAGCCTTCCACCCGATTGTATCTAAGATTATAGCGGCGGGATTAAAGTTCAGGATGGGGTATCCAGCGAAGTTACAAGTCTCAGTAAATGGCTCATGGCTCAATTTCAAGGATCCTGAAGTTGCGTTACTAAGCCTTAAGTCGGCGTTGCCAGATCTGTTCCGGATGACCTGAGAGGGCCTCTGATATTCGGGATTCACCGGGAACTTCTGAGTGAACGGTTACTTAATTTTTGTGTGGACAATGCTCTTTCTAAAGATGGAATTCAATTGAGTCTATGCTTTCTTTTTTTTTAAAGAAAAATGTTATTTCTTTTTCCAGCACCAACAAGACACACAAACACAAAAAAACCCGGAGAACCGGGAGCACAACCCAAAACTGGCTGTGCAAACTATATACAACCCCTATATACATACACACACTGGAAACCCCCCGTTCAGGAACAACCCGTCACAAGAAAGCTATCGAGAGCCACTGTTAGTTAAAACAACTCCTTCTCTCAAGCTCTCGATTCCCCAATATGCCACTCACAACATTGAAAACCCCAGATCCCAATTATACCCAACCAACCAGGGCGGATATCCAGTGTGACCCCTGGAAGAGAGAGAGTCCCACTCCATTGAAACCCCACCAGCCTCAAGTAATCACCCCTCGTCAAACCTATATCCCATTCAAATCAATTTTAAGCTCCAACACTAACTAACATAAAAAACCATCCATACTATAGGGGATCTTTCTAAAAAATAGCGAGATCCTAGTACCCACTATGCCAATCCCTTGGTACATCCGCCTTCCCTCGCAGTATCACCCGCTAGCCCCTATCCGACAGACAGGTCTCTGTTATCACTTATACCCTACTATGAATAAGCTGCATCTAAATTTGCCCACCTTTTAATGTAAACCTCTTGTCTTCCTCAGACATTAGGTGTTTTTGATCTTGGCCAAGGATCCCAGTAAGTCCTTCACCCATTGTTCGTAAGGATAGACCTGACCATCTTTCCAATGCTTCACAATAAATGCCTTGACTATTGATCCCATTAAAGCAAGATGAAATCTTGGTGTAACACCTTCGACCAGGAATAGTCACCTAACACACAAACTTCTGGCGTAAATAACCTGGTAGCCTAATCTGGGGTCCAGGCCTTGCCTGATCTCATTCCATAAAGGAGAAATTTTATTACAGCTCCACAAAATGTGAAACAAATCTCCTGTTACTTTCCACACCTAAAACAGAGATCTGTCTGTCTCAAACCCCTCGAACAGAGCTTTGCAGGTGTATAGTAAATATTGTGGACCACAAAATCTGCATGTTCCTATGTTTAGGGATAACAATATATTTAATAGCTTTCAGATGGTGTCCCAGTTTAACCCAGAAGTCAGTACCTTATCCCAGTAAGAGACAGAGGAGGTCACTGACACTTGGAATTCAAGAGAAGTTTGTATACCGAGTAAGTAAACTAGTTCTGTGCACAGCCTCCTTCAAGCTCCCCCGAGAAAGCTATCTGTGAAGTCCCCTTTCCCCGAACTCCGCAATCAGTTGCTTGAGCTGTAACCTTTGAAAAAGGGCAAGCCATCACATTGTGGTGGCAAAGAAATGTTCCTCCTGTTGCATATCCCTTAAACTAAGACCCTCCAAATATACGCCCACCTCTGCCCGAGCACCAAGCCTCCTATAGTCAAGTTAGGTTTCCAAATGGGCTGATCCCTGGATTTCGCCTGACAACCTTTTTGAACTGGAGTGAGAAACGACCACCAGGCTTCCAGAGACTTCCTGATTGGGTTCCCCGCCTCTACCTTGCCCTGTACTAATTGAGCCCAGCATATAGTAACGAGTCAGGAGAATAATTCATACCCTTCAACCGTTTCCTCTCAATTTGTAACCAGGCAGGACAGTATTCTCCCTCACCCAAGTCTACCGCCCATTGGGCCATCAAGCCCAACTGGCCCGCCACATAGTAAGCATGGAGGTCAGGTAGTCTAATACCACCCCTTTCATAGGGCTGACACAACACCTTATATTTAATCCTAGTGGGTTTGTTACCCCAGAGGAAACCAATCAGCATCTTTCTAATGAGCTTAAACCACCTTACAGGGATAGTATATGGAGCCAAGTAGATCGGATAGAGCAGCCTTGGCAGGATGTTCATCTTAATAATGCCTAAGTGCGCCGTAAAATTCAGAGGTAGTTTATTCCACCTTGATATATCCCCCGAGATCTCCGAGATAATTCCCCCCATGTTGGCATCTGCACCTGATGTTTGGTTTATGTAATCCAAATACCCAAGTACTTCAACTTATCCTTATTCCATTGCACCCTAAGGGATCAAAATCTGCCTTAAAGACATGCGGAGTCAGAGGTAGAATTTGGGTTTTAGTGAGATTCAGCTTATAATTCGAAACCCTAGAATACCGATCTATTAGCTCTCTAACGGTCCTAAAGCCAGTTGCTGGATCTCGAAGATGGAGCAGAATATCGTCTGCAAAGACTGAAATCTTTAAATCCAAGTCACCAATCCCAACTCCCTGGACCCTGACCTCCCTGTTGATAGATCTTAACAAAGGCTCTAAGTAGATATTAAACAGAATCGGTGAAAGAGGGCACCCTTGCCGAGTACCATTCTTAAGCTGGAATTCCCTCGAGAGATAACCATTGCATAATATTCTAGCCGTAGGCGCCGCATACAGGTTCTTAATGTCCCTAATCAAACCCTCCGGGAACCCCATCTTCTCCATTGTAGTGAACAAAAATAAATGGGAAACTCGGTCAAACGCCTTTTCAGCATCTAGGGAGATCAGGGCCAAGGGAGCCCGAGAATCAGGGGCAGAATTTATAGTATGATGTATTTTCCTGAGCGCATCTTTTGCTCCTCTCCCCGGCATAAAGCCTACCTGTTCCTGACTAATTAAGCTCGGGGCCACAGTTAACATCCTGTTAGCCAGGATCTTTGTAAGTATCTTAATGTCTTGGTTTATCAGAGCTATAGACCTATAGCTTCCCATAACATCCCTAGGCTTATCTGGTTTGGGTATTAATGTGACATATGCTTGGTATAAGGGTAGATGGTCTATGCCATCCCGCATTATAGTATGAAAAAAGTCCTTTAATACAGGGAGAATAGTCTTATTATGGGTTTGGTAAAATTTCGCCATTAGACCATCAGGCCCCGGTGATTTTCCTACTGGAAGGGACCGAACCACCTTGACAATCTCGGAGGATTGTATAGGAGTCTCCAGTTTCTTAGCAAGAATAGGGTCCACTGTCGGGAGCTGAATACCCTCCAAGTATTTCCTGATTTCTTTGTCCCCCCCCCCCGGAGCATTCTCCTGATATATCTTCTCAAAAAATGAGGCGAACGCCTCAGCCATATCCTGGGGATCTGTCATTAGCCTCCCCTCATGTGAAATCGAGATAATAGTCCTAGTGGCTTCCCACTCCTTAATTCTCGCTGCCAGGAGACGTCCCGGTACATCACCCTGGAGGAGATATTTGGCCTTAATCTTATTTAACCAAAATTCAGTTTTCCCATACAAAATCTCTGACAAATCCCTTCTTAGGCTTTTAAGTTCCATATCTATTTCTTCTGACGCCCCCTCTTGCTGCGACAAAAAACTTATTGCGCCCTCTAAGAATTCCTCTCCCCCTCCTAATCAACCTCTCTTTGGCAGCTAAAGTTTTAGCAGCCATGGAGTAAAGAAATTTACAAGTGGCAAGCTAGTTTTTTATCAGTCAACGTGGCAGTTGCGCCTAATAATTTCTTGAAGGGCCCCTCCAGCTCATCCTCTCTCCTCCACCGACAAAGCCAGTCATGCAGCCTCCACCTATAAGGCCTGGGGGTAAGGCTTGGGCTCCCATTGAATCCGGATCAGGGAATGGTCAGAAAGAGTTCTACCTCAGTCAAAAATGCTCTAACCTCCCTAATGCCTCCCTGTTAACCAAGAAAAGTCTATCCTAGTGTGACTTTTATGAGCCGCAGAATAAAATGTCATTTTGGGACCCCCATCTGGAAAAAACTTAGACGGGTCTGTCAGACCAGTAGCCTCCAAAAACTTAGCCAAAGCCACTTGGGCCCTAGAGCTGGGGCCTTTAGACACAGGCACCCTATCCTCTTTATTGTCCAAGCATAGATTCCAGTCCCCCGCTAATATCAGTGAAAGTGCTGGGAACGTAGCAAGAGTCTATGCTTTCTAATAGAACTTGGCTACTAGTAGACGGCCTGTCTTTACTTTCTTCAGGCCCTGGTCTGTTGATGGGAATAGTGCTTCAGGGTGAGTCTTTGGGGGGGGGCTCACAGGGGTTTGTTTCGGACTGCATCTGAGATAATGTTGCTTGTTTAGTTTCTAGGGGGAGCATACAGGGGAAGATTCTGGGTTATGCCTTCTGATTAGGTTTTATATGTTGGGATTTCAGCTCTCCGAGTGGTTCTGGGCTTTCAGGGTGCCTCTAGCAGGTGGGCTGGATTAGGTTACAACCACAAGAGGGCGCGGTTCGCCCATGTAATGCAGGTCCGGTCATTTTGGCTCGAGAGGGACTGTTTTCAACTGCTATGTCATCCTGGTTTTGCAGGGGGGGCTTCGGAATTAGGGGTCAGCAACCCCTGGGTAGTTACTCCCATTGTTTTCCCATTTCTGGACCCTGTTTCATTTCTCATCCGGTTTTTGTCTTCTCATGTTCTCATCTCGATGTTGGGCTCACCCCTCCGTGTCAGTTTTTTCTCTGGATCTGATTCACGAGGTAGTTCCCCATGGGGAACAAGTATTTTTCAACTCCCTCTCTGGACTCTTGTGGTGACCTGCCATATTCACATTTACATCATATAGTTTCATTTTCCTCTCTCGATAACTAGTGGATCCGCTAACAATTGGTCACAGGCCCTGGAAGCCCGAGACCACTCTTTAGACATTATGTCCTCATTAATACAGTTTATTAACTGCTTCATATCTTGAGATATGGGGATGATCATTAGCAGGGATATGTTCGGGGGTGGAGGGGAGGATACGATCCAGTGCTGTGCTAAGTGTTGCTTGTGACAGTTTGGGGGTTGGGAGGCGAGGCAATGTATTCTTGTTGGGGGTGGGGGTGTATTGGGGGTTTAAACTCGAGCTCCTGGTGAGGGGGCTGGGGTGGTGGGAGGGCCTTACAGCAGCAACGGGTGGGGTTAGATTATTTGTGTTACACACCCAGAGTGCAAGGCTGAATCTAGCACCCTTAGAAGTCTTTAGTAGATGGCTAAGGAGGTGACTTTTGCAATGTGGAACATCAAGGGGATCAGGAAAAAATCTAAACAATACCAGGTTCTCAAACACTTAAGTTTACTACGCACTCAGGTTACTTTTCTACAGGAATCGCACCTATTAGAAGCAGAAGCCTCACAAGTGAGGAGGCAACAAGTGGGGATAGTGTATGAGGTGCAAGGCTCCTCAAACAGCTGTGGGGTTATGATCATTATTAACAGGGGCATTCCCTTCATTTCTACTCATATTATCAGGGATCCCAAGGGTAGGTTCATCTTAGTAATAGGTACTCTCGGGTCAATACCTCTGCTATTGGGCAGCATATATGGTCCCAATGCAGATGATCCTGCCTACTTCATGAGACTCATAAATGGAATCCTGCCTTTCCTTCCCATAAGGATTATCCTGGGGGGCGACTTCAACCAAGTTGTAGACTCAAATCTTGACAGGTCAGGTGGTGCATCAGGGGTTTTCCCCAGGTCAGAGGGCTTTTAGAGACCTACTGGATCAATGTGGGCTCTGTGATGTCTGGCGTGTCCTAAATCCTGATTCTAAGGAGTTCACATACAGGTCCTTAGCACACGGCTCACAGTCCCGTATTGACTACATATTCATTTCTCAGACTCTCCTGCCTGGGGTTAGGTCCTCGTTGATACAGCCTGGCCCTGTCTCTGACCACTCTTTGGTGCTGTGTGATCTGACAATCCAGGATGTGTCTAAGAGAGAAACAAGACGGAAGCTTAATGACCAACTGCTTAAAGACTCTAATTATTGTAATACCATTAGGGAGCACATTGAGGCCTTTTTTTTGTCCAACCCTTTAAATAGTGCAAAACCGGATATTATATGGGGGGGGCTTTCAAGGATTACATGAGAGGCATTCTTATTAGCCTCTCGGTGGCTAGGAAAAGAGCTAGGGAAAGAGAATTATTGTCCTTGTTATCTCAAATTCGGGTTCTCGAATCCAATGTCTCGGTTAACTCTCCAGAAGAGGATAAGGTGAAGCTCCTAGGGTTGAGAGACAAATATTTAGAATTACTCCGTGAAAAGGCGGAGTTAGCTATCATATACACTAAAGCTAGTTATACCGATCAAGGTGAGAAGGCAGGGCACCTTTTGGCTTTCCGTATTAAACAACAATAATCAGCGAGATTTATCCCTTCCATCAGGGCATCTGTTGATGGGTCTCTGAAAACATCTTCCACTGAGATAGTTCAAGAGTTTGCAGCATACTACAAAACGCTGTATGGGGACATGAAGCACCCCCCCAGTCCTGTAAGCGTGGAGAAGTATCTGACGGATTCGTATCTGCCCTCCCTCCCAGTATATTACATAGACTCTCTGGTCTCTCCTATAACACAGGAGGAAATCGCTGAGCTTATTATTGGTTTACCCTCGGATAAAACTCCTGGGCCGATGGATTTTCTTCCCTTTTCTATAAAACATTTCGAGAACTTTTATTACCAATACTTAATAGATTATTTCAGCACATCCTATCTGGGATGGAGGTTGACTGCCATCTCTTTGAAGCCTTGATAGTACTTTTCCCCAAGCCAGACAAGGACCCTGAGCTCGAACAGAGCTATAGGCCTATATCCCTCCTAAATCAGGATATTAAGATCCTCTCAAAGATTTTAGCTAATAGATTATCCATGGTGCTCCCAGAGTTAATAAGTATGAATCAGGTAGGTTTTATGAAGGGACGCTCTTCAGCAGATCATTTGCGTACGTTATCCCACGTCTTCTCGGCTGCCAGAGATGCCGACTTCCCTGCAGGCTTGGTCTCTTTGGATGCCGAGAAGGTGTTTGACCGGGTGGATTGGAGTTTTCTCTTTAAAGTGCTGAGTGCCTTTAAATTTCCTCTGGTATTCATATCCTGGGTTGCCGCATTATATAAATCCCCTACAGCAAGAATCTCAGCTAATGGGGCCTTCTCTAACTACTTCCCACTTCATTCAGGTACTAGGCAGGGTTGCCCCCTTTCGCCACTTTTGTTTAACTTATACCTAGAACCCCTCATTCAAAACATTCTCCAAAATATTTCTATACAAGGTATTAGAGTTGGGCGTCATGAGATTAAGCTCACTGCGTATGCAGATGATTTGCTGATACATCTCTCCCATCCGGTTTCTTCAATACCACCCTTACTGAATGAAATAGCCAGGTTTAGTGAGCTATCCAACTACAAGTTGAATGCTAGTAAATCCTTATTTTTTCCATTAAACCACAAGGTATTTAAGGATGATATTTGCCCCCTAGGCTTAGGTTGGACTCCTAGAGCAATTAAATACTTGGGCATTAAGCTATCCCGTAACCCCTTAGTGTGGGTTAAAGATAATCTGGATTCTCTCTCACAGGTTATTATTCACGACCTTGACAGATGGTCTAAACTTCCCATATCATTATGGGGCAGGATTAACATTATTAAGATGAATGTATTTCCTAGAATTTATTACCCTTTATCCCTTCTCAACTCTTTTATTCCCATATGCTGGTTTAAGAAGTTGCACGGTATATTTACCAGATTTATCTGGGCTGATAAATATCCCCTTTTGGCCATTACAAACTAGCTGCCCCAAAATCTGAGGTGGGGCTGAGGATTCCCCATATGGCATTATACTACTGGGCCAGTCACCTAGCAAAATGCCTGAGATGGATATCCCCGGGCCCTGAAATGGCACAACCAGTATGGCTTAAGATTGAGTTAGACATAATTAAATCTAAATGCCTGGATCCCTTAAACTTATTTTACCTCAAACTGTCCCATGTAAAGATGGCTGACTGCACCACAATAGGTATTTCTTTAAGAGTTTACACACAGTTATGTTTATTTCTTCACTATTCCCCTCAGACTGATTTAGCTTAGTCTATTTGGAATTCCCCATCTTTTATTTTTAATGGAAAGTGGATTCCTTGCAATTGGTTGCCCCAACTAGGCGATGGAAAGCTCCTTTCCCTAGTAGATGGGGAAGGGCACTGGTTGTCCCTACGGGGGATTATAGACAAGTTCCTCATTCCGGTCTCTTCTCACTTTAAGGTCATGCAGTTAAGACACCTTCTCACTGTAGTTCTAGGGAATTCTCCCCCTTCTCAGAAGGTGTCAGCTCTGATTCCTGAAACCTCCCTATTGTCTGGGTCCCCAGGCACAGTATCCAAGCTATACAGGGTGTTGTACTTCAAAAAATATGGGGACTCCTTCGGACCTACTAGCTTCTGGAACTCACTCCTCCCTCAATACCAGTTGGACTGGCAATCCCTATGGAGATCCTGTCATAAGTATGTTTCTCAAGATAGATTGCGTCTCATGCAATACCATATTTTACATAACATGTATTGTACCCCTATTAAATTAAAAAGATGGGGCTTCTCGAACTCTAGTATATGTACTAAGTGCATAAAAGAAGAGGGTACTCTCCTGCATATGTTCTGGTCCTGTCCCAAAGTTTTCTCCTTATGGAATTCAATTAAGATGTCTCTCGATCCCCTACTGGGCCTACAGGAGTATTTTACTCCGGAGGTATGTCTTCTAGGGGACATGTCCCTGGTTAGTGTTAGAATCAGGAAATACCATATTTCCATGGTTGCTCTCTCAGTTCGAAAACTCATTCTACATCATTGGAAGGACCAATCTGCTCCTTCCTTCCAGGAATGGTTACATGAAATTATTGCTAATCTTCATACAGAGAGGGCAATTGCAAGTCTTCATAATAGACTAGCAGCACATGGTAAGATATGGGATCCCCTCCATTCCTTACTCGTGTTTTCTCATTGAGGTTTATATCACACCTTAATATTACTCACATGTCCAACAGAATTACGCACTGCACTTTAGGGCAATATTGTCTTGTTGCTGCTGTAAGGGAGGGTGGGGTGGGTGTGGTGGGAGGTGGAGGGTGGGTTGAGCAGTTCTTACTGTGTATGTGCTACGTTACATCCTGTTTTGCTGTAACTGCCCTTTATAAAGGAAATGTATTAATAAAGTTTGAATTACAAAAAAAAAAGAAAATCACAGTTACATTGTTCATGAGCAGAGGTCTTAAAATGGCTGTGTTGAAAATTTGGTGACAAAATTCCATAAAATGGCTGTGTCACGAGTGAGCATTGTGCAGTTTCCACGCACCCTCATAAGTTCATGACTTTGTAATATTTTCAGTCCAGATTTTCACCAGTGGCATTTTTCCACACTTCCTTATGAACAGTACAGCTGTCATTTTTCACATGGCCAAAATGTGTTTTCACACTTTCAGCGCAGAAATGCGTGGTCGCTATGGGAAATCAATGTTCGGGACAGATAAAGAAAATCACAGTGACACTGTTCATGATCGAAGGTCCCAAAATGCCTGTGTTGACAATCTACTGTAAAAAATCCCCAAACTAATTACATTATGGGTGTGCGTTGCACAATTTCTATGCACGCTCGTGACTTCACCAGTTTTTTTAATATTTTCACTGCAGATTTTCAACATTGCCATTTTTTACACCTCCCCATGAACAGTACAGCTGTCATTTTTCACATCCTGTTCGGAATGTGTTTTTGCACCTGTGGTGCTAAATGCCGCAGTCACTGTGCAAAAGCATCTTTCGGCTAACAAACTGATATTGCCACTGTTCATGAGGTGGGGGTCACAAAAAAAACATGTTGAAAATTTGGAGTAAAAATACCAATGAATGCCTGCAGCATTAGGATTTCTGACCATAACGCCCCACCCTGCAGAGAATGACAGGCATCAGGGGTGTGACTTGGGATTCTCACCTGTAATGCTCATACCATTCCACACTCTACAGCAGTGAGAGGCATCAAGGTATGCCTTGGACTCTTCGGCCCCAAAGTTCACCCCATTCTCCTATACCGCACCCATCTCACCATATTTCCTGATGGAATGGGGTGCGCATAAGGGCCAAAGATCCCAAGGCACACCGTGACACTTGTCGGTGTCTGCAGGGTAGGGTGTGGTGAAATGGCATGGCCGCTATGCCTGACGACCCAAAGGCTCACCCCAATGCCTGTCAGTCTCTGCAGGGTGGTGGTGGGGTTGGCTTCAGTTCAGTACTTCACTGCCATTCCTATTATGCAGCTCTGTAACTCCTACACTACCAATACCAATGCCAGCAAGCAAACATTCGGCATTGACAAATGCTTGTTTTCAGATAACACTGCTGATCCCTGATTCTTTAGGGGGAGGTGTTGTCTGCTGCTTCTGATAGTAAATAAGTTGTTTACCCCCTATTACTCCTGTTGTGTGTGTCATGTTAATCCCTGTGGTGTTTTATTTTTTTCAGATCCACTGCTGCACTGACCCCTGATTCCCTAGGGGGAGGTGTTGTATGCGCCTGGTACTTATTTGTACTCCAGGCTTTATTTACATTTTGTCATTTTTCATCCCACATCAAGTTACAAAGAATATAAGAATGACTGGGAAGAATGGCTCTAGTAAAGGGAGCGGTGCCAGAGAAGCAGCAAACAAGTGTTCAAGTTCTCTGGGGCTAAACAGTGCAGCAGTTAAACAAATATGTCCTGTGACAGCATGTTCTATAGACTCCAGAGCTGGTAGGTATGAATGAGTAGCTGGAGGTGGTGGCATTAGTTTTGCCATATTTTTCTCTGGAACATCTGTGGCATCCTTCTGATGGGGGATGTGAGCGGTGACAAGAGGAGCAGCAGTTAACAGAGCACAGTGGTTGAGCAGGAGGTTGTTGGTGTCCACGTGCTTGGTGGTGGTGCTGAGCCTGATGGCCTGGAGCTTGAGACCGTGCTCAAGGAAGGAGATCTGAAAAATGTGCATCACACTCAGACTCCTATGATAAGAGAGTCGGAGAACCTGGGGACAGTGATGATGAAGAGGACAGAGCTGTGGAGGAGGAGGAGGAGGACCTCAGTGGCTGTGCTGCTGCTGCTGATTTGTTGGATCCCCCATGAGAGCCAGAAGAGAAAAAGAGGAAGGGTGGTGCTGCAGATGATGCAGGGGATGGAGTTTGCAGTCATCCAACTACCAGAGCCCCCCCCCCAGTAGTACTGAACTTAATAAATCACCCAAAAAACACAAATTCCACCCCATCCCTTATCTGTCCCGCTCCCACCCCCATGGTAAATCAAGGGATATGAAATCCCTAGTATAGGAATTTTATATACTTGACCCAGCGATGAGACAGTCGCTATCTGCCAGCTGTGTCAAGCTTGAGTTAGTAGGGGGAAAAAGGGCAGCCACCTAGGCACCAGTGAGCAACACATACACATCCAAAGACCAGGCACCTGTTATGCTGGTGTCAACACCAGAAGGAAGCCAATGCAGGGGGTTCCTGTCCTTCATCATCATCATTAGTCAAGTCATGCAGAAGTGGAAGGGCAATACCCAGGTGGAGGGAGGGCTGAATTAGGAGGACTACTTAGAGGAGAAGGAGGACTCTGTGGGTCTGCTTAGCAGTGGACATAGCAGAACTGGCCCAAACCTTGCAGAGGCATTATTTTCTTTCTTAATAACTGGTACAACCAGAGGCAGAAAAGCATGTGAACAACATTACAGAAAACCTCCAAAATCACTGGTTTCATTCATGCAGTAGCACATGTGAATCCCCGGGAGTCAAATACTATCCCATCAACAATGCTGCCATGATGACTCCAGCTGTTTAGTAGCTCAGTCCCAAGAAAGGTCCAACCTACGCTGCACAGAATGTTTGAGTGTCAGTCCAAATTCCCTTCCAATCATAATACTGCATGCAAACTAAATGCAGCAACAGCTGAAATGCTGGCAATTGATCTATTGCCATTCTCTTTTATTGAGAATGTTGGGTTTCGAAGGTTGATGGCCTCTGCCTATCCCAAATGGCAGATTCTATTAAAAACATGCTTTTCTAAATGTGCCTTTCCTGAACAGTATGGGACAGTGTCACAGATGGTAAACCATGCCCTGAAGCATTCAGCATCACCATACATACATACATCTGAGCATGAATATGTGGACCAGTGACAAATATCTGGTAGACCCTATTTGTACATTATATCACATTGGACACAGGTACCAGGGATAATATTTGACGCTGTGTGGGGGGAAAATGGCATTAAGCTCAACTGTGGTGATAGCAATACTGCAGGTATTTGACAGCATGCCACGCTGACAATGAAGAGTATAAGGGGATCATCACAAGTCAGAAAATGCTGGAAGTGCTCCTTACTGAGACTGATGAGTGACTTCACCCCCATTCACTGAAAACATGTTCCATTGTGAGACATGATGGCTAAAATGATGTGAAATGCATCCATGATGGGGGGGGGTTGTCAGGGTTCCATGTCTGGCACACTGTCTAAATCTCATTGTGCAGGAGTTTCTAACACATCCTGATATCAAATCCATGTTGACTGTGGTCCATTGCATCTGTGTCTACACTGCCCATTCCGGAAATGCCTGTGACAAGCTCCAGCATTTGCAGATACAAAACAAACTGCCTCAGCACTATATGAAGCCGGATGTCATCACCATATGGAACTCAACACTATACATGATTGAGTGCTTGTATGAGCAATATAAAGCCATATCTGAATATCTGCTGCTGCATACCAGCCATGATAGTGCTGAGTACCCATGTCTCTGACAACAGACCAGTGATGACTAATGGATGGCCTGATAATGATTGTCAGGCCTTTTGAACATGCAGCACAGGCAGTGAGTGGGGACACTGCCTGTATCAGCAGGAGTGCCGACAGTGCGGGTGCTCAGGTGCTTGGGCACCCACAGAGTTAAACTGGGCACCCGCAAAAAACAGACCATTCATCATATTAGCCAAGAATATGAAAGGCCCAATTTTAGTTAATTCCATTCCTCCGTAAAACAACTGAAAGCAGCAGTGCAGCGGCCCATTTCTGTATTTTACATTACAGTATTTCTTGCACTGCTGCTGCTTTAACTGTCAAGCACCTGGCTGTCCCGTTACACTCCAGTCTGGCAGCGAGCCATCTATATGTGCTGGTGTGTATACCAATCAGGAGGATTTTCCTTTAAAAGTCTCAAGGTTCTGCATCACATAATCCTGTGCCTGGGAGTCTCAGAAACATGCCATGTGGCTACAGTTTACGGTGTCTCAATCTCAGCTACACTACTTGAGTGAGCCTTCCCTTCCATGCTGCAGAAGGTCAGTGAGAATTTGAAACTGTATGTCTCGCTCTGTTCAGACAATTTAGAAACTAAACTAAAAGGGAAAAAAAGATCTACACAGAGCAGGTCAGAGGGATAGTAGTTGAGTGACTCTCTGTTAGGAATAGGGATGGTGAATGTGTGTTTTGAAAGTAGGAGAACAAAGTAAACTTGTCGCATAGCAGAGGAAGGATTCAGGAATCATTCATTTCTTATTTTTGTTCAACATTCTGCCTGAATAGGTTCATCAAAAATGAAAAACAGCGTCTGTTTTGGAGACAGTAAATCAAGCTAGCAGAGATGCACAGCCGAGTAAATAGTTCTCCAGTTTTTGATTTCTGCTTGGCTTGACTGAATGGGAATGGACATGGACTAACATAAAAATACAGAGATAAGTTTTGTAATCTGGTTCCTGTAACTGGATACAAGAGGAAGAGACATTGCAATTAGGTTTTTACACCATGTGTCTCTGCATATGAGACCTCTCCTGTTTATCCAGATACTGTTGGTGCCTCAGCCCCAATGTTGTGTGTCCCCTTGTCCTCAGTCTTGTGTCCCCACTGCCCTGCCATCAGATTTGTGCACTTTGTCCCAAGTTCTGTGTACCCTGCCCTTATATTGTGCTCTTGTCCCAAGTTCTGTGTACCTTACCATCAGATTTGTGCACTTTGTCCCAAGTTCTGTGTACCCTGCCCTTATATTGTGCTCTTGTCCCAAGTTCTGTGTACCCTACCATCAGATCTGTGCTCTTTGTCCCAAGTTATGTGTACCCTGCCCTCAGATTTCTGCTGTTTGTCCCAGTTCTGTGTACCTTGCCCTCAGATTTGTGCTCTTTGTCCCAAGTTCTGCATATCCTGTTCCCAGCCCCGTGTTCTTGCTGCCCCTGAACTGGGTGTCTCCTTATCCATAGCCCTGTGTCCCCTTTTCCCTAGCCCTACTCTATTTATTGGAACTGGGTCCCATTGTCCCTAAACCCTATCTCCAGAGCCCAGTCCCAAACTGTGTTGGAATTAAACTTTATGGGCTTTGGGAGCTGGGGGGGGGGCACAGAGGTCCATATCTTTAAACTGAGCCCCTTCCCATTATAAGTCAGTGGCAGTGAGCCATAAGCTACCAGGGCTGTCTTCAGAGCTGGTGGGCAAGCCCTGGCAAGACCCCTGTAATTCCAGCACTGGTTCCAGGACCTAAGCGCTGTACCCCTGTGCACCCAAAACATCCCTTTCTCCTGCCTCCTACCCTAGTGCCCAGTTTTGTGTTCTCTGTTTCAGTCCCTCATTAGTGGTCAAAGACACATCATAGTTTGCCACAGTATTGACTCAGATGCTTGGGGAGCAGCACCACAGGTAATCTGATTAAAGAGGTGCAGGTTCTTTAAAGTGTGATACATGCATTTTTGTACCACTGATGTCTTGGTACTAACAGTAGAGTTAATATTCAAGGTTGCTTTTTGCTGGCTTAATTTGGTCTGACTGGTTGCGGTTTGTGCTGTTGGTTAGCCCTATTTAGCCCAAGTGAGCAGGGCCACTACAACCCAGGGGGGTCCCGATTGTGAGAAGAAGGTATTAGGATATAAGCTCCTCTTCTGATCAGCACTGAAAGATCAGGGATGATAATCATTCTTCTAACTGCAAATGACTCCATTCAGCTTCCCTTCTCATTGATCCATTGAAAATATAACCTCTCAACTGTCCCTTGTTTTCAGGGATGTCCCTGATTTTTGCCTCAAAATGTTCCCCTGTCCCTCATAAAATTTGTGTTTTTGTGACTGAACTGTGGGGATAGTAAGCACAAAATAATCTTAAACACTAAAGTTGCAGACCTGTTCTTCAGAAAATGTATCTGACACAAATTCCCTTATTTCAGATTTCTGAGTAAATATTACTAAATTTTAAGATGTGTCCCTGATTCTGGCACTTTGTCCCTGATTTTTGAGGCAACAGCTTGAGTGTCATGGCAGGACAAAAAAGAGACATTGCACTATGAAGTGTGTATGTGTGTGTGTGTGTATTTTTACACTTTGGAATACTTGGAGAAACATGCCCATACAGCATACCTCTCAGTGTCTCATCACTGAAATGCATAGCACTGACCTTCACAATTCAGAGGAAATGGCCAGAATGTGAATCACTTTCTTATTTTAAAGAATAATATCTCTAAGAATAGTGGGCCCCAAATGTTTAGTGTTAGGAATGTTTTATCAATTTAGTTCAAAAATGTGTCTGTAATAACAATAGTGCTATGTGACTTTCATAACAGTTGAGAGGTATGCAGTGCAGTTGCATGTTAGGAGGATTTTTCACACACCTCTGAGGTGTGTGTGATGAGCACTAAAAAACCTCGCTTGAGGGGTTTATTATATTATCACACACCTAGGGTGTGTGAAAAATCTTCTTAGCCCAAACCTTGCAGAGGCATTATTTTCTTTCTTAATAACTGGTACAAGTTCTTGAGACAGTGTATGGAGTGCTCCAGGGAACTCTTATACCTCATGGGGTGGTGGCACTGTAACCTGAAATCTATATTGGCAAGCTTGCAACACCCAGGGGCATCAAAGATCCTCAGAGCACCCTCCTATGAGTCTTAGCACCTTGCCAGGCTTTAAAGAGTCCACAAAGGCACCCTTACATCCTCTGCAGTGGAGTAGAGGTGGTGGTGCCTATACATTCTAAAATGTATTAAAATAACCCTCAAAATGCACCACAAAGCATGAAAAATCCTGTAGCTTCTGGGGCCTATGTGACCCCCAGACCCCCAACATTTTATAATTATCTGAGCACCCACAAACATTTTCAAATTTGCCCCCCCCCCGTGTATCAGTCAGGCCAGTTCACTACTATGGGTGCTGAGGCAAACACTGTTGAATGTGAAGCAAGTGCTGGAGGCAATTGATGATAGTTGAAGTTGTGCTTTAATGGAACACATGCTCCATGTCTTAGACTGAAATATGCATATTTCTGACATTCTGCAGTCTGAAGATTTTTGGATTGCTACAATGATGGACCCACGCTATGAACGTGGGCTGGCATCAATAATTAAAGGTGGGTGTGAGCAGGTCTAGAAGCTGACTGATCTTCTAATAAGAAGGGTACATGGGGCACAGATGCTAAAGTCACAATTATTTATGACACAAAATGAAACTCTACAGAAACTGGGTGTTGCTATCACCATCTCACATGGGAAATGGGCCGAGAAAACATGCAAGGAAAAAGAGAAAATTCCAACAAATTCCATTTGGGATGTTTGGTACCCAGTGCGAGTTGAAGACAATGAAGAAAAAAAGGAGGAGGTTGATGAGGCAACAGGACAGTGGGCAGTGCAATACATGGTAGATTCATATTTGGCAGACACAAGGCACCTTATCATTGCAGATGATCCCTTGCTATATTGCAGTAGCAAGGTCACTGAGTAGCTAGCACAGACCTCATTTGCAATAAAATACCTCAGCTGCCCATCCATGAGTGTCAGTATGGAGTGGGTATTCAGTTTGGCTGTGTAAAAGGGTTGAATAAGACCCTGTCCCGTTTTTATGCAGAAAAAGTTAAAAGCAAGGATCTGTTCTATACTCTCCTTTTCTGTCTCTCGTCTGTCTGTCTGTCTGTTCATCAAATTTTCTTTTGAGACATAGGAACTGATCACTCTGACAGTCACACAATTATCTCTGCTTCTGCTATCTCCTTGCCTTCACTTGCTGTTTCTATGTTTTCTTCCCCCTTGCTTATCTGTGGCTGTAAAAGTGTAAATGGTTCTTTATGTGAAACTGGCTTCTTTGGTTTGAAAATGTATATAGTTGTATTGTTGAAATGCTTGCAGACCACTATTTGGAACTCAGGGGGTTAACCTTGAGATGCAGTTTGGCCTTCACAAGCTAATTTGCAGAGTTATCAAGAGGAAATCAGTTCTGGGACACAATGTTCTTTTTGTTGCACCAGCAAGGAAAGAAACTGACAAAGTTCTGATACCTTTTGTGAGAAACAGGATTTTTCTTAACAAGCTCAGGATGCAGAAGTTAATTGCCAAGCAAAGACTTCTTACAAAAAGAGCAATCTTTTGTTAGAGAGACTGAGATTTCAAATTGAAAAGAAACCGTCAGATGAAGGACTTTGTTTTCTCTGTTTTATAGTGCCTTTGTAAAGAGCTAGCCTGAACAATTTTATTTTTATTTTACTACTAATGATAATAATAATGTGGGGATACTGGGATGCATAGGGAGAGGCATCACCAGTAGAAAACAGGAAGTTGTTATCCCTCTGTACAGACAGTTGGTGAGATCCTATCAGGAGTACAGTGCACAGTCCTGGAGACCCCATCGTCACAAGGACATAGACAGGAAAGAGGCAGTCCAGAGGAGGGCAACTAAAATGGTGCACCAGGGTCTGCACCAGAAGCCATACAAAGAGAGACTAAAAGAGTTTAATATGTATGCCCTCAAGGAAAGGAGGGAGAGGGGGGACATGATAGAAACATTCAAGTACCTCAAGAGAATCAACAAAGTGCAAGAGGGTTGCATCTTTCAGAAAAAGAGATGTGCGAGAACAAGAGGGCACAATTTGAAGATAGAGTGGGGACAACTCAGGAGCAATGTAAGGAAGTTTTTTTTCATGGAGAGGGTGGTGGATGCATGGAACGGCCTTTCTGAGGAGGTTGTGGGGTCAAAAACAGTGGGGGAATTTAAGAATGCATGGGACAGATATAAGGCAATTCTAGTTGGAGATAGGAGGAAGTAGGCTGTTGATAAAACTAAGATCTGCAGCTTATCCAATAGGTAAGGAAATGGGCAGACTGGGTGGGCCAAGTGGTCCTTATCTGCCATCAAAGTCTATGTTTCTATGAAATTCTACTTGTGGATTTTATAAATTCTCCTGGTTTGCCTGTGCTTCCTGACCTGTGCCTCGACAACAAATGTTGTCATGCTAAGTGGGATTTACAGTGTGAAAACTCTAAGCCAGGGGTTTTGTGCGTGGGCATTAGACCTGGTATCAGGGAAGCATAGGAGAAATGTATGGATCCTGCAACAGCAAGCCCAGGAGTGATTGCCAGAAAAATGTCATCCAAACGTGAAGCAGAAATAAAAGTCCAAACTGAGACTGTACAGCCAGAACCAGTGGTGGAAGAAGAAGAACAGGCAGGAATAGAACCGAAAGCATGTCTGCCTTCTTCAAATGGTAGGCTACACAACAATGAGAGACAGAGAAGCAGAGAAAAGAAGAGATGCAGTGATGGGAGCAGCAGAGAAGAGAAGAGAAGAGATGCAGTGATAAGAGCAGAAGAGAAGAGATGCAGTGACAGGAGGAGAAGTGAAGAGAAGAGAAGAGAAGAGAAGAAAAGAGAAGAGAAGCAGCAACAGGAGCAGCAATGGCTGGCTGGATGCCTTGCAAACTATCAAAGCTGGTCCAGCAGAGCAACAAAATGCAAACAACTTAAAAGACATTAAACTTACAAAGTTGTGTCCCTTGGATGATATCAAAGCATACCTGACAACTTTTGAAAGGTTTGCTGCAGCCTGCCAGTGGCCAAAGCAGCAATGAGCAATCAGGCTGGTACTTTACCTGACAGGTAAAGCCAATTTTCCTATAGCAATATGGACACTGCATAGTCAGAAAACTATGACATTGTGAAAAGAGAAATCCTGAGAAGATATGACATCTCAGAACAGACCTACAGGCAAAGATTCCAGTCCATGAAGTACCACTCAGCTGACAAGCCTCAAGAAGCCTTCACCAGACTCAGAACTCCTTATGAGATGGCTCCGACCAGAGGTCAAATCCAGTCCCATAGATCATTGACATATTTGCAATGGAGCAATTTATCAACATCCTGCCTACTGTACAGCTTTGGGTAAAAGAACACCAACCAGAAAATGGGGAACAGCCCATTTCTTTAGCTGAGGACTATCCGATGGCTAGACAGACACCGTAGCAATGACATAACAGCCAAAGACCATTAAGACTATCTTTTCCTGATTTAACTCTGGGTCAGATAGGAACACTGGTAGGCATAACAAATCTGCACCCAAACGTTATTTGCTATAACTGTAATAAGCCAGGCCATATTGCATGAAACACCCATAAAAGTAAGGAGAGTAACACTGGAGCAGATTTGACCTTAGCAAATTGTGGCAAGTAGTTAACAGATATCAAGGTGGGAGATAAAATTGTTATGGGACTTATTGATTTGGGAAGCAGACAGACCCTAGTGCATGTTGAAGTGCTAGGAAAACACTGTGCAAAAGGACAAGGTACTGGGGTCATCTGCATCCACGGGGACACACAATACTATCCCACCACCCAAGTGACTCTAAGCATTAATGGGGTATTTCACCAACTAAATGTGGGGGTAGTAAATATGTTACCTATACCTGTGATTATTGGAAATGACTTTCCAGGATTTGACGAGTTAATCACAGAACGAGCAAAACCTATAGTTTCAGAAGCTGTGATGATAAGAGCACAGGCAAAGAAAATCTCAGATGGTGGGGACACTTTTCCTTTTGGTGATTTTGATTTGGACTTGTTTGAGCACAGCTCCAAGATCTGGAAGTCCAGAAAAGAAATAAGACACCTGAAAAAATACTGGCAACAAAAGACTGATGGACAGAAGGGGTTGATATATGAAAATTCTGAAACTAAACTGATAGCTAATGGCACTTCTGTTTCTGAGCAGACTAACAATGTTTCTCTCCAAGGTTATTTTAAGCAGGTGGGAGTGAAGCAAGAACAAGGTGAACCAATGTTTAAAAAAAGTAATGCGTTACTGTGCAGAGTTTGCATTAATCCTCAAATGCAGGAATAGATAGAACTATTGATCATACCAAAGAAGTATACAGCTGTGTTGTTAAAGATAGCACATGATAGTTTATGGTTGGTCACTTGGGGGATGGACTGCACCCTTGCCAGATTGCTGTACAGATTTTACTGGCTTGGGCTTCATGAAGATGTTGCTACCCATTGCAGTTCTTGTGCTGAATGTCTGAAAGTAGCTCCAATGACTATAAAAACAAGGTGCCACTAGTGCCCCTACCCTTGATAGATGTGCCTTTTGAGAGAATTGCAATGGATGTGGTTGGCCCCTTAGACAAAAGTAAAAAAGGCAACTGATTAATTTTGGTAGTATGTGACAATGCTACTGGATACCAAGAGGCAGTTCCAATTTGTACTGTCACAGCCCCAAAAGTGGCAGCAGAGCTTGACAAACTTTTCAGCAGGGTGGATACACCTAAAGAGATTATTATTGATCGGGGTAGTAATTGTGGCACTGCATTACTGAAAGAGCTATACCGACTACGAGGTGTCACTGCCACAATAACCATCTCCTATCACTCTCAGACAGAAGGCCTTGTTGAATATTTTTACCAACTCTGAAATACATGTTAAAAAGGTTTGTAAAAGGGGACAAGGAAAACTGTGACCAATACATAGACAATGTCGGCAGATAAAGGCCTACAGCCCAACCAGTCTGCCCATTTGAGCTTGTAAGTTCACTTTATGTTTACCTAGAAGTCTGTAGCTCCTTATCCCTGACTTCCAGAATTCCCTTATATGTGTGTGTGTGTGTGTGTTTATACATATGGGGGGTATGACATGGCCTGACTGAAGATATCATACTTATCTTGATGTCATTGGCCTCGAGTGAAGATAAATATGATATCTTCAGTCAGGCCATGTCACGTTCTGTTTATACAATATGTGTTTTGGGCTTTATGCAAAATAATGACCCAAAGATTCCCCTCCCCCACCAATCTTCTAGCACGTACCAGATGTCATAGTTTATTAAAAAGAAATCTGGTTGATCCTGTGAGTTTACAGTTATTGTGATTGGGTTATCTAGTTGATCCTGCCAATATGTTTAAATAAACAAATAATTAGAAAATGGTACCTGGTTGATTCTGCCATGTGGTAGTGAAAAAAAACAAGCATTTGTCAATGCCGAATGTTTGCTTGCTGGCATTGGCATTGGTAGTGTAGGAGTTACAGAGCTGTTTAATAGGAATGGCAGTGAAGTATTGAACTGAAGCCAGCCCCACCACCATCCTGCAGATAGTGACAGGCATTGGGGTGTGCCTTTGGGTCATCAGGAATAACGGCCACGCCTTTTCACCACACCCTACCGTGCAGACACCGACAAGGGTCACGGTGTGCCTTGGGATCTTTGGCTCTTATGTTCACCCCATTCCATCAAGAAATATGGTGAGATGGGTGCTGTATAGGAGAGTGGGGTGAACTTTGGGGCCGAAAAGTCCAAGGCACACCTCGATGCCTCTCACTGGCTGCAGGATGTGGGTGGGGGTGGCATGGTATGAGCAATACAGGCGACAATCCCAAGTCACACCCCTGATACCTGTCAGTCTCTACAGGGTGGGGCGTTATGGTTGGAAACCCTAACGCCTCAGGTATTTGTTGGTATTTTCACTCCAAATATTCAACATGGTTTTTTTGTGATCCCCACCTCATGAACAGTGGCAATATCAGTTTGTTAGCCAAAAGCTGATTTTGCACAGCGACTACACCATTTGGCACCACAGGTGCGAAAACACATTTCGAACAGGATGTGAAAAATGAAAGCTGTACTGTTCATGGGGAGGTGTAAAAAATAGCAATGTTGAAAATCTGCAGTGAAAATATTAAAAAACTGATGAAGTCACGAGCGTGCATAGAAACTGTGCAACACACACCTGTAATGTAATTAGTTTGGGGATTTTTTTACAGCAGATTGTCAACACAGGCATTTTGGGACCTTGGCTCATGAACAGTGTCACTGTGATCTTCTTAATCTGTCCCGAACAGTGATTTCCCACAGCAACCACGCACTTCTGCGTTGGAAGTGCGAAAACACATTTCAGCCATGGTGTGAAAAATGACAGGTGTACTGTTCATAAGGTAGTGTGGAAAAATGCCAGTGGTGAAAATCTGGATTGAAAATATTACAAATTCATGAACTTACGATGAAGTGGAAATGCATGCAACGCTAGTTGTAATACAGTCATTTTATGGACTTTTGTCACCAAATTTTTAACATAGCCATTTTAAGACTCTGCTCATGAACAGTGTCACTGTGATTTTCTTAATCTGTCCCAAATATTGATGTCGCACACCGAATGCACCATTGTGCGTTACATGCGCGGAAACACATTTTGGGTGAGATGTGAAAAATGACTGCTGTACTGCTCATAAGGAGATGTGGTAAAATGGCAATGTTGAAATTCTGGAGTGAAAATATAAAAAATTCGTGAGCTTACAAGCGTGCATAGGAATCAGTCATTTTTGGGAACTTTTTCACAAAATTTTCAACATAGGGTTTCTGGGGGCCTACCTCATGAACTGTGACACTGTCATTTTGTAAATCGGTCCCGAAAGGTGGTTCCACACAGTGACCGCAAAATCACCTTTCGGGGCTAAGTAATGCCATGACAGTGCCAGAATTCATGAGGAGGGGTCCCAAAAACTCCATGTTGAAAATTTGGTGCCAAAATTCCAAAAAATGCCTGAGATATGCATCAGAGTTTAAAGAAACCCTATTTATTCCATTATACAGCTTACCGGCATTTCTTCAGTTCGTGGTCGGCTTTGAAGAGTGCAGACGTGTTCCCGGTCCACCGAAGATCATCACGCCAGCCTCCGGAGGTAAGGATGGAGTGAAGTGGGGGTGTTGGGAGGTGGCTACGCAGAGGGTGGGCGCGGGTAAGGGGGCAAGACAATCAATGAGGGACCATTGTTTTCTTTTCAGGTGTTTGTTTTCTTTTTAAGAAGATGACGAGGACTTGTGCCACGCTGGAGTGGGCTCCCAGCATGGCAACTGGAAGATTTTTGGGGGTCGGTGGAGAGTGGAGGTGACGGCATTAGGCACTCTGTCGGCCATACAGATGTAGCACGCTGGGGTGGGCTCCCAGCATGGCAACTGGAAGTCTGTTTCTTTGTGGGGGTTAATTGAGCCGACGGGGATTGGGCACTCGCCACCATTCTCACTTATTCCACGCTAGGTGGACTCCAGCATGGCACCTAGAACTATGGGGAGGCTGATTTATCGGGGATTGGGCACCCCCAGCCAGCCATACTGTGTGCATCGGGCGGGGAGCAATTGTTCAGAGCCACTCAGAGGGTTGGGGAATATTATTACAATACTGATCAGGTGTGCCAACAGACGAAAACTGCGTCTACTTTTTCAGTCTCTTTGGGGTTCTGTTTTTCTGCTTTTGTCAATGCCGCTCCTACCCTGAACTCTGACTCAACATTCCAAGGATGGCAATTAGATCTTTTTTTGTAAACATTCCAAGATTTCATTTTAGTCACTTGCTTCCTCCCGGAAAGATAGTCCTAGGAAAAGTTCACTTCAAACTGAATTTATGTTCCAGGAAGAGAAAACAGAGACGTATACAAGCAGGATTGCTGGCAATATGCTAATCAACACTATCTTATCGTTGCTCACTGAAGCAGTCTCTCCCTTTCAACTGTACGCCACTGCATTTTCAACTGCTGTCATAGACAGCTGCAGCATTCATTGGTGAACTGTGGCCTCGCCTGCAAACACACTGACTGAACTGGAAGACAGGGTGCCACACCTACAAAAACTTGGATGATGGCACTATGTTTCTTGCACATGCGTGTAAGCAAACATAAAAACATATATTACTTTCACTTTTATTCTCCTGAAATGTAGCGTGACCGAGCACTATATAGACTCACTGAGAATGTGCTGTCAGACTTTTAAAATGACACCGTCCTTTGTAGAAAATGTTTTTACTTTAGTGTAATATTCTTTTGTCAACAGAAGGTACTGACTCTACTGAGAGCATAGTGACGACTTGGCTGCTTTAGAACCAGAGAAGGAAGAGTGACCTTGTGTTGCTATAGCAACACACGCCCCATGCTTTCTTCTCCGATTCTGAAGCAGCCGACTCGCTCGTTGTGCTTTCAGTAGAGTGAGTACCTTCTGTTGAGTAAAGAATATTAAATTAAAGTAAAAAGAACATTTTCTAGAAAGGACTGTTATTGTAAAAGTCTGGCGGCACATTCTCTGTGAGTTTAGATAGCGCTCGGTCATGCTATATTTCGGGGAAGTAAAAACGAAAGTAATATATGTTTTAATTTCACTACTACATGACAGAATTAACCAGGTACCATTTTATAATTATTTATTTATTTAAACATAATGGCAGGGTCAACCAGATAGCTGTTGGAGGCACGTCTGTTGGGGGGGGGGAGAAGAGAGATGGCTGTGCAAAAGAGAATGAAATACTGTACGTTCACTTTCTTTTGAATGATGTACAGGAACATTTAGATATCATCAAGACATATAGAACATGTAAATATCACTATGATGTATAGAACATGGAGATATCAGTGATATCTCCACTGCCTGATGAAAATACTGTGTTTTATCCCTGCAATTATCCCAAAACACATGTTTTGTGTATATATACGGCATATATATATATATATATACATATAAGAGTCAGCCACCGTGCAATTCAACAACTTGCAGTAAGTGACGTCACAAAATACTACACTAAAAGAAGGCTTAATTGCCACTGAATTACATTGTTCCCTGCAGCACATTGCAGCTTTTTATAATATACTGCAGAGTTACTGCATTGCATCCTTGCTGGTGCTGCTGTATAGCTATATCTATGTATAATATAGTAATTTTATTTTTTATTTTTTATTTTATTTACTGTTTATCCACCCACAATAGCCTAGCTGAGATTCAACATCTGATTTCCAATGGGATCTGGCTTTGGCCTATTTATGCAACTAGATGGACTGGAGCACCTGGAGGTAAAATGACCTGCCCAAGGTCGCACATTGCATATTTACTATCATTTTTGGGTCTAGTGAGATTTGAACCTCCCAGTTCCCAGACCAGCATGCTAATCATTAGGTCACACTGCCATATCTGTTTCTCTATCGCGTGCACACACACACACACACACACACACACTTAACGCAGACTCTGAGATAAGCCCGTTAAGGATGTTATTATTTATTTGAGTTTTGGTAACTGGGTAAGTCCAATGAGACAATTACAGTCCCTTTTTCAGGGTCGACCCAAGACTGTAATGATGTCATAGTGCCCAGTCCTGAAGGGGAAACTACTAAATAAGTATTTCACAAGTTCCTTGATGCTGAGCAGAAATTTGAAACTTGGCAATTTGGATTTGGACCCCAGAAAGGGGGAATGGCAAAGGAGGATTGCTTGCCCACTCAGAAACTGTTCTTTATGGGGGAGGGGCTGGAGCATCCAATTATTTGACTACCCCCAGCACTAGACAGAGATAGCCAGGAGGATAGCCAATTCTTTGGGAGGGAGCATATGGGAGATGTATGGCTCCTCAGAGAACTATGCGATATTACTTATCCAGCAGGTACATTACTGAGCATTGGGAGAAAATTATAAATGTGGCAGTCTGAGGGACTGAGTTATGTTGGCTGATCCCCACACCTATAGGGCCCACCTGCTGAAATTCTTACTTTCACATTTTTCTCTCTTTCTTGCCAACAATGCAAACTGCCTAACTCTGAGTCCTAAAAGTAGGAAAAAAGTATAACAGGCAATTCTGATGAAGGCCAGAGTGTATGGCCGAAGTGCTGGGTCACTTGGTTGCCTCCTAGCATATTTGGATATATGCACCTAATAAGGGATTAGTTTTGGCTGCAGTCTGTATCCTATGAGTCCTTTGTGACCTGGAGTGCTGGAATCCTTTTGTTGTGTGCCTAACTCTGAGTCCTGCAGGGAGCTCCCACTACCTGTCAGGGACAGAAATGGGAAATGTACAGACTGACAGCCTCCCAGGGAGCTGGAGGAGAAGACAATTAAGGGAAACAGTGCTTTAGGTGGGAAATGGGGCTTGGCAGTGTACCAAGCATTAACTACCTGGGTGGCAGGCAATGGAAAGAAAAAACATCTTTTTCTTTTGGAAAACTTATTGTATATGACAAAAACAATGAGGAAAGCACACATCCTGGCTCTCTCACCACACCTATTAAAATCAGGAAAAGTGCAAACCAAGAGCTTGCAGTGCATAAATATTTTATTAAATGTTCAGACAATTTTTGGGGCTGCAGGTAGGCAGAGCATGCAGCCCTCTTGCATTAGCTCTAAACACGGCTTAGCGTGGAACTTTCTTTTTGGCCTTTTGGAAGTATCTATCCACAACTGCAAAATAGTGCACTCTCCCTCCGATTTTTGCTATTTACTGCTTTATATAGCTCCTCAATTTAACCCTTGAAGGGCTGCAGATTGAACATCTGTCCAGCTCAATCAAATAGATTCATTCTAGTACTTTTAGCAGCCTAGGGGTTAACTCATTATCTTGAAGCATACTGAAATTTCCCTTATTGAAGTACTGAAGCAGTCAGGCAGATTACAGTGCTAAATCACAGACAGTCCAGCTCATACCTCTCAACCTGTCTCATCCCAAATCAGGGACAAGGCTTAAAATAAAATTATCAGGGACAAATGACCAAAATCAGGGACACATCTGAAAAAATAGTAACATTAGTTCCAGAAGCTGTGTACAACATGCTTCTTAGTGTGAACAGACTATAACACAAATGGCTGGCATTATTTTGTGATTCAAATCCCTACTCTTCAGTTACAGAAATGCCAAATTTAGGAGGGATAGAAGAAATTTCTGAGGTAAAATCAGGGATATCCCTGAAAATTAGGGACAGTTGAGAGGTATGGATTGGGATCTGAGACCATTTTCTTCTGTTTTGTATATTTTTCAATTCAGCCATTGTATATTTGCTATCCAGTGCTAGTGAAAGGTGGGGGCTTACAACAACTCTGTTTATCCACAGAATTAGGTTCACTGCTGACTTTTCCACTCTGATGTATTTAATGCTCATAAAAGGCACAGCTCAGATAGCACTGGACAGAAAACTAAAGCTCTTTATTTATCCACAGGGACAGATACAGTGCAGACTTCCTCCCACCCTCTCACCTACTGTAGTTAGTTGGTTTAAACCAAATAAAGGGGAGTATGATGCAGCTTACACCCCTGCCATCGGTGGGCTGGTCATCACTCCCCAAAACTCTAAATGCACACATACATCCTCAGAAAACAAATCAGAGCCAACATGCACCCAAACCAACAACCTCCATAATCTCTCTGCCGGAAAGAGCAAACTTGAGCAGTCCAGGAAGAGGGTACAACCTCGCGCCAAAGAGGATGTACATTCCTGGAAGGCAATGGTTGCAAATACTAGGAGCCTAACCAACCAACTTCCAGAACTCACAGCCATCTTGGAAACAGAAAGGTTGGACTGGGTGGCTGTAATAGAAATGAGGTTCATGGAAAACCACAGATGGGATATGGCCATTCCTGGTTACAATTTGTTCAGGAAAGATAAGCAGGGGTAGAAAAGGGGGGGCATAGTCATTTACATTCAGGAGGAAATAAAAGCAACAAAAGTAAAAGAGCAACCTGGGGACTTCCAAGTCACTGTGGCTAACAGTAGACACAGACAAGGGAAAACCCTCCAGAATCGGCATCATGTACAGGCCCCCAAATCAGGGAGATAACGAAGACAAAGACCGAATAGAGGAAATCCACAAAATGTCTGATAAAGGCGAAGTAATGCTGGTGGGGGACTTCAACCTACCAGATATTAATTGGAGCACACTAACGGCAGCAACAACAAGAAGTAGGGACTTCTTATTGTCACTACAAGGCACGGGACTGTGCCAACTTGTTAAAACCCCAACAAGGGGAGATGCCATTCTTGATTTTGTCTTCACCAACTCGGAAAGGATCAAGGACATCGAAGTGGGATGCCATATGGGCAACAGCGACCAACGCATGGTAAGCTTTAAGGTAAACATAACACAAGACATCAGCCACTCAAAGTTAACGGTGCTAGATTTTAGAAAGGTTGACTTCCAAAAAATGAGGAACAATATAAGTAGCCAGTTACTGGGACTAAAGATTGAGGAGGTGGAGGTCATGTGGGGGAGACTCAAGAGAGCAATAAAGATTGCCACAGATCCATGTGCCAGATGGGTCAGCAAAGCAAAAAAAAAAAGAAATCATCTATGGTTTTCCAAGGAAGTGGCTACCACAGTCAAAGAAAAAAAGAAAGCGTACAGCATACACCTGGAACCCAAAACTGAGAAACACTGGGAGTCATACAAGGAATAAATGAGAGCATCTAACAAAACAAATTAGAAAGGCAAAAGCCCAGACACAGGAAAAGATAGCAGAAGGGGCAAAGAGAGGAGACAAATAATTTTTAGCTACACTAGGGAACATAGGAAGGTAAAAGGGGGGATAGTAAAGATTGCTACTGAAGAAGGGAAATGGACCAAACACAACCCAGAGAAAGCCAAAATCCTCAACAAATACTTCTGCTTGGTGTTTATCAAAGTGGTCCCAGGGGATGGCCCAGCCCTGAAAAAAGACAACACCCCAGGACCAGGGGTAGACACAAGTCCCTCTACAGAAGCCAAAGTACAGGAGGCACTAGATAAACTAAAAGCAGACAAAGACTTATCCATGGGACCAGACGAGATGCACCCCAGAATCCTTAAGAAATTGGGGCAGAATTAGCAGCCCCTCTGGCACTTCTATTAATGAAATCCTTGAAGAGTGGTGTGGTACCTGAAGACTGGGAAAAGGCAATAGTGGTTCCACTTCACAAATCAGACAGTTTGCGAAGAGGCTAATAATTACAGACTGGTGATCCTCACATCTATAGTAGGGAAACTAATGGAGACACTACTCAAGCAGAGGATCATAGAATTCCTCAAAACTAGCAGCCAACAAGACCCTAAACAGCACGGTTTCACAGCAAATAGGTCATGCCAGACAAATCTGCTCGAGTTTTTTGACTATGCTACAAAAATAGTGGACGACAGTGGGGCAGTAGATGTGGTCTACCTAGACTTTAGTTAAGGCCTTCCACTTGGTTCCACACAGAAGGCTGGTAAAGAAACTTGACCACCTAGGGGTTGGTCCAGAAGTAGTCAGACGGATACAAAACTGGTTACAAGGAACAACCCAGATGATACAGGTTAATGGAACACAATCGAAGGAAGGCAGGGTAATCAGCGGGGGTGCCCCAGGGCTCAGTGCTGGGACCTCTGTTCTTCAATATTTTTATAACAGACATTGCTGATGGACTGGAAGGGAAGATGTGTCTGTTCACAGATGACGCCAAGATATGCAACAGGGTGGACACCTCAGAAGGAGTGCACAAGATGGAAGCTGACCTCAAGAAACTAGAAGAACGGTCTGAAGTGTGGCTGCTGATATTTAACACCACAAACTGCAAGGTCATGCACATAGCAAAGAAAGATCCAAGAAAGGAGTATTACCTAGGAGGTGAAGGACTGGTGGCCTCAAATTAGGAATGAGATCTGGGAATCATAATCTCAGATGACTTGAAGGTTAGTAAGCAGTGTGAGAAGGCAACACTGAAGGCCAACAGAATGCTGGGCTGCACTGGGAAGGGAATCACGAGCAGGAGGAGAGAAGTGGCACTACCACTGTATAGATCACTGGTCAGGCCTCACCTGGAATACGGAGTCCAATTCTGGAGGCTTTACCTCAGGAAGGACATTGACCGGGTGGAAACTACAGAGAAAGGTAACAAAAATGATTCAGGTTCTGCAGTACATGTCCTATGAGGAAAGACTTAGGGAACTGAATTTGTACTCCCAGAGCAGAGAAGGGAGAGAAGGGACATGATTGAAACATTCAAGTACATAAAAGGCATTAACAAGGTACATGCACAGGAACTTTTTCATTTCAAGAAGGGTTCCAGGACTAGGGGACATGACCTCAGGCTGCAAGGAAGGAGGTTCTCTAACAACACCAGGACTTTTTTTTCACAGAAAGAGTGGTGGATACCTGGAACAGCCTACCCCAAGAGGTTGTGGGGGTCAACACTGTGGGGGGATTCTGGAATGCATGGAATAGACACAAGGGAGCCCTGACTACAAAGGGCAACTACAGTGTCAAAATAGGTCTAAAACAAATGGGCAGACTAGATGGACCTAGCAGTCTCTTCTTCCGTCAACTTCTATGTTTCTATGTGATGAATTTAATGCTGGTAAAAAGTGGATAAAGCCCTCAGTTTATCCATAGGTACCATGTGTGCAGGATCAGTGCGAACTTATCTATGCTGTATGGATTTAGTGTTGGTAAGAGGTGAGGGACTGATTAATCCACAGAGACAGCTACAGTTTGGGGTAAGGGACAGTGCTTGATTTCCACACTGTCTGCATTTAGTCCTGGTGAATGGTGAGGGACTGCCAGAACTGGGGACTAAAGCCTTTTGTTAACTACAGTGACAGGTACAGTGTGTGGCTGGTGAACAGTAAGGCACTGGCACAACTGGAGACTGAAACCCTCTATAATTCTACAGGGGAAGATGCAGTACATAGCAGACAGTCCAGGGTTTCTGCACTGTGATAGATATAGTGCTGATGAAAGGTAGCAGACTGACAGCACTAGAGGCTGAAGCCCTCTTTGTATCCACATGGGTAGGTACAGCGTGGGCAGGGACAGTGTAGGGTTCTCACACTGATGGTTTCAGTGCTGACAAAAGTTAAGGGATGGACAACACTGGGGACCACTCTACTGTCTTCATGTCCACAGTCTCTGTTGGCAGGTCATTTTAGAAGGCCATCACCTTCTGGGACAAAATATGCTTCCTAATGTTACCACTAAACTTTCCATCTGTGACCTTTAGAGCATATCCCTGTGTTCTGCTGGAGAACATATCCATATGTTCAGTCCTGTCAGTACCCTTGAGAATGGGAAGACTGAGATCATGTCCCATCTCAACCTGCAGGGAGAAGACAGTAACAACTACTAGTAAACATAAATGTGGACATTATCTGTTAGATCCTTCCAGGCATTGCTGTTTTAATAATGTGGCTTTTTCTTAACAGTGATATCTAAACAGAAACCCCACCAGCAATTTTGTTTTTATTTTTAATACTGAACGGGATTCATACTACTGCCCGACATGATCTTTCCGACAACTAATTTGCCATAACCAACTTCACAACACTACACAGTGACTGACTTTTGAGGAACCAACAACCAGAATCCTGCATATGCTTTTGCCCAACAGGTAAATCAGTAAGCCTGTAGAGTGAGGGAGTGACTGTCATATTTCTCATATTTTTAAACCAGTAAGCGCGTATAGCCATTAAACAGTAAATACCACATACAACATATTTTCATATTTTTCAACACATTGCAGGTTGCATCAATCAGAGGGCAACATCAACAGTGTGCAGTTTATAGCACGGGGAGCGAGGTCGTGATGGAAAAACCCATTCTGAAATACAGTAAAGGCTGAAATATTAATGAGGTAAACAACAGTACATGTGGAAAATGTGGTAAACTCTGAATTATAAATATAACCTGGAAGCACTGTCTATAGCGAGGGGGTTGCTGCTTGAATTGACTAGGTTACACTGTTTGTGTTACTGGTGGTACAGGTAAGCCAGGCTTTCATGGCATTTCACTGCATTTACTGTCAAACCTGATGTTTCATTCCCTCACTATAGACTACACTTTCAGCATGTTTATATTTTCAGCATTTACTGCATGCACTGTCCAAACTATTGTTTCCATCACAACCTCGCTCCCCGCGCGGTAAAGTGCACACTGTTGATGGTGCCCTCTGATTGATGCAACCTGCCTCATGTAGAAAAATATAAAACATATGTGCTTTATACTGCAGCAGTTTTTCACTCCCTCGCTATACTAACAGAGCTGTTCCCACTCACAGCCACTCTAAGAGTTTTTTGTCGGGCAGACCATGTAGTCAGGTGGGTTAATGCGTCGGGGAAACAGATTTTCGGAAAAACAATGGCAGGCAATTGTCAGGCAAATATACATTGGGAAGACGTATCTAACCCTACTGAACACATTGGCCCAGATATTCAAAAGGGTTGCGCCATGTGCAACAGGGTTGCGCGTGCGCAACTCCAAAAATGCGCCATTCTGCGATATTCAGAAGGGGCCAGTTGCGCCACCGAAAACATGCTGAGCAACAGCGCAATGGAAATGAAGGCATGCGCAACCGAAGGGGGCGGGTCCATGCATAAAGTGCACAATGCGATATTCAACACTTGCACAATGCGCAAGAGTGGCTCAGCCGAAGTCATGAGTAGCGGAATTGAGCCAAAATAAAAAGGCACAAGGAAGCGCGCAAGAACCCTAGCAGGCCGCAAACTGGGGAGAGAGACAGAGACAGAGAGAGAGAGAGAAGAAGTTGGAAGGGCAGACAGGGACAGTGGGTCCAGGAGGACAGAGAGGCCAGCGGGGGTGCCTGGTGCAGTGGAAGCAGCAGTGGGGCAGGGGGTAACACAGGAACAGCAGCGGGGGCAGAAGCCAGGGAGATGGACAGTGCCAGCTTCCACATGGAAGCTGTAATGAGGGGGTGAGAGACACCATGCTGCAGGGGATGTGGCGCGAGGGGCCCGGCGGCGTATGCCCCCGACAGGCGGTATCGCCTGCTTCAGCTTCAGCTGTACACAGACGCCGAGATCGTGGCCCGGTACCACCTGAACAGGGCAATACTGAGACGGCTCTGTGAGCTGTGCAGTGATGTGATGCAGGCACCCTCACGACGGAGTCACGCTCTGTCTGTGGAGACCAAGGTGACAGCCTGCATGTGCCTGCTCGCCATGGGCACCTTCCAGAGGCCGACAGGGGACACCACAGGCATTACACAGTCGGCCACATCACGCATCCTCACCCAATTCCTCAGCGCACTGCTGCCTCATACTGCGGAGTACATCCATTTACCCAGCACCGCGGCAGAGCATACAGCAAACATGCAGGAGTTCCACAGGGTAGCACGTATGCCTGGTGTGCTAGGGGCCATAGACTGCACCCATGTGGCCATTCACACGCCACCTGGCCCCGACGGCCAGGCATATCGGAACCGAAAGGGGTTTTCCAGTGTCAACTGCCAGGTGGTGTGTGATGCCACTGGGCGCATTATCAATGTCTGTGCCACACACCCTGGTGGAGCACATGATGCCTTCATATGGCACCAGTCTGCACTGTGCCATCGATTCAAGAGTGGGGACATCCCCACGGGTCATCTAGTGGGTGAGTACACATGTATGGAATGCAAACTCTGGGCAAGGGTGGGAATGACACAGGTGCTATGGTAGTGGCACACAAGGATATGGGCAATATGGACCTGACATGACACTGCTCTCCACTATCTCCACACAGGTGACTGCAGATACCCACTCCATCCCTGGCTGCTCACACCGTACCGGCACCCCACGACCCCAGCGCAGCTATGCTTCAATGAGGCACATGCCGCAACACGTAACATCATAGAGTGGGTGTTTGGGATGCTCAAGGCACGCTTCTGATGCCTAGACACCTCCGGCGGTGCCCTACAGTACAGCCCCCAAAAGGCCTGTGGGATATTCCTGGCCTGTTGCATCCTGCACAACATAGCCAAAGACCATGGGATAGCCGTACAGGTCGAAGAGGGGGACAGCGATGGGGACGTCAGTGGCGCCGGTGATGTTGGTGATGAGCAGCCCCCCCTAGGACGGAGGGACCCCTGACTGACCCGGCAGGCCCAGCTGCACCGGGACACCATTGCAGAAGAGCACTACGCCCAACATAGGTAAGTCAAGGGGACATGTGCAGGCAACACTGTCCATGCGCAAACCACAGGCACACAGGGGAATACACCGTGCATGAAGGTCAGGGGAGTTGAAGGTTCCAGGCATACCAACACACCATCAGGAAGGGGTGAGCACTCATATGGACACACACACACACCAGGCAGCGTACATGGGCAGAAGCACAGCACTGCAGAAACGACATTGCCAACACACAGCACCACCGACCACCCCCACCACCTGTACTGTCCAAGTACGTGTGTCAGGATCTGGGCACCCTTGCACCTTGGTGTACAGTGTAATGCAGGCATCATCATGCACACGCACCTGTGGATAGCAGTTGGGAGAGTGTGCAGGTGGTCCGTGTGTCAGCGTGGTGAGCAGAGCACCCAGCAGTGCACTGCCCACCATGACACACATTGCACACAGGGCAGCACCAGACAGGGCCTGCACTGGGAGACAGCTCAGTCATGTAGCACTGTCCCACGCCACCATGGATGTGGGGTGGCCCCACCGTGGCCCAGCAGCACTGGCAGGCTGAGCAGGGGCTACATGGGGTGGCGCTGTTGCACCACCAGGGGTCCCACTGCGCGAACGCCGACCTTGCCCACAGGGGTCTGCATCATGCCGAACAAACGGCACCAGGGGTGCTCGGATGCCCACAGCAGAACCCTGCACATCGACAGGCCTGGTGTTGCACGCACGCGGAATGGGAGTGGAGAGCGCACTGTGTGGGTGTGCGGCACAGGGCACCTGACAGTGCCCAATGCATCAGCGACTAGACCACTGCCTGGGTCAGCCTGTCAATGGCGGCGGTCACATCCGTCCAGATATGACCAGCTCGCTTGGTCCCGAGCACACTCCCTGCTGTGCTGCTCCACGACACAGACAGTGCCTCCACGACCTTGCAACCCGCCCCTGCAGCTGTACTGATTCCTGCAGCAGGCGGTGAAAAGGCGTCCAATGGGTACTGTGCCCCAATGGCATCGTGACCCCAGGATGTGGACGTGTCCCGTGCACAGCACCCCTGAGGGTGGGCGCTGTCGCCAGGACCAGGTATGGGCGGATCAAAGGGCAGTGGACATGTGCCACTGCTTGACACTGTACCCCCAGACCTGGTGTTCGACTGCTGCTGCCGCCCCTCCAACTGCTGAGCCCCCAGGTCCACCTGTTCCACCTCCGTGCTGGCAACAGTGCCGACACCTGCACAGCCACCAGTGCTGCCCCACCGGTGCTGACAGGCACAGCCTGGGACTGTGCCAGCATGCTGGGCACAGGTGTGAACCAGGAAGGCCCAGGGGCACGTGCTGGCCTGCCATGTGTCCGTCATGGGACACACCTATCACTGCCCATTGCAGGCCTGCTATCATCAATAGTGCAGTGCATGCTCTCGCCATAGGCACAGTATGCTGGCATACCTGCATGCCGGACTGTTGAGACACAGGCTGTGCACCCCACACCCGTATCACTGACACAAAGTTGTTGGCCCAGCGTGCATGCTGCTGCAGTGCCTGCTGGCTGGTGGTGGAGGTGGATGGTCCCTCCTCCACGTCCAGCAGGTCTGCATCACTGTCTGGACCCACCACCACCACCGTCTCCTGAAGATGAACAGGATCTGTAACAGAAAGAGAGTACATGTGAGTGCATGTGAACAACAGCCCCCCAACACCACCACCATGTCATACCGTGCAGTGATGGGCTTCCACCTGTCTGGAATCCTCTGCCTGGTACACCCGCAATGGCACTCGGCTGCATGGCCGCGACCAGTGTCTCCTCCGTTGGGGTCAGCTGCAACACCACTGGCGGGCCCCCACCAGTGCCAGCACGTGCCGCCCTGAAGGCTGCCACCTTCTCCTTCAGCCTCCTGTGGTCATTGCCCATCTTCTTCTTGCATTCCTGCACGGAGCGCTGGTGGCTTCCATGCAGGTTGACGGCCCGAGCTACCCCATCCCATGCAGCTGCACGTTCCTGAGGGGTGCCCCTCCGTCCACTCAATAGTGGCTCATCCTCCAGGTAGGCCTGGAAGAGGGCCTCCGTCTCTGCCGCTGTGAAGTTCGGCCTCCTCCTACGCCCACCATCCTCACCCTCATCTTGGCTCTGGTCAGTCATGGTGATCTGTATGGGTGGAAGTGGACACCTGTCACTGTGCAGTCGACAGCATTTCCCCATGAGCATAGGTGCCGGCCCGGGGGGGGCGGAAGCCCCCCACGTTTCTTCTCCAAATGGCAGATACTGATAGAAAGGGTGCCCTTTGTCCCTTTCTAAGTGCCCTTTTCATTTTCAGCCCCCTCAGCCTTTATCATCCTCCGGCACCCTTGCCCATGAGCATTGTCCTGAGCATCACACAGCATGTAACCCACCTCTCACCTGCAGTAACCGAATCTGGCCAGCACAACCCACTGTCGCATTTTTATAGCGCAACACATGCAAATGAGGAGTGGCGCAACTTTAATGACATGCTAATCATGCCACTGCGCCTTCGAATGGCTGATCGAATGATTTGCATATGTCGGCTGAATATCGCGGATTTGCGCTTTGCGCAATACGGAAGGGACGGCTGAGCCAATGGCGCAGATTTGTGCCTGCATGCTACACTGCATTTCACATGTCCAGACAGCTTACGCATGCGTCTATCATGCTGTAGACCTGCTGAGTGTGATAGGCAATTCAGGCCATGGCCACCATTGTGCCAGTGGCGCTACAGCACTGGGCACTATATGGCGCTGTGGCACTACTGCACAATAGCCCACTGTGGCACTGATACGCAGCTTGGCAGTCGCGCAGGATGCCTATACGTCCGACGGCGCTGTGCGTAGCCTTGTGTCATTGCCGTGACCTTGTGTATGCCCTTTGCACCCTGGCGCTGTTCGCATGCCATGTGTACGTCCCTATTGCGCTGTCTGGTGACAGCGCTATGTGAAGTGATGGCGCTGTTCGAACAGCGCGATTGGAGCCTGTGGTGGTCTATTGCACAACATCTCCACGTGGGGTTACAGTGCAGCGGAGCGCCATATTGCCTGCTGTAAACTGGCTGAGATGGCTAGGAGGAGGGCAGTGAGTTGGAGCCCACTGAGGTGGCCAACCTGGTGGCCCTGGAGCCCCCACTGTGAGGCACTCTATGGTGAGGGCCCCTCACCACACCTAGGATGCATGTGTGGCAGCAAGTGGCCACTGACCTGGTGGAGGTCACTGGACGGGGCTGGTCTGCTGAGCAGTGCCGGCACCGGTACGGTGACCTCTGCCGGAGAGAGCAGAACTTGTTGGCCAGGCTGCGGGCATGTGCCAGGCAGGGCATGGTGCCTAGGCCAGGTGAGTGTACCATCTATGCACCTATATTCTCTGTAGGGGTGTGTGTGCTTGTGTGGCTGTGCATAGGTGACAGCTTGGACACGGTTGGCTGTGTCACTGTGTGCAGCTGTGCAATGGATGGTTATGGCTGTGTGGGTGGGCACTCTCACTGGGGCAGGGGGCACTCTGCTTTTGAGTCACACTGATGTTTGTCTCAACATATGTCTCCCACAGGCCGGGATCTGAGGATGCAGGGCCAGGATGAGGAGGGCCGTGCCAGGGCCCCGGTGGCAGCAGGAGTTGGCACCCGGAGAGGGCAGCAGCAGCAGCTGCAGCAACAGCAGCAGGGGCAACAGCGGCAGACAGAGCTGCTTGAGCAATGTGAGTATCATGACTTCATGGATGCTATTGCATGCTGGGGGAAGTCCACTAGCCCTGCACAATACAACCATGCAGGAAAGGGGAGGTCATAATTCCACTATACAAGACACTAGTGAGGCCCCACCTGGAGTACAGTGTACATTTCCGGAGACCATACCTACGTATGGACGAGTGGCCAGGGAAGGTTCAGAGGAGGGCAACAAAGATGGTGCATGGCTTGCATCACGGGTCCTATGATGACAGGTTGAAGGAACTGAACATGTATTCCCTGGAGGAGGGGGAGAAGGGATATGATAGAGACATACAAGTATCTTACAGGAGGATCAGGGTGCAGGACACACTTTTGAAGTGAAAAGATGTTCCAGGACTAGAGTGCATGGGATGGCGTTGGAGGAGGACGATTCAGAGGACACATGGTGATGGACTGTCTTCACAGAGCGGGTGGTGGACAGGTGGAACACCCTGCCAGAGGCGTGGTGGGGCTGACACAATCACGGATTTCAGACTGCAGGGGACAGACATGAAGGAATTCTGGAGATCAAGGGTAAGGGGCAACAGACTTCTAGGGAAACAACGTGAACTTACAAGCTCATATGGACAGACTGGGTTTGCCATAGGCCCTTATCCGACGACACTGTCTATGTATCTATGTATGTAGGCACGACACAGGTGACATGCATCACTGTGCAGTATCACAGCACGTCTGTGTATGCGTCCACTGGTGGTCCAGGCATGCACTGGGCACATAGCTGTGTAACTGGCATCGCACCCGTTGCCCGCTCACTTGCCAGCCTTGTTTGTACTGTGATGGACGTGGGCAGTGTGTGTGGCCAGTGGTGCACATGCTAGGTCCGCCAGTTTGTGATGGCCATGTGCATGTTCACTGTGGGTGGGTGTATGCCATCACAGGTGCGGACATTGGGCTATATGGCTTGCAGGTTGGGTGGTGTTCAGGGTTGTGGTCAGTCTCAGCCATTGACTGTGTTCCCATTTTCCTAGGCCTCGGGGTACTCAGGAGGATGTCCCAGGATCTTGGCGCCTCACCCAGGTTGCACTTCAGAACCAGGAGATCCTGCAGGCCATACAGCACCATGGTGCTCGGCGAAGGAGGCACAGGAGGGGGCGCCAGCAGGGGGAGGACCAGCAGCCAGCTGGGCCATAGCCCACATTCCCTTCCCACTTCTCCCATCCCTATAACCCTGCCTTCCCTCTCCAAGTTTTTATTCCCTTCCCCTTGAACACCCCTGCCTTTTACCCATCCCCCCCACTTGTACATAGTTTCACTTGGTTTTGTGATTAGTCTTTTAAATATACATTTCTATTTTGATATGAATACTGTGTTGGTCTCTGATTTGCAGCTGGCTATGGGTGCTCAGTTGCAGGTGTACATGCCATCTGGGCTGGTATGGTCCTGGGTATGTGTGTGTGTGTGTGTGTGCATGTGTGTGCATGGGGAGGTATCTCCAGCATGGCAGTGCCTTCGGTTGGTCTTGCCGTCTGCTGCCACCCACTGCTGGGTGCACAGGGTGTGTCTGGCTTGTAGGCTTCTGTGTTGCACGGGGCTGATGAGTGCTGGGGGGACTGCATGGTTTCCTGCAGTGCCAGTCACTGCACATGGGTGGTGTCTTGGGGTCACAGTGCAGGGTGTGCTGTGCGTGCGGGGGGCTGATGTGCACTGTGGTTGTCAACCCCCTGTGTGTGGCACTCTCCGCCTGCCAGTGGTTGTGCTGGGGTGTCATGGCTCTGCTATGCTTTGTTGGCTTGTCCCCATGGGCAAGTAGATCATCTGTCCCACCCCCAGTGATGCTGTTCTTGGGGTGCACAGGTGCGGTGTGGGTTCTGCAGTGTGTTCCTGTGCCCATGTGTGGCATGGCTGGCGGTGGGCCCCAGCCTGCCTCCCTGGATGTGCAGTTCCATTGCTCTGGGGGGGGCTGTGCTTGAGCTATGGCAGCTCTGGATTGCTCAGCTGAGCTTCTCTGGTTGCTCCATAGCGCAACATTTTGGCTCAGCTTCTCCTTCCTGGTTGCGCGATTGCGCAGTATGTGCGATATTCAGACGTTGGTTGCTTGCGCAATTTGCTCTGCTCCATGTTTGAATATCGCACCTGTTGTGCATTTGCGCAACTGGTTTGTGCTTGCTCCTGCTGTTGCGCTCGTTTTGAGCGCAGTTTGAATATCTGGGCCATTCTCTTTACTGCTAAAGTAAATGTAAACAATAGAAGAAATATGAAGAAACTGATAGAAGCTTACAAAGGATGTCAGTAGGCATTTTATGTGACTGCATATATATGCAGAATTAAAAATGCTGCATAAATTCACTGCCACTAAGCAAGTGGCAGATGGGAGGGGGGGATTTGTCAATACGAAAAGGGGGCTTGGTCTGCACTCAGAGAGGAGTGAGAAGTTCAGTTTTTCTATGTGGGACAGTGACCAACAGAATATAAAAAGTTGGGGTTATTGAAAATAGGATGGATCATAATGGTCTACAGACCCCATTTTCTTAAAGCAGCAGTCTTGTCATCAAGGAAGAAAAAAAAGGTAGGTCAGAATTACATACAAGCATATGAAGAAGCCAGCAGAAAAAAGGCATTTGGTCTATCAAGTCTGCTCTGTATTGCAGGGTCCACAGCTTGAGCTACTGTCCCTGCCCTCCCCCATTCATCCAATCCTCCCTACCCATGATCCTTACCTCCCTCATGCCTATCCCAGCCTCTCTTAAAGCTGCCCACTGTCTTCAACAAGATTACCTTTTCCAGCTGCGCATTCCAAGTGTCCACCACCCTTTCTGTGAAGAAGTGCTTCCTGACCTCCCTCCTAAACCTCCCACCCTCCAGCTTAAGACTGTGCCCCATCATGCTGTGGTTGCCACTCAGCTTAAAGAGACTCTCCTTATCAACCTTATTTATCCCTTTCAAATACTTGAAGGTCCCAGTCATGTCCCCTCTCTCTCTCTCTCCCTTGTCTTCCAGGGAGTACATGTTCAGTGCCCTCAATCTCTCCTAGTATGCTTTACCCTGCTGACCTGCTATCATCTTTGCAGCCCTCCTCTGGACCTTCTCCAGCAGGTTAATGTCCTTTTTGAGGTGTGGACACCAGTACTGAAGTCCACACTCTAGATGTGGCCTTATCAGTGACCTGTACAAGGGCAGTATAACCTCCTCTCTCCTACTACTGATCCCCCTAGATGTGCATCCCAGCAGCCAGGCTGCCTTCTCTCATCACTTCCCTAAAATGTGGAACCACCCCCCCCCCTTCTATTTCCTCTGCCTTGTGGAATTTCCTCACGGTAAACTGCACCTGTAACTGACCTCATTGCCTGTCCAAACTACCCACCTATTACTCTACTCTATCACTCATGTGGCCTGGTCCACCTTCTTTTTCTTACTAATTAAAATTCAGCACTGCTTGCCTTATTGTTACACGTCCTTGTGTTGGTTTGGAACTCTGTTGTAAGAAGGCCCCATTTGTTACTCTCTCACATGTAATGCTTTGTATATCGCAATTCTCTTTCACATGTAATACTGTGTATATTTTAAATGTGTTTTTTTACTGCTGCATGTAAATTGTGATTCTACTTCCCTTTCCCCCATGACGTACCGTGAGATGAGCAACCTGTTGTTCAGCATGCCTTTCCTGACGAAACTCTTAGATAAATAAATAAATCGTGTTTGCCTTTGCTGTTGCTTTCTTGCACTGTGTGAAGTGCTTCATGTCACTAGTGATAATCACTCCCAGGTCCTTCTCCTAATGTGATGCAGATACTCGGACTCCACCCAGGTAGTACTCTGTCCTGGGATCCTTGGCTCCAATATGCATAACGTTGCATTTCTTGGCATTGAAGCCAAGCTGCCAGATCCTGGACCACTTTCCCAGCTTTTCCAGATCCTCCTGTAGGTTCTGTATCCCTTCAGCTGTGTCCACTCTCCCACAGAGCTTGATGTCATCCAGGAATAGGCACATTTTGTCCTTAATGCCATCCCTAATGCCACGGAAGAACACCGGCCCCAGCTCCAAGCCCTGCAGAACCCCACTGGTTACTGAAACTGACAACCATCTGCCATTTGTCACAATCTCCTACTCAAAAATGAATACCAACACAGTTTATCTTGCTGCAGTATAAGACAGCATCAAAGAATTCAGCATCTATGCCAAGCTGGTGTTTCTCTGCCTTAGTTAAGTGTTGCATTCTTTCAGCAGGGTCTTTATAGAGTACAGTACCACAATAAATTTTTTTGACCTTAGGCTCATTTTCATCCGAGCTGCACTAACCCTCGCCCTAATATTGTGATATTTAGGGCTTGATTAAGTAAAGCTGTATCCAATTTTCCTTCCCGTGGACCAAGTGAAACTTTTTCAATGCCAAAAAAAGACTAGCAAGGCATTCCCTGGCCTTGAATAAATTTAATAGGGGGTGGTATTATACTTTGCATATTCTTGTGCTCTATGATTCTAATATGTTCGCCTATTAAGTTATGAGGCTATGTTGAATTTTGCAAATGCAGGCTCATAACTTTGATAATATTCAATATTTTAACCACAAATTTTCAACACAGCCATTTCAGTACAGCAATTCATGAATGTGCCAGCTGTCATTTTTCAGCTCCTGCCTAAAATATGTTTTTGCAGCCCAAAAGTTGATTTTGCAGTCCCTGTACAACATCACCTTTAGACCAGGAGCTGAACATTTTCTCTGCCCTTCTTTATGAGGCAGAGTCATCACAAGGCTGTTTTGAAAATTTGGTGTAAAAATACTGAAAAAAATTATTTTTCAATGTTTTAACTCATATTCCTCTCCTGCAGCCCTATAGGCGCTGGTCAGAGGTTGTTTAAAAAAGACAAGGCTTAAAAAAGATGAGGTACTTACAAAATTGCCTAGCTGTTATAGCGTAATGAGCTGTGAATAAGACTGGTACATCCTGCATACCTGGGATTGATTCCCACAACCTCCACTGACCCTGAGCAAGTCATTTAATCATATCTGAAAACAGGCATTGTGCCCAGTGGGCCTTACCTGGCTACCAAAGAATAAAAAAACGTTTTAGCAGCAATGGTGGAAAAGCAGCCACTAAAACAAAAAGAAACAAAAAATAAATAACAACACACGGTCCTCAGAAAGATGGCATGCTATCCCATTCTTTAAATACAGAGAACTCAGATCACCCAACAATAAAAGTATGTGATATTTGGGTAGAAAAGACATAAGTACTATGCAGAGACACAATAAGCACAGAATAGAGGTAATATGTCACAAGCATTATATTAATTCCCAGTCGGTTCAAAGAACAAATCCACCTCGAATCGTTGCAGTAGACCTTGTATGAAGTAAATATGATATTTGGTGATTACATTTCCCACGCACTTGAGTGCGACATGATAAATAGTAAATGCATGAACCCTTAAACAATTTATATTGGACACTGACAGAGTTATGCTTCAAGCTGCACCTAAGCTTTGCAAAGTAGACAAACTTAAATGTGAAATTAATTAATTATGTTATTTATTTGTTATTTTATTTTGGTAACCGGGTAGGCTCATTGAAAAAAGCTGTCCCTTTTTTCAGGAGCTACCCAGAGTTAATTACATGAAATAAAAAGAATACACACAGATAATGAAAACATATTGTGCAGAAGTACATAACAAAATAACAATGGACATACATTCTGGAGAAAGCTTTGAGCAACAAATCAATAGATACAGGACACAGATAAGTAATTTGAAGCACTTGGTTCTATAGAACATGGACGCTACTCATAGACACATACAATGAGTAAGATTAACAGATAAGCTAGCTAAAGCAGGCACAGGGTTATATGAATGCATACATTCTTAAACTGGATTCAACAAAAATCCAGAGAAGGGTGAGTGAGCATACTGCTCGGTATACAGACCTGCTACCTGCTCAGAAGGCATCTGAATATAGACTTGATCTCCCTTCATCAGTTCAATCACAGCACTTCCAGAGGCTTGGTCAACAAAGCTCTCTTTGTACTCATCATAAGTAAACATCATTGGCTCAGTGTTCTTGTATAAGGCCACCCATACATTAGCATCTTTGCAATAGATGTGGTATGAAAAGTAGCAAATGCTGGGTATTTCACACATGAAAATGCTTGTAAGTGGATTGTAACTGTGTCTTCCATTATATAAAATTTTGTCAAACTTGACTGGAGCTCCAAATTGAGGGTAAGGTGTAGTCAGTGTAGCTGTAAATGCAGGCATCTCAAGAAGGACATTATTAGTCTTGATCTCCTCCCCCCATGTATCCTGGTGGTGTTTTTACTCCATCAATTCCTTGTCCAGGATTTGGCATATTTTCTCCAGTGCTATGTTGTGTAGTTGAGATAATAATTGAACCTGGAGGTCTGGGGGTCCAGGAGAGCCAGGATGACCTGGTGAACCTGATGGGCCAGAAGGGCCCGGGGCTCCAGGTTTTCCTATCTGTCCTGGGATTCCTGGAAGTTCCAGGTTCTTCTATTCCTGGGACTCCAAGAGGGCCAGGTGGGCCTTGCTCACCTTTGACCCCAGGAATTCCCTGAGGCCTAGTTGGGCCTCTTGGGCCTGTGTGTCCTGGAGTTCCAACTGGACCCGGTGGACCTTTTTCCCAGGGACTCTAGCTTCTCCTTTTGGACCAGGAAAACCAGGAGTTCCAATGGGACCTGGAAGCCCTGTCTCCCTAGGCCACCCTTTTAGCCCAACTATTCCTGGCATACCATTTGGACCAGGTTGACCTGACTCTCCAGGGAAATCTGGATCTCCCAGTAGGTCCATGGGACCAGGTTCACTTTTAGTACCAATAGGGCCAGGAGGGCCTGATGGCCCAGCCTTTCCTTTAGGCCCAGGAAGGCCATGCATTCCAACAGACCCATTTACCCTAGGCATACCAGTAGGACCTGGCTCTCCTGGAGGGCCAGCAATTCCTGGTATACCATTGTCACCTTTCTCACCTTTGGGACCAGGCACTCCAGGAAGCCCAGGAGCCCCATGCTTGCCCTTTGGCCCTGGAAGACCTGGAATGCTAATACCTGGCAGACCTTGAGGTCCTGGTAAACCTTGCAGACCCTTGTCACCTTTAGCACCTGGGTTTCCAGGTTGACCAGTAATTCCATCTTTGCCTGGTTCTCCAATACCAGGAAGACCAGGTGGCCCTTGAATTCCAGGAGGCCCTGGAGAGCCTGGCAGTCCTGGTTCACCCTGCAGCACTGGTTGTCCTGCTTCTCCTGGAGCACCTGGAATGCCATTAGGACCAGGTTTGCAAATACCTGGAATGCCACTTGGACCTGGTGGCCCAGGTGGACCACTTGGACCATCTAGTCCTGGCAAACCATGAACATCAGTCCCTCTTTCTCCTTTAGGTCCTGAAGCACCAGGCAGACCTGGTGGCCCTATAAGCACTGGCTCACCTTTTAGTCCTGGTTCTCCTGGTAATCCTTCAATGCTTCTTTTTCCAATTCCAGGAAGTCCAGGAAGGCCAAGTGGCCCCACTGATCCTGGCTTTCCCATTGGTCCAACATCACCTTTGGCACCACATATTCTCATATTTCCTAGTGTCCAAGGCATTCATGTAATTCCTGGTGTGCAGATGCCTGGAAGTCCTGGTAGACCTGGTTTCCCCACCTCTTCTGGAAGATCAAGTCCTGGTGGTCCTCTTGGGCCAGGTGCCCCAAGTTGACCCTTCTCACCCTTTAGTCCAATTTGAGGTATTTCTGTTAGGAAAAAGAGAATAGAAAAATGTTAGCAATATTACTTTAGCTAGTCACATGTAAACCGACCCCTTTTGGCAGCAAGAAGAGAGCAGAGCCTCAACAAGCATTTGACTGTAAAGCATGGACAGCTTAAAATTAAACTGGAAACTTTCAGTATGCAACTGACTGGAACCAAATTACCTGTATCCATACAAAAGGAATACAGAAACCTTTTCTAATTATGCTCCCAAATTACATTTCTTTTTATGTTTGCTGGCATACATGTGCAAAGCAAACATCTTGGGGTTGCTCTGGCAGTGTAGGAACCAGAGAGTTGTGTACTGTAGCGGTCAATGCAGCTGAGTCTGCAGTAGGTGTTCAAGTGAACACTCAGTGTTGACAAAGCTCCAGCTGATGCTACTTTTACTGGTTGATGTGTGGAAACTTCTCAGGTTTGAAAGGATGCAGCCTCACTTATCACAGTGATGATGCATCCTTTCATATAACTATCATCAGCCAACATCCCCCTCCCATTTAATCCAGCTTTGCAATACATATCCCCCCATGCCTGACCGAAGCTTAAAATAGAACCAGCAGCTTGTGTTTGACTCCGCCTCTGGTATCCTCCCATCTGCCCAACCCAGCTTTGTAACTGAGATCGGTGGTGGGTTCTCAACCCCACTGCCAGTTTCCCCTCTCATATCCAACCCAGCTTTCATAATATGACATGCAGTGTGTGTGCTCAACCCTGTTGCTGGCATCCCCCTCCTACCTGACCCAGCTTTCATTATATTACTGGTGGCAGGTGCTCAACCCTGCCTTCTGTATTCCCCCTACTGCCATACCCTGCTTTCAAGTTCCATGACACAGTACAACACTGGGGTACCCACCTCAATGCTGGCTAACCGTTAAACAGGATGGCCCACTCCAGGTGCAGCCAACCTACACACTGATGCTAGGGTGCCCAATCCCCAGTGTGTACCTGTTTTGATCATTAGATGGGGTCATAAAAAGACTATGTTGAACATTTTTGGGGTCAAAATGTCAAAAAAAACCAACAAAAAGTATGAAGAAATGGGGGAATAAACATGTTCTTTATTTTGGTCACAATTGCTGAGCTCTATACCTCTTAACCCAGTGGGATACAAAGTCCGTGAGACAATGACTACTGAGGGTAAGAAAGATTTGCCTCTAGACTTAAGATACTGTTATTCTCACTTGTTAAAAGCATGCAAATTAACATGTTTAACACTGGCAAATGTTTGTTAAAGTGTTGGCAGTTAACAATTACATTTTCTGTCTCAAATTGTTGCTTTAACTGTTTTGTACAGAGTTCTGATCCAAGCTTTTTTCTTCTCCCAGCCATGAGTGCCAGTATCAAGTCTGGAACATCACTAAAATCTGATCTGTGATGCAATTCAGGAAAAGTCAGCCCAGACTATCTCTTTATTTGCCCAACATTATTTTTGATTTACATTAATAAACTAATTGATGTTACTTCAGCCACAAAGACATGTCTCTATGCAGACGATACAGTCATGGTGGCCACTGACTCTTCCATAGCTGGAATGAGTCAAACGTTAGTCTGATTTTCATCATATGTGCAAATGGTTTGAGGTCTCTAGATTGGTTCTGAATAGTAAAAGATTCAAGATTATGTTGTTTCATAAAACCAGTAAAAAAAACGATTACTCTCCTAAGTATTGAAATTAAAACACCGACAGGTGAGATACTTGAACAATTGGAAGAATATAAATATCTGGGGGTTGGATAAATCAGCACCTAAATTTTGATTTACATGCCTTGAAGTTGTTAACAAACTTGAACAGAAGACTGGGGGCCTTTAGAAGGTCAAGCCACTGCACCAACATGGTAACAAGTAAGAACATCATAAACCAACTACTTATTCCTGTGATGGACTATGGCAGTCACATATACAGTTTGACAAAAAAACTCAACAAATTAGATGTACTATATAACAAAATGGCACATTTTGTGCCCAGATGTGATTATAAAACCCACCACTGTTTAATGTATCAGAACATAAATTGGCTCCCACTAGAACAGAAGCAAAAAAATAATTTGGGCAAATTAGATGTATAAAATAACAAGGAATTTTAGACCATCTTATTTAATCAAGAAACTAGAGTGGAGCACAGACATAACCTACAAAATAAACTCTCTAGGGAATTGAGAGTACCGAGAACTAGGAACAAATCTGGAGAAATGACAGTCTCATTCAATGCACTAACTGTTTGGGTTCATGTTAGTGACCAAACAAAATCTGCTAGATCAGTAAAAAGCTTTAATACTAAACTAAAGAAGGAACTGTCTTTCAGTTGTACTGTATGTGCAATGGCTACTTTTGGCTTCACACTATAGTAAAAACTTGGTTACTTATTTAAAATCTTGCTAGCTTTATTGAATGTATCTTTGGATTGTTAATTGTATATTTAAATACTGTATGTTGACTGTACGTTTGTTTTTTATGTAAAACTGTACCAGAAAATTTGAAACTGGACCACCTTGAGAATAAGACTTCAGTCCTAAAGTGTGATGAGAAACAACTTTGTATTTTATCTTGTATAAAAATAAAAACGTTTTACTACTACTGCATTATGATGTGCACAAACCCCAGAGCACAAGTGGGCAAGCCAAGGCAGGCTTCAGCTTGTCTTGAGCCTGATGTCTGGCTCTGGATCAGTTTAACTTTTATGAGCAATTGAAAGTCAAGGTCAAGTCAAGCCAATTGTGATCCAAGCAAGCATGTCTGTCAGCTTGAGAAGTTAGTGTGGGGGAAGGGACTTTCAACACCTCTCATGCAACTTGTGAGGGATACTGTCAGTATTGTAGAGGGCAGCCTGCAGGGACCATGACTTGACTCTTGCTTTGGCTTATAAAGTCAAGCTAGACCCTTGGCAGGACTCTGGCTTGGTTCTAGGCCAAACATTCATGGTTTGCCCCCTCTACCCAAAACTTCACAGATAATAGTAGCAGTATAGTGTTAGTACAGGAGTAGAACAGTAATAGTAGTAAAGGAGTAGTGCGGTAGTAGGGCTCAGCTGCAGTTTATTACCACATCATGGTGGCTGAGATTTCAAACAAGATTTCCGATGAGATTTCTAGTGTCTTTTTGCCCCAAATAAACTGTAATTTCAGATTAGCATTTAGATTACATAATTGATAGGTTAATAATAGTGGCATGTGGGAGGTGAAGACCCCCCCCCCCAATTACATGCAGAAAGATGGTTACCAAGCTGCACAGAATGTGAATAATATGACTGAAACTACTACCAAGTAGCAGTCAGTCAGGCATAGACACACTGTTTGCCATGGAGACTTTGAGTCTTCACTGTGACTTCCATATGGGGATTAATTTCAGCTGCTCCTAGTAGTAGTACAATAGTAAAGGAGTAGTACAGTAGTAATACAGTAGTAGTAAAGGAGTAGTGCATTAGCAGTACTGTTGTAGTATAGTAGTAGTAGTAGTAGTAATACAGGAGTAGTACAGTTGTAATACAGTAGCAACACAGTCATAGTACAGTGCAGTAGTACAGGAGTAGTACATGAATAGTACACTAGTAGTACAGGAGTAGTATAGCAATACTAATATGTTTATTAATCAAAAAACAGCAATAACCTAGTTGAACCAAAGCTCATTTACAATGGCATCCAGCAAAGAAGATACATACAGTATATATTGTACATACATTTCACAGTAAACAGACAGGGAAACTGTGCAAGAAATAAAAATCCAGGTTACCCCAGTGTAGAGCTCTTGATATCCATTTTAACCATTCTGGTCCAATGGTGTGGATTCGAGACTAGCCAGAATGTTAGTGGAGTATCTGGACAAGGCTAAATTTAAAACCTAGGGGGAGTGAATTTCAAAACCAAGGAGCTACGAAAGAAAAAGCCCCATCTCCGGATCCATTACACTACAACGACAACTTTGTTTCGATGTGACACTACAGTGATGGATTTATGTCGACCGCAAGTTGGTGTCGGCATAAATCTGTTGGGAAATGGTTTGTTTTGGGGGGGGGGGCCTCACACCCCAGAAACCCAATACAGAGGGCTCTGCCTTCCCCTACACCACCCCATAGCTAAAGATTGTTAACTCCAAGTCAGAGTTGATTTGGGAAGGGGGGCAAAACCTGGAGAAAGCAGTGCCAGCATCCTGCAGGTACATTACAGTGGCAACAGTGACTTGCCACTGTGATGTACTTCATTACTGAAATGTCGCTGTAGCATCAGCATCTGCCCATCTCCAACTGATTTCAATGAGTCTGCTTGAGTACAAGCAGTAGTCATTGTTTTGGGTGCAATGGATAGGTGGGGTTAAATTCTTTAGGAGGACAGCAATGTAATGCCTTGTATGTCCTTCTAAAGACCCTGAATACAACACACTAATTCACTGGTAGCCAGTGCATCTCTTTTTATATGTGAGCAATATGGCCTTGGTGATGAGAGCACCAAACTGGATATGAATGGTCCTAGCCTGCAGAAGCAGCAGCCTATGTATTGCTTTTCCTTACAAGCTGTTTTAGAGTTGATGCTCAAAGTGATATGGGGTGCATGAAAGGAGTCAGCTCACGAAAGGAGAGGTACAGATCATGCAACTGCCTGATTTTAGAAGCCACTACTAACCACTGTGGCCACCAAATGTCCAAGTGAAAGAGTTTGACACTGACAGAGATTAAAGAATGAGACCCACTCATTGAGATATTATCCATTTTTCAACAATTTCGTTTCTTATATATGTTCTGAAAAAAGCATGTAAGACACATGGCCATTGCTTCATAACCCAAGGTTACTTCTTTAGTTCTTAGTCATATCGGAAAATAAACATACATAGATAAAACTTACATAGAAACAGACAGTGATCAAAGAAAAAGATCAAAGTCCATCTAATCGGCCTGGCATTCCCCATCTACCCCAGAACCTATTGTCTATATGGGATTTTATTCCTCCTGGTTCACCCCTCTGCTCCCTTCCCTACTGCTACCAGCCTGAGCAACCAGCACACCCTTCACTCTGTCCCAGCCAGGCTTGAAACCATTTATGATCATAGCACCCACCACCTCCTCTGGTTGACTGTTCCATGGCTCCACCATCCTTTTCATAAAGAAGGACTTCCTCACATCCCTTCTAAACTTTCCCTCTCACCAGTTTCCACTCGTTATCTCAGGTTCTTGAATCTGTACTCCTGCTAAATAGTTTCCTGCAGTTCACCTTGTTTATACTGTTCAGGAACTTGAAGGTCTCTATCATATCATCCGTCTCTCACCTGGTCTCCAGTTAATACATGTTCTGTACTTCAGACGATCTTTGTAATATCTGCCATTTTGGCTCTGAGCCATCCAGGTCACCCAGCATTGCACCGTCTCCAGCTGATATCCTGTAATAAGGGTGTTCACCATTGAGCACTTACAAAAAGGGCGACTCAATGGCGGTGCCTGTTCACAGGGCTACTGGATTGGTGGGGATGAATATGGATATAGTGACATCCTGTTGCTATATGTACACACACACGCGCGCGGGGGGTGGGGAAGCGAGCACGCCATGTGACAGGCGGAAGGGAAGGTATGTGAGGCATAATGCAGTGGTGAGTTTCTGAGTTGGCCTTCTGGCATGGTGGGTGGGTGGCAAGCTAGGGTTAGGAGGGTGCTGGATTCAGTTCCAGGTGCGCGTTCATTTTGTTGCATGCCCAGCTTAAACATTTTTTTGTCAGTTTGCAACCCTGACATGCACCCTCTGGAGTTGATAATCCTTTATTGGGCGTGCACCGGGAGTGTACATCGGCAAAACTGATTTTCACCAATGTACATTCACCCTAACAGTGATCACCTTTCCGTGATCACCATTATCACATAGAACCTCTCCAGCCTGTCCCTGTTCCTTCTTAGGTGAGGACTCCAGACCTTTGAACAGCATTTCAGACGCAGCCTCACCAGTGTCCTATGTAGAGGTAGTAGCGCCTCCTTTTTCCTGTTATCAGTACTCCTTCTGATACACCCTAGTATCATATTAGCCTTACTATAGGCCTTGTTAGACTGGCTTGATTGTTTGAGGGAGTCACTAATGATTACTCCCAGGTCCCTTTCCTATGCTTAGTGCTCACTTTAACCCCTCCCATACAGTACTCTTTCATGTTTTTTTCTTTTGTTTCTAGGTATATAACCTTGCATTTTCTGGCACTGAATTTTAACTTCCAAACCTTAGACCATCTCTAGCTTTTGTAGATCCCATGCAACTCCCTGATCCCTACTTTGCTATCTACTAAGGGTAGGTGAATCCAATAACGTATTTCAAATATTTGGCTTAATATTTGTATTCAGGGTCCTAAGTATTCAGAAATTTGGTATTCATGTTCATTATTTGTGTACCTGGGGGAGGAAAAAAGTAAAAAAATAGTGCCTTCATCTCTCCAGCCCAATTGTTCAAACTACGACTCCCATCCCACACCCTCTGCACCAAGCTCAATACCACCATCGTCCCCTCCTAACACCCACAATTTAAGATTTAAAAAACTCCCATGGTGGACAACATGCACAACCCACCTGCCTCCATGGCTGGCCGTTGTCTCCTCTCGTACTTTTCATTTTGTAAATAAATCCTCTGCCCAACTCCCAAACACCTCCACCCAGCCCCAAATTTTCCAAAACAGAAACCCCAACATGTACGGTGAAAGTGAAGGTGTGTGACCCAGCCTGCCCTTTGGATGATTTCTTTTAGAAAATGAAAAGTGCTAGAGGAGGTGGCAGCAGGCCGTGGATATCTGGGGGCATTGGGCTTGCTGCAGAGGGTGGGGAGGAGGATTGTTGTTTAAAGATATGGGCTGGTGAGGAGGGTGGGGCTGTTTTTTTTACTTTTTTTTTTTTTTGTATTTCCTGAATACCAATAGGCACAAATAGCACCATTATTTGTTATTCATATCCAAATAATGAACAGTGCAATATTTGTGGTATACAGGAAATACTATTAGTTACTCACACACCCCTACTTAGTAGCTACCCTACCATAGAGCTTCACATCATCTGTAAAAAGACACAATTTGCCCCAGATGCCCTCTTCAATGTCACTGATGAACATGTTGATGAGGACAGGACACAGGAGAGAGCCCTGCAGCACCCCACTTGTGACCTCCCTCTCTTCCAAGTTGGCCATGTCAACCACCACCCTCTGCTGTCTCTCCCTCAACTAGTTTCCTACCCAGCTAACAACCTCTGTAGCTATGCCAAGGTCCTCCAGCATATTCAGCAATCTTCTGTGTGACACTGAGTCAAAAGCTTTGCTGAAATGGAAGTAGAGCAAATCCACAGTGTGGCCCTCATCTACTACCTTTGGTACCCAGTCTAAGGAAACTATTGTTGGTCTGACAAGCTCTTCCTGCCACAGACCCATGCTGTTTACTATTCTGTAGACTGTTGCTCTTTAGGTAGTTCACATGATCTTCGTTGATCAGTGACTCCGTCAGTTTACTCACTACAGATGTAAGACTGACAGATCTGTAATTCTCCAGTTGCTCCTTGTTCACCCCAACTGTGTAGCGGGACTACATCCACTACTCTCCAGCCTTTAGTAACTACCTACATCTGAACTGAGCTATAGAATAGCCCTATTAGGGATTCAACCAGTTCTGTAGTTATTTCCTTGAGCACCCTTGGGTGTATCCCATCTGGCCCTGGGTTTTTTTCTACCTCTAGGGCTTCAAGCCCCTTCTGAACTCATCCTCTAGTAAATATTGGCTGTGTCACATCAGGAATGCTCCTGACAGCTGCCTTGATGGCACTTTCAGGCAGGGAACCACTGCCCTCCCTTGTGAAAACAGAGTAGAACTAATTGTTAAGAATGGCTGCTTTTTGTTCATCTTCCTGTAGTACGCCCTCCGTTTTGTAACCTAAACATACACCCTCCCTCCTTCCTTTTTTCCTTAATATATCTGAAGAATTATTTATCCCCAACCCTTGATCCCCTCCACAATATGCAGTTCCAAGCGTGCCTTGCCTCCCTGACTGTCCTCTTTGCTTCCCTAGTTTTTGTTTGATACTCTCCCTTTTCCGCCTCCCCTGCTTTTGCTTGTACCTGGTGAAAGAATTTTTCTTAGCCTTCACTACTTCTCTGACTCTTTCCGAGAACCATTTTGGTCTCTTGCACCTGTTGCATTTTATAACAGTTCTGTTGCCTCGAGAATGGTCCTCTTAATTGCCCTCCCATCTTTCCTCTACACCTCTGATGCCATCCATCTTGGTAAATTTATCTCAAACCAGCTCCCTCATCCAGTTGTCTGCTCTTCTGAAGTCTAGGACTTCAGTTTTTGCTAATTGCATTCTGGTCCCAGGGGCTGGTCTGAACCAAATGGAGTTATAGTAGCTAGACACCAGTGTCTCTCGTACCCTCACTCCACTCACCATCTCCGAGTTGAGGAGCACTAGATCTAGAATGGCCTCCTGTCTAGTGGGTTCCTTAACCAGCTGCACCAGCAGGCAGCCCTGCAATGTATCCTATAGGGCCTGACTTCTGGTGCACCTGGTCGCTGCAATATTTCAGTTGATATCCAGCAGGTTCAGATAACCACCACTGCCACTTCCCCTTCTTCATTACCCTTGCCAGCTATTCAATCAATCAATCAATCAATCTTTATTTTAGCAGACAAAAACACAATTGAGAATAACTCATTTGCAAGATGGTCCTGGACATAATACATAACAAAAGATACAATGAGATAATAGGTACATACTATAATTGTAGAAATGTACAAATAACCACAAGCTCCCTGTCTCTCTCTCTCTTCCGCTTGTCCTGTGGTCTATAGATCACCCCCACCTGTATTTTCTTGCCTGAGGGCACCGTGAGGCGAACACTCAGGAACTCACTTTCTGCTTTGTACCCCCTGACGTGGCCATCCTCCGTAGCCTCCATGCCCTTGCTGACATATAAGGCTACACCCTCCCCCTTTGCCTTTTCCTGTATCTTGTCTAAACATGCTGTAACTTGAGGGTGACAAGTCCCAGTCATTCTTCTTTACTCTCAAAAGAAAATAAAAAAAACTCCATACATCATAATGTTCTAACTCACTAGTCACTGCTGACAAAAATGCATATTACTACAGTATATCTTACTTAATATTCATGATATATTCATATACATCACATATCACGCAATCCATGGTCACAATCCCCTTAAAACAATTTGAATACCCAATACTGAAATATCAACTACAGTACCTGATGTGCTTTTTTTGATCCCTCTCTTTAATACGCAAGTGATAGAGTTTGGGCATGAATGACTTTACAAGGTGCTCACTGTGCCAGTCAACTCTTTCACACTTAAGCACAACAGAAGCAGAGTATCTGATAATTCATTAAACACTGGAGCCCTGCCCACCCAAAGCATTTCAATCTTATCTGTATTGAACCAAAGCCAACTTGGTCCCACCAAGAATAAAATCTGACTGGGCACATAAAGGCAGGAATTTATGCCATCCACTGACAACTGCTGTCACAATACTTACTCACTGGAAAAGAACCATACTACTGAGTGTCAGTCAAATAAAAACACTCAGAATTGTGTTTTATAAGAACCCCTTTGCATGAACCAACCTCTGAGCATATGATTTGTGTACAGTGAACAGACAAGGTAACCCTCTTGTCTGTTTTGTGGGTTCAAGTCACCTTAGTCTCAAGCTCTGGAAGGATTCAAACTGATAACCTCTTGTTAGCGTAGCCAATTATCAGGCTCAGATAATTCTGTCTTCGGGGGGCCAGATATCTTTGCCTACGGGCACCCAACCAGGTCTTTCAAATGAACCCTTAGAACTCAATGCTAGACTTTTAGAGAACTCTATCCATTTCCCAGTTTGGTATACAATAAGCCCATACACAGTGTACTTATAACCTTTAAAAGCTCCACTTAAAATAAAAAGAATTGTCAAGGCACTCCAGCAGTTTCGTTTGTAAAAAAATATCTTTACTTTAAAAATATCAAAACAGAACAATAATTACAGAACAAATTATATATACCCCAACACATACATCCTTAAAACAAACAGGAAAAAGTACAGTTCCTACAATACATACATTTAGACTGGTCTAATCTTACTGTTTTTCAGTGTTGTGATGATTCTCCCTCAGTCAGATAATATTCTCTTGTGTCAGTCAGAAATATTTTCTTGTGTCCCTCTGTCATGTTCTTTCAGCACTTAAACACACTTCTGAGCCGGCCTTCTCATGAGGTCACTAACTCCGCCTTGGTGAATCAAACTCTATATTTTACAATACAGGGTCTCCAAATAAAATATTTAAAAAACATATGAGATGACCTCACTGACTTTCTTCTCCACAGATTAACTGGTCAGAACTGGTTTGTGCTCTGCTACACACACACACACATAAACAGTCTTTTGATGTAAGTCACTGTATTCAAATCAGAAGTGTATTTGACTCCTAAACCTCATCTGGGCCATGGGTATCTACACATCAAAGGGTATTCATGTAATTCAGTAGTTCCCTGGAAATGTATATTGGACCTTCCAGAATCGTCTGGGTCCTCCCTGGCTCAGACATCAAACCTCTTCAATGTCCATTCCGGCCTCTCTTCGACACCCCTCCCCACAAGTCCTTCTCTGGCAACTATGCAAGTCAAAGGATCTCCCTGAGGGCATTATGAATGGCTAATCTTATTCCCGGGGTGAAAGCAAATTGACAAGGTAATTGCACCCCAGATCTCTACAGTTTAAAATACCTCCTGTCCTTTGAACTTATCCCTGAGGGGTCTTGATGTGTCAGTTCCAGTAAGACAACCTTTTCCTTGACCTGACCCTTCCTTTCACATATTTTATATGTAATGACAAAAATTAATACAGCACTCGAGCACTCAGAGCTGGCTGTCTAAGTCACACTGCTGTACTGACTAGGGCCTCCATTGGTCTTAACACAGAAACTATTTTAGAACAGTTCCACCCTTCCCTCAAATCACTCCAAGTGCTCTGCTTGAATTAATTTTATTTATTTATTTAAAAGTTTCACCAGGAAGGCATACTGAGCAGACAACTTCTCGTTTCCAGATGTGCTGGGGGGGGGGGCAGAAGGAGATGGTGCATTTGTATGCAATACTGTACAGTAGCAGAGATTTAACAGCAAATTTAGTAATACAATAGTAAAATATTTACAGCTAATTATTACAAACACAAGGATACACTGCAGGTTTCTACAGAGGAGAGAACAGGGCCAGAGAGGCAGGCCTAACAGTAAGCAAGTGCTAGAACATATCCAGTTGAACTGGATATTAAATCATTGATCTACAGGTTTCTACAGAGATGACAACAGGGCCAGACAGGCTGGCCTAACAGTAAGCAAGGGCTAGAACATACCCAGTTGAACTGAATATTAAATTAATGATCTATAGAGGAAGATATATGGGGAGGGGTGGGGGGGGAATGGGATGGTGAGGAATAACTCCAGGAGGAGTGGGGTGGGGGCAGCTCCAGGGTATTAACCAAGCTGCGCACATGAGCAGACTAGATTGACCATTACGGCCTGTTTCTGCTGCTAATTTCATATGTTTCTATGTTTGTATAGTATGTGGTTTGGCCTTATTATGTACAGAAATCAGTGGCTGCTGAAAAGTTGTGCACATTCTAAAAGTTATTGTGCATGTTCTGCAATTAATATTCATCAATACTGCACTATTTGCCACCTGACTGGACCAAGAGAGCTGTTCCCCCCCAAAAAATTCAAACAAACATAACGGCGCCATTTACTGAGCGGTTCTCAGAAACGGTGTGGACATGGACTGCCACAGTCTGCATTGTGTTTCCAAACTGCGCTAATTTGACAGTATTTGTTTTTAAATCAACTGCTATCATGAATCTCATAAGGGTCAGGACTGGAACAAGACTACACCGGTGGACAGCGCAGCAGACTAAGATGCTGACAGCAAGTGGGAATGTGAACACAAGGTATGAAAGCTTTTGAAATGTAAATGTTCAGAAATGTAACTATTTTTAATCTCAGGGAACCATATACTATGGAAAATCATATATGGGCAACCATACACAAACAAGGCTGTGTTTTCATCTCAGGGTTGAGATGACATTGGGACCTCTCTAGCTTTGCTCTTGAGGTTCCTGTGATGTCATCTCAACCCCTTGATGGAAACACAGCCCTGTTGTATATGGCTGCCCATACACTAGTCCTTATTTATTTATTTAAATCTTTCACCAGGAAAGGCACACTGAACAATAAGTTGCTCGCCTCTCCGTGTGTCCTGGGGGAGAGGGTAACAGGGAAGACATTCATTCAGTAAAACATTTGTACAAAGAATATCATTAACAGCATAACAGTTTACAGAGATTACAGAAGTATGTACATAATAAGTGCAGCTTAATCAGTTATAAATTTACAGACTCGTGTGAGCCTGGTAAGTGCTACAATTAGAATAGAGGTTGATCAGAGGTGAGGTAAGTAAGCAATAATACCCGACAGGGTAGGCGGTACTGGGCAATACCAGACCACCCAGGGGCGTAACGAGGCCTGACACCACAGGTGGAAGGTCTTATAGCTCCTGGAAGGTCTGGTATTGCCCACACCACCCACCCTGGAGGGTACCACTGCACTTAGAAAATGGGTATTTAAATGGATAGTAACAGTTTTATAAAATTAAGAATAGAAACAATAAAAACAAATAAATATGCTTTTACTTGTAAAGTAGTCCCCCCTACTGGTACAATTCCAGTGGAGGGTGCTATTGTTTTTGAGAAACAGTTTTTATTTTCATGTTGTGCTTTGTTCTGTGTTCTCTAATCCCCCCATAGACATGCTGTGTAAAGAGTCATATATCATATATCATGATACATCATATATATCAGATATATCATATATCTTATATAATGTCAAACATGGCTGACATACCATATATCATATAGATCAGATATATCATATATCTTATATCATGTCAAACATGGCTGACATGTCATATATGATATATGTCAGATTTATCATATATCTTATATCATGTCAAACATGGCTGACAGAATGCAAGGAACTCCCAGTATCATGAGGGATAGAAATCAATCACCATTGTCTAGAAGGACATTATTCACTAATTTCCCAAGCACAGTTTCAGTACTATAGTCAGAGCCGAAACATGTTTAGAAGCATCACAAATATTATTCATTGTAGATGTCACTGCAAGTGTGCTGCAGTCACTGCCTCTAACAACACATGTATATATCAGTATGCTCTGACAAAAAAATATATGTTAAGGCAGAAATTAGTGTTGAAGAAATCTAAGCGGATGGTGTAAGAAAATTAAAAACTTTGGGGTTTGGAGTCTCAGGAATCTTGGCTAATTGGTGGTGTGGTGCTCTTTGGGGGTTGTCAAGGTACAGCTCCAAGCCAGTGCCTTGTAGGCATATACTCTTTGGAGACAGAGAAGTATGTCTTGCCACAAATGACAAACTAAATCAGTGGTAGCTTTCTTCATGCAGGGCCCTACCAGCCCTATATGAAATAGGAAAAAACATGGTTTTTTTGCCCAGGGGAGGGGGTGGGCATTAGAGTAACAATTCTAAGGAGACCCACACCACTGATTCACCAAGACTGGCTGGCAGTATAGCCTAGAGGTTACAGGAGTGAGGTATGAATGAGCCTGATACATCCAGCAGACCAGATCTGAGTTTGATTCTCACAACCTCCACTTGCATACTGTGTGACTCTGAGCAAGTCACTTAACCACCCAGTGCTCCCAGGTCACCCCTAAAAACAGGCACTTGTGTCTAGTGGGCTTTACCTGGTTACCAAAGACTAAAATAAAATAAAGACATCTGAGACTCAAAACCCTAATGTTTTTCATTTCCTTACATTTTCCACTTTCTGTTCTTCAACCTTAATGTCTTCATTAATATATTTTTTGCAATGACAATCTTTTCCTTTTGTGATAGCAGAATTGTATCCTCATTCAGGCAGATGAAGATGTAGTGGGCCTTCTAGGCCTTATGTCTAGAGGAGTCTGTCTGCCCACAAAAGTGCAGGGCCCTCTGGACCCTATACTTCCTTGTGCCAACACAGATCTAAGAGTCTATCTAGCTTCAGAAAGTGCAGGACCCTCTGTTTTGGTGCTTCTATGCAGCCATGGATGGCGAGACACAGGGCCCCCTTGGGCTGCATGCCAAGAAAAGAGTTCTGTTCACTATATGGTGACTTGTTGCTCTCACCGCCAACACTGCAGCATCACTCCCCAGGCTGGGAATGATGCCACATGGTAGCATTGTCCCATCAGTCTTGGCCCATCCTGCTGGCTCACTGAGCTCTCTCTCAAACTCAGGTCACTGGCATGGGATCACAGTACACTTCCCACTGAGTCACCAGCCAGCCCTACACTCATTTCTTCATAGCTTTTTTATTGTTGCATTTTTATTCCAGATTTTCAACACAGTGTTTTTATGACCCTCCCCCCCCCCAAACATGACAGGTATTATTTACAAAATACTGATCAAACATTGTTTTGCACCACAAGTAGGAAAACATATTCTGAACAGGATTTTAAAAATAACACTTGTCACTTTCAGGAGGTGGTGTGAAAAAAAGGTTATGTTGAAAATTTGGGGTAAAAAAGATATTGAAAATTACCAAAATTATGAGATACAGAATTAGTTTAGTTGCCGTATTGGTCCTTGTAAGAACAGATCCAGAAACAAGTGTTTTGATGCCTTTTATTGGACCAACACAGACATGACAAAAAGAAAACAGTGCCTAAGCTTTCAGACCAACCAAGTCCTTTCTCGGAGTTGTTAAGAGAATCATATTCTATTAACACCCAGATTATACTTAAAAATAAAAAAACAGAAATAATTCATATTGGTTTAAAATACCTTAAAAAAAAAAAAAAAACAACAGAGACTGAATGAGGGAGCCAGATTCTATCAGCCTGCTACTGCTAAGAAAACTTGCAAGGTCAAATGTCAGCAAAGGCAGATAGCATGAATACTTGAGCAGATGGTCACACTAACTTAAATTATGAATCAATCAGTATGTTATGTGAATACATTCTTAATTAAAAGCAAGACCATTAGATTTAATACCCACATAAGTGCATGTTAAAATTTGATAGTATTGCATGTTAAAAAACTATAAAACAGACATTTTTTATATATGGCAATATGAGTGTATAAAGAAAAATTCCCTAGTATGAACAACTGTTTCACACATTTATGCAGTATTAAACCTATCTGGAGACATTTTCTAAACTATATTCTCAACCAGTTAACAAACTCCATACACATGAAGACCTTCAGTGCTGTAACAATATTTTTACAAGATAATATCAATTATTAATGATAGTGCCAAAAAAAGTATCTCAAGAAGCTCCTAGAAAATGAGTTCATGCATCCTAAAATGTTCAGAGTTCAATAATGTGTCAGTATATAATGAAATTACTATATGTACAGAATAATATAGGAATCTGAATAAAAACCCAATGGAATTAAACTGCCCCCCCCCCCCGGAAAAAGATGTGGCAGTATATCTTTGATTCTTAAGAAAAGATGTAGCAAATGGATGTCATCTGCAATACAGTGATGTTATTGTGTAATAACATCACTGTCTCAGGCATACACTGACCAATCAGAGTCCAGGATTCTTTCTTGCCATTGTATAATAAGTGTTATAACCTTAGCTACCACCCTGTATAGGTATTTGTTTTTTTTACTCTGAATTGTATATTTACTGTACAGTCTCAATTATCATAACCTTAGCTACCACCCTGTATAGGTATTTGTTTTTTTTTTACCCTGAATTATATATTTACTGTACAGTCTCAATTATCATAACCTTAGCTACCACCCAGTATAGGTATTTGTTTTTTTTAACCTGAATTATATATTTACTGTACAGTCTCAAATGTCATAACCTTAGCTACTACCCTGTATAGGTATTTTTTTTTTTTTTTCCCTGAATTGTATATTTACTGTACTTACTTACTATAATTTCTTTTTTTATCCTGTATTTTTTATTTTCACTTTATATTATGTTATTTTATCTTGTCCATATTGTTTAAATGTTCCATGTTGTACAGCCTTTGTAAATGAGTCTCTGACTCAAAGGGTTGCAATTCCAATACCATTAAAATAAATAAAATAAATAAATGTAAGTTTAAGCAGCATAATGTTTAATAAAACCCAAAACAATGTTCATGCCATCTGCCATCAAAGCTATGAGTGAATATTTAAAAATGTCAGTGTTCTCATAACTTGATAATGTCAATGTATTTTTTTCAACACATTTTAAACATAGTCTTTTTCTGACCCCCACCTCATGAATCTGACAGGTGAATATTTTTCAAATCTTGCCTGAAAGGTTATTTTGCGGAGAGACTAAAAACTCACCTACCTTATTCATGTGGTGGGATCCTAAAAAGGTCATGTTGAAAATGTGGTGCAAAAAGAATTAAAAATTATAACGTTTTGAGCCAAAATTCAAAATGCATTGAAAATACATTGATGGTACTCACTTTGTTTCCGCAGTTTGCAGTTGCTCTTCATGGAGGAGGATGTCTTCCTTGCCAGGTGTGGCTCTTCACCGAGGGACCATCTGTAGGTGACTGAGGGGATGGGGGTTGGTAGGTGCTGAGTGGGGGGCCCCGAGTCACAGATTGATGAAGGACTGTTTTCTTTTTTCCAGGTTATAAAAACAAAATAACAGTCTTTGAAGGATAGTTTTCTTATTGGGCACCCCAGTGTCGGCAGACTCTTTGACTGCACCTGGAGGGCACCTTGGTACTGCCAGATATGTGAGGGTGGTGCAGGCAGACTGAACCCATGAGAATGAGAGGGGGCCTTCACGTACAGCAGTAACAGGAGTGGGCTCCCTGATCCACTTCTTATTCAGATGCTGGAGGCATTATCTCAGCTGGCATGTGGGGGGGTGGACACCTTGGTGTCAGTTTTAACAAATGTGTAACAGCCAGTGGGAATGGGATCCCAGTGGCTATTTTTAGTTTATTAAAACATGGGTTGGGATGGAGGGGGGTGCCCACAGTGGGACTGGGCACTACCATCCAGTAATCTGATATGAAAGTTGGGTCAGGAGAAAGGGGGATGCCAGAGTCGGGATTGGGCACCTGAGAGCGGTTCTTAGGATAGGTGGTTTATGGGGCTAACAGTGTGAGTGAAAGTATTTTTTTTTCACACTGCTGTCATCAGTTGACTGATGAAAACAGTGTTAAGGAAATAGCTTTCAATGAAATCACTTTCAGTTTCCTTCAAACTGCTTTAATCGGCTGACTAACAAAAGCAGTTTGAAGGAAAACACGTTTACTCAAAACTGCTAACGCAAAAAAATTCCTAACCTTAGAACATTCATTTTTTGAACTGAGCATCCTCAGAAAACAGGCACAGTTTTTAACTTATATTTTAGAAACTATTTAAATTAAAAAGTTCAAACCTGCAAAAGCTTGTACATTGGGCCAGACTCTGCCAAACCTGTAAGTTTCAGGTTTAAAAAAAAAATGTTTTTTAGTTACAGGTGAGCAAAAAAAGGAAAAAACTCACTTCTGCAACTTTCTCCTCTTGAACCAACTGACACAAAATGTTCAGAATCCAGAGACCATGGCCCAGACTTCATCTCCCTATCCGATTTCAGCAAATCGGTTAAACAGGGGCAAAGTTATTAAGGTAAAAAACTGAGGTTTAAAATAGAAGTGCTTACTCAACCCTACCATACAGGTGCTACCGCTTGTGTAGCATATCACTGTCAGTGGCTCAGCAGGTTGCATACCCACCAATGAGGCTAGACAATCAGACTGCTGTGGGTTCTAGCCTCACTGCAAGAACTTGGGGTAGATTCCAGTACTGACACAACAGTGCAACATAAGTGGGAGCTGCACTCCTGACATACTGTTTTTTGGATGAGACCTTAACCTGAGGTCCTGTCTGCCTGTCCTTGTGGTTATTCAGGTGGACATTAACAATCATGTGGCAGTTCTCAAAAAAGAGTAGGGGAAATTTTTAGTGTCCTGGACAAATTCCCCTATTCAGCAAAATACCTCCTTCACCCATGACTCCTTTTCCCACTGACTTACACCCTGGAGTGGGGTTCCTGTTTCCAGCTGCCTCTCTTTTACTGCATATTCTGTGGAAGAGTCCAGTATAACCAAGCCACAGCCACCAGGATGGCTACATTTAGAGGGTGCTCTGCTAACATGCTTGGAAACAAACCTTTCTTACATTCTACAATCAATGGTGATTTTTCCCTGATTTTTGTCCCTGCCCACCACCTCTTTGTAAGTGTGCACCTCCATGCTCCTGGGGGGAGATGCCAGGCAAGATATGGTCACCCATGCTGCCAGCTGCTTCTCTGCTAAACCATCACCAGATGCTACTCCAAAAGCGGAGGGGTGTTGAGCCCTCTCCCTAGATGAGAGCATCTATATAGACACTCTGTACCCTCACTGCTGGCCACCACTACAGATGTCTAAGGCTCAGAGTGGAAATACAGGTTGACAGCATGCCAGAGTGATCCACCACCACTCAATATCATGGAGCTGGACTTTACACTCATTCCTAATATATTATTATACATTTAATTAATTATTCATGAGCCTAGTGAGGCTCCTGATTGGCTACTGGATCAGTCATTAACATCTTAGAAATGACCAATCCAGTTTCCATCTGAGGCTGTGTGTCATGCACTGCTCATGCTATTCCACTCAAAACCTGCAAGTAAGTTAAAAAATGGTAACAGCTGAAGTTGTTATTTCAATTAGACTCGTAATCACAATAAAAACCTCAAAGTCAGTCATTTCCTTGGATTAATGACTGGCTGGATGGAGGTGGCCCTCGGCTGCACCTCAGGCCACCCATCCCCCAACCGGTCATTAATCCCTCGGAAATAACTGCCTTCTCAGTCGTTATTGCTTAAGTGGAAACCTTGTTCTGCTCAGATATTTCCACTATACAGTACAAGCAAAGCCCACCATTGTTTCCTTAACTGACTTCAAAAATTGAGACATGAAAGAAGGAAAGGCACTTTTGTTCTTTCCTGTCTCTTCATGCCCTGACAACTTACACATCTGAGATTTGAAGGCATGTTTATTGTTCTCCTGTCGGGTTATTCTCTACTTGCACTCTGAAGACCACATTTGCCATTCAGACCTATGATCATCATTAAACCATGGTGGCCCCTGGTGGCCTTTGGGTCCATACACTGAGTTAGATATGGATTGGGGTAATTGAGGCAATGATAGAGGATAGTGTACTCAAACATGCATAAAATTAACTGAATCCATGACAATGTGCCCAACTATACTAAGCACACAGAAAGCAACAATTAAACTCCACTGCCTAATAGTTGCATTTTCTAATATTCTGAAGTGGGACCTCAAATGTATGATTTTACTGTAGTCGACCTACCGCTCTTCTTTTTTTTGTTATTTCTTTTTACCTCCTTGACCACCTGGTCTATTCCACTGTCATTGCATTCTCTTGGAGATTCCAGCCGCTGTCAGCCTCTGCCACAACCAGCCCAGCACCCCAGTCCTGAAGATTTACCCCCCACAGTAGGGCTGCAGGGAGCCCCCAACTCCCCACAGAACATGGATCCAGAAGGGTGCCACGCAACCATGGCAAAACTCATGGATGACCATCAAGCCACTCGAAACAGGCACCATCCCTTTTCTAGGTTACTTTCCCTAGAGCCAAGGACATGCAGTGATGCATGTGCTCCCTCCAGATGTCTGCCCCCAGCTCCTCCCCTGTGTACAGCAGAGTGTGTTGTCCCCCAGCCTCCACCAGGAGGCAATCCTGCTCCGACTGTCATGGACCCCCCTCCCCGGGAAGGAGAGCAATCCAACGGACGCTCAATCCTTCTCCTCCCCTACCAAACCCTGGTGACCTGTGCTCATTCCCTGTGCTCATTCCTAAACATCAGTCGCCAACATGGTTTGAGGTGTGGCATACAGCGCCTCAGCCCTCAGTGCCATTGGGCCAACTACCTACCACTCTTCTACTTAACAGTGATCTTGCCAACCCTAACTAGTCTATAGAATGACAAAAACCAATAGTAGATCGATGTACAGAAAAAAGCCCTATTTATGGAAGCACTTAAGATAAGGGTCCCAGTCTGGCAAACAAACACAGGTTGGTTGGTTGGTTGGTTGGTTAGTTGGGAACAGATGTGCCAAGCAATGCAGGATGATTATTGCTTCTGTCTTCCTTCATTCATTCTGCACCCCCATTCCCCCAAAATCATCTTGCATCTCCTCTCTGCTCTTCTGTTGCCCTTCCCACTCCCTTAGTCTGAGTAGGTTGCTTCTATTTTTACCATACTGCAGCACCCTGGGTCGAGTAGCATGAGATGTTAATGCACCCCTACGTAAACTGCTTTTTATACCTTAATGTATATATCATTTTGTATGTTTTTCTTTTGTTGTGGTTTAGATTTTTACCTTTTGTTTGTTTGTGTTTGTATTTGTCTATAACTAATTTTTTTGTGCTTTCTGTGAAATAGTAATTAGCTGTTGCTTTTGTGTGCTGCCTGATTGTGACTACATTGTCTGATTTTTGTCCATTTTCCTCTGTAACTCCCCCAACTGAATCTGCACCCAGAAAGGAGTTTTGGCTCAGTGTGCCTTTCACCAACTAATACAAATAATTAAATAAATAATGATGATATCTGATACTGCAGTGCTTGGGGGGCGGCAGGGTCACAGTCGCCATCTTGGGATGCAAGTAGAGAGGGGTTTGCCAACCACTGTGTGGTTGGGGCGAAGGTGCTTGGGGAGATTGCGTGCTATGGCAATTTAATTTTTGTTTACTTAAAATTTGTTAACCAGGTAACTCTCCAAGGGCATCATACGTTCATTTTCTTGGAGGACTGGACAGATAACAATTAATAAATTCCATACATAAAATTCTCAGAAAAATGTATAAACAAGAGACCAGAAACATTGGGTGTATACACACTATTAACATTACAGCAACACATTTACTTTTCAATACAATATGGTTTCAAATACAGTTTGAAAGTGCAGTAAGATCCAGAATAAAGTAATGTGTCTGAAAGTGAGTTCCAATCTTTTAACACTGATGACTTGTAGAGAGGTAACTTTAAAAAAGAATGTGTCAATGCCGAATGTTTGCTTGCTGGCATTTGCATTGGTAGTGTAGGAGTTAGAGAGATGCATAATTGGAATGGTAGTGAAGTATTGAACTGAAGCCAACCCCACCACCACCCTGCAGAGACTGACAGGCATTGGGGTGTGCCTTTGGGTCGTCAGGCATAATGGCCACACCATTTCACCACACCCTACCCTGCAGATTCCGACAAGTGTCAGGGTGCGCCTTGGGGTCTTTGGGCCTTATGCTCACCCCATTCCATAAGGAAATAAGGTGAGATGGGTGCAGTATGGGAGAATGGGGTGAACTTTGGGGCTGAAGAGTCCAAGACACACCTCGATGCCTGTCACTGGCTCCATGGTGTAGGTGGGGGTGGAATGGCATGAGCATTACAGGTGGCAATCCCAAGTCACACCCCTGATGCCTGTCAGTCTCTACAGGGTGGGGCATTATGGTCAGAAACTCTAATGCCCCAGGCGTTCGTTGGTATTTTCACTCCACATTTTCAACATGGGTTTTTGGTGACTCCCACCTCATGAACAGTGGCAATATCAGTTTGTTAGCCTAAAGCTGATTTTGTATCGTGACTACGCCATTTGGCACCACAGGTGCAAAAACACATTTCGAACAGGATGTGAAAAATGACAGCTGTACTGTTCATGGGAGGTGTAAAAAATGGCAATGTTGAAAATCTGGAGTGAAAATATAAAAAAACTGAAGTCACGAGTGTTCGTAGAAACTGCACAACACACATCCATAATGTAATTACTTTGGGGCTATTTTACAGCAGATTGTCAACGCGGGCATTTTGGGACCTCCGCTCATGAACAGTGTCACTGTGATTTTCTTAATCTGTCCCAAACACTGATTTCCCACAGTGACCACGCATCTCTGCGCTGAAAGTGCAAAAACACATTTCGGTCAGGGTGTGAAAAATGACAGCTGTACTGTTCATAAGGAGGTGTGGAACAATGCCAGTGTTCAAAATCTGGACTGAAAATAATACAAATTCGTGAACTTACTAGGGTGCGTGGAAACTGCGCAATGCACGCTCGTAATCCAGTCATTTTATGGACTTCTGTCACCAAATTTTCAATATAGCCATTTTAAGACCTCTGCTCATGAACAGTGTCACTGTGATTTTCTTAATCTGTCCGTAACATTGATTTTGCAAACCGACTGTGCCATTGGGCGCTACATGCGTGAAAACAAATTTTGGGCAAGATATGAAAAATGACAGCTATACTGCTCATAAGGAGGTGTGGTAAAATAGCAATGTTGAAAATATGGAGTGAAAATATTAAAAATTTAAAAAAGTTATGAGTGTGCGTAGGAACTGCGCAATGCATGCTCGTAAAACAGTCATTTTCGAGAATTTTTTCACCAAATTGTCAACATAGGGTTTTGGGAGGTGTACCTCATGAACTGTGACACTGTCATTTTGTTACTTGTTCCCGAAAAGTGGTTCCACTCAGTGACCACAAAATCACCTTTCAGGACCAAATAATAAAATGACAGTAATTGAATTCATGAGGTGGGGCCCCCAAAACCCCATGTTGAAAATTTGGTGAAAAAATTCCCAAAAATGGCTGAGATATGCACCAAAGTTAAAAAAAAAAAACATTTATGCCATTATACAGCTTACCGGCATTTCTTCAGTTCGAGGTTGGCTTTGAAGAATGCAGATGTGCTCCCAGTCCACCGAAGATCATCATGCAAGACTCGAGGAGGTAAGTATGGGGGTAAGGGGTGTGGGAGGTTGAATGCATGAGAGGTGGGTGTGGGTTGGGGAGAGGGCAAGACAATCAACGAGGAACCTTTTTGTTTTCAGGTGTTTGTTTTACTTTTAGGAAGACAGCCTTGAGGACTTGTGCCACACTGGGGTGGGCTCCCAAGCGTGGCAGCTGGAAGATTTTTGGGGGGGTCAGTAGAGCCGATGGGGGATTGGGCACCCCCGTCGGCCATACAGACATTTGCCGTGCTGGGGTGGGCTCACAGCGTGGCAACTGGAAGTCTGTTTCCTTTGGGGGCGGTTCAATGGAGCTGACAGGGGATTGGGCACCCCCATCATCATTCTGACTTTTGCCACGCTGGGGTGGCCTCCCAGCATGGCATCTAGAAGTCTGGGGGGGTGCGGAGCCGACGAGGGATTGGGCACTCCCATCAGCCATACAGTGTGCAGTGGGGGGCGCATGAGCATGCTACTTGAGTGTTTGGGGAGGGGGGAGAGTAGACACAAATGGAGCTGTCTATGACAGCTGTTCAGGATGCAGTGTTGAGTGTAGGCACCGTGCATACTGCCGATGGCAGTATGTAAATTACCTGCTGATGCCAGTATGCAAATTGCCTACACGTTACAACCGCTGAGTGCAGCGGTTTTCTGCTTTCAACTGTATGCCACTGCATCTGAACGGCTGTCATAGACAGCTCGGACATTCATTGATGCGGTGCGATGGCGCCTGCAAAAGGGACCAGGGCATTGGAAGTGGGGGAGGCACACCTACGGAAACTCATATGATGGCACTATGTTTCTTGCACATGTGTGCAAGCAAACATAACAAAATGTTGGATACAGAGTTGAATATCTAGACTTTCTCACTTTAATCAAATACTTAAATGAGAACTGGATATGCCAAAATTTCCAAAAAGAAATTAGCCTAAAACAAAACAACGATATTCAACTGAGTAGATGAGTACGCATTTAATAAAGAATGTAGTGTACAGTGATGTATTGTGGGAATCAAACCCAGGTCTGCTAGATGTACTAAACTCATTACTCTAATCTCTAGGCTATACTGCCAGCCCATCCAAAATCTGGCATAAATGTTCCCATTTAAACCCACTATTTAACAAAACACCATAATCTGCATTAAGTAAAATCTTTGCAGATGAAGTAGCCAAGGGTAAATTGCTGGCAGTATAGCCTAGAGGTTAGAGTAATAAGTGGTGAATGAGCATGGTAAATCCAGCAGACCTGGGTTTGATTCCCACAACCTCCATTTGCATATTGTATGACTCTGAGCAAGTCACTTAACTACCCCACTTCTCCTAGGCACCCCTCAAAACAGGCGTGTGTGACTAGTAGGCCTTACCTCATTACCAAAGAATAAAAAAAAATACTAAATAACATGGGTCCCAAAATAGATCCCTGTGAAACTACTATATCAGTTCCTACCAGTGAAGGCATTACACCATTTAGAGTTAGCATTTATTTTCTGTCAGCCAAATAGCTCTTAAACCAAGGAATAACTCCCTCTTCAAAACCTATGTTCATGAGTTTGGAAAGCAGGCAACCATGACGCTCCAAATCAAAAGCTTCAGGTAAATCTAAAAACCAGCAGCAGCTTTCTCACCCCTGTCCAAGGCCTCCTGGAGAAAGGCAGTCAATTCCATCAAAGCTGATAAAGTACTATGTATTGGGGAAGAGGTTAATAGTTTAAAACAATAAAGCTTGCACGGTCTTGGAGACCAACTGGAGGAAGGTCCAGCTGAAACTGCTTGAGGTATTCTCAATCCAGACCTCACATTTCCCACATCTGGTCCTAGGCCCCCCCGTCACCCTCACTGAAAGGGAAGGAGTCACTGTATATCTGGTATATTTATATGGCAGTGGCAGGGAAGGCCATCATCATCATCAAACAATAGTTACAGGGGAGCCCTCAGCCCTAGCAGGCTTGGTCACTATTGTGGAGAAAATAGCAAAAATAGAGGGTTAACTTACCAGTTGCAAGACATAAATGAGGCCTACATTATATAATATGCTGGACCACATGGATGTTAGCATGGGGGGTTAAGAAGACTCCCAAGAGGAGGAGAAGGATGAAGCTTGAACATACCTATAAAGTAGGACAGCTATCCTGTTTGAACACAGTAATCCTCTCTAGTTGCCCAAAGACCACATCCTGCCAGCACTAGTGCCAGATTTGCCATTCTCAAATCCCTTCGTGCCACCCCTGACCCCAGTGGTCTGTTGAAGAGGTTTGCCAAAGGTATGACCAGCTGCTGTACTATTTACATTAGCATTCTAGGGTACAGCCTGTCTATCCCCATTGATTTGTCAAACTTTAGAGCTTTTAGACCTTTTGACTACCTTGCCCCGGTGATCTGTTCAGTGTTTTATGCATTTATTGTTTTATATATTATTACTAGGATTAAAAACCTTTGAGCTAGAAGCTCATTTACAGAGGTTCCGTGTCTTTTAACAAGAAACAAAAAATACAGTTAATACAGTGAGCAGAAAACAATTATGTTTCAAGATTACATGGTGTACAGTACAGGTTACAAAACATAAGTAAAAAGTACAGTAATACAATGGCAGTAAGGGAAGATACTAACCACTGCTCCCAGAGTGATATACCTGGGTATAGTGAGAGAAGGGGTGAAAAAAAAGGGGGGAGGGAGGAGACTTACAGGAAGTGAGGGACTGGGTGGATGGAATGGAGCAGCTATCAAGCCTTGTCAATGGAGATGTGAAGAGGGGTGTGTGGAGGGTGAACTCTAGCCACTGCAACCGTGCAGTATGCCTGCGCAAGGAGAGGGAAAGCGGTGAGATGGGGTAGGGAATGGACGGAGGAGAAACAATGGAAGTGGTGGCAAGGTGGAAAGGTGGAAACAGCTTCCAGGCCTTGTCTGTGGAGAGTTAGTTGGGAGAAGGCAGAGGGGTGGGGGGTGTAGCGTAAGGAGAGGTGGAAGGATAAGTGCTGGTTGTTAGGAAGAGAGAACAACTGAGGGTTCAGCAGTAGTTACATACAAGATTTGGGGTTGAGTTGATAGGTTAGAACCCGCACTAGTCACACTTTGAGCTCTCAGATTGGCTTTGAATTGGTCAAGTTTGGTAGTGGTCAAGAGATGGAGTTCATCCATTTTGGGGCCCTGTTTGCAAAGGATCTCTGACCATGGGAGGTCCTTCTGAAAGGTATTTTTAGTGTCAGACTGTCGACATTTCTTGTGCTCCTGGCACTGTTGCTCGAGTGGAGGAGGCTGAGTACTCCTGGGGTAGAAGGGCCTAAAGTGGCCTTCTTGGCTAGTAGACAATTTTGGTACTGAATTCTGTTTTCCAGCCAGTATGAGAGTAGAGTTCACAGGTGTGCATTAGTCAGTGTGCTCCTAGGATCAGTCTGCAGGCTTTATTGAGAGCTACCTGGATTCTGTGGAGTGCTTTAACAGAAACCGCCCCATAGACAACTAGTCCGTAATCAATGGTTGATAGTACTGAGCTAGTCTCGGCTAGTTTGAGGGGCTTCACTTGTTAGGCAATGTTTGTGTTTGTGCAGGAGACCTAACCTGGTGTTTGCAGCCTTTGCAACTAGGTTAATGTGTTGCGAGTAAGAGAGGGAGCCATTGATGGTGATCCCAAGGTATTTGACGGTGCTTACCATATCCACACATTCCGGCTATTATGGATTTGCAGTTTGTGGGATTTGTGTTTGTTTTGAGGAGTGGCAAAGAGCATCGTCTTATTCTTCTTGTAGTTAAGAAGGAGCTTGTGGTTTCACAACCAGGACTCTACAACTGTGAAACAGGACTGCATTTGATTTTCAAGTGCGGTTGGGTTGGCATGGCTAGAGAACAGAACTGCATCGTCGGCATACAATAGCACTTGGTCAGTACATGCCATCGGGAGATTGTTTAGGAATAGACTGAAGAGTAGGGGACTCAAGATTAAGTCTTGGAGTACCCCTGCCCTGATGTCATAGTGTTCTGTCAGGGGGTGGAGAATTTTGACCTGTTGCGTATGCCCAGATAGGTAGCATTGGAACCACCCCACAGATTCAGAGGAGAGGTCAATCGATGACAATTGGAGCAGTAGTAGTTCATTGTTCACTGTACTGAAGGCTTTTGTCAGGTTGATATATGTTGCCCCCACCATATGTCCATGGTCAAATGCATCATAAGTGTAACTGGTGAATTCCACCAGGGCTGTGGTGGTGCTGTGTTTCTTCCTAAAACTGTGTTGTTCCTTGCATTGGAGCTGGTACTTATCTAGGTAGTCTATCAGCTGATCGCTCAAACTTTTCTCAAGCGTCTTATATAGGGGCAGTAGAATAGAGAAGGGTCGATAATTTGAGAAGTCTGATTTTAGTCCCCACTTTTGAAGATTGGAGTGACCAGAGCTTTTTTCCAGAACTTGGGGAATTTGGCTGTAATCAGTGACAGGTTTAGGATGTGGGTTAGAGGATAGATGACCACGTCCAGGGTGACAGCTATCAGATCTCCACTGACAGGGCATGGCTCCGTCGTGTGGGTGCCTGCATCACATCACTGCACAGCTCACAGAGCCACCTCAGAATTGCCCTGTTCAGGTGGTACCAGCCCACAATCTCAGTATCAGTGTACAGCTCAAAGCTGGTGTGGGCTCGGTACTGCCTGTTGGGGGCATACCACCAATGGGCCCTTCCACGGCCACGCCCCCCTGCCACCCGCCTTCTCACCCCCCTCATTACGGCCTCTATGTGGAAGGTGGCACTGGCCATGTCCCTGGCTTGTGTTCACCCTCCCAGCAGCTGTTGCTGTATTCCCCCTGCTGTCCTGGCTGTTACCTCCCCTGCACCGGGTATACCTGCCTGTGCTGGTCTCTGTGCTGTGTGGCTCCCCACACCTTCCCTGTGCCTGGCTGTTCAGAGTGACCTTTCCCTGGCCTGCCCTGTTTGTGCCTCCTGCCCTGTCTGTCTGCCTCTGCCACATGTGGCTTCCCTGTAGCGTTCTTGCGCCTCTTCCTTGCTCCTTTTTATTTTGGCTCTTTTCCTGCTATGGCGCAACTTCCGCTTGCTCCACTATTGCGCATGGCACAAGTCTTTGGATATCACACTGTGCCATTTATGCATGGTTCCTCCCCCTTCGGTTGCGCATGCCTTCATTATCATTGTGCTGTTGCTCAGCATGATTTCGGGGGTGCAACTGCCTCCTGTTGAATATCGCAGAATGGCACATTGGACTTGCGCAGGCGCAACCCTATTGCGCATGGCTCAACTCTTTTGAATATCTGGGCCCCAGTCTTTAAAGTACAGTACAGCCTTTTTAGAGTTTTAAAAACAGTCTCTGGCATCAGGAAGCACCACCCTTTCCAGCAGCAGCATAAATGTGGACAGGAAGTGGCCGGCTGGCTCTTAGAGGAGTGCTGGAGCTGAAGGAGGTTTGTTTCCAAGAGCTCTGAGATGCCAGCAGCAGCAGGAATACCCTCGTTTTTTTAAGGACTCAGAATCCACACCAAAATGGTCCCTTTCAAGCAAGGAGGGTATGTACAGTAGAAAATTATTTGTTTCTGGCAGAAAACCTCAAGCTGCAAAGAACTAGGAGGCTAAATGCCTTCGCAACAGTGCGCACATTCGAGCAGGTAGAAATTATTGGTGCTCGCACTGTTGCACAGGAGTTCAGCGGCATATTTTCACTAGAAAACCGCATTTCTGAAGAGCTCTTAACAATTTGGGTATTTCAAGGGATAAGCAAGAGAACCAGGATGTTCTAAACATTATTTTAATTTTAAGAAAGCACAAGGAGGCGCAACAGGGCATTTTAAAGCAGTGCCCTGCAATATTTTAAAACGGAGGGCTTTTTCTTTCAGTCCCTCACTGAAATGGGCTGACATGCAGGCATTTTACAGGGGCACAGCCTGCAGAGCTAAAACACCTCCAAATACTTATTTTTACAGGGGGAAAACTGACGCTTTAACCATAGGGAGCAAATACAATGAAACAGAGGAACAGAGCGCTTTTACGTATTAAAAACAGGGGAGCAGTCCTAACGTCCTCAATCTTATTAAACCAAGCTTTTGTAGCAGGCAGCAATTCTGCAATGTACTGGAAATAGACAAAGAAGGACAGACAACAGACAACACTACAATAAACATATAAACAAAGTGGATGGCCAGCCCAACAAACGAACATATAACAATACAATTATGACAAAGACAAAGAACAGAAGTACATCCAGGACCACTATCTTCCTAGAAAAAAGAAGAGGGGGGAACAACTTCTCTCTCACACATTCCTCCCCACCTAAAACCAAACCAGCAGGGCTTTGGATCTAAACAAGAATTACAGTGTACCTGTCATCAGATCTCTCACGAGGAGAGATGGAGCCATAGCCCACCGTCGCCTAAGGTTCCACCTCGGGGTCCCTCTTAATACTTAACAAACAACTTGAAGGATTGCTTCCTTCATAGTTCATTAATAACTTTACCCTGAAGATCTGATGACAAGTACTTATGTCATCCATTCCATATCTGGACATAAAATTGGCATTACTATGTGCCGTACCTTTTCGATGCTTAATAACGAACTGGTAAGACTGTAACGAGAGGCATGATGCGGGGGGTTTCTGTCCTTCATTACATGTAACCAGTACAAGGGGTTGTGGTCAGTCCTCAACTCAAATTCTACATCCCGTAAGTAGAAGCACAGTGCCTCTATGACCATCTAATGGCCAATCACTCTTTTTCAATTATAGAGTAATGAGTCTTCCTCTCATGTAACTTCCTACTTATATATATATATATCACTGGATGCTCTTCCCCCATCTAGGATTTGTGTCAGCACAGCCCCTATCCCATAGTTGGATGCATCTGTCTGGAGAATAAAGGGCTGAGTAAAATCAGGTGTCCTTAGAACAGAAGAAGAACATAACCTGGCCTTTATAGACTAGAAGGCATCCTCTCACTCATCTGTCCATTTAACCTTCTCTGGATTTCTTTTCTTGGTTAGATCCATTAATGGACCAGCTAGTGTGGAAAAATTAGGGATGAACCGCCAGTAATAGCCAGCAAGTCCTAGGAAGGACCTTACATCCTTCTTAGTGATGGGTCTAGGACTGTTAGCTACAGCAGCAACCTTGTTAATCTCAGGTTTTATACATCCATTGCCAATCTGAAAACCAATGTATTTAGTCTCTTGCATAGCTATGGCACATTTCTGTGGGTTTATGGTTAGGCCAGCCTCTGATGTAGTAGCCAATACCGCTGACAGATGTTGTATATGCTCCTCCCAAGAGGGACTGAAGATAATCATATTGTCAAAGTAGGCTGCGCTATACACTGTATGTGGGGTCAATAAGGTATTCATTTCCCTCTGAAAAGTTGCAGGGGCACCGTGTAAGCCAAATGGCATAACCATGAACTGGAACAGGCCTACAGGAGTACTGAACGCTGTTTTCTCCTTGTCTACAGGATCCAATGGAATCTGCCAGTACCCTTTAGTTAAGTCTAGGGTACTGATGTACTTGGCACTTCCTAGATGATTAAGGATGTCATCGATGCATGGCATCAGGTAGCTATCAAACTGTGACACAGCATTCAGCCTTCTGAAGTCCAGGCAAATACGGATGCCCCCTTCCTTTTTCCCAACCCCCACCATAGGGAAACACCACTCGCTATGGGACGGTTCAATAATTCCCATTTCCTGCATTTTCCTTACTTCTTGTAAGACTTCCTTTCTTACCCTTTCAGGGAGTCTATAAGGCTTTTGTCTGAGGGGTTGCTTTTCTGTCACCCTGATATGGTGACTAGCACTTTTTATTCTCCCTGGAGTACCTGTAAAGATTTCTTTAAACATTGACAGGACCTTCTCTAAGTCAGTTTTCTGACTTTCTGTTAACTCAGGATTTATGTGCAAATCAGTTACCTTCCCTATGCCCTCTAGATGCTGGTATGCTATGTTTAGCTCATTGTTGGACTCAGGAAGGACATAGCTACATAAAGAGGTTGGTCTCTCCACCAAGCTTTCAACAAGTTAGCATGGTATATACGTCTTTTCTTCTTTTTATCAGGCAATTCTAGTTCATAAGTTACAGGACCAGTTCTTTGTGTGACAGTGTAAGGGCCTTGCCACATCATAAGCAGTTTATGCTCAGAAGATGGTAGCAACAGCAACACTTTGTCCCCTTCATTAAATTCCTTATGTCCAGTCCCTTTGTCATAATATCCCTTCTGTTTCACCTGTTGTTGTGCATTGGTGTTATGGGCTTTCTGGACATAAGAGATCAAACGCTGGTGCAGTTTTTGCCAGTATTCTAGGGGAAGTGTCTCTTTTGTCTGTTTAGTGTCTTCCCACTCCTCTTTGATAACATCAAGTGGCCCCCTTGGATTGTGCCCATGTAACAATTGGAATGGTGAAAAGCCTGTAGAAGCTTGTGGGACTTCCCTGTATGCAAACATTATGTAGGGGAGGTAGGTGTCCCATTTGTTCCCTCATCAGCTACAAACTTCTTTAGCATCTGTTTCATCGTCTGATTAAAATGCTCCACCAGCCCATCTGTTTGGGGATGGTAGGGTGTTGTAAACAGCGCTTCAATGCCCAAGGCCTGGTACAGACATTTAAGCAGAGTTGAACAGAAATTAGGACCCCTGTCTGTTAAAAGTTCCCTGGGTATTCCCATCCAACTAAAGATCGTTATTAGCTCATCAGCTGTCCTAGGAGCTGTGACAGTTCATAAAGGGATAGCTTCAGGGTACTTTGTAACATAGTCTACCACTACCAAAAGAATCTATTACCTTTTGAATTTTTGGGCAAAGGACCAACAATGTACATTGCTATCCGTTCAAAAGGTGTGGTCTCTAATGGTAAGGGTAGCAGGGGGACCTTGTCCTTATGGCCAATTTTGGTTATCTTCTGGCATTCTTTACAACTTTTGCAATGAGCTTTAACTTGCTCATGAATGCCAGGCCAGTAAAACCTGTACAAAAGGTGACTTAATGTATGGATCCTTCAGAAATGTCCAGCCATTGGAATATCATGTGCTATACCCAACAGCTGATTTCTGTATGACTGAAGTACCATTAGCTGTTCTACTATTTCCTCAGTTTGCGAATTTGTACAAATCCTGTGTAATAAATCATTAATGATCTTAAAAACATGATTTTTAGACCCATACATTATTGCCACCTGTGAAAAGAATGGGGGTTAAAGTATTATCATTTTTTTCAGCTACTTTAAACTCAGTACTATTTAAAGTATGCATCTTATCAGGAATAATAAAGTCACTTTTAGAGTCCTGAACAACATCACTTTTATGTTTAAAAGTTCAAAGTTCCTTCTCTTTTCTCTTCTGGCTTTTGGGTTTCCTGTCTGTGCCAACAATTTCATAAATGTCTCCATCAAAAGGAAATGTCTGTCCCAGTGTCTCTTCCTTCTTTGCCTGTGCTCTGGTGGTAACAGCACTAATGTTAGTGGCTAACAATGTCTCAAAGTTCAGATAATCATGTCTAATAACAACTGGGACAGGGAGATGGGGCACCACACCCACCTTCATTCTCTGGGTGTGCCCATCCACCTGCACCACTGTCTCTTTTAATGGGTACAGATGTATATCCCCATGGATAAAAGTGACTCCAGTAGTTGGTCCTCTTGAGTCCAGGTGGGTATCTATCAAAGAAGCATGCACCAGAGTTTGCTTGCTTCCAGAGTCTATAAGTCCCGATACCACTTTCTTCCTTATCTGTACTGGCACAATATAATGTTATATAATATAATGTCCCCAATTGGCAAGTGCCATGTGTGCATCCTCTATTTTTGTTTTAGGGCAAAATCTTGCTCTGTGCCCTCTACCACTACATTCATGGCACACAATGTCTGAATTATACCCCTTCCTGGATTTAAAGTTGTGTCTAGTCCCAGGGGTACTACTACTCTGAGTATTTGGTGAAAGAGTATTAGAAGACTGTCTTACCATGGGTTGATGTGTCAAGGAGCTTCCCAAAGTTCTGTGTCTGTGAGGTCTTGCTGTGTTATATAGTCCTGTGCCAGTCTTATGGCCACATCTGATGATTCAGGGCGATGCTCCTTTGCCCAAAGTTGGACATCTTGCAGTAGTATCCATATAAATTGCTCCAGGATAATGGCTTCCAAGATCTGTGTGACTGTCCAGGTGTTAGGTTGCAGCCATTTGATGGACAAGTCCCTTAATGGGGTGTATGCATCTTGGGGGTGTCTGTACTGTGGAACTTGAAAGACTGAAAGCGTTGCCTGTAGGTTTCGGTACTGATATCGTACCTCTTCAGGATAGCTTGCTTAACTCATTCATAGTCATTGGCATGAGTAATGTCTACGTGGCTATAAGCAAGCTGGGCCTTTCCTGGTTAAGTAGGGGGCTAACTGAATTACCCACTGGTCCCTGGACCAGGCACAAGCGGTTGCCACCCTCTCAAAAGTCAGTAAATATGGTTCAATATCATCAGAGTTAGAGAGTTTTACTAGCTTAATGTCCTTCTGTCCACTCCCCAGTGAAGGAGGAGGTCTGCTTGTACCTATTGTCTGGATTGCTCACAGGGTATCTGCCCATCATGCATGGTTTTCTTCCCATTGGTCTTGGTTCTCCCTCTGATCTCTTTCTCTCTCCATATCCATCTGCTGAACACTCAGCCAGTGCAGTAAGTCATGGAGCTCTTCAGGTGGATCTTCCACCTCTGGCTCAGCTGCTTGGGCCCCTTCCACCAGCTTCTTATCCTCCACTGGCAAGCCTTCCATCACTGCTCCTCTTCTTACCACCTTCTTACACACCACAGGATCCACACCTGTCAGCAACGGTAGTTGACATTTCTGGACAATGGACCTTGTAGCCACACCAGTTCGAGCTGCCACCTCTTCTTGTTGCATGTGAAGTCCACCAGAATCTGCACTCAGATTCACTGTATTATCCCACTTCTAACACCATCTGTCATAGGCTGTAGGTAAATGATGGACCAACGAGGCATAAAGGCAGCAAAATAAATGGATTTATTTACCAAAAAAAAATATAAGGCAAAATGATAGCAGCAAAATTAAAGAGAAGCAAACTGCATCAAAACAAAAATAAACACAGCTAGGAATCACTAGCTACACAGGATGTTAGCAGCTTCACATCCAGCTATCTAACTGAACTCATTACCTGTTCTAGGTGCACAAGTTATACAGCTCTCAGGGGTCATGTGACTAGCTAACTCCATCCCTGCACATTTCTTTAAACATTATTTCTTTATATACAGTGCAATTATTTTATTCACAATCTACAAACATCTTTAAATCATAATAATGACTTGCAGTCAGTCTTTAAGGCTATCTTGGAGGCAGTATAGCACAGTGGGTTAAGGCTCTGAGTTGCAGATCTAGAGTCCTGGGTTTGAATCCCATGGCCAACTGGGTGCATACTATGTGATCCTGAGCAAGTCACTTAACTTCCTTGTGCTCCCAGGTCACATCTGGAAACAAGCTTTGGCTTAGTGTGCTACTCCTGGTTAAACAATGTTCCCTTTCCTCTTTAAAGTAGAGTACAGCCGGCTTATTTTCACTAGAAAGCCACATTTCTGAAGAACTCTTAACAATTTGGGTATTTTGGGGGGAAAGCAAGAGAACCAGGAGGTTCTAAACATTATTTTAATTTTAAGAAAGCACAAGGAGGCACAACAGGGCATTTTAAAGCTGCGCCCTCCAATATTTTAAAATGGAGGGCTTTTTCTTTCAGTCCCTCACTGAAAAGGGCTGGCATGCAGGCATTTTACAGGGGCACAGCCTGCAGAGCTAAAATAGCTCCAAATACTTATTTTTTACAGGAGGAAAACAGACACTTTAACCATAAGGAGCAAATATGATGAAACAGAGGAACAGAACGCTTTTAAGTATTAAAAACAGGGGAGCAGTCCTGATGTCCTCAATCTTATTAATCCAAGCTTTTGTAGGCAGGCAGCGATTCTGAGATGTACTGGAAATAAACAAAGAAGGACAGACAGACAACACTACAATAAACATATAAACAAAGTGGGTGACCAGCCCAACAAACGAACATATAACAATACAATTATGACAAAGACAAAGAACAGAAGTACATCCAGGACCACTATCTTCCTAGAAAAGGAGGGTGGGGGCAACTTCACTCTCTCACAATACAGATTTGTTAAGTTTTGTGTTACTTCTGTGCTTACTTTCACCTGCCCTATTATTCCCTTTGCCTTTCCCTCTAACCTTTCAGTAACTAACTTGATTTAATGAATGCCAAAAAAAATTCTCTTGAGCTGACAGAGCGAGCCGAGCCAAGGAACACATCTGTCTGATTCTTCCTCACACGGCATGCGCCTGTTCTCCTGCTTACACATGCACACTTCACTACTGTAAACCACATGACTCAACTATCAGCCAGTGGGGCACACCACGTGACACCCCCCCCCACACACTATTTGTAGCAGTTGTTAAAAGCAGAAGTGCCCACTGCTGGTAAGGGAAAGAAAAATATTTTACAAGTGCGCACACTGTGTCTGGGCTGATGGGTCCCTTGAAAGTGGATTCTTCACTTTCACTTAGAGTTATGTCTAGTGCATGTTTGGCAGTTTCATGGGGGGCCCCACTATGGCGGGGGAACCAGGGCATTTGCCCCATTTGCCCCCTCCACTTTTAATCTGGCCCTGTTGCCACCCTTTCAGTGAAGTAGTACTTCCAGCAGCATTTCAGCCTCTGTGCCATCCTCATGTCCTTAACATCTAGGCCTTTATGTTGTCTTTCTTGCACAAAGGTCCTTGTCCTTTTCTTCCCTCTCCAGCTCTCTGTCCCTCCTGTATAAGTTGCCAGGCACTGCTAGTTCCTAGTCCTGGTACTCTGTGGCCCACTTTCTGTAATAGCCACCAAGCCCACATGGGTCTCTGCCATTATTACCTGTAGATTACAGATCTTATCCTGCAGACTCCTAGAATTCATGCATAGTACTCTCCAATGCTTCTGCCTCCCTCCCCAGAGAGGTATACCATGTACAAGGCGACTATGATTGAGTGCTTACAAAAAGGGCGACTCAATCACAGTGCCTATGTACAGGGCTGCCTGGCAGGGTAGTGAGCAGATACCTGCGTGGGTGAGGTAGGACAAAGGGAAGTACACACATATACACACATGAGGGAGGAGGAAGGGGAGGGAATGTATGTGTAAAGGTGTGTGGCGGGTAGCTGCCGGGCTGGACCGCTTGCCTGGTGGGGTGGGTGGTCGCTTGGGAGATGCAGGGTTCAGGTTTGATGGGCGCATTTTTTTTTTTTTGCTGGCAGGTGGCTTTTTATTTTTACAAGTTTTTCACCCCCCCCCGACATGCACCCCCTGGAGCTGAGAATCCATTAGATGGGGGTGTGGGGGGGTGCAGCCCCCCACATTAAAAAACCACCATAGGCCTAGGGCACCCTCTTTATTCTCACCATGAGTGTGCATTGCCAAAATTCATTTTCAGCGATGTACACTCACCGTAATGGCGATTGTTATTCCACGATTGCCGTTATGACATAGAACCCCCCCAATGCTCTTGCTTTTAGTCCACCATCTGTTGCCTGTTTTGCCTATGCCTCCCCTGTGTCTTGGAACCTTCCTCTCCCATGTTACTGTGGCTGATTTTCCTACCTGACCAGTGATCTTCATTTTAAGTAACTGCTTATCTTTGTCCCCACAGCCTGCTTTCTTGCCCTACCTCCTTCACTGTCTCTCTATTTGCTCCTGACATCATTCCATGCTACTGTGCTTATTTCTCAGACCCTAAACTCTTATGTTACATATCTTTTCAAAGAAAATGTGTGTGTGTCCCTGCCCACCTGTCCACTTTTTTTACCCAATTGGCCTTTCATCACTTCAGCTCCCTTATTCCATTTACCTGATGGGCTGTCTACCATTGCAGATGGCCCTGGCCCCCTACTTTGAGGCACCCATCCCACAATCACCATAGTGTACAGCAGTGGCACATGGCCCTTAGACCACCTCCTGGCTGGTCTAACCTCAGCCGCCTGTTGCGTCCATGGCAGGGCTTCAAAAATTACCAAAAAAGGGATGGTGCAGCCCGGTCATGGCGCAGGCCCCCTTCTGACCTGGCATAAGGGTGCTTCTGTGCAAGGGTGGCATAGGAAGGTTTGGGTGCAAGACATCGCGGTTCGATGCCGCCTGCATTCAAAAATCGGGATTGCCGCAAACTTTGAAGCAAGGTGCCACTTGCCTCAAAGCTGTTTGGTGCAGGAACCTTGCACCAAAGTTTGCCCTTTTAAAATTGGGCCACAAATGCTTAGGCCAAAACCTTATTTATTATTTATTTAAACATATTTTACCAGGTAAGCACACAGAGCCCAGAGGACCCATTTCTAGTTGCGGCCTGGGCGGGGCATGTGATATCATAGGTAAGGGCCCATTCCACCACATTTGTTCTTTAAATAAAGCACAATGCACATCCAGCATACAGAGCAGTAGTAGTAGTAGATAAAATTTATTTATACAGTGATGCCACCATTAGGGCTATGTATGCCCTTTTCACAAGGTGCACCTTTTTAAAATATCAAGTCACGATAACATAAAATGCATACACATAAATACAAAAACAAGACATATCTCAATTGAACAAATAACATTCAAGGGAAATATAGATGAATACAGGGAGAAAATACACATTATTGCATTACTATGTGTTCCATTCAACAAAGTCACCACATAAGTCAAATTATCATGTCTTCAATCTTCCTATGCATTTTAAGCTATCTATTACATATACAACAGTACTCAAATTCCCTATAAACAGCAGTTTTAAAAGCATCTGGTTTCATGTGTAGCTCTTTAAGATACAGGGGAAGTTGATTCCGACAAACAGCTGCCTTATACTGAAAGGTCATGAATGTAAATTTATTTTTGTATTTAGGGATTACTAACTTTCTGGCTGTTTTTTTTCTCTGGTTACAACCATGTTTTGGTTCTTCTAACTTTTCTACTAATCCACATATCAAATTTTTCTTTTAAATTCCATGAACTTGTATAGCCCGTGCCCGTTTTCTTCTGGTCTCTACTGGGCTCCAGCCAAGGGAGTAAAACATGACACAGTGATGGGTATTAAAATCACATTCCAGTACAAATCTGGCAAGCCTATTTAGGACCAAATCTAGTTTTACCATTTGCTGTTTATTTGCATGACAATAAACATGACTTCCATAGTCCAAAATGGGCAATATTAATTGATTTACCATGGTTTGACATACTTTTATGGTTGTACAATGCAATAATCATTTTACTGCTCCTAGTCTCATGTTAACTTTTTTCCCCAGTTCATTTATGTGGTGTTCAAATTTTAGATGCTAATCTATGAAAACTCCTAGGTATTTATATACCTCACTTTGTCCTAAAATATCTCCTTCCCTAGTTCTAACATTTATCTTGGAATTCGAGTGTTCTTTGTCTTGTTTAGGAGAAAACAGCATTGTTTGAGTTCTTTTACTGTTTATTATTAACCCTAGATCAGATAAAAATATTTCTGTAGTTTTTCCTCTATTTTCTTGTGATGATTCCTATCTGCAATCAATACGGTATCATCTGCATATAAACGGACAGAGGTATTTTTTAAACAGTCAGGTAAATTGTTAATGTATACAATAAATAAAAGGGGTCTTAGTATTGAACCCTGTGGCACCCCTCGGGTAACTTGTAATTAGTGGTGGGTGAAGTGGCAAAATTATTCGCTGAGTGATTCGTAGAGTACCTGAATCTGCTAAGTGTCTGCAATGCAAAGCAGAGTACTTAGCGTTATAATAGGGAATGCAAAGTCCTTGGAAACCAATGACGTTACATTATTCTGTCTTCCCCAAACCACTTCTCCACCAATTTTAAGGTGAAGTAAATTGAAATCAATGTACTTCACATCACTTCGCCTTGTTATTGAGCTCCAAGGTGAATTTACAGTGCTTCATGGGATTGCAGGTCACATGGGCTCTAGATTGTTCTGCACAGCCTCAGTTCTGCATAGTGTGTGTGTAGTGGAAGATGGAGAGTTTCCTGTCAGAGTTCTGTGACTCAAATCCTCTAAAAGCTGTTAAAAAAGCCTTTTTGAGCCATTTCTTTTTGCTCAAAATTTAGTGCATCGATTGTAGGAAACCCTCTTGTGCTCATATCATCGAGTGTTTATTGTTTGTGTGTGGATTTTGAATGTTAATTTAGAATAGTTAGTCTGTGTACTGTGAAGTGTGCTTTGGGGGAGGGGCGTATCTGTGGTGTAGGCAGATTAACTGGGAGAAAAAGGCAGTCTTTCTGTTTTGGTTATATTTTTCTTGTATAACTGTGTTAATGTACACACAGTAATATTTTCAGTAATTCTTGACTTTTTTTTGCTGATTGTAGTGGTGCAGCTGTGTATAATTTCAGTTTGTTTAAAACATTTGGTTATATTGCTAAAGGTTTTCAATTTGCTACGCAATACTTGTAATGTGTGTGTGTGAGTGTGTGTGCGATGTGTACCATTAAATCAGACAACTTTTATTGTGCCAGAGTAATTGTAGCAGTGTGAACCTGCTATCCACCGCACCTGCATGAATTTTTTATACTGCTTTGTGGTATGTTTACTGGTAGTGGACTGTTGTTACTGCCGGCAAGACTCTCCAAAACGGCAAAAGGTATTTTTTTCCAGATTTGTATTTGTGACTTGTGAGCACTGGTTAGGTGTTGTTGTGCCTTTGCATCTGACTCTGCATCTCTTGAGTGCACAGCACAATCTTAATCTGTCTGTGCATTTGCAATGCACCATTAATTTTGGGAGACTTGCATTTCTTGTTACACTCTCATTTCACTTTGTCAGCACTGGGGAATTTTCTGGACACAAGACAGTAGCATTTTGGGGATGCACATTAATTTTGCTGACTGTGTGTGGCCACTGCTCTCATGATGGAGTGCACCATTAATTCTGGGAGACTTTGCATTTCTTGTTATGTTCTCATTTCACTTTGTCAGCACTGGGAAATTTTCTGGACACAAAACAGTAGCATTTTGGGAATGCATATTAATTCTGGTGACTGTGTGTGAACACTGTTTGCATGACAGAGTTTGCCATTAATTCTGGGAGACTTTGCATTTCTTGTTATGCTCTCATTTCATCAGCACTGGGGAATTTTCTGGACACAAGACAGTAGCATTCTGGGTATGCACATTAATTCTGGTGTCTGTGTGTGATGCAACCATGTCCACTGCATGCATGACTGAGTGTGCCATTAATTCTGGGAGACTTTGTATTTCTTGTTTTGTTCTCATTTCACTTCATCAGCACTGGGGAGTTTTCTGGACACTTGACAGTAGCATTTTGGGGATGCACATTATTTCTGGTGACTGTGTGTTTGTGGGGGCACTGGGGGGCTACCAGTATTGTTGCCACTCCGACTTACTTCACGTTAAGGCAGAATGACAACGCGAAGTAATAATCACAAGGTGAAGTGAGCCTTTTCTACTGCCCACTCCGCGTAGTGGAGTGACAACGCGGAGTGGCCACTTCGCTGGCGAAATTTAAATTCACTGCATCTCTACTTGTAATGACTTAGAACTAATTCCATTTATGCTAAGAACCTGAGACCTATTTCCCAAATAAGAATGGAACCACTGACATGGCTCCTTTGCCACCCCCATTTTTCCCAATAGGTTCAACAAAATAGTGTGATTAACAAGATCGAAAGCTTTCGACAGGTCCATGTACACCATGCCCATGGACCTTGCTTCTCCCAAAGGGGTAGCAACCAGCTCTAACAGGTCTGTGAGCATGGTGGCCATGGACCTGCCCCTTCTAAAACCAGACTGAATGGAAATTGAAGCATCATAGGTACTATTGTAGATGCAAAACAATACAAGATGGTAACATTGTAGGTTCAAGATGAAGATAATACCTGAAAAAAACATTGTAAATTCAATGTGCGAGGCATTAAGGAAAGTACAGTTAGTGTAGATAGCATTAGGAACCCTGAGGTTCAAAGCCTGGTGTAGCAGTGACCTAGCTAGCCCTCTGTGTAATAGCAGACCCTCTACAAATCAGTGACCTTGGTTCATTATAGCCACAGGAGGTGTGCCTGGGCCAGCTTGGGCATGAGAACAAGGAGGAGTGATGATCTCTGTCATGTCTCTTACAAGAGAGATAGGTATTGGTCCCATCTGTGGATACCATCCTGCTTTAATTGCCTCCTGTCCCTTAAAAACTGTTCCCACTGGCTAAAGCGACTGATTAAGAGTCTCAGCCCTACTCTGATGTAATCTGAGAGGGGAGAGTCATTGGCTATCACACTGAGGGACTGGAAAGTGACACCCAAACAAGAGCAGTCTCACAGACAAGGAGCAATAAGCAGAGCCACTGGCAGCTAGACACACATTTTGAGGCCATGAAAGAAAACAGCTAAGTGCTCAGGCCTTGTGTGTTGTCATATGTTTTATGTAGTTCACACTCAGTCTGCCAACCCAGAGCCCGAACCTTAGCTTGATTATCCCACCTGACCCCCTGCTGGTGTTCACCCCCCCCCGCATGGTCCTGACACAGACACATTCCTGGTTACAGAAATCAATTCCATCCATCCCCATCTTCCAGTTTCTATTTGAAATGAGAAGTAGAGGCTGACTGGACCAGAGATGTGAAAGGGAGAGTGAGTGCTAGTCACTCACGGTGGTCACAGTAGTGGTGAGTAGTGGATGACAGCACCACTATTTTCATTCTACCTATTTTCACCATCAGTCACTGAAGTGTAAAGCACCAGCCCACCACCTTCCTTCCTGTTAATCTCTTCATTTTTTTTCTGACCCCCATCTCAAATGCAAACTGGATTGCAGGAGGTATGAATGCCATTAACTGATAAGGGGTTAACAACTAGTTTGGGCAGAGCATGCTGTTTATTCACAGCACTTAAAAATTATGACATGGTGACCTACTGGTCCTGCTACAGGTATGAACAGAAGTCTTTTCACAAGGCGTTGATAATGGAGGAGTTGGCTTGGCTGTTGTCTATATCATGGTATAGCTGCACTAGGGAGCAAATGTGACTAGGGATGCAGCGAATTTAAATTCTGCCGGTGAAAGTGAGCGAAATTGGGCGCCGCAGTACCCACTCCGCTACGAGGTGGGCAATAAAAAGTGCTCACTTCGCCTTGTCATTACACTTCAATGTTAAGGCGGAATGGCAATGCTAAATAAGGCAAAGTCATTGTTTTTAATGGACTTCGATTCCTCATTATGATTCTAAGTGATCCACTTGGTGTTTCAGATTTGGCAGCCCCCCCACACATCACATGGCTTACAGTACTGTAAGTCACATGCTCTTTAGCTCGGCAGGAAGAAAGTGAATCATACAAGCAGACACTTTTACTTTCTCCTGTGCAGACGGAGTGAGAGAGGAGTGTGTTTTGTGACTGCTGATACTTTGAGATCAGAACATGGAGGAGATTTAAACTTTGATTTAGATCCAACAGCTGTTTTAAAAGCTACATTTTTTTGTCTTTTCTGTCTGTACTCTTTTTTACTTAATTTGTTCTTTTTGTAAATTTTATTTTTCTTACATAGAGGGACATCAGTTGCAAATTCTGTCCATGCTGGAACTGCTGATGGATCACCATAGGATCCCACATTAGTTTTTTTTCTTCACACCATGTGCCCCCCACACCTTCCTTGTTGTGTTATAAAATGTATTCCTCCACTATCCCCTACCCTTGTAGGTAATTATGCCCTTTTTTTGTTGTCTTCCGTATGTATTCTGAGCAGTGGAAGTTTGGAATTCTCTACCCTGCCGGTTACAGCAGTGCACCTCCATGGATGAATTTAAGAGGGGTTTAAAAACTAATTTTTATCAAATTGCCTTCTTGGAGTATTGACTGTGTTTAAGCTGTTGATGAGATTGAATTTTTATCTGTGTTTTATATTGAATTATAATGTTTGACTGGATTACTTGTTTTGTACAGCGCCTTGAAAACTTGAAAGGCGCTTTAGAAATAACATTTATTTTTATTATTATTATACTGTGTATGTACTGCAGACACTGTCCAACTCCCTGACTTAAAAACACTTATTAATGAGTACAATGGTGGGGTGGTGAAGCCTGGAAAGATACTACAAAACAGGCTTACAATACATCCAAGTAACTAGTAAAAATATTAATGTTGTGATTCATGACGTAATCATAAATCGTGATTTGTGACTGCATTTGTGACCGTGATGATAAAGAAACGCAAATTCCTATGGCTGTACTTTCCCGGGCCCCGATGCGGTGTGGCACAAAACTCCCCAACTTAAAAACACTCATTAATGAGTACAATGGTGGGGTGGTGAAGCATGGAGAGATACTACACAACAGGCTTACAATACATCCAAGTAACTAGTAAAAAAATTACTGTTGTGATTCGTGAATGGATCGTAAATCGTAATTTGTGACTGCATTTGTGACCGTGATGATGAAGAACGTGATTTGTATCACGAGTGACTCCTGATGATGGTCCTGACTTAAAAACACATATTAATGAGTACAATGTTCATGCTGAATTATGCACCACACCTGTCCAGTACTCTGAAGGGAAGCCAAAGAAACAACTGTGACTTAAGTTAGAGATAGAAATTGAGCCCTAAAGCGATGCAAATGTACAGACAGATTAAGATTGCACTGCACACTGAAGAGATGCAGATGCAAATGCATAACACCTAACCAGTGCTCACCATCAGAAATTCAAATCTGGAAAAGAATATCTTTGCCGGTTGGGGTGGGCCATGGGGGGAGGGCAGTGTGCTGCACTGCTGCAGTAAGAGTCACTAATACGAGTACCAGTAAAGATACCCTAAAGAAGTACAAAAAATTATACAGCTGCAGTGGATAGCAGGTTCCCATTGCTGAAATTATGTGGCACAATAAAAGGTGTCTGATTTGATGACATGTGTCACACACATACTCACACACACACACACAAAGTAATGCATAGCAAATTGAAAACTTCAGTATTATAACCACTTATTTTATAACAAACTAAAATTATGCACTGCTGCACCACAACAATCAGCAAAAAAAGGCAAGAATTATTGAAAATATTACTGTGTGTACATTAACACAGTTATACAAGAAAAATATCACCAAAACAGAAAGCACTGTCTTTTTCTTAAAGTTAATCTACCTAAACCACAGATACACCCCTCCCCCAAAGCACTCTTCCACTGTCTCTCAGTACACAGACTGAATGTTGTACATTAACATTCAAAATACACACACAAACAATAAAAGCTCGATGATATGAGCACAGGAGGGTTTCCTATTATCGATTAACTAAAGTTTCTTTTAGAAGGTTTGAATCACAGAGAGCTCTCAGAGCAGACTGTCTCCTACAGCTTCCTACACACACTACCCCAAACTGAGGCTGTACAGAACAATCTAGAGCCCATGTGACCTGAAATCCCATGAATCGCCTTTGGAGCTTAAAAATAAGGTGAAGTAAGGCGAAGTACATTGTTTTCAATGTACTTCACCTTAAGGATTAGTGGAGTAGTGGTTTGGAAAGGCGAATACGCTAAGTAATTGTTTTCAATGGACTTTATGTTACCCATTAATAACGCAAAGTATTCTGCTTCATGTTGTGGAGCACTCCACGAATTCACTTTCACTCCGCGTTCCACTTCGAGAAGCGAATTTGGGCCACTTCACCCATCTCTAAATGTGACACTTGCAAATGTATTATAAGTATTTGCTATCATGGTTTAAATAATTTATTATAAAGTTGGTATGGTGAGGACTTCATTCTGCAGTCCTGCTGTGTGTCTTCTTACCAGGGGTGATTCATCAAAGGTCTAGATTCAGAAAACATTAAGGCATTATTATTAAATGCCCAAAGTTTATTAAATAACAAAAAATGAATTGAAGCATATTTTACAACAGGCAAATATACAGCTGTGTACCATAACTGAAACCTGGTGGCAGAAAGGTGACTGGAGGAAAGACATACCAGGATTCAAGCTCTTTTACAACACGCTCTTGCCAGAGACGATACAGCTGTGGTGCACTTCTAAAGTGGGAGAATGAGTGCCGCCGAGCGCCATCTCCAACATGGCCACTGTGACACAAGTATGCATGAGTGGCACTCATGCATGTGTAGTTGCAGTGAATGGCATTCTGCCATTCCCAAGATGGTGGTACCAGCAGAACTGAGCATGTGCGTGAGGTGCACATGCACAGTTTCTGTCCTGCAATGTGAAAGTAACAGCTGAAACAGTGCAGCTGTTTTGGCTGTTACTCCATAGCAGTCGATCATGGCAGAGTGCTCCAAGCTCTGTTGGACTTTTGGAAGTCCAACGGAAGAGTGCCACGATCGGCCATTTTGGAGCCAGAGCAAAACAACTGTATGCTCCACCCACAGCCACAAAAAATAAGATAGAGAAAAGGGGGGGAGGGTGTAGCTCTCCATGTAAGTGACATGTATGAACCATATGAAATATCACCTAATCCAGATGTGAATGACACTGTTCAGCAAATATGGATAACATTGATCAAACCAGGTAGTAAGAAAATCACATTAGAAGTTTGTCATAGAGCACCAGGACTTACTGAAACAGAAAACAATAACTTCCTAAATGCAATTAAAAAAATAGACGAGTAGGAAAATCATAATACTCGGAGATCTCAATTTACCGACCATTAAGTTGGATGAAAATATGGGAACTACCGAGTTTGAAAAAAGACTATTGGAGTTCATAATAAATAATGACATGGAGCAATATGTGAAACAAAACACCAGAGGACAAAATATACTGCATGTTCTTATAAGTAACATGGAGGATGAAGTTTTCCACTGCAAGGTCAGAGAGCCCCTAGGAACTAGCCACCATGACATGGTTGAATTTACCATCATGGGAGGAAAACACAGAGACAGAGACACTACCATAGTCAAATGTTGGAATATGGCAAAATGCAAAGAAATGAGAAAGAGATTGGAACTGGAGTACCGAATTATCTAAATTAGGTGTACAGGAGACTTGCGCAAAAATCAGACAAAAAATACTTCACTGTTCAAATAAGTATGTACTGAATAGAATAAAATATAATGCAGATAGTAAAGTGTCCATATGTTTAAAAAAAATGCAAAAATTAATAAAGAAAAAGAAAAGAGAATATGGTAAACACTGGAAATACCCTTCTCCCCATAACTGGAATACATTTAAAAACATAGCAAGGGAATGCAAAAAGGTAATCGAATCAGCAAATAAAAAATGAAGAACTAAGAATAGGAAATAAAACCAAAGACAATAAAAATAACTTTTTTAACTATATTAGTAGTCAAAAAAAAGGCATAAATAAGATTGGACCACTAAAAGATGGCACTATAGTTATCCACGAGGAACATCAGATGGCAGGATTATTAAATAAATATTTTCTAAGTACACAACAACTTAAAGGGGAACAAAACATAAATGAAGAATTATTAGAAGATAATCATAATCCTAACACTACCCCATTTGATGAAAAACACTTTAATAACAAAGTTAAACAACCTAAAATTAAACAAGTCACCAGGACCTGATAGGTTACACCCACATATCTAAAAAGAACTAGCAAATGAGATTGCCGGCCCTGTGGCATTATTATATAGAAAATCATTAGAAAAATGTGAGGTAACCAGCACTTGGAAGACAGCCAATGTGATTCCTATCTTTAAAAAGGGAGCAAAATCTGAATGCAAAAACTATAGACCTATAGGCCTCACATGCATAATTAGCAAAATTATGGAAGAATATATAAAAGAATACCTAACTAGATATCTATAGACCAACGGATACATAGACCCGACACAGCACAGATTTACATCGGGAAAATCATGTCAAACCAGCCTTATATATTTCTATGAACAAGTTAGCAGAGCACTGGAGGCGGGGTTACCAGGGGACATAGTGTATCTGGATTTCTCAAAGGCTTCGACCTTGTGCCACACACGGGATTAATAGATACACTCTATGACTTTAGGACAGACCCTGTAATAGTGACGTGGGATTACATCTTGGCTCACCAACAGAAAGCAAAGGGTATGCATACGGGGCATATGTCTGACTGAGAAGAGGTGACAAGTGGCGGACCGCAGGGCTCGGTACTGTGGCTTATACTATTCAATATATTTATAACATCCCTGCAAACATCTGAAAATTGTTGAATGGCCAGATTTGCAGATGGCAGTAATATGGGGCAGTTACTGGTTGTGAGCGTGACATTAAAATACTACAAACAGAATTAGATCAGATATACACATGGGCTGAGGAAAATGAAATGAAATTTAACACAGAAAAGTGCTGTGTGATACACTTCTGCAAAAACAATAAAAAAAGCAAAATATTTATTAAAACAATAACATTTTGACATCATCAGAAGCAGAAAAAGATTTGGGAATATTTGTCTCAAATAACATAACATTTAAGCAGCATAGTATAGAAGTAGCCAAAAGGGCAAACAAAGTGATGAACTGCATACATACTAAGGAACATTAGAAGCCAAAACAGCACTATAATTATGCCACTGTATACAGTCGTGGCCAAAAATATTGACGCCCTTGCAGTTTTTTCTAATAATGCACCATTCCTTCTAGAAAATTGTTGAAATTAAAAAATATTTTGGTATCCACATATGTATTTCTTTGGTTTGCAGTGGAATAAAACACAAAAAGCAGAAAAATGTACTGTCTTAGCTTATTCCACACAGAAATCCTTAAATGGCACCGGACAAAATTATTGGCACCTTTTAGAAGTAGTTAGAAATAATTAGATTTCAAGCCGGTGATTCTCCTTCACTTTGGAATTGAACTCACCTGTGGTGAGTTGCAGGTGCCTGCAATATAAAAATCACTCATTTAGCCAGTTTGAATAGAGAAAAGGACTCATTCTCCTGTTTTGTGTCACTGTGTGTACCGCAATGAGCATGGAGAAAAGAAAGGCAGCCAGAGAATTGTCTGAGGAGGTCAGACAGAAGATTGTAGCCAAGCATGGACAATCCTGGGCTACAAATCAATCTCCAGAGACCTTGATGTTCCTGTTTCCACTATGCGTGTGTTACCAGGATGTTTAAAGGCCCATGGCACTGTAGCCAACTCCTTGGACGTGGGTCGAAAGAGAAAACTTGATTGAAGATTGCAGCTAGGATTGTTTGAATGGTGGAAAGACCTGATCAACTGCCAAACAGATTCAAGCTGACCTTCAGACACAAGGTACACAGTTTCAACTCGCATCATTCGTGGCCAACTCAATGAAAGGGGGTTATATGGTAGGAGGCCCAGGAGGACCACACTGCTCAGAGAGAGACATAAGAAAGCCCGACTGGTGTTTGCCAAAACACACCTGAACAAGCCAAAATACTTCTGGGAGAATGTCCTGTGGACAGATGAGACCAAATTAGAGCTTTTTGGTAAAGCACATCATCTCTATGTTTACAGAAAACAAAATGAAGCCTTCAAAGAAAAGGACACCTTCCCTACAGGCAAACATGGAGGAGGTTCAGTGATGTTTTGGGGTTGCTGTGCTGCCTCTGGCACTGGGTGCCTTGAACGTGTGCATGGTATCATGAAATCTGGAGATTACCAGGCCATTTTGGAGCGCAATGTTGAACCCAGTGTCAGAAAGCTGGGTCTCCGTCGAAGGTCATGGGTCTTCCAGCAGGACAATGACCCCAAACACATTTCAAAAAGCACCCAGGAATTGTTCAAGACAAGACGCTGGACTGTTCTGAAGTGGGCAGCAATGAGTCCAGATCTAAATCCCATTGAAAACCTGTGGAGAGATCTGAAAACAGCAGTTGGGAGAAGGCACCCTTCAAATCTGGGAGAACTGGAGCAGTTTGCACAAGAAGAGTGGGCCAAACTGCCAGTAGAGAGGTGCAGGAAGCTCATCCATGGCTATAGGAAGCGGTTGATTGCTGTTATTTTGACCAAAGGCTGTGCTGCCAAATATTAAGTCTAGGGTGTCAATAATTTTGTCAATGCCATTTCTTTTCATTTTCTGATTTAAAAGGATATATTAACTTCTGAATCAAAAACAAAGGTTCTGTAATATTAACAGAGAAATAAAGAATTGTGGAGACCAAATACTATACTGTTGTTAATTTCAACTTATGTTTAGAGGAAATTGTGAGTTATTTGTAAAAGTGCAAGGGCGCCAATATTTTTGGCCACGACTGTAGATCGCTAGTCAGACCACTGGTGGAGTACAGTGCACAATTTTGGAGCCCATCACACAGGGGAGATATAGACTGGATAAAGAAAGTGCAGAGAAGGGCGACCAAAAGCATAAGTCAAGTCAAAGACCTGACCTACGAGGATAGATTTAAAGGACTGGAATTGTACACACTGGAGTACCAGAGTCAGAGAGGGGATTTATGCCTTGTTTATGGGTCATTTAGAAACAGTGATCTGTGGGAATGTGTGGGTCCTGGAACACAAGGTACAAAATATGACCACAAGAACACACAACTATCAGTTAAATGGCAGAATATACAAAACCAATAAGAGAGGGTCATGGTTTAACTAGCAAGTAGTAAAACCATGGAATAATTTGCCTTATGACATTGTTAACAGTAATATAATGCCTACATTCAAACATAAATTAGATAAACATCTAAGATCAAACATACAACATTTATTTATTTTTATTTATTGAAATGTTTCACCAGGAAGGGCACACTGAGCAAGTGCAATTGCTCATCTCCTGGTGCATCCTGGGGGGAGGGGGTACAGGAGAATAAGCAACATCAATGCATAGTAGAGAACACAGATATGTACAATATGCAAATATATAACAAATCAATGCAAGTACACTATCGCAAAGACAGAGGGCAGGATTCTTGAATGGTGGCACAGGGCGTGCATCCAGCCCTGCGCCATGGAACTTTGATTCTGGCTGTGCGCTAAACCCCTTTGTTGCAGCTGCACCCAATTTTCCAATATCGGGTTCAGCTGTGACAGTTTCCCCTGCTTTCCGGCAGCTTGCGCCCCATATCTGGCACAAGCACTGGTACATTAACCCCACCCCACCCCGGGAGTGGCGCAGACTAGACCTCAAATGTGTAGTCTAAGGAGTGGCACCGGGCACAAGGGATGTAAAATCCCCAATGACAACCGGTGAATGCCACAAGCCGCGTGCACCATATGTTCGGTGCACAGGGGGCATGAGGCATTATTTGGCCTTTGAAAATTCAGCCCAGAGTCTGGTAACAATGTTCAAGCAACTCCAAGTATAAAGTGCTAGAGAACAATACAAGTGCTAAAACAGATAAGGAAACACTGACAAGACTGGCTGAATGATTGGGGAGGGCCAGAGCAAGGAGTAGGAGCAGTTGGGAGGGAGGAAGAGTGCCGGATGGGGGATGGGTGAACCAGTACCTTAGAAATGGCACGTCTGCTTGGCGAAAGCTGTAGACTTGATTCCCAACCTATGCTAAACCTATGAAAGTTTACGGTTTTGCTTTTGATCAGTTCGATGCTCTCTTGGTATTAGTAATGTTAAGTTACATGTGCTAGATCTGGAAAGTGCTGTGTCCAGTAGGCAAAAGTGACCTAGCATTTGTTTAATCTGAAGCAAAACCAAAATGGTTATATTAAATGCATGCTGAAAACAGAACACAGAGTTAAAAATATACATTTCAACCTTAGGTCTTCTTCAGGAATATTTAAAAGAGAAAGAAAAAAAGTCAGTGTATAATAGTTTGTATAATCTGTTTGGGTGTACAGTAGAGCCTTTCAAATTGTAGAATGATTGATAGCTAGATGCCTTTTAATGTTAAATATTTGTGTAAAAAAAAAAACCAAAAGTACTAGAAGTCAGGCTGGAATAAGACTGACTGGTGTCAAGGTGAACATTAATCTAGAAACAGGCTCCACAATAAGCAAATCATCAAATAAGGGGAAACATATATACTTTTCTTCTAGTGAATGATGGTGTTGTTTTCTCTCTTCCTGTTTTGTGACAGTTTGTACAATACTTGTGTAGTGTAGGTAAATGTTGACAGTTTTACAGCAAGCAAACTAGAGCCCTATGTTTATTACGTTCGCTTGCGCGCATGTGCAAGGAACGTCTTGGGAGAATAGGACAGTTTGGAGGTGTGACTGTCCTGTGCAATGCACTGCTTCGTTGAGCAGGCGTGGCGGTCCTGCACCAATGGATGCAGGTGCTGTGTATGACAGCGGTGGTCTTCACTTCGAAACCACTGCTGTGGCTGCATAACACCTCTTCCCCAAAGCTTTGGTGCCGCTTGAGCCACCCAGCGTGGCAAATCTTGTTTTTAATAGCAGTGCCCAATCCCCGTCGGCTCCACGTCCCCCAAACAGCTTTCCTGCTGCCATGCTGGGAGCCCACCCCAGCGTGGCAAATGTCCCGTCACACCGCTGTGTGCTCGCAGTGCCTCACTCCCCAAAGCTTTGGTGCCCGCTGGGAGCCACCCGGCGTGGCAACCTGTTTTGGCCGATGGGGTGCCCAATCCCCATCAGCTCCACGCCCCCTCAGCCATCCTTATGCCATGCTGGGAGCCCACCCAGTGTGGAAAACATCCCGTGTCGTCTTTTTTAAAAACCTATAAATTAAAAGCGGTCCACAGCGCTTCTCCCTGGCCCCCCACAACCCACCCACCACTGTGCACCCTGCCTCCCCACACCCCTCACCTCATACTTACCTCCGGAGTTCGGCACGATGATCTTCGGTGGACCGGGGACACGTCTGCACTCTTCAAAGTCGACTGCGAACTGAGGAAATGCCGGTAAGCTGTATAATGGGCTAGAGGGGTTTTTTTCAACTTTGTTGCATATCTCAGGCATTTTTGGAATTTTGCACCAAATTTTCAACATGGGGTTTTGGGACCCTTCTCATGAATGATGTCACTGTCATGTCGTTATTCGGCCCGAAGGTGAGTTCGCAGTCACTGCAGAAATCACCTTTGGGCCTGATTAACAAAATGACACTGCCAGCGTTCATAGGTGGGCTCTCAAAAGCCTATTTTAAAATTGGTGGAAAATTTAAAATGACCGCTTTCTGGCGTGCGTGCGCAGTTCCTCGCCAGGCTCATAAGTTCGTGATTTTCAATATTTTCACTCCAGATTTTCAACATTGCCATTTACCACACCTTCTTATGAGTAGTACAGCTGTCATTTTCATCTCACCCAAAATGTGTTTCCGCCCATGTAGTACACAATGGCGCGAGTCGGGTGTCTGAAATCAATGTATGGGACACATTAAGAAAATCACAGTGACACTGTTCATGAGCAGAGGTCTTAAAATGGCTGTGTTAGTTGTTTAGTGAAAAAAATTCCTAAAAATGACTGTTTTACGAGTGTGCGTTGAGCAGTTCCTACGCACGCTCGTAAGTTTGCGAATTTTCAATATTTTCACTCCAGATTTTCAACATTGCCATTTTACCACACCTCCTCATGAGCAGTATAGCTGTCATTTTTCACATCCTGCCCAAAACGTGTTTCCGCCCATGTAGCGCACAATGGCGCAGTCGGTGTCCGAACTCAATGTATGGGACACATTAAGAAAATCACAGTGACACTGTTCATGAGCAGAGGTCTTAAAATGGCTGTGTGGAAAATTTGGTGAAAAAATTCCTAAAAATGACTGTTTCACGAGGTGTGCGTTAGCATGATTCTATACTGCGGCGCTCGTAGGTTGCAATTCAATATTTTCACTCCAGATTTTCAAAATTGGCATTTACCACACCTCCTTATGAGCAGTGCAGCTGTCATTTTTCACATCTTGCCCAAAGCGTGTTTCCGCCCATGTAGCACACAATGGCACAGTCGATTGTCGCAGAACTCAATGTATAGGACACATTAAGAAAATCACAGTGTCACTGTTCATGAGCAGAGATCTTAAAATGGCTATGTTGAAAATTGGTGAAAAAATTCTAAAAATAACTGTTTTACAAAGCGTGTATTGCGCGTTCCTCGCCTTTCATGAGTTGCGAATTTCAATATTTCCACTCCAGATTTTCAACATTGCCATTTTACCACATCTCCTTATGAGCAGTACAGCTGTCATTTTCACATCCTGCCCAAAATGTGTCCGCCCATGTAGCGCAGAATGGCGCAGTCTGTGTGCAAACTCAATGTCACGGGACACATTAAGAAAATCACAGTGACATTGTTCATGAGCAGAGGTCTCCAAAGCCTATGTTGCAAATTTGAAAAAATGTCAAAAAATGACTGTGTTACAATGCGTTCTGCGCACTTTCACGCTACACTCATAACCCGAAATTTGAAATATTTTCACTCCAGATTTTCAGCACTGGCATTTTTTCACACCTCCTTATGAACAGTACAGCTGACATTTTTCACGTCCTGGCTGAAATGTGTTTTTGCACATCCAGCGCACAATGGTGTGGTCAGAGTGAGAAATCAATGCTCAGGACAGATTATGAAAATCACAGTGACACTGTTCATGAGCAGAGGTTCCAAAATGCCTGTGTTGAAAATTTGGTGACAAAAGTCCACAAAATGACTGTGTCATGAGCGTTCATTGCGCAGTTTCCATGTACGCTTGTAAGTTCGAGAAATTGTTGTATTTTCACTCCAGATGTTCAACATTGCCATCCCTTCACACCTCCCTGTGAATGCTACAGCTGTCATTTTTCACATCCTGCCTGAACTGTGTTTTTGCACATGTGGAGCAGAATGGTGTGGTCGCTGTGGAAAATCAGCGTTCAGAACAGATTAACAAAATAACAGTGGTACTGTTCATAAGCAGAGGCCTCAAATGCTTTTATGAGGTGGGGGTAACAAAAAGGTCATGCTCAAAATTTGTAGTGCAAATACCAGCAATCGCACAGGGCATTAGGGTAAAGCACCATATGTGCCAAACACCACTGTAAATACCTGCAAGCGAACGTCCAGCATTGACAAATGCTTGTTTAGAGGCTGAGTACAATACAGCTGAAGCACTTCCCTTCCCTCTGCTAGAGGGTGGAAGTTTTACTGTGTCACTTTTTGTTCTCCCCTGATAGGCCCCTGGCTCATGCGGAAAGTTCAGGTTGCAAGGGGAAGAAGCCCGGCCCAAAAGGATGGCTGGAGGGAGCTGTGCTTTGTTAGTTGAAAGGATCAGGAAGGGTGGACTGAGGGCCATTAGATCTGGATGACAATCTGGGGATGGAGAACAGCTGCAGGGAAAAAAAATGAAGAACAAAATTGTGTTGTCCAAAGGTAAGGCGTAGCTCCGCCACAATGAAGTCTGGTTACCTGCTGGACTGGGGGACCAGTGCACTGCTGGAAAGTTCCCAGGAAGGTCTTCGGGCTGACCAAGCCTTCACCCAGGGACAAGGTTATCAACCTCTCTCTCCCTCCCTCCTCTTGTTTCACAAAGCCTCGCACATTGTGCTTCTTTCCTCTCTAAATACTGGTTCTCTTCTCATTACCTCTCCTCTCTCCTGTCCATGTTCTTGGAACTCTCACATCTTCTGTAGTCTACAGTCCCAATCTGCTGCTGGGCAAACTACTTTGACCTCTCTCCCCACCTTCAGGAACAAACAAGAAACAGCAGCATAAACTCCTTTTGCTCCCTAAATGCATAGACTCCTATTGCTCCCTCCTGTCCTGGCAAGATTATGTTGTGTTCCACCTTCTGCTGTCTTGTTTTCTCCTTTTGCCATTTGCTGCCCCTATGCATGCTTTTTTAGTTATTCACTTGGCCTTTTACCCAGCACTTGTCACTTATTGGTAACTGTATGCTCATGCACCCACACCTGCCTGTACCTCACTTTATGTCCATATTGCTTGTATAATTTTGCTGTATATCTTTTAGAATCTGAATATTTCTGTTGTTTATAATAATATTTGTCATTTAGTTTTGTTGGCCCCTTTGCGTACCTTTTACTACTCATTGTAATCACAGCTTGGTTGGTTATCTCTGCCTCTACGTGTCGAGTATTTTTTGGGTTGCTTGGTTTATAGGACTGTATTTTTATCTATCCCTGGGGCCCTTTCTGATCTAGTTTCTATAAGAATGGTGTTACCTGGCTTAAGGTCTGCAAAATTGATTGTTTTTGCAGAGAAATCCTGTAAATGTAAGGTTGGTGCTCGTGCCTTTTCTGCTTCTGCTCTCACTTCTGAAATGGTTTACCTGATTCATTACCTCTACCCTCATCATGTTGTGCTTTTAAAAATAATTTTAAACTATATTTGTGTGTAAGCATTGCATATTTAATTGTAATTATGTTTAATCTCGTTTTGTATTCCATATTTGTTATATTGTATGCAACTTGTATTGCAAGTTCTTGCCTGGGTCAGACCTGAAAAAGGAGAATCTGTGATGCCTGTTTGACAACACTTTCATCGACCGGCATCACAGCGAAGAGATTTATGTCGACCACAAGTTGCAGTAGACATAAATCCTGAATGTCTCCTGGTCCTGTTTTTTTATTGGGGGACTTCGCCTCCTGAACTCCCCATTCAGGGGGCTATGCTCCCCGCACCCCCCTCCATACTAAAGATTGTCAACTCCAAGTCGGAGTTGATTTGGGGAAGGGGTGCAGAACCGGGAGACAGTGTGCCCCTGTCTTAGGTTCACCAACACAGCAACCTGTTGGCAGACTGTGTTGATTTTGTTGACAGCAACGTAGGTCGCTGTGTTGGTGTTGTCGGGGGGGCATATCGAAAAAGGACCCTCGGTCCAGTGCCCCTACCTGGTAAACAAATAAATAAAAATCTACATCATTCTTACTGTATGTATTTTTATTCTTGTACCTTTTCTCCAGGACTGCACCTAGAAATGGGCCTTGGCTCCATGCTCAGAATGCATTGGGCAGTGCATGACAACTTCTACAACTGCAAGAGTAAGTGCTGTTGCTTGCTATTGGTTATTGCTCCTGCCACTTAATGTACCCAATGAACTGATCAGGTAAGTAAAAGTGTGTGCATGAGCAGGATGAGCTAGTAGTGACGTTCTGAAGAAACACGACAGTTAGCCGTATTGCATTAATACAAACTGCACACGAGAAACAGATGTCTGCACGGCAAAGTTCTCAGAAACATGCATCACTGGCAAAGGATTTTATTTATTTATTTAAAAGTTTCACCAGGAAAGACATACTGTACTTACAAGACCTTGTTTCCAGATGCGTCCTGGGGGGGGAAGGGAAAGGGGAGTACGCTTGAAAATACATAAGAGCCGAAAACAACGTGTTACAGCTGTAAACAGCAGAGAAACAAACATGAAAACAACTATGTGAATTGCACACATGGATTTAACCCATGCAAATGAATAAACAGATAAACAGTGTGAGAACTCGTAAACCATGCACCACTGCATTGAAAATTATAGCTGCAAGCCGAATGTTTGCCAGCACGGGTAGTAATAAAACAATATGTGTTACAATGGGGGAGGGAGGGAGGGAGAAAGCAGGCTTGAGGGGAACATAGAAACAGAGTTACAGTCAAGGACTAAGAAAGGTGGGTTTGGTATGTGAGGGAGAGACAGATGACAGGAAGGATTAGGAGTAAGGAAGGGTTATGAGAGGAGGTGAGGAGGAAAGGAGAGGGGAGGAGAGGAGAGGAGAGGAGAGGAGAGGAGTGGAGTAGGGAAGGATGGGCAGAGGGGGGAAGGGTGAGATAGTAGAGGGAATGGGATAGGGATATGGATAAGCTAGTGAGAGAAGAGGGAAGAGGAAGAGGGAAGTTAAAAGTATGGGAGGAGAGGTTACTTAGGAGGGAGGATAAAGATTAGGGAGAGGTGGCTGAATGGATTGGGAGAGGGAAGGAGATCCAGAGTTTAGGGGAGAAATTAGGTGAGGTTAGAGCTGTAGGTGTTGGAGGAGAGGCAATGCAGGAAGGGGGATAGAGAGTAGGGAGAGGTGGCCGAATGGATTGGGAGAAGGAGGGAGTTACAGAGCTTAGGGTAGCGGTAGGAGAAGGCAGATTGGCCAGCTGCGGAGGAGCTAGGTGGGAGTGCAAGGGAGTGGGAGCTGCTAGTGGCCTAGGAAATGGGGCAAGGCAGGGAGAGGGTAGAGGACAGGTAGGAAGGGAGGGAGCCAAACCAATTCTTGGCAACAAATGAGGAGCAGTGTGCCATATGCCTAGCTTCAAGGGAGGGAAAGGAAAGGGACGTATAAAGAGTACAGTGATGAGTACGTGTAGAGCTGTCCACAGCAAAATGACAGACTGAGTCAAAGAGAGTGTCCAGTCTGGAAAGGGTAGATTTGGGGGCAGAGCTGTAGACTAGGTCACCATAGTAGATTATGGGGAGGATCATTTTTTCTATGGGCCGGGAGCAGGATGCAGCTGCAGTAGCGGTACAATGCTCCCCATTTAGAGTGGAGTTTTTTTACATATGACATTAACAATTTCAGAGAAGTTGAGGTGATTGTCAAGCCAAACCCTGAGGTACTTGAAGGTTAGTACATTCTCAGTGGTGGACCCATCTAGGGTATGGAGCGGGGGGGGACTGCCAATCCTAGAGACCTTTTGCCGAGTGCAGGTCATAGAGACCCATTCTTTTGGTGTTAAGAGCCAGATGAGTTGAGTGGAACCAGAGCTGGATGTTGTCAAAGTCCCGTTGAAGCCTGGTTGCCAGGTCAGCAGGGGAATGGCCAGAGGCAAGGAGGACTGTGTCATCAGCGTACATGTGAATTTTATGAATGTCTCAGTTTCTCTGCTGCTTGTTTGTTTTGGGATTTTATGACCAGGATACTCTGTTTTAAAAGAAATGGACCCATTCCCAAGGAGGCCTACAGAGGCCCCCTGCACCACTAAATCTATATTCTGTATTTGAATTAGGTCACCAAGGGCACTGGGGGTAAACCTGAATAACTCCCTCCCCGAGCTCTTTCTTCTTCATTTCATTGTCTGTCTCTCTGACTCATTTTTCTCTCAGTTTTTAATTTTGTCAGTTTTCCTCTCACCTTTACTTCACACTGTGTCTTTTCTCTAAAAGTAATTTTACCTAATATCTATGCTCATCCTGTACCGCTTGTACTGCTCCGGAACCCTGTCTCTACTCTTGTTAATATTTATCCACATACTAACCCATTTTCCCCCTTTATTTCTACAGGTCTGGCAAGATGCCAACACCAGCATGACACAATGCTAACCCTCATATCAGATAAGTATTGTGTCCCTATCTGACCTACTTTTCCTTTAAGAACTACAGAACCTTTGTGACTCCATCTTTCCTCGTATTTAATAGGGAGGACTGCATGCGGCCTTGAAATCCCCATCCCAGGCTCTCAAGGACCATGGTAAGAGATCTCCTACTTGCTATCTCTCCTAGGTGGGTAAGCTATAGTGGATCAGCAAAAACTGTTACATACCATCAACTTTAACATTTTTTTTTCCCTCACTCACCCCCCCACCATGTCCAGCATGATCTCCAGTACTGTCTTTCATCTTTTTTTTATTTAGTTGTTTAACCAGAAGTAGCACACTAAGCTGAAAGCTTTTTTACAGGTGTGACCTGGGAGCACAGGGAAGTTAAGTGACTTGCTCAGGGTCACACAGTATACAAGTGGAAGCTGTAGGATTCAAAGACAGGTCTAGTCTGCTGGATGCCACCAGATTTGCAGCTCAGAGCCTTAAACCACTGCACTATACTGCTTCCCTTTTTTTCATTCTAGAACTTGGAGCCTAACCTGAGTGTCGCCTTTCAGTTCTCTTTAATGAGTAGCCAGCTCACCAGACAGGCAGCTGATGGTACACTGTAAGCAACCATTTGACACTGACAAATGCTTGTTTCTTTAGTACTGTATGGAGGCCATCTGCATGAAGTTGGGTTCTTTCTCCCTAGATCTTGTAGTAGTAGAAAAGTTTATTTTTATACAAGTAAAAATTTGGTACAAATAACAACAATATTAAGGCTAGAATGCCCTAATTACAAGGTGGTCCTGTTTGAGTATAAATTTTTATTTAGTTGAAGAAGTTGATACATACAGTACAGACACAACAGATAAACACAGATCAAGTACCACATAATTATGTGCAATGGAGCAGCTTTCAGGTGTTCCATTTTATACATCTGTAATGTGTTCTCAGCTCCTGTTTCATAGCTGTGTTAAATGCCTGGGGATTGGACACCAGCTGGTAAATATTTGGATCAATATTCTTCCAAAGCTTTGCGACTGCTTGTGAAAATACCATATCCCCATTTCTGTTTTTTTTTGGCATGGATTTAGCATATTCCCCACAATTACTGAATCTTAAAGTACAGGTGTGATTTTTTTAATTTAACATTTTGGGCTTCACAGCCCACTGCCCTGGGGTGGCAATAGCCCCTCTGTGCTAAAAGTATAATTTATAATGCACTCTATACTGTTTGGGAAGGGATCGTAATTCTGGCTGAACTGCTAGCCAGCTGATCCCTTCGTAATTCCTGGTCCACCTGTTCTGCTTCCGCGCTTCCCTGTTTTGTGATGGGGACATGCCCCATCCACATCTATGGGGCTCAGTTTAAGAATGATTTTTCAAAATCTTTGGACTACCTTTTGATAAAAATGAAAGCCACCGCTCAACTAATAGGGACTCATAGAGCTACTGCTTTTGTTATTGTCCCCTGCTGTTTTGTGTAATATAAGGAATATAGCATATGCAACGAATATATGATTCAATTGAGGGGTTGAGATGACAGCATACTTATTTATTTTTTATTTAGTTTTTGTTTACTGGGTAAGGTGTCGTAGCCACAAAATATGACTATTTTCAGACACGACCCGGGAGGTTACAATACAAAATTGTCAGACAAAACAAATAACAGGTATAGTTCAGAGGTAATTAACCATACAAGGAAAAATCTACACGATGTTCTGTGACGTAAATAGTATTGCTAATGTGACAATGGCAGAAAAATACACAATAGTACAAAACATAATAAGCGTACAATCATAGTGCAGTAGAGTTTTAACACATAATCCATGATAAGTGCTACATATAACAGTAACAAGGGGTCAGAGCAAAATTGAAACATTTTGAGAGCTGAGGAAGGGGATGTCAAACACCTTATGGGGGTTTAAAACTGGAACATAGGGCATGTTTGACGAGGAGAGTGTGATGCATCTTTTTAAAAGCAATATGTCTAGGTGCAGAGCAAACATCAAGAGGTAGGGAATTCCAATATTTTGGGGTCAGGCAGGAGAAAGCTGAGGTTCCTTTTAAGGTTCTGCACCTAGGGATGTATAGTAGAGAGAGTCCAGTACAGCGGGGGCCATAGGTGGGGGACAGAGGCACCAGCATGCCTGCAAGAGAGGTAAGTAGATTAGTTCTAATGATGTTATCCAGCACAGTACCAAGGGCAAGGAGTCGATTGGCAGATGGAGAAGGCCATCTAAGGTCTGCATACAGCAAGCAATGGTGCTTCAAATGTGGGAAAGCTGAGGCATAATGACAGATACTATTGTATCTTGTATCCCACTTACTTAGGGTGGTTTTTGAATCATTTATGTAGGTGACAGTACTATACGCAAGGGATGGAAGTAGGATACCCCTAGAAATAGCCAGTCTAGCTGAGGTGGTAAGCATCCAACTAGTCCTGTAAGCTATTCTGAGTTTGGAGTTTACTAACTCACAGGTGTCGATGATGTGTTGCTCAAAGTTGAGAGTTTCATCATGCAGGACACCTAAATACTTGAATGAGGTTACTTTTGTAAGGGGGGAGCCATTTGCACAGGATGCATTGAAAAGGCTGCAGTTTGTTCTATAGTTTGGTTGCAGATCCAAAGAGCATGCCCTGAGTTTTACTTATGTTAAGGATGAGCCTTTTGTTGTGGATCCATTCTTGCAGTATGAGAAATGCAGATGTTAGTCGACTATTTATTTCTTCTATGTTTGCAGAGGAGATGTAGAGCACCAGATCATCTGCATGCAAGATTGTTGAGCACCAAGGGGAGTTAGAAGATATGTCATTTATAAAAATGGAGAAGAGAAGAGGTCCCTAGATGGATCCCTGAGGAACACCAACATTGATAGCACAGAGTCTGACACCGAAGAGTTAAATTTTACCCATTGTCTTCTATTGCTTAAGTTGCTCTGGAACCAGTTTGTGGCTTGCTCCGAGAAACCAGTGAAGCTAAGGCAATCAAGCAGAAGAGGGTCATCTACAAGATCAAATGCCTTTGAGAGGTCAGTGAACACTGCACCAGTCATGAGACCATGATCCACAGCAGTAAGGGCATCATTTGTAAATTGTATCAGAGCAGTAGAGGTGCTATGCCCCTTGTGGAAACCATGTTGAGCAGGTGATAGGAGGGCATATTTAGAGAGGAACTCTGTGACCTGTATAGCCACTAATTTCTCAAGTACTTTGTTTAGTACTGACAAAATGGCTATGGGCCTATAATTAGCTATGTCCTTCTTGTTACCTTTCTTAAAGACTGGGGTGACTTTTGCCAATTTCCATATGTCTGGAAGATGACCGTGGCAGAGAGACAGTGTAAAGATTTTAGCCAGTGGGACCGCAATAAAAGGAGCAGCCAGCTTCAGGAGTTTAGGCTCTAGGTAGTCGGAGCCTACACTAGTACTATCAGAGATTGAGTTTAGTAGTTTTAGAACATCAACATTTGGAATAGCCTTAAAATAGAAGGATGGATGTATGGGTACGTTTGTGTGAGTAACTGGCATCAAGATGCGATTTGCTGTGAAAGAGGCAGTGCATTTGATGAGATCAATAAAGTATTTTTTGAAAGAATTTGCAATGGTGGTGGGGTCATTACAGTGCATATCATTGAGGACCATATCATTCGTGTGTTGAGAAGGATTTTATATGTGTCCAGAATTTCATCTGGTCCCCAGCAGCTTCCAGCAATAGACCTTTGCAGTATGAGCTTTTGGCAAGCCTGATTTGTTTTTTGCACATATTGCGCTGCTCTCTGTAAGGGTCATATTAATTTTGCTGACCCAAGGTTTTGTAGCGGTTCCAACTTTTGTCACATGCCCAGAGAGAGGTGAGAAGTTCCTTGTGCAGCTACCTAGTCTGTTTGGCCCTAATCTGTCGATTCTATTTAGGTATATGTATGTATGTCCTGGAGAGAGAAGAATATAGAAAGAAAGAGATTGAGAGCAGATTCAATGTCTTGGGACTGGATAATAGGGATCCAGTTTACAGAAGAGATATCACGTAGAAAGCTTGCTTGATCAAGTGTGGAAAAATCCCAGAAGGTGATGTAGCGTGGCGAGGGGGATGGAATTACCGATGTTCCTAATATGCAAAACACCTGGGAATGGTCACTTATAGAAACAGGAAGCACACCTGAGGTGGTAACTCTATAAGGTCAATTTGTGAGTATCCAGTCTATAAGTGTTCCAGCAGCAGGTGACTGGGTCACCTGGTGGGATCTTCAATTACCTGGTGCATATTAAATCCATGTACTAGAGATACCAGTGCGCTTTTATTTTTCCCCAGCCAATTTAGGTTGAGGTTGCCAAGAATAATAAGTTCATTTTGGTCAGCTGCAGAGGTAGAGTACTCAAGTGGTTCGGAGCATTCTAGTTGACCTGCTTTAGGAGGATTGTAGGCACATATTAAGTGAATCTTTTTGATTCCAAGTAGAAGCAGGGTATGTAAAAACTCACAGTTGGAGGCAACCGAACATTGCATTAAGGACATATTCAGGTGGTTTTTGAAATAGAGCGCAACTCCACCTCCCCTTTTTCCAGATAGTCTGTCTCCTTGAAATAGGGAATAGTTAGGAAGAGAGCAGGAAGAGTCTGGAGTAGAGGGCTTTAGCCAAGTTTCAGTCAGACAGAGAATGTCAGGTTCATATATGGATATCCATGCCTCAAGTTCAGTAAAGTTACAGAGAAGGCTTCTAATATGGACCTTGAGGGCGAAGCTCAAGAGATCCATGCTGTTATCTCATCCTGAGATGAAAACACAGGGTGAGTCTTGTATGATTACCCATATTTTACTTGTTACAGTATATGGTTTCAGACATTTTTTAAAGAGTTTGTTATTGTAACCCTTGTGGGATTGAGCAAAGCGCTGCTGTGAAAGTAAAAGCGGTGGCTGGGAGGGTATGTGCGAGGAGGCTCAACACTGTGCCAGTGAGGAGAAACACTGAATGCAGCGAGAGTGAGTGTGAGGGAGAAACACAGCAGAGTTTATCATGGAACATGCACAATAACATCTTCAGAACATGCACAATAACATCTTTAGAACATGCACAATAGCATCTTTAGAATATTCAAAATAACTTTTAGACTGTGCACAACAAGATTTTTGAACGTGCTGAATTCCATACACAGTAAGTAAGACCAAACCACATACCATAATGTCATTCTGTGTATCTGTGCTTATACCTACTATGTTATTATTTTCACCTGTGCCATGCATTATTGTTATATAATAACTGGAGAGCATTTGCTCCCATAAAGAAACCCAGTTATAATTCGCCCTTATAACCAGCTGGTTATAACAGTGAACACATGCCGAGTTTCTCACATTCTGCACATACGCACACTGCTTGTGGGCTCACACTACTTCACTCCAGCATTATTCTCCGCCACACCTCCTTCTACATTTCCACAACTGTAGGGCACCTTATTGCTTTACCTGCCAACACCACAAGCTCCAGTTCATTAGGGCTTAGCAGTACTGGGGTTGCGATCGCCGGAAAAAGAAAAGTGAAACTAGAAACACCATGGAAGTCGACTGTGCTTGACCTAGTGCTACCACTACTACCACTACAGCTACTGCTACCACTACTGCACATTCTAAGATGGGAACGAGCATAAGAAAGAGATACAGCAAGGCACAGAACACAAAGACCAAGCTCTCAGACTTGGGGGGTGTAGGGTAAACACTGCTGCTGCTTTAATGCTTTAAACAGCAGCCCCATCTACTGGCTAAACTATTACTTTTTTAATAAAATGATGCAGGTGACAAAACACTACCCAGAAAAGATATAAAATAACACATGGGCGGGTGTGCAAAAAAACTTGAATTTTTATACACACCCTCAGTGTGTGATGCTATTATAAACCTCTCAAGCTTTGCTCTAGGGGTTTATGAACCAACAAGCATCTCAGGTGTAGATAGAAGTTTTGTTATGCACACCTACCCACGTATTACTGTATATACAAAATCCTATGTATTTTGTGCTTTTTATGCTTCCTTTGTTCACAGTGACCTGCATTACATGTTGACTCTCTGTACTACTGCCTGTCCTAACCAGGACCTCCTTGAAAATGAGCACTGCTCAATGGAACTTTTTTCTCTGGTAAAACAAATAAATACCATACAAAGCGATCTTGGTGCATCTCGCTGTTGATGAGCTAGATGTGTCCGCCCCTCTCTAACCCACACCTCAAAAAAGTAATACAACAGGCAGACTGGCAAGTACTGTGTACTGCACAAAACCTTTTTGTTACATTTACTTTTTTCCAAGTGCTCCCAAGCTTCCAGTGAAAGAGTCTGGCAGGACAGGCTTTTTGTTGTTAACTGATACCAGACCCACATAATCTACATGTTAGCAGTGGGCTGGGCACCAACTGTCCAGGACAGCAGTTTGTTTCTGTGCTCAAGTCTGTTTTTCATGATAGCTTTTAATCTTTTGCCACAGGCTGAAAACTCCCTCTGCACAAGTGGAAACTAACAATAAGCCTAGACGGTCTTAAGGCCCACCCAATCTGATTTTAACAGTGTTATGCTTGTCTCCATAACCCACATGTTGCAGTTGTGGTTAGTACAGGATGCCATGAGACAGTGACTCATCTGTCTGACAGAACAAATCTTGGTAAGTTCAGCTGAAATCCTGGAAAAGAGCCGTCAGGAGCTGGCTCTTGATCCAGAGTGTCTGAGATGTCTGATTTCTGTTTAACTTAAAGTGAAAGCAAAATGTTTAAAGGGCAGCTGACACAGTCAGGAGAACTTAAATATTTAGACACAGTTCAGCTTGTATTTCACATTATTTTTGTATTTCTCTTCTTCATTATTTATTACTGAGGACATTTGAAGAAAATGGGATCTTTGCTTCTGAAGAGTTCATCTATTCCTGTTGCCTCCTCCCTACCTGATGTCATAATGCACTGCTTGTGACATCGTAGTTACTCTCATAGCAACAGGTTGTGATGTCACAACACTGGATGATGAATTGAAGTAAGGAGTAAGTTACAGAAGCAGATAATCTCTAAGGAAGCTCTGAGGGATATCCACCATGTATTCATACAAGCTGAATTGTACCTAATTATTATGTTTATTATATTTGTCAAAGTTTTCTCTGAGGCATCAGTAGCTCTTTAACACCATTCACTCCTTATGTAATGTAACCCCCCTACCAATTTGGGGTTTGCCATAATGTCTTCCAGGGCCCCTAAATGCCCACTGTTAGGCTGGTGTCCTATCTTTAGTAGTGCTGTCTAGTTGTGTGAGAGTGCCCTAGTGAGCCTCCATGCCTATCTCTTTGAAATGGCCAAGCTGTGTTTAAAACTTAGTCTGGGCTGGGTCCAACTAATTAAATAATAGTAATAATTTTTATTTTTATAGCGCAATTCAGAAAATCAAAGCGCTGTACGAGTTTTATCAATAAAAACACGTTAAATCCAATAGAATAATAAAAAACAGTGCAGTTCCAGACTTCATACCAATATACTTTACAACAGTTACTATGTAAAATCCCCAAGGGCAAGATGGAACAAATGTGTCTTTAAGGCCGTTTTAAAGCTCTCCATGGTCCGGCACTCTCGAATCTGATGAGGTAGAGAGTTCCACAGGGTGGGGGCCACATACATAAAGGCTCAAGACCCAGAAGTTTTTGACCGGCCAGACAGTTGGCTATTTTGCTCCATTCTGCAGTCGCTATTTGTGCAGAGGGAGCCCTTTAGGAAATATGGTTATTTACTGTTTATCTGTTGTATTATTAAAGATAGAGAAGTTTGTCTAACCTGCTTTACTTGCAGCACGAACATTTGAATGGCAGCCACCATTTTGGATCTGGACTTCCTGTGTTGGACCAATCGAATCACTGGGAACCTAAAATGGAGGCTGTACTCAGTGGTCTTGTGGGAAGGAATTCTGTAGTTTTTGTGTAGTTGTAAATTTTGGCACCTAAATGGACCCGGAGGGGGAGCCCTTACTGTGAAAGACACTTCCCTCAGCCAACTAAACTTTTTGGATCACAGAGAAATCCCCCAAACTGACTGGGGCATTGGGCAGTGTAGAGCTGGAAGTTGAAGAGTGAACAGCTCGAGCTGTTGAGCAGCTGCTCCTGAAGGAACATAGGGAAATCGGTGGGAAGGCTCTGCTGGCCTGCCTGCCAAATTCTCCAACCACCGAACTGCCTTTTTGCAGACGTTGGACTGTGTTTCCAATTTCCCATGAGGGGAACCTGCAGCAGAAGAAGAAGATTATTGTTGCGATTTGGGATTTGGACTGAAGACTTGCTCCAGAAGTGATCGGCCTGCCTAATGTTAGAAGAAGAGCCTCGGATCAAAAGGTTCAGACAGTGAAGCTGTAATTGGCAAATTAACTTTATTTGAACTGTGGCTTAGCGAGCCAAGTGCTTTAGATGTGCTGAATGTGTTTCATTGGTTGCAATTTGGTTCCCCACGGCAAGTTCTGTTATGCCAGTTGGAGGCTTTTCTAGCATCCAATCATGGACATTTTCTGAACTGTTCCTCCTGTCTGGGCCTTACAACCTCAGCCTAGGCCACTACTCCTGATTCAGAGATCTTCTCAGTGAAAGATCCACTTGGGGATTTGGCCACCTGCTCAACATCACTGAACAGGTAGTGACCACCAGGAGGTGAATCGTGTAGGCCCTGCTTCCTCTGGTACTCCAGAGCAACACCACGAGGTCTTCATCTTGCCTGTCCTGCATGCTGGTCTGGGTAGCGCGAGAACAAATTTATTTATTTATTTATTGCAGTTTAGGATTAATACCTTTGAGTCCTGGGACTCATTTACAAAGGTTCCAGGTCATACACAAAACAATTAATCAAACATACAGGTTGCAGAGATTACAAAAAAAGTTAGACAAAGCATATTGGTTGCATACATTTGAACGATATGAGTTAGAATGCATTGAAGGAGCAGTTTGTTTCAGTCAGGTTACAAATATAATAGGAAGAACATGGTTTCAAGGGTATAAAGCATTTCAGTGAGGGAACATTCAGGATAGAGATCAAACAAAGGAAACAGTTTCAAAGGAAGTGCTTTAGTCTGTCAATTTAGGGTCATCAGACCCCTGGGAGTACTGGCCATACAGATGGGGACTAGCTATACAGAGGGGGAGTGGGTGGGGGAGCAGCCTAAGGACAGCGTTGTCATTTTGTGGCAGGGTGAGTGATGTGGGGTGAGTTACTGCAGTGAAGCCAGCAGCATGGAGGGGCACAAGCTGGAGCTCAGTAGGAGGCAAGTGGGGAACATGCATGGGAAGAAAACTAAGGGAGGGTACTATGGTGGGCAAAGGTGTGAAGGAGGTTGGGATATAAACAGCAAGGGAGTTAGGTGGTGTGGTAATGGAGAAGGGTTTGCAGGTGATGAATTGGGGTGGGAATATTAGGGGCAGAAGAGGTGGGGGTTGGTAGGTGGAAGGGGGATTGTGGTGTAGGAGGGGATGGGGTGGGAAGGGGGGTAGTGGAGGGAGTGGGCTATTCAGGCTAAAGAGTCCTGTAGTTGGCTAGCTTGAAGCATGCACAGGCCAGTTCATGGTGCAGTAGAGTCCTAAGTCCTGTTTTGAAGAGGCTAATCTTATTGCTGTCAATAAGTGATGTATGTTGCCCATTACACCATTTTGGTCCTTGGTACAAGATGGATTTCTGTGCCAGGGTGGTGCGTTTAAATGCTACCAGGAGCCTGCCTTTCTCTGCACTCCTGGTTGGCTTAGATGATCTATTCTGCTGGAAGAGTCCACATAGAGATGGAGGTGCTAGTCTTAATTGGGCTTTCTTGACAAGTAGGCAGGTCTGGTACCGGGCTCTGAGATGGAGAGGAAGCCATCCAGTACCCGAGTAGAGGGCACAGGTGTGGGTTGAAGAATCGGCTCCTAAGGTCAGCCGGCAAGCCTTGTTTAATAGGGTTTTTATTCGATTGAGGGCAGTTTCGGTGCCTGCCCCGTATATTGCTAGGCCATAGTCAATAGATGCAATGACCGAACTGCTCGTGGCTAGTTTTAGTGTGTCAGGTGTGCCTTTCCTGTGGCAGTATAGCACTCCAAGTTTCATATTGGCGGTTTTGACAACATGGTCAATATGACCGGAGAAATTGAGAGTGTCATCAATGTGAATGCCTAGGCATTTAAATGAGTAAACTTGCTCTAGAGCATCTCCATTAAGATTCCGTATCAATATAGGATGGAACTTCTTTTTGTTCTGTGGGACAGTAAGTAGCATGCTCTTAGTTTTTTTGTGGTTTAGCAACAGTTTTTTGGCACTGAACCAGGATTCTAGCTTGTGGAAGCTGTCGAGGAGTTGGGAGGTGATGGTCGACTGGTCCCTGCGAGAGGCAGAAACTCCAGCATTATCTGCGTAGAGTATGATGTGAGCCGGGCAGGCTGAGGGTAGGGTATTGATATAGAGACTGAAGGGGAGAGGCCTTAGGATTGATCCTTGAGGGACTCCAATGCTTATCTCCCTGGGAGATGATAGTGAGTCTCCAATTTTGATTCACTGACTGCGGTGAGCGAGGTAACTGCTAAACCATACCACTGTGTCTGGGGATAGTCCTGTTGAGAGCAGGCTGTTAAGAAGAAGATGATGGTTAATGGAGTGAAAAGCCTTCATGAGGTCTATGAATATTGACCCCACCACCATCCCTTTGTCTAAGGCGTTGTATACTTGGGAGGTGTATTCTACTAGGGCCGTTAGGGTGGAGTGATGTTTCTGGAAACCTTGCTGTTGGGGGCACAATTTATTGTACTTCTCCAGGTACTCTATGAGCTGGTCAGAGACCACCCTCTCTAGGGCTTTGGAGAGGGGTGGGAGGATGGATATTGACCTGTAGTTGGAGGTGTTAGTTCTATCTTCAATTTTAAGGACAAGGGTGACTAAGGCCATCTTCCAGGCATCAGGGAACACACCTGATCTGAGTGAGGCATTGAAACCCTTTGTGAGTGGGTCCGCAAGCTCATTTAGGAGAAGGGAGACCAGCTTGTATCGATTTGGTCACTTCCCAGCCTAGTCTTTCCAAGGATATGCTTGACGTACTTGATTGTCTCAACCCTGGTGATTTGTTTAAAGTAGAACAGTGGAGTCCCAGTTCTTGATGTTGTGGGGTGAGCATGATTTGGTGACGGAGTAGTAGTTGGATTGAGATAATTGGCTGGTAGTACACTTGAGAGATCAGTAAAGGCTGAGTTGAACCCATTGTCTATGTTTACAGGTTCCTGGAGTGTCTCTGTAGAGGTTGTAATCAGGTCTGGTGGGGCTCTGGGGGCCCTGCCCATGAGGGTTTTCATGGAGTTCCAGAAGTCCTTAACTGAGCCCCAGCATTTGCTAAAACGGCCTTTATAGTACGTGGCTTTAGCTGATCAGATGAGCCTGGTGCAGTAGTTTCTAGCTGTTCTGTATGCAGTAACATCAGCTTGTTTCCCGGATGGCTTGGCTTTATGCCACAGATTGTCATGGTTACACATTAGATCAACTAACAATCTGGAGAGCCATGGGCTGATGGTTCCTTTCACTTTTTTTGGTTTTGAAGGGTGCAAATATATCACAGGTGTTATTGAAAGTCACGACTAGATAGTTCAGGGCTTGGTTGCCATCAGTCACTCTGTCGAGTGGTGACCAGTCAATCTGCTTTAGGTATTGCTTGAAGGTGTCCAGTAGCCCTGGTCTCAGGGCTCTATTTCTGGAGATCTTGGGTGGGCATTTGGAGAACTTATTGGCCCAGTAGAACTGGACTGATGAGTGGTCACTAAGGCTGTCTGGCAAGACAGATACTCTAGATATTTGCTCAGGGTGGGAGAAGAGGAGTCAGTCGATGAGGGTACAGGTACCAGTTTTGTAGTTAATCCTGGTGGCATGAGTGACCAGTTGGGTGAGGTACAGACTGGATATGAAGTCTCTGGTCTGAGTTTCCTTCAGAGACTGCCAGTTGGTGTTGAAGTCTCCAACAATGACTTGCTCCCAATTTGTGCCTAGGTGTTGCCGATTGCTTACAAATAACTTGAGGGCAGTGTCATATTTATTTGGTGGTATGTACACGGTAGTGAACAGTAGAACCTTATTTTGTTGCCCGATGGAGAGTTTAGATTGCGTATTTGGGCCTCATTGGCATGCAGGCTGTTGTCCAGGATCTGAACTTTAATGTCTTGTCTAATGTAGACAAGGCAACCACCCCAGCATTTGATTAACCTGTCCTGTTGGTAGGTGTTGTAGGCATCTATCGAGATGTAGGCATCTAAGTTTTTTGCTGAGAGCCAGATTTCGGTGAGGGCTATTATGTCCAGTTTGGTCATCTCCACCCAAGTCTAGCCTGGAACTGGGGGAATTTGTGCAGGAGTCTATGGATGTTAAGGGAGATGATCTTGAGAAGTCCATTTCCTTCAGAGGTCCTTTGGTGGGGGGCTGGGTTGGGATGAACATTGCAAGATAGGCGTAGTATCATGAGTATCAGTTTATGAAGGAAGTGGGACCAGGTATTCTTGATTAAGTGGCTAGGCTGAGTCTCTGGGTGCCTGTAGTCCACATTAAATGCTATGTAATAGTTGCAGCATAGTAGAGCGGCGATGGGGGGGTGCACTGGGACCCTGCTTGGTATTGTTTACCATGGTGGTGAGGGGTGTTTGCAACCAAGGGAGCTCTGTGGATGTACTGCTTCTGTCTGGAACCACTAACCTCAGTTCAATAGTAGGGACTGTGGATGCCCTAGCTGGTCCTTCTGTTTCTCTCCTGTCATTAACCCCATGCCAGGTAAGCAGAGTGAGCAGGAGGGCTAGCTTGGCGTAAAAGGCCATTTTAGGGTAGGTATGCTGTGACAGATAATTTGGGTTGTCAGATTTCCTGTAGGTGGGTTGCCAGTCAGCTCACAGGATCAGCAGTCAGTTATAGGTGAAGTCTTTTAGCAAGAGTAGGACCTGGGTCTGATTGCTCCTGGTTCAGGATGCTGTAGGGATGTTCATGAATATGTAATATAATAATCTTGTCCAAGGCACCAGGAAGCAAATGAAGAATAATCAAATCCACAGGAAATGGTGAACTACTGGAGACCAGTAAACTGTTGTTACTGTAGATCAAAGACCCAGAATGTGTTAAATTCCTGAAGGTGATGAACATTGGCCTGGGGCATATGCAGGATATAAAGAAAAATCCTTTATTAGTGTCTTCCCTTTGTTCTCCAAAATGGTTGTGAATAGATCTCAAAGCCAAGCACAGATCCTTTAGGAACAGGTCAGACGGAACTGTGGATTCAATGCAGCACTCCACAACTCAGAGCTTGTAGAACAGATTTGTTGAACATACTTTTGCTTTTGATGGCTTCCAAAAAAGTTGATTTATGATGAGAATGCCAATAACTGGTGGTGATGTTTTGCAGTTTCTTAGTCCAGGAAACTTTCATAGATGCCACGTCCAAGAACAGTCTAGTTCCTCTAAGCAGAAACACATTAAATTCCACAAAACTAAACTACTGACAGAGACAAACACAGACAGCCAGCCACACAGCCCAAGGAGGTGTTGGGCAAATCAGGGTAACTCCCTGCAACAACAGCTGCAATCATTGTGTACCATTTGATTTCTTTGTTCTGGGTTTTATTGCAGTGGACTGAGCCATCCAGCTCAGGATTACAAATATTTGGGTTGTGTGCATGCTAACTGTTTTCCTTCCTAAGGGCTCCAACGACAGCTACAATGCTGGCCTACCCTGGGCAATGCTTCACGCTAGCCTGTGTAACACACTGGGTAACCAGTGTTGTGGGACTTTTAAAAAGGGACTTAAAGTACATGTTGAACCAACCTGAACTGAATCAGAAGAGCCAATCATTTGCTAGACTTGTTCACTTCCTCCAAATAAATCAGATTGTGGTTTTTCATGTTTAACCTGGCTAGTGTGTACCTTATTGGTTGGGTTACAGTATTACTATTGTATTGTTGCATCACTGATCTTATTTTCCAGGGGGTCTCCAGGGCAGTGCAGCAGATCCAGCCCTGGTGGTAAGTGAAAGGGGTGTGAGTATATTGTTACTGTTATCCACTGAAAGTGAAGGTGTCATTGTGTTACTGTCTAGGCCACTAGAAGGGTTGGCAGGTGGTTATAGCATCCAGGAGGGCTATAACAAAGCAGTTAAGCTGCCCCAATAGCATTCCTCAGGGTGGAGGCACCTGTTCACAGAGCTCAGGCCCCTCACCCTGTGCATAGCCATACAGGCAGAGGTAGTAGACCATAGGATAGCGCCACCTAGGGGTTGCACCAACATCACAGGTGAAGTACTTGAGAAATGAATCCCACAGTAGAATCAAATGCTGTGAAACTCTTACAGGTTTTACTGGCTGGTAAACACAAAATAGTTTGATAAATTTCACAGAATCCACAGTTTTCATTTTTTAATGATGCACTGTCACTTTTCTCAAATCAAGCTGTTGTAAGGCCCTGGCATGGAACAAGGAGCTATTTACAAGAAAGAACTTCTCTGAACCTATGAGTCATGTTTTCCTGTAGAAAGTGCATTCATAAATAATGTTTCACATTTTGTTATTGTTCCATCTTTATTCGCCTTTAGTAATGTAACCCTCCTTTTGGGGAGGGGCTTACTTTATTTGCTCTATTATTTTGTTCTTCCCCATGCAGGTCTGCAGTCTAGCCTGAGTCACGCTTGTCCCTTGAGTCTCCATCTGGCCCCTGCATTAGTTTGCAGTCTAAGACAGGGCCAGAGGAGCTAAACCGCAGAGCCGCCTGGTTCTTTCTGCACCTCTGTAGTGGCAGCCCCGCACATGCGCAGTAGCACATCGTTATTTTTGGACCACTGTAGCAATCAAGTAATCACTCCTCCAGTGGTCTTGACCCTCAAATTAAGTTGGCCAGGGGTCAGACACCTGAAGGAGGCATTTTAGAAGTGGCAGAAGCTGTTAGTTAAAAAGTGCCTCTGAGAGCTTAGAGCTGGGGGGGGAGATCTAAATATTCATGAGCTCCTATTAATATGGATGAGCTGCCTGGCTGCCTGGGAGGATGGAACAAATTGGCAGCAGTGATGGACAGGCCAAGGGGGTTCCAACTATGATCTTGCAGTCGCTTAACATGGGGCATTAGTCAGCCACCGAATCCTGGGGAAAATTGCATGGATTGTTTTGTGTGGCTGTAAAGGCACTTTGAAGTTGGGACTGCTGTAACTGTGTGGGACTATAAACGGTGACAGCCATCTTTGATACTATGACCTTCCACAGACAGCCAATCATTAACTTAGACACACAAAAGATGACTGAAATGACCTATGGAAGAGGTGTGAACCAAATCTAGACGCCAAAGACCCTTTACTAATCGATAATTAAAGAAGGGCTATGTTTATTAGTTTTTGTGATTGTCAGCAGGAATCAACCAATCAGAGGCTGGAATGTTTGAGTGAAACCTCAGGGACTTTGGGCAGTTTGAGCAGTAACTGGTCTGGGCTCTTCTCGAGTCAAGAGGAGCTCAGTGCTGTGAGCTGGAAAGTCAGGAGGCATTCTACAGGACTTAGTTGGTCAAACGGTGAAGTGTTTGAGGACTGGAATAAAGGATTTTCACTGACAGAAAGAGCTATGGTATTGCAGCTGAACGTTCAAGGTATTTGATGAAAGCTCCTGATGTTTTTGGAGATTCAGTGTTGTAGTGAGCCTGCAGCAATGTGGGAAAAACACTGAGCCAGTGAAAAGGGTAGATTGGAACTGTATGTGCCAGAGCTGAAAGTTGGCACTGTACCTGAACCTGAGGATTTTAAAGGAAAAAAGACTTGCAGGTATCCAGAGTTTGGGGCCTGTTGGTTTGCTGAAAGCAGCTGTGGAAAGGTGGAGGATGAATCCAGAGACTGTAAGTCACTAACCAAAAGCCACTGGAAAGGTGAAAATTGGAGAATTTGTGCTGTACACCGGAGCTGTTTGTGTCTGCTCAGGAGACAGGGGTTAAATTAAAATCTTCTCACTGCAACCTAGAGCCAGGTAGGGAACCTGCAAACCCCTACAAAGTGAGGCAGCTCCTTGGCTGCAGAGGGCCACAGGCGCATGCCTGAGTGCTAGTACACTCTGAACCCATTAAGGGAGATGGACTGTGGAGTCACTCCTGGGTGTGGGTTCCTTGTGGCCTAGTAGGCTTTGCATCTGGGCTCTATAATCTGGCCTGCTAGGTGGGCTGAAGGTGACAAGGTGCAGGAGTTTTCAAGCAACTCAGAAGATGACAAGCAGCAAGAATCTTCAAGCAAGTCCAGGGTTGACCAGCTGTTAGCCCCTGATGCATCTTCTGGACCAACAATCCCTGACTCTTTGCTTGCTGCCCTTCAGAGTGGTTGATTCCAAATTGCCTGAATCTACTGTGCCAGTAGCTAAGCCCCAGTTTTCAGGACCATGAATAATCCAGGGCTTGCCCTGGCAAAAAGGGAGTCATTCTATACCAGCTAAAAACTTAGAAAGAGCTACTCTGAGGGCCCCAATGCCAACCACCCGCAGCATCTAGCAGGCCTACGTTAAGTCTGGGTACCCAGTTAGGACTGTCAGGACATAGGTGGTTTGTATTGGTACCAGTGGGGTGAGCATTGTGTGTGTTCTGGCTTACGTGCCCTGTTAACTCCATTAATCTATTTTCTCTTTAACAGCAATCCTATGTCCCAGTACCCCCTTCCCTAGTCCTCCCCCTAAAATAAAGCTGTGTTTTGTTTGTTGCAATTCCTGTGTTGTGGACATTATGTGGGTATTAGCTGTCATGTGTATGTGTTTTACAGTATTGGTGAACAATGTGGTATTCAGTGTGTGGGGTGACTGAAAGTGGAGGTGGCAAGGTACAGCATCCTGGGGGGGGGATGTACCAAACAGACCCCTGACCCACTGCTACTTTATTCTGGGTGGTGGCACCACACTACTTTCTTTCCATTCTGGGATAGAACCCCTAAACACCATCATAACAGAACCCCGGCCCCTTAACCTGTGTGGCGGTCAACAGGCAGGGGTAGTAGCCCACTGGCACACGACGCCTGGGCTACAATAAATTTAGTATTTCTGACTTGCATTCTGGTGGTCAGTACAGGTATCACTTTAGAAATGAATAATATAATTATTGGGCTCAGTATTCAAAGTTTGCCATTTGTGCCCTGCTCCCATCAGTGGTATGCATGAGATAGCACACAGTTGGCCTGGGTGCCATATTCAGACAAGCATCATGTACATACTGGTGAAATAGTTCTCTTAGTTACTCTTCAGGATCGCAGAGGAACAGAATGGAACAAAACAGCATGGAAGGAAGCAACTAAAGTGGCTGGCAAGTGATTCAGGGGGTGTCTTTGAGCAATATAGTGGGGGGGTGAGGCAGAGCGGCAAAATGGCTGTGGTGCTGCTCTGCTCCCCACAGCTCGCTGCACTCTGTGTTACCCCGCTCTGTAGATTAGTTTTATGTTTTAAGCCTCAATCCATGGAAAAAAGTTTCATTTAATTCAGCATCTGTGTGCTATTAGCTTCTGTTTTCCACCTATCGATATGGACACTTTATTTTGATCAAGAGCCTAATATTCAGGGCTCAATGCATATTGTAAGGTGAGCAGTTTGTAAACTTGGGATGCTCGAGGAGTTCATGAAGCTAGAGAACTCAGCTGGCTGAGTGTCAAGGTGAAACCTTCACTATGAAGACATAAATGGAACTTGTGCTTTTTTGAAACTTAGTTTCCAGTGAAGTGTTTTCAAAAGCTTCTAAAGCTGTGGGTAGCTATAATCAATGTCTGTCCCTGATGGGCGTGCTGGACCGCCATTGATTTTCGGGCGTCTGACCCATTTTTTAATAAACGAAGTTACGGTGGTTTGGAAAACAATATATTTATATGCTGGCTTGTCCTGACTACTGAAACAATTGAAGCAGACTCTTATAAAGAACTTTTTGGGGGGACTGGATTGTGAGACACTTTTGACCTGAAAGTTGGATTGTCTGGAAACACAGAGGCACTTTGGTGCCGAGAGGCCTGATTAACCTTGTAAAAGGTATGCCAGCGTTGTCTAGGAGCTGGGTTTATATATGTTATCCGAGTATCTTAAATTTACTGGGGTTGAATTATTCCTCAGTATTATAAGGGTCTCTGAATTGCTGCAATCTCATTGGCTGTTAGCATTCTGAAAGTCTTATGTTAATCTACTTATTAACACACTTGTACAGCCTGATTACATGTGCACACTGATTTATCAGGTAACGTCCCACTTGCCCTGTCAGCATTCTATGTATGGAACTAACATCCACCATTACAGCAATGCTGACAGTGGTAACCTTAAGTCAGTGGGAATTAAGACTGTACTGCGACTAACTCCCCCTTCCCCTGCCTGCAACCGTTGTGTAAAGGAGAGTGGGGACACAGGTCAGTGACTGAGTAAAAGCAGTTTACCTGCTGTCTGCCTCTCATCCCTCAGTGCAGCCATTGGTTCTTCCCCGTAGTCTAGGTGGTCTGCTATTGCATCAGCAGATTTCCATTAACAGCACTGTGGCCACGGTGTGGTGCTATCCAGACTCTTTATTTATTTTGTTAGCTTTTGTTAAAAAGATAAAGTCCCCCCCCCCAGCGACCAAGCAAGTGGCCCCATCCTCGACCTCCTGTGACAGGACCTGCAAGGCCTCTGATAGATGTAATTTCTACTGCCTGACACCAGTTTGCCTGTAGCCAGTCTCACAACCTTCCTTCCTCTTGCAATTCTTCTCCCCAGGTTGGGGCCACGAGTCAGTGGCAGTGCTAGTAGCCAGGTGCTGTCCACCCAAAATGAAACAGAGGTGGAATAAAATGTTACTGTATTTTGAGCACTAAAGGCACATGTGCTAGTGGAGGGGGGAGCGAGGGAAAGCCACAGATGTAAAGAGACTGTACGAGGGTGGATCTATGTTTATTTATGAAAATTTATTAAAATGCGGCTGCAGCAGCTTAGGAGAGGGGCAGGGTGGCAAGACATTTTATCCAGAATGGGGCACTAAGATTGGGACTGGACAAAGAATCAGGGTGGGCAGAGGGCTGGTCTTTGTGCACATGTAAATAATGGATTATAATCGGAGGTCTGGTACATGTTGGGTCCATTGAGCAGCATTCAGGCATAAATGAAAATTACAGCAATGTAAAAAAAATGGTTTAACCTTGTCACTGTGACCTCATGGTTTCTGAAACCTATTTATCTGTTTAACTGTATTATTCTATCCAGAGATCACAGCAAACAAACCAAATCTGATGCAATTTAGCATGGTGGAAGGACTATTTTGTGGTAATTTAACACAAAAATAGTTAAAAAATATGTAAAAAAGTATTCAAACTAAATTATAAAATGGCAAGGAAAAATCCACTCACCTGATTGGTCAACACTGTCCAGAAGGTGTGAGGATAATACAGTACAAGATCACGGATCAATTCCCGGCAGCCTTACAACAAAATCTGAAAAAAAAAACAAAACATATCACTATGCCTGTCACTGCTTGTCAAATCTCACCTCAGAACAGCTGTCAAGAAAAATGTCTCAGCAACCTGAAGTAAACTTCAGCATGTACAATCCACATGATGTAGACAAATGGTTTGGTCCTGAATTTGAAGATCCACAACAGCAGCCACAATCAAGTACAAGTACTGGGAAAAAAAAAGAGAAAAAAAGGACACCTTGAACTTCACCCTGAACAGCTGGACCAGTTAGAAAAAGAAAGAAAGAAATGAGCCAACCACAAAAAGAGCCACCTCATGGGCTATGAAGATCTTCCTAGACTGGCTAACAGAAAAAGACATTAAAATAAACTTCACAGAAATAGCTCCACAGGACCTAAATACCATCCTCCGTAACTTCTATGGCACAGTGAGAAACTCAATTGGACAAGGTTACAGTATCAGCAGTTACATCGGACTTCATGCTGGCATAAACAGATACTTCAATGAACCTCCAATTAGCAGAAACATTAATCTCATGTGCGACCCAGACTTTCAGTCAGCAAATAACATCTTTTTAGGCTACCTAAAAAACCTCAGACGTGAAGGAAAAGATCGCACAAAACACCACCCAGCCATTCCCACATCCCACCTGGAGCACCTCAGAAACTCAAACACGCTGTCAGTCGAAACCCCTGAAGGCCTAGTCCGCCGCTTCTGGCTGGAAATACAGCTGCACTTCACCAGATGTGGCTGTGAGGGTCAACGAAAACTAAAAATAGACTCCTTCCAACTCTGTACCGACTCCACCGGGCAAGAATATGTGACCATGGCATTTAATGAAAAAACTAAGAATCACGCTGACACAATGGAAAGGGGCAGAGATAACTACCGCGGCTGCATGTTCACCCTCCCGGGACACCCGCACTGCCCAGTACAAGCCTTCAAGAAGTACTTACAGAAAATCCCCCCAAATGCACCGAGTCTCTACCTACACCCTCGCAGACACCCAGCCAACCCATGGTCTGAAGAAGCCGTCTGGTGCACAAGAGAACCCATGGGAATCAATTACCTAGCAAAAATGCTCACTAAAATCTGTACTGCAGCACAATTACCAGCAACTTACACCAACCACAGCCTCTGCACCACAGCAATCCAAATCCTATCTGATGCTGGGCTACAGGCTCGCCAAATAATGGCTGTTACAGGCCACCGTGCAGAAACCTCCCTACGCAGTTACTGGGCCCCTTCTTTAAAAAACCGTAACACTTGGAGCAGATTACTATCTGCCTCAACCTCAGAACAAAATGAACCGTCCCCATCAACATCTGCAGCAGTAAACGAACCGTCCTCATCAACATCTGCATCAGCACTCACCTCGAGCAATCAGCACATAATCCAATCAGCCTACTACCAGAACGGTCAGGTCCACATTCAGACCACACCAGGACTCCTGCAGCAAGCTCCGGACGTGAGACCCGAACCCATCCCAACAGGAAATGACACCAATGGTGAAAACCTGAATCGCAACCAATCACCAGCCACGCTGAATGCTGCCATCTCATCCAATCACCAACTACACACACAAACAATAATAACAGGCAACTCGACATGTGTCTTCAACATCTATAACAAATAATTGCATTTACATTGCTTAAGTTTTAAGAACCTCCCATAACGTTGCCTTCATCTGCTTTAGTATTTATTACAATCGTTAATGTTCAACTGAATCTACAAGTTCTGCACTTATCTACTTTGGTATTTATCTGCTTTGTAATCAATTGAAATCTTAAAGTTAATATATACCTTTTACAGTCATTTATAAGCTTTACAGCTATTTACAAAACGTTCATGCACCTACTTATTTATTCATTCACAAATTAATGTAACTACGTATTTCTTTATTTAAAAGTTCTTTATAAAAAGTGCAACCAGTATTCACATAAACCTCAATAAAAATGTCATAACACTGTTTCAAAAGCAACATTTGTCATGGACTACTTTGTTTGGTGGAAGTACACACACCATTTCTCATACCAAAATGATAAAAATTAAAAAAATAAAAATATCTACATCTAATTTTTCACAGCCGAAGTCATTTTATATATAATATCGCATTCAGGTAGCGCATTGAGCATCGCCACTAGTGTTGGTCGACCGCCTCGCCCTCATGCCCAACAACGCAAGGCGTGACGTTATCCCAGTACAACACACACCCTGTCGTGCATTATTGCTTAAGTAACTCATAACCCAATTATAATAATAGCAATAATGAACTCCGGTGGTTACGTTAATGTCCATGTTAATCACCCCCTGGGGGCAATATGGCACAAGGCGCAGCCGGGTGCCACATTACACCCCCATTGGGTGATTAACTAGTACATTAATGTAACCTCCGTCGTTCATTATTGCTTAATAGGAACTGAGATTACTCCACCACTGAACTAATATCTGACACTAACTGATAATGTTAGTTTGCGTTATTAGGAAACAAAATTTTTGTAAGTCACGCTCTTTATTCTTTATAAGGTATTTGTTTTCTTTTTTCTTTTCCCCTGGTCTATAATGAGATGGCTGATTTTTTCCAAATAATTGACTCCAATAAGAACTTATGGACTCTTTTCGTTATGAGCAGGAAGTATGGAGCTTTGTTTACAATTTCGGTATTTGTACTCCTTTTCAAACTTGCCAAGTATGCTGTTATTTTTGGAACCAGGACTCCTGTTTGAGGAGCCAAAATAATAAGTGGGACTATTTTCACTGAATTAATTGGCTGTTAATCTGAAATGGAAACTAACGTTTCAGAACTGAAGCTCCTATTGATAAAGCGAACCATCCGGATTTTTGCTCTCGGGTGTTGAGTCAGATTAGAGCCAAGAGATCTTTCATACACTTTATACATTCATACACCTTATGAGGTGTTACTTGATTTTTAAAATTCCTGTTTATATGAGTAGTTTTATTTGTGTTTCATGTGTGTAATAACACAAGTGATGTGTGCAGTTAAGGAATTTGTTTAATAATGTAGGTTTTTTTATTTAATCTATGTGTTATCTGTTTAATATGTGTAAACCACAAACCAAGTGTATTTAATTGTTGAAATTTTTAATTAGGACTTTATTAGAGTTGCCCACTTTTAATTAAGTGGCTAAGCATATATCCATGAGAAAGTAAAAATGTGTAAAACAATCTGTATAATAACGATTTGATTAAAGACCTTAAGGAGGAATGGCATGCCTTGGTCCTGTGCCCAATATTGGGAATGTGTGCTAGTTAGTGGAGGAAAGTGTTTTGGTTGTTTGAGGGTAAAGGCTGTTCTCAGTGACCTGAGGTGAGTACTGTTTTTTGCAGGTATGTAAATCCTACCACACTTGGCATTAAGCAGAGGCAGGGAGCAATACTTGTGGCAGGATGCCTCCAAGTATTTATTAAGAAGGTTAGGTATAACTGGCAATGAGGTGATTCCTAATGGGATATCTGACCAAATGTATGTAATTATGTGTGAACCGCAATAGTATCTTTGTGAGTTGACACCAGGGGTCAGATATTCAAAACTTTGCCCTGGGGCTAAATTAGCACTGCCCGGCGGGCAAACTTAGCCCGGAGCACAAATCAAGCCATATTCAAAAGGAACAGCCCAGGGCAAACAGCTTCTGAATATAGCATGGGAATGAGGCCGGGCAAACTGGGCTGGGAGTGCAGGGCAAACGTAGCCCTGGAATAAGACAGCTCTGAATATGGCACCAGGAAGTGCAAACCACAACAGCAACACAGTGCACAGCAATGTGAAGGTATGTAGAGGTGAACTATGTGGCCAATGTGTGTGCCAGCAAGTGTGTGGACCCAGTACAGATGCAGGCAGCAGTGTATGTGGAGGTACAGGGTGCAAAGCTGTAAAATATTCCCCAAACTGTTTGCACAGCGCTAACACGTTTGCACAGGTTTAGCGCAGGGCTAAACCGTTAGCCTGGTGCAAACACATTTGCCCGGCGCTAAACTTTGCCATATTAAAAAGTGACATGCAGATGAGCCTAGTTAGGTAGTCTCTGGGCAAACATCCAGATTAGCATCTCATTATGCCCTGATTTGCATGCAGTTTGCACCGGGCTAACAGTTTAGCCCTGTGCTAAACTCACGCAAACGTGTTAGCACTGTGCAAACAGTTTGGGGAATATTATACAGTTTTAAACACTGTACTTTCACATGTGCTGCTGCCTGCAGCTATACTGGGACAAAACAGCATAGGCACAGATGGTGGAAGTGCTGCATGCAACTGTCACACTGTAGGTCATGCTACAGTGCACAGTAGACACTACAGTAGCAAGGGGCAGGTAGTGTGTGGACACAGCAATGCCTATGGTGTGTAGGGCAGTGATTATGACAGCACTATACACAGTGAGAGGCCCAACCTGCAGGTGTTTACTGACAGTGGGCATTACTGTTACGTTGTTGTGTGACCCATAGATACTGCACCTCTGGCATGGGATGCTCACAGTGACATATACATTTTAATTTATTTAGTTTTTTTTGACCAGGTAAGTGCACTAGACAAATCCTGCCTATTTTCAGGTGCGACCCGAGGAGGGGGATACAGGTGAATGCCAACTGACCTTGAACCAGATGAAACTGTTGGTGGTATTTTTAGTGAATGAGGGAAATTTGTCCAGGACACTGGGAAAATTCCCCTACTCTCCTGTAGGAGGACGGGCCATCTTGCTGAGAGAGGGCCACTGTAGGAGAGACGCTGGAGGAGAAGGACGTTTGTGTAGTGGTGGGGGAGGCCTTACTGCTAACTGAGCAGCAAAAATCGGATTTTTCACATGATATTCAGGAAACCAAAGGAGAAGAAATCTTTCATGAAGCAAGTTCTATGCCAGAGAATTTCTTATGTTCTGAATCAATGGTAACTAAGAAGGAGAATGGAGTGAGTTCCTTTATTGCTGATCAAGCAGAGGATCATTCAAGCACCAAGAGTATGTCACGCTTACACAACTGTACAGGGTTAATTGAGGCTGCAGCTGACTCTCCTGACAGGCCGAGCGTTCTACCTGACAGCAGGAACGAGGAAGTAGCTCCAGAAAATAGCCTCCCGTCTAAGGGTGACTGGATGTCTCAAACTATTTCTCCTAAAATAATCAAAGAGTATGTTAAGGCTGGAAGAGATGTCTCTAAATCTAGAGAGTACCTAAAGCCAAATGAAACTCTGGGAGAAAACATGAGTGTGTAAAGTACAGACACCCCCCCCCCCCACTGGCACTTCCCAAAACTAACTCTGTTTCTGGGTATCACTTTCAAAGTTTGCCGACTTCGGTGCACTTGTCGAAAGAAGCAGATTTTGTTTTTCAACCTCAGTTAAAGGGGAATCTGTTCCTAGTATGCCTGTGCAAATTAAGTATCAAACAGAGACAAACAAACAAGAGGGGGTGACCGAATTCAGTTTTTGGCGACCACTGGCCCCACAAACAAGCACTGTAAACACTAAAACAGGGGCTCAAGAACGTAAAGTTTACAGTACAAACACTACTGTGGCAGCTATCAACAACATTCAGGCCTCAGAACTCCTGCAAGAACATAATTAGAACTGGTCGCCTCAGAAGGCGCTTTTAGAAGCAGGTTGGGAAAAATCTGCCACAGGGGTTTGGACTCCCGACTCAGCATGGAACTCTTCTTTAAACTTACAGCTAAATTCACTTGAGTGGAAACCTGGACTTACTTCACGTTATCCTATAGAGGGAAATAAGGTTGAGACAACCTTAGTGGGGAGCAACAGTCTGTAATCTAGTTAAAACACCTGGTCAGGCTCCTACAACTCGTCAGGCTTCACAAAGCAAATCTGCCCCTGTTATTTCTGCGGAAGTTAACTTGGAAGAGCAAAGGTTTTCAGCAAAACCTTTAATGTCAGAACTTTTCTCTCATGCCAAAAGGGAAGCGGCGCCTAGGCGTAACGCTGTGCACATTCGATGTAAGGGGGGGTCTGGAAGAAAGACTGGACAGACATTATGCGGGAAATACCTAATAAAGGGTTCTTTGCATTTTTCTCCCAGAGATGTTTTTGCGTTCATTAACATCTCAGGAGAAGACAATTTTGATATAAGTTTTCGTACTGCTTATGTGTTGGACCTTTTTTGGGAGAGATATGGGCAAGTGAAATTTTCCCCCACATGGATCCCCTTCTTAGTAATTCCCTTAACTAAACCAGTAATTAAAAATGTTACGGTTATGTTTAGGAATGAGGGGGTCCATGTGGAGGATATAACATACTGGTTGGCTCAAAAATGTGAAATTCAAAGTGATCCTGAACCAATTTTAGATTCAGAACAATATTGGACAGGAGGTTGGAGGTATAAGGTTAAGTTAAGACAATCTGATAAAGGGATTGAGCACGTCCCCAATGCTTTTTTGCTGGGCAGGGATAGAGGGGTATGCTTTTATAGTGGTCAGCCTAGAGCTTGTTACAAGTGTGGGTCGAAAACGCACCTTTCTAGTGCTTGTGATCAACCCAGGTGTGATAACTGTGGGGAGGTGGGACATGTGACTATGCAAAGTGCTAACCATACTAAATGTGACCTTTGTGAGGAGTATGGGCATGCTTTCAAGGAGTGTCCCCGGGCAGCAAAAAACAAGGCCTCATGTGGGAGTACTGGCCTGATAATGCAACAAGCTCAAGAGGCCATGGAGAAACAGGCAGAAACTAAAGTGGTGGAAATGGAAAAAAAAAATTCAGGATTTAGAAGTCATAGCTGTGGTGAATTCAGTTCCTCCTCCTTGTCCCCCCTCCCCCAGTTCACAAACAAAACCTGTAGAAGTTGTAAAACTAGAATGGGACTCAGAACAGTTCGAGCAAGTTTGCTATAAAGACGCAGAGGATATGGCAGTAGCAGAAATTGACCAGGTCTCTTGGTCTCCCTTACCCCGAGAAGGTCCAGTAGGAACCTGAAAGCATTTTCTGTTCCTACCAATGAGTCAATTGAATCCCCAAATTCTTATGCCACCTTATTCACCACTTGGGGTGATTCAGAAATGGAGGTCAGAGATTCTGACTCTGAAAAATCTACACAGGAGAACTTAGGAGCCCCAATTGAGGACTATAAAGAAAAGAAAAAAAAAGAAAAAAATGATTTTCGTATTGCATAAAATAGCTTAATGCCTGTAAATATATGGGGTTCTCTAAATACGCATAGCATTTTGAGTATTAATAAAAGACAAGCTGTTTTCCAATTCTTGCACAACAAAAACATTTCTGTGAGTTTCTTACAAGAAACTTGGATGTTTGCATGGGAACAAATAGCCTCTTTTAAAAGGGATTGGCCCTGGGGACCTTCATATTGGTCTTTCGGTAGAAACTGCGCAGATGGCATTGGGATTATTTTAAATTATTTCCAATTAGTTTTATATAAATTAATAGACTTAGTTCCAGGCAGAGTCCTAATCATAGATGGTAGATGGCAATCTATGAATTGTAGATTCATTAACATTTACAATTCTCAAACAAAGGCTTTAAGAATTGACTGTATGAAGACGATACAACCTTATTTGGTAACCTCTTTAAACATTTTCTGGGGAAGGGACTTTAATTGCAGTCTACATCCTAAAGGAATGTTTAAAAAGAAAATCTTCTGTGACTCCAACTGTCTTCAAGCTATCATAAAAACAACAGACTTGACTACTTGTAATCAGTTATTTGCTATTGGCCCTAGTTGTACTTTTTTATAAAGGGAAAACTGGTTCCACAATAGATTATTTATTAACTTCTAAAAAAATTACAGTGCAGAATTTTATAACTGTTCCAGTGTAGTTTTCTGACCATTTGCTTGTACAGGTGGAAAATGGGAACATACCTGAAAAGAGGCATCAGAAAAATAGATGGAAACTGAACACTTCCATTCTACGAGAGGCCATAGTGAAAAATTCAATATCACTTATCCTGAAAGCTAGATTGTCTGTGGCATTTCTATACTCTGACTTAGGTATCTGGTGGATGGAAACTAAAAACAATTGTAGGAATTGGTTCAAAAAATATGGGATTCGTCAGAGGAATTCAAATTTCTTTTCCTATTTGAAACTTAGGAAACAGTTGCAACATTTAATCACAATAGCTAATTCATCTAGAGCAGACTTCTCTAAGCAAACTGACATTATTAAATCACAAATGAAAGAGCTTCAATACAATAGGACCAGAACCCTACAGGCACTTATAACTAACCATTTAAAGAAAGCAGTAATTGGAGGCCCTTTTGAACTCTGTAAAACTGTTAAAGGCTCTTCAACTATGGAATGTTTAGAACATAATAATAATAGAGTAGAAGATGGGGAATCTATTATTTCTATTGCTGAAGCTCACTTTCATGCACTGCAACCAGTAAAGTATCCACCTGTAAAAGATACAAAAGAATATTTGCCCCCCCCCCAGTTTTTAGATCAACAAGAGGTTACTGACATGAGGGTACCGTTTTCTGATAGGGAAATAGAATCTGTTATCCATAATTTGAAAGACAACATTTCTCCTGGTTTGGACGGTCTTTCCAATCTATTTTACAAAACCTTTTGTTCTGAAATTACTGCTAGTTCAAATATAGTGTTTCAATTTTTTATGGCTGGAGAATCTATCCCTCCTACATTTGCAGAAGGACTGCTGATATATATTTTCAAATCAGGAGAAAGAGGAGATATCAGAAACTGGAGACCTATTACAATTCTAAATTCAGACTATAAAATCTTCACTACACTATTATACAATAGATTAAAAAATATAGCTAAGAAAGTGATTTTGCCTTTCCAATACTGTGGGCTTCCAAACAGGCGAATTCAATCGGCCTTAACTATTATAAGAGATTTAATTGAGTCCTTATCTATAAATAGTAGATCAGGATGTCTTCTTTCCATAGACTTAGAGAAAGCTTCCGACAGGGTAAACCACTTGTTTTTATTTACAGCTCTAGAATTTTTTTGGATTTCTGGTTCTGTAATTAAGATTATAAAATCATTATACAACTCTACAAAAGTGTATCCAGTAATGAAGGGAATAGTATCAAAAGGGACTGTCATAAGAACAGGGGTGCATCAAGGTTGCCCTCCAAGTCCACTGTTGTATATTTTTTCTCTGGAACCCCTAATAAGAGCCTTAGCCATATCACTTAAATGGGAAGGGTTTAGAGTGCCACAGTCCAATATTCATTTGATTGTATAGGCCTATGCTGATGATGTTTGTTTATTTTTTAACAAACAAGAGCAAATGGAAGAATTTTTTTAAATATTCAAGATTTTCTCGGTACTTTCTAATGCTAAATTAAACAAATCCAAATATAGAGGTTTACTGATGGGATGTAAAAATCAATCTCCTATTTATCACAATAATATTAAAATATCCGAGGAACCTGTTATTATTCTGGGTATTCAGTTTGGGCCCCAAAATCTCCCGGAAGCCAACTGGGACCAAGCATTAAAAAAGGTGGAATCAAAAGTTATTCGATGGAAACAGTTTAAATTTTCAAAACAAAAAAGAATTCAAATTCTAAAGCAGTTCATTATGCCATGCTTTCAGTATCTAGCCCTCATTTTCCCTTTACCTTCTCAATATGAAACAAAACTTTATAGTTGTTGTTTTCAAATGTTATGGGGGAATAGATTAAACCCAGTTAAGAGATGCTACGTATATTTAGCTAAAGAAAAGGACGGGTTAGGAATGATGGATCCTGTTTTTTGTCATGTACTTTTTTTCCTATACAATAAAACGAAGTTTAGTAGATCCTGACAATAATGATGGACTATGGATTGGGAACACTCTAGGGAGATACCTGACAGCTTGGCTCATCTGTGCGCCAAAAATTAATCTGCATATCCATATACCATCTTATTTTAGACCAGCTGCACAGAAATTATATAAATGACAGATTACAAAATGTCAAATATGCACAAACACTTCTAAAACACTTTGTAAGTCAATTATTTCCCAAATTTATCCCACAATTCCCAGTTTTAAAAACTGTCCCACAGCTATGAATAGTAGGATTTTAGAACAACTTAACAATCCTAGGCTTCCAGGTTATATGTGGGAATTACAGTGGCTCATTGTATATGGCTGGTTAAATATAAGAGGTACAGTGAAATACAAGGCAAAGGAGGAGAGAAATTGCCCATATCGTGAGTGCATAAATCAAGAAGAAACAATAGAACACTTCTTTCTATATTGCTCTTTTACAAAACATTTATGGACCTATGCAGCAAAAAAATGGAATTTTCAATGGTTACCTAAAATGAATTATGATATTTTGGTTATTGGTATATTTCCACCAAGTTTTAGTGCTTATGATTATAGAACACAGATGGTATTTTTTGCCTGTTTGCGGTTTTGTTTTTGGCAGGTGAGATGCCAATGGGTAATCTATTAAAGAAAGCTACATATGAAGGATTTTGCCAATATGTAATGAATGAATTACAAAAAGTATATTTAAAAGATATGCAACTTTATAATGTCGAGAAAGTTAAATGTGGTGGAAGGGTTTTTCTCATATAATCAAATATAAATAGTTTAATGTTTAAGGAAGATAGGTTAGCCCTTGATGGGAAAGTGTATTTTTTTTGTTTAAGTTTTTCATTGTTTTTTCTATTTTCTTTGTTAATTGTGTTTTTCCTTGTATAACTTGGTATGTACTATATTCTTTGCTGCCTTTATGTTATTTCATTTATGCACTATTGTAAATAAAAATCACCCCTACTCTTTTCGATAAGTGCCATGGGATCTTTAACATCCACCGATCCAGGCAGATGGGACCTCGGTTTAACGTCTCATCCGAAAGATGGCACCTCATAAATGCAGCACCCCTCTCATGCTGCACTACAGTGTCAGTACTGGGCTATTAACCCAAGTGCCAGATATGGGAACTGAACCCACAGCCCTCTGATCTCCCGGCCTCAGAGGTGAGTGTGCTACCTACTGAGCCACTGACACTGCTACATGTCCAGCTTTCTGTGCTGTGGCAGTTGTACAGCTGTGTGGTATATGGCCGGGGGGGTGGCATATATTATCAGAAAGGCACACTAGTGTTGGGGTATGCCCAAGATAAGGTACGATGCTTGAAAAATTGCCACAATTTCTCTGGGCTGTGTGAACACTGAACCGGATCATCACTTGCAATTTGCTGTTTTCAATTTCAGTGCCTTCTCAGGGTAGTGCTATTGGCTCCACGCCTGTGCAGAGCTCCCTGATTGGCTGGTCTCACTCACCTGAGACAGGAGTACCCGAGACATGTGGCTTAATGTAAGCCTGCATCCCTGTACTCGGCTTCTAATTTATATATTGTAATTTAGCCTGTTCTGCTCGGCCTGTGTAAAGTAACTTACCATTCCCCCCCTGCTGCAGTTTATCTCCAACTATATGTGCATTGATTCAGTGCTAGCTCTGCAAACTTCTCCTTGATTTTTCATCCCACCCCCTCCCCCTTCCAAGCCTCCTTTAAATACACACAGTCTCCGCCCACTCCTATCTGATGTTTCAATTTATTTGGTTACTTACTGTCAACAACTGCAATTCCTCCCATCCCCTTTTTGCAACTAAGCCTTCTAGCAGCCTTATCTCATTCTGTATTGCTGAGGCATACTATTTTGGTACTTTAGGTTTGCTTATTGCTGACTAGCATATTCTGTCTTGCTAAGGCACTGTTTTACTTGAGACATCCCTTTTACTGAAAAAAACAAATTACTGAACTGTGACTGATTTGCCAAAAAACTGTGTTTATTGTCTAAAAATGTTCCCAGCAACCAAGTGTTACAGCCTCTTTGTGACTTTGTAGCTCTCTCCAGACTGCAAGGTGCCAAGGAAATCACAGGCTTTTCAGTTGCTAATCGAGCTGTTTTCGTTCGGACTGCTAGCCTTTGTGTTGCCCTACTTCATTCTCTCCTTTCTCTAGCCGAAAGGGTATACATTTATTTTGCGAATCCGCTTTTAAACTTCCCCAAACAAGTCGCATATGGAACAATGACCCCTTGGACCTATATAATCTTCCATTGGCCCACTCCACTCTGCACAGGCACCTCTATCAGCCTCCACTGAAGAAATATATATCTTGCAATCCAGACATTTTCCGTCCTCCTGTCCATTCTCCTTCCCTTAACGAGGAACCCACATCAAATAAATTTTGTTCAGAGACGTGCCACTGTCAGGGCTACTCTTAGATCCCCTTTTAGTGCATACTGACCCCTATCATACCACAGCAGTAACTACCCATACAACAAATTTGGGGACCTAAAGTCTCTGGTTAGCAGCTACCGTGATAGTATACTACACTTTTGAATAAGCTACCATGGCAGGTCTCGGCTGGCTTTACTTACTAGCCTGCATTTCCCTGATACCTAATATTAGTGGACCCCCTGACAGATCTGACTCTAATAAAGGGACATGCCCTACGCCACTAGGACATCCACATAATAAGACTATGTATTCATTATGCTGCCCCTGGTTGGCTCTGATTCAGTCAAATTTTGTTGAATCCACTCGAAGGGGGACTGAAAACTACTTGGCTATGCATGGCCCCAAACCGCAGCCACCAATACGCTGCATAGTCGGGTGTTACTCTGCATGGACCTTAATCTACGTACTGGCAGGGCAACACAAGAGGTCAACTCAGTCCCTGGATCCCTGCAATCTAACCTACACAAAACGCAACAAGGCCCGTGCTTTTAAACATCTCCTTGCCAATCTGAGAAGTATCGTGCTCCTCCTACTACTGTGCTCAGGAGACGTCGAGCTCAATCCTGGCCCCACAAAGTTGATTTCATCTCCAACCGAAATTACTACCATAAAAGGAATCAGTTTTCTGCATGCCAATGTCTGCAGCCTTCTAAAGAAGTTGGATTCTGTCCAGGCCTGTATTATCCACACTGTCCCAGACATACTTGTGATCTCGGAATTCTGGCTTCGGGCATCCACTCCAGACAGTGAGGTTAATATCCCCAACTACCTCCTCTTCAGAGCAGCTAGAAAGACCAGGGGGGAGGAGTAGCCATTTATGTTAAAAACAAATTTACAGTATCTATATTACTTCCATTGCAGGGGGCTTTGAATGCTTGTCTCTCAGGGTCGAACCGTCCCAATCGGTGGCACTCCCCATAATAGGTTGCTATAGACCCCCAGCAGCAGGACCACAGCTCCTGGCTCATCTGTCTTCGCAAATGGACATGACAACTCTGGAAACAATTATATTAAGTGACCTTAACTATGACTGGATATCGAACGGATCGCTACCCTTAAAACAATTTTGCAACTCCCATGGGTTCACCCAAATGATTACAGAACCAATGTGCATCAACAAGAAAAATCCAATGAAAAGCACACTTCTGGACGTCCTTCTTGTCAACAAACCACACTACTTTTCCCATGCCGGTATCCTTCCAGCAGATGTTAGTGACCACTGTCTCATAGCTGGCATAAGAACCATTTCGAACCCACTATCTACGTCAAAGTTTTCTACTAAAAGATCCAGATGGAACTTTGACCCTCTGGCCTACATACAAGAACTAAAAAACTCCTTGCTCTGGTAGACTTTCTACCTGGCTAAATCAGTGGGTGATGCCTATAATGTTCTCCATGAAATCATAGCCAGTGCCCTAAACAACCATGCTCCTCTAGTTAAAGCATGAATAAAAACCAGAACCTGCTGTTGGTTTTCACCGGATCCGAAGAATACTTTACTCAAAAGAGACCAGCTATGGAAAAAGGCCCAGAAATCACAGGCCGATGCAGACTGGTGTCTCTTTAGGACAGCAAGAAATGCCTGCATGAAAATGGTCAGAGAGGCCAAGGCCAATTATTATCAAAACAAATTACTTTCCGCATCCAACAGCCCAACCAAATTCTGGTCCACCATAAAGTAACTGTCTGGACACTCCCCAGGTAGTGCACTACCCTCCAAAATCACCATCGACAATGTCACTATCAGTGATAAATCTGATAAATCTGAAATTCTTCAAGCCTTCAACAACCACTTCGCCACTGCAGGCATGGTATATGATAATACACCAGTAAGTAGTCTCCGTCCACAGCTCACAGCCCAGCCTCCAGACCAAAGTAACAAAGATACGATCTTCTCTTTTTCCCCAACCCCCATAAAAGAAGTTGAAGACCTTATGCTATGGCTAGATACCAGAAAAAGTGCAGGAGCTGACTCCTTCGACCCATACTTTCTGAAAAATAGCATACCACATACTTGCCCCACCTATATCACACTTATTCAACCTGTCCCTAGCCCAGGGCTCCATCCCCGCGGAATGGAAAACCGCTCATGTTATCCCCCTATTTAAAGCAGGGGACCCATGCGACCTGAACAATTATAGGCCAATCTCTCTTCTACCTATACTCTCAAAAATGCTGGAGAAAGTCGTGGATTTACAGCTGAGATCGTTTCTAGACAACTCTACATTTATTTATTTATTTGTACATCAGTTTACAATCTTTGAGCCAGAGGCTCATTTCCAAATGTACCTCATCACATTGAGGACAAATACATTACAGACCCTTTGTTACATCATACGGTTACAACTTTTAGCAAAAAAAACCATGTAATTAAAGTCATTTGTACAGCGAAAAACCAGCTTAGTTACAGTAGCACATTCTTGCACAAGTGAACATGTAGTTACAAACATTTGTACAGAGAAAACCAGCTTAGTTACAGTGGCACATTCTTGCACGAGGGAACAAGCAGAAGCAGCATGGTGATAATAGTTCAATGGGCAAACAGGCAGGTTGAGACAGGTGAGGTGAGGTGCCGCTCAAGCGAGCTTTGTCAGTGCATGGTGGGCTATGTTTCAACTAGAGACAGGTGCAGCTACATGTATTAAATAGCTGGTTCTGGAGTGCAGTTTTGAAGGTGGAGATTGTGGGGGTGTCAGAGATGGGGGTAGGGAGCACGTTATACCAGGATGGAGCTCTATAGCAGAAGGACCTCTGTCCATGGGTGGTCCTGGATCTTGGGATCAGAAGGGTGGCCTTGCAAGAGGTTCAAGTACAAACCAAGGGTTGGGCTTGGTGATGGAGGCTGTCAGCCTGGGAGGGGATAGCCCGAGAAGAGTTTTTTTCATTATGAGGCAGGTTTGGTATTGTAGTCGTTCGTCTAGATTAAGCAGCGTTGCCTTGTCATAGAGCTGGCATGTGTGAGTGAGCCTGGGGGCCCCTGTAATAAGCCTACACGCCTTATTCAGGGTGAGGCGGATTTTACTGAGGGCGGTCGAGTCAGCAGTACCGTATACAGGTAGGCCATAGTCCACCAGGGACAGTATCGAGGATGTAACCGCTAGTCAGAGGGCAACGGGGGGGAGACAATTTTTATAGCGATAGAGGATACCTAACCGCACATTAGTAGCAGAAGCAAGTGCATCAATATGGGTGTGGTAGGTGAGGGCTGAGTCGAAGGAAACCCCAAGGTACTTGTAAGATCGGACTTGTTCAAGGGGTTGGAGCTGGGGAGGATGTGGAGTGGGAAGTTGCTGGCTTTGTTTTGGGGTTGGGCAAAGAGCATTTTTTTTTTTTTTATATTGATGATAAGTCTGTGCTCTTTAAACCAGGTTTCGGCTTCATTAAAGGATAGTTGCAAGGTGTCCTGAAGGGAGATGGGGTTGCGATGGGTGGCAAAGAGGATGGCATCATCTGCATACAGCAGAATTCTACCAGCGCATGCACTGGGCAGGGTGTTAAGGTAGAGTGAGAAGAGTAGTGGTCCCAGGATGGAGCCCTGGGGAACACCTGAGCGGATGGGACAGGTTTTGGACAGTGTCCCATTGATTTTGACACATTGGGAGCAGTCAGATAGGTAGCTAGTGCACCAGGAGAGTGGCCCAGTAGAGAAGCCAGTGTGGCAGAGGGCATCCAGCAGGAGGGGGTGGGAGACAGTGTCGAAGGCCTTTGAGAGATCAACAAACACTGCTTAACCCCATGCAGTCTGGCTTTAGAGCAAAGTATAGCACTCTTACGGCGCTGGCCAAAGTCACTAATGACTGGCAACAGGACCTTGACAACAAAAAATTTGTTTGTGCTGTGTTTTTAGATGTCAGCAAGGCCTTCGATACCATTGACCACTGCCTACTTCTCTCCACCTTAAAAACCATAGGCATGGACTCAACCTCACTGGACTGGTTCCAGGATTATTTCTCTGATAGGCAGCAACAAATTAAGGCTGCAGGTGAGCTTTCTCCTCTCAAACCAATAAAAAGAGGAGTCCCACAGGGTTCCATACTGGACCCTCTACTGTTCGCCATCTACATTAACAACTTGGACCTAGGCATTACAGAAGCCAGTATCGACTTGTTTGCCGATGATACGGTGCTCTATCTAAGCCGTGACTCCCCTGGAGCTGCATGCACAGATCTACAAACTGAATTCAATACGCTGCAGCATCAGCTTCTCAGCAAAAAGCTACTGCTAAATGCAAAAAAAACTAAGGCCATGCTCTTTACCCCATCTAGCACTAGGGCCTACTGTGCTGCTGCTGGCACCCTTCCTCCCATAACTACCCTTCTAGGCGACCATCTTGAGTTTGTGCCTAAATTCAAATATCTGGGTATATGGCTGGACAACAAACTCTCCTTTGCGGAGCACACAGAAGAATTGATGAAAAAGCTTAGGCAGAGGCTTCGCCTCTTCTTCAGAATTAAACACCTTCTGACCACAGACGCAAGAAAACAGCTTGTTCAATCAACTTTCCTCTCATTAATTGACTACGCCGACATTATCTATGGCCAATGCTCCATCTCACACCTTACAAAACTGGATGTCCTGTACCACAAAGCGCTAAAATTTATAACTGGTCTCCCATCCTCCACACATCACTGCTCTTTATATGCAGCCGTAGGGTGGCCTTCCCTTCAATATAGGCGGTGTAGAAATGCAACACTCTGGACATTCCAAGCCCTTACCAACAAACTCCCAGATTACATTGTTGCCTGCCTCCCCCTGAGCCCAATCAGTAGCTATGCACTAAGAAGCCACTCGCTAATTTCTCTGAAAATCCCCAGGATCAGTACCCACTTTGGCAGGGCTGCCATAAGCCACTCTTTGCCTATGCTCTGGAACAGAGTACAAAGATCCTTGAGACTCAGCTCTCCTGTCAGTTTTGCCCTATTTAGGATCATTTATGACAAAATGTTCGCCAAAATCTGTAAGTGTTTCCATAGTTCCTAGCTGTCCTACTGACGGTTCACTCCGTATCCTTACCACATCCAGCCACGAACCTAGTTCCTCCCCTCCCTATTTTAATCAAGTCCACTAGTCAGATGCCATAGTGGCCCTCAGCACCCAAGGCACCACTTCTCCCATATTACTCTCCTCTCACCGTTTAAGCGGAACATACAGACCTCATTAGGGGCCCCTATGCAGCCCAGGACCCTCACCCAAGTATGGTAAACGGTCACTGAGGGCTGAAATGCAAAGAATTGTGCCCTCTGATGGAGGCTTGACTAAGAATGACTAAACATACCGCCTCAACTTCTGCATACATGGAGTCTGTATATACCACAGCAAAGTTGAGTGATGCATGTATGTTCCTACAAAACACTTGGAATGTATATCGTGCACCTACCACTTTTCTGTAAATTTGTTTGTAACTCTTTGCACATGTTGTACTTTGTATTCTCAATCTATGTATGTATAATTGTCTTGGACAACAGCAGGTCCATCTTGTAAATGAGCTTGCTCAATGATGATCGCCTGGATAAATAAAGATTTGATTTGATTTGAATACTGGCCCATGTGCACTGCATGATGTGTCCCAGCCTTGTGGCCACACCTGGTCTGTGGCACAGCCTGGCCACCCATACACTCTCCCCTCAACATCCTCCATGCCCACAGTGCTGCATGTGTGTGCGGGCATCTGTTGGTGTCCACAGAAGAGTGGTCCGCAGGTGTGTACTGTATGGCCACACTGACATGCTGTCCACTGGTGGCAGGGTCATCACTTACTGCCTGGCATGCTGGGACTGGTGGCAGATGATAGCATCATTGTGATGCCATCAGTTAGCAGCATGTTTCCTCTATGTTTGGCTTTGTCTATTTGTCATATTTATTTGTTAGGGCCGCGAAAAGCCGTGCAAACACCGCACAAAGCTGATTGCCCAGGGTTAAGACTACCTTTTCCTGGGCAGTAATGTGCACTGCACTAAGTGTCACGCTAAGTCACGCAAAACCACTTTGCAAGGCGCTAGTCACTGAATATAGCATTGCGCCTGTATTCATGTCAGTTTGCCCCTTGCATACATTATGATTTTGCCCAGCGCTAATGCAGTTTGCCCGCGCTATTTGACCTTTTGAATATAGCAGACCCGTGCTAATCCCACGCTAAACCTGCGCAAATGGTTTTTGCCCAGCGCAAAGTTTTGAATATCTGGCCCCTGGTCTGTATAGAGGCCCGAAGTTAAGTGGGCGTGTATTATATCTGCCCTCAGTAGGGTCCATAAGAGGACATTGGTGTCTGAAAATGAAGTAAATGTGTGTGTATACAGGAAAGTATACAAGGTTTAAGAAGACCCAGATGTGGCTTTTAATTGCTGCTGGTTTATAATTCCTGCTATTTTGGTGATAAATGTAGGTTCAGAGCTAGTGAATGTTGCAGGCTGTCTCTGTAGTTTTTTAAGGGCGTGGGTATACTTTTAATCTAGGTTTTTGCAGTTTAGGTCTAGTGATCTGCTTAATCTCGCCAGTTTCCATGCATGAATATCTCTGCATACTGGCAATAAACCTGATTTGGGGTGGGAATGGATGATAAAACTTGCTCCTATTGGGGGGCTGTATGTAGAAAGCTTATGCTATACAGCAGAAAATATTGGTTACTGATAACAGGTATGCTATTGTCCATAGTAATTAATAATTGTACATGATATTCCTTATGGTAGTTATAATATGCTGGTGTTATTAATTATCAATGTAACAAATTTCTTACTGTGAATATGAAATATGTTATGGATGTGAAGACTCTATGGCTATCTAACGGTATTTTCACGGGCCAAATGTTTTAATAAAGTGTTTTGTTGTATCAAATGTGGAGCTACACATATTGTAGTGTATGTATAGTTTATGTTAGAATATTGTAATGTTTTTTTAGCTGAGCAATAAAATTTGCTACTGCTGCTACTACTGGTGAAATATTGCCTGTCTGAATATGGGGCTGTGCTAGCGCCACACACAGTGACTTGATAATAGCTCCTGCAAGAAAGTGACTCCCAGCGACATAGCGGAGAGGCTGCAGGGGAAAGTCTGTTTATTTGCAGATGATACAAAGATCTGCAATAGGGCGGACACCCCCAGAGGATGTGGAAGCTATGAGGGAAGATCTAAGGTTGCTGGAAGTGTGGTCAGAAATGTGGCAGCTGAAATTCAATGCCAAAAATTGCACAATAATGCACATGGGGCAGAATAGCCCACAAGCAAAGTATACACTGTGTGGGGGAGGGGGGATGAAATGAAGGTAACTGAGCAGGAGGGGGATCTGGGAATCATAATTACAGACAACCTTAAGGTGAGGACCCAATGTAGCAAGGCACTGGCAAGGCGAATAGAATGCTGGCATGTATAGGGAGAGGTATAATAAGCAGAAGGAGGGAGGTGCAGATGCCCACTTTACAAATCCATGGTGAGGCCTAACATGGAATATGGGGTTCAGTTCTAGAGACCTCACCTATGCAAGGACATAGATGGGATTGAAAGGGTACAGAGACTGGTCACTAAGATGGTGCATGGGTTGAATGGGAAGCCCTACGAAGAGAGGTTGAGGGAGCTGGATTTATACCCACTAGAAACCACAAAGGAGAGGGGGGGGACATGATAGAAATGTTTAAGTACGTAAAGGGGATTAATAAAGCAAGGGGGAGTTTATTCACAGGAAAGGAAGGTGCTAGGACTAGGGGTCATGGTCTAAGGGTGGAGGGAGGAAGGTTTAGTGAGAATGTGAGGGGGCATTACTTCACTGAGAGGGTGGTATAACCCTGGAACAGTCTACTGGAAGAGGTGGTGGGGGTCAAAATGGTGGAGGGATTCAAGAGAGCATGGGACAGACGCAAGGGGTTGACCATGGGGTAGAGAGGGATCTCTGGGAGGGGGGGCAAGTAGGGAGGGGGGTTAGGGGCAGACTCAATGGACCAACAGGGTCCTTTTCTGCAATCACATTTCTGTGATTCTAGAGGCAAAGGGAGACAGTGAGTCCCTAAGAGACAGCACCTTTTCTCCTGAGAGTCATATTCTGTGGCCAACATGCTAATGACCACATAATGACATGCAAGGTGCTAAGTGGCCATTTGCATGTCATTATGTGGCCATTAGTGGCTCCACACAGTGCTCATCCAATGCAGATCAACTATTTATATCAATATCTAAAGGGCATAAACAGGGTTGGAGTGGAGGGCATTTTCAATTTAAAAAGGGAGGGGACTACTGGGGGCCACAGTCTGAAACTTGTGTGTGGGGGGGTAGTTTTAAAAAAGAGATGCGGAGGCACTTTTTCACAGAAAGGGTGGTGTCACAGTGGAATGAACTGCCTGAGGAGGTGGTATCTTTGGAAACAGTGGGCAGTTTTAAGGGGGGCAGGACAGAGTAAAAATGAGAGTGGCATTGGGAGGGAGGAGGGGGATGGGGAAGGGGGGGTAGGATTGCTCTAGGAGGCAAAAAGGAGGGTGGGGCAACTCCAGTAAAATAGATTGAGCTTCGCAATCCAGCAGACTTGACAGACCACTATAGCTTTTTTTCTGCTGGCAATTCTCGTATTTTCATGTGTTCGCATATACTGAAGTAATGATGTCCAAATACCTTGGTAGCCTTACGGCCCCCTCCACCCCAAGTCACCATCCCAATACATATCAAAGCCAGCCTGGTAGTCCAGTGGACCCTTACCCCTGATCACTATCCAAATTTTTATCACAACCATCCCTGTTAGTCCAGTGGTCCCCCTACCTCCACCCGAGCATTGACTGGATGTTTATCTCATCTGTCACTGGTAGTTTAGTGCCCCCGCCCCAATCACTGTCAAATTCTCTGGCCCACCCACTAAGCATAAATCACCCCACCTGTTGGCACCAGACTCACCTTCTTAAAGGTGTAGCTCTGCTGACAGATCCACAGATAGAGAGTGGCACAACCCACCACTCACTACCAAGGTCGGCTGCCGTCTAAATGTCAGAGAGTCAGCAAAAGTACTGTTTCTACAGTCTGTACACTTGCTCTGTGTCATTCAGACTGTGGCTAGTGGAGAGTGTGAGCAGAGAGCTGTACTGGTCACCATCTGTGGACCCATTCGGGTAAACAAACTTGTTTTTGTGTGGTAACTTCAGTATGGTGGGCTGTCTGCATTTCACTTTCAAAAAGGAAAAAAGGAATAAGAATCAAACTACCAGCTACATAAGCTAACCCTACAGGATGCTACCAATCATATGAACGCATGAACATACAAAGAAGCCAGAAGAAGAAGGCCATTTGGTCCATCTAGTCTGCTCGTATTGCAGGATCCACAGCTTGAGCTACTGTGACTGCCCTCCATCCCCACTCCTCCCATCCTCCCTACCCATGATCCTTACCTTCCCCCATGCCTATCCCAGCATTTCTTGAAGCTACCCACTGTCTGCAATGAGACCACCTCTTCCGACAGTGCATTTCAAGTGTCCACCACTCTCTCCTTGAAGAAGTGCTTCCCGACCTCCCTCCTAAACCTACCCCCCATCTTAAGATTGTGCCCCCTCATGTTATGGTTGCCATTCAGCTTAAAGAGACTCTCCTTATCCACCTTATTTATCCCTTTCAAGTACCTGAAGGTCCCAATCATGTCCCCTGTCTCTCTCTCCTGTCCTACAGGGAGTACATGTTTAGTGCCCTCATCCTCTCCTCGTGTGCCTTACCCTGCTGACCCACTATCATCTTTGTAGCCCTCCTCTGCATCTTCTCCATCAGGTTAATGTCCTTTTGAGGTGTAGGCACCAGTACTGAACTCTGTACTCTAGATGTGGCCTTACCAGTAACCTGTACAAGGGCAGTATAACCTCCTCTCTCCTACTACTGATCCCCCTAGATATGCATCTCAGCATCTTGTTTACCCTTGCTGCTGCTTTCATGCACTTTATGGAGTGCTTCAGGTCACTAGTGGTCATCACTCCCAGGTCCTTCTCCTCCTTTGATGCAGATACCTGAACTCCACCCAGGTAGTATTCAGTCCTTGGATTCTTGGCTCTTCTGGGATCGTAATGTATGTTTTTCAAACTAGAGACACTTTGGGGCCTAAAGGGAGTTGACAGTGTCCCTTTAAGCCTCACCTTAGACCACCTTTTTGCCATTGCTTGCAGCACCCTCCACCTGCTTATCCAAGCAGCATTAACCTGCAGACTGTGTGAATAACAACTTGGTGGTGGAACAAGCTAGACTAGGATGTAAGTCTGGTCGGGTCCTGTTGATACGCTACAAATCTTTATCCCAAATCCTTTAGGAAAATTAGAAAATGTAGGGGCTGCCCTGGGACCAGCTGCACAGTACCAACTCTTCCAGATCAGCTCTTCAGGGTCAGCATTGCGCTTTATCTTTTATGGTGGCTTATTTGATGTCCATCTGCTAAAGAACCAGTCCCCACTGCAACAAGTGCTTTATCTGTCCAGCTGGCCTATTTCAGGTTCATCTGTTAAAGAATCCTTTGAGATGGGTAACAAGAGAGGGAAATAAGAGAAAAGGGGGTTCAGGAGGAGCTTCAGGGACCAACACAGGCAGAAAGGGGGAAGGAAGCAAGGAGGCAGGGAGAGTACAAGGTATGGAGAGCCATGTGGGCCAATGCATGGAATAGGGGTAATAAAATTCCAGGCCTGGAGGAGCTTAGGTTAGATTTGATGATAACAGAGTCAAGGTGCACTGGCAGCCATGACTGGGATATGGCCATACCAGGCTACTCTCTGTTCAGAATAGACGTGGAGAGGAGGATGGGAGGAAGGGTTGTACTATATGTAGTAGTAGTAGTAGTAGTAAAATTTTATTTATGCAGAGAAATTTGCCATTAGGGTTCAAAAAGTCCTTATTTACAAGGCAATCCTGTGTCGTAAAATTTTTAAATAATCACAAAATGTACAAAAACGTATCATTCAGATTATACATAACACTCAATGCACATTACATCAAAGGATACAAGACATAAGTCAAACCTCTTAAACATATAACTACCTATTACACAAACATCTAAAACATAATTCGTGTTTTATTGCAGTTTTACATTCTATAAAAGACAAGTCTGGGCCTATATGTGAGGAAGGGAATCAAAACTATGGAAGTACAGGGGCACCTTGAAGGAAAGGATGGACTGGAGGTGCTATGAGTCATTCTGGAGACAGGAGCTGGGGCACCTATCCATACAGGGCTGGTATATAGACCTCCAGCACAGGGAGAAGACATATTCAAGATGACATTTATTTATTTATTTAATGACAATCAGAATTACAATCCTTTGAGTCAAAGACTCCTTTTCAAAGGCTCCTCATCAGTACAAAAGCACACACATTACATTAAACATTTTATACGTAGGTCACACAGTATAGTGTATTTACATAGGTTGGTTACCACCACTAGGATCTTATTGGACCCTGGGTCATTGTAGTGAGACAAGACAGGTTACAGATTAGGAGGGTCATTTACAGAACCCTGAGTCGAGTTTTTAATGCAGCTAGATAGTAGGACCATATGAGTGAGAGGTGCTACTAGTTGGTGATTTCAATCTGCCAGCTATAGACAGGAGCCTTCCAGCTGCAGTTTTAACATGAAACAAGACGATCCTAGATTCCCTACAAGGGGCTTTTCTCAGACAACCAGTCAACTTACCCACTAGGGACATGGCAGTGCTGGACTTGGTGCTTAAAAGTAGGGACAACATTGCAGACATCATAGTGGGCGGTCCCATAGGTACCAATGATCACCATTAAGTGATGGGGAGCAGAGGCAAACCATATGAGAAACAGAGGCCTGGACTTTGTCAGGCTGGATTTTAAAGAAATGTGAGACTGCCTCAAAAACTACCTAGTAGGAGCGGATTGCCAGGGAGGGGTAGAGGAACAGAGGGAAAAAATAAGGGTGGGCATAATTAAGGCAATCAGCCTTTACATGAAGGAAGTGAGTAAAAGGAAAAAGAGATTGTTATGGTTCTCTAGGGAAGCGGCCACGGTGGTGAAGGACAAAAGTGTGGCATTCAGAAGGTGTAAGAAAACACAGAGGGAAGAAAAAGACAGGGGGGTGAGCCAGGAAAAACAGAGGGAAGCAGTTAAGGCAGTGATGGAGGGAAAGGTGCAGACAGAGGAGAGGATAGCCAAAGTGGGTAGCAAAATGGAGATAAGACTTTCTTCAGGTTGATAAGTCAGAAGAGGAAAGCAAGAGAAGGGTAGTGAGGATATCTAGGGCAGAAGAGGGTGACAGTGCAGAAGGGGACCAAGAAAAAGCAGACATACTGAACAGGTCCTTCTTCTCGGTCTTCACAGTGGAGGGAAGGGGGATGGACCACCAGGGAGCAGAAGGGACAAAGAATGGAGGAAGTGGACTCAAGACCATTTTCAGAGGAAAGAGCCCTGAAGGAACTTGCAGCTCTGAAAGTGGACAAGGCTCTGGGATCAGAAATACACCCAAAGGTATTAAAAGAAAACATGGAGGTGCTGGCTACCCTGTTGATGGCCTTGTTCAACAGCTCACTGGAATTGGGCATGGTTGTGGAGAACTAGAAGAGAGCAGATGTGATTTCTCTACATAAGAGCATCAGCAGGGAAGAGGCTAGCAAATATAGACCAGTGAGCCTTACTTCAGTGGTGGGGAAATTAATAGAAGCCCTGCTTAAGGAAAGGCTGGTACAGGATCTTGAATCCAATGGGCTGCAAGACCAAAGGCAGCATGTAGTCACAGGAGAAAGATCATGCCAGATGAACCTGATTGATTTCTTTGACTGGGTGACCTGGGAAATACATCAGGAGCAGTAGCCATGGCCCATCTGGACTTTAACAAGGCCTTCAACTTCATGCCACACAGGAGACTGATAACAACATTGAGCAGCCCAGGGGTGGGATTCAAAGTGGAGAACTGGGTTCCAAACTGGTTTACGGATAAGCAACAGAGGGTGGTGGCATTCACTTTAATGATGACAGAGTGACTGGGGAGTGCCACAGGGCTCAGTACTGGGATCAGTCTTCTTCAATGTCTTTATAAGTGACATTGCAGATAAACTGAAAGGGAAAGTACACCTTTTTGCTGATTATAGTAAAACTCGTAATAGCTTGGACAATCAGAATGAGTTGGAAAGAATGTGTGGGGATTTTGGGAAATGTAAGGAGAGGTCAAGAACATGGCAGTTGGGATTCATAACCAAAAAGTACAAAACCATGCACCCAGGGACTAGGAACACAGGAACTGAGTATAGGATGGGGACAGGCACTGTCAGTCACTGAGCAGGAAAAGGACCTTGGAGTTATCATATCTGATGACCTGAAAGTGGCAGGGCAGTGTGATAAAGCAATGGGCAGGGCCAGTGGGATGCTTGGATGCATAGGGAGAGGTGTCTCCAGCAGGAGGAAGGAGGGGGTGTTGCCAGTGTATCACTCACTGCTCAGGCCCCACCAGGAGTATTGTGTTCTCCTGTTCTGCAGACCATACCTCAAAAAGGACATAGGATGGAGGCAGTCCAGAGAAGAGCACAAAGGCAGAGTTAGGCACAAGTAAACCAAGTGGCCACTTACAGCACCAGCAAGTAGAAAGTATAAGCATGCATCATTTTGAAGTACAAAAAATATTAATATAAAAACCCAAATTATTGTTGTCACCCTTGTATTCACAGACATTTTATCACTTTTCGGATGCATGCTGGAGAAGAAGGGTGGAGAGGGGGCAATGGGAGTGGTGAAGGGGGCACAACAAATATTTCTGCTTGGGGTACCATTAGGTCTAAAACTGGTCCTGGAAAAACAATTAAAATGGTTCCGGGAATGCACCAAAAGCCCTATAAGGAGAGACCGAGGGATCTCAACACGTACACCTTGGAGGAGAGGAGAATGAGAGACGACATGATAGAGATCTATAAGTAATTCATCGCAGTGAACAGAGTGCAGGAGGGGAATCTCTTTCAAATGATGAAAAGGTCCGGGACCAGAGTGCATTTGATGATTCTGGATAGGGGGTTTAAGTGGAATGTGAGGAAGTGTTACTTCACTGAAAGAGTGGTAGATGCCTGGAATAGATTGCTAGCAGAAGTGGTGGAGGCAGCGATAAAAGTAGGGGGCTTCAAGCATGCGTGGGAGAGACATACAGAAAGAAATAGGCAGGGAGGAGGAAGAGTCATTAAAAACCAATATGGGTCTGTGGAGATAGACTAAGCAGGGACTGTCTGGGCAGGTTGGGTGGGCCAAGTGGTCCTTTTTTGCTGATAAGTCCTATATTTCTATGTTTCTATGATTCGCTCCCCATTGCCACACATGCTTTATTTGTCTGGGTGGCCTATTTGAAGCCCAGTTGCCAAAGAATCAGCTTCAGCTGTTACAACAAGTGTCCAGTTCTGTCATGGCAGCATGTTCATGTCTTCTCCAGCTGACCAGCAGTAAAGGACCACTTGACCCACACAGTCTGAACAAGTTTTACCTGCCTATTCACCTCCACAGACCTTAACTGGTCTCTGGCAACCCTCCTCGCTCCCTTCCTCTTTTCTAATATACCCTTATGTTCATCCCATGCATGCTTGAAGCCACCTACTCGTCTAGCCTCCCCCACATCTGCTGGAAGTCTGTTTCAGGCCTGTACCACCCATTCAGTGAAAAAATATTTCCTCACATCTCCCCTGAACCCTCCTCCCCAGCTTTGCTGCATGCACCCTGGTCCTGGTGCTCATCCTCATTTGAAAAAGACTCACCTGTACCCTCTGCACCCCCTGTGAGTTTCTTGTAGGTCTCGATCATATCACCTCTCTCTCTCTCTCTCTCTCTCTCTTTCTCTCTCTCACTCCTCTGTTTCAGGGCGTACATGTTGAGATTCCCTCAGGCTCTCCTCATAGTGTGTCCCTTGCCTATCCTGTACCATTGTAGTTGTCCTCTTCTGGACAGCTTGCGCCCTGTCTCTGTCCTTTCTGAAGTGCAGTCTCTAAAACTTGACAAGTGCTCCAGCTGGTGGTGTAACAGGGAGTGATATGACGGCAGTTCCACCTCCCTCATCCTTCTGGAGATACCACAGCTATGCACCCCAGCAACCAACTAGCCCTTCCCACCACCTTGTCACATGGCACTTCCACCTTGAGATCCTTTGATATGATAACCCAAAGGTCTATTTCCTGTCTAGTGACTGTCAGTACCTCTTCTCCCATCCTATAGTTAGCACTGGGATTCTTATGTCCTGTGTCTGATATTGCCCTTTTCGGCATTGAACACTAGCTGCCATGTCTTTGGCGACTCCTCAAGTTACCTATGAGCCCTTTGCATTTTCTCCACCCCTCTTGAGTGTCCACCTTATTACAGATTTTCATGTCATCTGCAAAAAGGCATACCTGTCCCCTCCAGTTCTTCTGCAATGTCCCCTATGAAGATATTGAAGAGGACTGGTCCCAGAACCAAACCCTGTGGGACCTCGCCGGTCATTCTCCGATCCTTAGAGTGTGTCATAAACCACTACCCTCTGTCTCCTATCTGTTAACCAGTTTCTAACCCCTTTGACCACTTTGAACCCCACTCCTAGGTTGCTCAATTTTATAATCAGATTTCTGTACGGTACAGTGTTAAAGGCCTTGCTGAAGTCCAGATAGGCCATGTCCACTGCCTTACTCTGATATATCTTGCTGGTAACTTTGTCAAAGAAATCTATCAGATTTGTTTCGCATGACCTTCCCCCGTGAATCTGTGTTGCCTGTGGTCCTGCTGCCAGCCTATTGGACTCTAGATGCTCAACCAATCTTTCTTTCAGTAGGGTTTCCATAAATCTACCCACCAGAAAAATTAGACAGAATGGCCTATGTTTGCTAGCCTCCTCCCTGCTGCTGCTTTAAGGCAGAGGGACCACATAAGCCCTTCACCAGTCCTCTGGAACTATGCTGGTTTCAAATGAGCTGTTAAACAATGCTGTCAGCAGGGAAGCTAGCACATTCCTGAGTTCTTTCAGTACCATGTGATGTATCCCATCCTGTCTCATAGCCTTTATCTACATTCGGAGCTTCAAGTCTTTTCAGCACTCTTTCCTTTGAAAATGGACATGTGTTCACCCCCCTTCCCCCAGTTTTGCTTCTCCCTAGTGGTCTGCTCCTCCTCACTCTACTGTAAAGATTGAGTAGAAGCATCTGTTTAAGATGGTAGCTTTTTCTTGGTCCCCTTCTGCACCGTCTCGCCCTTCTGGCCATCTGATCCTCACTATCCCTCCCCTTGCTTTTCTCTTCTCACTTCTATAACTAAAACAGTCTTATCCCCTTTAGCCACCACTCTAGCTATCCTTCTCATTCCCAGTCAGTAGAGTTCTGACCTGAGACTAAAGAGTAGACCAGAGTGCCTTTCCTAAATTTTTGCATGTAAAGGAAAAATAATTTGCATGTTTACAGTCTAACTTGAGAACTGGTCATCCAAGTAATAAATTAATGATAGCATGGTGAGATGTGCAGCAGTCTTTTATCTAATAAGAATTATAATAGTGCAGTTATCTATATATCATTGCACCCCGTATGAGAGAGTGGAGTGGCTTCCTCCCAATGCTATGCATGACTTAGCTACAGGTGGTGCTGTCTACAGCATCCAGAAAAATCAACAGCGTCAATAACTCGCTGCATTGTTGCATCCACAGAACAACCCTTATCCCTTAAGATCTATGGACCTTGACCTGCTTACTGTGCCTAAACTATGGACTAATCTTGGGGCTGCCACATTTCAGAACTTTGCTCCTAGGCTATGGAACAATATCCTTCCTGAGATTCATGCTAATTCAACTCCTGGGGGCTTTCAACATGCCCTCCATAAGCATTTACTACGTATTGCTAAGTGTAACTGCTCTTCCAAGTGGTAACAGACATTTGTGGACATAACTTTTTCCAGTATGGAGTATCTCATAATGTGTGGCCTTTGTTTGCTGTACTCTGATTGTTTACACTTTTGTTCTAACCGTTGTAATTCCTATCATTGTAAATATTTTATCCCTACGTATTTGGTGTTATACTGTACATGCTCCTCATTCTCTATTGTAACCTCCTGGGTCATACCTGAAAAAGAGAAAAATTAAATATTTTTTTTAATGCTGCTGTTGACTTTTTCTGACCCCTGCCTCGATGACCATTGCCCGTCTTTAATACATTGTTGGCATTTTGACTCTGAGTATGACTTGTGTCTCTCCTTGTAGAGCTAGAGGATCAGTTGCACTCTTGACAGCTTCCCTGCACCTCATCATAACACCAGCTTGATGTGGCATGGGTGTTGTATTGACAACAGAACTTAGTGAGTGGAGTATTAAAGTTATAGAAGTTGGTGCTGGTCACAGCTCAGACTCGAGCACGACAATAAACTATTCCACCTAACCACCCCCACCACTGCTCTGAGAAAAAATTATTTCTGATGACCTTTTTGAATTTCCCCCTTCCAGCTTGATTTTGCGCCCTCTGGTGGTTGTACTGTTCATCAACTTAAAGCAGCAATGCAATGAAAAATGTTTTTCCAAAAAGCTGTCTTCAGCTACAATATATAAAAATATTAGTGCAGCTGTCAATTCTACTTTTATAGGTACCTCCTATGCTGTGCACCATGACTTTTTTTAATTTCTCGATCCTAACTCTTGCCAGATATACAATGCTATTTCTATTCCAAATGTGGAGCCAATCTTTTTTTTTCTTGAGAAAAATAAATAAAAAAATGTATAAAGTGCTCAGATTGTAGCGCAATTGCAAAATATAACTACTAAATAAAACTGGAAGATGCCTGGAGTCTTTTTTTTTTCATACGCAATTTCTGGGTTTTTGCAGGTTTTCTCCCGACCACTACATCCATGCATCCCCAACGTAGCATATGAGTGTGGAGGCACACGCATGCACGCCCTTCGGGATGCCCCTCCCTTCCAGTCATGCTGTTGACCACCTGCGCCAGCACTGAACCTCCATTCAGTGATAGTGGGACTACGGGTAGGTGACCCCACACCTTACCTAGGAAAGTTGAGTCAATGCTTGATCCTGCTTCTCCCCGTGTCGGTGACCTGAGGTTGTTCCCGAACCCAGGTCACTGCCATAGCACAAGGTGTGGCATCCAGCACCTCAACCCTCAGTGCCACTGGGCTGGCAGATGCCTGGAGTCTTTTATAGTAAAAAAAAAAAAAGAAAGCGGGGCCAAATTTTTTACCCAATTTCATTGCACTGCTGCTTTCAACAACTTTGCGCAGTGCCCTGTTATATCCCTGCATGTATTTGTATGTTTTTGTAATGTCTCCCCTTCTCTACTGTCTTTCAGAGAGTACATTTTGAGACATAGAAACATAGACTTTGACAGCAGATAAGGACCGCTTGGCCCACCCAGTCTGCCCATTTCCCTACCTATTGGATAAGCTGTAGATCCTAGTTAACCAGTAGCCTACTTCCTCCTACCCCCACTAGAATTGCCTTATGTCTATCCCATGCATTCTTGAATTCTCCCACTGGTTTTGACCCCACGACCTTCTCAAGAAGGACGTTCCATGTGTCCATCACTCTCTCTGTGAAAAAACTCTTCCTCACATTGCCCCTGAGCTGTCCCCCCATGTCTTCACATTGTGCCCCTTGTTCTTGCACATCTCTCTTTTCTGAAAGATGCTACCCTCTTGGACTCTGTTCATTCCCTTGAGGTACTTGAAAGTTTCTATTATGTCCCCCTCTTCCTCCTTTCCTTGAGGGTATACATATTAAGCTCCTTTTGTCTCTCTTCGAATGGCTTCTAATGCAGACCCTGCATCATTCTAGTTGCCCTCCTGTGGACTGCCTCCATCCTATCTATATCCATGCAGAAATGGGGTCTCCAGAACTGCATGCAGTATTCCAGATGGGGTCTCACCAACTGTCTGTAAAGAGGGAAAACAACTTCCTATTTTCTACTGGTGATGCCTCTCCCTATGAATCTCAGTATCCCCCAGCCCTCCTTACTGCCTTCTCACATTGCTTGCCTACCTTTATGCCATCTGATATGTTCCCTTTCCATTTTTGTTGTTGTTAGTACCCCCCCATTGTGTACAGTACCCCCCATTGTGTACTGTTCCCCTGGGTTTTCATTTCCCAGGTGCATTACTATGCACTTCTTTGCATTGAATCAAAGCTGCCATACATTTGACCATTCCTCCAACCTTGAAAAGTCCCTTCTCATCCTTTCCACCCCTCTTGTGTATCAGCCCTGTTGCAAATCTTTGTGTCATCTGCAAAGAGGCATACTTTTCCTTCCAGCCCCTCCGTAATGTCACCTATAAAGACATTAAAGAGGACTGGTCCCAGTACTGAACCCTGTTGTACCTCACTAGTAACCCCCCTTTCTTTGGAGTGGACTCCATTTACTATTACCCTCTGTGTCCTGTTCTCCAGCCAATTTTTCACCCAGGCTTTCCAGAGTCCTAGAACCTACCAAGTTGCCTCTAGACCATTTTTAAGCCCCCTGCTTAGAAGTCTTGAATCTCTCCCTATCCTTCAATAGATGTGGGCTTCAAACCTGTAGGCAGTACTCCAGGTGTGGCTCAACTAATGCCAAACTATAAGTAGTGCACTCAGGAAATTCAACCAAATTTAAGAAAACTCACCAGCAGATGTTAAATAGCTACATAATTCATGTTTATTGACACTGATGTAGTGCATATGAAAGTGCAAAGCCTACCTGTCTCCTTACCACACTGAAGGTGCATTACTTCCGGCTTGGCATTGTCTGTAGTTTTGGGCCCCTCAGCCTAGTAGGTGGGCCCAGGTTCAGCACCATGAAGCACCACCCCCCCACCTCAGTACGCTTATGCAGATAGCTGATGGTTAGGTGGCGGTGTGGGTTGGAGAAGAGTGGGCACTGCTTCATTAAGCCTGCCTAGTCCCTTTTCTGCTTTCTTCCAGCCCCCTGGCCATGGAAGCAGGTAAGTGCCTACATGTGGGGGCACTCATGCACTACAGAATGGCAACCCCTCCCTCTAAGTAACTCGCAGCCAGCACTACCACTGTGTCACCCCCCCAATGGCATCAAAGACACCACTTGTGACCCCTCCTCAACAGAGGAAAGCAGTCCCTGGAACACTCGATCCTCCCCCCCACCGGCTGACCCCATGACCCAACTCTATTCCTGAACCCGGTTCGCAAGTGTGGCAGCGGTAAGATGAAGCGCCACAGCTCTCCATGCCACTTGCCCAGCATTGCATCAACTCTGTGACAAAGTCCTTGCTGCACTCCAAGTGCTGTTAGAGAGATCACTGTTACAATTTTATACAAACACTATATATGTTTATATATAAATATGCTACAATTTTATTTATTTTTTTATTTATTTAAGAATCAGTTTACAACCTTTGAGCCAGAGGCTCGTTTCCAAAGGTACTTCATCACATAAAGACATACATTGTGTTTCGATTACATAGCAAAGATTTGCAAAAAATCAATAAGCATTCACCAGAGGTGCCACGTCACATTGTGGTCAGACAAATACAATTGGGTACAGGGTACATGTAATTGATAACAGGTATTACACAAGTCGGTATTAAGTGAGCATTCTGGTAGATAAACATTGAAAACAGCTGGCACTGGCCAGGTTAAACCTAGGCATGGTGTACAGGGAAGTGGTGGAGGGGATGGTTGGGTGGAGAGCTGCCAGGGGGCATTGTCAAGAAGAAAGAGGTGGAGGCTATGTTCAGAGACAGGAGCAGTTCAGAGTGCTGAAGATGTGGTTCAAGTGCGGTTTGAATGTGGAGATGGTGATGGCATTGGTGATGGTGGCAGGAGAGAGTTAAACCAGGTTGGGGCTCTATAGCTGAAGGACCTCTGGCCACGGCTGGTTCTTCTGGGGACCTTTAGAGTGGTCTTGTAGGAAGACCGTGTTGCAATGGTGGGAGGGCTCTGGTGGATGGATGCCGTTACCCGGGGAGAGCCCGAGTAGGGTTTTTTTGGTGAGGAGACAGGTCTGGTATCGGAGCCGTTCATCCAGGGTAAGCAGGTTAGCATCGACATATAGCTGACAGGTGTGTGTGAGCCTGGGGGCACCAGTAATCAATCTGCACACTTTATTCAGGGTTAGGTGAATTTTGTTGAGTGCAGTGGTGTCGGCAGCACCGTATACAAACACTGTGTATATATATGTATATATATATATACACACACACACACATATATATATATATATATATATATATATATATATACACTATATATATTGAAAAAAGGAGCAAATTCCAGTTACATGTATAAAGGATAAAATAAATAATTTATTTTGGTGCATAAAGTGCAGGTTATACTTTTTTCGGACACTGCCATTTTCATATAAACCAAGAGGCTGCCACTGCACCTTACAGAATGTAGACAAGTCCAAAAAGACTGGAGCACACACACACATTTTTCAAGTACCACTGAGGCTCTCCAATAATGCTAAAAATATACTTTATTACATATAAAACAACATGAACACCTGATGCATTTCGGATTTTAAAATGCTTTTTGGAAGGCTAAAAACACAGTGAAACCAACACCATTATATACAGACAAATGATGATGTCATGTGGTGTCACTGTAACATCATCATTTGCCCGTATATAACGGTGTTGGTTTCATTGTGTTTTTAGCCTTTAAAAAAAGGATTTTATAATCTGAAACACATCACTGGAAAGCCTCAGAGGTACTTGAAAAATGGATGTGTGTACTCCAGTCTTTTTGGACTTGTCTGCTATCTGTTTGGCTGTTTGAGCACCAGTTACCTTATGCGCACTTTTTTGGGAGCAATCTTACAGAATATAGCTGCCAAAACTGTCTCGTAGCTGCCTTTTACACTGTGCTTATAGAAGTGCTAAATGTAAACTGCTATTTCAATGCTGGTAGAGTGTAGACATTGCAGATAAATAACATCTGTCCCCTGATGAAGACCTGGTTGGTCGAAGCATCGGACAGTGGGTCGGTGAGATGCTGAAAGGCATGCTCACCGTGTCTGTTTTTGAATGAAGATGTTTACTTAATAAAAACTTGGAGTAAACAAGGGAGGAACTATAGAAAATAAAAAAAAGAGAGTTAGAAAATGTTTTTGACCAAACTATATTAAGTACTGAAACTGAACTACCAAGCAAGGACAAGGAGGGGAAAACAAAAAGGGGAAGCGAGCAAGATGACTCATTACTTGATGAAAATGGTCAGACAAGAGTGCATGAATCTAGAAATGCTAAGAGGGGCAGCAGAGCCGAAGTATTCTCATTAACTAACACAGAGTAGGTTTTACAACTGAAAACAGATCTGAAATACTAACACCTGGTGATGAGTAGGAGGACATGAAAGCACACAGTTCAGTAAATGAAATTAAAGGCAGTTGACTTAAAGTTGGTGAAAAAACAAGTGGTAGTCAGAGGGGATTCGATAATCAAATACATGGACTCAGAAATTACTAAACAATATAAAAAAAAAAACAGTTTATGGTATTAAGGTTTTAGAGGGGGGAAGTAAGAGACCTATTGCCCCATACAGAAGACACTAAAAGGAATTCAGGTGATAGCCCAGTAGTTAACATTCAACCTAAGGACAAACGATGTAGGTTGAAAACATATGACTCAAATCAAAGATGATTTTATTGAACTATAAGAGCATAACTGTAAAACAAGTGTATCTGAAATCTTTCCAGTCCCCAAGGCATCTGATTACAGACAATGTGAAATAAACTGTTAAATGGGTGACTGATGACATTTTATGCCAAGGAAAAGATGGGTTCATCAGACAATGGAACAATTTCTGGGAAAGATGGGAACTGTGTGCCAAGGATAGCTTACACTTAACCTTTAAATGACCTTGATTCCTGGAAAATGAGAAACCACGCCAACAATATTTTAACCCAGATAATAAAGGGACAGTAGGTGAATATTAACAGGAACCATATGACAAGCCAAACGGTAAGTTCTGAACACAGCAAGAAACAAGACAAAGGGTCAAAACTGAGGGTATGCTAACATTATTGTGAATGCTAGAACTATCCAGAATAAATGGGATGACTTGTTAGCACTAATCAGTATGGAGAGGCCTTCACTGGTGGGCATCACCAAGCCTTAGTGCAAGGAGGAAGACATGTGGAATACAAACATATATAGCTTTACATGTTACAGAAAAGATAGAATGAATACAAATTGCGGTGGTGTTGCACTGCTCACATCCAATAATATAACAGACTATGACCTATATGACCTATGAGGGAATGTGGGCAGAGGGTGGCAGTGAAAAAGTAGGGATTCTGAATGAATATTTCTGCTCAGTATTCACAAAGGAAGAGGAGGGGGAGGTACCTTAACCAAACAAGAGAAACACTCTGGAGACGGGGATCGATACCAGTCCATTTACAGAAGAAAGAGTTCTGAAAGAACTAGTAAAATTGAAGGTGGACAAAGCAATGGGGCCTGATGGGATTTACCCAAGAATTCTAAAAGAACTAAAGGTAGAACTAGTGACACCGCTGGCTCCTTTCTTTAACAAATCATGGGAGGATGGGGTGGTACCTGAGGACTGGAGGAGGGCAGATGTGATTACTCTTCACAAAAGTGGGAGCAGGGCAGAGGCAGGAAGCTACAGACCAATTAGTTTGACCTCAGTGGTAGGGAAAATGATAGAATCACTTCTGAAGGAAAGAATTGTTGAGTACCTAGAGGCCAGTAGGGCACAGCACCCAAGGCAGCATGGATTCACAGTGGGAAGGTTGTGTCAGACGAATCTAATAGATTTCTTTGACTGGGTGACCAAAGTAGTAGACTAGGGAGGAGTTGTGGACATGGCCTACTGAGATTTTAACAAGGCATTTGATACAGTCCCACACAAAAGATTAATAAACAAGTTAACCAGCCTTGGAGTGGGTCCCAAGGTGGTAGCCTCATAAAAATAGGCTGGACAACAGGACGCAAAGGGTAGTAGTAAACGGAGTCCACAGTGAAGAAAGGAGGGTTACTAGCAGGGTACCGAAGGGTTCAGTAATGGTTCCGGTCCTTTTTAATGTCTTTATAAGTGACATTGCAGAGGAACTGGAAGGAAAAGTATGTCTCTTTGCAGACGACACAAAGGTCTGCAACAGGGTTGATACACAAGATGGAGTGGAAAGGATGAGAAGGGACTTGGCAAGGTTGGAGGAATGGTCAAATGTATGGCAGCTTAGATTCAATGCAAAGAAGTGCAAGGTAATGCACATGGGAAACAAAACCCAGGGAAGAGTACACAATGGGTGGTGAGATACTGACAACAATAAAAATGGAAAGGAACCTGGGGTAATTATATCAGATGACCTAAAGGTGGGCAAGCAATGTGAGAAGGCAGTAAGGAAAGCTGGGGGGATACTGGGATGCATAGGGAGAGGCATCAACAGTAGAAAACAGGAAGTTGTTATCCCACTGTACAGACAGTTGGTGAGACCCCATCTGGAGTACTGTGTGCAGTTCTAGAGGCCCCATCTCTGCAAAGACATAGTCAGAGTGGAGGCTGTCCAGAAGAGGGCAACCAAAATGGTGCAGGGTCTGCACCAGAAAACACGAAGAGAGACTAAAGGAGGTTAATATGTATACCCTTGAGGAAAGAAGGGAGAAGGGGGACATGATAGAAACTTTCAAGTACCTCAAGGGAATCAACAAAGTCCAAGAGGGTAGTATCTTTCAGAAAAAGAGATGTGCAAGAACAAAGGGGCACAATTTGAAGATAGAGGGGGACGGCTCGAGAGGTAATGTGAGGAAGTATTTTTTCATGGAGAGGGTTGTGGATGCATGGAACAGCCTTCCTGAGGAGGTCATGGAGTCAACAACAGTGGGGAAATTCAAGAATGCATGGGACAGACATAAGGCAGTCCTAGTGGGGGGGTAGGAGGAAGTAGGCTGTTGGTTAACTAGGATCTGCAGCTTATCTGTTAGGAAGGAAAATGGGCAGACGAGGTGGGCCAAGCAGTCCTTATCTGCCATCAAATTATATGTTGCTATGTTTCTATCAGAAAAGGTAAAAAATAACATGACTGTTGAATCAGTTGGGAAAATATAGAACTATCCTCAACTGGGGCAATAATTGTTGGACTCATATATAGGCCTCCAAACACAAATCACCACAATTCTCAAAAAATCATTAGTGAAATAAATGAGGCCTCGGACATAGGTGATGTCATCATTATAGAACATATAGATATGCCCAGTATAAACTGGAAACACTCAGAGAGTACTAAGGGAATGGATGAAATATCATTCTGTGACATGGTAGTTAAAAATAATTTAACACAACATGCGGAACAACCCACGAGGGGAGCAAATCTATTTGATGTTGTCCTCAGTTCAAATGGAATATCTACTATGCTCTGAATGATCAATAAAGAGGCAGTCAATTCAGGCAGTCCTGCTGTATACCAAGTACCTATCACCGATAGGTTCCAAGTGTTGGCAGAGTATAATGCTTGACTGGGTTCAAAGGGCAAATTTGGCTCCCCAAATCTAAATTCTATCAAGTTGGAAGAGAGTAAGACCTCCACTGATTGCCAGTTCCCAGAAGATTCTATAATCACATGGAATATAGCTGGAATTGGCTCTAAATTACAATATTTAGGATAGATAAGATTTATTAATACTTTTATTATTATATACTTAACAAGAAACTTGGCATGTGCCTAGACAGACCTATGATTTGAATAGTTATCAACTGTTCCAAAGTCCTGGTAAGAATGAGTCCATGATGGGCAGAAGAATTTGAGGCCTAATAACATTTATCAAAGTCATTTCAGTGCAATCCTGTTCATCCTTATTCCTGTTACATCTTGAGTGTTGGACATAATCTAATAAAGATCTAGAATTTCAAAAAAAAAAACATTTATCAAAGTCGGTGCTTTTGATTACTCAGGAAAAATAAACGTGCAATATTTTTATATAGTAGTGAGGCTGACAAAGAATAAGATAACAGTGATCATATTTGATATATGCGAACATACAAAATGCCATCAGAAACAGGCTTCACGGTCTATCGAGTCTGCCTGATTGTGCAGCTAGCCCCTCAACTTGAAGCTGCCCCACCCTCCCCACCCTCCTCATAACTACTTAAATACTCCCACCGTTCTACACAATGCCACCTCCTCAGGCAGAGTGTTCCACTTATCTATCACCCTTTCTGTGAAAAAGTGTCTCCTGATTTCTCCTGAATCCCCCCGCCTCCAGTCTCAGCTGATGCCCTTTCATGTTCCTCCCCATTGGATCTGAAGAATCTCTTCTGTATTAATCCTGTTAATGCCCTTTAGGTACTTAAAGATTTTGATCATATCCACACTATCCCTCCTTTCTTCCAGGGAATACATTTGCAGCTCTCCCAGCCTCTCCTCATAGGATTTACCCTCAAGTCCCTGTATCATATTGGTTGCCCTACACTGCACCCCCTCCAGCAATCTGATGTCCCTCTTCAGGAATGGACACCAGTAGTGCACGCAGTATTCCAGGTGCATCCTGACCAGTGACCTGTACAGGGGTAGGATCACGTCTCTGTGCCTGGAGGAGATTCCCCTCACTATACACCCCAGCATCTTGTTTGCCATTGCAGACGCCTTCCTGCACTGAGCTGAGTGGTTCATACTCCCTGTTATTAGTACCCCTAGATCCTTTTCCTCCACTGTGCTTACCAACTGTACCCTTCCCAACTGATATTTCCTCCCCTGGTTCTTTGCTCCGAAGTGCAGTACCTTGCACTTCTTGGCATTGAACCCCAACTGCTATGTCTCTGACCATTCCTGTAGTTTGGTCAGGTCTTCCTGCAACCCCCTCCACCCCTCTATGTCATCTACCACTGCATCAATCTGAGTATCATCTGTGAACAGACTGATCCTACTCCAGATACCGATTGAGATATCGGATATGAATATCCCAAATAGCACCAGTACCAGTACTGAACCCTGGTGCACCCCAGTCGTAACTTCCCTTTGTGATAAAGTTCCCCACCATCACCACCCTTTGCTGCCTACCCCTTAGCCAGTTGGTTATCCAGTTGACCCTTTTTGTCCCCAACCCAATGTATTCCAGTTCCCCCCCCCCCAACCTCCCATGCGGCACTGAGTCAAAGGCCTTGCTGATGTCCAAATATAGGACATCCACTGCATGGCCCTGTCCAGTTCCCTGGTAACCTAGTCGTAGTACTCGAGTAGGTTTGTCTAGCAGGATCTGTCTGATACAAAATCATGCTGATGGCCATCTTAGAGACCATTGTCCTCCAGCAAGGTCACCAGTCTCTCCTTTAGGACTGACTCCATGAGTTTCCCCACGATTGAAGTGAGACTCACTGGTCTGTGGTTGCCTGGATCATCCTTTGGGTGACTTTTTATGAATGGGCACCACATGGGTCATCCTCCAGTCTTGTGGCATGCATCCTGTGTCCAGTGATGTATTGATCAGGTCTGCCAGTGGTCCTGCCAGGATCTCTGCAAGCTCCCTAAGTACCCTAGGGTGAATAACATCTGGCCCGGGTGCCTTGCCCACCCTCAGTGCCCTTAGACACTCCAGCACCCTGTCCTCTGTAATTCTGATATCAGTTGCCCCCACTCCCCATCTGCCCACTCACCTCTTCCTATGGGGTATCTGCCCCCTCTTTCCTTTTTGAACACAGAGCAGAAATACTCATTCAGTGCCTCTGCCTGGTCCACCCCCTTCTCCACCTACCCCCCATCTTTCTTAATCCTCACAATCTGGTCTTTGTTTCTTCTCCTCTCACCAACGTATCTGAAGAAGTCCTTTTCCCTGTTCTAGATTCCCTGTGCCAGTCTCAGCCCTCTGGAAGCCTTGGCTGCTCTGACTAGCCTGGTAACCTCCCTGGACTTCTTCATGTACTCATCTTTGTCCCTCTTGCCCTCCTGATTTCCTAAGTCTCCGGAATGCTTTTCTCTTGGCCTTCACCCCTTCCATTACCTCCTGAGTCAGCCAGCTTGGCTTCTTTGCTCTCCCCTTCTTGCTCTGTGTCCTGGTGCAGGTCTCAGTAGCCTCTGCCAGCCCTCTCCTAATGATATTCCATTTTTAACTGGCACTCATGCATGTCTGAATTCCCACCAGATGCTCAACCAAAATTTTCCCCATCCTTTTAAAATCCACTCTCTTAAAATTGATCACCCTGGTACCTGTTCCTCCTGTTACCCATCCCATATTGAGTGTGAACCACACCGTATTATGGTCACTTCGAGCCAGGGGGTCCTCCACTCCCACATCCCTTACAGCCTCCCCATTTGTTAATACCAGGTCCAGAGTCCTACCCTCCCTAGTAGGCTCACGGACCAATTGCACCAGAAGGCTGTACTGAAATGCATCTAGTAATCTTTGCTCCTTTGCACACGTGGTGGTAGGGGTGTTCCAGTCCACCCCAGAGAGGTTGAAGTCCCCCACCACTATGGTATCCCCTTTCCTACAGACTCTTCTAATCTGCTTGACCAACTCCCTGTCCAGGTCATCCCCCTGAGCTGGTGGCCTGTACACTACCCCCACCCTCAGTGTCTTTCTTTTAGAGTCTTGAAACTGCATCCATAGGACCTCTGTCCTGCCCTCCACCCCCTCCTCTCTCATATACCTTATCCTCTTCCTTACGTAGATTGCCATGCCCCCCTTCCCTCTAGATCTGTCCCTTCTGAATATCCTGTACCCTGAGATCATCATATCCCAGTCCTGGTTCTGGGTGGCCCATGTCTCTGTGATGGCTGCAACGTCCACCCTTCCTACAGCCAAGAGAGCCTGTAGTTCAGCTGATCTGTTACCTAAGCTTCTCGCATTCAGTGAGCCACTCTCCAAGCTGTGTCTTTCTTCCCCACCCCAATTTTCCCCCCTGCTAATCTCTCCTTGTGTTCTCACCTCTAAAACCACTCCAATAGCCTGGGGGTAGGCACGCTTGGCTCCCCCCTCTGGGATCCCTACCTACTAGCTGTCCTCCCACCATCCCCCACCTAGTTTAAATCTATCCTTGATGTTACGTAGCCCTCCAACCTCTGCTTTAATAGCCCTTTCCCCTCCCCACTCAGGTGCAGCCTATCCCCTGCATATAGATCCTTATTTTCCCAGGTACTGCCCCAGTCCCCCACTACCCCGTACCCCTTAGACTGACACCATTCCTCCAGCCATTTGTTGAACTCCCCAATCCTCCCTTTCCTTCCTGTACTCATGCAGGATACTGGGAGCACCTCTGAGAAGGCCACTGATTCCCCCACTTCCTTACATAGCCCTCCTAATTCCTCAAACCTCCTCCTCACTACTTCCACCATCTCCTCCGCCAGGTCATTAGTGCCCACAAGCACCACTACATGTGGTATCTTCCTGCCCCTCCTTGTGCACTTAGGAAGTGCCTGGATATACAATGGTGAGCTGTCAGATAAATTATTTATCTACACAAATGCTGTTTGACCTCGGGTAACCTCACAAATGGCGTAAGCCACAAGTGAGGTGTCCGAGGTCAAACAGCACAAGTGAGATAAATCATTTATCTGACTACTCATCATTGTGTATTTCATTTATGCAGTAGCAATGCTTTCTGTCAGTGCAGGAACATTTGGTTTTGACCGTTTATCTTTTTTATTTAAAATGACAATTCCTGAGACTTTCTGTTACCTTTCCTAGTGTATGTCCGCCTAGCATAGTGGTTGCTATTAAATGGAACACCACTCATTTTGTAGAAAACATCTTGCTGAACAAATGTTACACTTACAGTACTGTGCTACCTTTTTCATTTTAAAGTTATTTACATTTGTTTGTCGAAAAGTGAAAACAAAATTGAATTTTATGCTGTGTTTTGCTAATTATAAAAAAAAATTAAAAGGTATCTATAAATGAAACATGACTCATTTTGTAGATATTGTTGTGCTGAACATTTTTCATGCTCACAGTACCCTGCTATCATTTTTCATTTTAAAGTTATTCACATTTGTTTATCAAAAAAGTAAAATGCTAAAATCAAAATTTCTGCTGTTTTTTTTTGCTAATTATAAAAAAATCTAAAAGGTATCATTAAATGAAACACCACTCATTTTATAGATATGTTTGTGCTGAACAACTTTCATGCTCACAGTACCATGCTATCGTTTTTCGTTTGAAAGTTATTCGCATTTGAATATGGTTTATAGTGCTACTGAGGCCGAACATTCTAAATGACATAAGCACTGTATAGACAAGCATTTGTCAATGCCACATGTTTGCTTGCTGGTATTAGCATTGGCAATGCAGGAGTTAGACAGATGCAGAATAGGAATGGCAGTGAAGTATTGAACTTCAAGTAAACTCCACCTCCATCCTGTAGAGATGGATAGGATTTGGGGTAAGTGTTTGGGTCATCGCCCATGACGGTCAAGCCATGTCACCTCACCCTATTCCATAGACATTGACACGTGTTGAGGTGTGCCTTAGGGTGCTTGGTTTTACAGTCACCCCATTCCATAAGGACATACGGTGAAATGGGTGCAGCATAGGAGAGTGGGGTGAAATCTTGGGCCGAAGAGTCCAAGGTACACCTTGATGCCTGTCGGTGGCTGGGGAGTGGGGTGGGATGGCATGAGCAGTACAGTTGGCAATCCAAAGGCACACCCCAATGCCTGTTTGTCTGTACAGGGTAGGACGTTATGGTTAGAAACCCTAATGCCTCGGGCGTTTGTTGGTGTTTACAGTACAAATTTTCAACATGGCCTTTTTGTGACCCCACCTCAGGAAAGCATTTGGGACCTCTTCTCATGAACAGTGGCAGTGTGATTTTGTCAATGTATCCCGAAGACTGACTTCCAGTGGCGACAGTGCCATTCTGCACCACGTGTACGAAACACAGATCGAGCAGGATGTGAAGAATGACAGCTGTACCATCCATAGGGAGGTGTGAAGAGGTGGCAATGTTGAAATTCTGTAGTGGGAATATTAAAAATGCTCGCACTTCTGAGCATATGTGGAAACTGCGCAACGCATTCGCATAACACAATCACTTTATGGAGTTTTGTCATCAGATTTTCAACATAGGCATTTTATGACCTGTGCTCATGAACAGTGTCAGTGTGATTTTCTTAATGTGCCCGAACACTGATTTCCCACAGCAACCACGGTATTCTGCGCCGGAACTGCAAAAACACATTTTGACCAGGATGTGAAAAATGACAGCTGCACTGTTCATAAGGAGGTGTGGAAAAATGGCAATGTTGAAAATCTGGAGTTAAAATATTACAAATGTGCAAAGTTATGAGCGTGCGTGGAAACTGCGCAATGCACGCTCATAACACAGTCATTTTATGGACTTTCATCACCAAATTTTCAACATAGACATTTTAGGACCTCTGCTAATGAACAGTGTCAGTGTGATTTTTGTTATGTATCCCGAACAGTGATTTCCCACAGCGACCGCGCTATTCTGCTCCAGAAGTGCGAGAACACATTTCAGCCAAGACGTGAAAAATGACAGCTGTACTATTCATAAGGAGGTGCAGAAAAATGGCAATGTTGAAAATATGGAGTGAAAATATTGCAAATGTGCAAAGTAACGAGCGTGCGTGGAAACTGCACAATGCACGCTAGTAACACATTCATTTTATGGACTTTTGTCACCAAATTTTCAACATAGGCATTTTAGGACCTCTGCTAATGAACATCATCAGTGTGATTTTCCTAATGTGTCCCAAACATGGATTTCCAACAGCGAGCATGTTATTCTGTGCCAGAACTGCGAAAACACATTTCGGGAAGGTTGTGAAAAATGACAGCTGCACTGTTCATATGGAGATGCATAAAAATACTAATGTTCAAAATCTGGAGTGAAAATATTGCAAATTCATGAAGTTATGAGCGTGCGTAGCAACTACGCAACGCATGCTCATAACACAGTCATTTTATGGACTTTCATCACCAAATTTTCAACTTGGGCATTTTAGAACCTCTGCTAATGAACAGTGTCAGTGTGATTTTTGTTATGTGTCCCAAACAGTGATTTCCCACAGCAACCGCGCTATTCTGTGCCGGAAGTGCAAAAACACATTTCGACTGGGGTGTGAAAAATGACAGATATACTGTTCATAAGGAGGTGCGGACAAATGGCAGTGTTGACAATCTGGAGTGAAAATATTGCAAATGTGCGAAGTTACGAGTATGCGTGGAAACTGCACAATGCATGCTTGTAACACAGTCATTTTATGGACTTTTCTCACCAGATTTTCAACATAGGCATTTTAGGACCTCTGCTAATGAACAGTGTCACTGTGATTTTTGTAATGTGTCCCGAACATGGATTTCCCACAGCAAGCATGTTATTCTGCACCAGAACCATGAAAACACATTTCAGGCAGGTTGTAAAAAATGACAGCTGCACTGTTCTTAAGGAGATGCATAAAAATACCGATGTTGAAAATCTGGATTGAAAATATTGCAAATTCATGAAGTTACGAGCGTGCGTAGCAACTGTGCATCGCACACTCATAACACAGTCATTTTATGGACTTTCATCACCAAATTTTCAACATATACGTTTTGAGAGCCCACCTCATGAACATTGGCACTGTCATTTCGTTAATCAGTCCCGCAAGGTGATTTCGTGCAGTGACTGCGAAATCACCTTTCGGGGGCCGATTAACGCCATGACAGTGAAAGAATTCATGAGGAGGGGTTCCAAAAACCCCTTGTTGAAAATTTGGTGTCAAAATTCCAAAAAAGGCCCGAGATATGCATTAAAGTTGAAAAAAACCCTATTCATCCCATTATACAGCTTACTGGCATTTCCTCAGTTCGCGGTCGGCTTTGAGGAGTGCAGACATGTTCCCGGTCCACTGAAGATCATCGCACCAGACTCTGGAGGTAAGTATGGGGTGAGGGGGATGTGGGGAGGCAAGGTGCACAGTGGGTGGGTGCAGGGTGTGGGGGTGCCAGGGAGACTGCCGAGGGACCGTTTCCTTCTTTACAGGAAAAAAAAAACAAACACAACATCGTGGGACAGTTTTTATTTTACAGTGATATTTAACTGGACATTTGGCATGCTGGGGTGGGCTCCCAGTGTGCCAACCTACTGTTTTGTTGGGGGGGACAACTGCAGCCGACGGGGGATTGGGCACCCCATTCGGCATATAGGGGGACGCGGTAGCCGAGGAGGATTAGGCACCCCTCAGCACAAACATAGGTTTTGTGTGTGGGGGGTGAGAAAGTATGCTGACAGGAGTGGGCTTCCCTATCGGCACATCCACAAACTCGGAGGACTGGAGTCGGTGGGCATTAGGGCCCCAGTGAGCAAACAGAGACTTTGGGTGGCACATGCTGCCGAGGGTCGGGCACCATCTCGCATGGGGTTGACATTGTTTAGAACATGGCGGCAAGCCGCCGCCATGTTCACAAACAGTATTAGGCTGCCTAACGTTCCACCCTGCAATGACGGGTCACTCTCTCATTGCAGCAAAATGACTGACACTGCAATGATGAGGTGGCCCCTGATTGCTGCAGCGAAAATGTTTGTACTTGGTGCACTTTTGGAAACCAGTGTCATCGGCACACTGTGCCTCCACTAGTCCACCACTGCCAAGCCCCCAAATGCAGTGCCTCCCTTGGCTGTAACAGTGCCGCACCTCCACAACCCGCTTCTCTCCTAAGCTGTCACATAATGTTTCTTGCGCATGCGCGCAAGCAAACATAATAAATGACTGAAGACATAAGCACTGTGTGAATACATTAAATTTATCCACACAGTTGCTCAGATAAATGGATTTATTTCACTCTGTTTATCTCCACCCCATTGCATAATTACTGTTTATCTGTCTGTTGCTTAAAGCTAACTTAAATCAGACTCCTGGAAAACATATAGCACGGCCTGTTCACCTTTCTTTTGAGTTGGACATTTTCCCCTTAATCTGAATTAGTCTAGCAGGAGAAGAAAAAAAAATAACTCAGCAACTGGCAGACCAATTTGTCTAGCTCCTATAAAGTTTTTTGTCCCGAGTCCCCCACTCCCACCTGCCCTGCAACCCCCCCCCCCACTGAACAAGCATACCTGTGCCTGTACTTCAATTCTTTCTCTCTTCTCTGCCTCCAGATTTGGCTTGGCTCCCCAAGGGACTTGAGGGCAGAAACGGAACCCTCCCCTACAGCTCTCTATCAAAGCAGCACAGGTACAAACAAAGCAGTCTCTACAGCCGATGGGAGAAGACCCTGCCAACGCTGCATGTCGGCTGCCCCACCACCCCCACCACCACCCTTGGTCGACTTTCAAATATATAGCAGATGTCACGTGACTGCCACAACCTATCCGTGTACTTTTCCATCTGCAGAATATCTGCTTTTACCTCTAGTGGCCACTATAGCTTGAAATCCACATTTTTCCTTCTTCCTACCAATTTTTAACCACATTGATTCTAACCCTGCTCCTCGGCCTTCTCCTACAAGCTCACCCATCCTCGTACCCAGCTGCCCCTCATGGTAGCCCCCCTACCACCAACCCCTCACCCCCACCCACATTTCCACCACTCCTTCCATCTTCCATGAGTCATCCAGCCCTCCTCCCTCCTGGCCATCATCCATGCTGACGCTCCCCTCTCTCCCCATACTCCACCCCTTCAACTTTCCCCATCTACACATCCCTCATTGCTCCCCTCAAACCTCCTCAATCTTGAGGCACTTTTCTGTTGCCTTAACCTCCACAGACTACCCTCCAGGTGCAGTCCTACTTGATCGAAGCACCCCCGACTACTATCTCTCCCCCTTCTACTCTTGCTCCTAGCGGACGACATACAACCTAACCCTGGGTCTGAAATGCCCAGACCTACCACAGCCCCACCCCCCACTGTTTCCGACTACCCTCCAACCACACCCCAAGCTCTCTCCCCAAGGGCCGCTGTATTTTTCATCCTCAATGCAAAAAGCCTCCTCCCTAAACTGGATGCCCTCATGGTATGGGTCGCCCAGTACCACCCTAACAAACTCTGCATCTTGGAATCCAGGCTATCTCCCAGAAGTCCCAACTCTTCTCTCACTATTCCCAACTTCAACTTATTCCACCAAGACCGTGGAAAGCGAGGTAGAGGTGTAGCACTGTACATCAGACAATCTATCACGTGCTCTATAATATTCAAGGAAGCCTGCCCTTCCTCCCACGAGTCCATTGTTGTACACCTATCCTTTCCCTCCTCCACCTACCTCTACATTGTGGTACTGTATGCCCCATCAAAGACCTTGGCTGACTCCCTTGTCAAAGCCATCTCCTCAATCTCCTCAGGCACATCCAATAGAGAGCTAGTACTATTAGGAGATTTCAATCTTGATTGGCTCTCCTCACCCACCAAACCCACCACCCTAATGATAGAAGCCCTCAATCAGTCCCAACTTATCCAAGAGCCTACCCACCTAAATCACTGGTCCCAAAACCACACCCCCCTGAACTGGATTTTATCCTCCCATCCCCACCGCATTGCTGCCTCAGGCATCTTCTCAGACACTCTCAGCGACCACTGTATTACCTATTGCATCTGCAAAATCCACCCTCCAAGCTCTCATCCAAAATTTATCTGGTCTCGCTCCTTACACCTCCTCAATGAGCCTGCCCTGCTCCGAGACCTAACAAATGCTGACTGGGCACCAGTCCTTTTGGCAACAGATGTTGACATGGCCCTATTTCACTTCTGTGACATCTTCCAGTGCACCTGGGACCTCCATGCACCCCTCAGAAAATGTAGAGTTAAACGCTACCACCACTCCTAGATCTCACCAGATCTTATTGCTTTGTGTAGTTCTAGAGACAAGGCTTGGAGGCGGTACAAGACCATCCATGCTACACATGATCTCCAATCCTACAAACATCTCAGAAATAACTGTATGAAGGCCATTCATCTTGCAAAATCCTCTTACTTCAAAGCACAACTTTCCCAAACCCAAAACTCCCCTGCATCCTTCTGGAAGGTGATCAACTCCCTTCTCAACCCCCCCCATCTAAGAAGGCATATCCTGTCCTGAACTTTGAGGGCAGATCTGTCTCAGACCCAGAGTCTGTAGCAGAAGTCTTCAATAAATTCTTCATCTCCTGTGCTGTGCCCGACCCCCCTCCCATGCCCACCTCCCACCCAATGATGACCCAACTGAACCAACCTCCCCTACCCCTGGTTTCCTCTTTCCTCCTTTCACACCACAGGAAGTCTTCAATGCAATCGCCCCCCTAAACCAATCCAAATCCAGCCCTGATGGGTTGCACCCCAGACCACTACATATATCTGCCACTGCCATAGTTGCTCTCTTGACACACATAATAAATCTCTTTCTCCACTGTCACTGTTCCAGCAGCCTGAAAACTGGCAAAGATCATCCCTCTGCACAGGGTGCTCCATCTTTACCTGGGAACTACAGGCCCATCTCTCTCCTCCCCTTCCTTGGAAAGGTCCTGGAATCCCTCATACTGCCCAAACTGTCAGACTTTCTCTCCTCAAACAACTCCTTCTCATCCATGCAGTCAGGATTCAGAAAGCACCACTCTACCATCACCTCTCTGCTATGAGTTACTGACTCCTTACTCTTGGCCATGAATCAAAGCCAAACCTCTGTCGCCATCTTTATTGACTTGGCAAAAGCCTTTGACTCCATCTCCCACCCACTGCTACTCCACAAACTCCGCTCCTTTGGCATAGCCCAGCCTGCTGTCGACTGGTTCAACTCATACCTCCTAAATAGACTACAATCAGTTCAAATAGGCAACACCCTCTCCTCATCTCTCCCTATCCTATCTGGTGTCCCCCAAGGCTCGATCCTCGGCCCCATCCTCTTCTCTCTTTTCATTAATGACCTTCCCTCTGCCTGTCTTTCCTCAAATGTGCATCATTACACAGATGACACCATCATCTTTGCCTCTGGCCACTCCTACAATAGCATCTTTCCCAATCTCCAGGCCGACTTCAACTGAGTCCAGTCCTGGTTCCTGGAAAACCAGCTAAAACTAAATACCAATAAAACTGTTACCATGGTTTTTGGATCAAGACAGAAGTTAGTCTCCCTCCCTCCCTGCCCCCGTGATCACCACCCTGGATAGCTCTGCCCTGGAATTGGTCCCTGCTTTCAAGTACCTGGGTGTCTGGCTGGACAGCCACCTCAGTTTCACCACTCACATTGAGACTATCTGTGCCAAACTCCAGCCAAAACTTGCCGTCCTACATTGGCACAAAGCCAGCCTACCCCTTCCCACCTGGTGCGAGCTTGTACGAAAAACAATCTTGCCAGTGTTGGATTACACTGATATTGTTTATGGAATGGCCCCAACCTCATCTCTCTCCAAACTGGACATTCTACTCAATTCTTTCTGCCACTTTACCACTGCCTCCCCCCCACACACTCACCACTGCACCCTCTATGCTCCACTCTCCCTTGCCCTGCTCTCACACAGAACCATCCACAGCATTTCCCTCACAGCAAAATTCTGATTCGGATCCCACTTCCCACCTGACCCCAGCAAACTCCCTTGATTACCCTCTCCGACACAGGGACTTGCACTCTTTTCACATCTCTTCCCACAAAATGTCTCCGGCAAAGCCACCTTTTCGCACCAGCTCCCCCTTCTCTGGAACAGCCTTCCCTCTGACCTGCACCAGGCCTCCTCTCTTTCAGCCATAAAAAAACTCCTCAGGCTCCTCCCCACCCCACCCTGCCCCAATTGCCCAAATATTTCCCAGAATGCTCCCTAAGCCCTACCACCTTAAGATAAAATTCTTGCAGCAGTTCAGAACACTATTTCCGTATACTGGCTGACTCCATTGTGAATGTAAAAATGTTGTGTACTGTATGAAATATGGTTGTGTATACTGTGTCTTTTTGAAATTACTTTGTGAAACTCTTCTCAATTCTGTGTACACTCTGTATCCAGGTCGCACCTGGAAACAAGCTTCAGCTCAGTGTGCCTTTCCCAGTTATCAATTCATATGTGTATATATATATGTATATATATATATATATGTATATCCACCTGTAGATCAATGTTGTATTCAAATACCATCTGGGAGAACCTAAAAAGAGAGATTCTGGAAACACAAATAAGTACCCAGATGCCTTTTAACTGTTGGTGGAGGATCTAAATGCTCGAACTGGGTCTTACAATGGTCTTCTAAATAACACAATATTAACATGGATGTACAGTGAAGCCCACCAGGATGAAGCACAGTGCTGCAGAATTCTGCAGTAGAGTTACTGTAGTAAACAGTGCAATTTTAATGAAAGTTAATCCCTTTTGTCATGCAGTAAACCTGTGACACTGCACTTCATCCTGACAGGCTTCACTATAACCATCAGCCTCTAAACTTCCTAGATTATCAAAGGACACTAGAATTATGTATAATGAACATCTGATAGAATTAATCAAATCTAGTCAAATGTTCCCTCTAAATGGGTGAATTAAGGAAGATCAATCAGGGGTCGTCCATCCTTTTTACTAAGACAGGTTCCTCAGTACTCGACTTAACAATATGGAGTAGGCCCCCAGAATGGAGTGAGATGATGATTATACCAAGATGTGAAAGTGATCACTTTCCGGTAATTCTAACTGGTGAAGCCTTAAAAATAGAACACTCTCAGCATAGGCTGTCATCTCCTCCTCAAGGGCTGGCTTTAGACATTAGATATCCTTAAAGATTGATATGGACAGAAATATTAGAGTCAAACATTAGCTACAAGATTATCATCTTTTTGGATAATTGGTCTGTTAATTTGCAGAAGAAGTGGTCCCTCATTTCAATAGAAGCTGAACTGCAAAAATTATTTCATGAAATAATCTAGCTATTATATATTAAAAAAATATACAGTAGAAAAAGGAAGACAGATTGTAGGGGCTGGTCTGATCAAAAATTCAGGGCTTAGGAAAAAAAGGTTTATGACTCTACTAAGAGCTGTTAAAAAAATCAACAGATAGGAAAAGCTGTCAAGAACTTAAAATTGAAAGAAACTGGTATAAGACCTTCCTGTTGAATAAGAAACAGAAATATCATAAAGCACAACTGGAATGCATGTTGAACGCCATCATAGGAAAACATTAAAAAAAATCTGGACTATGTTGGCAAACGGCTATGTCGAGCATAGGTATGAAACAGATGCTTTATTTCCAAAGAGGTCTCAGTACAACATTTCTCAAGTGTTTTCTATAATTCATCAGCTTTTAGTTACTAGGAACCCCTCAAACCAACAGTCATTAAAACATATTTTAAACTAATGGATAAACAGGAGGTGCAAAGGTCAATTTATGCACTAAAAATTAATAAAGCCCTGGGACTGGATAAAATTTCTTCAGAAATATATTTATGTGTGGCAGAACAATGGGCTATTTCCCTATGTTTTTTTAATAAGTATGTCCAAGAAAATGTTATCCCAAATTCTTGTTGAGGTTCTGAAATCGCACCAATTTTCAAGAAAGGTAATAAACAGGACCCCAGGATGTATAGACCAGTTAGTTTAATAGACATTTCAGCCAAAATCTTCTCTATTGGAAATTAAGACCTGAGGTGATATCTCGCCTGTACAGGCAGGATTCAGAGAAGGGTACTGAACCTTAGAAAACTGCTTCATATTGTATCATTCACTAGAGAAATATGTTAAAATTAGAAGACAGAAGGTATATGTAGCATTCATAGATTTTAGTGCTGCATTTGATACCATTAATAGATACATCCTCCAGAATATAATGAGGGGGTGGGGGATATGCCCAGTCTTGATCAATACCATAAGGAACCTATACACACATACGTGGGCCCAAGTGATGATCGGGACTAAGGGTCAATTATCTGACATTTTCCCTACAAATACAGGAGTGAGGCAGGAGTGTGCCTAGCCTCCCTTCTCTTTTCAATTTATATAAATAGCTTATTACTTGCATTAACAGATTTGGTGTCAGATTCCCCAAAAATCCGATTGGCCCTTTGTCCAACGCTGGCTTATGCCGATGACCTGGTCTTCTTATCACTTTCTTGTTCTGTATTACAGAAAAAACATACTATTCTTTCTGAACAAACAAAGGCTCTATCTTTAAAAACAAACATTGACAAGACAAACCTAATGATGTCGGGTGGTCAGAAAACTAAATATAGATGGAAGTTTGACTCCCATCTCATTAGAGATAGTTAAGAATTATTGGTATTTGGGCATTGCATTTACTTGGAATCTCTCCTGGAAAATTCATCATGACAAGTTTATGCTAAAAGCAAAATCAGAGGTTCTGGGCTTAAAAAGATTTAACTATTTATATGGAGGCCAAACAATTAGATCCGCAGTAAAGGTACTTTAGGAGAAGTACAATGCCCAAATAATGTACGGTGCAGAATTATGGTCCTTATCTGGCATGGATAAGTTAGAAAAACACGCTATTATGGCACTTCAAGCAGCACTAGGGCTAAATAATACTATACTAAGCTATTCTGTAAGAGATGAATTGGGAAATCCCAGCTTACAGGCTCACATAGATTACAGAATCATTGTTTATTGGAGTAGGCTTATTAGGTTGCATAAAGGGAGGTTAATGAAAAAGTGCTTCCAAAAAAAAAAAATAACATGGAAAAACTTAGATGGAAACAGATCAAATTGACTTGCATATGTGTCAAAAACTTTTTTCTATATACAATGTGGAGGCCCTACCAAAATATGCCAATAAAAATATTGCTATAAATTATAACTGCAGTATAAGTTGTATATATTCAAAAATATATGTGTTTACCATAGGAACAGGGACCTTAATGCAATATCCCAATCAAGATTCGATAAATGGTATAGCAAGAATGATTGCAGTCACAAATTTAGGTTTTACTTGGATATTTTGAAAGATCCTATGAGTAGAACTTACAATAGATATGAACTCAAGATGTTTGAGTCTAATGTACTGAAGGCACATTTTGGGAAGTCCTCCTCTTATTTATTTTTATGTATTTATTTCAGACTTGGAATTAATACATTTGAGCCAAAGGCTCTTTTACACAGGCTTCATGTCATGACAAAGAACAGAACAAACAGTATAGTGAGAAAATACATAGTGATCCTAGGAGTAAAGGCAATAAAATAAGCACATATGGATTTAAGTTACAAAAACAGGTATTTTGCAGACATACAATGGATAGGAGTAAGCTTAACTAGCAAGGAAGGGCATTAGGGTTGGGATCTGGCTACAGGAGGAAAAAGATGTAGCCAAATGGTATTGTCAGAGACAAAATGAGGGAAAGACAACAACTATGGACATGGTCTTACAGAATAGACAGAAGCTAAGGGCTAGGGCCTAACATTGTTCCAGAGTTGGGATACAGCCAAATGCATTGTCTGGGGGGGGGGGGGCATTACCAGATGGGGAATATCAGCAGACAAACATGAGCTGTGTCATTCAGTGTAAGAGTGCACTCCAGTGGGGCAATCAGTGCAGGAACTGATGATGCCCTCTATGGAGCAGCAAGCATAGCTTGATACTGGGATTGGTTAATGGGGACCGCAGGAAGGCAAGTAAGTTATAGGGTAATAGCAAGGGTAGGATGGTAGGATGGAGGAAGGGTTGGGTAGGGTTTGGGCGAAGGAGAGGAAACAGGCCCAAGTAGTTTCATGTGCGGCAGTCACAGGAGGCATTGGCAACTAGTACTTGGTGAAGTTTCTTTTTGAAGAAGCCCAGTGTTTGGTCTTTGGTAACACCACAGTGGAGTGAATTATATCACCGAGGTGCTCTGTATGCAAATGAGCATTGTCCTTGGGTGGTACCACAGTGAGGCACTATGAACGCATGGTTCAAGGTGTGTCTAGTGTGCCAGGTGTGGTTTGGTGACCTAAACATTGACTGTACACCAGGAGGTAAGAGATCAAGGGAGGCCTTTTTCGCTATTAGGCATGATTGATAGGATAGTCTGCCTTTGAGCTGAAGACAGTTTGCTTGCTCATATAAGTCAAATGTGTGTGTCAGGTGGGTGGCCCCAGTCAGAAAATGGCAGGGCTCATTAAGGGCAGTGGTAACATGGTGCAGGTCAGTGTCAGAGGCAGATCCATAGATCACAAGTCCATAATCGATTACTGAGACTATTGAACTATGTAAAGCAAGTTTGAGGGCTTCTGGGGTAAGGCAGTGTCTGTGTTTGTATAGTAGCCCAATACGGGTAGTCACTGTTTTGGTATCATTGTCAATATGGCTTGTATGTATTCTGTAATTGTAACTTAGGGGACAAGGAAGACCTAAAGCATGTTTTTCTCTTCTGTTGTTGACATACAGAATTAGTATAGTTGCCGTATTGGTCCTTGAAAGAACAGATCCAGAAGCTAATGATTTGATACCTTTTATTGGACCAACAGGGATGTTTTGTAACATCTCTGTTGGTCCAATAAAAGGTATCAAACTATTTGCTTCTGGATCTCTTCTGTCGTTGATATAACAAAGCACGGAAAAACTGGATTGTGCCAATTTTGAACTCGTTACTATATGTAGCTGAGAATACTGTACTATGTATTTTACTTACAGCAGAAGAATGAATATATTATAGCCAGAGTTACACAATGTTTAGTAACCATCCCAAAAGCCAGAAAGAAAATGATGAAGAAGTAGAGATTCTCCATTTTAAGGTAAATGAGGGGTTATGATATATTATTTATGTAATTTATGTGTATATACAATGTGTAATTGTCTTACTTTTTATAATGCGTGTTTGTTGGAAATGTTATGTTATGTATTAAAAATTGTAGTGATTGCTACCAGTGATCGAACAATAAAAGTTTACCTACCTACAAACGGCACTGTAAAAGCCCCACTAAGTAATACTGATCATAACATGGTTACTTCACATATAAACTACAATTTGAAACTTATAAGTAAAAATTATACAATAACACATACATTACAACCTTGCATATCCAAACCAACTGGAGGCATAGATTTTGTTCAGATAATCAGAAGTTTGGTATATCATGACTGCCATTACTACTCCCTGTCTATACTGCGTTTCTGCCCCCAAACATAGAAAATCCCATTTGACTCTTCAATCCTGTCTCAGCAACATCAGTACTCTATTTATCTCATACTTGGGGACTGGTTTCAGTATTTCTAGTGTAGCTACTACTAGTAGTCAGGGCTGCAAACCAAAACTTGGAAATTCTCCAAGAAATCAGACCCTGCTTAATAAAAGCACACCTCTGCTTTCTCTTGTTGTGCTTAATGTTAGCTATACTCCTCCTCTCCTTCACTTAGACTGTTAACAAACTTAGCATTGGGGACTTGGCATCCACTTATAGACTCAGTGTTGAACAGGATGTCTTGAACCACACAGGACAGAAAACTGCTCAAGTTGGTGATTAAAAAGTGATGTTTACTTTATCACTGCAGTCTCTTTTCCAAACAAATCAAATCAAATTTATTTGTATACTGGAGGGTATGTGAGCAAAAATGCCTGTTTTCACAAACGTCCAGTTTAAAAAACAAAAGAACTGGTTCAAATAAAGAAAAGTACAAAATTTACAGAGGGTGAAAGTCACAAGATTGGATGTCCAAGGAATTGCAATTGTGTATAAATACAAATGCAAAAGAGCAATCAGATACAGTACATAATTACAGTGAAGACAGCAGCATCAGTGGGGTGACAACATAACTACAGTACAGACGTGAATAAACATGGCAATACGGTAATATATGTTGGACAGTTCAGAGGCGAGATACTCAGTGAAAACAAGATAAACAGTGGGATGAGAGGAAAACTACAGAAACCAAGGCCATTTTAAAATGTAACCACATAAGGTGGTAGGTTGAGAGGTGAGATACACCAATTGAGCATACATAAAGTGCATGTAGTCAGGATAGTGCACAGCAATAATGGGGAGAAACAGGGCAAGGAAAGGCTATGTGATAGGTAAGGACAGAACAGGGCAGGGGTAGAGGATAACAGGTAAGGAAACATGGAAAGGGGGAAGGGCTGGAGGGGCAGCAATCTGACCCAAGGCAGACACCGAGGGGGAGAACAGGGAAGGGAAGAGTGAGGTTGCAACAGGGGGAGAAGAGGGGGCGAGGAGAAGGTAAGGGGGGGTTAATAACAATGCTTAGCAGGGTGGCTGGCCTGGGCAACCACAGGTGGATGATCTGAGGAGGTGGTCCTTTAGGGAGAAGTTAAAGGAGTTAATGGACCAACAGTCCTGGATATCAGGGGGCAGCTTGTTGTACAACTTTGTGCCCAAGTAGGTGACAGAGTTCTGGGCTTGTGTAGTCTGGTAGAAAGGGGTGTCTAATACCAGACTGGAGGCACCTCTGATCAGCCGCCCGGGGGCAGAGGTAGGGAATAGGGAGCTGACACTGACCGGTAGTAGATTTAGGTGAATTTTGTGGAGAAATGAGAACATTTTGAGGTGGAACTTCACTTCAAGGGTGGGCCAGTTGAGGGAGAAATAGAGGGTGCAGTGATGAGTTCTGAAGGGGAGTCTGGTGACAAACTGTGAGATGTTGTTATATGTGGACCTAAGTTTGGAGCAGAGGAGGGAGAAGCTGGAGGGAGAGTATACAGTGGAGCCGTAATCAACAAGGGGCAAGAAGAGAGAGCTTGCAAGGCGTAGTCTGGATATGGGAATGAGGAACTTTCAGATCCATTACAGAAGACCGTGCCTCATATGGATCTTCTTAGTGAGATTGTTGATATGGTTACTAAAAGAGAGGTGAGGGTGCAGGGAGATTCCAAGATATATGAATTCCGTTACCCATTCAATAAGGTTCCCCAGGTTATTGAAAAGTGTAAGGCCTAAGACAGGTGCTTTCCTGGGACCTGGGAAGACCATAAACTTGGTCTTCTTGGAGCTGAGGACCATCCCATAACCAGAAAACCACAAGTGCAGCTCCCTGAAATCCGACTGTAGTTGGCGGAACATGATGACAGGGTTGGTGTCGCTGCAGTAGAGAGTTGCATCATTGGCGTAGAGTACAAGATGTGTAGATTGACAGATAGAGGGGAAGGTATAGATAAAAAGAGAAAAGAGAAGGGGGCCCAGGATGGAGCCCTGGGGGACCTCAAATTTAATTGGGCATTCAGAGGAGAGATGACCATCAATAGTGGTTTTATGGGATCTGCCAGAGAGGTAGCTTCCGATCCAGTAGACGACATTTTCCGAAAAGTGTAGGCCTTTGAGGGTCTCGAGTAGAAGGGCATGGTCGATGAGGTTGAATGCCTTAGTCAGGTCTACAAAAACAGACCCGGTGTACTGTCCCTTGTCATTAGCCTTAAGGATATCGCTAGTGAACCTTACAAGAGCTGTTTTAGTGCTATGTCCTGACCTAAAACCATGCTGTGCAGCAGATAGTAAGTTGCTGGTGTTGAGGTAGGAGGTGAGTTGGGAGTGGACAACTTTTTCCATTATTTAGAGAGGGGGGCAAGTAGGGAGATGGGACAGTAAATGCTGACTTTGTTTCTAGACCCAGACTTAAAAAGCAGTTTAATGGTAGCAGTTTTCCAGATGCTGGGGAAATTGCCAGAGCAGAGGGAGTGGTTGAATAAATTAGTGATGGGAACTGCAAGGGAAAAACTGGTAAGTTTAAGGATTTTGTAGTCTATACCGTCACCTCCTTCATTGACTTTAGGGTTCTTGCTGCAAATTAGCTTGATGATGTCAGCGGGTTTTAAGGCCCTAAAGTAGAAAGCGGGAAGAGGCCTGGGGGGGAATCAAGGTTGGGGGGGGAATGGGTAGGAAGTGTAGTGGAGGGAGAAGGTTTGTATTTATCCAGGTCACCAAAGAAAGAGTTGACAATGTTCGCCACTTTCGTGGGGTTGTTGGTCTGTCTCTCTCTTTCTCTCTCTCTCTCTCTCTCTGTCCTGGTACTGTTAATGTTCCTGTGTGCGTCTTCCAAATATAGTAACCATAAAAAATGTTAAGTTAGTTAAGACTCATATACCTGGCATCCAGTTATGCAACTCGGGGACTCCAGCACTGAAGAGATGCATAAAGGTGAATACAAACTTGGCATAGGATAGAAGAGACAAATGCTGGAGCCTGTGATTAAAAAACTAGATTGATATTCTATCTTAGCAATCTCTTTTCTGCTCTTTTTTGCTGTTCCTGTTCAAGTGTGTAAACTGCTGCATCCCTGCATCTGCCAAACCCAGTAATCAAACAGTTTAATTTAATTTTGGACCTCATGGTATCTCTCTCTCTCTTTCTCTGGAACTCATGGTTTCAGCATTTTTATTTGAGATGCTAATTGTAAACTTAAAGTAGATGGTGATTTAAAACCTGTGTCAGTGATGGAAAACAGCAGTAAATGTGGTGATAATACTGTAAAGCCCCCGATTATCCTACCATTTACTCCAACTGACAAATGGGCTACAACAGAGTTCCAAGTCATACAGACAATCACAGAATAGCGATCGCCGTTACGGCAGTGTACATCGCCGAAAAAAGAAGGCGATGTACACTCACAACGAGAAAAAATGGGCAAAAATGGAAAATGTTGTTTTGCGGGGGGGTTTCACACACCCCCAAACTAAAAATTAGTAACTCCAGGGGGTGCACGTCAGAGAAGAGGTGAACACTGAAAATAAGAAAAAAAACATACCAGTGGAAAAAAAAAAAGGAAAAATACTGTATCCCTCCCCAACCCCGAACCCTCCCCGCTGTAGCCAGCCACCCTCACCACTCCACCAAGTCACCAGCTCAGCAGCCTTATGCCGCACCACCCCTTACATACCCTCCCTCCTCTTCCTGTCTCCCTTCCTTCTTGTCACTACCCTTGCAGGGTAGCCCACATAGCAGGGGCTGAAAGTGAGTCACTCATATTTGAGTCACTCACTTTCAGTCACCGTTATGACGGTATACTCGACAAGGGTCAAGTTTATTAGATTGGGATTCTTGGATAAATGAGGTTCAGATAGTCAGGATTCTACTGTGACTATATTGTGGCTGATTGGGAAGGAATAAAAAATGAACTGAAAAATTGGGAAGACACATTGACCGCATGGGACAATGTCAAGGGGAAAAAAAACACTCTCTTAGGGACAAATATGTATCCAATAAGACAAGCATTTATCAATGCCGAATGTTGTCTCACTGGCATTGGCATTGGTAGTGCAGGAGTTAGAGATGCATAATAGGAATGGCAGTGAAGTATTAAAGTGACGCCAACCCCATCACCACCCTGCAGAGACTGACAGGCATAGTGGTGTGCCTTTGGGTCGTCAGCTATAATGCTCATGCTATTTTACGTCCCCCTACCCTGTAGACACTGACAAGTATTGTGGTGTACTTTGGGGTCTTTGGGCATTATACTCACCCCATTCCATAAGGAAATACACTGAGGCGGGTTTAGTATAGAAGAATGGGGTGAACTTTGTGGCCGAATGCTGCAAGGCACACCACAATGCCTGTCACTGGCTGCAGGGTGGGGTTGGGCATTACAGCCGATTAACCCAAGTCACACCCCTGATGCCTGTGAGTCTCTACAGGGTGGGGTGCTACAGTTGGAAACCCTAACACTGTAGGCGTGTGTTGGAATTTTCACTCCAAATTTTCAACATGGACTTTTTGTGACCCCACCTCATAAAGAGTGGCACAATCAATTTATTAGCTGAAAAGTGGTTTTGCACAGCGGCTATGCCATTTGGTGACACAGGGACGAAAACGCATTTTGGGCAGGATGTGGAACATGACAACTGTATTGTTCATGAGAAGGGGTTAAAAAAATGGCAAAGTTGAAAATCAGGAGTGAAAATATGACCAATTGGTGAAGTCATAGAAACTGTGCAATGCACGTCCATAACCCAATTATTTTTGGGAGATTTTTAGCCACATTTTCAACATAGGCATTTTGGGACCTCCCCTCATGAACAGCAGTGCTGTGATTTTGTTAATTTGTCCCAAAAGTTGATTTCCCACATCGACCACGCCATTGTGCGCCACAGGTGCAGAAACACATTTTGGGCAGGCTGTGAAAAATGACAGCTGTACTGTTGATAAGGAGGTGTGAAAAAATGTCAGTGTTGATAATCTGGCATGAAAATATTGCAAATTTGCGAAGTTACATTAGTAGCCTCAGACATTGCCAGCTATTTCCAGATATTTCGCGAAATCTCTAAAGAGTTTCTCTCTGCTGCCCCTACTGTGGAAATGTAGAAAGCAGAAGATTTCTCTGGAAATATCACAGTAATTTCGCGAAATAGCCGGCAGTGTCTATGGCTGCTACTGTACAAGGGTGCGTAGAAATTGTGCAACGCATACCTGTAACAAAGCCATTTTATGGACTTTCGGCACCAAATTTTCAACATAGGCATTTTAGGACCTCTGCTCATGAACAGTGTCACCATCATTTTCTCAAACGAAAACTGATTTCACACAGCAACCACACTATTCTGGTCCGGACGCCGAAAACACATTTCGGCCAGGATATGTAAAATGATAGCTGTACTGTTCATCAGGAGGTGTGGAAAAATGCCAATTTTGAAAATCTGGAGTGAAAATATTACAAATTCATGAAGTTGCGAGCGTGTGTGGAAACAGCGCAACACATGCTCATAAAACAGCCATTTTTGGGATTTTTTTCACCAAATTTGCAACATAGGCTTTTAGAGAGCCCCCCTCATGAACAGTGGCACTGTCGTTTCATTACTCGGTCCCGAAAGGTGATTCCATGCAGTGACCGTGAAATCACCTTTCGGGACCGAATAACGCCATGACAGTGACTGAATTCATGAGCAGGGATCCCAATAACCCTATGTTGAAAATTTGGTGCAAAAATTCCAAAAATGTCCTTGATATGTGCCAAAGTTGAAAAAAACCCTATTTATGCCATTATACAGCTTACTGGCATTTCTTCAGTTCTCGGTCGGCTTTGAATAGTGCAGACGTGTTCCCGGTCCACCGAAGATCGTCGCGCCAGACTCCGGAGGTAAGTATGGGGTGAGGGGTGTGGGAGGCAGGGTGCTCAAAGGGTGGGCATGGGTTATGGGAGGCAGGAGATTGCCGTAGGACTGCTTTCTTTTCACAGGGTTAAAAAAAACATTGTGGGGCGGTTTTTATTTTTCAGGGGATTTGGCCCACTGGGGTGGGGGCTCCCAGCATGCCACCTCAGTGTTTTTTTGGGGGGATGCTGTAACCGATGGGAAATTGGGCACCCCCTCGGCACATAAGAAATGGCGGGGTGCATTATGTCAATGGGGAGTGGGCTCCCCCATTGGCACGTACTGCCTTGGCTCCGATAAGTCTAACTACCTTTTTTTTTTAAGTGGCTAGTTTTCCATTAGCAGGTTATACAGACCTGCCACTAGAGGGATTCTTGGTCTTCTACATAAATCACCGTATTCTTTCGTGAGCAATATGGCCTGCATTATCATTCTACTTCTTTCCCGGTTCTGCTACAAGGGAACTTGAGTCTGAAGGGTGGATGGCCACTAACTAAGCTGCTCCTGCTCTCCTTCTCCCCCTTTCTGCTGTATTTTCTCAGCTAGGTTTTAAATGGGTACCTAGGTGGGCAAATTTCTTGCCTAGAAAATATTGCACTAATACAAATCACGAGACCACTCAATCTGGGACCATGGCTCTCCTTATTGTGTTTTTATTGCTCCTAAGGTGCAGAGTTTTCAGCAATACAGTGCAATTCGAAGTACCTCAATGCAATTCAGTTCTCAATATACCTTATCAATACCTAATGTTATAACAGTCTACCGTGCAGACACTCTGTCATTCTCCTCTCCTTTTAGCCTATTCCCCCGGTTAGCCTACACCCCTTGCTACTGTCCTCACCTATGTCTACCCAAGCACTTACATTGATCACAATCAACTGTCACTACAGTGCGCGCCGCCTTGCGCAGCATGATATGGGTTCCGTAAAGAAATAAAAGAGCAGTCTCCATTCTTATAAGCTCCTTAAAGAAAGTTATACTTCTGCTTCTTCTCTGCTCAGAAATGTGGAGCTCAACCCTGGCCCCCTACAACTTACCTCTGCCTATCTAATTTACTGAGGCCCAGGTCTCAAAATGATGATGGTCAACATTTTAAGCCTGCCTAAAAACTTGTACAGCTGCAAGCCTGGGCTGCACACGTTAACCCAGACCTTATCATAATTACTGAGTCGTGGTTAAAAAGACGAACACTGATCAACAAATATCACTGCAGGGCTACAATTTATTTAGAGCAGATAGAGAGTCTAGAGGCGGGGTGTGTTATCTATGCCAAATCTAAGTACTTGGTCACCAATATTAGTTGCAAATCTCTAGCCAAGGAATTTGAGTTAGTTTCGATGAGCCTTCATCTCCTCCTCGGAATGTATCACTATCCTAGGGGGTATAGACCCCTGGCTGGGTGATGAAGTCCTTAATCTTTGAAATCCATGTTCGCAGATGCAAAACTGAAACAATATTTCTAGGAGATCTAAATATGGACTGGCTGTCATCTAAATCACATGGCCTCAAATCCCTTTGTGACGAGCTAGGTCTTGGGCAATTAGTCAGAGAACCTACTAGGAACAACACTCTAAATACTGCCAACAGTTCCATTCTTGATGTGGTACTAACCACCCATCCACACAAAATATCTCATTTGGCAGTGTTTCACAACACATGAGCGATCATGGAATTGTTGCTTGCATAAGATCTCAAATTAAGGTCTGCCACAACCCATCTTTTTAACAAAAGATCCTTTCGTAAATTCAGTGCAGTAAACTTCCTATCTGACCTGAGCATGATCAGATGGCAAGATCTTTACCTAGCCAAAGATGTCAACAAGACAGCTTGCATCCTTAATGACAAACTCACTCACAATAATAAATATGCCCTTTCATCAAAGTAAGGGCAGGAACAATTCCAATCCCTGGTTCACCTCAGATCTCAAGGCAGCCCTTATAGCTCGAGATAAGCTCTAGGCTAAAGCTAGACATTCAAAGAATCTTCGGATTGGCAGGCCTTTAGAACAGCCAGGAATAACTGTGTGAAAAACTTCGCCTGCTAAAGCTAACTATTATATTTCTACTCTAACAAGCTAAAGGTAACCCTCATAAAATATGGAAGACTATCAAAGCTATAGAAGGACGGCCCATGGCCCCCTCTGTCCCAACAAAGATAGTCGCAAGTGGCAAGATTGTGGAAAACAAGTCCCTAATCCTGGAGGAACTTAACTCCCACTTTGCCACAGCTGGATTAGCTTTTGACTCGTCACCTTATGCTGGTGCTGCGGTGAGCCAGCATACCCCTCCCGCCACATCTAGTCCTGGACCCAGTCCCTTCCAACTGCGCAAGATAACTTATAAAGAAGTAGAAGATTCTCATCTTAACTTAGACACCAAAAAAAGTGCAGGGGACGATGGCTTGGAACCCTTTTTCCTAAGGTCAGGCTATACCCATCTCACTGCCCCAATTCTCCACATCTTCAATCTTTCTATTACATCTGCTACTGTGCCATCCTGCTGGAAATCAGCACATATCCTCCCTCTATTTAAATCTGGTGACCCATGCAATGTAAACAACTATAGGCCTATCTCCATATTGCCTATCCTTTCTAAAGTTCTCAAAAACTGATCCATATTCAGTTAAAATCTCACTTGAAACCTCTCTCTCATTAACCCAGCTCAATCTGGCTTCCGGCTAATCATAGCACAATCACTGCACTAGCAAAAGTAACCAATAATTGGATCTCTGCTATAGATGCTAAGAAGGTAACTGGTGCAGTCTTTTTGGACCTCAGAAAGCTTTTGATACTGTTGATCACAAACTATTAGTCAATTGCCTTGCAAAGTTGGTGCCATATACCATACCACCCAGTGGTTCTCTAGCTACCTAACTGGAAGATTCCAAAAGTAAAGCAGAAGGCTTTTTTCTGCTGCCTTGCCAGTTGCAAGAGGAGTCCCCAAGGATCCATCTTAGGCCCTATCTTGTTTTCTCTGTACATCAAAGACTTAGATGCTAACATATCTCGTCCAATCTGCACTTTTGCAGATGATACTGTGTTGTATACTTCTGGCTCATCGTTATCTGAAGTCAAGGGAGTGCTTCAAGCGGACTTCAAGACAACTTGAGCATAATTTAATAAAGGCAAAGCTTCTGCTCAATGCCAAGAAGACTAAAGCGATGATATTCTCTCGCAGTGCTGTCTCAGGCCCCCAATACTCTTGCCCAAGACTTCATTGTCACCACGCTAAACGAGCCTCTGGAAGTTGTAATCAAATTTAAATATCTAGGTATCTGGATCGACAATAAATTATCTTTCAGTGACCACATCGAAGATGTCTCTAGAAGGTTAAAAGCAAGGTTAGGTTTCTTCACAGAAATAGGCCCTTTTCCCCTTGAAACTTCGAAACAAGCTTGTACAGGCCACTTTTCTCCCCTACCGACTATGGCGATGTAATCTATTCCTCCACCACTCTTGCAAATCTAAGTAAACTGGACATCCTTTATCACCGTTACGGTTCATTACCAACTCCCCTTACCGTTCGCACCACTGTGACTTATATGCAGCTGTTGGTTGGACATCCCTTACTACTAGACGCCTGCTCCATGCTGGGCTATGGACTCTTAACTGCTCCTGCAGAAATTGCCAAGCTATCTCTCTTCCCTTATTAGTATCTCACATAGTGCATACTCGTTAAGAAAATCTGACTTTATTATGCTTGACATACCAAGGACGCGGACTTCCTTTGGTAAACGTGCTATTGCATATGCCCTTCCTCCATTTGGAACCAATTACAAAACGACTGAAACTAACTAGCATAGTTTCAATAAACTTCTACAAATCGCTAAGTTCAGCCAAAATAAAGACACCTGTAACTGTCATTAAGTCTCTTCCTTCCCATGTGTGCCATATTTATCCACTGGTAAGGTATAATTGATTTGTCATATTAACTGCTTTCCCTTCCCCTTCTACTCCTGGCTTTATCTTTGCTTACGCTCCACTGCTACTCTATCAAATTTCTCCTCCATCCCATATCAGTTGTAGACTGTTGTTTGTTCTAGCTGCCAAAATACTGTATATTTGATTTGCTTTGATTTGATTAAATCAAATCACACCAGTCATCATGTTTCATTTATCAGTATGCGACCTATAAGTCGCTTCCCTGTCTCATATCAATGTTTACCACCTGCGGTCACCCTGTGTGGTACCCTTGTATGTATATCCAGCCTGCATCATGTAACGTGTATTTCATGTATATACTGTTATTACCTATCTGTGTTTGTACTTTAAGTGTTTATGTCACAGGACCTCCTTGTGAATGAGCTTGCTCAATGGAGTTTTCCTGCAATAAACTTGAACTTGAACGTACATTGTATCAGGGCACGCCAACAGGGGGATTGGACACCCCAATGTAGGCATTATGGCAGGCAGTGTGCCACTGTGTTAATTTTTTTCAATAGGGAAAGCACTTAGAGGGTGCTACTGCGTATGATGAGCTTTGCTCGCATTGCAGTGGACCTTTCCTCAGATGTGTCACATTATGTATTCATGGTGTGGCGTCAGCATGCAGGCTGTGCATTGGGAATAAGAGATGCACCTGCGTCGTGCCGTTCAGCACTAACAGTGACCACGCCCAAATCTGCTACTACTGCAATATATTTGCTGAGCATGACAACATAAAAAAATACAAAAAAAGGGAAAAGTACTACAGTGGTTAATGAGAAAGTCAAAAGGGCACTTAGAAAAAAAGGAAAAAGCTATTAGGGCCCTCACAAAATCCAGAACTGAGGAAAACAGAATTAATTACAAGGAGGCACTAAAAAGCCACAAAAATAAAATATGAAGGGAGAAAATGAAACTAGAAAAGAAACTATCATTAAAGGGAAATAAAAAAAAAGAATTATATGTTAGCAATAATACCCAACAGGGTGTATGGTATTGGGCTAAACCAGACCGCCTAGAGGTGTAATGATGCCCGACACTGCAGGTGGAGGGCCTTATAGCCCCGAAGGTTTGGTATAGCCAATACCACCCACCCTGGAGGGTATTATTGCACTTAGAAAATGGTAATAAATACTCTGAGACAGCTTTGTAAGTTTACTAATAACAAGAATAATTTATTCATTTCTGTTTTTAATTTTTTCAAGGAGTTAAAAAAAGTAGTCTCTTTTTGGGATGGGGGGGCAAAGAAAATAAGCGCAAACCTTGCAGATGCATGTTCTTAGAAGGGTGGCCAAAATAATAAAAGAGTTGACTGTTTGATGTAGGTAATGAAGTTGCTTGGTGAGATGAAAGTGCAATTTACAGGGTTGAAGTCATTGCTAGAGTCCACTGCTGCTCTTTCTCCTGTGGAGCTAGATGCTGCCTGCTGTGTGCTGTTCAAGACGAGACTGAAGGTGACATGTTTGACTTGCTAGTAGTAGCTTTCTCTGCAGGCTGCCTACCACCTAGTATTGAGCTCCAGGTTTTGTGATTTTCCAGTGTTGTAGGCCAGTAGTGTTGCAGACTGGTTTCTGAGTGGTGTCCTGTAGCACTTGAAATCTCGCGTGGAGAGAGAGACCTGCATTGCTCAGGAGAAGCACTGCAGTTGAGTGAACACTATGATTAGTATAAGGCATTCTTAGTCTGGCTTCAACAGAGAGTGTTGGCATCAGAGCTGGGGCAGGCAGTCAATGGAGGGAAGGGGGGTCTTCCGAGGGGGGGAGACGGGCAGACTGGATGAGCCATTGGGTCCTTCTCTGCCGACAGTTTCTAGGATGGTATGATTCTATGATTCTCGCAAGGAAGTTTTTTTCCCATGGCTTTACATATGTACCAGAAGTCTTCCTAGTCAAGGTATGCTTGTGCCAGTTTTCATGGGAGCAAGTAGAAGGCTGGGGTGTCTACCAGGATCTTCTGTAGATATTTAATGAAGGAGCACACCGGGCAGAATAGAGTTTCACTGCTGTCATACATAAATCCTTAAGTGTTTTCTTTCATGACTTTGAGAGGGTATTTGTGGTTCTTTGTTTCAGAGTTGTATGACAATGTCACATATGGGTGGCATTTGCTGTCCGTTTGATTGTGAAAGAGTCTTATCTGAGGACCCAGAGCCATTCCTGACCACACCTGGCTATATAAAGCTATAGGTCAAACCAGACTTTTCGGAAAGACCAGGCTCGGTATCGGGAGGCATTAAGGGTAAATTCCATAGTTTTCTAAGTTTTCCTAATTTATTGGTGGGTGGTAAGAAGTCACCTGTATTTTTCACTGTACTCTTCCGGGTCGTACCTGAAAATAGGCATATAACTTGTCTAGTGTACCTACCTGGTCAACAAAAGCTAAATAAATAAACATATTTTTGTTCTTCCTTAGTGTTTTTTGGTATTGAGGCAAGCATATTGTTGCTGGGCACAAATGTAGACTGATCAGGATGGTATTGTGACCTTGAGCTGGTGACCGTCACAGCTCTCCGTTCTCCACCATGGCTGGCCACCAACTGAGCTGTCATGTCAGTGAATGAGTGAGTGCATACATGTACGCGTATGGGCTCATTTGTAACTGTCATGTCAATGAATGACTGAGTGCATACATGTACACGTATGTGCTCATCTGCAACTGTCATGTCAATGAATGAGTGAGTGCATACATGTACGAGTATGGGCTCATTTGTAACTGTAATGTCAATGAATGAGTGAGTGCATACATGTACGAGTATGGGCTCATCTGCAACTGTCTTGTCAATGAATGAGTGAGTGCATGCATGTACGAGTATGGGCTCATCTGCAACTGTCATGTCAATGAATGAGTGAGTGCATACATGTACGAGTATGGGCTCATCTGCAACTGTAATGTCAATGAATGAGTGAGTGCATACATGTACGAGTATGTGCTCATCTGCAACTGTCATGTCAATGAATGAGTGAGTGCATACATGTACAAGTATTTGCTCATCTGTAACTGTCATGTCAATGAATGAGTGAGTGCATACATGTACGAGTATGGGCTCATTTGTAACTGTCATGTCAATGAATGACTGAGTGCATACATGTACACGTATGTGCTCATCTGCAACTGTCATGTCAATGAATGAGTGCATACATGTACACGTATGTGCTCATCTGCAACTGTCATGTCAATGAATGAGTGCCTACTTGTACAAGTATGCACTCACTGACACCTCAGTTGGCAGCTGGTCTTGGTGGAGAGCAGAGGGCTGTGCTTGTCGTCGACTCTGGGTCAAGGTAGGGAGGGAGCAGGGTGGTGGCACTACCTGCCGGGCTGCAGAGGTGGAGGTACAACTTGATAGCAGGGAATGGACTAGCTTTTTTCCATAACAGTGGATTGAGGACAGGGAGGGGGTCTGCTGGACACCAAGGAATGGTATAATACTAATACAGGGAATTGGGATGGGGGAACCATTGGACACCAAGGAATCTATGACATTATGTTGGGTGGGTGATCAGGTGGGGGAGGGGCCATTGGACACCAGGAAATAGTCTACAGGTAACATTTTTATTTATTTATTTAATGAGAATCAGAATTACAATCCTATGAGTCTTAGACTCCTTTGCAAAGTCTCCTCGTCAGTACAAAGAACACACATTACATTAAATATTTTTTACATAGGTCACACAGCATAGTATATTACATTAGTTGGTTACCACTGCTAGGATCTTATAGGACCCTGGGTCATTGTACAGAAACAAGACAGGTGAACAGGTTCGAGGGGTCATTACAGAACCCTGAGTCAAGGTTTATATGCAGCAGGATAGTAAGACCTAAGATAAGCTAGTCATTTGGTATATTTGGCCGAGAGGAAAATTGTTCAGACATGGGTGCAGGTATGGGGGGGACTGCTAGACACCAGGGAAAGATAAAGATTTTTAATTAACATCGGGTCATCGATCAGCGAGGGGGGGAAGGTGGACAACTAAACACCAGGGAATGATGATTTTCTGGCAGGCGATGGGATGGGCACTAGACATCAGGGACAGTTTAATTTTACATTTAAAACCCAAAGGTAAGGCAAAGTTACTGAATTTCCTATTAAACAGGAAAACTTCACAAAATGATCCATGGAGGTTGATTTGGCAACTTCACTGAAATTCGCTGGCCAATTAAAACTTCATTGCATCTCTATTTCGTAATTTTGGGTGGGGGTCTGCAACCGGGCCACTTAACAATAATGTTGGTGGGATTTAAACTGAGAGGAGGGATCTGTTATGGAATGGTAGATCACAATGTACGCTGCTGTCCTCCATCTCTCCTGCTTGTTTCTCCCCTTTTCTGTACGCCAGCAGCATGAAACACAACACAAGTGTGGAGGCTAAGGTAGCCCTAAAGAAACCTACAGTGGAAAACGGGGGTGAATCGGAACCTCAGTGCCAGAATCAAATGGGCAGCCATGGTGGGGAGTAGATGGGGCTAAAAAAGTAAGGGAAACCTGATATAATGGCTATGTACTCTAAGTGTTACATGTAGGTGAAGGCGGGAGAACTGACAATGCACACTTTAAGTGATGCGCCTACCCCACTCAGAAAGGTAGCATAAGGAAGCAACACAGAACAGCTCGGATGGGTCAAAGAGAGTGGCACCAGGAAGAACGATGAAAACAAATAAGAGGTAAATACAGCAGAGGGCTAGGGGAAGTCAGGTGGAACCCGAGAGGTGGATGGCTCAGGCCAGGGCGCAGTTGGGGACACAACCTCTGAGCACCAAAGCACAATAAGCAGTGGTGCCCACACCCAAATCCTGTCCAGGTGGTTCACAGATGGGAACTTCCAAGTTGGAGGATAGTTGAGGCACCTCTATTATAAGGGAGTAGGGCTCTAGAATGGTATAAGCAAGTGAACGGTCTTAGGGAACTCCCTATTGTAGGCATGACCAGAGCAGCACAGGTATTGGTCAGTGGAGTAATACAAACATTGCCTTGCAGACCTTATTCTGTGTCCTCTGATGTGTGATTAGTAGCATGGCACTGGGATAACCTGAGGAACTGGGTACGGCTTTGGAGCTCCTGGTTTTGGTGCTCTGGTTGAGGCTGTACCTGCACAGTCATTTTGGGGGGTTGGAGGGCAAACTGGAGCAATTCAAATCCAGCAGAAACTGTACACATGGGGAATAAGTTTATCAAGAGAGCTACCAGGAGAGGATATGATGCAGGGTGGCTCACAAAGTGCTAATGCAGCCCATGTCTTTTCCGAGAGAAACCAAACCCCATCAACCATCAATCATCAGGCACATTGGCAGAATGGCAGTGCAATTACCTGAAGAGTTTAAATCATGTTAGGGACATTTTAATCCTTTTTAAAGTTTTTTATCTGCTTGGGGCATGATTGGCATGCTAATTGAAAACCTGGTGGAATGTATCAGAACATGTAGGGCAGATGAAGACTTGGATGGAAGGTAGGGTCATAACTTACAATATCAGGGGACTGAAGAGCCTCACAAAATGCACAAGGGTGTTGAATGATTTGAAAAAACATAGAAGATCAATTGCCTTTGTGCAAGAGACTCTTCTGATCCCAGAAAAGCATGAGAGGTTAAACAAGCATTTGTCAATGCCGAATGTTGGCTTGCTGGCATTGGCATTGGTAGTGCAGGAGTTAGAAATGCAAAACAGGAATGGCAGTGAAGTATTGAAGTAACGCCAACGCTCCTGCCCTGCAGAGACTGAAAAGTGTTGGGTGTGTGGCTTTGGGTGGGCCATAACACTGACTCTATTCCACCTCATCCCACCCTGCACAGAGCAACAGATGTCGGGGTGTGCACTGGGGTCTTCAGCCTTTACGCTCACCCCATTCCTAAGGAAATAAGATGAGATGGGTGCAATATAGGAGAATGAGGTGAATGTTAGGGTGATGGAACCCAAGGCACACCTCAGTGCCTGTCAGTGGCTGTAGGGTGGGGGTGGTGGTAGAATTCTGTGAACATTATGGCCGACTAATCCAAGTTACGTCCCCAATGCCTGTCAGTCTCTACCAGGTGGGCATATGGTTGGAAACCTTAATGCCCCGGGTGTTTATTGGTATTTTCACTCCAAATTTTCAACAGTGGGTTTTTGGGACCCCACCTCATGAACAGTGGTGCTATCACTTCATTATTCAGTCCTGAAAGGTGATTTTACACAGCAACTGCGCAATTGAGAGCCACAGGTGTGGAAACACATTTCAGGCAGGATGTGAAAAATGACAGCAGTACTGTTCAAGAGGAGGTGTAAAAAATGGCAATGTTGAAAATCTGGAGAGAAAATATGAAAACTGTTCAAACTTACGAGCATGCAAAGATACTGCACAATGCACGCCCATAATGCAGTCATTTTTTGGATTTTTTTTACCAGATTTTCAACATGGGCATTTTGGGACATCTCCTCATGAACAGTGGCACTGTGATTTTGTTACTCTGTCCCGAAAGTTGGTTTCACACAGTGACCGCGCCCATTGTGTGCCACAGGGGTGAAAACACGTTTTAGGCAGGATGTGAAAAATGACAGCTGTACCGTTCATAAGGAGGTGTGCAAAAATGACAATGTTGAAAATCTGGAGTGAAAATATTAAAAATTCTCAAAGTTATGAGTGTGTGTGGAAACTGCGCAATGCACGCTCATGACATAGTCATTGTTTGGAATTTTTCACCAAATTTTCAACATAGGCATTTTGGGACTTCCGCATGTGAACAGTGTCACTGTGATTTTCTTAATCTATCTTGAATATTGATTTCCCACAGTGATCGCGCCATTGTGCGCCACATGTGCGAAAACACATTTTGGGCAGGATATGAAAAATGACAGCTGTATTATTTATAAGGAGGTGTGAAAAAATGGCAATACTGAAAATCTGGAGTGAAAATATTAAAATTCTTGAAGTTATGAGCGTGTGTGGAAACTGGCCAATGCACGCTCATAACACAGTCATTTTTGGGACTTTTTTTTACCAAATTTGCAACATAGGCTTTTTGGGAGTCCACCTCATGAGCAGTGGCATTGTTGTTTTGTTAATCAGACCTGAAAGGTGATTCTGCACAGTGATCATGAAATCACCTTTCAGGGCCAAATAATGAAATGACAGTGATTGATTTCATGAGGTGGGGTCCCAAGAACCCCATGTTGAAAATTTGGAGCCAAAAGGCAAAAAATGGCCAAGATATTCAGCTAAGTTGACCCCCCCCCCATTTATGCCAATCTATAGCTTACCAGCATTTATTCATTTCACAGTCAGTTTTGAAGAGTGCAGACATGTTCCCACACCACCGAAGATCACCGCACCAACCTCTGGAGGTAAGTATGGGATAAGGGGGTGTGGGGAGGCGGGGTGCACAGAGGGTGGGTGCGGGTTGGGGGAGGGGGTGCCATGGACAACAAGGGACCATTTTCTTGTTTTTTAGTGAAAAACAAAGAAAAACTTCAGTAGAAGGTTTTTGATTTTACAGTGGACACCAAGACTTTTGGGCACACTGGGGTGGACACTCAATGTGCCACCTGGGTTTTTTTGGGAAGGGAACTGGAGCCAACAGTGACTGGCCACCCTGTCAGCAAATAAAGCATGTCTGTGTTGGGGGGGGCCTGATGCTAAGGGGGATTGGGCACCCCCGTCAGCAGACAAATAAAACTGGGGGTGGCATTATGTCAACGGGGACTGGGCACCCCCATTGGCAAACAAATTGAACAGGAGAGGGGGAATGCCAACAGGGGGATTGGACACCCCCAAAGTTGACTTTCTAAGTATTGTGAGAGGTGGATGGTGACAGCTGCTGCCATGTTTACAGAAATGTTTCACCAGGAATGGCATGTAATGGAGGCATGCCAGATCTGCCACTGCAATGACGAGCCTGTTTCTCATTTCAGCAGCTGATTTCTTTCAAGTTGGTGGCACTCTCTGAAACTGCTGTCATTGGCAGTGTGCTCACTGGTTGGCGGCTCAGGGACACAATGGCTAATGCATCCCCTGGATTCACCACAACACTGACACACCTTTGAAAGTGCTAGTACAGTTTTACTACCACAAAATGTTGCTTGCGCATGCGATCAAGCCAATATAAAAAGGGCATGGGTGGGGGCAGTTTATTACTCATCTTACTCAGCACACCCACATTAAAGAGAGGTGGCCACCCTCTTCCATACAAAATTGTCCTTTTGAGGTAGAGCAAGTGAAAAGGGCCATGATGAACAACACTTATGTGCAAAGGGAAAATGGAGAGCAGTACCCTGCATGCTCCTAAATGTATATGCTCCCGACCAGCATAAAGGAAATGCTGAATTCCTCAGAACACATGCACTGAAAATGTTCCCCAAATCACAGAGCTACTTATCTAGTAGATTTTAACACTGTTCTTAACTCTCGGCTAGACAAATCAGAGGTGACAAATGAAGGTGGAACGTCAGCAGCTAAGTGCATAACGAGATTGTCAAAGAACTGGGAATGGTGGACATGTGGTGCTTCTTACACCCAACGATAAAGAACTACCCCTGATGGTCAGCACTGCACCAAGCATACTCACAAATTGACTGCTTTTGTTACCTAATGAGTGGCTTCACACTGTTGACCAATGTGGTATACAGATACAAACACTCTCAGACCATGCACCTGTGGGCCTAGACATCCTTCTAACCCAGAGACAAACGTGTCCACTTGGAGGATAAGCGTATCTCTATTGAACAATTCAGACTTTAACAATGGTGGAACAATGCCAGGAAGAATATAAAGCCAGTAACCCCCCAGGAGGAGACATTATAGCTGCATGGTAGGATGATTTCGAAGTGGTGCTGACTGGCAAAATGATCAGCTTCACCTCGAGACAAAAAAAAAAAGAAGAACTGAGTTTAGAGGAGAAGCTGTTTGATCTGGAATTGGAGCACAGCGATGGCACTTGGTGAAGAAGTGGAAAGAAAATTAGTGGAATGCGTAGATAAACATAATAGACTTCTAGATGGCAGGGTATTCCTGCCAAAGGTTTCATGAATCCAGGAACCAAGCAGGCAGATTACAGACCTGGCAACTATGAAGAGAAGCAGTCTGCACCGCAGTTCTGAGGTTAAGAAAGGGAGAGGTACCTTCACAGTTTGAAACAAACCCTGAAAAAACTGCAGAAAGTGTGCATCATTTCACGCAAAACTATTCCAGAGGGAGATAATAGATAACTATCAGGGAAAAATACATGATTTCTTAAAAAGGCTGAAGACCCAAAACATTTCCCAGGAAGCACTCGAAATGCTAGAAAAGCCACCTACAGTAGGAGTGATCCATGCAACAATAGGGAACCTGAAAGCTGGAAAGGCCCTAGGCCCTGATGGGTGATCTCCCAAATTTTATAAAACATTCTAAGAGGAACTTGTACCTATTTTGTGTTAGATGGACTAGGCTGTGCAGGAGGAAGAGGGGCTCCACCCACTTGGCAATATACCCACATTTCTATAATCCCCAAACCCGTGAAAGACCCCATTGTCTGAGGATTATACACACCCATCTGCCTTTTAAATGAGAACCAAAAGGTGTTCACATCAATACTGGCAGGAAGACTCCAGAGCTGTGTGGGGCTGGTAATCCACTTGGATCAAACTGGCTTTATTAATAGAAGACCACTCTACGATAACATCAGTTGACTACTAAATTTAATTTCTTGGCAGCATAAATTCACGGAATTAGCACTAGCAATCTTTATGGGTGCTGAAAAGGTGTTTGACTGGGTGGACTGGTGATTCCTAAGCAGAACCCTGGAGGAAATGGGGATCAGGTAAAAGTTCCAAAATAGCATTTAAACCTTGTACGTGTCACTGCAAGCTGGTGGCAAGGTTAACAGGATTCAATCAGAATGGTTTCGCCTGACATGGAGAACTAGGCAGGGGCGCCCCCTTTCCCACCTCCTTTTCACTCTATGGAACAGATTTTCAAAGGGTGGCACAGGGTGGGCAGTGCACCAAACCCCGTCATCGCAACTGCACCCACTTTTCATATCTTGGGCGTAGCTGTGACAGTTTCCACACTCTATGGCAGCTTGCGCCAAAGATTTGGCACAAGCTCTGTGAAATGGTCCACAGGAACAATACACATTAGACCACAGGAAAGGTGATCTAACTCACGACAATTACCACATGGGATTAAAAATCCCATTACATCGCTGCAAGCCCTGTGCGCTCTATCAGCGGCACAGCCGGGGCATGCGGTGATCTAACCATTTTGAAAATCCTTCCCTATGTATCAAGACCCTGGCCATAGCTGTCAGAGAAAAATAGAAGATATCAGGGATCAGAGGGAGAGACATAAGGCTTGATTTTCAGATGCCTGAGAATGCCACAGGCTCCCGGTGCACCGATTGTATGATGCAGTGGGCTTGTGGCATTCTCTTGGTGCTGATCAAGGCTTTCACTCCCATGTGCTGCAAACCTGCTTGTTAGACCAGCTCCCCTGGTCTAACTTTTTGGCATGCAGCGGACCATTTTTATGTGGTTTGTGCCAAATGTCTGGCGTAAGCCACTGTGATGTGTAGAAAGTGTCACAACTGCGCCCGATGTACTAAAATTGGGAGCAGTTGCGTCAAAGGCATTTGGCACAGCTGCACCAAGGAGCAGGGCTGATTTAGAGCTTGATGCAGGCACTGCATCACCCTTTGAAAATTAAGCCCTGGGGCCATAAGATCTCCCTAAACGCTGACAACTCCTTATTTTTTATCACTTTGCCAGTAACCTTTGTGCCCGAACTTAGGTTCTATGGTGAAATATTTGGGCACAAAATAAATGTAGATAAATCAGGGGCAATTAGACTAGGAGGAACATGCTCTCAGGAATTTAAAGCAACCTTCTCTTTTAAATGTGCTAAGAATAACATAGTTCGATAGCTGGGGGTGAGAATCTACCCCAACCTCACATCATTATTCTCATTAAATTATGAAAAACTTTTCAACAAAGTGAAAGTGGATGTGGCCAGATGTGATCTTCTGCCATTCTCTTTGGCAGAAAGGGTAGTCACACTAAAAAAGAATATTCTCCCTCAATTTCTATATTTTTTCAGGCCCTATCTGTCCCAATTCCAGCGTTGTTTTGGAAACAGCTATAAAGAATGCTGCTCTCCTTTATCTGGGCTAAGGGCAGACACAGGGTCAGCGAAAGGCTGGTGACCTGTCCAAGAAAACAGAGAGGTCTGGCAATGCTAGACTTTATATTACATTGGACAGAGCTGGCACCAACAGTGTCATGGACTGAACAGAGAGGAGGCATAGTATGGCTGGAGATAGAGGCAATGCAACCACTGCCAGCACCCTTATTCGCCCTGCAACACATCACTATCTCTCTGAAGATAGTTGCAGAGATACCAGACATGTGGACCAAACAGACCCTTAAGATCCTGGTTAAGGCCGGCTAAATACAAAACACTCTGAATTAGATAGAACCTCTCACAAGCATTATTGGGGTCTTTGAATTTCTTCCCACAAGACTAGATCTGAGCTATAGAAGGTGGAAAAGATTAGCACTCACCAGGTACGCAGCTTTGATCCAGAACGCCTTTGTCTCCTTCAGAGAACTGAAGGATAGGTCATACAACACTTTGGAGGGAGTAGCATGGATCTCTACTGGAGGGGGTGTGGAGGGGGCAGGAATACAATACCACATCTTCTAGCAGTGCCCAAAAATATAACAATAGTGGAAACATATCCACCCAGAACTGGCTTGGTTGTGGGGCGACAACATTCCATTTAGATTTAAACATCTGGTACTTGGAGCAAAAATAGCAGAAGTGGATACTAGTGGACACAAAAATTATTTAGAATATTACATCACGGCCATAAAAGGCATGACAATCAACTGGTTCCAAAGTGTGCACCCCACAATAGAATTATGGTGATAGAAAGTAAATGAGATAAATAGAATGGAACACATCACAGCGATGCTTAGGCTACCATTAGAGAAATTCACAGAACAGCCAGCCAAATGGGAAATACAGGAGAATCAACTCCGGAGGGTCTGAACAATTAGGGTAGACAGAAGGTAAAGGAACTCCAAAACACATACTGTATATGAGGTTCAGGCTTGAGATGAAAGGTAACCCCATGGCTCAATGACAATTAAGAGTCCATGTAGTAGCATAGCAAATGACTCTGACCGCACCAGCAGTTAATAGATTCTCTTTATTCAGTTAACTTAAGTCTTAGGCGACCAAGCATGTTGAGCCACTGTAGGCATTCTTGATAAATTCAGCAAACCATACAAGGGGTTCCACCAAGCCGCAGCAACAACAATGTGGTCAACATCCATTACATCAACAGATGCAATGCTGACTGTCAGCATTATGCCTTTGGTGTACCAGTGTGTTTTTTACACAGGGGCTGTACGCCCACACATCCCACTATTACTATAACCACATCCATGCTGGAGTTGTTTCAGGGAGGGGGCATAACACCGAGGGATGCAGTGCCGGTGTAAAGTGGGAACCAATTCAGGGACCTGCCGATTTCTGTCACTGCAATGGTCTTTGCTGTGTTGGTTTCACTGTTGTAATGGTATACTATACAAGACCACCCCACTGCTGGGTGTGCAATCAGGCTAATAAAAAAATATATACAGTATATATAAATCCAGCACCACTCACTGCAAAGGGCTAAAGGAGGTACTAACACACAAAAACAGCAATAAGAGTGTTTTTAAATGCTTTATTTAGAAATGCAAACAGTATCTATAAGTATTGACCCATTTCAGAGACACTGGTGGAATGTCACAAAAAGTCAGACTGGTTTCACCTGAAGTATCATCAAGGACGACACTTGTAGGCACTGTCTGCATTTCTGAATAAAGCATATAAAACCATTCTTACTGCTATTTTTGTGTGTCAGTCCTTTTTTTTAGCCCTTTACAGTGGGTGATGCTGGATTATATTGTTTTGATTCTTGATTAGTTTCCTGGTTGCTGTTAGTCTCTATGGGAAGTCTCTGAATCTGGGAGGATGCAATAGAAAGGCAAGAATTACAAATGAAAAGTGCTAAATGAATAATTGCTGTATGAAGTGATTTAACCTTGAGGCTGCATCCTCACATGTTGGAATGTACTCAATTTTCTCTGAACATGAACTTGCATTGTAATGAGATTTCACAATAAAGTTGAGTTTATCAAAAAAATTAGGACAGATAAAATACATTACACACAGAGAACTGTAAATGTGTGGAATTCATTGCCTCAAGCTGTAATTAACTGTAACAATGAAGAGACAGTTATGAAACAGCTATATATAGTTCATGAGAAATACCCATCATTGTGATCTGTCTAGGGCACTGGATTGGTGGTGTTTGGAAGAAAGGAGAACTCTGCATTTTGCAACCTTTGTGGTAAAATTAGTTGGAAAAAATTGCCCAACTGTATCTTGAACATGTTTGCTGTTAGAGAACAAAGAGAGGGATTGTGATCTTCAAGTGGTATACAATATGTTATTCTAAAATGTAATTTAGTGGTGGGTAGAACTTCTATTTTATATAGGGGTCCCAAAATGTGGAATACTCTGCCATTGGAAATGAGAGAAGGAAATGCACTCATTAACTCTAGGATGTTAAAAAATTGGTTTATGAAGTCTATACTTAGACTAAAACAGTGCTGTCAATGAATTAGTGGGGGTTCTCTTTCCATAAACTATAATAAGCATTATTACTGATCCAAAGTTAAGGTATCTTATATAAAAATAATATGAAACAAATCCTGCTATAGAATTTAAAATTTTGATATTGGGTATTGTAACTAGATTAAACAAAGTTCAATTCTGTATTTTTTGTACTATTATAATTGCCATATATGTGTGAACATGGTTGTCATGTGATTTGTGTAGATGCCAATGTTTTTTGTTTATATGGTCTTTATTATTTTTTATTGTAGTGATTGTGATCATGATTGTTTATTGTGATTGTTTGTCTTAAAAGTTTGTAATTGGATGTCTGGATTGGACCTCCTTGGAAATGAGTTTTTAACTCAACGGAGTTTATCCTATATTCCTCTTCATTCTATCATGAATAAGAATAAAATTTTACATACAAACAAACAAAATGAGACCAGAAATGTGATTTTGTACCACTGTAAAGTGGAGGATAGTCTTGATGATGGGTCTCTTGACCATTTACTACGTTCTAGTCATTAATATTAGTATTAACATGTTTCAGAGGAGATTTGAAAAATGGCAAAGGCAAAAAATCTGTATTGAAAATCTGGAGCCAAAAAAGTTAAAAAATGACAGAGTTTTGAGTAAAACTTTAAAATGCAATAAAAAGCCATTAACCAGACTTAACTTGTTTTCAGTCAGTTTATGGTCAGGTGCAGTAGTAGAAAAGTCATGGTGGTTACAGTGAGGATTACTTTGTGGGACCCTAGTGAGGTAAGTGTGGGATTAGAGGGTATGGGGTGGTGGCTGTTGGGGGGAGGTCGGGCGCTAAAAGACATCATTGGACAGTTTTCTTTTTTCATGTTAGGAAAAAACAGGGAAACAATGATGGACTTTTTTATTTTATTTCTGAGACCCAACATTGGAGATTGGGCACCCCAGTGTCATTGTATTTTTTGGCAGCACCAGGGCGTGGGTGCACTGGTATCACTGACTGTGAGGGGGTGCTGTTTGCCAGCATGGAGGGTTGGGAAATGAGCACCAATGTATCAGAGTGTGGTGGGGGTTATTTGGTGGCATTCGGTACTGGGCACCCAAGAGGCACAGACTGTAATGTGGGTGTCTTGTTTTACAGCAATGTGGGGATTGCATACCCTGGTGTCATGAACTGTGATGGGGGTGTTGTTTTCCAGCATTGTGGTTTGGGAACCTCATTGTCAGGCTGTGGCAGGGGGTGGAGTTTGCCAGTTGAACACTTAGTTGCCCTTTACTCAGATGCTGCTTCTTTTTGCTTATGGTGTTGCAGCAGCTTAGGGGAAGGACTTTGAACTGCTGTGCTCTACTCCTTGGAGCAGAGCAAAACATGACAGTGCTCTCTCCTACCTTCAAAGGGTGGTGGGTGAGAGCGAGAATAATACATGCCGCTAAGCAGCAGTACCACAGAAATGGTACTGCTGGTATGGGGGGTGGGAGACAGAACAAGTGCCAACGATTTAGGTGACATGGCAGTCACAGACAGGAACAAGCTGTGACTGTTGTGCAACACATCTGCCATTCCCATGAGGCAGAGAAACAAAGCACTGAACAGCATTCGATCTGTGAAACAAACAGCACAGGAAACATTGCTAGTTGGAAGTACAAGGTGCACAGGAAAACCACTTTCTAGGTTACATTTATCAGCCTTCATATTGGCCAAGTACTTCAAAGGCAGAAGCACAGGAAAGGCAGGGAGTGGGTAGAATTGAGATGAAGGTTAGGGATTTTGAGGCCATGATTGGTTGAGGATGGCCAAGCCTGCCCCAACCCTCTCAGAGATCAGATCTAGCACATATGTTTGCTAGCCTTTGGAAGCAAACATAAAAGGTTGATGGTGTAGTTAATATCACAGCAGGGCAGAATAAGGTGGCAGTCGTCAGATGGCTGCCGCCTCTAGGTAACCTAAATACCTCTTTTAAAAGAGTTTGATTGTGGATCTTCAAACTATTGGGACACTGTTCTTAAGTGTTTTTAACATGGAATCATGTCTATTACAGCTCATCTGTTCTGGCTGCTTATTTGTGCCTGACATCACACTGTGCACCATAAACTGCATTTACATAATTTACATTTGGCTGATAATGAGCTATGATTTGAGCTGCAAATGCACAGACACCAAGAACAGCAATGAGTTTTAAATGATTTGTTAATGAGTTATAATTCCATTTTGCAAGGCATTTTCTAATAGGTACTGCATTATGAATGCAGTTATATTTAAAGAGCAGCTGATGCCTTTATGAAAACTTTAGAAAACGTAATGTTTGGACATAATTCAGTTTGTATTACAGTTGGAACATGTTCTCTGATTTTTGTTATGATGCCAGCTGTATGGCCCATCATAACACTGGCGCCATCAAAGTTTGCTGAAATGAGAACCAGCCCAGGCTTGCTCACATAATTAAGGTCCAAGAAAGACAGATCAGTAGACTCCAATGCAGTGTTTATTGCTTTAAACATACCTTCTGCATGAGAATGTTTTAGTGATACAGCTTTAATCAAAATAGTTGTAACCAAAGCTGGCCCACTGGTGTGTTGATTAGGCTTCTGCCTGTGATGCTGTCTCAGGTTCGGGAATGGACCCGAGAGTCGGAGGGTCAGCCGGAGGGAGAAGAATTGAGCCTCAGAGGGACTTCTCTCCTTCTCTGGGGGGAGGGGGGTTGAGTGCCTGGCACATGACAGACCTCTGGCGGAGGCCGGTGGAGCACCTGCCGGTACCTACACAGTTGCTGGAGGCAGGACAGATGTTGATGAATACACCCTTGACATCTTTGCATGTCCCACCTCCTGGTGTGAAAATGGAGGAAAATCGGGATGAGCTGGATGCTGGTCACCTCACACCACAAGTCCCACACCAGTGCCACCAGAGATGTATACCAGCATCCGACAGGAGGGTGAGCCCCCTCCTGAAGGCCCCACCCTGTGCAGGGAAGCAAGTCAAGGTGTAACACTGAGATGGAAGCATCTTGGAGCTGTATACTGACATCCAACAGGTGGTGGGGCTCCCTTGCAAGGCCCCGCTTTGGGGGGCAAGCCAGAGCATATCTCTGGCTTGGGTAAGTCCACAGGAGTGGGTGACAGGGCAGGGGGCAGGGCTGGGCCAATGGGTGCCTGCTCTGGGAGGGAGACGAAAGTATAGCTTTTCTTTTTCTGGGAGAGAGGGTTTGCTTATGCTAAACTGTCCCTGTAAGTTGTTCCCTAATCAACATAATCTCACCACCCCCGCACTGACTTGTTCTTCAGTTTCTTTTCCCTTATCAAACATATATCTTTCTTTTCTTTTCCTACAAAAAATTTTTTTTTTTACTTTGACCAGCGTCTGACAGACCAACCATCTGTCCCTTTGTACACCCACCCACCCACCGTTAAATTGTTCTTGTTCCTCCCAGTCCCAAGATGTCACAGTCACATCCCACACTGACTTAACAGTTTTTTTAATTCTTTTAAAAATGATTTTGTTCTTTATCTTTTTGTTAAATAAAATACTTTTTTGTTAGTTTCCTTTGTCCTGCAACAGACCAATCTGTCCCCAGCTGCCTTTAAGTTGTTCCGAATCCTCTGCCCTCCCCACGACCTCACCCCCCTGAGGCTTCAGCCAGCTGTTTTCCCTAAGCTCCTGTCTCCTACAGACTTTTTGGTTTTTCCTTATTGTTCCCTTCCCACTACTTTGCTGTGAGATTGAGCATCTCTCTGGTTTCAATAAGGCAGAGTGAGCTCAGTGAGTGCTACTGGACTGAGAGGAGCAAGTATGTCCATCCGCTACAGGGAGAAGAAAGAAATGGTGCCTCTAAGTGTGCTGCACCAGCGACTCTTCCAGCTCCTACCCCCTACCTCTGTGGCCACTAGCTATGGCTGACTGCCAGTCTTCCCTCCACTATATGCTGATTAACCTATCAGTCCTGCTGAATCGTGCAGTAGGTGCTGGTGATGTTGGCTGACCGGGATGGGTGGGTTGGAGGATGCCTCCTCAAGAGCGTCTCTCAGTGCAGCCATGGCACTCTTGGTCCTGCTACTCCCAGTGCACTCTCTGCTCTGATCATAAGCAGTACCATGTGGGGGGCTGAAGTTAACAATGGACATCGTGTGACCACCAGGCTCCAGCCAACTCAGGCCGAGGAAGAATTGAGCAGCATCTAGTGGCCAGAACCTGGCAGTACAACAAACCAATAAAACAAAAGACAAAGTTTGTTGTCCATGGGACAGCCTAGGTAAGGTAAGCAAATCTGCTTGTTCAGACACCAAAAACTGTTGCCCGGGACATTGGGCTATGGGATTTGTCAACCCTTTTCTCTGCTGCCCAGTAATAGTTTAGAATTGGTTCTGTAATGTAGCGTGCCAGGAATCCATCCTGGAAGCCATCGACCAGCACCCTTGCTCTCGGTGCGTGATGCTACTTACTTACTTACTACTTGCCAGCAGATACAGGCCACATGGTCTATCAAGTCTGCTTGAGTATGTCGCTAGCACCACACTTTCCAGCTGCCCCTCCCACTTCATAATTACCACCCACAGAGATGAATGCCAAGTGAGATTGAACCAGATTAAGCTGTTTGTGGTACTTCCAGTGAATGGGGGAAATTTGGCCACAACACCAGAGAAATTCCCCTACTCAGCCAGTAGGGGGAACTGCTGTCTTACAAGATGGAGGAGCAGGTGTTGGAGGAGATGGACGTGCAGGAAGAGGTGGTTGTGCAAGCTACAGAATTAGAAACCGATAAACAGCAGATTTTAGAGCATGGAATCAATCGAGCTTTAGAAAATGATTCAGAGCCCTTACCTGTCTTCATTACACAAACAATGGGCACTGAGACACATTTGAGGAATGTGGAGATACAACAGGAGAATTTAAGGAACAACATGAGTGATCCCTTACGAGTGTTAATACCGGAATGCAATAATGTAAGCCCGACCTCAGGAGAGGGATCTCGGGCACAAGAAATGACTGCACAAAGGAAGCAGCAACCAGGAGATGACACAGGGTCAAAAGGAAACGCGGTCGCAGTGACAGTGACAACGCAAATACAAAAACAATTCAGAATCCAGGAAGGAGAACTACCGGGAGGAGAATCATGGACTGCCGCGGCGGCATTGAGAAATGCAGGATGGGCACAAAACAAACAAGAAATTTGGATCCCAGACCCAGAATGGGTCAAACCAAAACAGGAACAGGATTTTTTAAACACAGACAGGACCACAAACTACACAACCACACAAACGGATATGCAAACCCAGAACACTGGTGGAAATTTAAAGGACATTCCACTGGTACCTCGTCAAACTTCATCTGGGGCCCCAAAACTAAATGAGACAAACAAAAATTGTATGTATACTGATATGAATGTTAGTCCTAGTACTTCAGTGGGAAGGGGAGATGTCAGGAGGCCTAGTGATACCAAATCACATAACACTGGGGAAAATTATGGTGGAAGGTCTGAAGAAAGACAGAAGGAGAAAACCAGAACTTTTACTATGTCTGACTTATTTAAACATAAACTGGAACAGGCACCTAGGAGGAATGCAGTTAGACTTAAATATAAGGGAGGCCTCCGACAACAGCCTGACAGATACTATGTGGCAAAATAGCTGATTAAAACTTCTATTCAATTTGTGGCTGCTGATATCTATGCCCTGATGCATATTTCTGTTTGATATTAGCTTTAAAACAAATGCTAATTTAGAAAGATTTTGGTTAAAGTACAACTCTCTCAAACAAACCCCTCTGTGGTCTCCTTTTTACGCAATGATCCTGACAAAACCTATGATCAAAATAGTAACCATGATGTTCAAAACTGACGGAGTAAATGTGAGTGATATTAGCCACTGGCTACAAAACAGGTGTGATGTGCTAGGCCCACCAGAAGCGATTACTGATACCGAAGGTTTATGGACAGGGAAGTGGAAGTTCAGAGTTAAACTTTTCCAAGTCAATTCTGAAATTATACATCTACCTAATAGCTTTTTCCTGGGTAAAGACAGAGGGGTATGCTTTTACGGGGATCAGCCTAGGGCATGCCATAAATGTGGGGCCAAAACACATTTAAGCAGTACATGTGACATGCTGAAATGTTCATTATGTGGAGGGTATGGGCATTCTACTGATAATTGTAAAAAACATTTATCAATGTAATTTGTGTGATGAAAAAGGTCACGCTTTTCATCAATGCCCATGGGCCAGGCGTAATAGAGGAGAAGGATGGGACCAAGACAATTTAGTACAAAATGCACAAGAGAAAAGACGAGGCCCAGAGCACTCAAACACACGTTTTCAAAATCCAACTGCAGGGCCGGAGGCACCAAGGGAGCAAGATGAGGAATTTCCAGAACAGGAGGAAAGGGAAATGGTACTTCAAACTGAACAGGCTTTAGTGCAGGAGGAGCAAACAGAATTTAATACACAGGACAGGGAAGAGGGACAACAGGGACAGGGGAGGATGTGGAGAAACACAAGCAACCAGATTGCCTCCTTGGTAGGAGAAAAGAACACTCTAATGACAAGGAGGGTAACTAGAGCACAGGCAAAACGTATTGCATCACCCTTTGTAATACCCACTCAAAACACCTTTACCCCTTTACGAAAAGATTAGTGGGACTCTGAACAGGTATCAGAGAAGTCACATGAATCAGAGGCATCAGAGACAGAGGAGGAGGACAGAAGGCCTGTAGCGGAAACTAAAAAGAAACAAGCATTTGTCAATACCGAATGTTGTCTCGCTGGCGTTGGCATTGGTAGTGAAGGAGTTCGAGATGCATAATAGTAATGGCAGTGAAGTACTGAACTGATGCCAACCTCACCCCCACCCTGCAGATACACATTTTCAACATAGGCATTTTGGGACTTCCCCTCATGAACAGTGGCACTGTGATTTTGTTAATTTGTCCCAAAAGATGATTTCCCACAGCGACCACGCCATTGTGTGCCACAGGTACGAAAACACATTTTGGGCAGGATGTAAAAAATGACAGTTGTACTGTTCATAAGGAGGTGTGAAAAAATGGCAGTGTTGAAAATCTGGCATGTAAATATTGCAAAGTTGCAAAGTTACAAGGGTGCATGTAAACTGCGAAATGCACACTTGTAACACAGTCATTTTATGGACGTCCGTCACCAAATTTTCAACATAGGCATTTTAGGACCTTTGCTCATGAACAGTGTCACCATCATTTCCTGAAACTGTCCTGAAAACTGATCTTGCACAGTGACCATGCTATATTGCACCGGACATGCGAAAACACATTTCGGCCAAGATATATAAAATGACAGCTACACTGTTCGTAAGGAGGTGTGGGAATACGCCAATTTTGAAAATGTGGAGTGAAAATATTACAAATTCACGACGTTACTAGCGTGCATGGAAACTGCACAATGCACGCTCATAAAACAGCCATTTTTTTGAATTTTTCCCACCAAATTTGCAACATAGACTTTTTGAGAGCTCACATCATGAACAATGGCACTGTCATTTCGTTTCCACGCAGTGACCGCAAAATTACCTTTAGGGACCTAATAATGACATGAAAGTGACTGAATTCATCAGAAGGGGTCCCAATAACCCCATGCTGAAAATTTTGCACCAAAATTCCTAAAAAATGGCTGAGATATGCACCAAAGTTGAAAAAACCCTATTTATGCCATTATATTGCTTACCGGCATTTTTTTTGTTCGGAGTTGGCTTTGAAGAGTGCAGACGTGTTCCCGGTCCACCGAAGATCATTGCACTGGGCTACGGAGGTAAGTATGGGGTGAGGGGGTGTGGAGAGATGGTGTGAGCAGAAGGTGGGCGTGGCTTGGGGGAGGGGCCGCTGGACTTGACAAGGGACCATTTTCTGTTTTACAAGGGGTAAAAGGAAAAAAACATTGCGGGACAGTTTTTTTTTTATTTTAGGGACATTTGGCATGCTGGGTTGGGCTCCCAGCATGCCACCTATTTTTTGGGGCTGTGGCCGATGGCAGTTGGGCACCCTGTTGGCAAATACCAGTGGGGGGCGGAAAGTTAAGGGGATTGAGCACCTCTCGCACACAACAAATGGCATTATGCCAATGGGAGTGGGCTCCCTGTCAGCAGATTGAACTGGGATGGGGAACTGAAGTTGATGGGATTGGGGCCCTATTGGTAGTGAAAGATTGTTTGGGGGCATGATGCGGAGGGGGATTTGGCACCTCCTCGGCACACAGTTGCAATGGGAGGGGGGACATTATGCCAGTGGCATTGTGATAGGCGGTGGCAGTCACTGCCACCATGTTTTTTGTAATGCTTCACCAGGTAGGGCACGTCCGCTGCATGATGAGCTTGGCTGTCATTGCAGCAGACCTTTTCTTAGATCTCGATGCCACATTAGGTATGCCTGCTGCCAGCACCTGCAGCTAACTTATTGGGGAATGAGGGACGCACCTACTAATGCTTGCTCTGCATTTGCCCACGGTGACCGCACCTCCAAATCTGCTACTACTGCAATATGTCAGCTGGCACGCAAGCGTGAGCCAACATAAAAAGGAAAAAAGAGGAAAATTAAGCAGCAAAAAGGTACTTAATAGTGAATGATGATAATCTAAATCCCCTTACGGTCTAATAACTACTTTATCTGTGGCTTCGTTTAATGTCAGTGGCCTAAGGAATTATAAGAAAAAGATAGAACTCTTGGAATATCTTAATGAACTGAATATTTTTTTTTACAAGAAATCAGATTACAGTCATTATTTGAAGTGGAACAACTTAAAAGAAGTTGGGTATGGGGTCCATCCTATTTGACTTTTGGGGAAGACACAGCAGATGGGATAGGGATACTATTTAGGGATATGACTTTTTCCATTTCTTAAGTCCTAGATGTGCTACCAGGCAGGACTTTAATTTTAGACTGCAAATATAGAGATTTATTTTTCCGACTAATGAATATCTATCCACCGCAAACTAAAACCTCCAGGATTGAATTATTTGAAGCAATAAAACCATTCCTGTCTACACATAGACACATTATTTGGAGGGGAGATTTCAACTGCAGTTTGGATGTTAAACATAAGGGGGAGACTGAACAAAAAATGTATTATGATTCTAGAAGTTTGAAAAACAATAACAGACACCAACTTCATGGGTGCATATAGAACACTTAAAATGGATAAAGGTGCTACATAGTTTAGATGTAATTACAGTATGCTACCAGAATAAATTATTTTTTTGTATCTAAATATTGCAGGCCTACTCATATAAGTATTAAGCCAACTGAATTCTCAGACCATATTATACAGGTAACTTTAAACTTAGCCTCAGTGCCACCTAGGTTAGTGTCCCAGCCCTCTAGATGGAGATTAAATGAGTCAGTACTGAATATACAAGAAGCTGAATCACAGGTAGAATTGTTGTTAGCAGACAGAATTTCAGTACAATGTCTGTACAAGAATCTATGGGACTGGTGGTCTGATACAAAAATAGAACTACAGAATTAATTTAGGAGATATGGAAAAAAACAGTCAAATATGAATTATTTAAAATATTTAGATTATATAAACCAGCTATATAAATTAATGTCTGTTCCAGTGAAAGAAAAAAAAATATAAACACCAAATAGCAGAAATAAAGAAATTAATGTTTTCTTTTCAATACAGTAGAGTAAAGTCACTAGAGGCGGAAATGCGGTACAGAACTCAAAAGCAACTTGCTGTAGATCCGTACTGTACATGGCCAGCAAGCAACGGCTAGAAAAAACTATAATTACAGGATTATATATCACTGCCGACCGTGGCAGGCACTCGGGACAAACAAGCAACACAAGCAGCTCACCTGAGGAGCTGAGGAAGCTGAATTTCCAGCCTGATTACTTTCGAGGCAGCCCCCCCCCCAAGCTCACTGCCAACCGCAGCAGGCACTCGGGACAAACAAGCAACACAAGCAGCTCACCTGAGGAGCTGAGGAAGCCGAATTTCCAGCCTGATTACTTTCGAGGCAGCCCCCAAGTTAACTGCCGACCGTGGCAGGCACTCGGACAAACAAGCAACACAAGAACACAAGCAGCTCACCTGAGGAGCTGAGGAAGCCATTTCAGCCTGATTACTTTCGAGGCAGCCCCCAAGCTCACTGCCGACATGCAGGCACTCGACAAACAAGCAACACAAGCAGCATCACCTGAGGAGCTGAGGAAGCTAATTTCCAGCCTGATTACTTTCGAGGCAGCTCCCCCAAGCTCATTGCCGACCGCGGCAGGCACTCAGGACAAACAAGCAACGCAAGCAACACAAGCAGCTCACCTGAGGAGCTGAGAAAGCCGAATTTCCAGCCTGATTACTTTCGAGGTAAAGAGAGCCTCTTCTCTTTGTCTGGACGCCTGCAGAGGGTGCTCCCTGATGAACACTTATATTTTATGAACTTTGTTCCCTGTTCACCGCTGGGTGGGCTTATTTGCTTTTCTTTGTGCTACTAATGCTGAAGTGTAAAGCTAGGGATTCACTGGGTGCCCTAGAGTTGCCTTGCTGATTATACCTTAAAGCCAGATATGCTAAGCAACTAATATAGAGCAGACTTGTTTAATATTGTGGTATTGGATCTAATTGCTGATTATACCATAAAGCCAGATATACTAAGCAGCTAATATAGAGCAGACTTGTTTCATATTGTGGTATTGGATCTAATTGTGCTTGTAACTGAAGGTATTAGGATGGCTGGGTCCTAGAGTGACCTCATTTTGGAATAGCCCTGTTTGCTTAGAGTGGATCCCCTTTGTGTAAGTCACAACATTTTCTCCCACTGCATAGTAATGACAGGCTTTGTTTTCTCCACCACATAGGCAGCCCCCCCCAAGCTCACTGCCGACCGCGGCAGGCACTCGGGACAAACAAGCAACACAAGCAGCTTTCCTGAGGAGCTGAGGAAGCCAAATTTCCAGACTGATTACTTTCAAGGTAAAGAGAGCCTCTTCTCTTCGTCTGGACGCCTGTAGGGGGTGCTAGCTTCGCATCGTCTGCCCCGCCCACCCCAACCACCCACCCACCCAGGGGCGGCTCTCAATTTAAGGATCCACCCCGTGACATCACATCCGGTGACATCACGTCCCCACTTTCCCATTTGCAGGTTTTACCTGCTGGCCACTAGAGGGATCTATGCTCCCTCGCTACTTCCTACTCCTACCTGTACAGTACTACTTCCCTTGGATCTTGCTCACCACAATGTATTGGCCCTGCCTCACACTCTGCCTGTGCCTATCCCCACTAGAAGTGCACTTGCCCACTTATCCATCTGCTACTCCACACTGTGCCCTGGCACCCCTCCCTCCCCTTGCTCCTGAACCTGCTCTCTTGCTCCTTGGGACCTCTGTGTGTCTGGGTCCTCCCTGCCCTCCCTCTAGCTTCCTCCTCACCTCAGGCACATCTGGGTGTCTTCTTATTCTTGCCTTCCCTTCCTGTACCACCCTGCCCACCCCCTGCTCCTTTAACCTCCTCTCCCCCCCTCATGTCAATCGTAGGAAAACCTCTCACCATCTCCCAGCCAGGGTGTTAGTCATGCTACTACTCCTGTCAGGGAACATTCATCCAAACCCTGGCCCAGTTCCCAGGAGCTCCCCGACTAGCACCACAGGCCTATGCATGGTCTCCATGAATATCTGTAGCCTCCTAAAAAAGTTTGACTCACTACAATGCCTAGTCACATCAATTAACCCTGATGTCATCGCTCTGGTTGAGACTTGGCTGTCGAAATCCTCCCCTGACTCCCTAGTCTCCCTTCCTGGTTTCACCCTCTTCCAGTCCGACCGTGTTGGGAGACAGGGTGGCGGCTGCGCTATTTATGTCAAGGAATCTCTCCCAGTACTAGCCCTGCCTGCTCCCATCCTTGACTCCAGGGCCCAGGCGCTTATGCTGAAACTAACCCCTGACCCTTTAAAGGGACCCCTTTATCTGACTACTGCATACGTGCCCCCCAGGGACCAAACGCAGGCCACTGCCTCTCTTACAGAATACCTTTCCTCACTACCTCCTTCCGCTGATCAAATTCTGGTGGGTGACTTAAATGTCAACTGGCTCAGCCCCTCCTCCTCCTCTACCCATGACTCCTTTTCTGCAATAGACCTAATGCAACTAGTTACCCACCCTACCAGGACTAACCCCAAGAGAGGCTCCAGTACCCTGCTAGATGTGGTACTCACCAACCACCCTAATCGGATCCCCAATGTACAAGTCCTCCCAAACTGTCTCAGTGATCACTCCCCCATTCCATTCCACTGGTCATCCTCAGTCCCCAAACCCATAGCACAGTCCACATGCCGGCAGCGTCTAATACCTGGTGGACTGATAAAACTTAAGGAACTTCTGTCCTAAATTGACTGGTCTTCTATACAGGCAACTCCTGACATCAACACAGCTCTCTCCTTCTTTACCCGAACTTTTAATAATGCCTGTGATATCTTTGCCCCAATGTCGACCCACCGTTCTAAAAGGCAGAATGCCCCCTGGGTAACCACAGCTTTGATCCACCAACTCAAACATAGGGACAACCTATGGCACCGTGCCATCGAGACTGGCTGGCCCAGTGACAGGCAGTTATATGCTGCCGCCTGAAACAAGTGCACTCGGGCCATCAGAAAGGTCAAGTCTGAGCACTGTCAGTCCTCACTCACTGCCTCATGGGGGAACCCCAGAACCTTCTGGGATAACATTAAACAGTTAAATGGGAGTGCACTCCCCCACCCTCCCAGATCAACATTAATGGCGTGATCTCCTCAGACCCAGCCCTCATAACCAACCACCTCAACACCTCATTCACTGACCTTAGCCCTATCCTCCATACAAATATTTTTGACCCTCCTCCCCCAGCACCTGCCATAAATCTTTCTCGCCCTTATCTTCTCCTCCACCGTGTTTCTGCCCAAGAACTTAGGCCGCACCTTGTCACTGCCCTCAAGAGTAATAGTATAGCAGTGACACCCTGGATCCGTGTATCCTATGGCTGGTCTTAGACACAGTCCTTACCCCGATCACGTGCCTCATCAACCACTCTGTTTGCCTGGGGAAGGTTCCAACTGCCTGGAAAGTCACCACTGTCACCCCTATCTTTAAAGGTGGTGATAGGACTGTGGCTGGAACCATCGCCAATCTCCATTCTCTCTCCTCTCTCCAAGGCCTTGGAAAAAGTGGTGGCCTCTCAAATCTCTGACTACCTCTCCACCTACAATGTCCTATTTCCTGAGCGGCATGGCTTCCGAGCGGGCCACAGTACCGACACAGCCCTCCTAGAGTTCTCCAACTTTCTCCGCTCCTCCTTAGACACTGGTTCTCTGGCTGGTGTGGTCTTCATTGACTTCTCTAAAGCTTTCAACACTGTCTCCCACCCCCTCCTTCTTGATGCCCTTAGTCTCTCTGGTTTTGCTGCTGGGCCTGTCTCCTGGTGCACCAGTTATCTGTCTGACCACTTACAGTGTGTAAAAATTAATGGGACCTACTCAGACATCTGTCCCATCTTTTCTGGGGTTCCCCAGGGCTCCATTCTGGGTCCCTTACTAGTCTCCCTTTACCTTAACTCCCTTCCACGCTCTTGCTCGAGGAACATTCTATTGCACGCTGATGATGCAGTCATCTTTGCCTCAAGTCATAACCCTATTGCCCTCCAGGACTCGCTGCAGAAGTCCTCATCAAGCCGAGGGCTGATTCAAGGAACATAGATTGGTGATAAATCTTAAAAACAAAACCATGTTCTTCACTCATCCTCAAAACAAGTCCTGCAACTTCAAACTCCTCATTCACTCTGGGTCCTCTTTCCGCTCGAACAAGTTTGCTCTATAAATACCTGGGGATCCATTTTGACCCCTCCCTCTCCTTCCATGGACACATAAGCTGCCCTAGCCATTGCCACTAATATCCCATTGGGCATCTTACATCAGTATAAACACTGCCTCCCCCCGGAGGCTCTTCAACTCGCAGTCACCTCCTCTATCCTGTCTCTCGTGGACTATGGACTGCTGGTGTATGATGGTGCTGCTGATCAGACCGCACTCCATAAAATTCGCACTACTCTGAATAAGGCCTGCAGGTTAATTACTGGGGAACCTAGGCTAACACACACCTGTCTACTGTACGCTAAAGTGCTGGTACTTGATCTTGATGAGCGCCTCAAATATCTGACCTGTACCCTTACAAAAAAGACCCTCCTTGGGCTATCCCCACCAGGATTGACCACCACCATCCATCGCTCTGTCCCACTAGTTCATACTCAGACCTCTGGGAAAACCTCTCTTGTTATCCCTAGAGCTAGAACCTCTCACGACCAAAGAGCCTTCAGCTTTAGGGCCCCCTCCTGGTTCAACACACTGCCCCCCTCCATCTCCGAAGCTCCAACGCTATTGTGCTTCAAAACGTCCTTACGGAACCACCTTGTTAACACCTGAAGCTGTTGTAATTGCCTTAGTCAAAGCTCGCACTAATACTAATGACAAGGCTTACTACTAAGCTGCAAAGGACAACATAACTCTGGTATTGTTTGCATCAATCCTACCTGTACCAGCTTGTTTGTATCTATGTCTTAAGTTACTGTTCTACTGTGTTATACTGTGTATTTTCATTTGTCTTACTGTGACAAGGTACCTTTGTAAATGAGCCTATGGCTCAAAGATTTTCCAAACTGCTGTCTAAATAAATAAATAAAATAAAATATACATCTGTTGGTTCTGTGGCAAAAACAAATATGGATATTTTGTTAGTGGCACAGAGACACTTAAAGGACAAGTTCTCAAAAAAGTGGAACATAAAATAAATTTTAGGTCGGTCATGAATGCCCCATTACCAAACTTGCAAACTGAATATCATGAAGATTTGGAGAAACCTCTTACACAGGAAGAGAGTAACAATATTATTAGGTATCTAAATATAGGATCATCACCAGGTCTGGATGGCCTCACATATGATTTCTATAAAAACTATGCACAAGAACTAAGCATAATCCTGGAGTCAGTATTTAATTATATCCTAAATTCAGGACAAGAAATTCCTGAATTAGGGACAGCTATTATAAATGATGTCTTCAAGAAAGGAGATAAGTACAACATTAAAAACTGAAGGCCCATAAGGCTATTAAATTGTGATTATAAAATTTGAATGAAAATCTGATGTAAAAGACTTCAAAAAGTAACCGAAGATTTAATAGATATAGCGCAAACGTGTGCAATACCTCAGAGAAATAGCCAACATTGTTTATTTATGCTAAGGGAATTATTTGAAGGAAGTAGGAAGAAAGAAGTATCAGGGTACATACTAGCTTTGGACCAGACCAAAGCATCTGATAAAATAGAACATAACTGTTTGCTACAAATTCTAACTGCTTATGGTTTACCAGATAGAATGGTGACATGGATAACATTTTTGTATAAAGGTGCTCATTTTATATCTCAGATTAATGGGAATTTTGGAGAATCACAAGTGCTACAGGGATGTCCGCTGAGCCCTCTTTTATACACCTTTGCACTAGACTCTATAATTCGCCAAATAAAATGGGATAATACAATAGTAGGACTAGCCCCACATTTTCCTTTACAAACTGAAAAAATATCAGCTTATGTGGACTATGTGTGTATTTTTGTAGATTCCAGTAAATTAGGGAAGCAAGCTCTACAAACCTTTTCAAATAGCGGGGACAGAGACTAATCTGAATAAAAGTGTGGCAATACCACTAGGGGACAGAACAGAGGACAAGGAAGAGATAAGGGATATCTCAGGATTAAGTATCAAATCTGAGCCTCAAAAAATCCTAGGTATCTGGTTCCTTCCAGATAATCCTGCTTTGTACAATTGGGAAAATAAACTGCAAATATGTGAATCAAAGGTGAAGATATAGAAGTCATGAAAACTAGGAAAGTAGGAAAGAGTGCAAATAGGTAAGAAATTCCTAATACCCATTTTCACATATTTGAGTTATGTATATGCAATCCCAACACAACTAGAAACAAGACTATTAAGTATTGTCTTTCAAATGATATGGGGAAGTAGACATAGCCCAGTAAAAAGGGATGTAATATACTTACCTATTAAGGAAGGTGATTTGAATATGGTAAATCCGATAGTGATTTTTCATTCTTTCTTTATACACCCCTTGTTCTCAATAATATTGGCTTCACCACAGCATATATGGCAAAAGTGGCTAATAAGGGCCATGCAAGAGATTATGGCGAAATGTGAACAACAGCCACCTAAACTAGTGATAAAATATAATACACCGAGCTATGCCAAAGTCTCTTTGAAAAAATTGAGAAATTGGCAAATAGATAAAGGTCACCTTTTAACTCTCAATCAGAAAGGAATATATAATCATTCATGTTGTATACATGACTCAGAAAATATTATTGCTATTTCCAGAGTGTGCACCTACCAAAATGATTCAAGCCTTATCGACATTAACAGACAAAAGGGTACCATTCTATACATGGGATATAGAATGGTTATGTTGTCAAGGAAGATTAGGGGTGAAAGATAATATGAAGCATAAAAGTATATAAAGCAGATTATGCTTCAGACTAGAGCATAATAATGAGGGAGACACAATTCAACATTTCTTCTTTCAGTGCCCAGTGGCAAAACTTTTCTGGCAAAATCTAGCAACCAAATGGAATTGGCCATTCATCACAAGAATTAATCATAATACTTTAATCTCAGGGGATTATTCTGGGATTTGGAAAAACATTCCATGTCAGTACCCTCTATGTTATTTTTGAAGTTAATAAATATTACATTTGGCAGAGTAGTTGCCAGTATTTGTTTCAGCAGCAGCAAATTGCTAAATTGGCATTATTAAAATAGATAGAAAACGCAATAATGAATGTAAAAGAAAGTGATAGAAAGAACTATGCCTTAGATAAATATAATCATTTTTGGAAGAATTTAGAACATAGAAAAATAGAACATAGACTTTGATGGCAGATAAGGACTGCTTGGACCCACCTAGTCTGCCCATTTCACTACCTAGAGGATAAGCTGCAGATCCTATTTAACCAACAGCCTATTTCTTCCTACCCCCCACAAAAATCACCTTATGTCTGTCCCATGCATTCTTGAATTCTCCCACAGTTTTAGACCCCACTACCTCCTCAGGAAGGTTGTTCCATGCATCCACCACCCTCTCTGTGAAAAAATATTTCCTCACATTGCCCCTGAGCCAGCCCCCCTCTATCTTCAAATTGTGTCCCTTTGTTCTTGCACATCTCTTTTTCTGAAAGATGCTACCCTCTTGGACTTTGTTGATTCCACTGAGGTACTTAAATGTTTCTATCATGTCCCCCCTCTCCCTCCTTTCCTCAAGGGTATACATATTAAGCTCCTTTAGTGTCTCCTCGTGTGGCTTCTCTTGCAGACCCTGCACCATTTTAGTTACCCTCCTCTGAACTGCCTCCATCCTGTCTATGTCCTTGAGGAGATGGGGTGTCCAGAACTGGATGCTGCACTCCAGATGGGTCTAACCAACTGTCTATACGGGGGATAAAAACTTCCTGTCTTCTGCTGGTGATGCCTGTCCCTATACATCTCAGTATCCCCCCAGCCCTCCCTACTGCCTTCTCACATTGCTTGCCAACCTTAAGGTCATCTGATATGATTACCTCCAGGTCCCTTTCCATTTTTGTTGTTGTTACTACCTCCTCCCCATTGTGTAATCTTCCTCTGGGTTTTTGTTTCCCAGGTGCATTACTTTGCACTTCTTTGCACTGAATCCAAGCTGCCATACTTCTGACCATTCCTCCAACCTTGCCAAGTACCTTCTCATCCTTTTCATGCCTCCTTGTGTATCAACCCTGTTGCAGATCTTTGTGTCATCTGCAAAGAGGCATGCTTTTCCTTCCAGTCCCTCTGCAATGTCACTTATAAAGACATTAAAAAGGACTGGACTCAGTACTGAACCCTGCGGTACCCCACTAGTAACCCCTCTTTCTTCAGAGTGGACTCCATTTACAATTACCTTCGTGGCCTGTTGTTCAGCCAATGTTTTACCCAGGCTACCACCCTGGGACCTACTCCCAGGCTGGTTAATTTGACTACTAATCTTTTGTGTGGGACTGTGTCAAATGCCTTGCTAAAGTCTAGGTAGGCCATGTCCACAGCCCCTCCCTGGGCTACTACTTTGGTCACCCAGTCAAAGACATCAATTAGATTCGTCTGACATGACCTTCCTGCTGTGAACTCATGCTGCCTTGGGTCCTGTGCCCCACTGGCCTCTAGATACTCAACAATTCTTTCCTTCAGAAGTGATTCCATCACTTTCCCTACCACAGAGGTCAAACTGACAGGTCTGTAGTTTCCTGCCTCTGTCTTGGTCCCACTTTTGTGAAGGGGAATCACATCAGCCTTCTTCCAGTCCTCAGGTACCACACCATCCTCCCATGATTTGTTAAAAAGGGTAGTCAGTGGTGTCACTAGTTCTGTGCTTAATTCTTTTAGAATTCTGGGGTGAATTCCATCTGGCCCCATTGCTTTGTCCACCTTCAATTTTAGGAGTTCTTTCAGAACCCTTTCTTCTGTGAAATGACTGGGATCGATCCCCCTCTCCACAGTGCTTCTGTTAATTGGATTAGGCACCTCCCCCACTTCCTCTTTTGTGAATACTGAACAGAAGTATTCATTCAGTATCCCTGCTTTTTCACTGTCACTCTCTGCCCACCCACCATCCATTCTATTCAACCTCACTATCCCTCCCTTTGTCTTCCTACACTCCCTGATATACTTATAAAAGGTTTTATCCACCTTCTTAACTGAGTTGGCTATCTTTTCCTCAGTTTGTGCCTTTGCTATTTTGACTACCCTCCCTGCTTCCTTCTGCATTAACTGGTACAGTTCTCTGTCCTGCTCCTTCTGTGTTTCCTTATACTTCCTAAATGCTATCTTTTTCTCCCTAACCTTCACCGCCACTTCTTTTGAGAACCATAGTGGCTTTTTCTTTCATTTTGATTTTTTATTTGCTTCACAGAAAGGCTTGTTACCTCTGTGATGGCAGTTTTGATATTTCCCCATTGTTGCTTCACGCCTCCTTCTAGCCTGTTTGCTAGTGCTTTTCTAAGGCACTCTTCCATCTTGCTAAAGTCAGCCCTCCTGAAGTCCAGAACCCTCACTTTTGTATGGCTTGACTCTCTAGCTGAGTTTATCGTGAACCACACTGTTTGGTGGTCACTTGTTCCCAAATGGCTACCCACGTCTAGATCTGAGATCCTCTCACAGTCCCCATTTGAGAGTACGAGGTCTAAGATTGCTCCCTCATGAGTAGGTTCCAAAACTAGCTGTCTGAGGCATGCCACCTGAAGGACGTCAAGAATGGCACTGCTTTTGGATGTGGCTGCAGCAAAGGTGCTCCAGTTAACATCTGGCATATTAAGGTCCCCCATCAACAGTATCTCCCCTTTCTCTGCCATCCTAAGTATGCCTTCTGTCATATCCTTGTCCATTCCATATCTTTTAGATTTGAATATTATTTCTCAGTCCTTCTATCTTTATTTAATTTGTCTTTTAACAGGACATGTGGGAAATACTAAGAGAGTAGTTGAGGGGATTATTAGTATAGTCTTGAAATGTGTTGATTGTAAATACTGAATACGCATGATTTAATATTTAGTTATTTGCCTGTTTTCTTTTTACAGTTAGCCTTTATTTTTATGTTTGCTTGCATGCATGCGCAAGAAACATCTTGCGACAGTGCGACTCTTGGAGGTGTGTGCGTGACCTGGCCAGTGTAGTGCTTGCTTGAGCGGGCATGTCTCAGTTGCACCAATGGATGGGCGAGCTCTGGATGACAGCATCTTGGCTGCAGTGGCTTTCACTTGAAAGGAAAGAGTTGCTGCAGTCTGGAGCGGCATGCTGTTTGTACACAGCATATTAAGGGAACAATGTTCTGCGGTGCTTGTATAGTTAGCAGATTATTGGTTTAGCGTCGTGTGGTGCGGCTGCTGTCCCATATTCTAATTCACATTTCTTCTTTTTGCCCTGCATCGGAGTGCCGGATGTGTGAAAACATATTTGGATCGGAGTGCTGTGTTCATCTGTGGAATGGATGAGACGTGGAGGAGGACAGAGGTGTGTGTGTTGACAGACTGCAACTGCAACAATAAACAGCCATGTGGGCACCGAAAGTGGACCCGATTGGAGTCTCATCCACCTCTGAATTGGGGATCAAATCATTGTTCTGATCTCAAGTGCTGCCATCATGGGCCTGGAATTCTCCGCAGCAGCGCGAGTGTTCTCTTGCAGCACCCTGACCCACGCATCCGCATTGCACCGTTGTTCAGACTAGCGACTGTGTTCAGAGTTTGGGGACTCCTGAAAGCAGCACCATAGCTGAGTGACAGTGTGTGTTGAGTGTTGGCTGTTGGAGATGCTGGTTGTGGTTGTTCAAGAAACAATAGGCGTGTTGCACTGCCCACAAGGCAGTATGCTGACGATGGTAGCGTCTCGTTTTGGGGGGTGCATTGTCTTCATCCTGGGCATATTATTTTCTGGCACTTTGTCCCTAATCACGTGGAAAGTGCCTTCTGTAGCAGATTAGCAGCCAAGCCTGGGACTTCCAGCTGTGAATGTGACCGTGGAGAAGTTTTGCTCAGAGGCTCCGCGATGCTGCATGTAGGCAGGCGGTCTGAAAACAAACAGCAGTTGGAGACTGTCCCTCATGCAGCTGGCATGGCTGCTCCGACTCAAGTTTTGGTACCGTCCCAGAGCAGTGACACTTCAGTATGACCGAGGGCATGTTGTCGTCGGTGGACCTCAGATGGCGTGGTTTGGCATGATGGGGGCTTTGGGTCTGCATGCCCTGTGTGTGTGTTATTACATGACGTAGAACTTGATGAGACATAGTGGGTGCCGGACCATGCTGGCTACTTCCAGAGGGAGTAGGCATGTGAGCCCTGCTCCTCTCGCACAAGTCAAGGGGACAGGGGGACTGTTCATGGAGTTGTGTTCAACCACTGTCCCCCTCAGCCCGTGGCCCTTCCCTGTGCTGCTTTTTGTGACATTCGGTGTCTTGTTGTCGAGTATTTGGCGAGTTTCTTCTGCTGTTTGTGGGAGGTCTGTCGGTCCCTTTGAAGTGCAGCTCTGTTGCCATGTTTGAATTACGTCAGGCTAATGTAATGAGGAACAGCTTTGTACGGTGGGCATGCGAGTTTGGGCCCCCCAAGTCTGAATGTGTAATGTGGATCCTGATTGTACATACATTTGCCATGGTTTACTTGTTTACATTGGTTCGTATGAGTTTGCAGTTTAGTGTAATGTACAGGGCCCTGCGCCGTAGGGATAAGGCACTTAAAGAAATGCAAGTGATTTGCCTTGAGCGGCTTTGAGACTTTTCACAACTTCTGCCGACTGGTTAATTTACCTTACTATTGTGGGACTTAATGACAGTTAAGCACGTTTGTCTGCTGTAACGTTTTCACATACTGTATTACTGCACTGTTGACAGCATTTGCTTGCATGTGAGTGGGGGCGGGGTCCGTGTGTACATATGGGACTGTGTGTTACTTTGAGCCATTTGAAGTTAGCAGGTTGCAGCATTTACTGCACTGCAGCCAGGGTGTATTACTTTAATGCCACACTCAAAGTTATGCTGTGTGTTTTTGCACACTGCGCTGAATGCACAGATTTATTAAGAACTTGTTTTAATATTTTCACTGCAGATTTTCAACATTGCCATTTTTGCACCTCCCATGATCAGTACAGCTATCATTTTTCACATCCTATTTGAAATGTGTTTTCACACCAGTGGTGCCAAATAGCGGTCGCTTAAAGGAAATCAGCCTCGCCACCGAACTGATATTGCCACTGTTCATAAGGCGGGAGTCACAAAAAACCCATGTTGAAAATTTTGAGTGAAAATGCCAACGAACGCCTGAGGCGTTAGGGTTTCCAACCATGACGCCCCACCCTGTAGAGATTGACAGGCATCAGGGGTGTGACTTGGGATTCTCACCTGTAATGCTCATACCATTCCACACCCTGCAGCCAGTGACAGGCATCGACATGTGCCTTGGACTCTTCGGACCCAAAGTTCACCCCATTCTCCTATACTGTACCCATCTCACCGTATTTCCTGATGGAATGGGGTGCGCATAAGGGCCAAAGACCCCAAGGCACACCGTGACACTTGTCAGTGTCTGCAGGGTAGGGTGTGGTGAAATGGCATGGTCATTATGCCTGATGACCCAAAGGCACACCTCAATGCCTGTCAGTCTTTGCAGGGTGGTGGTGGGGTTGGCTTCAGTTCAATACTTCACTGCCATTTCTATTACGCAGCTCTCTAACTCCTACACTACCAATGCCAATGCCAGCAAGCAAACATTCGGCATTGACAAATGCTTGTTGCTTTCTGAAATGCATGTGATATAATGTTTTCTTTCTTGCTTTAATAAAAATTCCTCTACTCTTTTCAATAAGTGCCATGGATCGTTAATATCCACCTGAACCACCACCAATCCAGGCAGATGGGACCTCAGTTTAATGTCTCATCCGAAAGGCGGCACCTCAGAAGGGCAGCACCCCCAATGCTGCACTACAGTGTCAGTATTGGGATATTAACCCAAGTGCCAGGTGTGGAAACTGAACCCACTGCCCTCTGATCTCCTGGCCTCAGAGGTGAGTGTGCTACCTACTAAGCCACTGACACTGTCTGCTGCCTTCCCCTAGTAAAGGTCTGGTGGGACTGTCAGACTATCTCTAGAGCAGGACCCCCCCCCCCCGAGCATAAGACATTCCAATATTTTAAATACTCTGTCTGCCTTTGTAGAAAAATACAAAAGAGTTTGTCAAGTTGCCCTGCCTAGTGTCTGAGGCTGCCAGGAGTACTCTGGAAAGGTGGTGGCCTGCTGGGCCAGGAAGCAGCTCTGTTTTAGAAATGCTGGAAAAAAGGGAGTTTGAAAGTCGTTTAAGCTTTGTGGGCACCATATTAGCACTGTGTTCTTTTAGAAGTCTTAAAACTGCATTTTTTAAGTGTGTAACCAGGTGACAGTACCGCACCAAAACTTGAAGTGCAGCATGATGCAAGTTCTAGTTTTGGCCCTTGAAAAGTCAGCCACAAGTGTCAACTGTAATGGTCTGTTGGGACTGCAAGTATATCAACAGAACAGAAATCTTCCCCCAAGCACTATGAATTCCAGTATTATTTTTTTTGCAGTTAATTTATTCATACCTGGTGCAGCCAAACTCTCCACTGACCCCCCCAGCCCAGTCGTCGGTGTCCAGGTACTCACCTCACCCAGTCTTCCTCCACAGCTAATCCCCCATGGTGTGGTGTTGACAGGGGGCTCCCCAGCACCAAAGAACAGGATCCATGTTGCTTCCCCCACGGCTTACCCCCACAGAAACATAGAAGTTGACGGCAGATAAGGACTGCAAGGTCCATCCAGTCTGCCCATTTCTTTTTCTACTTTATAAATGTGCCATCGGCCTTTGCTCTGTCAATGCCCATGGTGGGGTCTGACAGCCAATGCCATATGCCGACATTACAGATCAGCTGTGGGAGAGGGGTTCTGCAGTCCAGCATTGAGCCCACAGAGGGTCGGCATCATCCATGTTGTGGCTGGCCTATTTTCTAATTATTCATGGAGGTACAGACATGCAATGTCATCCAGACACCCCACACACGTCACCATGTGTGGGATGCCAATGACCACCAAGCCTCAAAGCCCCCATCGAGCCAGCACTGGTGGCTTATCCCCAAGCCTCTGCTAGGGGCCAGACACATGCCAGGAATCACAAACATCCCACCCTAGAGGAGGAGAGCCATCCTCTGGATGCTCAATCCCCCTCACTCCTGACAACCCCTGGTGAACCAAGTCCATTATCTAACTCAAATCCTCTGTCTGTCCGTCTTTGTGGGAAATACTGAAAAAGCTACAAAAAAATATTTGTCTATCTAGCTGTCTGTCTAGTTTCTGTGGGCTGCCAGGAGCACTCTGAGAAGGTGGAGGTCTGCTGGGCTAGGAAGCAGCTCCATTTTAGAAATAGTTGAAAAAGGGGATGCGATTTTCAGTTTCAGTCCTTTAAAAGCTTTTACACCAGTGCGCGTAGGTGAGTGCATTCAGAGGCAAAAGAGCAGAGGCAAGTGCATCTGCTGGTCTTAGGCAGGGAGTTTGGGGAGGAGACCATACATCTTGTATGTTTTAACAAAGGCATAAGCAGCTATAAGTAACAAAACACAAGTATGGACCCTACCAGGGACTTACTAAGCCTACTTTGCAGAGAAGACTCAACTGTACAGTGTATTAAATGTAAATGTCTGCAGAAAAGTTAGGACATACAAGTACTGAAGTTTATGTGTGCACATTACATGCCAAGCCTTTGAAGAGATACAAACAAAGTTGATTATTACCCAGAATTAATTAAAAGAAGCACTTGAAATAAATAAAATTGAAGATATTGTTATAACTTTACAAAATAAATCAACACAAATACAGGAGATATAGCCCTTAGATGGGAATAAGGGAAAGGGAAGAGGATACTGGCCCTACAGTTGTGCTGGGGAGGAAAAGTAAAAGAGATAGACAGAAAATAGATGACTCAGAGGATTTAGACCGCTGCATAGCAATGCATAAAAAAACATCAAAGAAGGGGAAGACAGCAGAAGTAAGTGGAGGAAAGCCAATATCTCTAGAAAATAGGTATTATTTATTTATGTGTTCTTTACCAACTGGGTAAGGCCCACTAGACACTGATGTCTGTTTTCAGGGGTGACCTGGGAGTCAGTGGAGGAGCTAGACGGGGGCTGGAGGGTTGGTCGCCCCTCCTGGCTGCCCCAGTGTGAGTAGTGGCACCCCACCACCATCTTTATTCACTGTTTAGCATCCATTGTGGAGCCTGTGATTGACTGAATGGCCCCCCCAGCTCCATAACCTGGCTCCGCCACTGCTGGGAGTACTGGGGAGGTTAAGTGACTTGCTTAGAGTCACACAGTATGCAAGTGGAGGTTGTGGGAATCAAGCTCATATCTGCTGAATGTACCAAGCTCATTTGTGGCTCATTACTCTAACATTTAGGCTATACTACCAGTCCTATAACTGTATATTGGGCTGGATTTCAAAGCATGGTGCAGGCTTGTGACAAGCCCTGTGCATTACACTTAGGTCTGAAGGTGTGCCGAATCCCTTTGCTGCAGCGGTGCCAAATTTTACAATCTCAGGTGCATTTGGGACAGTTTTCATGGTTTACAACAGCTTGTGCCAAATACTTGGTGCACGGGAAGCCCAGTAAAAAGGGTACCTAGGATTGCCACAAGCTAGACCAGAAAAAGCTGGTCTAAGTAGGAACACTTGGTGCATGGGATAGAAAATCCTGATCACTGGCTAGGAGAATGCCGTAACCCCTGTGCGCTATATGTTCAGTGTACCCAGGGCTTATGGCATTTGGGCCCATTTGAAAATCCAGTCCAGTGTGTTATCTGATGATGGTAATGCACAAAGAACTGAACTACACAACAACATAAGTAGTGGCATCACTAAAGTAAGACAGACACTTGTAGCTGGAGACTCGATTATAAGGCAGTGTGATTCCCTAGTATGTGGTCCAGACAGAGAAAACAAAATGCTCTCTAGCTTTCTAGGGGCAAGGACAAAGGTCATTAGTGAAAGAATGCCAAAACATTTGGCAACTTGTGGAGAAATACCTATTGTCACCATACATTTTGGAACAAATAATGTGGGCACTAACCACGAGCAAGACATATGTTATGAGTTAATTGAAACAGGAAAGACCATAAAAAGAAATGGGGAACTGTACTTATATCTAACCTTCTGCCCATAACCTGTGCTAATTTTGAAAAATACAAAACTATCTTCAGAGTAAACACTAGGCTAAAAAAAAAACTCTGGCCAGAGCCAGTATGGCTGCCGCCGAGGTTGCCAGTGGAGCATGACACTGTCTGCTGTGTCCAAGATTGCCGCCAGAGTTGTCTGCACATGCAAAATGACTCGCACATGAACTCTGACACCACAGCAACACAGCAACCCACTGTGTCCAAGATCACCTCCAGAGTTCCCTGCACATGTGCGACGACTTGTGCACGAGCATTGAGCTCCAGTGGCCATCCTGGACACAGCAGACTATGTTGCCATATCACTGGAAGTCAGTGCACATGTGTGAGTCATTGCACATGCACAGAGAACTCCGGGGGCCATCTTGGACATGGCAGACAGTGCCGTGTTCCACTGGCGACTGGTGGACAAAATAGTGCAGTGGAAGCGCAGTGATTGCCATTCACTTCCACTGTTTACAAGTCTGTCCGGTATCTGGTAGGCTCCCTTTTACTTCTACTGTGATCGCAAGACATCTGCAAGGCTATGTTGACTACAGCCATAAAAAATAGTGCCAAAATGAAGGAATAGCATTCACTGAATTGTGGAATCACTTTTACAAGAAAAATCATCTGTACAGCAAGGTTGGTTTACACTTTCTTAAATCTGGAGCACAATAACTGGAAAACATACTGAGTGAACAATTAGCTAGATTGCTTTTAAACTGATTAGGAAGTGGGATGGGGAAACAGTGAAAGAATATACATGTATAGTAACGAAAATATTGGAAGTAAAAGGCAAATGGGCATCTACAGGTAACAACATTAAAAGTCTATTAAGTAAAGCCAGAAGTTTAAATACTATATAGGGAGAATTTCAAGCAATATGAAGTATATAACATAAAACTGATACAGGTTTGATCATGGAAACTTGATCAATTCTAGAAGACAAATGGAGAAAAAACATCCCACAGTATTATTTAATGAGATGGAATAGGAAAGGAAAAAAGGGAGGTGGAATAGCTGTATATACTTCAAATGACATCAATGTAATAGATATTTCTAGTGAAATAAAAACATTTAGAGAAACAAGTAGTGAGACCATCTGCCTAAAAATGAATACACTGTAGTTTGATAATAAATTCCTGGGTTTATAGTACTGGCCTCTGCACACATGTGAAATAGATAACCAGGGTATAATAAATGAATTAACAAATGCATGTGACAAGGGGAAGTATTATTTGCTGGAGATCTAAACTACAGTAACATAGACTGGTTGAAAAAGACTGCTACTTCTGAACAAAGTACACAGTTTCTAACAGACTGGAGAGAACTTAATTTCAAACAACATGTAGGACAATCAACATGAGGTAACAGCACATTTGATTTAGTATTGAGTACAGAATTTGCAAGAGTAGCTGATTGTATAGTAACTCAGCCACTTGGCAATAGCGATCTTTTCAGTGTCATTCAACGTACAAGGTAGATAATGAAAAAGTAAAGGGATGCACTGAGATATACTTACATGAAACAGCAAATGAGGAAGCAATTATTATTATTATTATTTTTTTAATTGGTAACTGGGAGAGGCACACTGAGGCAAAGCTTGTTTCCAGGTGCCAGCTGGGGGAAGGGAAGGGGGAAGGGGAGAAGCACAATTACAAACAAAATACAACTAGTTAGGTGATGTGGTTACAGTGAGGATGACATAAAGAGCATAAGTTCAGTGCAATACAGACAAAATGGCAAAACAATGCACATGGAGGACAAATAAATCAGCTTACAAAACAACTGTGCAAATTAAGCAAACTCAAAAAGTGCACAGTGTGAGAGTGAAAGGATGCTGAGCTTTTACTGAAAGTAAGAGTCAAAACAGGTTGATAAACTTCAACTAAGTTGCCAGCACTATGAGGTTAGGGAGGAGAGAGCTGTATGGGGTGGTCAGAAGCCAGGCGTGGGTACGGAAGCATTCAGAAAGAGGTCTGACAGGAGCTTGGGGGAGGAGGTTTTGCTGGCATTTAATGGAGGGTGGGAGGAAGAGAGCTGGATAGGTGAGGGTAGGTGGTTCCAAAGGGAGGGGAGCCAGTATGATGAAGTAGGTGTCCCAGCTGAGGAGTGTAGGTGGGGAAGGGAGAAGGTGCGAGGGTTCCTTCATTGCATGGAGTAGAGGAGGAGGGGATGGGGAGAGGAGACGGGATAGGCATGAGGGGAGGGATCCAAACCAGTGTTTAGAGATGAGTGAAGCACAGTGGGACTGGTGACGTGAGGGGAGAGGGAGGATGGATAGGGAAGAGTAAAGGGAACAGTGGTGAGTACGAGAGGGTGAGTAGGTAGGAAAGTGGCAGAAGGCATTGCAGAGGGTGTCCAGTCTGGTAAGGAAGGTGGAGGGGGTGGTCAACAACACCATCATGTCATCTGACTGGGACTCATTATTAAGATATAAAACAACAGAGGTAAGCTGGAATATTATTAAGAAACTCATACTGGAGACCAATAATAAATATATCAAATGCATAAAGAAACAGCAGTAAAGGAATAAAACCAAAATGGCTGAAAAAAAAGAATAATAAAGCTAACCAATAAGAAAAATAAACTATATGCTAGGCATAAACTAATAAATACAGTTGAATCATGGGAATTATTCAAGAAGATTGCAAAATCTCTATCAATAAGGCCAAACACAAAACAGAACTTAAACTGACTTCAAATGCTAGTATACAAAATAATAAGTTGTTTTATGGATAGATTAACTAACTCAAAGCAACAAATGATAATGGGATATGGAAAAGTGATTACAGAACCACAAGGTATTGCTAACTCATTTAATAAATATTTGTGTTCTTTTTTCCCAAAACCCAAAGGAAATTGACTTTACAAAAGCTCTTCCCTTTGTGAAGACAATAAAATTAATACTATGGACAGCATAATCAAAATAAACAACCTCAAACCATGTAGTGCCCCATGCCCAGACAAAATACAGCACAAATGCTTAAAATACTGATGAACAGTACAGCATTACCATTAAAGCTACATTACCATTAAAATCACTGATAGAAGGGATTGGACAATGGCAAAAGTTACACCAATTTACAAGAAAGGAGCCACACAGAATGCAGTTAATTTTCACCCTATAAGCTTAACTTTGGTTCCAGGGAAATTCCTGGAATCACTGATTAAAAACATAATTATCACTCATATTAAAATGAATGGTAATCTTGACTATGGCAAGCATGAGTTCACGTCCGTGCAGTCTTGCAGAACTATCTGATATGCTTCTATGAAAAGATCAGTGGTATATTGTACAAGGGCAGGAATACTTCTGAGGAAGTGATTGTTCAGTGTGTCCCTGGATCAGTGATGTTATCTGACAGTAAGTATTCACATGCAGGAGTCGGCATATGAACCGCATCCATCCAGGATAACACTCGCTGCAAAAAACCAAAAAGAAGCTGGATGCAGGCAGATACAATCTGAATACCTTTATTGTGGGTTAAAATAAATCCAAAGAGGTAGCAAAATGCAAGCAAGTAGCAGCCCCACAATGGTGGCCCCCTCCCCGAGAAGCAAGTCTCATGTCAAACGTTTTCACACTCTCGCGTTTTCTCAAGAATGGTGAGACTTGAAACAGCAGCATGTTTTTAAAGTGCACAGTTTAAAGAGACAGTAGGCAATGAAAGAGTGATGTGCCGTGTGCAAAGTATGCATAAATAAATATGTGTAAAATCAGGAAAGAAAGCGTCTGTGACTGAAATAAAAAACTCTTAGAAACTCATCCAATGATTAAAAATATTTTAAGAAAAGGAATGTTAATAAATATTGCCATATAACAATTTTCTGCCTCTATGAATAAATATTGTTGAGAATAAATGTGTTCATGAAATGTTTTATATGTGAACATTACAAAAAGATGCGTGCTTTATATTAACTCATGTTAAAAGATGAATCCTATATTGGATGGCACTTAATCATGTATACGCTATGGGGCCAAGTAGAAAATGTTGCTGTGCCTACCACGCAATGTTACGAATTATGACTATTATTACAGTAATGGGGGATGATTACTGGCTTCATGTGCTACAAGCAAGATGCTGGGATGCATAGCTAGAGGGATCAGTAGTAAGAGAGAGAGAGAGAGAGAGAGAGAGGAGGTTATACCACCCTTGTACAGGTCACTGCTGAGGCCGCATCTAGAGAATGGAGCTCAGTACTGGTGTCCACATCTCAAAAAGGACATTTACCTGTTGGAGAATGTCCAGAGGAGGGCTACAAAGAGGACAGCAGGTCAGCAGGGTAAGGCATACAAGGAGAGACTGAGGGCACTGAACATGTACTCCCTGGATGAAGTGAGAGAAAGAGAGGGGATATGATTGGGACTTTCAAGTACTTGAAAGGGATAAATAAGGTGGATAAGAAGGGTCTTTTTATGCTGAGTGGCAGCCATAGCATGACAGGGCACAGTCTTAAGCTGGGGGAGAGGGTTAGGAGGGATGTCAGGAAGCACTTCTTCGTGGAGAGGTTGGTGAACACTTGACATGCACTACCAGAAGAGGTGGTCATGTTGAAGACAATGGACAGCTTCAATAGAGGCTGGAACAGGCAGAGGGGAAAGGTAAGGATCATGGGTAGGGAGGATGGGGGGTCAGGGTCAGTAGCTCAAGCTGTGTACCCTGCAATATGAGCAGACTAAATAGGCCAATTGGCCTTCTTTTGCTGGCTTCTTCGTATGCTCATATGTATGTCTGTATCATTGCTCACAGTACATTGGGTGAATTACTGTCTTCTTGAACTGTTATTCCTCACATTACTTTGGGGGTAATTGCTGTCTTCTTGAACTATTATTGTTGACAGAACCTTGGGAGTAATTATTGTCTTTTAGGCCTATTATTGTTATCAGTACTTCAGGTTTAATCACAGTGTTCTTGGACTAATATTACTTAGAGAACTTTGGGAGCAATTATTTTATTGTCTTCTTGGACTATCATTGCTCACAGTACATTGGGGTAATTACTGTCTTCTTGAGCTACAATGCTCACAGTACATTAGAGGCAATTACTGTCTTCTTGGCCTATTATTGTTCTTATTACTCTGGGGGTAACTACTGTCTTCTTGAAATATTATTGCTCATAGGACTTTGGTCAGGCAGTACATTTTTCTTGGACTTTTATTGCTCCCAGTACTTTATGTAAGTAATAATACCCTCCAGGGTGGGCGTTATTGGGCTATAACGGACCGCCCAGGGGCATAATGAGGCCTGACACCACAGGCAGATGGCCTTATAGCCCCTGGAAGGTCTGTTATAGCCCATAACGCCCACCCTGGAGGGTATTATTACACTTAGAAAATGGGTTTACATGTTTTAATAATGATTTTATGAAAAGACTGTAAAATATTATTAAACATTAACAAAAATGTTGGGTTGTGTAAAATAGTTCCTTTGGTACTTTGCTGTAGTTCATTCGGTACCACTAGAGGGTGCTGCTGTTTGTGATATATTTTTTTTTTTTTATTAAGTTGGAGCGTCAGTTTTGAATAGCTCTACTCAGTGAATTGTTAATTGTAGTTTTTTGTCCTCCCCATTATATATTCACGCCAAATGGATTAATGTGGGTTTGGTTTTCTGAGTGAGATTGGGGAGCAAGAGACTCGGTTGTGAAGCAGGAATGACTTAATGTCTTGTGACATGCTATCCGGGGATACGGAAGTTGGGCAATGACCTGGATAAAAAAAAGGAGGTACTTTGTTTTTGCTTAAAAATATGAAGGTTGCAGTACGGGTAGATAGGTACTTAACTGAGGAGCAGGAGTTTCGAATTGTTGGCAGAGACGGAGTCGTGCTGCCGGGTAGCGGTAGTTGCCGACAGTGGTTAGAGGAACGGAGGCCCTGAGTGAGGCCTGGCTTACTAGCAAACAACAACAAGAAATAAAGATTATGTTTTTTTTAATTACTTGTTACTTTTTGAATTTCATTATTACAAACTGCTTTGAGGAGTGAGACTGTGTGGTTGCCGGGGGGAGCTATAGCTTGCTCTCTCGGTTACTGAACAGTAAAAAATTACGGCTATTAGGGTGTGAGCACAGGGATACTAGATGGTAATGGGTGCTGCCAGGAGGAACTTATTTTGAGGGCATTGTTAAGAAATAACAGCCTGGGTACACGGGTGTTTTAACCAATCAGAATGAAGCTTTTCTGGTGCCCATTTTCTAATGGTAATTACTGTCTTCATGGACACTTGTTGTTCACAGTACTTTGGGAGTGATTACTGTCTTCTTGGACTATTATTATTTATAGTACTGTGAAAGAGATAACTGTCTTCTTGAACTATTACTGTTCACAGTATTTTTTGGGGGGTAATTGCTGTCTTGCTGGACATTTATTGCTCACAGTTTAGTGTGGGTAATTACTGTTTTCTTGAACTATTATCACTTACTGCTCACGGTACATTTAGGAGGGTAATTACTGATTTCCTGGACTACCATTGTATGCAGTATTTTGGAGACAAGTACTGTCTTCCTGTACTATTACTGCTCACAGTACTTTGAAAGAGATTATTGTTTTCTTGGCCTGTTATTGCTCACTGTATTTTGAGGGTAATTATTTTCTTCTTGTGCAATTATTGCTTTCAGTACTTGGGGGTAATTACTGTCTTCTCCAACCAGTATTGCTCACAGTATTTTATGGGGGCTAAGTACAGTCTTCTTGGGCTATTATGGCTCTCACTTCTTGGGGGGGGGTGCAATTACTATCTTGTTGGATTATTATTGCTTACAGTATCTTGGGGGTAATTACTGTCTTCTTGGAATATTACTGTTCACAATACAGTTGGCTATTGCCATCACAATACAGTTGGTTATTACCTGTTTGAAGTATTATTGCTCATAGTTTCTGGGGAGCTAATTACTGTCTTCTTGGACTATTACTGCTCACATTACTTTTGCGTTATTACTGTCGGAGTATTATTCTTCACAGTGCTTTGGGGTAATTGAAGTTTTGGAGTATTACTGCTCATAGTATTTATTGTAATAACTCTCTTGTTGGACTATTATTATTCACAGTATTTTGGGTGTGGTTACTACCCTTTTGAACTATTATTGCTCACAGCGCTCAAATGAATGGTTGGCTGAAAAGGTAGTGCCATAGAGAGGGGATACTTTTATGCAGCATTGGGACAACTTCCAGGACAGTGATCTATTTGCAATGGATGGGTTGCATACCAAAAAAGGGCAGAAGAATCCTGGCGCATAAGCTAATGCATGAGCTAGAAAAGCATTTAAACCTCATATGGGGGGGGGGAATCATTTTTAAGAGGAGGTCATACCACTTCCAGTTCACCCAATACACCCAAAAACACTTCCCAATGGAAGTGTTTGTTACTTAACACCAGGAGCCTTACTCACAAATTTGAGAAGCTTGGATATATTCTATCCAAAGATAGTATCCAAATTTGTGCAATCACAGAAACGTGGTGAAATAATGAAGATTCATGGGATAGGCAGATTCCTGGGTATTCATTGTATTGTAGGGACAGGATGGGGGTAAGAGGTGGTGGAGTAGCTCGTAATGTATCAGATGTGAGTGTTTCAGAACAGATAGATACATCACACTGGCAGGATCTGGAATTGATTTGGGTTAAAATTACACCCCTACATGGAGCCAATATTGATATCGGAGTAGTATATAGGCCTCCCTTATATACAATCTCAGAAACAGACTCTGATGGCAGATAAGGACCACTTGGCCGACCTAGTCTGCTTATTTCCCTACCTACTGGATAAACTGCAGATCCTAGTTAACCAACAGCATATTTCTTCCTACCCCCCACAAGAATTGCCTTATGTCTGTCCCATGCATTCTTGAATTCCCCCAATGTTTTTGACCCCACAACCTCCTCAGGAAGGCCATTCCATGCGTCCACCACCCTCACTGTGAAAATATACTTCCTCACATTAACCCTGAGCCGTCCCCCTCTATCTTCAAATTGTGTCACCTTGTTCTTGCACATCTCTTTTTCTGAAAGATGCTACCCTCTTGATCTTTGTTGATTCCCTTGAGGTACTTAAAAGTTTTTATGATGTCCCCCCTCTCCCTCCATTCCTCAAGGGTATACATATTAAGCTCCTGTAGTCTCTCCTCATATGGCTTCTGTTGCAGACCTTGCACCATTTTAGTTACCCTCCTCTGGACTGTCTCCATCCTGTCTATGCCCTTGCAGAGATGGGGTCTCCAGAACTGGACACAGTACTCCAGATGGGGTCTCACCAACTGTCTGTACAGAGGGATAATGACTTCCTGTTTTCTACTGGTGATGCCTCTCCCTATACATCCCAGTATACCCCCAGCCATTCCTACTGCCTTCCCACATTGCTTACTAACCTTTAGGCCATCTGATATGATTACCCCCAGGACCCTTTCCATTTTTGTTGTTGTTACTACTCCCCCCCCCCCCATTGTGTACTCTTCCCCTGGGTTTTTGTTTCCCAGGTACATTACTTTGCACTTCTTTGCATTGAATCCAAGTTGCCATACTTCTGACCATTCCTCCAACCTTGCAAAGTCCCTTCTCATCCTTTCCACCCCTTGTGTATCAACCCTGTTGCAGATCTTTGTGCTGTCTGCAAAGACGCATACTTTTCCTTCCAGTCCCTCTGCAATGTCACCTATAAAGACATTAAAAAGGACCGGACCCAGTATTGAACCCTGCGGTACCCCACTAGTAACCCTCCTTTCTTCAGAGTGGACTCCGTTTACTATTACCTTCTGTGTTCTGTTGCCCAGCCAATGTTTTACCCAGGCTACTACCCTGGGACCCACTCCCAGGCTGGCTAATTTGTTTATTAATCTTTTGTGTGGGACTGCGTCAAATGCCTTGCTAATGTCTAGGTAGGCCATGTCCTCAGCCTCTCTCTGGTCTACTACTTTGGTCACCCAGTCAAAGAAATTGATTAGATTTCTCTGATATGACCTTCCCACTGTGAATCCATGCTGCCTTGAGTCCTGTGCCCCACTGGCCTCTAGGTACTCAACAGTTCTTTCCTTCAGAAGTGATTCCATCATTTTCCCTACCACTGAGGTCAAACTGACAGATCTGTAGTTTTCTGCCTCTGTCTTACTCCCACTTTTGTGAAGGGGAATCACATCCGTCCTCCTCCAGTCCTCAGGTACCACACCATCTTCCCATGATTTGTTAAAAAGGCTAGTCAGTGGTGTCACCAGTTCTTCCCTTAATTCTTTCAGAATTCTGGGGTGAATCCCATCAGGCCCTATTGCTTTGTCCACCTTCAGTTTTAGGAGTTCTTTCATAACCCTTTCTTCTGTCAAAGGACTGGGAGAGACCCCACTATCCAGAGCGCTTCTATTGATTGGATTAGGTACCTCTCCCTCCTCTTCTTTTGTGAATACTGAGCAGAAGTATTCATTCAGTATCCCTGCTTTTTCTCTCTCCCTCTCTGCCCACCCACCGTCCCCTTTATTCAGCCTCACTATCCCTCCCTTTGTCTTTCTATGCTCCCTAATGTACCTATAAAAGGTTTTATCCCCCTTCTTAACCGAGTTGGCTATCTTTTTCTCAGTTTGGGCCTTTGCTATTCTGACTGCCTTCCCCACTTTCTTCTGCTTTAACTAGTACAGTTCTCTCTCCTGCTCCTTCTGTGTTTCCTTATACTTCCTAAATGCTATCTTTTTCTCCCTAACCTTCCTCGCCACCTCTTTTGAGAACCATAGTGTTTTTTCTTTCATCTTGATTTGTTTATTTGCTTCACACAAAGGCTTGTTGCCTCTGTGATGGCAGTTTTGATGCTTTCCCATTGTTGCTTCACCCCTCCTTCTTGCCTGTTTGCTAGTGCTTTTCTGAGGCACTCTCCCATTTTGACAAAGTCAGCCCCCCTGAAGTCCAGTACCTTCACTTTTTTATGGCTTGACTCTGCAGCTGAGTTTATCGTGAACCACTGTTTGGTAGTCACTTGTTCCTAGATGGCTACCCACTTCTAGATCTGAGATCCTTTCTCTGTCCCCATTTGAGAGTACCAGGTCTAAGATTGCTCCCTCCCAAGGGGCTTCCAAAACTAGCTGTCTGAGGCATGTCCCCTGTAGGGCATCCAGAATGGCCCTGTTCTCGGATGTGACTGCAGCAACGGTGCTCCAGTTAACATCTGGCATATTCAGGTCCCCCATCAACAATATCTCCCCTTTCTCAACCATCCTAAGGATACCTTCTGTCATTTCCTTGTCCATGATTCTTTTAGACATGATTCTTTTGGACAGTTTAAACACACTAACAACAGCTACTAACTGTATACTCCTAGGAGACTTCAATCTGCCAGGAATTAACTGGATAAATCAAAAGTCCAACACAGCCATTGAATTAAGATATACAGAGACCTTCAACCTGGCAGGGTTGGAACAGTACATAGAGGAATGCACTAGGGGGGAACATGTATTGGACCTAGTCCTCTGTAACATGACTACTGTAATACCATAAGGGAGTGTCAGATATTGACACCACTGGGATCCAGTGACCATAGTATGGTAGGTTTTCTTATAACAGGAAGCGTGTGGGATAATATAGGGGACACCATTATCATGAACTACGATAGAGCGGACTTTAACAACATGAGAAAAGATTTGGCTGAGTGGGACTGGGAGGATGCTTTTAAGCAACAGGCATTACACCATATGGGGGAAATATTTGAGAGAAAGATCACTACCCTTGTGCCGAAGTATGTGCCAAGTAGAAAAAAATACAATAGTTCAGGGATTTCACAGGCCTGGATGACAGTAAAAGTCAAAAAGTACGTAAACAAGAAAAACAAAGCCTATGCTAGGGCCAAGAGAAGTGAGCATCAGTCATGTTGGGCCTCATATAGAAAAGCCCTAAAAGGATTCAAAAAGAACTATAGCTCAGGCTCAAAAATCCCAAGAATTAGGACAAGCAGCCAAAGTTAAGGACAACTTCAAATCCTTCTACTCATGCAAAAATAAGAAAAAGGGTTGCGCAAAATCCATAGGGCCACTTAAAAATACAGAAGGGACACTAGTCACTGATAACAGCCAAATAGCGGAACTATATAACAAATTTTTTATATCAGTATTTAATTCCAAAATGCAGGGCACTAAGAACCATTTATCCACTTCTAGTAATAACCACCTGGTACTAGATACTCTTAATATTAGAGAAAGACTATTAAAACTGGACCAGAACAAGTCACAAGGCCCAGATGGGCTACATCCACGAGTCATCAAGGAACTTGCACATGAAATAGCAGGCCCACTGACAGCAATATTCCAGAAATCCCTGGATCAGGGAGAGGTGCTGGGGGTGGAGATGGGTAGATGTGGTGCCAATACACAAGAAGGGCTCTAAACAGGCGGAGGGGAATTACAGACCAGTCAGTTTGACAGCCATATTGGGAAAAGTCCTGGAAGATATTATTAAAGACCATATTATGCTCTATGTGCAGCAATGGGGAGATACAGATCTCACACAGCATGGCTTCGTAAAAGGATGATCCTACCAGACTAACCTTTTGGATTTTTATGGCAGGATCAGTAAAGCTCTGGATAAGGTGGACTCAGTGGATGTTATATTTATGGATTTTTCAAAAGCATTCAACAGGGTCCCGCATGTCAAGCTCATTGATACTTTAACTGATCATAGGTTTTACAGTAACATTTCTTAATGGATAGCTTCCTGGCTGTCAAATAGGAAACATAGGGTTTGCATCGGGGGGGGTCATACTCTGAGTGGTCTGAGTTTACAAGAGGGGTGCCGCAAGGATCCATCCTGGACCCTTGTTTATTCAACATTTACATATACTCCATGAGGACTAATGAGAATATTTGGGAATCCAGATTTGCAGATGATACCAGGATAGGTCTATCAGTCAACAACACTGACAATGCAAACATGTTATAGACAGCATTATACAAACTGGAGGAGTGGGCAGTTAAATATAAGCATGCATTCAACATGGACAAGAGTACGGTAATGCATCTGGGAAGTAAAAGCATGAAACATAACTATAGATTAAATGGGATTTCTTTGAGGGAGGTTATAGACAAGAGAGATGGCGGGATTAGAATAATGAATGACCTTACTTTTAGGTTACATTGTAACCAAATGGTAAAAAAGCCAGCGGTATATTACATTATATCAAAAAACATATTAAAAGTAGGGAGAGTGCAGTGATAATTCCACCGTATGGCTCCCTGGTGAGACCACACATGAAGTACTGTGTTCAGTTTTGGTCCCCGGAGGAAAAAACGAAATTAAAGCACTCGAGAAAGTACAGAGAAGGGCAACAAAGCTAGTGAATAAAGTAAAACTAGAGACTATGAGGAGAGGTTGACTGAACTGGGAATGTACTCACTTGAGGTCTGTAGATTAAAGGGAGATATGTGCTTGATCTACAAAGCACTTTCAGATGTGGATCTTTGGGATCAGCTGGGTCTTGATTTCAGGGAACAGAAGTATTGCATAAGATTATATCCCTCACAAATAACCAGCAAGAGATTCCGGACCAACAAAAGGAAATACTGGTTTTCTACACAAGTGCAGAAGATTTGGAATGGCCTACTGGTGGATGTGGCAGCAAGCAATAGTATGGGGGAATTTAAGCATAAATTAGATGAGTATTTAATATGGAGCAAGATCAAGGGGTACGAGTAAATCAACTTGTGAGCTATATGGACTTAGGTCTTCTTTGCTCTGAATTAAACTATAGTACTGTGTGAGAGGTGACTGCTGTCTTCTTGGACTAGTATTGCTAAGAGTACATTTGGGAGGGCTACTGTTTTCTTGGACTATTGCTGTTCATATTACTTTGCAGAATTATTGTCTTTTTGGACTATTATTGCTCACAGCACTGGGGAGGTATATACTGCCTTCTTTGACTAGTATTGTTGACAGTAATGGTGGGTACTTACTGTCCTTGTGGACTACTGCTGCTCACAGTACTGTGGATCAGTTATTGTCTTCTTGGTCACTTACTGATTCCAGCCTTCAGCAGGAGGTAACTACTATCTTCTTGGACTATTATTGCTCACAGGGCCATTACTGTGTTCTTGGACTAGTATAGCTCCCAGTAGTTTGGACATGGAATTTCTGTCTCTTGGACTATCATTGCTTACAGTACATGGGGTAATCATTGTCTTCTTGGACTTGTATTACTCACAGTACTTTGGGTGGGGTGATTACTGTCTTCTTGGACTACCATTGCTCACAGTGCATGGGGCAAATTACTATCTTCTTGGACTGTCTTTGCTCACAGTACTTTTGGGGGTAAAACATGTCTTCTTGGACTACTATTACTCACAGTACTTACAGTAGGGTAATTACTGTCTTCTATGACTATTATTGCTCACAGTACATTTTTATTGATAGATAAAGACCTTTATTTTTCAACAGGATCAAATTCTTAGGCCCTTAGGCCCTGTTTAACAAAGTTGTCCTGAAATGTTGATGCTTACGTACAAATACATGATATAACATGTACTTTACAGTAAATATCTATACTATATTTAAAGTGATTTAGTCACATTTTGCAAATGCCTGTTTCACATAGTATACTTTCCAACCATGCTTCAGATGCTGAAGCTGCAATTTGTTTTGTAAAAAAATCTGTCGCAGTCATTTTTTGTATGTTTTTGTTTCAGCCCACCCTCCAGTTTTCTGTGTGTGGCCACACCCCCAGAATTATGTCATACAAGGGAACTGTCAATGTTTTACATACAGCAACAAGGAATTCTGGGTAAATTTTAAAGTTGACTTAAATGTTCATTACTCAGAGGTGCAGTCCCTTATTTTGGTAGTGGAGACTGCAGAATATCATCTAACATGTATAACCTAGTTCTAGAGAAGCTTGAAGAAGTTAAGTACATGCATACAAGGCAGACTAGTGGGCCATAGGCCCTTATCTGCTGTCAACATCTATTCATCAATGTATTTATATGTAGCAAGGCATTGTGGGTACAGTACATAGCTAATTTCTCTGTCTCCCTCATCAAAGGGCAGTCTCCTATGTCGGTAATGTTTACAGTTGTACAGTCTGCAGAAAAGTTTCTGGAAAACTATTTTTGTGATGCAGGGAGGTCAAAAAGATAATTTGCCAGTCTGTATAGATGTTGTTTGATTTTTACTGCCTGCTGGTGAGAAGACAGCTCTGAAGTGGTAGCTTCTGTCAGAATGTGGGAGCGTGATGATGCTTTTCTATGTTTATGTTATAGGACCTGAATGACTATAAGTAGTTCAGGAGTGTAATTATGGGTCAGAATACTTTTCTTTTTCTTTGGTGTCTAGCTTCTGCTATGAGTCCAAAATTGTAAAAGAAAAAGGATGCATGCAATACCAGGACTGACCAGTAGATTTCTCTGTTTCAACACAGTACTTAAAAACGTTGTTTCCCTTTCATGATGTCAAGGTCGGGGTTTGCAGCACTGAGGAAAAAAGGGGCCGCGTTATGCAAATGAAGCAGAGCACAGACATAAACACATTTTTTCATGGAAAACAGGACTTTTTGGCAGTTTGAATGGTAGGAAATTGATTCACAACTCCTACAGGTTACTACTCTCAATTGCTATGGCAAACATGACAAAATCACTTTAAAATAATGATTGTACAAGTACTAGAAACCACAGTCCTACAATAAGTACCAAAACAGTGAGAACTCCAGAAAATTTCATACAAAACAAGAACATCAATCCATCAGTACAGTATCAAGACTTGTTTTAAAAATCCTGAGTCTTAGCTTTCTGAACCTCTGTGTTAAACCATTCAAAATCTTAGGTAAATAGTAATATTGTTACATTTTGCTACAAGAGTTTTCTTTTTTTTTACCAGGGGGACCATTAGACACCTATTTTTTTTTGTTGTTGTTCTCTCAGGTTATGTCCATCATTACTTATCTGAGTTAATCTGGATGAATACATTCCTTTCCCTCTAAAGTATTTAAATGCAATTGCCCCTGTCTGCTTTCTTCTTCATAGTTCTAGAGAATCCTATCCTAACTGATTTAGCACACCTCACTGATTGCTGTCAAAGTGACACCTCAAAACAAAATGGGCCATCCTATAATAAGCTTTATCCAATCTATTTAGCTGTGTCAAAGTGGCATGTTGATACATTACCACATTCTAGTATAAGTAGCAAAAGTTGTAGCACAGTCCTATTCTTTGAATCTTTGGGAGTATAAGAGCTTTCTTACGAAGGACTCCAAACCTAGTATTTACTTTACTTACAGTGTTCAAATATGTTCTTTAAAACTTAGCATGGTATCCATCTGAATTCCCAAATATTTATGTAAGGTTGTCATTTCCAGTTTTTAGTTGTCTAGTGTAAATATATCCAACCTGTTTTCTGTAGTTAATTTAATACCGTTGGCCCTAGATTCCATTACCTGTGTTTTTGTTCCTTACTTGAAACCCTATTTGACTCCCTGAGCCAATCTTGTAAAATGTCAAAATCAGGTTGCAACACTTCTTGAAGTCAAATTCTGCACTTAGCTTTATCAGTCAATACCATGTCACCTGCATAGAGATGTAATAATAATTAATTATTTATTTAGTAATCATTTGTGGAAGATAATTTACATAAATCAAAAATAACAGGGGGCCCAAGATCGAGCCTTGGAGAACCCCTCTTTAAATTCCTTCTTTGTCTGATAGAAAACCTCCAATACAGACTTGCTGTATATGCTCTGTTAAATTAGATAGCAGTCAGTTTATTACTGGATCAGACATGCCAACTGATGAAAGCTGATCTAACAAAATGTTATACTCAACCAAGTCAAAAGCTTTAGAGTGTTCGACAAACTTTGGGAGTAATTACTGTCTTATTGGATAAATATTAGGGCTGTGCAGAATTTTCAAATTCAAGTGAAATGGAAATCCATGAAATTTTGAAAACTTCTGACTAACTCCATGGAATTTCATCAATAGCAAAATCATGGAATTCTACAGTTGTCATATCACTGTGCTCTGCGGAATCTGTTGTTCCATTTCTAAGCTGAACATAATTCCACATACTACATGCTGCAGTATTACATGTTCACAGATCAGCTGAATATTTTTCTGTGGATACATTCCACATACATTTTATGTTCCTAGCTTGGAATTCAGTGGTCAAATTACATCAGAAGTGAATCCATTTAGTGTTTTCCTCCTGCCTCAGGCCTGTTGGGATCTTGATTTGGGTAAGTGATTGCTAAATCTCACCAGTCAGTTTCCATCTATGGGGGCATGTTTTCTATGGATCACACTGTTCTATGAATATCTATTCCATGGAACTTTCTGAATTAACGTGGTGGTAACGAACCAATTTCAATCACCCTACGGTGATTTGTTTATGTGCACTTTGATAGGAAAAATTAACTAGGATTGTCACCTTAAACAAATTGTCTTCATGGCTATTATTTATTTTATGAGATAGTTGAAATGTTTTCCTTTTGACAACTATGTGGAAGCATTATATTTCAGACTATGCTGTGTAACCCGAGCAATATTATTTTCCTTAATTCACATCGACCACTCTTATTATGCCTGTAGGTGAATACAGAATTTCATTGTTTAAGTAAACAAGGGCAGTGACCAAAGGCTGTAATGACAGAAAAATAAAGTACTGATCAGGGCATTTCACCCAAAGTGTCCTTTCTGTCCCAGACCATTGCTGTTTTCTCGGTTCAATTGCCTAAATCCACTTGCTTTCTATAGAATTATGGGTGAACCAAATGATGAACCTTGTGAATCCACAAGCTGTAATCTCAGGCAACCATTGCTTATGCACTACATTCAGCTTTCTCGCCGTGTACTTGCACCAACCTGGCCACACCTCTCTCAGGTGTACTTGCATAAAACATGCTGATGTTTTGGAGTTACACTAACTCCATCCTCAGAACTGAAGGTGGTTGCATGCATCACTCTTTTATACTTATTCAGCGTGTGTGTGTGCTAAACAGCTGTGGTTGAGGTTGCCCTTTTGACCTCCCTGTGTCAAATAAAACATTATTACTCAGTGTCTGATAGCAGTTTTACTGCATTACTGATATATATACTTTTCTGCTTTAACAAATGACTTGTGTGTCACTAGAGCCCTGCTGCTACCACAGCAACAGGAAGAGTGAGTTGTAGTTCAACGTAGCAATCCAACGAACTACAACTCAGAGTTTTGGGAAGTGAAACTTGTGGGGTTTGTGACAGACTGGTTATTTTAACATTTAGACCACGCATGAGTGGTTTATTTTTATGCTTGTGAAGTTAGACTGTGAATTTTAATCAACAGCAGTCTGTGAGCTCCCAGTACACTTCTGGGTCATATTCCAGTATTTATAGGGCTATATTGTGAGCAGAGCGAGCGAGAGCAGGGTAAGCACATGAGTCCGCACGCAAAGACGTGCGCAAAGACACGCGCATTACAGCTCATGCTGGGCGTGTCTATCAGGGATAGCTGGAGTAAGGAACAGTAAATCCAGTTTATAAACCAAACAGAAGTACATAAAAGAGTGTGTAAGTAGCTACAAATGAAAGGTAAATATCACTGATTTTAATTAGAGGTTCGTAGCACCAAACAAAGCTAAGGACATAGCTTCAGAATGAAAAACGGAGATTATGACTGAAAGGAATTATAAGCACAAGGTTAAATATAAAAAGACAGACCCTATAAAGAAGTCAGGTTATATTACAACTGTGGAGGGGTTGCTTTTAATAGAATGTACAGTTTGTCACATGTTTAAATGAGTAGAAAAAGAACTAAGTGACATGAATATGGTATACCAAATGTCTTCAGAACAAGGAAATGGCTAAAGAGATTGAGGAATTTAATGCAAGAATACAAGCAGTAGAAACAAGTCAAAAACAGATGGCCTTACGATTTCTGACAACACTTGGGAGTACAAATGCTATGGTCTCAACTAGTGAAGGAGTAAAGAGCACAAAACCTAAGTCAAACAAAAATAAAGGGAGCAAAAGCAATAAAAGAAAATCATTTAAAGTAAATGAACTGAGACAAATCAGATTATAGGGAAATAAATTAGAACTCAAGGAAACAATACTAATGGGCAAGAAGGATGCATAACAGATATTAGGTGTAAGAAAAGAATAAGGGAAGAGGTAACAGAAGAAGATTCAGATAATGACTGGTATGAAATCCAATATTCTAAAACATATAAGAGGGGACGTAGAGCAGAGCAATATCAAATCCCTATTACAAACCAGTTTGATCCATTACAGTCAATTGATAAAAAACCAAGATAATGTAGGCTCAGAGAAGGTGAATGACACTGTCCAGATTAATGACGAAATGGTGAAGCAGAATAAAAGAATAAGATCTGAGGAGATTAATACAAAATTTGATAATGCTACAAACCAAAATCCTATGATAATGGAATTTGAGGAAGAGACCATTGATTGTGTTAATGACAACCAATACTCAAAGACAGATCAGGATATATTGGTTCTAGGAGATTCAATGATTAAAATATTGGATAGGGAGGTATGTAACCCAAATAAATCTAAAAGGACTTTGTCTAGTTTTAAGGGGGCAAAGATTCATGACATCGCAGAGATGTTGGGTGATATAGTTAGACATACAACAACTAATCCAGTGGTTATAATACATGCAGGAGTGAACAATATCTTTAAGGACTCAATATATAAAATACAAGAAGAGTACGTTGCAATAACTAATAAATTAATTGATCAAGGCTGTGTACCAGTGATGTCTGAAATATTGCCTATCCCTAAGGTGACACCAGACCAATATATAAAACTTAAAATGATTAATAATTGGTTAATGAAATGGTGCTTGCATCAAGAAATTGATTGTATCACACACTCGGATGAGTTTATGGATAATCCAGATCTTTACCGTCCAGATGGTTTACATCTTAATAAAAGGGGAAATACAATTTTGGGAAATCACATCATAACATATATTGAAAAATATTTAAACTCATAATGAGGGGGGTAGGGAAAAATTATCAATCATTCAAAGATAATAGTACTACCATACATGTAAAACTTAATAAGAAGAAGATGGATAAAAATAAAAATATGCATGTAACAAATAATACACATAAGGATACGCTGAAGATACTGCTTGTAAACGCCATGAGTTTAAAATCCAAAACTGATGAATTATAATATATATTAAATTATCTACTTATTGATGTATGTGGAGTCACAGAAACATGGTTTAATGATGACAGTTGGGACACTGATATACCCGGGTATAATAAAATAAACAAAAATAGAAGAGGGAAATGAGGAGGGGGAATAGCTTTATATACTAGGGAAACTTTGATGGCAATTGAACTTCATAATAATAATAACAATAATGAAATACTTTGAATACAAATCAAAATACCACATCAAATATTAAACTTATGCTTGATATACCGCTTCCCCAATCTTGACAATATAGAAAATGAATCATTGATGACAGAAATAGAAAATAGAAATTTAAATGGGGAAATAATCTTGATGGGTGATTTTAACTTTCCAAAAATATTCTGGGAAACAAAGAAAGGAACTAATCTACTAGAAAATCAATTTATGGACATTATTGCATTACACAATCTGGAACACGTTACTAAAGAACCAACAAGAGGACATAATATATTGGATTTAGTTTTTACAAGTAATCCAGAAAATATTACTCATATTCAATTACAGCCTCCTTTGGCAGATGGGGACCATAAGCAGGTTTACTTTGAATACAAAACTAGTCACAATATAACCAAGGGAAAGACACAAATTAGAGATTATAGGAAAGCAAATTATAATAGTAATATGAATCACTTTAAATCATGGAACTGGAGAGAGGAGTTAAGTGGGAAAAATATGGATGAGATATGGAATGAAATCAATGAGCACTTAGTATATTGTATTGAAAAAATGGGTACCAATTAGACATAAATATCAGAATTCTGCAAGGATACCACTATGGTAGATAAATAAAATAGCTAAACTAATAAAGAAAAAAAATAAACACTACAAAGCATATAAAATGAAGCAGATACCAAGAAATTGGGAAATATTTAAGTTACGTGCTGGGAAAACTAAATTAAATATAAGAAGGGCCAAAAAGGAATTAGAAATGAAGTTGGTAACTATAGTGAGGGATAACAAGAAAAACATTTTCAGTTACATAGGTACACTAAAAGGCAGACAGCCAACTGTGGGGCCCTTAGAAACTAGTGAGGGTATCATAACTAATGAGGTAAACATAGCAACTAGACAAAATAACTACTTCTTGAGTGTTTATGAACCAAAGGACAAAACTGATTCTGATCAGAATTTGGAGTCAATAAATGTCCAGTATTTACCATCAGAGAAACTATAGAAATTATTAAAAAGTTAAAATTGAACAGTGCTCTGGGACCAGATGAAAAAACATAATATTTTCTGAAGACCTTTGTTGATGAAATAGCCGGACCCTTAATTCAGTTGTTTAATTCCTCCATTTTGGAAGGTAATACCTTAAAGGAGTGGAGAACTGCTACAGTTACTCCCATATTTAAAGGTGGAAATAGGGCACAGGTATGTAATTATAGACCTATAAGTCTCACATCTACCATTGGTAAAATAATGGAGAGACTGCTCCAAAAACTTACATTGGAACATGTGAAATTAACTGGTAGTCAAGATACAACACAACACAACACGGCTTCACAGCGGGGAGATCATGTTTATCTAACCTCATTAACTTTTTTGAGCCTGTTAGTGCAGCAATAGATAAAAACATTCCAGTAGATATTGTGTTCCTCAATTACTCTAAAGCCTTTGATACGGTCTCACATCTTGTCTTGTTGGAACAACTTAAAAAAATCAATCTCCACATAAACATAATAAAATGGATAGAATCATGGTTGAGTCAGAGGATACAAAGGATGATAATAAAGGGATATACATCAGACTGGGGTCTGATTTCAAGTGGGATCCCCCAGGGATCAGTCCTGGGACCAACACTATTTAATATCATGATATCCCCTCTCTAGACAACTGGTCAAGTGTGGTCGGAAAGTATGCAGATGACTGCAAACTTGGGGGATTAATACAGACTATTGAAGATGCTAAAATATTACAACAAAACTTGAATAGATTTACTATATGGGCTAATAATAATAAAATGTTTTTCAATAAGGAAAAATGCAAAGTCATGCATATAGATAAAAATAATCCCATGCATGCATACACAATGGAAAACACAATTATTCAGTCTGTAAAGGAAGAAAAAGGCCTGGGTGTACTTATCACTGATAATTTCTCCTTTGATAAACACATATTCGAGACAGTTTTTTTTTTTTTTGTTGTTGTTGTTAGTTGTTTAACCAGGACTGGCACACTAAGCTGAAAGCTTTTTTACGGGTGCGACCTGGGAGCACAGGGAAGTTACATGACTTGCTCAGGGTTAGTTAAAAAGTGTCATAAGATACTGGGATGTATTTTGGGGAACATTAAGAGCAGGAAAAGTGGAGTTATTATACCATAGTATACTGCCCTGGTCAGACTACAGTTGGAATACTGTGCACAGTTTTCTGCCCCTCAAAATATAAGATCACAAAAGTTAATAGAAAGAGTCCAGAGAAGTTACAAGAAAGATACAATCAACTAAGAATCTGAGATACAGGGAAAGACTTCAAAACTTAAATTTGTATTCAATGAAATATAGAAGGCTTAGAGGAGATCTTTGTCTTATTTACAGGACTAAAAATAAACCATTGTTGAGGGAAACATTTGGACCAAAGTTGAACACATCTATATGTACTAGGTCATATAAATATAAGCTACAGGGTAACAAAAATAAAACAGTCAAAAGAAGTAAATTTTATACATAAAGGGTAGTGACCAAATGGAATGAATTACCAAAGGAAATAGTGAATGGTATAATTATGATAGTTTTTAAAATGTATTTGGATGAATACATGGATGATAAGAAATATGAATTCCACCCTTGAATAGGTGGCAAGTTTGTAAAAGGGCCTTGGCTCCCTGAACATGAATCCCCTCCTATGAACCTATTCAAAACACATTTTATTTATAATGAATTGACTATTATCTGTGCTAGCTTATACTAATATATACATTCTGTTTAAACATTCATAAATATCGTCCACCTCTACTAGGTTTCTTTTGTCAAATCATACTGTTCACTTTTTATTAAATTTTATTCGTTTTCAGTGGTCTACCTACTTGCTGAGCCTTCTCTTCATACTTCTTTAGAAGTTGAGATTTCTTTGCACTTTATATTACTGTTTAAACAGATCTGTGACTGGGCACTTCATACAAGAAGTCCAATAACTACTAGATTATTTATTATTTACAGTCCAATGATTATTCTTATTGTCTTTGGGAATCTACTTAAATAAACATTAAATCTATCGCTTTCCTATATTCTAAGTTATACAATTTATATATAAAATAAATAAATTTAGCAAACAAGACATCTCATGGCATAAAAATGGATTACATAATTACAGAACATGATCGCTATAAAGACTAGGTCTGAAAATGTCCACAAATATCATACTTTAACAGGCTTGTAGTCAAAACATCTAGGAACCAGGGGCCAATGTATTCACAGGTAGCTACTGTATCCATTAACCCTCACTGAGGCCCTTTGGCCACAATGTGTCCGTTTCAAAAATCCAGAATGGCTCACTCTGTAGCAGTAATTCCTTCACATTTCCCTCACATTGTGGGATTTTTACTGCTTCCAGCTCTACATGCAATAAAGATGCTGTGGATCCAAGGCCTGCCTCGAGGTAATGTTTAGCCATTGAGCATTTAAAGTTGCTGCATCTTATGGCTGTTTTATGTTCACCAACATGCATTTTGAGAGGTCTTTTTGTCTGACCTTTGTAGACCGTGCCACAGCGACATGTCAGCATATATATGACATTCTCTGTGTTGTATGTGATGAAGCCTTTCACCTTGTATTTCTTTCCAGATTTTGAGTGGTTAACAGTTTTTGTTTTTCTTGTACTATTTCACTGAGCACAATTGCCGCATTTAAAATTCCCCTCTGACGGTTGGGGGCATCCATTCTGGTCTGATATTTTCCTTTTTTCTGAGAACCTAGTTTGAACAAGGATATACTTAAGACTTTTACCTTTTCTATAACTGATTATGGGGGCATTTTTTACAGTTTCTTCTAGCCACTGATATGCTACCAAAATTCCCCAGTGATGTTTTACTATTTGTCCCACTTCTCCATATGCATTATTGTAAGTAGTGCAAAAGCTGATTCTTTCACCTTCATCATCCTATGTGGTTTCTTTTGTAGCTAGTAACTCAGTTATTTCTCTTTGTGCCACTTTTCTGACTACTGTCACCAGCACCACTGCTGTGTAGCCTTTACTCAGGAATTTTTGCCATGTGTTTGCTGTCTCTTGTACCCTTTCTCTCGCTTCGCTGCAATTGCGTTTTATTCTGAGCAACTATCCAAGCGGAATATTTATTCTGCTGTGTCTGGGATGATGGTTGTTATAATGTAATACAGTATTCCAGTCTGTTGGTTTTCTAAAAAGTTTAGTTTTCAGTCTGTGTTTTTTTATGACAATCATGACATCAAGGAAGTTCATTGCCTCTTTGCTTACTTCTGCTGTAATTTTCAAATTTGGATCTTTACTGTTGATATATTGTAGAAATGCCCTTAAATCGGTTTCTTTACCTTCCCATAGCAATAGTACATCATCAACAAACCATAGCCATTTCTTGATGTTTTTATGCCATTTGTTAGACTGTATATCCCAGATTTTTTTGTCTTCCCATTGTCCTACATAAATGTTTGCCAGTGAGTGGGCAGATGTGGTGCCCATAGCTGTACCATGTATCTGCTTGTAAAATTGATTTCCAAAATTGAAATAATTGTTTGTAAGCACAAAATCTGCCAGCTTTATTATGAAGTCAGAGGGTGGTACAGTGTCATTTGGTCTTGATTTTAACTTTTCTCTTTTAGTCTCAATTCCAGCCTTATGTGGAATGTTGTTGTAAAGATTTTCTACATCATAAGTTATGAGAATGGTGTTTTCACGTACTTCTACATTTTTTAACTGATATCGCACATCTTTTGTGTCAGCCAAAAAAGATATGGTCTGTTTTGCTATGGTTTTAAAAAGAAGTCGACAAATTTGGAGAATGGTTCTGTGACAGAGCCAGTGCTGCTATCAGCCTTCCTGGGGGGGTGGATTTGTTTTTATGTACCTTGGGCAGGAGGTATAGCACAGGTTTTGTTGGGCTTTCAGTGATGAGGAAATTATTTTCTGTATCAGTTATCCAGTTATTTTCTTTAGCTTTTGTAACAATCATTATCAATTCTCCTTTAATGTCCTTTGTTGGGTCTCTGTCCAATTTTCTATAATATTTTCCATCTTTTAACTGTCTTTCCATTTCTTTTATGTACAGATCTTTGTGCCATAAGACAACAGCTCCCCCTTTGTCTGCCTTTTTTATAATGGTCTCAGGGAGATTTTTTTAATTCCTTTAATGCTTCTTTTTCTTTTTTAGTCATAATGTCATGTTTAAATAGATTTTTGTACCTTTTCAACACTTTTTCTACATCGGACTCGGCCTATTTACTGAATGTATTAATAGTTGGGTTAATAGACATGTTTGAAACAAACTTGGAATTTTTTCTAAAGAAGTTTTTTTCTCTAGTACACTCCATCTCATCTTCTTCCCCATTGACCATCAAAATACTTTTTACTTTTGTTATGGTCTATAAGGGTGTTTGTACTGCTGTCAGTTTGCTAAAATGATCTTTTAGATGTAACTTCCTGTATAATTTAGGCGGGAGGCAGTATAGCGCAGTGGTCTAAGGCTCTGAGCTGCAAATCTGGTGACATCCAGCAGACCAGACCGCGGTTTAAATCCCACAGCTTCCACTTGCATTCTGTGTGACCTTGAGCAAGTCACTTAACCTCCTTGTGCTCCCAGGTCGCTCCTCTAAAAAAGCTTTCAGCTTAGTGTGCTATACCTGGTTAAACAATGAAAAAAAAAAATTTAGACAGGTCAATTTTTAATCTAAAAGGGTTGACTTTATTACTGGGAACAAAGGATAGGCCTCAGCACTGTCTCCTGTGTTGTACTGAAACTGTTTTTGGTCAAATTTATTAGTTCCATTTCTTGTTTATCATCAATCTGCGGGGTCCCTGTTCTCCTCTGTATTGTCCAAAGTTCCTTCTCTGCCCTCTTCCTCTCCCTCTGTTTCCCCTTCCTCTTGCCCCATCCTGGTCTTTTTCCTCTGCTTGTACCTTCACTGGTTTCTTGTCTGTGGTCTTCTTGAAAATCTTGTTCCTGTCATTCTCTCCTATGTGTGCTTGTATTCTCTGTGTCACTTTCCTCAGTTGTGTCCTATGCTCAATTCTGAATTTGTTTTATCTTTTACATTGAATTTGTGTCTTCTACCATGCCAGTTATATACTGTACCATCTCTATAGTCTCAAGACTCCCTCTCATGCTTCTGCCTTTTATATTTGGTTAATTCTTCTTAAAATGTTTTCACGTCGCTATTTTTTTTAATGCGTCTGACTGTTCATTTCTTAATACATATTTAAATACTTCCTCTTGTTTCTTCTTTGTCTCATTCTAAAACTTCTCACTATCTCTTTTAGCCTTTTTAATCGTGGCCGGCATTAGATCATGTGATGCTTTGTTCTGAATTCTTTCCCAAATCATTCACATAATTGGGTTCATCAGTGCCAAATGAGGGTGGTTTCTGTATACAAAGACCTCTGGGAATTTGTTTCTTGTGCCAATATTTGCGTGACGATAGTGTATGCATTTGCATCCAAATTTCCTTTTTTATTTTCGGTTCTATGCCATCTATATCTGTCTTGTTACTCCCTTCTGTTGTAGCTTCTCCAAATACCCCTGCATATTCTGCTGAGTGAAATGCCACTTCTTCTCCATGGTGGTACTGTATGAGATCACATGGTACTGTATTCCCCTGGGACTTGTACCATGTGACTCTTTTTGCTTGCTGCACAACTTGAGTGCTGTTGTGAGGAAAGGATGTACTGTGGAATTCCGGTTTCTAAACTATCTTACAAATGTTAAGAAAAGCTTTATTTTCACGAAGTTGCACTGTAGGACTGTAGTACAACAATGCTAGAGTGGTATGGGTGTTATAGCTAAAGTTTGTTTGATATTGTTTGTGGTTTTACTTAGTTCTTAGTTGTAGCAAGTTTTAAAGTTTGTTTAGTAGCGGGAGATGGAAGAAGAGCTGCAGGTGCCAGCTAGTCTGTGACACAACTTATGTTGCTTCCTTAGCACTGTGTAGTCTGTTAGAGGTGTTTAATTTTCTTAGAATGTTTCTACTTCAGGATATAGTGTGAGAGATTCACACACACCCTTGAGAGGGCATATAGAGTGACAGCACTGTTTTATTATTAAAGCAGCATGCTTATTAGGGGTGTGTGAGTAATGAATGCCATTTCCTGAATACTATGAATAATAGGCTATTTATTACTCGAGAAGAAAAATGAATAATCTGAGCTATTCATGGTTATTCAATGGGAGTTCAAAATGTCCCTAGACTTCTTGTCCAATCCGAGGCCACTTTGGAAGCTCACTGAAGGTAGGTCATGTGACCTTGCACTCGCAGAAGCCTCTGGCAAGAGAGACAGATGACTTGAGCTGCTGCAGAGAATGAATTGGCTTCCATACACGTGTTCTAGACACAAATCTAAATTCTTGGTATTTTTTATTCCTTCCCAAGCTACAGAGGGTCAGTTGTTTATACTGTAGGATGAAGCTTAGGCTTTTAAGAAAAGAAAATACTAGGGATTGTTAGTGTTTGCTGAGAGTGAGAGAGAGAGGCAGGCAGGAAGGCCCCAACAGCAAATGCGCACAAACACACACACACACACACACACACATACATACATACACACACACACACTTTCTCTGTCTTACAGTATGTGTGTGTGTGTGTGTGTGTGTTAAAAGAAATAAAATTTAAACCTGTAGAAAACTAAAAGCTTAAGGGAGGCAAGTTTTGTAAGGTTTTATTTTGATTAGAAATCTAAGGTTTTTTTTTTGCTTAGTTGTCTGAAATAAAGATCAAGACAAGTAGTCCACCTGAAATGCAGTTAATGTAGCTGAGGGACATTTTTCTATTATTGTTGGTTGCTTGGCTTCATGCCCAAGAAGAAATAAAAAAAATATTTTTTTCTGAGAACTTATTTAGTCAGGCTTGACAATTAGTTGACAATGAGACTTGCCAGCTCAGCATTGCTACAGTGACTTGAGTGTCTTGATTTTATAATAAGTATAATTTGAATTTAATTTCAGAAATCTGTGAGAAACAAAGACTTGAGTCCCTCCATGGCCACTTAAGCTAGTGCGACTGCACCATACCTGGTAGGGTGGGACTAGCCAGTTGACTCCCATCACTTCAGTTAGCTACTTTTCTGTTTTGTGTGCATGCACAGCTGTGCTCTCAAGTCATTTTTCTATGTTTGTGGCTGGGGGCTTAGGAAAAACATTAAAAACAAACAAGCAAGCAAACATTATTTATAAAGTACTCATCTCTGGAGGCTTTAGGCACTGAACAGTAAAATACATCACTTATAAAACGTATGTAACACATAATAAATAAGCATGACACAATTAAATCATTTAAACTAAATAACATAACTCAATATAAAGCTATTTATAACCAGCCAATTGAGTTACTATAAACAAAAGGCCACCTTAAAAAGGTGGGACTTCAGACCCTTCTTAAAGGCTTCAAATGAGGTAGCCTTCCTCAAGGACCTTGGAAGTGGAGATGCAGTAAAGTAAAATTCTGTCTGCAGAATGGACATCAAGTGACCACTTCATGTTAGTATTCTGCTATGCGAAGTACCCATTTTAAACCCTCAATTCGCAACTTTGCATTGTAATTATGACTTCGCATTGTGCACTCCACCTTATTCTGCTTTAAGGTGGAGTGAGAATTCATAGGCAGCCCACACACATCACATGGCTTACACAGTCTAGGTCACATGCTTCAGGCAGGAGGTTATGGGCAAAAACACACTCCAATGTGGGCTGACTTACATGTTTTGCACGGGGTGTGACAAATAGCTTGGCTCTATGAATGGCCGGGGATTGGTTGTGGACAAGTGATGAAGAGGGGTGCACAAGTGACAAGTCCACACATGAAGTTATTTTCCCAGTTTTACATACAAGGGTTGATGTACCGCTTGCACTAGACATACTGCATTGACCACCACCACCACCACCACAGCTGCTACTCTGACCACCACGTGACAAGATTTCTAAATCATAATTCTCCCCCTCATCATGCCTGTAGTAATCCTCAGGTGTTAATTCATCACTACTCAGACATTCCTACTTGGTCTTACACTCATGGAAGGGGATAACATGATCAGTAAGGTTGATGATGAGGGTGAATGCCCCACAATGGCATTAGCTGCCATCTGGTGCCAGGTCCACAGTGCCATGTGCCTGTTCTTATGATGTGTATACTGGCTCCCTGTGCCCAGATGACTCTCCTTTTTACCTTGACTCACACATGCATGGCAAAGCTGGCAGATTGAAACTGACTCTGCATTTGCATCTTGGACAAAAAAAATCCCAAACAAGGGATTGTGATCCTTTACTTTTAACATGTTCCTGATGCTGCTTATTGGACTCTGTTTTTTTAACCCCTGAAATGGGGGGTGTTCTACATGATTTTCCAGGCTGGACACACTTGGACTCCAACTGACCACCACGACTACCTATGATTATTACTTGGTCATCATCATTAGCATCAACAGGAACCGCTAAATCACAACCTTTTTGAGGAGGGGGGATTTAATGCTAACAGACCCAGACACAGCCACCTTGACTTTCTTTTTCTCCAGTTTCCAATATGGGTCACTGACATCATCATCATATTTATCAACATCATCCACATTTTCTGCTTGGATGCTGTCATGTGAAGAACATGTTCCAACCATAGCATTATCATCATCATCACCTGATATGTTTGCACCACACTTTGAATCATTGGATGGCAAAGGCATGACCACAACAGTGCTGAAAGAAATGTGACATTGTGAGTTATCATCACCAGGATCAGAATCATGTTCAACTACCATGGGGATGTTAATGGGGGGTATGACATCATCTACACTGTCAGTCGCAGCTTTAGATTCAACTACGTTTTTTTAAATGGTTAACTGGTCAGAAGCGGAACTTGAGGCAGCAATACTCATGCCAGCAGAAACTGCACTAACACCACCAGCTGGAATAAAATCACCTCCTCCAACTAAGCTACAGATTGTGTTGTAAAAAACATTGATGGAGAAATCCCTTTACTGACATCAGCTATGCACTACTGTGTACTACCACACCCATGGACAATCTTGCCACTGGCAGAAGTGCCATGGCTAGAAACAGCTTTGCTTGCATGTCTCTTTGCAGGCATTTTAAGGGATCACCAAGAAAATTCTAAACAAATTTAGATTTCTGAACTTTCAGTCTGGGCCGGTGGATGTGAAGCCAAAAAAAAAAACAACAGCCGGGGCTTGCAGATGGAGTTTGGGCACTAAATAGATGCAAAAGCACAGACAGATTAAGATTGCACTGTGCAATCAAGAAGAGATACGAGCATCAAAGTCACAACAACACCTTAACCAGTGCTCACAAGTCACAATCCAATCTGGAAAAGAATACTTTTTGTCAGTTGGGGGTGGGGGGGGGTGCAGTGCACTGTAGTAATAGTCCAAAACCACACAGGTGCAGAGGATAGCAGGTTCACACTGCTCCAATTACTCTGTGACACAATAAAATGTGTCTGATTTGATGGCACGTGTCACACACACACACACACACACGCACGTACGCACACACACACACACACACACTACAATTAATGCATAGCAAATTGAAAACTTCAGTAATATAATCAAATCTTTTAAACAAACTGAAATTATGCACTGTTGCACCAAAACAATCAGCACAAAAATTTCAAGAATTACTGAAAATATTACTATGTGTACATTAACACAGTTATACAAAATAAAAAATATAACCAAAACAGAAAGACTGCCTTTTTCTGCCAGTTAATCTACCTACACCACAGATACACCCCTCCCCAAAGCATACTTTAAGTGTCTGTCAGTACACAGACTGAATGTTCTAAATTAACATTCAAAATCCACACACAAACAATAAACACTCAATGATATGAGCACAGGAAGTTTTCTACAATCGATGTACTAAATTTTGAGCAAATAAAATGGCTCAAAAAGGCTTTTTTAACAGCTTTTAGAGGGTTTGAATTGCAGAGCTCTGAGAGCAAACTGTCTCCAGCTACCACTACACACACACACACACACACTACACAGAACTGAGGCTGTGCAGAACAATCTTGAGCCCATGTGATCTACAATCCCATGGATCACTGCAAAATTTACCTCGGAGCTCAGCAACAAGGCAAAGTGATGTGAAGTACGTTGATTTCTATGTTCTTTGCATTAAAATTGGTGCAGAAGTGGTTGGGGAAGGTGGAGTAATGCAAAGTCACTGTTATCAATGGACTTCACGTTCCCCATTATGACGCAAAGTGCTCCACTTCATGTTGCGGATTACTTTGCGGATTCCGCATTACTCCGTGAATTGCTTTGCGGAGCGAATTTTGGCTACTTCACCCACGTCTACTTGGAAGCAAGTTCCACAGAGCTGGGCCAGCTGCTACAAAAACTCACTTGCTGCATGACTTCAGCTGAGCCCTGGGGACCACTAGGAGACCAACCTCAAAAGAACAAAGGGAGGGAGGGCTGGTAATGAGACAGAAGGTCCTGCGGATAGCTAGGGCCCATTCCATGTAGGGCCTTATAGGACAGCACACTGATCTTGAAGGAGATCCATCACCATACCTGCAGCAAATGTAGGTCATGCAAGACCAGGGTAATGTGACAGGACCTAGGAAGACCCATCAACAGCTTGGCCACAGCATTCTGCATTAGCTATAGGTGACACAGGGTTCCTACATTTAGACCAAGGTAAAGAGCATTACAGAGTCAAGCATGGATATTACAAAAGCATGTACTAGTGTGGGCAAGTCATATGGTGGGATAAAAGGTATACCCTTGAGGAAAGGAGGGAGGGGGGAACATGATTGAAACTTTTAAGTACCTCAGTGGAATCAACAAAATCCAAGAGGGTAGCATCTTTCAGAAAAAGAGATGCGCAAGAACAAGGGGACACAATTTGAAGATAGAGGGGGACAGCTCAGTGGCAATGTGAGGAAGTATTTTTTCACCAAGAGGGTGGTGGATGCATGGAACCACCTGCCTGATGAAGTTGTGAGGTCTAAAACTATAGGAGAATTCAAGAATGTATGTGACAGACATAAGGCAATTCTTGTGGGGGGTAGGAAGAAATAGGCTGTGAGTTAACTAGGATCTGCAGCTTATCCAGTAGGTAGGGAAATGGGCAGACTAGGTGGGCCAAGCAGTCCTTATCTGCCATCTAAGACTATATTTCTAAGGTTTAATCCAGGCAATATTTCTAAGATGGTAGAACCCACTTTTTTGAAATAGTAATTTTATTGTTGACAAGAGACAGCAAAGTGTTTGTTACATCAGCATGGATCTCATACATAGATTAGGCATCTCATCAACTTTTTTCTTTTCCTTGAGAGTTAAAGATTGAAGAGAAGAAAGGAACAGTTTCCAAAGGATAGTTAGACAGAGACGTAGGAAATAAGAACAGGTGGGAAAAGAGTACAGAAATGAGAAGGGAAAGATGACAGAAAGAGGGGCTTGCTGAGCGGGAGAGGAAAAAAGAACAAAAAAAAATTAAGGGAAGAGAGATTAAATGAGCTTCTAATTAGTATCTTCCAAGTTTCATGAAGTAAATTGTCATTCTCCCTAAATCTCATCCAGTACAACTCAAGTCTGTTATGCATTTCATTCATATATGGAAGAGTTGGTTTTTACTTTTATCAGGCTGGACCAACTATTGCTTTATGTGTACATAGCCAACAGAGTTAGCATATCAACATTGTCTCTTCTGCTCATCAGGTGGAAGAAAGGCAACCATCTCACTTTAAACAGATCTAGCTTCAATCTAACTTTTGCCATCAGGTATTCTGATTGCAAAACTTTTAAACACAGTACCAGGTATCTAAAGTTGGTTTATTTGGTGTTAACTAATTTGTAGTAATGGTCTTTAAAGCTGCCCCTATTATTATATTAAACAAATATTTCTGTGTCCTTTTTTCAAAACTGTGGGAGGGAGACCACTTAACCAGTGTTGTGAGTCTATTGGGAAGGAAACTTCAAATAGCTCAGATGTTACCTTCTGAATTTCTTCCCAGAAACTCATCACCGCTGGTCAGTTCCAAAATATATGGGAGTATGAGCCCCTCGCTTGACACTGATGCCAACATTTGTCTGAGGATGGTGCCGATAATGATTTGTCACCACTGGGGTCGAAAAATCTCACATTTACTTTCAACAGAACTCTCTCCAAAAAAGGGATACTGTTGTTCTATATAACTCTTCCATACCTTATCCTCCTCTTTCAGTAGGTCAAGTCCTATATCTAGTGCCCCATACTAGCTTGACCTCCTTAGACAGTCGATTTAGGCTGCATAGTTCCTACAACCCGATGTAGTCCTCTTATTTTCACCCGCAATTACCACTCCCATTAAGAAATCCTCAAGGGGCTAACTGGGTGTTATCACTATCCCACACATTCCCCAATTTGGATCCTAAATAATTTCTAAGTTGTAAATATCTAAAGAAATCTGATTGCCTCAGACCAAACTCCTGCTTCAACTGTTCAAATGATTTAAGAATCTGGCCTGATTAAAATTGGCCTAACCACTTTAAGCCATATCTCTCCCAAGTCCAGAATGACATGTCCAGTTTTAGTGGCAGAAAATCATGACAACTAGTTAGATGAGTCTGGGGAGTGAAAAACAGTGGAAAACCCACTCCCTTATTCGCTTCCAACCAAGCCTGTATTGTGGTCTGTAACCATGGATTTGAAGCTTGCAGTTTAGATAGGCAAGAATGGTCCAAGTGAAAAATGTCTGTCACTTTCAATGTTGGCCAGAGATTTAATTCAAGCGCCACCCATTTAGGAGGGGAGGATCTTGTTAGTGCATTCAGCACCTGTAACTGAGCCACCCAATAATATATCTGCATGTTTGGCAACCCCATTCCACCTTTACTTTTAGGTGTCATTAATATTTTCCACTTAACTCTAGGTTTTCTACCTCCCCAAATAAATTTAGAGAGAGCCAGCGATAAATCCTTCCAAAACCCGGTGGGTGGCAGAATAGGAAGAGCACTGAAAATAAAAAGAAAACGGGGAAGAACATTCATTCTAATTGTCTCTATTTTCCCTGAAAGGGAAAGAGGCAGTTCTTTCCATCTATTAAGATATTCCCTAACTTCCTGCAACAACTTCCCATGATTTTTATGGCAAAGCTGCTTCAGATCCCGAGGGATACATACCCCCAGGTAGCGGAAACCATGTGTACACCACTTAAAGGGGCCAGTTTTGGTAGGGTTCCTCCCCCTCCCCCCCAGTGGATAAAGCTCCGACTTCTCTGCATTTACTTTATAACCTGAAAAATGGCCAAACTCCTGTAGTATGTCTTTAATGGATGGGATTGCCAATGTTGGGTTGGAAATATATAACAGGGTATCATCCGCATACAAGGATATTCTTACCTCCTCTCCCCCAACTCGTATGCCCTGAAAGGATGCTGTCTGCCTTATAAAGGCAGCCAGCGGTTCCAGACCGAGAGCAAAAATCAAGGGTGAGAGGGGACACCCCTGTCTGGTACCTCTAGAAATTGAAAAAAATGTGGATAGTGCCCCATTCACTTTGATCCGCACCACCTGGTTTGAATATATACCCTCCATCCATGCCTTGAATCTGTCTCCAAAGCTGAACCTTCCCAGCACCATGTTCAAATACTCCCAATCTACTCTATCAAACGCTTTTTCAGCATCTAAAGAGAGGACCACCCCTAGCTCCCGTCCCTGGAGAGGTCCAGCTCCGGAGAGTACATTCAAAAGCAGGCATATGTTGTCCTGAAGGTGCCTTCCCGGGATAAATCCTGATTGATCTGGGTGCACTAAATCAGATATAACTCTTTGCAACCAATTACTCAAAACTTTAGTGAATATTTTAGCATCTTGATTTAACAATGCTATCGACTTGTAACTGCCACATTTTGTAGGGTCCTTCCCCTCTTTAGGAATGACAGCTATTATAGCTTCCTTCCATGTCCCAGGAACTGCCAATGGATCTAAATTTGAATTACAAACCTTCGTCAATAAAGGGGCCAGATCCTCTCCAAACTCCTTATAAAATTCAGCCGTATAGCCATCTGGACCCGGCGTTTTCCCAGTGGGAAGATTTTTAATTACTGTCAACACCTCCTGTTCAGTTAAGGGGGCCTCTAAAATCATTTTCTGGGAATAAGATAAAGTAGGGAGGATAACCTTATCCCAAAAATTCTTGATGAGTTCAGAATGCTGAAAGCTCTTTTCTGCTGCATATAAATGTTCATAGTATTTTTTAAATATTTCTGTAATTCCTTCTCAGGAGAACTCCTCATGAGATGGGTTTTCTTCCGGGGTCACCGTCTCCACATATCTATCTACTGCCTGTTTTCGTAGTCTTTGGGCTAACAGCCTACCTGCCCTGTCTCCTCTCTCATAATATTTCTGCCCCAGGAACCTAAGACTATTTTCCACCTGCCTCTGCAACAACACATCATATTTATCCCGGGCTTGGGAAAGTTTGGTCTGGGTCGAGGCTGCGCCTGTTCTCTTATGTTCCTCTTCCAAATTCCTGATCTGATCTAGGGCCTCCCTCAACTTGGCCTGGTGTGATTTGTATTTATATGAAGCATAAGAAATTGAGTGGCCCCTCAGCACCGCTTTTAATGGGTCCCACATATATCTGGGGGTTGCTTCTGCATTTTCCTTTATGAACTGCTGCACCTCTTGTCTAATTAACACCTTATATTGGGGATCGTTTAATAGCCCTGTATCAAATCTCCAAAGTCCTCTTGCCTTAAGCTTCCCCCAACCCACTCTTGCCTTTACTGCGGCATGATCTGATAATGTGATCAGGAGGATGCTAACTTCTTTAAAGCTATATAAAAAAATATTTCTGTGAATAAGTGTTAGAAAACAATGAAAAGAAATTATAGTTTCTGGCCTTCGGACTATAACACCTCCATGGGTCCATCAATCCAGCCTCAATGCGCAAGTTTTTTAATAATTGTGAGCAGGCTCTAGAACCCAGCATCTTCGGGGAACTCCGATCTTTGGCTATGTCTTTGACGCAGTTCCAATCCCCCATACATATAATTTGTCCAGGAGAGAGGGCCGCCATAGTCATGAATAAGGCTCTAAAAACTTCTCCTGAAGGAGGGGTAGGGGCATACACTCCCACAAAATGGAGCAGTCTAACTTTATATAACCCTGTGAGAATCACCCAATGCCCAGAACCTGCTTTATGCACTTTTTGAGGCTGAAATGGGAGACCCCTTCTGATAAGAAAAACCACCCCAACTTTAGTAGCAGTGGGATGTTCATCTGAATAAACACTGCCCACCCATGATCTGCGAAGTTTAAGATGTTCAGTTAAAGATAGCTTGGTTTCCTGCAAACAGGCAATATCACAGTTTTCTCTCTTCAGTTCAGTGAGTATCTTGGCTCTTTTGACGACATTGTTGATGCCCTTGACATTCAGTGAACAAAGTGTTAAACACGCCATTACATATATAATAGTAATATTAACCAAAATCTCCCAGGACCCTCCCCAGCCCTCATTTGTCCAGTACTATTCATTGCAAACTTTGAACCTTTAATCCCTATGAAAATATAGGAAAGAGTGAAAGAAGAAAGAGATTGGAAATCAGAATATAGATTAGAGAAATCGGTATAGAAATCCATCACCACCAATTCTGTTAACATTACTTGAACTCCTCTGCTCCACCCACCCACCCTGTACCTAGTAGGCCTAGAGGAGCAACAATTGTTTGGCGTGAGGAAAAAGAAACCTCTGCCCACACCACCTTCCTCCAGTGGTTTTATCCCTTAATCGGGAATTTTAGCCTAAGTTATTGAGGGGTAAGCACCCTAACATCTGGGTGCAAGGTCGGAGAGCCCCGAATGAACCAGAACCCTCCTAACCTATCTCCTCTAGACAGATATCTGAAAAAACAAAAGTTACCAGTGAGGCGAAGCTGTCCTCAACTTTCTATACCCAAACTGCATATATACTGCCCTGATTTCCAGAGACATCATCACCAGTTTGCTTAAACCTGCAATTTTTACACTCTGGACCTTTTAAGCCCCTTAAATCCTGTGTAATATTGCTTCATATTAAATTAACATGGTATCGAGGGATACGGGGGATTTAGAAATTATACTTCTGTGTAGTTCACGGCAAATACAAAAGTAAACAGTAATCACTGTCTCATTTGTTCCAAGGTCCAGGCTAGTAGTGAAATAATAAGAAGGAAAGCCATCCAGTTTTACTGGGATATCCCATTTAAGATTCAAACTCCCCATCTGATTAAGTCCCATTCACAGACGAGCCCTGGCGATATTACTCCTCTCGAGGGCTTACAAGCTAAGGCTAAACATTGAATAAGTTCCCTGATGTTCTCAATGTTCCCAAGTAAGTCCCAAAGCAAAAGTCACCAATACAAGCGAACCTCCCTGACCTCCAGCTAACAAGTACAACTTTCGATCATCTGAAGTAAGCACAATTTCCTGTCCGGTCGTCTCCATAAGTAAATGATCACCCCCATTACTGATCACACAGTCTCCATCACCCACCAGTAGTTCTCCTCCCAACCTACCAAAGCAAGGTGCTGTCCATAGTTCACCCAAAAACAGTTCTCTCCTCTATTCAGTTTGGTTGCTTTTGCTGAAGCCATTTCGACAGATCTGCATGAAGGCGGAACGGCGCTTCCACTCTGGGAGCTGGATTTTGGAGTTTCTTCTCTCCTGGGGATTGAGACCATAGCAACTGTTCCACTTCACTTTCCGCAATCTCTCCTTTTAAATCTGGCAGTGAAATACCCTCTGCAACCAGTGTCTCACTTGCGGCTAGCAGGAATTCAAAGATTTTGGGACCCCACGGAGAATCCAGCCACAATCGAGCTGGGTAACGTAAGTAGGCCCGTTTGCCCTTTTCCCTCAGTTGCTTCACCACCCACAGTACCTTTTTCCTTAGAGCTGCCAAGGGGGAGTCCTGATCTATATACACTCTGGTCCCATCTAGATTAAGGTCTTTCTTTGCCCATGCTCGATGAAACACTTTTTCTTTGATAGGGTACTTTAAAAACTTGATGAGAATAGCTCTCGGAGGTGCCCCTGGTTTTGGCTTAGGACCCAGTGCACGGTGTGCTCTTTCGATTTCTAGAGGGATAGCCTCCTCCAGGCCCAACTCCATTTTTAGCCATGACTACATATAGCTTGCATATCGTCTTGCTCTACACCCTCCGGGATTCCAATCACCCTTATATTATTACGTCGGGACTGGGCCTCTGCATCCTCCATTTTTGCCATTAAAACCCTCTTTCTTTTATGGAGGTAGACCAGGGATTGGCTATAGGCCATGTTTTCTCTCTGGAGAGTATCCATATGTTTCTCTGTATCAGTTGTTCTCGCTTCCAGTTTTTGAAAGTCTCTCTGAATCTCTGTTACTTTGCCATCAATTCGTTGTAAAAGTCACAATATTTTCCTCACTTCTAATCTCATTCCAGTGGATCCCGAGTCAGAACATGAGTCTTTCTCCCCCGAGCCCAAGATCACAGAAGATCAAGAGGGTGCAAGGCTTAGGCCTGAAGTTGCTCGTCCTTTGTCGTTCCACGTGACCATTGTGGGACTCGTAGCGCCTTTCTTTTTGGTTCTTCCCATTCTCAGTACTTAAGTTTTACTTTCTTAGTGAATTTCAGGAATAGTTATACTCGAGATACTCTGGATTGCACACAAATGTTCGTGCTTGGGGTACAAGCTGAAGGTTAAGCCGCTATATTGGATTGCAGCCTCACCAGAAGTGCCGGTAGAACCCACTTTGGACAACGGACAACACCTGAGTCTCTAGTGTCAGTTCGCTATTGAGAATCATGCCCAAATTTTTCACCTTAGCAGAGGTGGCCAGGTGGGAGGCACCAAGTACAAGACCAGTTGCCTATTCCACCCACCCAGCTTCCCACCAGTGACCTGGTTCTACCCCAATAATTCTGTCTTATCTGGATTAACCCTTATCCAGTTGGAGGACATCCAGTCCTGAACCTCAGTGATGCACGAGGTAAATACAGAGATCATGCCCTGTAACACCGATGCAAAAGACATACAGAGCTGGGTGTCATCTGTGTAACAGTGAAAACCTACACTGTAATGTTCAGTGATGTTCCTCAAGGGTAGCATATAAACTGTGAACAATACAGACAAAAGGATCAAGCCCCAAGGAACTCCACAGGACAGGGGTTTCTTGTGGGAGAAATGAGTTCTCATAACCATCTCTTGCATCCTGCCTATAGAATTATTTTTTTTCTGAGAATTTATTTAGTCAGGCTTGACTATTAGTTGACGGTGAGACTGGTCAGCTCAGTATTGCTGCAGTGACTTAAGTGACTATATTTCATAATAATATAATTTAAATTTAATACATCTTCCTGTGTGGAATACAACTATGGCACACAGAGGACTTAGTGCCAGAAAACGTAGTTGGTACAGCAGCCCCAGCAAAACTGCAGTAGGTGTAGAGCAGCAATCAGTAGGAGAGGGTGAACATACTGCAGAGTGATGCTCAGGGCACAGTCACCATACAGAATTATGTTTTACCCCATCAAGGCCTGCAGTCTCCACCAGCACCAAAATGGCACCACCTGACACCAGGGAAAAAAATTAAAGTAGCATTCAAAGTACCAGTAGTGCTGCTAGGAGGTAAGTGTCATTGACTGCAATTGATACTACCAATGTGAATGTGTTCCTTTATCCATTGCCACTGCCACCAGAACCACGAGGGCATCTTCCTTAATAACCATTACTGCTTTGATTCATTACCCATCCACTGAGACTACTAGTATCCCATCTTCTGCTGCAACAGTGACCCTGCCAGTCTCTACTACCACTGTGCCTGAGACCTCTCCTGCCACCATGAAGCAGCCCACTCCTGCCACTGTGATCCAGATAATTCCTGCCACTGTAACCATGGTGGCCACCAGTACTGCTACAGTGACACTGGCCACTAATACCACTGTGGCCCCAGTAAGTTACACAACTATTTCCAGTACTGTGTCCACCCCTACTCTGACACATCTTATATCTGAGCCAGTCTCCTCTACTGTAGAACTTGTCAGTGTAGATGAGGAGAAGGTGCACTCATCCAGGTCTGAGTACTTACCACCAGGAGATTTGCTAACTGATACATCATCTGAGGAGCCTAACCTAAGCAACTGTTATGATGAGGTAGAATCCACTCTGAAGAAAGGGGGGGTTACTAGTGGGGTACCGCAGGGTTCAGTATTAGGACTGGTCCTCTTCAATGTCTTTATAAGCGACATTGCAGAGGGACTGGAAGGAAAAGTATGTCTCTTTGCAGATGGCACAAAGATCTGCAACAGAGTTGATGCACAAGGTGGGGTGGAAAGGATGAGAAGGGACTTGGCAAGGTTAGAGGACTGGTCAAATGTATGGCAGCTTAGATTCAATGCTAAGAAGTGCAAGGTAATGCACCTGGGAAACAAAAACCCAGGGGAAGAGTACACAATGGGGGGTGAGATACTAACAACAACAAAAATGGAAAGGGACCTGGGGGTAGTCATATCAGATGACCTAAAGGTGAGCAAGCAATGTGAGAGGGCAGCAAGGAGGGCTGGGGGTACTGGGATGCATAGGGAGAGGCATCACCAGTAGAAAACAGGAAGTTATTATCCCTCTGTACAGACAGCTGGTGAGACCCCATCTGGAGTACTGTGTGCAGTTCTGGAGACCCAATCTCCACAAAGACATAAACAGGATGGAACCTGTCCAGAGGAGGGCAACTAAAATGGTGCAGGGTCTGCACCGGAAGACATATGAAGAGAGACTTAAGGAGCTTAATATGTATAGCCTCGAGGAAAGAAGGGAGAGGGGGGACATGATAGAAACATTCAAGTACCTCAAGGGAATTAACAAAGTCCAAGAGGGTAGCATCTTTCAAAAAAAGAGGTGTGCAAGAACAAGGGGGCACAATTTGAAGATGGGGGTGGCTCAGAGGTAATTTAAGGAAGTATTTTTTCACAGAGAGGGTTGTGGATGCATGGAACAGCCTTCTGGAGGAGGTTGTGGAGTCAAAAACAGTGCTGGAATTCAAGCATGCATGGGACAGTCATAAGGCAATTCTAGGGGGTGGGGATAGGAGGAAGTAGGCTGCTGGTCAACTAGGATCTGCAGCTTATCCATTAGGTAGGGAAATGGGCAGACTGGGTGGGCCAAGCGGTCCTTATCTGCCGTCAAATTCTATGTTTCTATGAGTATGGGGGTACCTTGAGAACTGTAAATCAAGAAAATCTGATGGCCCAAAAACTTCACCCTCTCAAGTTCACAGTGGCAGGAGAAATAAGAAAGAGTTGAAAGCTTTTGACAAGTCTAAAAAGTCTGTTGGTACATATTGACCCTTATCAAAAAACCTGAAGATATCATATGTAAGCTTTGAGATAACATAAGAAATGTTATGGCCTTTCTTAAATCCTGACTGTCAGATTGAAATTATGTTATTTCTTGAAATACTGAGAAAGTTGTATATGTAACAATCTTTCATAATGTTTGTATATACTGTCAGAACTGATATGGGATGGTAAGAATTCAGATGAGATAAATCACCTCCCTTGAATATTGGGGTGATACAGGCTGTTTTCCAATCATCAGGAAAATACAAATTTGCATTGATAAGTTAAACAAGTAATATGTTGTGTCAATACCTTAGATGCAATTTTGTAAAAAACGGAAAATATATGATCAAAACTTGCCCCTTTACTTGTGTCAAGCTCTTTAAGCTCTTTTAACACCTCATCCTCATTAATTTCCCTAAAGGAAAATTTTGGTCGCGGTGGAGAACTTAGCCCTGGGTGTTCCCTTTCAAATGCCAATCCTACCTCCTTAAAAAAATTGTTACACGCTTCTACCTGATCTGTGGCATTATGCGTGATTATATTTTTATAATGTATAGTTTAAGACAGGGTAGATGAAGTTTCACCACCTTTTAGTGAATAAATACCCTTCCACATCCTCTTTGGGTTTCTAGTGGGATCAGAGAAATGTTGGGTATAATATTTTGTTTTCGTACATCTTATTTCTTTCATGCATTCATTTCTTACAGTTTTGTAAACTAGCCTATCAGCTGCATGTTTTGTTTCCTTGCTTTACTCCAAAGTTGACCTTTAACATAGAAACATAGAATTTGACAGCAGATAAGGACCGCTTGGCCCACCCAGTCTGTCCATTTCCCTACCTAATGGATAAGCTGCAGATCCTAGTTAACCAGCAGCCTACTTCTTTCTGCCCCCATCCCCTAGAATTGCCTTATGACTGTCCCATGCATGCCTGAATTCCACCACTGTTTTTGACTCCACAACCTCCTCCGGAAGGCTGTTCCATGCATCCACAACCCTCTCTGTGAAAAAATACTTCCTTAAATTACCTCTGAGCTGACCCCCCTCTATCTTCAAATTGTGCCCCCTTGTTCTTGCACACCTCTTGTTTTGAAAGATGCTACCCTCTTGGACTTTGTTGATTCCCTTGAGGTACTTGAAAGTTTCTATCATGTCTTCCCTCTCCCTCCTTTCCTCGAGGCTATACATATTAAGCTCCTTAAGTCTCTCTTCATATGTCTTCTGGTGCAGACCCTGCACCATTTTAGTTGCCCTCCTCTGGACAGCTTCCTTTGTCCCTAATAAACTTTTTTACACTCTTTGTGTTCCAGGGTGCAGGCTTACTCTTGATCCTTTTCTTGGCTGAAGGTGCACGTTTGTTTATTACCTCTAACATTGATGTTTTAAAATAATTCGAGACAGTTGCTAGATCAGGGCTAGAGATGCAGCGAATTTAAATTCCTCCAGCGAAGTGAATGCAAAGTGGGCACTTCATGTTGTGGAGTGGGCAATGCAAAGTGCTCACTCCGCCTTGTCATTACCACTTCGTGTTAAGGCGGAATGGCAATGTGAAGTAGGGCAAAGTCATTGTTTTTAATGGACTTTGCATTCCTCATTATTATTCTAAGTGATCCACTTGGTGTTTCAGAATTGGCAACCCCCCCACACATCACATGGCTTACAGTACTGTAACCCACATGCTCTTTAGCTAGGCAGGAAGGAAGTGAGTCATACAAGCAGACACTTTTACTTTCTCCTGTGCAGATGGAGAGAGAAGAGTGTGTTTTGTGACTGCTGATACTTTGAGATCAGAGCGAGGAGGAGATATAACTTTGATTTAGATCCAAAAGCTTTTTTAAAAGCTACATTTTTTTGTCTTTTCTGTACTCTTTCTTACTTAATTTGTTCTTTCTGTAAATTTTATTTTTCTTACCTTTGTAAGTAGTTAGTTGTTTGCCCCCCCGGAAGCAGGACCAGCACCAGCTCCTGTCCTGACTCTGAGGCAGTGGAACCACCACCACCAAGTCCAGCACCAGGTCCTCTAGAGCAGGATATGCCTGTTCCCCTGGGCCCAGGTGTGGATCCCATCCCTGTTCAGCACCATGACCAGTCAGCTACCAGTTCATCTGGCCCTCTCCTGCCTGTGCCTAGTCCTCCCCGCACCTCCATTGTTTGGCAGTTTTTTGACTGTGTTGGGAGGACAGCAGTGTGGTCAAGTGCTGCCTATGTGAGGTGGAGGTGCATTGTGGCCCCCCCAGGGGACTCATCTGGGGACTGGGGCCCAGAACACTTATATGCTCAATCACCACCAGTTGGAGTGGCAGGCTACCACAGAACGGACCTTGCCTGCACCTGCTGGCCATTCTGTGGCAGAGGGTGCAGCTGTGCATGGCGGCATCCGTAAGAAGAGGAGGGCCACAGCAGCACCTGCTACTCCACCAGGATCACATAGAGGGACATCAGTTGCAAATTATATCCATGCTGGAACTGCTGCTGGATCACCATGGGATCCCACATTAGTTTTTTTTCCTCACACCATGTGCCCCCCACACCTTCCTTGCTGTGTTATGAAATGTATTCCTCCACCATTCCCAACCCTTGTATGTAATTATGCCCTTTTTTTGTTGTCTTTCGTTTGTGTGACACTTTGTATTCAGAGCAGTGCAAGTATACCTTGCTAAACTGCATGTGTGCAGTCAGTCGTCTTTCCAGTCTGTGTATGTACTGCAGACACTGTCCAAATCCCTGACTTAAAAACACTTATTAATGAGTACAATGGTGGGATAGTGCAGCCTGGAGAGCTACTACAAAACAGGCTTACAATACATCTAAGTAACTAGTAAAAAAAATTTATGTTGTGATTCGTGACGTAATTGTAAATCGTGATTTGTGACTGCATTTGTGACTGTGATGATGAAGAAACACGAATGCCTACGGCTGTACTTCCCTGGGCCCCAATGAGGTGTGGCACAAAACTCCCCAACTTAAAAACACTCATTAATGAGTACAATGGTGGGGTGGTAAAGCATGGAGAGATACTACAAAACAGGCTTACAATACATCCAAGTAACTATTAAAAAATATTAATGTTGTGATTTGTGACGTGATCGTAAATCATGATTTGTGACTGCATTTGTGACTGTGATGATGAAGAATGTGATTTGTATCATGAGTGACTCATGATGATGGTCCTGACTTAAAACCGCATATTAATGAGTACAATGTTCAGGCAGAATTATGCACCACACCTGTCCAGTACTCTGAAGGGAAGCCCAAGAAACAACTGTGACTTAAGTTAGAGATGGAGATTGGGCCCTAAAGAGATGCAAATGCACAGACAGATTAAGATTGCGCTGCACACTGAAGAGATGCAGATGCAAAGGCAGACGGAGTTCATCCTAGAGTACTGAGAGAGTTGGCAGAAGTCCCAGTAGGGCCATTGGTGGATCTGGTCAACACCTCTCTGGAAATGGGGTGCATGCCCAGGGATTGGAGAGTGGTGCTTGTGGTGCCCCTCTATAACAGTGGGCCTAAGGATGAACCAGGGAACTATAGACCTGTAAGCCTAACCGCAATTGTAGGAAAGCAATTGGAGACTACCCTCAAGGAAAGGCTGGTAAACTTTCTAGAGGATAATGATTTCCAGGATGACAGACAGCATGGGTTTGTCACAGGCAGATCCTGCTATATGAACATGGTTGACTTTTTCAGTTGGGTGATGTGGGCACTGGACAAGGATCATGTGATGGACATACTCTACCTGGACTTCAGCAAAGCATTTGATTTGGTGCCTCATGGAAGGTTGATCAGCAAATTGAGCAACCTGAAAGTGGGGAGGAAACTAGTTAGATGGTTCAGGAACTGGTTATAGGATAGACAGCAGAAGGTAGTAGTGGGGGGGTGAAATGTCGGAACCCAGGGCAGTAACAAGTGGGGTCCCACAGGGCTTGGTGCTGGGACCAATGCTGCTTAATGTTTTCATTGCCGACATTGCTAACAGGATAAAGAGTAAGATCAGTCTCTTTGCTGATGAGACTAAAATCTGTGTGGAGGTGGATGGGGAGAAGGTGGTAAAGTGCTCCAGGAGGATTTGGCAAGACTGGAAAAATGGTCTAACACCTGGCAACTTGGGTTCAATGCCAAGAAGTGCAAAGTAATGCACTTGGGAGCCAGGAACCCCCAAAATAGTTACTGGTTGGGGGGATTGTAGTTATCCATGTCAACGGAGGAGAAGGATCTGGGTGTACTGTAACAGTGGAAAAGAACCACTCAGCCCAATGCAGGAAGGCAGTGGCAAAGGCCAACAGAATACTGCGGAGCATTGCAAGAGAAATCACTTCTAGGAGAGGGGACATCATCCTGCCCCTCTACAGGTCCTTGCTGAGGCCACACTTGGAGTACTGCATGCAGTACTGGTGCCTCTACTTGAAAAAGGGCATCAAGCTATTGGAGGGGGTACAGCACAGGGCAGTGAAAATTATCCTGGGATTGGGAGATCAACCTTATGAGGAGAGACTGAGAGAGCTCAATACGTATTCCCTGGAGGATAGAATGGAGAGAGGGGATATGATTGAGACCTTCAAGTATCTGAAGGCTATGAACAAAGTAAGCACTGGGAGTATTTTCAAGTTAAAAGGTGAAAGAGAAACCAGGGGACACAGTCTGAAGCTGGAAGGTGACAGATTCAGGAGGGAAATGAGCAGGCACTGTTTCACTGAAAGGATGGTTACAGGGTGGAATACGCTGCCGGAGGAGGTGGTATCACTGCGGACAGTGGGCAGCTTCAAGAGGGGGTATGATAGGATTAAAGGGAGGGTTCAAACCGTGAGAAGGCAGGGGTGGGTGTGAAGGAAACATGGGCAAAAATAGTTGGGGAGAGGTGAGGGGAAGGAGCAGCTGCAGTCTAAAAGGCTGAAGTACTGCACACTTGAGTAGACTAGACAGACTGTAAGGCCTGTATTTGCTGGCAATTTTGCATGATCGTATTTTAGCTGACATCAGAGGAGGGCTGCAGCAGTGGGAGATTCAATACCCGGCAGTGAATGTCAGAGTTTTTTATAAGTTGTAATCTTCTGTTTGCTTGTGAGCTGTTCTTCTGGGGCTAGGTATAGTCACAGAGCACTGTACTAAGCCCCGTGAGTACAGCAAGACTAACAAACATCTGATTTTAGCTTAAACAATCTTTAACATGTATTCTGCGGGCTATTGAAGGCTATTAAATCTCCCAGCTCTGCAGCCGTCCTCTGATTTCAGCTGCAGGGGATTCTGGGATATCTGGTTACACAAAATGGCAACTTAGAAGTCAGCAAAATTAGCCTAATACATTCTACTATGCTGCAGCAAACAGTAAGTAAAACAAAATGTTTTTGTACGCAAAGTGTAAATTGGGATTGCCTCAGACTTGAGTGTGAAGCTCTTTTTGCTGACTGTTCCCTTTTACTATAATAGCCAACTAATATCTGTGTCCAACACTGGAGACGGTCAACAAGTTTTTCAGTATTATTAAGAAGAAATATAGGAGCATCTTAGATAAATCATAATTATTCTACTGCTTTTCAATGTCTGAGAGAGAGACTGAAGCAAATATGAAGAGAATTAGTAACCCCAAACTGTGAAGAACAAGCTGGTACATGTACACTGTGGGTGCTGTGACATCACTGGGCTTGAGAGCAAAGCTTGAGTGCCTTACTGATGACACAACATTCATGTGGTGTGTGAGCCAGTAAGTTTTTCAGTTTATATTTACAGTTTTTATAATATTTTGAAAAACATGTTTTGAAGTGCTTCACTTCTGTAGATCAGCCTTGTGAGGTTCAACAAGCAATGACTATTCAGACAGAAAGTCTGTTTGCCATACTGTTTGAATCGCTGAATTTCTGACTATGCACAGCTAATAAGCTCAGCTGGGCTTGTGTGTGAACATTCGGGCCCCCATATTCAAAAGACCTGCATGTCACAAAATGGAAATTCCAAAAGTTAAGGTGGCTAAATGAACACAGCACTGGAGCCTCTGACGAAAAAATGTACGATGTAGCAAAAAAAGTTGGGCTAACAGTTACAGGACTTACAATATCGAAATGCATGGTGCATCCTGGAAAATGCAAGATGGTGCGATATTCGATGGTGTGAAATGTGTCGCGCATATCTGATTATGCAATCTGTACAAATAACGTATGCCACACAGAAAAAGGGGGAAGGTACTTGCATACGCTGCACATGTGTATATTCAGAGGAAATGCACGGAGCATGTGCCGTGCATACCACATTTGCACCATGCAAATTTAGGTATAAAAGAGGCAGCCCTACATCAGCAAGATACCCTGAGGCAGGCCGCTGAACTGCATGCAGGATGGCTGGGATAGCTTTTCACATGGCTGCCATTCTGGCTAATGTGAGGAGACTGAGGGAAGAGCAAGGTGGATGAGGAAGAGCCCATAGGTGGTATGCCCCACAGAAATGGTATCGGCGCCACGTCACATGTGAACAGCTAAGTGGCACAGACATCTTTGTCAAGTACTGGCTCACCTGGGCTGCTCTGAGACAGCTCTGTGAGCTGCTCCATTATGAGCTGTAGGCACCCACACACAGAAGTCATGCTATGATGGTGGAGACCAAAGTCACAGCAGCGCTGTGCCTGCTCACCATGGGCACCTTCCAGATACCAGTGGGCAGCATCACCAGCATCAGCCAGTCAGCCATGTCTCGTCTCCTCACACAGTTCCTAAATGCTCTGCGGCCCCATGCTAGTGAGCTCATTTGATTCCTTAGCACACCAGTGGAGCAGATAGCAACAATGCAGTACTTTTATAGGGTTGTACACCTACCAGCAGTGCTAGGTGCCATTGACTGCACCATGTGACTATCAGAGCACCACCTGCCAGTGACAAGGAAATATATGTAAACCAGAAGGGGTACCATGTCATCAACTGTCAGATGGTATGTGATGCCACAGGGTACCCTGGGAGTGCACACAATGCATTCATCTGGCACCAGTCATCCCTGTGTAGTCACTTTGAGTCCGGTGACATACCTGTCACAAACCTGCTCCTGGAGGTCATGTCCACTGATCTCACAGTGCCCACCCATAAGTGCAATCTGTGACAGGGAGGGGGAATATGGGATACCCTCTTTGAGTCCCTCTATAGTGTTCACTGGCTTCATAATTGTACACTCACCACAAAGTCCTAGGGTCCCTTCTTTACTCTGGATCAGGGCACAATACCAGTCTTGAGTTTTGTAGCCATATGAGAACCCTTTCTTGGTTATTACACTAAGGGGGAAGGTCCAGGCATTACAACCTCTTCGAGGGTAGCCTTATAACCCTCATTCTGCCTTCTCCCACAAGGGGTGTAATAACCTGGTTCAAATCCCCACAGACCCTTCATTGAGACTTTTATAGTGTCCCTTTTTTATCCAGATTTTCCCTGTATGGTGACATCCCTTTGACAATTAAGCAATAAGGCACAACAGGGTGTGGTATATCATGGGATATCATCACGTCTTGGGTGGTTGGGCACGAGGCCGCAGGCTGAGTGCATCCAACGACTCGAGAAGTGGCAATATCCCATGATATACCACACCCTGGAGTGCCTTATTGCTATTATGAACAGGAGTAATGGTTTTATATATAAAAGATTAAAAAAAACACCCTTTAAACCTGTTTAAAAAAGCTTTTTTGGTAGTGTAGGAATACATTTAAAAAAAAATTGTTCTAGAAGACAGCAGGTGGCGCTGTTGTAGTTGGAGCTGACAGAAGAGGTAATAGTATTGTGATGGTGTGACCTGTGAACTCTGCAACAGTATCTTTGTCTGTCCCCCCCCCACAGTAGATGATCACGGTAATGAGATTCTAAAGAGAAAATGAAGCCAATGACCAATATCAGTGGATTAGGAAGCAGCGGGATTGAGAGGACAAGTGTGTCTAGCGATGCCGTTTTGAATATGCGTGTGCCTACGAGACGTGGGAACGGTCGTCTGCTCAGTGTTGCCTGCGAGCGGCAGCAGATTGGTTTTGTGTGTTCCACAATGTCTTTTATGTTGTCTGTCTGAATGTTGTGGGCCCTAGAGACAACAGGCAATATCATTAATTCAGTGTAAACAGAGTTCTTTTTTTTTTTTTTAATCGCGGTCGAGTACAAGTTTGACTCGCTCTGGAGCGCGGGAGATTGAGAACAGTGCTCGGTCAGTGAGGAGGCTGGTGACCGGAGGTTTTCTGAAGCCGTGATGATGTAGCCAGATATCATCATGGCTTCAAAACCGTCGACCAATCAGCTTCCTCCATTTACAATCGCCAGTTCATAATAACAGTTTAGTCACAGATTATTGATAAGCATCCTAAAATCACACACACAATAAAGAAAAAAAAATCTCGCTCAGGCAGATTTCTTAAAAACAAATTTTTTACTAAATAATTAATTATTATACATTTACAACTAAAAGATTTTATTAATTTGGTCACAGAATAACAGAAATAAAAGTGGAAAATAGACATGAAAAATGCACTATAACTGTAATCTAAAATCTGCCTTAAGTTCGTAGTAAGTTGAAGTCCAAAGAAAGTAAATGAAATATCCAATTTCCTTTGTATTGGCAGTCTTGCTTCTGGTATGTCAGGAGAAGAGTGGCCCTAGTAGATGGTCAGCAGAAAAAAGAGAGAGTGAGAGAGATTGACTCTGGCTCCACTCTTTTTATAGTCAGAGACAATCTGCAAAAAATAACTGTCTGTTCCCAAGGGTGTGCTTCTCTTTTAGGCTAGTAGATGTCACTCTTGTGCTTTCCCAACACAATATTCTGGCTACCTTGTGTTGTCACATAGCCTTACAATATAAAATGGACAAAGAAGTCCCTGTGTCCTGATTGGCTGAGACTTGATTCTAGCCATTGCAGTAAGAAAGTGCCACCACTGGCTTAAACAAGTCCCTGCCAACAAGGGCAACTCACAAAATTCATAAGCCACCTATTTCCTAGTTTCCATCACAAACATAGCTACAGACTTTAGTCATATGTAAAAAACTTCAACTAGGCCCTAAAAATAAAAGTCAGTTAAATAAAGTAAGTAAATAATTTAATGTTATTTACACTCCTGTGCCCCCCTTAGATAGAAACATAGAAATATAGACTTTGATGGCAGATAAGAACCGCTTGGCCCACTTAGTCTGCCCATTTCCCTACCAACTAGATAAGCTGCAGATCCTAGTTATCCAACAGCCTATTTCTTCCTAACCCCCACCAGAACTCTCTTATGTCTGTCCCATGCATTCTTGAATTCCACCACTGTTTTTGACCCCATGACCTTCTCAGGAAGGCTGATCCATGTATCCACCACCCGCTCTGTGAAAAAATACTTCCTCACATTGCCCCTGAGCCGTCCCCCCTCTATCTTCAAATTGTGCCCCCTTGTTCTTGCACATCTCTTTTTCTGAAAGATGCTACCCTCTTGGACTTTGTTGATTTCCTCCCCTGCTGACTCCCAATGGCCCAGGCTCTTTCCTGATCTCAGGTCACCGGCGTGACATGAGATGTGGCGTTCAGTGCCTCAACCCTCAGTGCCACTGGGCTGGCCATTCCCTTGAGGTACTTCAAAGTTTCTATCATGTCCCCCCTCCCTCCTTTCCTTGAGGGTATACATATTACCCTCCTTTAGTCTCTCTTCATATGGCTTCTCTTGCAGACCCCGTACCATTTTAATTGCCCTCCTCTGGACTGCCTCCATCCTGTCTATGTCCTTGCGTGGATGGGGTCTCCAGAACTGGATGCAGTACTCCAGATGGGGTCTCACCAACTGTCTGTATGGAGGGATAAAATCTTCCTGTTTTCTGCTGGTGATGCCTCTGGTGATGTAGTTTTGTATACTTACTCTTTCCTCTGTCTGGTTTTTTTTTATTTATTTATTTTTCTCCCTACTTTCCTACTGCTTTTGTGCCCTAAAAGCTCCTGCTCTTCCTGTTCTGGGACAGTACGCTCCTGTATTCCTCAGTAGTCTCCTTCTTACTTGCTCAAAGTCAGACCTCCAGCAGCTAGGGGGTGATGGAGAGCTACTCTGTTAAAAAAATCAAGTACTATTCAGAGTTTCCATTTCTGGTGTTTCTCTGATGACCATGAAAGCTCCCCCACCTATCCCTACTACTTTGCCAGAGAACTCCCTGCTCCTTACCTGGCAACAGATAAAATTGAGGTTCTGGCTCCACTTCAGGCCTGTGTGTGACTGTATGTCTTTGTTTCAATGCCAGTTGAGCTCTGAAGAATGTTGAATTCATGTATTCCATGTTACCGTTTTGTGTGTATGGGGGGAGCATTCTACTACTAGAATAATGCAGAGCTTTGAATTCTTCTATTTAAGCAATAAGCCACGATGGGGTGTGGGTTATCAGGGGATTTACCACGGCTGGAGTGGTTTGCCCACGAGGCGCAGCTGAGTGGGTAAATCTGTGCCAGCCGTGGTAAATCTCCCAATAACCCACATCCCTTGAGTGGCTTATTGCGATTATACCATGGGGAAAAAGTGAACGATTAGAAAGAAATAGTAAAAAGTGTAAGGAAAAATATATTTTTTATTGATTTTAAGCTGTGGTATGCTTCCGCTTGGTTCAATAGTCCTCTGTTGCTGGCCTGAATGTGTGTGTGTAAAAGACATGCTGGGCAGCTAATGCTGATGCATCTCCTCCTCCTCTCCCCCCGCCGCTTCTGCGAAACACACACTGTAATGTGTTATTTTTTTGTATTGAAAAAACATTCTGCAGTGCCATTTTTTATTGAAGAAAGATCCTACCTGCGGTGAGTTAATTGTTGTTCTTTTACAGTAGTGCGGGTAGTGACAGTTTGTCTGACTGGAGCATTCACGGGGTGCCGTCGTTCAACATTTGTTTCCGGGCTTTTGTGGTCATCACATCAGGAAGTACATTTTTGTATGTTATCATAGTGCCGGAATGGACGTTTGCTTAATTAAAATAATTTTTTATGAAGTGGAGAATTGTTTTGTGGTCAGTGGAGAACTAAATTCTTTATGGTGCTCCAATGGATTGTGGCAACGGACCGGAGGTATGGAGTGGAGCAGACAGTTAAGAAGGCTGTCAGGTGAGCTGCGTGGAAGTGGTTGTGGGTATTTTTATATGTTTGGGCTGAGGTGTGGCTTGATGAAGTATTTAAAAAAATTTAAATGTTTTTAATTTTCTGGACAGTAGAGAGTGGGAACGTCTGGTAGCGTAACCTGTAATACTACTGAGCATCTCGCTATCGGGCTCGCCGTCTTTGCTAGTCCTCAAGTTAATGTTACTCGGAGTGATTCCTGTGGGGGTCTTGCTGTGGCTGGCTGGAGGCTGGCACCTTTTCCCGTGGGTATATCATAGGATTTACCACAGGTAAAAGGTACCAGTGAGCCAATCAGGATGCATGATTCCAGGACCCCATTGTATAATTCATGATAAACAATCTCACAATACATTGAGTGTGAAGAAAGACAGATGACTGACCGGTTAAAAACATCTGTGGAAGGACTATCTTACATTATTAATCAACATTTTAGTGTATTTTTTGTGACTTTGAATACTTTTAGAATGTTCTTTTTTTTAAAGTTACCTATGGGCCCAATTTATATAAGCAATAAGACATGGCTGGGTGTTGGTAGAACTGAGATACCTGCACATCCAGAGGCTGAAAGTACTCAACCTGCAGTCTCATGTCAAACTACATCTCCTGGTGTGCTGGTATCTCAGTACTACCAACACATAGCCATGTCTTATTGCTTACCTATTTTACTGGTAAGATCATTTTCACACCAGCTAGTCAAAATGGGCTATTTCTCAAAACCTGTTTTTTCCAAGCATCCTGTCTTTTAAGTGAATGGTTTATGACAGCAATGGATTTTGGCATAGCTCTGTTAAGGGACCTAGAAATGCAATCTCAGTTTCCTGGCAGCAGCTGCCCCTCAGGTCAGAGGAAGGTCAAATGTTTTAAAATTCCAGTCTCTCCCTCTGTATGTGCCCCAATAATTAACACAGGCATTCTTGGGGCATGTACACATACACAAAGTATAACAGAATATAAAACCACATATCTGTACATCTGACTGGCAGTGGTATAGCAACATCCCCTATGGCCATCTTGTGGGTGAGTGCAACCACAGTCACAAGCAAGGTGTCCACATGATGACACAGTGCTGTGATGGCAAACATACAGGTGTCAGCACAGAAAAAAGGGGTGTTAGAATGGCAGACATCTATGTGACACACAGGAGGGATGGAGGGAATGATGGGACCTGATGAGGACTGACACTGAACAGACGTGTAAAGCTGGCATGGGAGAGATAACATGCAACGGTGAGCAGTAGCCATAAGATACAGGGGCAGTGCCAGCCAGTAGGAGGCTGTAACATTGGGGGGAAGGTAAGATGCCACATAGGATGGTGTGATTGCTGTGCGAAACAAAGCAAGGATGTGTCCTGACCCTCAGTCTGAACGGCATGCAGGTGGTAGTGGAAGTGGCAGTGGAAAGACAACAGCAGAGAAAGGGCCAGAAACGAGAGGGCAACAATGTGCAATAGTGACAATGTGGATGGGAAAATGTGCAGAACAGGCTGACCATATGGAACAGGTGGTGTGGAGAACTGAATGCAATGATAGTCAATGGTGTACTAACATACCACCTTCCTTTACACAGGTGACAGCGCATACCCCCTCCGGCCGTGGATGCTCACCCTAATACTGCAGTCCACATCTGAAGCTAAAGAGTGGTACAATGAGGCACACATGGCTACAAGAAACATCACAGAGTGTGTGTTTGGCATGCTGAAAATGTGTTTCAAATGCCTGGACAGGTCTGAGGTGCCCTACAGTATAGCCCAGGCAAGGCATATTCCTGGCCTGTTGTATACTACACAACATGGTCATAGACCATGGAATAGTTGTCCAGAACCCAGAGGGTGAAAATACCAAGGACGTGGAGCTGCCAGATGAGGGTGAGCATTGATGGCACAACAGGAGGGACCCAAGATTGGCCCTGAGGGGACAGCAGCACAATGACATAATTGTGCAGGAACACTGTGGAGCCTGATGGTGAGTATAGCCTGCAGGTGTGACATTTCTGTTATGCACACAGGCACAGTGTATGTGAGTGCACACTGGGTCTCTCGGTAATGGTGAGTACATACAGGACAATCCGGTGTGATGTGCACACAGGTGTAAGGAAGTGGCATACACACAGGTCTACAACTGAGGCAACATTGTCAAGAAAGCATTGAGGTACTGGTAGCAGCTTGACATGGGTCAGAGATGGACCACTGGCACAAACCCACAGTGGTAAGCCACAGGTACACTTATCACACCTATGCCAGTCCACAACACCTGGAGCCACATCCATGTCCCAGATGCCATCCATACAGTGTGACAATGCCACAGGGGTTGTGAGGTGGGTCAATGTGGTGTACAGGGTGTGGACAATGTACAACCAAAGGCATTATGGGGAAAATATAGCTCCACTTGTGGCCTGGAGGCGTCACAGTCATGCTGCATAGACCTTAGACCCTTCAGGAGTTGTGCATGCAGCCACCATGAACATGAACATGGCCTCAGTCTGACTACACAGCCATACCGATTGGGGAAGGCTGGCCCACCTTGGGTGAGGCACCTGCCCTGAGGGGGTGGAAACACGTATCTGTGCACAGGTACGTGTTGAGGTGGGTGTGGAGAAACAAACACCATGGCCAGAGGTGGGGGGACGTGCAAGGCTAGGGGACAGGGAGCGAGGGGAAAAGCCTGTGTTGCATGGTGTTCTGGGAGTGCTGGGGTTGCTGTGAGGTGTGCAGGGGCTAATACAGCCACTACATGTAGCTTGGGCCATGGTGTGGTCCTATATTGCCATTGCAGTACCTGATAACCCTGCAGTAATGTCCTCGCAGAACACATGAAGAGTCCCCATGAATTCCACATGGTGGATAGAAGCCCGCTCCTCAAGGAAGCACATCCGTGCCTGCAACCCCTGCACAGCATCATGAAGTGTGTCCTGTCTCTCCACAGTGGCCCTCAGTAGCCATGTATGGTCAGCAATCTGGTGTTCTGGGGCAATGTGTTCAAGGCTGGTGTCAGGCTGCCAATCGAGGGGAGGGGCCCTGGCGTGTGACAGTCACAGTATGTGGCAACCCCGTGGCTTGCCACTGGGATTGTGGGGATGATGCACATGCAGTTACTGTGCTTGAAGGGGCTGCCTGATCCTGCACCTGGTCACGTTGTGGCTGGTCACGGGTTCCCTGTTGCTGGGCAATAGTGCCCATCCACTGCACCTGTGCAGGCCACAACATGTTGCCCTCTTGTTGCATAGTGGCTGCCACTGACTGCAATTGTTGGCCCACCCGTTGTGCATGGGCTGGCCCTGGGTGGCTGTTGGTGGCTTGTGCAGTGTGTGAGGGATAAATCTGGAGCACATGGGAGGTGGAGTTGGGGATGACACTGTCAATCATAATGCTGTCATGCTCAGTGTCACTGGCAAGTACCTCTACAGCAGTGTTGAGGGCATTAGTAAAAAAGAGAGATGGTCTTGTCATCGTCATCTGACCCCCCACACATGAGTACAGGGCCATGTCAGAGGGCCCCACACTGGCAGTGGCTGTGGCCACAGATACGGGGACACACTGTGCAGCATGCGGTACTTGACGGCCACCACCAGTTTCAGGATGTGATGGCACTGTGGAAAAAAAGATAGACCACAGTTAGGGATACAGTACTGTAATGTACACAGGTACGAGCACATGCATGTGCCAGGATTGCATGTGAAACCACACACAGGCAAGACAGAGTGAGCAGTGCACACGCCAGACATGCTAGGGTGCACACATATGCTATGGAATGCACAACCATAAAGTGGAAGTACTGGGTTAGCCACACAGTGCTACACAACATGGTTATTAGGAAACACACATGCATAGGACAACACATGCATGACCAGACAAGATATGCAACATGTGTACTTAGAGTGCTGGGATGGCACTCTGTTGTGTAGCCCCCACCAGGAACACCCTGTATAGCCACCTGGTGGAATGTTGTGGTCATGACTGCCTCCTGTGCTGACATCTGGGAATGCCTGGAGGGTTCACCGCCAGTGACCTGTTGTTCTGCATGGGCCTGGGCCAGCAGGCCTTTGGCCTGTACACGTAGGCCACTGGCTAATTTTTTACAATCCTGGTGAATGTGGTTAAACAGACCTTGGGCATTCATGGCCTCTGCCACCTCCCTGCAGCCCTGTTCATGTTTCTGCAGTGTTCCCAACCTCCTGCAGAGGAGGTCTTCATGGGCTACATAGGCCTTACTGAGGGCCTACAATTCATTCTTTGTGAAATTAGGGCACCTGCGTCTTTCTGTGTATATTTATGATACTTGTGAAACAAAGAGATAGAGACAAGCCTAGTTACAATGACATGGAAATTGAAACAAGCACATTTCACAAAACAATGAAACACACACACACACACACACACACACACACACACACGTGTGACACCTACTGTACCTTCAAGACTGCAGTAATAGTAATAGTAGTAGTAGTAATAGAGTTTATTTATTTCAGGCACCCTTCCCCGTGGTCTCAGGGCACCCTTACAACAAAATATACAAATATACAAATACAGCAATAAGGAACAGTCAACATGCATGCATAACATTTACATAAACCGATTAAAAGTCTAAAAACAGACTGATTCCCAAGCTGTCAGATGGTCCCAGAATAAATTCCTTAGGTCCCAAGGGCCTGCTCAAACAGGAAGGTCTTAAGGTGTTTCTTAAAGACGTCCATGGATGGCTCTTCCAGGAGGTGCCCCAGCAATGAATTCCAAAGGACCAGGGCTGCTACTTTAAATGCCCAATCCCAGGAAGACTTTAACCTAGCTCAGGGGACCTCCAGGAGGGCCTCTTCAGCTTACATGAGAGAGCGAGATGAGGTGTAGGGATCAGAAGCTCCTTCAGGTAGCCCGGACCCAACCCGTGTAGGGCCTTGTAGGCCAGAAGACCTACTTTAAAGGTGATGCATCAGTGCACCGACAGCCAATGCAGTTCACACAGCACTGGTGTAATGTGACTGAACCTCGTATATCCAGCCAACAACCCAGCCGTTGCGTTCTGCAGAAGCTGCAAGCGCCGCATCGCACCTCCGCTGACCCTGAGGTACAGTGTGTTACAGTAGTCAAGCCTCACAGTGACAAAAGCATGTACCAGTGTGGCCAGGTCATCGGGGAGAATAAAGGACTTAATTCAGGTGATGTTCCACAGATGGAGTACCTCTTTATCACCCCTGAGGAGTGGTGGTACTGCCCTGCCTTTATGGTAATATGCATGAAAATGAGCTGAATACATTACAGTAATCAGATGCAAATGTGCCATTTTGGCACAGACTGTGCACTGAGGCAATTTGCATATCCTGGCTGAATATTGCAAAGATGCATGCCGCGCAATTGGCTTCCCAGCGTGCATTTCCATCTGCTCTGCAGAATGCCATGGTGCACTGTCACAGACATTTGCGTGACAAATGCCACACATCACTGCTCTGCACAGAACATTCACAGTGCCATTCAGTGATGACAGCATTGGTCAATTGCATATCAGCAAATGCCGGTCAGTCCTGTGCAACACTAGCCTGCCACTCATAACCATTGCAGAGCGCTATATGGATGGCGCAAATCGTGGCACTGAGTGTCCTTCACAATATGGCGCCACACAGCTGCCATGCATGTGCAGTAGCATGGGGCATGACCTTAGTTTCCTACATGTCATGCATGTGCAGTGTTGCTCCTCTAATTTCAGGTTCCATGTGATAACGGCGATCATGCAAAGGTGATTACTGTTAGGCCGAGTGTACATCGCGATAATCTATTTCGACAAGGTACACTACTGGCTCAAAGTAAGGTGCCGGAGACTTACTTTTTTTTATTTATGAAGGGGCTGCACCCTGCACACACCCCATGGGGGCTTTTGCCCCGCACCCCTACCCACGTATTCTCAACTTCAGAGGGTGCATGTTGGGGCAAAACAAACAAACAACCCCAGACGGGCGCACAAAAAGCGACTGCCTAGGACTGGAACCGGTACCCTCCAACCCTAGCCTGCCACCCACCCACTATGCCATGCAACTAGCTCAGCAGCTGACTGCTGCATTACAACCCCCACAAACCCTCCCCCTCCCTTCCACCCATCGTGACAGCGTGCTTGCCCCCTGGGTGGGCGCTGGGTAGCCACATAGTGGACATCCTGTTGCTATATTCGTGGCCCCCCATCCGGTTGCCCTCTCTGTCCGGTAGCCCTGTGCACAGGTGCCATGATTGAGTCACCCTTTTTGAAAGTGCTCAATCGGGGTCGCCATTGTCATAGACTACCCTAATTCCCTCTCATGCATATGCATGGTGCTAAGGCAGTTAGCACGAGCATACCTGTGGTATACAAATTGCACATCATATGTGATTCACATCCCTGCAGACATGTTGCTGGATCAGGAGTGTGAACAGGTCAGACCTAGCCATCTCATGATCCAGGAGGGCATCCACATGGGCTAACAGAGACCAGAGATGGTCAGATGTGGAGCTGGTGAACCTTGTGGAACTAGTGGTCACTAGGGAGGGCCAGCTATATGGCACAGAGGACCTGGACATGCCCAGGTGCCAGGTGTGGGCCTCCATAGCATCCCACCTGACAAGAAGGACAGGGGTTAAGCACACGGGGGAGCAGTGCAGGCACAGATCTGGTGACCTGAGGTGGAAGGACAGGGACCGGCTGGACCAGTTCCATACCATGATGGAGGAGGGCACTGTGCCATGCTGAGGTATGTACAACATGATAATTTATAAAATGGCAAGAAAAAATCTAGAAATCTCATTGGCCAAGACAGATCAGCTGACCGTACATTAATTCTCTGTATACGCACAGTCATCCTGGTCCTAAACCACATTACACAATGAGCAAATCAATCCTCCTACAACCAGAGCTATCTTCCATCAGTCTCCCTACAACCAGAACTGATCTTCCACCACAAACATGGCTGCTACCTTTACACTGTAGAAACCTTCAACTGGGCCCTAAAATTAAAATGATCTTAAATACAAAATAAAACTAATTAATTAATTATTGTTTACCAGATCGTCATACTCTCCTTACACACGTAAACAAATTAGAAACATTAAGTATTGTTTATAGTTTTCATTACAACTGTTTCTTTGCTAACAGTGAAAAATTCCCCTTCTATCTTTACTTGCTTATCAGGGAAATCTCTTCTACTTTCTCTGACAAGTGAGATAATTGAGTCTCTGGCTCTAAAACAGGCCTTTGTTGTCTGTGTGTACAGTATGTTAGTAGAGCAACATTATGCTAGTAGAACTGAGCAGAATTTTGAATCCCTGTATTCCATGGTAAACATTCCATGATAAACATTCCATTTCTTGAATGTGGGGAAACACAGAGGGAAAAAATAGAATGAAGAAAGTAAGCAATAATACTATATAATAACTGGTCAGCAATTTCTCTCAATGTACTGACCAGGTTGATATTTTCCATAACAACCAGCTGGTTGTTATGACATTCATGAGCCATGCCAGTCAAACTATGCTGCTACCTAATTGGCCAACATTCTGTATGTGGGCAGGGCCAAACAGTCTCACAAACTGCTGGAGAAAAATTGCTGGTCTGTTGTTATAAAAAATAAAAGATGGGGAGGGTTTTTCATATGATAATTTAATGCACACCCGAGTTGTGGGATGCTACATAAACCCTGAGGGCGAAAAGGTGGTAAATGACTCACCCTGCTGTTTATCTTTTAGGACAGAGCAAGTAGTTCATGATGCTGTCAGTGAGTGTGGCAGTTTTGAACCATGCTCATGCTTGCAGCACTGGGGAACTGAGAAGCCTCTGTTATGGTTTCCTTTTAGTTTTGTCTACAGAGTGAGGAGAATGAAATAAAATAAGGGACCTATGTGTCATACTTAGAATGAGAAAAACAGCATTTGTGAATTGTTGTGACTGGCAGGGGGAATATGAAGCTTAAGTGGGCAGGGAGGCACACACTGTATAACACTACTTTAATCTAGCACCAGTAGGCGGAAGGACTATTTTATGTTAAAAGCACAGATTCGCTAACATTTTTACTTATTTAAAAATGTGTTTAAAAATAAAAAAAACAACTACTAAAAATAAAGGGACATTTTATAAGCGCAATAAGACACTCCGGAGTTGTGCATTACAGTGTGATAACCACACTCCTAGGGGTGACCGGCACTTGGCCCTTCAGCCTCATGCCTAACTACGCTCTTAGGAGTGCAGTTATCACACCTTAATGCACACCCTGTCGTGTCTTATTGCTTAGGTGTTACTGGTAGAATGTAATTCTCTGTCAGAGATATGATTGTGGCCTACAGTCACCAATGTGGAATGTGGCATGGTATTGTTATTGATCCTCAGTTGCAGAATGTCATACTGCATAATATTTCATTGTGTATGGCACAAACATACACTGCCCTTCCTTTAGTGCAGTTGTCAAGTGGCACATGTTATTGTATGCACTGCTAAGGCCAACACCTGCCTACAGAGGGTGAAACATAGCAAGCAGTTACATTGCACATCATGCTGCCAGGGAATTTTGCTGTCAACTGCCAGAAGCACAATAGGTGATGGTGGAATGGCCTCAGGATGGCCTCAGCACCTGTATCTCCCCTGGACATGGCACAATGTGGCAACCAGCAGACACGTGCGCAACACTGTATCCATCCAGTAGTATGTGCTGCAGGTCAGGGGTCACAGTGGTAACAGGAACACAACTGCTGTGGTGTGTCCTGCCATGACATGTACAGGTGGACCTGCTTAGATATACACATATAGGTGCCTGTCACGGACATGGTGACTGTAGGTGCATTTTTACATATGGCCAACCCTCACACCACAGGTATGAGGTCCTGTGTCTGCCCATGGCATGCCACTGAATGATAAGTACACTGCCTTGGCATGCACACAGCCATGACAGTAACCCCCAGCCAGTGTTGTCCTGCTGCCATGTCCTCCCATTGGTGTCACATCTCCATCTTCATCTGTGCCACACATTCTGGTGTGATGCAGGCATGGGATGGTCCATGTGCCTACCCCTGTATCCATTGCAGCCCACACAGCACCACCCACTGTGACTGTTGTCCATCCTGTGGGTTGGTCACTCCTGGTGCACAATAGGGGTGCACCCTCAGACTGGCTGACTGCTATGTCATCCATCATTATAAGGCATAGTCCAAAGGATGCTGCCTATGCATTGTACATGCAAGGCCCACAGTCAGGGAATGAAACATAGAAACATAGAATGTGACGGCAGATAAGGACTGCTTAGCCCTCTTAGTCTGCCTATTTTCCTACCTAATGGATATGCTGCAGATCTTAGTTAACCAACAGCCTACTTCCTCCTACCCCCCCCCACTAGAATTGCCTTATCTCTGTCCCATGCATTTTGAATTTCCCCACTGTTTTTGACTCCACTACCTCCTCAGGAAGGCAGTTCCATGTATCCACAACCCTCTCCATGATAAAATATTTCCTCACATTACCTCTGCGCTGTTCCCTCTATCTTCATCAAATTACCTCTGAGCCATCCTCCCTCTATCTTCAAGATAAGATCTTCAGGATGGATGTAGGGTGTTGCATACATTACATGGTACACCTGCTGACTACATGTACATTGTACTATCAATGTACTGTCTGTGTATTGTGGTTTTTGGTTGGGGGGCAGTATCCCACCCTATAGCATGACTATGCATAGGTACACTGCATTATGTCCGCTGCTGAGGGTACATGTGTTCTCTCATGGGTGAACAGTAGAAATCTACATTGCTGCATTGTATATGGGTGGACTGTGGTGGACATGTGTGGTAATGCATGACTCTGAATGTGTCTTTGTCATTGTGTTCTCATTGCAGACCGAGAGACCAGATCGCAGGCCAGGAGGGAGAGATGGAGGACCATTGAAGTCAGCGGGGGAGCCAGTTAGCAGTGCACAGTATGCATGTCGCTGCGCAGTCACATGAGTATGCATGTGTGATACACATTGCCATGCCCATTCTGTGCTGCACTTTCACTGTGCTGCATCCACTGTGGCCTTGCATTCACCACATGTGGGTTTGTGCCACGCAGTTGCACATGTGATTGCCCACCATGGGGAACCCACATTTACTCCTATGCTTTGGGTGAAGTGCACATCATAGGCCTGGCCTGAGCCACTTGGCATGCCCAGTGCAGCTGTGTGGCCCATTTTTGTGGTGGACTCACATCCCCTGCAGGGAAGCCCTGCAAATGGTGCATGCAGGCCCCCTACCAGGAACATTTGGCAACCTATGTATCACGGTCATGCTACATGTGGTCTGCACTTGGGTTGTCTACACACTTGCCCGTAGGTGTCGTGGTGGGGTGGTCATGTGGTGAGCAGTGGTCTGCGGCATGGACACTTCCAGGTGACCTTCTCACCTGGCCCTAGGGATGGGTGGAGTATGCAGTGGCTTGAGTTTGCACACTTACAGCTTCAGGAGTCTCTGCATATAGAATGAATGACTTCATATTTGTGAATGACTATTACAGTATGCACTGCAAGCCCATTGGGCCACACTGTGGAACAATGGGATTGCAGTCCATACTGTATGATGTCATTCAGCGGTCAGCCATGGAGGCATGTGGGTGGGTTTGCTGCTGCCACTGATGACTTGGGGGTGGGAGCTGGGTGGGCAGGGGGTCTGTGTGGGTGGGGGGTGCCACTGGATCACCAGGGATGTGACTTTCTCTTATGATTGGTGATCAGAGTTGCAGGAGGGGTGGGGGCAACCAGGGAATTAAAAATATGTTATTTTACAGGGATTGGAGCATCAGGAGGGGTGGGGGGCACCACTGGACTACCAGGGATATATAATTATTTCATTGTTGGCAGTTGAGGCTACAGAGAGGGAGGGGGGTACCACTAGACTACCAGGGCCATTTTGGGTGCTGTGCACAGTGTACTGGGGGGGTGGTCACCCATGGCCAGCGGCTGCTGTGTTGCGCCTTGCAGTACAGCAGCTCATCTGTGGGTGGCCACCATTTGAGCTTTATTTTTCAGGCTTAACTTTGTGCATCAGTATACGGTGCATCCCAGGGTTGTGCAGGCATATGCGCCATGCATCCTGGGCTGAATATTGGGATGTGCTGCATTTGAATGGGCACGCCCCCGGAGATGCACTGCATACATTATTTGTGCACTCCGGCGCATCAGGAATTGCACTGTGCAATTCCCTCTTTGGAAATATTGCCCCAGGGTGCATTTCTGGGGTTGTGCTGGTGCAACTCAGTTGTGCCAGGTGCAACTCCTTTGAATATCTAGCCCAATGTCTAAATCATGTTGCATAATCAAAGCTTGATCTTGGTTAGAACAAGGGCCCCCAATTTTAATATCATCTGCATGTTTAATAGATGATGAATAACAGTATTTGGTCATATCTGCAATAAATGCCTGAAAATGGCAAGGGCCTAAAACTGAGCCTTGTGGGACTCCGCTGGTGACATTACCCATGCTAGATAGACAACCGTTGATTTGTACTTTTTTTGGCCTGTCCAGTAGCCAATTGCTGATCCATTTTATTAAATTATTGTTTATATTTAGCTTGTAGAGTTTAGCAATAAGTGCCCAATGTGGCATAACATCAGATGCCTCGCTAAAGTCTGTAAATATGATGTCACATGATATTTTGTTATCAAGGAATAAAAACACATCAGGTTAGTAAGACAGCCTCTTCCACTTTTAAACCCATATTGCTCGAGATTGTAATTATTAAGGTTAGGGGTGATAAGGTCTTTCATAAGGCTTTTAAGAATCTTGCATACAGATGATGTCAAAATAATGGGTCTGTAGTGTAGTTTTCCCAGTTGTTTTGGGCAACCTTTTTGTGCATAGGGACTACATTAGCCTCTTTACATTCCTTTAGGACAAAATTTTTCGATAAGTAACTTTCGAAAAGAAGTCTTAGTGGATGAGTTAAGCAATCTACCAGTAGGTATAGCAGATAGCCAGACAGCCAGATTGTCAGGCCCAGCACAGTATTTACCTTTTTGAGACAATAATTTTTAAGTATAACATCTTCAGAAAAGCTAACATGGGGATAATTTTTATTGGCAAGGCAGGGGCCATTTAGTGTAGCGGGTGAAAAAATCTTGCAAAAGTTCTTATTAAACACATCCACCATGATTTTAGGGTCATTATTCAAATTGTTATTTACTAATAGTGAACCAACCTGACAGTTTTTTTTAAGGAGTTAATATATAATTATACAATGGCAAGAACATTTCCTGGACTCTGATTGGTCAGCGTGTGCCTGAGACAGTGATGATATTACACAATAACAGCACTGTGTTGATTTTATGGAGCATGCACCTTTTTTTTTTTTCAGAAACAATGATATACTGCCTCACTAAAAATCTACTAAAAACATTTTTCTTTTTCTTTTTGTTTTCTATAACATCGAGCCATTGTATAATTGCAATAAGGCACTCCAAGGTGTGTGTTATCATGTAATAACTTCCCTCCTGGGGTGGTGAAAGCACTCGGCTTCGCCTCATGCTTCAACCCACCCCAGGAGTGACGTTATTACATGATAACGCATACCTTGTCGTGCCTTATTGCTTCAATAAAAATGTTTGCTATTAGTTTTGTTAGCAGTGTTTGCAAGGTTATATTCCCATCTTTGTTTAGCCTTGTTAATTTTTGATTTACATTTTTTCTAGATAAGAGGCCCAGTTATTATTGGTTTTGGCCTTAAGATAGGTATTGTATTTTTTTTTTTGTTTAATAAGTTTTTTTATCGATTTATCCATCCCTTTAGGTAGCTGTTTTTGTTTTGTTTTGTTTGGATGGTATGAAAGTGTCCCTCAGAGAAATGATAGTATTTTTAAGGGTATCCCAGCTTTCCTGGGGAGTTGAGTTGTTAAAGACAGAACCCCAGTCAATGTCATTAACAGCAGCTTTAATTATATGCAAATTAGCCTTATCATAAAGGTAGGTGATGGTAGAACAGGAGTTTTATAAACGTATTTGCAGAGTAAAAAGAATAGAATTATGATCGCTGCTACCAACAGTGATACCTAAAGTAAGATTATTAATGGCTAAATCATCACTACAAATGACGAGGTCCAGGATTCTATCACCTCTGGTAGGGGTTAAAACACACTGTTTTAGGTGTAGCTCAGAACATCTCATCAGTAGTTTTTTTGCATTTGCTAGATGGGGAAGTAAGGTAATCCCGGTCAATTCCCCCAAGACTAAAATCACCTGGGACCAAGATATCCCCTAATTCACCTGTGTGATCCAATTCTTGAATTATTGCATCAAGGAGTTCTGAAGATGAATTTGGGGGGGACGATAACATGACCCCAAAATTAGGAAATCTGAATTGGTTAGAAAAATCTTATCCCAGATCGTTTTGGTGGGTAGGTAGTGGTACTTAATTCTGTCAGTAATATCTACTGAATTTATTTTATTACTGACAAAGTGGGCTACACCACCACCCTTTTTGGTCTGCCAATTTAATTTATATAAGTTAAAACCAGGTAAATGAATGTCCCAAGATGCCTTGTCGTCTCCCCATGTTTTACATACTGATATTATGTCCAGGTGATCCTGGCATGCCCTATGGTTCAAGTCATCGGTAATCTATGATAATAGTGAATCAAAAATAGCTAATCAATAATAACGAAAACAAATATAGCAAACTACCAATAATAGCTACTTATAGAAACAGCTGCTTCTCCAGCGTCATAATAACTAATAGCAAAAACAACTAAAAAAGCAAGTTTTGTGTCAAATTGTTCTGCACCCCATAAAAATTTCCAGTAGGCAGGGATTCTTTACAGTTGCTGTCTGGCTTCGGTAAAGACAGCCTTTCTTGTCAGCTTATTCCCACTAATTATTTTTCTAGAACAAGGAATAGAAGTTATCACAACAAACTGACAATGAATAAGCATTAACACTTTTGATATTAACATCGGCTTCAAGGTCGATCACTACTCGGTCATATTCACCTCAGTGGCCCTATATGTAACCTGGTCCATTCTAGAATTTGCACTATAATACATGCACTTAGATCAAACAAATAAGCCTATTCTTCAAATATCTTTTATTTTTTCTGGTAGCAATAATTATTCTAGTAACAGCAAACAATATATTTCAGCTGTTCATCGGCTGAGAGGGAGTCTGAATCATGTCATTTCTACTAATCGGTTGATGATACGGCCGAGCAGACGCCAATACCGCAGCCCTCCAAGCAGTAATCTATAATCGAACCAGAGACATCAGTTTAATTTTATCAATAGCATGAATGGCCACAGATTTCAACACCTGAGAAATTCAACAACTATTTATTTTATCCCAAGACAAAGAATTAACATTACCACTCATAGGGCTTATCGTCGCAGCAACAGGCAAATCAGCCCAATTCGGACTACACCCAGTCTCAGAACCACGAGTGATATTGCCTGTTTGCCTCTTGCTGAATTGCAAGTGATATTGCCTGGCAGTCCGATCGTGGCGCGATTTTTAAATGCTTGCTAATAAGTGAGATGCGCTTTTGTGCTGGCACTATATTTACGCTCGCTATTAAGCGCTCACTATTATATCACTCGCGATTCAGCATTCTCGATTATTACATGGAACCAATTCATCAAATTTTTGATTTAAGCATCTGGCGTTAAGGCTTCGAAAGTGCAATTGATTGCTAGAAATTAGTTTGTTTTGAGAAGGTTATTGTTAAGAGATGAGGGCAATCCCCTCCTCTCCCCCAGGGTGCTTAGTTTAAATGGTCATTGATGGTTGATAGGAAGTGTTTACCAAGTGACGTGTTATCCCATCTGCTTAGGTGAAGGTCCTCTATACAAAATAATTAATTTCTGTTGATAAATTCCTCCCAGTGGATGATACAAGTTTTTTCTTGCTTCAAGCACCGCTTGCAAAGCCATTCATTAATGGATTTTATTTGGTTTAAATGTGCTGAGAATCTTGGAATGGGAAGAATTTCAGAAATACAGATGTCACACCCTAATTCTATTAATTTATTGAACATGGGCATGCAGTCCTGTTTAGTAACATGGATGGGAGCATGATATATGTTGTCAGCCCCTATGTGTAAAATCACAAGGGGGTTTTCCCCGCTATTATACATGATGTTGTCAGGCATTCCGGTGATATCCATAATCTTAGCTCCACTGAACTTTGAACATGTCCTATTAGATTTGTCAGGGCTAAAAATGGCTGTCTAAATGTTTAGTTATTGAGTCTCCCAGTACTATAACTCGTCTAGGACAAGGAGGGGGATACTATCAGGTGTGGTCTCAACATCCATACACCAGCGTTCATTTGAGGATGTGAGATTCTCCACCCTGAGAGGAATGTCGATTAAAGGTGAAGTATGGATCCCAGAAATAGGCAGATTAGTAGAGGCTGAGGCATCGCATGGTAAGTGGGTATTATGCATAGCACGAGTTGTTCCCCCAGATGAAGAACTGGGTGTAGAGACTGATATGTTACTGTCAGTATCCTCATTAGCGAGAGAGGTTAGAGGATCAAAACTGTTATGGAGAGGGATGTTATAATGTTCAGCTTTCTGTCCCTTTTTGCAGGCTCTGGTACATTGAACATGATACCATGCATCATCATCGCCACAGTTACTGTCTAATATTTATGTATTTATTTATTTATTGAAATGTTTCACCAGGGTATCCGGTCATAATCCTGCAACCGGAATAGCACACGTTAAAACAGCACATACATATTAGCATGACTTAAAAAGACGCTATAGGATAATGTTGTATAGTACATAATAGCGCACAATACAGGACGTAAAATAAAAGATTTGTCAAAACGTCAAACCTACATGTCCCAGGTTCTAAAGTCAAAAGTCACCTGACCAATTGCCATGGTTACTTGCTTACTTAATTAGATTGTGCAGCAGTAGTCAGTAGTCAGTATTATGGAGACTGTGAAGTTTATCAAGAGTCACAAGGGAGGAGAACTTGCCGTTCTCGATGGATTTCTATATCGCAGAGAAAGAGTTACTTTCAGCAAGTCTTATTTTAAATGCTTAGAGTATGAAAAAGGACATTGCTCAGCATGACTGCATATTAATGGGGAGACAATGCTCAAGAAAATCAGTGAGCACAACCATGTCCCCGACCCATCAGTGGTGGCAGTCAAAGCAGCAGTGGCATCAATGAAGGACAGAGCAGCATGCAGTAATGGAACAACACACCAGATAGTAGCTGGTGGTGTAGAAGAACTCTGCCCTTCTGTTTCTTCGCAGTTACCTGCAATGTCATTACTGAAGCATATGGTGCAGCCTACTCACAGGGCTGCTGCTTGCCCTATGCCCCAACCAGCAGATGCTGCCTCTCTGGTACTTCCAGAGGATCTTTGTCTGACGATGCAGAAAGAAAAGTTTCTGCTGTATGATTCAGGCACTTCTCAGGACCGTGTTCTACTGTTTTCTACCTATCAAGACATACAACCCCTCAAAAATACACACTGCTTCACTGATGGCACATTCAAATCTTGCCCTCACATTTTCCAGCAGTTATATACCATTTATGCCATAGGCAACAACATGGCGGTGCCACTAGTTTACATTCTGATAGCAAACAGAACAGCTGCCACTTGTGGCAAAGTGTTCACTGAGCTACACAATCTCTGCTCCACACTCCATCCACAGTCAATTATGGTTGACTATGAGTTGGCAGCAATAAAAGCTTTTAAACTAGCCTTCTCAGCTGCACAAATTTGTGACTGCTTTTTCCACATGTGTCAGTCAGTATGGCGTAAAATACAGGAGCAGCCAGATGTGTGTGCACAGTATGTCTCTGAACCAAAACTTCACACTCAATCTACGTCTTTTGCCTGCACTTGCCTATGTCCCTGTTGCTGATGTCATAGTGACCTTTGAGGAGCTTGTGAACACCTAATTCTATCTGGAGCATGGAAACCTGTTATCAAACCTAATAGACTGTTTTGAAGATACTTGGTTGGGGCGACCACTGGGAAGGGGAGGCCGTAGATGACCAATGTTTCCTATCCAATTATGGAATTGCTTTGATGCAGTGCAACATGACATACCACGAACAACAAATGCTGTTGAGGCCTGGCACTGTAAATTCAATCATTTCATTGGTGCACACCATCGATCTATCCGGCGATTCATTCAAGTACTCAAAGAAGAACAGCACTACAGCAGTGTTCAGATGGAACAGCTATTAGCTGGTACTGCGGCTACTGGCACTAAAAAGAAATATAAAGACTCAGCCAAGAGAATCACAGCGATTGCAGCAGAGTACCATATGCGCTCCAAAGAGGAGTACCTATGTGGCATAGCCTACAATTTTCAATTGCAGGCATAATAAAGTATACAAACCAAAAAAACACATCAAAGTTTTAAAAAATGTTCAATAAAGATAAAATTTTAAACTGTGGCACAGTGAGGCACTGTGTGCACAAGCATTCCCACACAACGAGACACACCAACAACAACAATACCTTGCTGATATATAAAAACGTCCAAAAATCCATATGTTCAATCCTCTAAAGAACCGTAGGTAGTAGGGAAATCAGTTTATCACGAATCCACAGGTTAAATGCTATAAAATCCAATAAATGTGGGAAATCAGTAGATCAGTAGATCTGTATGGTGACCTAGGAACTAAACACTTCCGCTATGGGGACATAATTAACTGTAGGACAACAGTGTGCACCGGTAATCGAGTCTCACATTGGAAGGACAACAATGAATTATTGGGGCAATCAGAGCACACTATACTGAAGCTATTTGGTACGCACTTTAGCTATTTTGGGACATGCTGAGAAGGTAACGCACTATATTAGCTACACGCTGTTTTGTACGCACTATAGCGTACCATGCTATAAATGCTGTGCGAGTTTGATAGTATCCCATTTCACCAGGAGGGCACACTGAACAACAAGTTGCTCATGTCACAGTGTGACCTGGGGGGGGAGGGGGTTACATAGGGTTGTCAAGGATGAGCAGTTAGAAGAGTATGTGGGTAGTACAAACAATACAACATTGTAAGATTATGCAACAGTTGGAACACAAGGTATTGTACAATAAACAGTAGTGGAACATTGGGTAAATTACAATACATTTCCAAAATCATTCAAAAGAACATAAAAATGTATAAAACAGTAATAATGCAACAGAACCATTACAGTGCATGAGTGTACCAGGAACAGGCTTGAGGTTGTATGCAAGTGCTGTTCTAGTAAAAAGGATGGGGTAGGTTGTGCACATGGGTGACCCAGAAGGGAAGGTGGAGAAGAGAGGGGGAGAGGAGTAGGAGTAGCTATTTCCTGATTCCCCCTTCAGGATGTTGAGAACCCTGCCGGGGGGGTCAGAGTAGGAAGGCAGAAACTGGGGATAGGTATTAAGGCGGGTTAAAGCAGGAACAGCTGAGGGAGTGGTAATTGTGTAGGGCAGAAGTAAGGGAGTAGTTGGAGAAGGAGTGTCACATTTCGGGAGGAGGGAATTCCAGATTTTAGGGAAGTGATGGACGAAACCAGTCTGACCAATGAGGGTGGAGTGGTGAGGGACCGTCAAGGTGCTGGCATCATTAGATCTGACAGAGTGGGTGGGGGGAAGTGGAGTGGAGAGGGAGGATGAGAGATAGGAGGGGAACACTCCAAACCTGAATTTGGAAGTTAGTTTGGCACAGTGTGAGATAGTGGAAGGAAGGTTAGAGAGCGAAAGAGTTCACAGTGGTGGGAGCAGGAAAGGGAGCCGAGAACAAAGCAGCAGAAGGAGTTAAAGAGAGTGTCCAGCTTGGTCAGGGAAGATTTGGGAGCAGCACCATAGACTACGTCACAGTAGTCAAAGATGGGGAGTATCATCTTCTGGACAATTTCGCACCTCGCAGTCAGTGGGATGCGACTACTATTCCTGTATAAAGCACCAAGCTTGGGGCGCAGTTTCTTCAGGATAGCATCGATATGCACAGAGAAGCTGAGGTGCAGGTCCAGCCAAACCCCCAGATATCTAAATGAGGAGGTGTCCACCAGGATGGTCCCATCAAGGGTGTGGAAGGTGGGTAGGGCCAGGAGCCTAGAGAGTCTCTGCCTGGTGCCAAAGGTCATTGAGACTGTCTTCTTGGCATTTAGAAAAAGCTGGTGAGAAGTAAACCAGAGCTAAACTTGATTGAAGTCATGCTGCAAGCTGGTTTCCACAGCAGCAGGGTTTTTGCCGTAACTGCATAAAACAGTATTGTCAGCATACATGTGGATAGACGAGAATGAGCAGGCTGTGGGAAGATCATTAAGGAAAATAGAGAAGAGTAGGGGACCAAGCACTGAGCCCTGAGGGACACCAGTGTTGATGGGGAGTGGTGTGGAGATGGAATCAAGGATTCTCATTGATTGGGTCCTGCCAGTGAGGTAGGATTTAAACCAGTCGATGGCTGATGGAGCAAAGCCAGCTGAGGAGAAGGAATCAAGAAGCAGGGGATGGGAAACAGTGTCGAAGGCTTTGGCTAGGTTGACAAAGATGGCCGAGGTGATCAGGCCATCGTCCATCCCTGAAAGGATGGAGTCAGTAAGCCTGAGGAGGGAAGTGGTTGTTGAGTGGTTCTTCTGAAAACCAGATTGAAAGGGGGTGAAGAAGGAGGAATTGGAGAGGAAGGGTGATAGTTGAGAGAGAACTAAATGTTCTTGAAGTTTGGCAAGGGTAGGAAGGAGGGAAATGGGGTGATAGTTGCCAGGAGTGGATATGTCACCATCCTTGGGGAGAGGAAGAACTACAGTATGTTTCCAGGATGAGGGTACTTGGGCAGAAATAAAGGAGAGGTTAAGGATTAGGAAGATAGGATAAGCAATTGTGGGAGCAGAACGGTAGAGAAGTTTAGGATCAAGCTCATCTGGTGAGGAGCCTTTAGAGGGGTTGAGGGATAGGAGGGCACTACGAGCATCGTCAGAGGAGATAGTTTTTTATTAGTTTGTTCAGGATGGGGGGTGCTGATTAGGACAAGCACTAGCTAACATACGGTAGGTGCTGTAGGTTTGTTAACTAAGGCAACTTTCCTGCTTCTAGGTAGTAGTAATGTGTTAGCCTACTGAGTCTTCTGTAGTGGGGGCAGGGGTTCAGTGACTGGAGGGAAAGAATTCACAGCACTGAATCTAATAGCCATGTCCTGTTGGCTCTTCTCTAAGGCAGCTAGTTGAGAATTGAACTGAAAGATTTCATGCATCATTTCGGAGTTTTGTCTGCACTTGTTATAGCAAAATAGTTGATTAGGAACATCCTCAGAAATCATAATGTACATTTTACATTCTGAACATTTTAACCCTACTTCCCCAGTAAGGGTCTTAATGGTATCATTAGGGTTATGGATCGTGTCCATGTACACTATAGGTCTGCAGGATTAGCTCAGGGAGGTTCCTACCATGACAGTACAATGTCTGTCAGTATTTGTCTGGCATGCCAGTGCCAGTTTCAACACCTGCATGGTCCTCTGCACAGCTGTCCCCAGAGCAGCCAGACTATGGGTGTATTTTTGGGTTGTAGGGGTGGTGTTGTTTACCCACATGGCTCCATGTTGCATCCCATTCATCCTTGCTTGCAGTTGTGGGCCAATGTAGGCAGTCAAGACAAACTGTGGTGGGGAGGGGGCTGCCGTCAACCATCACCGACAGGTCTGACACCTGTGGCTGTCCTGCACATACCTCTGCCATTGGATGATGTATCTTGGCTGCAGCTACTGTGCATCCTACACACAGCCATGTGCCTCTCCACAACATGGCCCTGTGTCTTGTGTGCTGCACATCCTGCAGTGCCCTTTCATGGTGTCACACTGATGACACGTGTTGTGCTTCCTGGCATTCATGCATCACAATATTTTGCACGGTGGTGCAGTCGGGTTTGTGGGGTGCAGCAGGGGCTTCTGAATACTGCCATGCCTCTGACAGCCCTCGCAAGTCTGGAGATGTGTGGGCACATCAAGGGATGTGCCGTGCATCTCGTCTGGATATATGGGACTGTATATATAAAGGACTTTTAATTCTTTTATACAAATCAGGAGACAAAGAACTCCTATGAAACCAGAGGCCAATAATACTTTTAAATACAGATTTCAAAATTGTATCAAAACTTTTAAGAAACAGACTTGCTTCAGTCTAAGATCAAATAATACATCCCACACAAGTGTGCTCAGTACCAGGTAGGAAAGTTACAGACATTCTGATCCTATTAAGAGAATTAATGGAACAAGGAAAAGAGGATGAAATAACTAGGTTCATACTCAGCCTTGATCAAACCAAAGCATATGACAAAGTATCTCACACAGTACTTATGGAGGTGTATGACAGCATATGGGTTACCAGATCAAGTCCTCTCATGGGCGCAATTATGTTACCAACATGCAAAAGTATCCCCTTACATTAATGGCTGGATAAGCAAAACATGTTCAGTCTTAAATGGAGTCCAGCAAGGGTGTCCACCAAGCCCTCTCCTCTATATACTGTACATTCATTAGACCCTTTACTACAAACAGTAAATGCATCCCCCAACATTGCAGTTACCCACATGGCTCCATGTTGCATCCCATTCATCCTTGTTTGCATTTGTGGGCCAATGTTGGCAGTCAAGACAAACTATGGGGGATGCCGCCAACCGTCACCGACAGGTCTGACACCTGTGGCTGTCCTGCACATACCTCTGCCATTGGATGATGTATCTTGGCTACAGCTACTGTGCATCCTACACACAGCCATGTGCCTCTCCACAACATGGCCCTGTGTCTTGTGTGCTGCACATCCTGCAGTGCCCTTTTATGGTGTCATGCTGATGACACGTGTTGTGCTTTCTGGCATTCATGCATCACAATATTCTGTGCGGTGGTGCAGTTGGGTTTGTGGGGTGCAGCAGGGGCTTCTGAATATTGCTATGCCCCTGACAGCCCTCACAAGTCTGGAGATGCATACTTTCAGTATCTAGCGATGACATGGAAATAAAAGCATTAACATATGCTGATGATATTTGTTTAATATTAGTTGACCAACATTCTGGGACATATGCAAATACAATAGTACAAGAATTTTCTAACAGGACTGGATCTTCTATAAATTATCAAAAGAGTCATTGTATACCAAAAGGCCCCCCAAACTCAGCAATTACAGACATAATAGGAATACGTGTTACACGGGGCAATGCAAGATTTTACGGACTTATTTTGGATCAGGAGACCTGGCTTTTAGTAACTGGCAAAAACTACTATCAATTGCTGCAGGCCATGTAGCCCAGTGGAACAAATGGCATATGAGCATAACAAAGAGGATTTATATGCTAAAAACATTCCTCATAACATTGTTTCTATATCTCAGTTATATTAACAACCCCCCCAACAACTAGAAGCTAAACTGTACAGTTGTTTCTTCCAATGTATTTGGGACAGTTGACTTAACCCAATTAAAAGAGGGATTATCTATAACCAAGAGTGTCCTCAACATGATAAATCCACTAGGTCTAGGCTGCAGCATACCGTGCATCCTACACACAGCCATGTGCCTCTCCACAACATGGCCATGTGTCTTGTGTGCTGCACATCCTGCAGTGCCTATTCATGGTGTCACGCTGATGACACATGTTGTGCTTCCTGGCATTCATGCATCACAATATTCTGCACGGTGGTGCAGTCGGGTTTGTGGGGTGCAGCAGGGGCTTCTGAATACTGCCATGCCTCCAACAGCCCTCGCAAGTTTTATATATATATATATAATAGTGGCACGGAAGTGCCACTATAGTTAGAGTTGAGTCCCCATTTAAGGTTAAATCTGATATTTGGCAGCTTAATAACTTTGCCAGCATATAACAGATTTGCCTGAAATTTGGTATGCATGGTCTGGTACCACAGATCTCTGGACCTGCCAAGTTTCGTTATGGACGATGCACTGTTGCGGAGCTACAGAGCACCGAAAAACGCACAAATTACGCAATTTTGCACATTGTTTGCTCGTGCCTATGGGTCGCATGGTTTGTGTGACCAGTCCGAAACCTTCAGGGAACGTGCAGCCAGAGTCCCTGATGTGCCTTTTGAAGATTTTGTGAAAACATATTAAACGGTTCAAAAGGTATTCAAAAAACAAGTTTCCCATTATAGTCAATGGGAAAAGTTAAAATATGCGAAAGTGTCGCAAATGCACTTTTTACTTTCACAAATGACCCTTGTCGTGTCGCAAATGGGCCATCTTGTTTTTAGTTGGTGGCCACAGAAATACTTGGCATTTAAATTTGGGACCCTCTAGGGTCACAATTCTTGTTGTGTTCACCTAGTCAAGCCCTGAGGATGTTAGCCATGTCTTTTTGTGGGGGTAAAACACCCCAGAAATATGCTTTCTAAATTTTTGTAAAAAGTAGTGTCGTAAAGTAGTGTTGCATATGCAATGTTTTCATGATTTTATTTGCGAAAGTGTTGTGATTTGCGAAAGTACTTAGCGACACTATGGCCAAAACAGTAGGGAATCTTTGCCACCCTGCTGCAAAAGAACGGTTTGGACTTTTGGGCTACAATTTGGTGGGAAGAAAGCCAAGATCCCACAGATGTGCCTCCTCATGGTTTGGTAACAAAATATTAGAGGGCTGCAAAGTTACGACACTCCAAAGTTAACGATTTTTCCCAAAGGCTAACATTATGGCCTCCGCCGTGCCTTTTGGGGCCCGTATTTTGAAAACAGTTTGAGATACGGAATTTTCATCAAAAGGATGCTTACCCCCCACTAGGGGGCTAAGTGCAACACTAACCTGGAAAGTCATAATTAATATGAGATTTTAAATTTATTTCTACGTTGTACGGTTCCTGAGATACAAGGAATTTGGTATTCCAAGTGCTGATTTTCTGCTCCGAGGGCCATTATTATGCATACATTGTTTGTATTCACTGTGCTTTTGAATGCACCTTTTTGGGGAAAAAGGTGTGTTTATGCGATTACTTCAAGTAAGGCTTTCCACCTGCGTTTCCATTACCGTTTGCGTTAGAGTTTCCATTTACATCACTGTGTGTGTTACCCTTTACGTTTGCATTACTGTTGCCATTTTTGTTTCCATTACCATTTTTGTTTGCATTTATGTTTGCGTCACGGTGTACGTTACCTTTTGCATTTGTGTTTGCGCTTGCTTTTGTGTTACTGTTACCATTTGCATTTCTGTAACCATTTGCATTACCATTTACATTTACATCACCGTGTGTGTTACCCTTTGCATTTGTGTTTGCGCTTGCATTTGTGTCACTGCTACCATTTGTGTTTCCGTTGCTATTTTTGTTTGCATTTACTTTTGCTTCATTGTGTGCATTACCATTCATGTCTGTGTACGCACTTGTGTTTGTGTTTACGTTTGCATTTGTGTTTCCTTTGGCGTCATCATTGGTGTTACCATAAAAGTTTGCATTTCCAATTGCTTTACCATGACCATGTGCATTTCCATTTGCGTTTGCATACCCACTTGCATTTGCGTTTACGTCTGGGTTACTGTTTCCTTTGGCATCATTATTGGTGTTACCGTAACCGTTTGCATTTCCAGTTGCATTACTGTTACTGTTTGCATGTTCATTACCATTTGCATTTGCATTTCCATTGGCCTTAGCGTTTGCATTTTCGGTAGTGTTTCCATTGTCAGGTGCGTTACTGTTTCCTTCTGTGTCACCGTTGCCATTACTGTTTGCATTTCTGTTACCATTTGCATTTTCGTTATGGTTTTCATTATCATTTGCATTTCCTTTGCTGTTAGCATTTGCGTTATCATTTTCATTGCCATTTGAGTTTCTGTTGCTGTTAGCGTTTGCGTTACTGTTTGCTTTACCATTTCTGTTTTCATTTATGTTTGCGCTTGTGTTTCTCTTACCGTTTGTCTTATCATTTCCATTTGCATCCCCATGTGTGTTACTGTTTGCATTACTATTTTCTTTTACCTCACTGTTTCCATCACTGTTTCCCTTAACGTTTCTGTTTTTGCGTTTGTGTAATGCAGTGCAAAACATTATGTTTTTGCTGTTTTTCTGCACTGTCTTCTGCGATGCATAGCACAGCCAGTGTGTGGTTAATTGGTCTGAACCTTGGCACATAGAAAGACCTTTGTTTAAGGAACATGACAGTTTTTGTTTGGTGAAAATACGTTGTTCCGTTCCAGAGTTATTACCATTTGAAGTTGGCATGCTTTGCAGTTACTGATTTTTCTGCTGCTAGGTCAGCTATTTTAGTGCATTTTGGCTGTGATTTCCACCATTTTGTGGTAGAAGACTTCTTAAAGGTGCAGAAATGTAAAAATTGAATATCTCTGGAACGGTTTGGTCTTTTCACATGAAATTTGGTGGATGTTGAGTGGATGTTCTGGGGATGTCACTTATGCTGCTTACATGCTTGAAAAATAATTTGCTGTGGAGATACTGTGTGATGCAGTTAACGTTTTGTGCATAGCATTCTGCATGGTGCTACTGGCTTGAAATGTGTAGCGTAGGTAGCCCTAGTGGTACAGAGGTGTCTTGCAGTGGTTTGGTGTGTAAAACATTAAAGAGGTGCAGAATTATGCCACTCCGACGAATGAAAATTTGGTTCATTACGCTTCAATAACTTCTGAACCGTGTGTCTGATTTGCCTGGCATTTGGAAAGTGCAAAGACTGATAATACATCTTTGACTGTGACAATTTTTGGGTCACTGGGACCTACAGTTGCTGAATTGTGCATGTTACATTGTTTGCTTGTGGCACTGTGCGACTGTTGAATGGATGTACACACAATTCTGGACATATATTCCATGCACTATTTATAGTGCACATTCTCAAAAAGAAGGGAAATTCATGGCAAAAAACTCTGTTTAATGCATCAGTTAGGGTTGTTCCACAGTGAAAAAAGTGAGGAAATTCGGTGTTAGGGTTGTCACCCCTTGCACCCCAGGCCCACCCCGGCCCCACCAACAGGCATAGGAGTGTGCATTGGGGTAGTCGGTCCTAACTCTCACCACATTCTCCTATACTGCACCATCTCAGCTTGTTTCCACATGGAATGGGGTGAGAGATAGGGCCGATGACCCCAAAGCTCACCCTGATGCCTGTTGGTGGGGGTGGGGTGGGCATGGGGTGCAAGGGGTGGCAACCCTAACACCGAATTTCCTCATTTTTGTCAATGTGGAACAACCCTAACTGATGCATTAAATGGAGTTTTTTGACGTGAATATATATTTATATATATATATATATATATATATATATATACACACATACATATATATATATATATATATATATATACATACAGTATAGCAAAGCAATACTGATAGACTCTCGAGCAATATGAACCCCATGGGTGCAAGACCATATAATATCCATATTATAAGACTGAAAAATTAAATAATTACATATGCCACTTCCCAAGCAGAAAAAAAACTTACAGGATTACCTCAATATTTCCAACATAGTTTGGGGAAACTAAAACAATGGTGTGTTTCAAAAGATCTTACAGTAATATCACAACTACAAGGAGAACATTTTATGAAATAGTCACAACAGAACAGTTTCAGGAAGCATCAGCCTTTTGTAATAGACTATCCAAAGAAACAGAACAAATAGGCCATATGCTCTAAGATAAATGGACATCAGAAAAAATGTGGGCTGTTCTGTGGCTGAGCACTCACGGGAAGTTGAATATTAAAAATAATCTTAAATATAAATAGGTAAGTAGGAGATACTGCCCAATGGATTCTTGTCATGGCACTTAGAAACCATGGAACATTTTTATTTTGAATATCCCTACATTAAAAAGTTGTGGGCCTTGTTAGCACAAAAATGGGAGCATTCCCCCTTTGATAAAATTTCTCAAGTGATATTTCTTTTTAGGAATGTTTCCCCCACACTGGAAGAAATATAACCTAAGTACTATATAGTTAATATTATTATGTTTTAAATATTGGATATGGAAAGGTAAGAGGCAGACTGATGCTGCAACAATTAGATATTCTACAAGAACAATTGTTCCAGTCTATTATGTACAATACACAAGAGATTCAAGATACCGAGAAAAGGGTATACACACCCAAAATATATTCAGATTGGTGGAAGGCAACAAACTGTTTCCGTTCTAATGGCAAGGCAAGGCAAATTTTATTTAAATAGATGCCCATCCTGGAGGCTCTGGGCGCTGTACATCAATCAAATAAAAACAACACAGCACAATAACAATCAATAAAATATACAACTCCAAACAATTAAAACATAATTTGCTACACAATTTGTTTCATTCTCTAAAACTAAAATAAGCCTTAAAAAATTAGACAATATAAACTATAAAACATAGTCCAGGAATGCCTGATCGTACAAAAATGCCTTGATTCGGGCCTTAAAAACCTCAACAGATGGGGCCTCCCTAACAACTAAAGGAAATGAATTCCACGGGATGGGAGCGGCGACACTAAATGCTCTGTCGCCTGCAGTTCTTAACCTCATCCTGGGAATTGCAAGGAGGCCCCAAGAAGAGGAACATAAAGAACGGACCGAGACAGCAGGTGTATGAAGGTCATTCAGGTAGCCAGGGCCCAGGCTGTGTAGGGCCTTAAAGGTGAGCAAACCCACCTTAAAGAGGACCCTCCACCTAACTGGCAGCCAGTGCAGATGACGCAGCACCAGGGTAATATGACAGTGTTTACATTGTCCTGTCAACAACCTCACCGCTGCATTCTGCACCAGCTGCAGTTGGTGCAGGGTACCCCCAGAGACCCCGAGATAGAGTGCATTACAGTAGTCAAGCCTGGACGTCACAAAGACATGCACCAAAGTGGGGAGGTCCAGAGGCGGAACTAAGGGCTTGATCCTGGCGATATTCCTCAGATGATAAAAACTAGTATGGACAATGGAAGACACCCGAAATTCAAGTGTCAAACCGCTGTCAAGAATAACACCCAGATCACGCACCCTAGAGGAGGCCTTCAATGGTACAGAGCCAAGGCAAAGTCCTGTCTCTGCACCAGAGGCCAACCTATCACGTCCTCTGTTTGACTCGACCACCAGTACCTCCGTCTTACTGGGGTTAAGTCTCAACCAGCTGGAGGCCATCCAGTCATTGATTTCAGCAAGGCAGCTGTTAAGCACTTCTACTGGACAAGATGTTCCAGGGGCAAAGGAAAAGTACAGCTGGGTATCATCAGCATAGCAGTGAAAACCCAAGCTGTACTTCCTGATGAGCTTTCCCAGGGGTAGCATGTACACAGCAAACAACATCGGTGACAAGACCGAACCCTGGGGAACTCCGCACAACAGGTGGTCAGGGGAGGAGAAGAAATTCCCCATCACTACCCTCTGCCTCCTGTTGGATAAAAATGACTCAAACCAGCGGATGACAAAGCCGGCGAGTCCACAGAATTCCCTTAGGTGGTCAAGTAACACTCGATGGTCCACCATGTCAAATGCTGAAGAGAGATCGAGGAGAACAAGAATTGTCCCCTCCCCTCGATCTCTAGCCCTAAGGAGGTCATTGTGCACCCAAACTAGTGCAGTTTCTGTGCTATGCCTTACACGGAACCCAGACTGGAGCAGTTCATAAAGATTATGGGCCACGAGATGCTCCTCAAGCTGAAGCGCCACCACCTTCTCAACAATCTTACCTAAGATTGGAGATTGGACGGTAATTTGCCGTGACATCCGGGTCCAACGATGTTTTTTTCAGAAGGGATCTCACCAATGCCTCCTTCAAGACATCAGGAAAGATCCCCTCCGACAAGGAACACCGGACAATCAGGGAAAACACCGGGCCAACAGAGTCAACACATCTCGTTAAGAAACGAGTTGGCACCGGGTCCAGTTCACAAAAGGTGTGCCGAAGCTTGGAGGCAATCTCAATGACCTCAGCCACCTCCACCAGTCTAAACTCACCCAAAACAGGCAGAGTGCTCTCCGGAAGCCCATGGCGACCACTGTCGGCCAGATTCTGGTCCACAGGCAGAACCCCGTGCCTGATGGCAGACACCCAGTCTGAGAAGAACCGAGCAAACCCATCGCACAATGCATTTGAAAAAGCTACCTTCGGCTGTAAACAGGAGGGATGAAGAAACCTGTCCACTGTCTGAAAGAGCACAGTTGGTCGGTTCCTCTCAGCAGCAATCTCCCTGGATAGGAATTCTGCCTTCTTACGGTTGATTGCCCCCTGGTAAGTACCATAGTGCATACGCACGGCCAGTTTGTCTACCCCCAGGCCAGACTTCTGCCAGCAGCACTCTAATCTCTGACCCAAGGTCTTCATCTCTTTGAGCTCCCCATCAAACCAAGGGGACCTCAAGTGAGAAGACCTGGGTGGTACACGGACTGGTGCGAGGGAGTCAAGTGCACCAGAAAGCGCCTTATTATAGGCATCCACTACTGTGCACACACACCCCCCCGCATGCATTGTCCACACTAGATAGGTCAGCCACTGCCAAAAAACCCTCGGGGGTAAGCCCCCTCAAAGGGCGGTAGCTGACCACCTCTGCAGGGGGAGGGCTACTGAGGGGGGCCCCGAACCGGAACTTCACTGTGCAATGATTGGACCAGACGACCCTATCAACACTGAGACTATTTATCTCAAGCCCCAGTGAGAACACCAAATCCAGCATGTGGCCCCCTGATGAGTTGCAGAAGAAACTTCCTGCGCAAAGCCCAGAGATGACATCTTCTGGAGGAAGTTATGACCCAGCCGAGAAGATTCATCCTCGGCCCAAACATTGAAGTCCCCCAGCACTAAACATCTGGGGCCCCCCAATGTTTCACCGATGATGAAATTGGCCACTTCCTGCAGGAAATCTCCCGAAGCCCCAACAGGGCAATAGATCAGGAGGACCAAGCAACCTGCGCCCGGTCCCCCACAGATGGCCGCACACTCAAATGAATGTGGTGCTCTCACTGGGTGCACGGCGAAGCCCAGCTCAGATCTAAAACAGATGGCTACCCCACCACCACTGTGTTCCACTCTGGGGCAGTGCACTACAGTATACACGGATGGGATGGCAGCCTCTAAAACTGGGCCGGCATCATCACCAATCCAGGTCTCCGTAATGCAAGCCAGATCAGCCAAAGTAATCAAGTCCGCTATAATTGCAGTCTTGTTTCTGACTGATGTGGCTTTGCAAAGCACTGCCCTCAGGGGATTAGTGGACAATGCAGCCCTTCTGGCTACCTGCCCACTCGGTCTAGTGAGAACCCTGGTGACAGGAACTAAACATGTCGGGCCTCTCCCCAAGTCTGGTCTAATCCCAGGGCGCCTTCTGCACCCCACCTTGATCCTACCACCCATAGTGCAAGGGGCACCCAGCCCTGATCGAATCCTATGATTCCTCCCAATTCCAACCTCCCTACAGCACCTAGCTGTAGTATCTGATACAGGGGGACTGAAAAAGGGCCAAAGATCAAGCAGCCGGGATGCCCCATACACTATCCTGGCCCGACCCAGGTCTACATGCATTCCCAGACCCATCCTCCCCAACTACGTGATCCCAAAAACAAAACAAAACTCAATTGAACAGAAAAACACACACACACACACACACACGCTCACAACACACACACATACAAATCAAATAACCAATAAACCCCCCAAACAACCCCGTAAAAATAAAACTCAAGATAAGATCTTCAAAAACAATTCAAGAAAACATACTACAAATCACATAAAAAATGCCAATACTCAGAATGGCGCAGTCACTTCATATTCAAGATCTCCAAAGTCTTTCGGCAATCAATTCCCAAGATACAGTCTGACATATACTCCTCGAGAAGCCCCAGCACCGCTCTCACCAGCCGCTGGGACCTCTAGGAAGATCAGAGAAATTTCTTAGGCCCCCCAGTCGATAAATCCACTTGGGCCCAAGTCCCAAAAAGCAATCCGCAGATGAATATCACTGCCAATAGGAAGATCTTTCAAACAGTCATTAAAACCACAGAGATTCTCTCACTGCCTCTGAAGTAAAAACTCAATTCAAATGCAGCAAATAAATTCCCAATAAATTATTTATTTGGAGATCGAATCTTGCTTTCAGAATTTAAGGGCAAAAGGAAAAACCCCTCCACCACTCACCCCAGGAGGGAAATACCCTGCGCTAAGGAGCCACAACTATGGTCCCCAGCTGGAGACCGCTAAAAAGAAGACTCCCCCGAGAGACCTGGAGGCTGCCGATAGCACATCCACTCTTCATTAGACATGAATCGGCACCTCCTGTAGCGGTCCCAATGCACACAGAGGCACCCCTCAAAGGACGAGTAGGAAGAGGAATACCAAGTGCCCAAATTGTCCTCAATTCAATAAAGCATTGCAAGTCCGCTGATTAGAAGCAGCGTGGTAATCATACAAAATAAACTTGCCAACATAACATGCTAGCAGTACCTTGAAAGAACTCACAAAAAAAAAAAACACTATCCAACGACCACAAGGTACTTATCTCCCAGTGTGACCCTCAGTATTCACCCTCCTTGGATGGAATATCTTCCCGGTTCACTTTCTGGGCTAAACCACAAATGTCCAGGTCCAAAAATCAATCCTCTCCTCCTTGGTCCCACCAGTCTGTCAGCGAGACAACAGCAGCATCCCAAACACGGTGCACAATCCAATGTGAAACAGAAACTGCAGCACACGGCCGCCCGACACACCAAACACGTGAGCGGGAATGCAGATCAAGTAACGCCTGCCCTCCAAGTCCGTTCAACTGGCACTGCTCTACCCGGTCTCCCCGGTCCATCAACAGGATCATAGCAGCCTCAAACTTGGTAACAAATCCAATATAGGACTCGGTAACAGCTACAATATAGGACCGATATCCAAGGGACCAAGACTAAACAAATACAACCAAACTGCTAAACAAATAAAGCGGAATTAAAACTCTGCAAAAACGGAATTAAAACTCTGCAAAAGAAAGCTGTGCAGACGGTCAGCCCAGCGTGGCCGCCATCTTGGAATAATGACAAGAGATAAAGGAAGGGAAAGGTAACCAAGTGATAGAGTATTTCCTATAGTTACTTATGACATGGTATGCTCATTTGGTTTATAAAAATGTTTTTTATTTTTAATTATTATGCATGTATTTCCCCACATTAGGATGGGTCATACAAAGAACAATGAATGATACTGAAATATTTCAGTGCTTATTTAATTCATTTCATTGGTTACTTCTACACAAGGTGCTGTAGTTTTAATTTTTTCTATTGTTGTACAGTATTATGTTATTATTCTATCTAGTCAATAAAAAAATCCCCTACTCTTCCTGTAGGGGGAATCCTTGTCCATTGTTCTAAGATGGCGGATGTGAAAGATGAAAGTGGTGGAGGAGGTGCTGCATAGGACCCGTCCTCCCCACCTCATCTGTTACACAACCTGAACTTGAAAACGCTGTTGCTATGGCTGTTTCTACAGATACTGGTTCAACAGATGATTCAGAGTCTACTTCAAGTGATGATATGGTTCTAGAGGGACAAGACCCTGTGGACCACACAGTTCAGACAAATGGTGTGAACTCTCAGTCTTTAGCAGCTGATGACGATAACTGCAAAGCAACTGGAGGAGGACTTATAGATCAAGCAAGAAGAAATGCTTTTGAAACAAACTATGGTTAAGCTCAGAGTGTACCTATTAAAATTATAGGCTGAAGAAACAATGCAGGATGCTCAACAGTATGCCAATTCTGTCTTGGACAAAAAATTTCCCCTCTTCTCACCTTAATGATGGACATGATACACCTGGCTCTCTGCTGTCACAATCCTTCTTCCTTATTTCTGCAGCATCTACTGTTGTCAGCATGGAAACTCTGTTCCATACAACTCACCTGAGCATCCCATTACCTCCCCGGCCTTCTTTAGGTCTCTGAAAAAGATGTTCGGATTTATGCCAGCCCAGTACTATGGCACACTGTTGGCACCAAGTGTAGCTTTACGCAGCAATAGGTTGGAAACAGGCTGCTGACGGGACCAACTGGAATTCATCAGGACCAGTTTCGGCAGCCGAAATTATAGTGAAAGCAAAACAGGATCAAAACTGTATTATTAATACTGTTGACAGCTGTCATCCAAGCATGCCTCATTTTGATTGTTTTTTGATAACAATATGGCTCCACTCCACGCCATTCACAACACAATACCTGCTTCTACATCTGGAAGTCCTGTCTGGTCACAGGAGCAGCAGATGATGGTGGTGCAAACTGCTGCTACAGACGATGAACTTACAGATCCTATGGGCAATATTTTATGTTTTGGCAAATGAAATAAAACTGTTGACAGCTTAAAAGTCTCTTCTATTTCAGAAAGGCTTTTGAGACACGCTAACATGGAGAGTGAGAAGCCCTGTTCTGATGGTGGAATTTTAGACAATGACAGCTCGGATATGCAAGAACTCTCACCACCTTTGAATGGGTCTGGGCAACATAATTCAGGAATAACTACTGAAGAACAACCCCAGGAAAATCAGCAAAAACACAGGACCTCAAAGTGGGACTTTTAAAGTGTCTGATTTGTTTATTAGGGTAGATGAGCCAACCCAAAGGAGAAACACTGTCCATTTAAATATACAGTAGCATTAAAAATGCTCCAGATAGGTAATTTGTAATTTACAAATTGTTAAGAACCTCCATGGGGTTTGGGGCTCTTGAATTATTTGTATTTACTCATGTGAAAGGGAAAGCAAATTATGATAGTAAGATAGTCAGTAGTTTTAAACCTTTGTTCGAAATGTATTTATTTGCACAAGCCTTCCCAGACTGAATGATTTTGAAATAAGTATATTGTTCTCTGTTTTTATATGTTGTTAAAATCTGTGCAGCGCCTTGATATCGAAAGGTGCTATATAAATAAAGAATGATTGATTGGTCTTGGCACAGATAGTCTGGTGCTCCCTTGAGTAGGGTGAGTTTCCTAGCTCCCTGAAGGAGGTAGTGATGACACCCCTCTTGAAGAAACCTTCTCTGGGCCTAGACTGTCTGGCAAACTACAGACCTATCTCTAACTTCTCCTTTGTGGGGAAGGTAATAGACAAAGTAGTGGCTGTACAGCTGGAGAACCATTTCACCATCCATAGCATCTATGAACCTGTCCAATCAGGTTTTCGAAAGAGGCACAGTACTGAGACTGCACTGGTCCGGGTGCTCAATGATCTTCTGATGGCAAGAGATTGGAAAAACTGGTCCATCTTGGTGCTTCTTGATCTCTCATCAGCTTTTGACACTGTGGACCATGGGGTACTGCTCAAGCACCTGAGGTTCATCTGTGGCCTGACTGGTTCAGTCCTCAGATGGTAGGTCTTTCCTCACTGGCATAACTCAGAGGGTGGTGTCAGGGATTTATTCCTCTGACCCTCTCTCCCTGTCATGTGGGGTCCCTCAGGGCTCTGTGCTGTCCCCCATGTTGTTTGCGGTGTATATGCTGCTCCTCGGAGATATTGTAAGACGGTATGGGCTGAGGTTTCACTGCTATGCTGATGATACCCAGCTCTACCTGTCTTTGCACCTGACCAGGATGGAGCACTCTCGGTATTTAATAACTGCTTTGCTGAAATCCAGGATTGGATGAATTTCAGCTGGCTGAGGTTGAATCCAGGGAAGACTGAGGTGATGGTTGTGGATCCAGGTTGCCGGATAATGGGGTCAGGGGCTGGTCAACCCACGGGGCTTTTCCCGGGGGGTTCCCAGCTCCTGGCCTCTGAACAGTTGTGGGACCTAGGGGTGATACTTGATGATGCGCTGATACTATGATCTCAGGTGTTGGCTGTCATTAAGTTATCCTTTTACCATTTGAGGAACATCACTAGGATCAAGCACCTTGTTCTGTTCGGTGATCTTCCCACACTGATCCACGCCTTTGTGACCTCGCACCTTGATTATTGCAACTCCCTTTAATTTGGGCTTCCGGGGGTTGATATCCGCCAGTTGCAGCTGGTGCAGAATGCTGCAGCCCGGTTGTTGATGGGGACTCCTTGGACTTCTCATATTATACCAGTGCTGCGCGAACTGCACTGGCTGCCAGTTCAGTGGCAGATCAATTTCAAAGTTGGATTACTGACTTATAAAGTCCTACATGCACATTCTGCAGTTTTCCATAATGACATGAGTGACCACAGTATCGTTGTATGTACAAGATTACAAACCAAAACCCATCAGGACCCTAAATTCAGAATCAAATGCTTGTTCCGTAAATTCAATGCAGTAAACTTCTTAACCAAACTAGCTAAGATCAAATGGCAAGATCTATATCTTGCCAAAACTACTGATGAAGCCATCTCTGTCCTTAATGACAACCTCACCATCCTAATTAACAAGCATGCCCCTCTTATTAAAGTGAGGGTGCGGAAAATCTCGCATCCGTGGTTCACCCAAGAACTCAAAGCAGCACTTACCAATAGAGACAAGCTATGGGCTAGGGCCAGGCACACAAAGAACCCGGCAGACTGCAGGCATTTAGAGCTGCCAGAAATGCCTGTGTTAAAAATGTACATGCTACTAAAGCAAACTTCCACATCTCCACTCTGGATCAAGCCAAAGGAAACTTCCAAAAAATCTGGAAGACACTGAGAGCCATCGAAGGCCATCTGGCAGCTCCCTCCTTACCCACCAAAATTCCGGCCAAGGATGGGGTGGTTGAAAACAAACTGCAAATCCTCAAAGAACTTAACCTTCATTTTGCCACAGCCGGGTTGGCATTTGACTCCTCCCCCATACGCTAGTCGCATGATTAGCAACACTAGCCCAGACTCTGCATATGCTACCCCACCTCATCCCTTTCAGCTGCGCCTGTTTAGCTACAAAGGAGTCGAAGACATTATTCTTAGCCTTGACGCCAAGAAAAGTGCAGGGGATGATGGCCTTGAATAATTTTTCTTGCGTTTTAGGCTTTGCGCAGTTCACAGCTCCCATCCTTCACATTTTCAACCTCTCCATTACCACAGCCACTGTTCCATCCTGCAGGAAATCTGCCCATGTTCTTTCTCTCTTCAAATCAGGAGATTCTTGTGACTTAAATAACTACAGACCTATCTCCATCTTGCCTGTTCTCTCCAAAGAATTGGAAAAACTTATCTACAACCAACTGAAAAATCACCTTGAAGCACACTCACTCCTAAACCCAGCCCAATCTGGCTTCAGGTCGAAACACAATACCATCTCAGCTTTGGCGAAAGTCTGTAATGACTGGATCCTTGCTATGGACACCAAGAAGGTTACTGGTGCAGTCTTTCTGGACCTCAGTAAGGCCTTTGACACTGTTGACCATCACCTCCTAATCACCTGTCTTGCCTACCTAGGTGCCACTCCACTTACTTTACAGTGGTTTAGCAGTTATCTCTCTGGAAGGATACAAAAAAGTCAAAGCTGATGGCCTACTATCTGCCCCCCTTCCAATTGCCAGAGGAGTCCCCCAAGGCTCCATCCTGGGACCAATCCTTTTTCTCTGTATATCAATAACCTTGATTCCCACATAAAGAACTCTAGCATACATTTCTTTGCGGATGATACAGTTTTGTACACATCAGGCTCGACCTTATCTGAAGTCAGGGAAGTGCTGCAAGCTGACTTTATCCAGACAGAAAGCAACCTTATCAATACCAAGCTTCTCTTAAATGCAAAAACAAAACAAGGCAATGATTTTTTCGTGGCTTGCCTCATCTGGTGCCCTACCTGCCCCAACAAAGAACTTCATAGTTACCTCCCTAGGTGAACCCTTGGAAGTCATACCTAAATTTAAATATCTAGGTATGTGGATAGACAACAAGCTTTCTTTCAATGACCATGTCGTGGATCTATCGAAGAGGCTTAAAGCACGCTTGGATTTCTTCTTTAGAAATAGGACCCTCTTTTCTCTTGCGACCTGCAAACGACTTGTCCAAGCAACATTCCTTCCCCTACTTGACTACGGAAACTTTATTTTTATCCTCTCCCCAACCCTGAGCCTATCTAAACTGGATGTACTCTACCACCGTATTCTTCGCTTCGTTACTAGCTCTGCGTATAGGACCCTACACTGTGATCTATATGCAGCAGTTGGGTGGACCTCACTCGCCACCAGACGCCTTCTTCATGCTGGTATTTGGACCCTTAAGTTACTTCTTCACAAACTGCCTGGCTACTTAACATCTCTCATACACACCTCGCATAGTGCCTACTCCCTAAGGAAATCTGATTATATCCTATTAGATGTTCCCATGACTCATACTACAACTGGCCAACGAGCTGTCTCACACACCCTCCCCAACATTTGGAACCAACTACAAGCCATGCTGAAGCTAACCAGTATCGTATCAATTAACTCCTACAAAACACTAGCTCTCTCTAAAATAAAAGACATATGTAGTTGCTACTAGGCCCCCCCCCAACTCTAAGCCAACTACCTATATACCAACAGTCCCTCTACTCATTAAGCTGGAATGTATTGCATAACTTGGCACAAGGATTAAGCTGGAATGTATTTGCATAAATAGCACATGGATTTTTATTTTGTATACCTCTTGTGTTATATAAATATTCTTTGCTTGTTCCACATTCAATTTTCTTGTCAATGTAATAGTGAATTGTATGTGTATGTAACTCAGGACCTCCTTGTGAATGAGCTTGCTCAACAGAGTTTTTCCTGCAACAAACTTGAACTTGAACTGGAAACATGGACTTGGCCCAGACTACCTGAAAGAGCTCCTGTCTCCTTATTGCCCTGATTGATTGCTCCATTCAGCAGATGAGGGTTTGCTAGAGATTCCAAGGGTAGTTTTAAAATATTTAGGGGCCCGTGCATTTATGTTCGCAGCCCCACCCCTTTGGAATTCTCTACCCCGTCGGCTTTGGGTGTGCGTGACTGTGGGGGGGGGGGTTAAACAGGCACTGAAGATCTATTTATGGAGCAGGGTATACTGTGACTAATAAGGTTAATCCCTGGATTTTATTGAGTATTTATTATTGCTGTTTAGTCCATTGTTTCAAGTTTTGTAATGCACCTTGACATTTCAATGGCGCATAATAAATAAAGATTATTATTATATTATTATTATTATAGTAGTTTTAAATAGGTGCAATCCCTAGAAAGTTTTAGTAGAAATATGCCTTAGTGAAAGACAGCCTTGTATGGCAGCCATTTTTTTCTGCCCCACTTACTAAACCCACTGTAAAAACTATCACATTACTTTTTAGAAACAAAGGGGTGAATATTGCAGACATACAATTCTGGTTATAGAAACACAGAATTTGATGGCAGATAAGGATTGATAAGCCCATCCAGTTTGCCCATTTTTCCTATCTACTAAACAAATGCCGCAGATTCTACTTTAGCTTTGGTGTTACTTAATCTTTTGAATCACTAGGGTTCCCCTATGTCTTTCCCATGCAGTTTTCAATTCCCCCACTGTCTTTGCCCCCACCGCCTCTGCTGGGAGGCTGTTTGGTGCTTCCACTACCTTTTCCATGAAAAACTACTTTCTCATATTGCCCATTAGCCTACCCCCTTCCAACCTCATGTCACGCCCTCTCATTCTCCAGCTTCTCTTTATTTGAAAGATGCTACCCTCCTGAACCTTGTTTATTCTTTTCAGGTATTTCAAGGTCTCTATCATTTCTCCCTTCTCCCTCCTGTCTTCTAGGGTGTACATATTGAGCACCTCTAGTCTTCTCATAAATCTTTTGGTGCAGGCCCTGCACCATTTTTGTTGCCCTTCTTTCTTGAAAATTAAGATACTTTATTGATTTTTACAGTTACAATACACTCATAGCACAGTTCTTAGAAGGAATGTTGCCCTTCTTTGTACTGCTTCCACCCTGTCTATGTCTTTGTAGAGATGGGGCATCCAGAACTGGACTCAGTACTCCAAATGAGGTCTCACTAATGACCTGTACAGTGGCATCAACACCTCCTGTCTTCTGCTTGTGATACCCCTCCCTGTGTACCCCAGCATCCTACTGGCTTTCCCCACAGCCTTGGTATATTGTTTGGCCACTTTTGGGTCATCCAATATGATCACCCTCAGATTTCTTTCCTGTTTGGTGACTGATAATAACTCCCCACCCATCATGTAATCCTCCCCTGGGTTCCTGCACCCCAAGTGCATGATTTTGCACTTCTTCGCATTGAATCTTAGCTGCCACACTCTGGACCATTCCTGCAGTTTAGCTATGTCCTTCCTCATTTTTTCCACTCCTTCTGGAGTGCCTCCCCTATCACAGATCTTAGTATCATCTGCAAAGAGGCATACCTTTCCCTCTAGCCCCTCCGTGAGGTTGCTAATGAAGATATTAAACAGGACTGGCCCAAGAACTGATCCATGTGGCACCCCACAGGTCACCCACCCTTCCATGGATTTAGCTCCGTTTGTCACCACCCTCTGTGTTCTATCCCTCAGCCAATTTGCAATCCAGTTCGCCACCTTGTGACTCAGTCCTGAGCTGCCCAGGTAGTTCACCAGTCTCTGATATGGAATGGAGTCAAAAGCATTGCTAAAGTTCAGGTAGGCCACATCCACTGATTCTCCTGATCTATTTCTCTCATCACCCAGTCAAAGAAATCTATCAGATTTGTTTGACATGACTTGCCTGAGGTGAATCAGTGCTATCTCAGATCTTAAGCCCTGCTAGTTTCAAGGTGCTCCATTATCCTTTCCTTTAGCAGTGATTCTATAATTTTCCCCACCACTGAGGTCAGGCTGACAGATTTATAGTTTCCAGCCTCTTCTCTGCTACCACTTTTGTGGATAGGGACTAAATCTGCTGTTCTTCAATTCTCTGGAATTACTCCCGTTTCCAGTGCCATACTGAACTGGACTGACAAAGGTGCTGTCACGCACCTGACTTAACTCCTTTAATATTCTGGAATGTATCTCATCTGGTCCCATATCCTTGTTCATCTTTAGTTTTAAGAGTTCCTTTGGGAGTCTCTCCTCTCTAAATAGACTAGTGTTCACCTCCCTTTCAATCCTGTTTCTTAGATGTGGTCCCTCCCCTTCCCCTTCTTCCATGAAAACTGAACAGAAATATTTGTTCAGGACTAATGCTTTATCCTGGTCTCCTTCCATGGCCTCACCTCCTTCACCATTTAGCCTTACAATCCCCCTCCCCCATTCTTTCTCCTTTTACTTATGTACCTATACAAAGTCTTGTCCCTTTTCTTCACTTCTTTTCCTATTTTTTTCCTCTGTCTGTGCCTTTGCACTCCTGACTACTTTTCCTGTCTCCCTTTGCTTCTCTAGAAACACTGTCCTGTCCTCCTCCTTCTGTGTTTCCTTATATTTCTATATTTCCTGAAAGCCAGCTTTTTTGCCCTTGTTTTCCCTGCCATTTCTTTGGAGAACCAAAGTAATTTCCTTTTTCTTTTGCCTTTATTTGCTAAACACAAAGGGTTGTCGCCTCCACTATTGCTCCCTTTAGATATGCCAACTGTTCTTCAACTTTCTTGTAATGCATCCACTCTGCTAAGGCTTTCCTGAGACATACTCCCATCTTAGTGAAGTCTGCTCTCCTGAATTCCAGGACCCTCACCTTCATATGGCTTGACCCTTTTGCAGTACTCATATTGAACTACACTGCAATGGTCACTGGACCCCAGGTTAACATTAATGATTCTGTCCCATTTGTTTAGTACCAGGTCCAGAATTACTCCCTCCTAGGTTGGCTCAAGCACTAGCTATGCCAAAGATGTAACATCCTTGAGTAATCTGTCCACAATCTGTATAAGGACTATATTTGGACAGGTGAGTGGAAGGTGAAAGTCCTGCTGAAACAAACAAATGAGATTTGTCATTTGCCTAGTAGTTCTTACATAGGCAGGGATCAGGGATTGTGTTTTTACCCTGGCCATCCCATGGCATGCCACAAATGTGGAGCTGGAACCTATCTAAGCTCTGTTTGTGATAAGCCTCTCTGTAATTTATGTTTACAATATTGGCATATTAGTTTGGGGTGTCCAAATCTCTTTTGGTGTAATATATGTGCTGAAACTAGGAATGCCTATAAACAATGCCCCTGGGCAGCTCACAGCTGTCTTGATAAATGCATGGCCAAGATCAAATGATTATATACTCACAAATGAAGACTCAACGGTCCAGAGAAACTGGGCCCCCTCCCCAAACACCAGGAAGATACTGAGACTTTTCCAAATTTTTCACCTCCACAAACTCCCCAAGATGGGAGTAATGCTGATCAGTTAAAATCCACCTCCAGGAAGGCACCAGGCATAAGCAGTGCTCCCTTAATAACTTCTGACAGAACTGATCCTGAGACAGTGAACAAGAAAAACAATATGGTAGATCCACCCACTGAAATGGCTAGGATGCAGACTGAAGAGATGCACCCCCACCTCACGAAGTTCTCTTGACTCTGGTGAAATCACCCCGAAAACGTTGTTTCAAAAGAAAACCTGATTAAGCTGAACACTCTAACTCCATTCTTACCAGAAATAGGTTTAGCACCTCAACCAACCGAAAACAATGGGGAGATACTGAGGAAGATGATGGAGACTCTAATGCTTTTTCTGTTGCATCCTCCATCATGGAATGTTCGATCAGATTCCCAGCCTGAGGTTTCCATGGCAAAAAAGTAAAAGGTAGGGTAAAGCCTAAACCTAGAAAAATTACCCCCTCCTCCTCTTTTTTCTTCCCCATGCATAAGGAACATATAATAACTCTACTGACTTTAAGTGTCAGTAGTATTAAAAATTATAAGAAATATCTCACAACATTGCATATTATAAATAAATTACCAAACAATATATTTTTTTTGCAAGATACCAGAATAAAAACAGCACATGAGATTTCACAAGCAAAACATTTGAGGATGCAGGGTTGTTAGTTTTGGTCATATGGGGAGGGTCTGTGTGACAAGGTAGCAATTTTTCTAAAATGGCATGATTTTACAGATGAACGACCTGTGGCAACTCTTCCTGGAAGAGCTCTGTAGGTGCCGGTGCAATCACTAGTTAGACCCTTACAAACAATGTCTCCCCTGCTGCGCATCGTTGACATAATTAGAATACTGCAGACAAAGTTGCTTCTACAACTGCCCTAAGCTCTAACCATGGACACTGCAATGTCTGTTGTTACTGTATCCCTGTTTCATACTTGTACATAGAAACTCTGTCTCACTAAGTATATGATGGAACTCCTAAATTCTGTAAAACACTTGGGACCTTGCGTGGTCCTGCACATGTATTACTATGTAACTGTATCTGTACCTTAACCTGTATTTTCTGATGTGAAACCTTTGTAAATGAGCTCTGCTAAAAGGTGTATTCTGAACATTCCAATCAATCAATCAATAAGTTTATGCTCCACAGGAACTGGGTGCAAGAGTTGATTTGTTTCACATTATACAACCCTTTTTGCACACTAATAGATTGCTTATTTTGGTTGGCAACTTTAACTGTGGGTTATCTCTTGCAGATAGAGGGGTAAAACCTCCAAAATTTACATTGACATGCATTGCTCAAATAATATTATTAAAAATTGCAAATTTACAAGACAGTCACATGGCTGTACACCAAGTTGGAGCAAAAACATATGAAAGAGGGATTCTAGGCACTCAAATTAATTTTTTATTCTTTACAAAAAATCAAGATTGAGGGGACTTACACAGTATCTTTCAAAATGTCTGACCATTAAGCAGTTTCTTGTCACTGTACCATAGGAACTCACTCACTCCAGAAAATATATTGACGCTGTAAATTGCATAATAGCTTATTGTCAGATCAACAGATAGTCCAGAAATGGGAAAATCTGTTTCATGCTAGCGTCTCTATTATTGAGGCATATGATTAATAGACTTTTGGATAAACACTAAAAAGACTTTAAAGATTTTTTTTAATTAAACAGGTGTTTTTTTTAAAGGGAGTAACAATTATTTTCAATACCTCAAACTCAGGGAGAGACTACAAACTCTGATTTCTCTTGCCCATGAGAACTAACAAAATGTAGGACCACAAATTAAGCAACTTTTTTTTCTCAATTCTTTTTTTTGTCGCCTCCCATCCAGAACTCTCTCGGGCTACTGCACTTGCCATGTCCGCTCTACCACCCACTGTGCCCCACCATCTTCAAGGATGTTAAGGCTCCCCCAGGGACATGGGGGGGCTACAGACCCTGGAGAGACTGAGGGGCAGTGGCTGGGAACCAGCGTTGGGCGTGTGGTGCCATTTTGGCACTGGAGAAGCCGTCGCCTATCTAGCGGGAGGGTTTTTTCCCTTTAGTCTCTGTGCTCCTCCCTCTCCCTCCTCCCCTGCATGGTGCACACCCTGATTGGTGCACGGCAACCCTGCCAACGTCGGACCACGGTGATCACATGCAGTCTAGTGCACAGCAACACTGCCAGTCTCCACCAGGGGCCGCTGGTGCACCGGACACCCCAGAGCCCTCCCCAACGGGATAGGAGAGGAGCCCAATGGGCACTCAATCTGATCCCACCCCTGCTGACCCCTGGCACCTGAGCTCGCCCCCGAACCCAGGTCACCAGCGTGGCACGAGGTGTGTCATCCAGCGCTTCAACCCTCAGTGCCACCTAGCATACCTGAACATTTAAAAACCCAAATTGTGTCTGCGATAACAGTAGATGAAGTATGTGCAGCTGTGGAAAAAAAGATGTAATAATTTGGCTCCTGCAGAAGACGGTTTATCGTTCAAATTCTATGAAACATTTTCTCCACAACTATGTCCATTTCTTGCCGTGCCCTTTAATGAACTTTTGTGGTATGGCTCTGTCCCCAAGCAACTGTACTGCTCCTACTACTATATGAGTTTCACAGCTCCTGCTACTATATGAGTTTTACAGCTCCTACTACTATATGAGTTTTACAGCTCCTACTACTATGTTGGTTCTTTATTTAACTAGCATCTATTTAACACACAAATACCTAAACAAGCATTATGTTATACCACACACTATATCACAATATCCTGCTGCTGTTATCTACTTTGCATTTATGTATTTCAAGTGTTCTTAATTTAGCTATGTACTGCACCTAACAAGCTTTGTGCAGCACCTGTTGTCATGCTGCTGTATGCTTCTTGCACTTTGTAACTGGCCATGATCTGGGTCTCTATTTAGAAACATAGAAACACAGAATTTGACAGCAGATAAGGACTGCTTAGCCCACCCAGTCTGACCATTTCCCTACCTAATAGATAAGCTGCAGATCCTAGTTAACCAACAGCCTACTTCCTCCTACCCCCATTCCCTAGAATTACCTTATGTCTGTGCCATGCATTCTTGAATTCCCCCACTATTTTTGACTCCACAACCTCCTCAGGAAGGCCGTTCCATGCATCCACAACCCTCTCCATGAAAAAATACTTCCTCACATTACCTCAGATCTGTCCCCTTCTATCTTCAAATAGTGTCCCTTTGCTCTTGCACACCTCTTTTTCTGAAAGATGCTACCCTCTTGGACTTTGTTCATTCCCTTGAGGTACTGTACTTGAAAGTTTCTAACATGCCCCCTCTTGTCTCTCCTTTCCTCAAGGGCATGCATATTAAGCTCCTTAAGTCTCTCTTCATATGTCTTCTGGTGCAGACTTCTATTTTAGATGCCCTCCTCTGGACTGCCTCCATCCTGTTCATGTCTTTACAAAGATTGGGTTTCGAGAACTGCACACAGTACTCCAGATGGGGTCTCACCAGCTGTCTGTACAGAGGGATAATAACTTCCTGTTTTCTACTGGTGATGCCTCTCCCTATGCATCCCAGTGTCCCCCCAGCCCTCCTTACTGCCCTCTCACGTTGCTTGCCCACCTTTAGGTCATCTGATATGACTATCCCCAGGTCCCTTTCCATTTTTATTGTTGTAAGTATCTCACCCCCCATTGTGTACTCTTCCCCTGGGTTTTTGTTTCCCAGGTGCATTACTCTGCACTTCTTAGCATTGAATCTAAGCTGCCATTCATTTGACCATTCCTCCAACTTGCCAAGTCCCTTCTCATCCTTTCCACCCCACCTTGTGTATCAACCCTGTTGCAGATCTTTGTGTCGTCTGCAAAGAGAAATACTTTTCCTTCCAGTCCCTCTGCAATGTCACTTATAAAGACATTGAAGAGGACCAGTCCTAGAACTGAACTCTGTGGTACCTCACTAGTAACCCCCCTATCTTGAAAGTGGACTCTGTTTACTATTACTCTCTGTGTCCTGTTTTCCAACCATTTTTTTACCTAGGCTATCATATTGGCACCCACTCCAAGGATGGCTAACTTTTATATTAATCTTTTGTGTGGGATTGTGTCAAATGGCTTGCAAAAGTCTAGGTAGGCCATGTACACAGCCCCTTCCTGATCTACTACTTTGGTCACCCAGTCAAAGAAATCTATTAGATTCATCTGACACGACCTTCCCGCTGTGAATCTATGCTGCCTTGGGTCCTGTGCCCCTCTGGCCTTTAAGTACTCAACAATTCTTTCCTTCAGAAGTGATTCCATCATTTTCCCTGTCACCGAGGTCAAACTCCCACTTTCGTGAAGTGGAACAACATTTGCCCTCCTCCAGTCCTCAGGTTCCACCCCATCCTCCCATGATTTGTTAAAGAGGGTAGTCAGTGGTGCCACTAGTTCTCCCCTTAGTTATTTTAGAATTCTGGGATAAATCTCATCAGGCCCCATTGCTTTGTACACCTTCAGTTTTATGAGTTCTTTCAGAACTCTTTCTTCTGTGAATGGGCTGGTATCAACCCCCCTATCCAGAGTGTTTCTATTGTTTGGTTTAGGAAATGCCCCTTCTTCATTTGTGAATACTGAGCAAAAATATCTGTTTAGTATTTCTGCCTTTTCACAGTCACCCTCTGCCCACCCCCACTCCTCTTTATTAAGCCTCACAATCCCTCCCTTGGTCTTTCTTCGCTCCTTGGTGTACCTATAAAAGGTTTTATCCCCCTTCTTAACTGAGTTGGCTATCTTTTCCTCAGTTTGGGCTTTGCTGTTCTGACTGCCTTCCCTGCTTCCTTCTGCTTGAACTGGTACAGTTCTCTATCCTGCTCCTGCTATGATTGCTTGTACTTCCTGAATGCTACTTTTTTCTCCCTAACCTTCTCTGCCACCTCCTTTGAGAAACATAGTGTCTTTTTACATCGTTTTGTTGTGTTTATTTGCTTCATGCAAAGGTTTGTTGCCTCAGTGATGGCAGTTTTGATTATTCCCCATTGTTCTTCCACCTCTCCTTCCTGCCCATTTGCTAGTGCGTTCCTTAGGCACTCACCTATTTTGGCAAATTCAGTCCTCCTAAAGTCCAGGATCTTTGCCTTTGTATGGCTTGACTCTACTGCTGTGTTTATCGTGACCCATACTGTTCGATGGTCTCTAGTTTCCAGATGGCTACCCACTTCTAAATCTGTGATCCTCTCTCCATCTCCATTTGAGAGTACCAGGTCTAATATTACTCCCTCCTGACTAGGTTCCAGTACTAGTTGTCTAAGGTATACCCCCTGAAGGGCATCTACAATGACCCTGCTCTGGGATGTGGCTGCAGCAAATGCACTCCAGTTAATATCTGGCATATTAAAACCCACATCATAGGCCGCTTTCTGCCCTATTTGTTTCTGTGTAACATTCAAGTGGGCCATGGTGACATATTTTACCAACCTTTCCCTTAATGCTGACATGCAGTCCAGTACATTACTAAACCCAAGATTGGTACCTGCCTCCCAGTGTTCTTTTACCACATGTAATGGTCCTCTGGGGTTCCTTCCATACAGCAAGGAAAAAGGTGAAAACCCAGTGGTTGCTTATGATACCTCTGTGTGGGAAAACAGGAGGTAAGGGAGATACTTGTCCCAATAACTACCTTTTTCCTGTACATATATCTGCAGCATTTTCTTCAGGGTCTTATTGAACCTTTCTACTCACCTGTCAGTCTGAGGATGGTAGGGAGAGGTTCTGACTGTGGATACCCCAAGGAGGTGATATAGCTTTCTTAACATGACAGAGGTGAAATTACTCCCTTTGTTAGTGAGGATCTCTTGGGGTATTCCCATTCTACTAAAAATCTTAGCCAGTTCCTCAGCTATATGTAGCACAGTAACAGTGTGCATGGGAACAGCCTCCGGATAAAATGGTTACCCTTAGAACTTTTAGTAAGGGGTCCTACAAAAGCCATTGCAAGTAGTGGTGACATAGGAATGGGCTGTAGGGGGACCTGGTCTCACTTCCCACCCTGGGCAATTAGCTGACATTCTGCGCAGGCATGGCAGTATTCTACCACATCTTGGTGGATACCTGGCCAGCAGAATCTAGAGAGTAACCTAACATACTAACATACTAGCAGAGTAGGCCTAACGGTCTTTCGTATCTGCTCATTTGGTAAGCCCCCAACCTGGGAGCCGACCTTTCTGTCCCCCCCAACCCCTTAGGATTTTACATTCCCTGTCAAAGGTATTTCTTTTGTATTGGACTTTGCCAACACAGCCCTATCCCTACACGTGTCCCAACCCCTCTTGAACCCCTCCACAGTTTCTGCCTCCACTAGTCCCCTGGGAAGCACATGCCATGGTTTCATTACCCTCTCAGTGAAGTAGTATCTCCTTCTTCCCCCTGAGTTTCCCCCGTCTAGCTTCCACCTATGCCCTCTAGTTGCCCCCCTCTTTCCTTTGAAGCACCCTGAATCAGCCTGCCCTATTTATCCCTTTCATGTACTTGAAGACCTCCATCATGTCCACCCATCTCTCCTCTCCTCCAATGTGTACATGTTGAGCTCCTCGAGCCTCTCTCCATAGGTCCTTCCCCCAAGCCCCAGATCATTTTGGTTGCCCTCCTCTGGACACTTTCTAGGAGAGCAATGTCCCTTGCGGCCTCCAAAACTGCACACAGTACTCGAGGTGTGGCCTAACCAAGCAGTTGTACAGAGGGAATATCACTTCCCTCCTTCTGGAGGTAATCCCCCTAGTGATGCATCCTGGCATCCTACTGGCTTCGGTCACTGCCCTCCTACAAGTCTCAGAGCTATTAATTTTGACATCCACCACCACCCCAGGTCCCATTCAACCATTGAGACTTGAAGCATTTCTCTCCCAGGGTATACACTTGACCTGGGTTTCTGACACCCAGGTGCAGAACTCTACATTTCCTTGCATTGAGCCTCAGACTCCACTTTGTTGACCACCTCTCCAGAGTATTTAGGTTCTTCTGCAGGATCACCCTCCCCTTCCCCCCATCCACCACCATTCTCAACTTCAAGTCATCTGCAAAGAGACTCATTTCATTCTTGATACCCTTCCTAATCAAAGACATAGGCATTAAACAGGAGGGGCCCTAGTACTGATCCCTGAGGGACCCCACTGATGACCTTCCTTGGAGACGAGACTAACCCCCCAACCATGACCCTCTGGGTATGCTCTGAGAGCCAATCTCCTATCCATCTAATCATCCATTTCCCCACCCCCATGTCCCTAGCTTATCGAACAGGCTTCCTTGAGGAACCAATTCAAACATTTTGCTGAAGTCAAGAAAGAGGCTGTCCACCAGTCTGCCCTGGTCCAGGGCACTCCTCACCTAGTCGTAGAACTCCACAAGGTTTGTCTGACACAATTTTCCTGGGATGAAGCCATGCTGTCTATCGTCCGGGTACCTCAGCTTCTCCAGTACCCCCAGCCTCTCCTTGATAATACCCTCTATCACCTTGCCAACCACCAATGTCAGGCTGATGGGCCTGTAGTTTCCCGCCTCCTCTCTTGATCCTCCTTTGTGGATAGGCACAATATGTGCCACCCTCCATTTGCAAGGTTTGATCACTCCCCTCATGCCCTACCATGGGTATATCATGGGCAAGCTGCATCACCTTCTCCCTATAAACCTTTGGTACCATCAATTGTTCCACTGGTACATTCAAAACAGGGTTAATAGTAACCATATACAAAATATCATGTTTTAAGAAAAAACGAGACTGTACACGGTTTCTCTCCTGTTTCTCCTGTGGAAAGAAAGGTTGCAAAGTCACATCTGCCTTTTGTTCTTTCTTTATGTCATTCAAAGGCAATCCTGACACTATGACAGGTACATTCTTTTTCTGCCATTCTACGCACTCCTTCTTTTCTCTTTTCTTCTCTTTCTTGTTTTCCTTGGTTTCCCTTGGTCCTCAAAAAAGTCCTCTTTAAAAGGGAAAACATGCTCTAGTTGCTGTTTTTTTTTGTCTGGGAGCGGGTTACCACACTCACTGGTTCTAGGTAGTCCTGGTGTGCTTGCATCAGTGAGTTAAAATGGGGAAAGTCCTGGCCAATAATTACTTACACTGGTAATTGGGGTGCCAGTCTCGCAGTCATGCAGTGGTGCTCAATATTAACAGTTAATTCAACTTTTGTTATACGATATTGATGGATATCCCCATGCACACACATTACAGTTGTATCATTCTGGGTAACCTCACTGTCCATAACCAAATCTGATCTCACCTGGGTCTGCCTACTCCCAGAATCCAATAAACCAAATGTCTGTTGTTCTCCAATTCCCACAATAGCAACATATCCAATACCCTCTATCTCTGGAATCACTTCTGAAGGAAAGAATTGTCGAGTATCTAGAGGCCAGAGGGGCACAGGACCCTAGGCAGCATGGATTCACAGCAGAAAGGTCATGCCAGGCAAATCTGATAGATTTCTTTGACTGGGTGACCAAAGTAGTAGATCAGGGAGGGGCTGTGGACATGGCCTACCTAGATTTTAGCAAGGCATTTGACACAGTCCCACACAAAAGATTAATATACAAGTTAGCCAGCCTGGGAGTGGGTCACAAGATGACAGTCTGGGTAAAGATTGGCTGGAGAATAGGACACAGAGAGTAATAGTAAATGGAGTCCACTCAGAAGAAAGGTGGGGTTACTAGTGGGGTACCGCAGGGTTCAGTATTAGGACCAGTACTCTTCAATGTCTTTATAAGTGACATTGCAGAGGGACTGGAAGGAAAAGTATATGTCTTTGCAGATGACACAAGATCTGCAACAGAGTTGATGCACAAGGTGGGTGGAAAGGATGAGAAGGGACTTGGCAAGTTAGAGGAATGGTCAAATGTATGGCAGTTTAGATTCAATGCTAAGAAGTGTAGTAATGCACCTGGGAAACAAAACCCAGGGAAGAGTACACAATGGGGGTGAGATACTAACAACAACAACAATGGAAAGGAACCTGGGGTAGTCATATCAGATGACCTAAAAGTGGGCAAGCAATGTGAGAGGGCAGCAAGGAGGGCTGGGGGGGATACTGGGATGCATAGGGAGAGGCATCACCAGTAGAAAACAGGAAGTTATTATCCCTCTGTACAGACAGCTGGTCAGACCCCATCTGGGGTACTGCATGCAGTTCTGGAGAGCTAATCTCCGAAAAGACATAGACAGGATGGATGCTGTCCAGAAGAGGGCAACTAAAATGGTGCAGGGTCTGCACCGGAAGACATATGAAGAGAGACTAAAGGAGCTTAATATGTATAGCCTCGAGGAAAGGAGGGAAGGGGGACATGATAGAAACATTCAAGTACCTCAAGGGAATCAACAAAGTCCAAGAGGGTAGCATCTTTCAAAAAAAGGGGTGAGCAAGAACAAGGGGGCACAATTTGAAGAGGGAGGGGTGGCTGAGATGTAATTTAAGGAAGTATTTTTTCACAGAGGGGGTTGTGGATGCATGGAACGGCCTTCCAGAGGAGGTTGTCGAGTCAAAAACAGTGGTGGAATTCAAGCATGCATGGGACAGTCATAAGGCCATTCTAAGGGGTGGGGGTAGGAAGAAGTAGGCTGCTGGTTAACTAGGATCTGCAGCTTATCCAGTAGGTAGGGAAATGAGCAGACTGGGTGGGCCAAGCGGTCCTTATCTGCTGTCAAATTCTGTGTTTCTATGTTTCTATTTGCCAGCTCTAGATGAGTCATGTCTGTTCTTTTCTTATTGGGACAGTTCCTCACATACTAAAATGCCAGCAGAATAGGCCTAACAGTCTTTCGTGTCTGCTGTTTTGGTCCGCCCCCACCCTGGGAGCTGACCTTGCTGCCAACCTCTCCGACTTTGGCTTCTCCCTTCCCAGTCCTGGATATTCTCGCTGCACTGGTTTTTGCCTCCAGAACCCTTCCTCTGTACCTGTCCCACCACCTCCTGAACCCCTCCACTGTCTCTGCCTCCACCAGCCCCCTGGGCAGTGCATTCCATGGCTCCACCTCCCTCTCAGTGAAGTAGCACCTCCTCCTTTCTTTCTCCCCTGAATCTCTCCCCTCCAGCTTCCATCCATGCCTTCTAGTTGCCCCCCCTTCCTTCAGAGCACCCTGACTGCTCCTCCCCTATTTACTCCCTTCATGTACCTGAAGACCTCTATCATGTCCCCCCGGTTCCTTCTCTCTTCCAATGCATACATATTTAGCTCTTCGAGCCTCTCCCCATAGGTCCTATCCCCCAAGCCCCAAATCATTTTGGTTGCCCTCCTCTGGACCCTCTCCAGGAGTTTAATGTCCCTCTTTAAATGTGGCCTCCAAATCTGCACACAGTACTCGAGGTGCGGCCTCACCAAGCAGTTATACAGTGCGAGTATCACTTCCCTCCTTCTGGAGGTGATCCCCCTAGCGATGCATCCAAGCATTCTGTTGGCCTGTGCCGCTGCCCTCCTACAAGTCTCTGAGTTGTTCATCTTGACATCCACCACCACCCCCAGGTCACTCTCAGCCACCGAGACTTGTAGCATTTCCCCTCCCGGGTGTACACTTGGCCTGGGTTTCTGGCTCCCAGATGCAGTACCTTGCATTTCCCTGCATTGAACCTCAACTTCCACTTTCTAGATCACCCTTCCAGAGCCTCCAGGTCCCCCTGTAGGTCCACCCAACCCTCCTCTCCATCCACCACCGCCTCCAGTTTTGAGTCATCCGCAAAGAGTCTCATCTTACTCCTGATACCCTTCCTTATGTCAGAGACATAAGCATTGAACAGGACAGGCCCAAGGACCGATCCCTGAGGGACTCCACTAATGACCCTCCTTGGGGATGAGACTATCCCACCGACCACAACCCTCTGAGTCTGGTCCTGCAGCCAATTGCCTATCCATCTGATTATCTGGTTCCCCATCCCCATTTCTCTCAGCTTATCCAACAGGCCCCTATGATGAACAGAGTCAAACGCCTTGCTGAAGTCAAGAAAGAGGATGTTCTCCAGTCTACCCAGGTCGAAGGCACTCGTCACCCCGTCATAGAACTCCACAAGGTTTGTCTAACACAATTTCCCCAGGATGAATCCATGCTGTCTATCGTCCAGGCACCCCAACTTTTCCAGGTCCCCCCCAGTCTCTCCTTGACAATGCACTCCATCACCTTGCCCACCAAAAATGTCAGACTGACAGGCCTGTAGTTCCCTGCCATTTCCCTTGTTCCCCCCTTGTGCATAGGCACTATATGCGCCACCTTCCAGTCCTGGGGCACCCATCCTGTCCTCAGAGAGATGCTGAAGAGCTCCGCCAGGGGTTTCACCAGGACATCCGTCAGTTCCTTCAGCACTCTGGGATGTAATTTATCTGGCCCTGGTGCTTTCTCCATCTTAAGGGACCTGAGGGCTTCCCTCACTCTCTCTGCCATGATTTGCACCTCCGCTACCTCGTCCCCCTGCTTTATCTTCCCCCCACCTGCCAGTGATGTCCCCCTTCCCAGACCCGCCAATCGGTAAGGGTCCCCCCTCCTCAGTTTCACCGTCTCCTCCCATGTATGATGCAGCCCCCCAATTTTCCTTGGTGAAAACTGAGGCGAAGTACTCATTTAGTACCTCAGCCTGCTCCCTCGGGTCTTGAGCCCATCCCTTCCCTGTTTTAATCCTGCTAATCTGCCCCTTCACCCTTCATTTTTCCCCAGTGTATCTAAAGAACCCCTTGTTCCCTCTCCTAATTTCCCTGACCAGGTTCTGCTTCTTCCTTGCCTTAGCCACCCTCACCACCCTAGTGGCCCTTCTGGCCATCAGCTCATATTCCCTCAGTCCTTTTCACTCCTTGAGCACTTGAATTGCCTATAGGCTGCCTCCTTTCCCCTCACCACCTCCTGAACCTCTCTCATCCACCAGCAGGGTTTTTGGGCCCTACTGCATTTTCGTCTTACTCTTGCACAGGTGCTGGTAGCTGGTAACATGTGGCCTTTGCCCAGGCAATCATGGCAAATCAGTTCAGAATAAGGTATTCTTCCCCCTCTATCTCACCTGGCATAGTTATTCTGGTGAGTATTAGTATAAAGAGGTCTTACTGGCTCCGTAGAATGAGGTGAGGTACCTTGTTGTCTTCTGGGTCTGGAGGGTCGAGCTGCCAAGTAGTCCTCTGCCAATTTTATGGTGTCCTCTGCTGATGTTCTTTCACCCATAACTGCACACCATGGGGCAATGCCTGTATGAACTGCTTGATTATCATGTCTATTATCTGCTCCTTGGATTTTGTTGCAGGTTGTAACCATTTCCCACAATAGTCTCTCAACCGTGCATAGGTCTCCCCTTGAATTATCATAGCTTGTCAACCTCTGTGACCAGAAGCACTGTCTGTAGGTTTCCATGCTGATGTCATAGCATCTCAGTACTTCTTTTATCCGGTCATAAGTATTTGCATCTACCCTACTTAACTGGCTGTACACCAGCTGTGCTCTTCCTGTCAAGTATGGAGCCAGTTTTATGACCCATTGGTCATGGGGCCATGCACAAGTTTGGTCAATTCATTCAAAAGTGGTAAGGTATACCTCAATATCATCACTTTTTTGACAGTTTGGTCAACTTAATGTCTAGTGGCACAGTTCTATCAGGCTGGCCTTGGGTCATTGCCTGAAAAGCTTTCAGAGTATTGTTCCATTTCTCATCTTGCCTACATTGTTCTTCTGTTTGGAGATGTCTGTCCTCATCCCTCTGGTGACAATCCTCTTCTCTCTGGTGTTCCATCGCCAGCTGACATAGACACAGCCATTTCAGTAGCTCTCCTGGGTCATCAGTTTATTACTGTCTTGTTGTCTGTGTGAACTTGTCTGTACGATATGTATTGTCCTGTGTTAAACTGACTTGGAACCTTTATAAAAGGTTCCAAGGTGTAAATCCTAATCTTAAACAAATAAATAAAAATGCCACAAACAGTGATGATCCTACTTTTTTTAAAAGGGGGACAAATCTGATGTTAAAAATTGTTCAATGTGCTTATGCAACTTGAATGATGTATGCTTGTGTGACATAGATACATTGTGGCTGTTCACCTCTCTGTCCATGGGATCTACCACCCTGTAGGGATACGATGATGAGGAACCCTAGTGAAGGATTTCACTCTTATAGGTGCTGTGGTAGTGATTCCCTTGGCTAGAGATAGCTTAGGAGGAAGATCATGGGAAAGAGAAACATGCTGCTGTAGCTGGAGGGGAGGATGGTGGGGCAACAAGAAAATTTAATCCTGGACAAGCCAGGAGAAGTGGCCTTTAAAGGCTTGATGCAGGAGTGGTTTGTTGCTCCACCCATTGAACTACAGGTATAGCCTTGCAATTCAATGTGCTTATGCAGCTTGAATGATGTATGCTTGTGTGACTTAGATACATTGTGGCTGTTCACCTCTCTATCCGTGGGATCTACCACCTTGTAGGAGTACAACAGCAAGGAACCCTAGTAAAGGGTTTCACCCCATAGGTGCAATGGGAACGATTCCCGTGGCTAAAGGTAGCTTAGGAAGAAGCCAAAAAAGAATACCCAAAAGGGTGTAGAGCATCAAAAGAGGCGAGAAGTCAGAAGATATCGAGGGCAGGAATAGAGGCTGATAGATGTAAATGGGAAGGACAGGAAAGCAATGGGAGATGACAGGGAATATGGAGTGGAATGGAAGCTGACATGAGGCAGAAGGGCGAGACTTCCTAAGGAGAGAGGGAACAGCTGGTGCCACCATCTGACTCCATCCAACAGCAGAACCTAACTACAGAACCTTTGAAAGCACTAACCCTATCTAACTATTATGACTATTGGCACAGAGGAGAGAAGAAGAAAAAAACCCTTTGAAGAGGAAACCTCTGGGGATCCAAGGCCTAAGTCGCCTTCCCTTCAGGCTGAAGGATGTTTTGGTTAATGATGGCTCAGCTACTGCAATTTAGAGTCCAGATCAAGGGAAGAGGAAAAGATTTCAGTTTAGAGAATGCTCTCACTCCGTCCTTCTAACAGGAATGCTGTTGAGGGTTGTGAGTGACGTCTCTGCAACTAGATACCCAAACGCAAAGGAGAAGAGAAATGACCGCTGAGGCACTCAGCCAGCCTACATGACCCTATGAAACAGACCAAGTGAACCAGAGGTGATCACAGGAGAATAGCATAGAGAGTGCCTCCAAACCCACTCTGGCAGCCAAAGAAGCCCTGAGGATGACAGCCCCATCCCTTGTAGCCAGAAGTCATACAATCTATTTCCAGAGGTGTTGCTGAAATGAGGGATGACTGAAGGTTCACCCGAAGTGAAGACATTATCACTATGGGCCAGGGAGAAGTACCCAGCTCCAAGCTTCACATGTTCTAGATGTAGACTTTGTGGGTGCAGAGTGAGGCTGTTGGCTACAGGCTAGCCCTGAGCCATGGAGCAATGGACACAGAAGGCACATCTCTGAATGGAGAGCAGGTTGAAGTGATGTAGCATGAAACCCATATGAGGGGTATGTGCAATTAGGCAATGTGAATGAGTAGACCTATGGATAGGTCTGAGTGAGCAAAGGAGCCCCTGACATTGGTCTGGAGGAGGCAGGTCACAGCAGCAACTGCAGGAGTGCATGCCAACTGGGTCCACTGAGAAGCCAAATCAGGAGTGGAGGAGTGAACTTCATGACGGTAGGAATGAGAACAGCTGGGTAAAGCTGGTAGCCATGGGGAGGTACAAAGTACCAGGAGTAGTGAGGTAGGAGCAATGAAATTGGAATAGATGAGTGGAGGGTTGAGATGAAGAACAGAGGTATGCTGATGGAGGGAAGCCTTGAAAGCTGGCATGAACTGTAGAATGGGAATGAACAAGGCACGGGGAGGAGACAATGATGGCCAGGCAAAGCCCACAGTCTACGATGAGCTGACAAGTCAATAGGGAGGAGAAGATAATCGAGAATGAATGAACGAAAAATGATGGTGGAGTGAAAGCCTTGAAGGCCAGTATGATTAAGGGTATAGGAAGGATGAGGTTCGGCAATGATGGAAGTTGACATGGAGTGGAAGTTATATAAGTTGAATGGTCCAGAACTTAGGACTAGAGCAAAAGGAGGATACGTATAGGTATGGTGATGGCAGGATAGGGAAACACCCCCAAAAGAAAGTATAGGATAAGGAAAGAGAAAATGCAATTATCAAGAAAGAGGTGGAAGGTGGGGCAGGAACGCTAGGTAGATGCAGGAGTGGGAGAGATGAGAACAGCTGAGTGAAGCCCACAGCTGAGGGACATAGTACCCCGAGTAAGGGGAAAGTCAGCAGCAGGGCAGAAAACAGATGATGAACACAGCAGTCAAGCAGTCCAACACATATCAAGTCATTAGTAAGGAAGACAAATCAATCTCAGTTGAAGAAAGGGAGGCAGAATAAGAGTTGATGGTAGCCCTTTCAAAGATAAACAGTGCAGCAGTGAAAAGGGAACAGGTCTACCGATAACTGAGACAAAAGTTGTACAGAATCGAGGCCCACAGGAAGGCAAAGAGGCAAGAATGGATTGACGGGCTGGAGGACAGTAGACAGCCACTAAGAACCAATATATGGAGCCGAGTGATAGAGGTGCTGGATCAGTATGGCAATTGCCACGGTGAAGATGAAGAAGCCGTCCTGCACCACAAATGAAGGTACGAGCAGCAGGAGTGGATGAGGAGGGGATAGTGTGGGGAATGGTGACAGAGCAGCAGGATCTGCCTGTAGAGAAAAGCTCCAATACAGGGCAGTGAAGATCTCGGTGCCTGGTAAGTTGACAGGGGTCTGTCACAGAGCAGGAAGATAAGGCAGGCAGGGGCACAGAGTGAGGAGGATCGGCAATGAGTAGGCGAAATGGGCCAGCGAAGTCTGCAGAAAGAGCACCGAGGCTTGGAAGGCATGATGAATGATTGGTGGTGAGAATGTGCAGGAAGGTTGGCATGTGGTGAGGGAGCTGCTTGCCGACAGTATTGGTGGGGAAAGGAGGAAGCAGAGCAGTGGCTCCCGGTGGCCAGAAAACCCACCAAAAAGAGTGGCCAAGGACAGCAGCATGAGGGGAGAGACAGCACAAATAAGGTATGAGGGACAGGCAGAGAAGGGAAAATGGAAAGAGAAGAAGGCACAAAGGGCAGCCAAGCAGAGGGTAGGAACAGAAGGAGGCAAGATTGGGGGGGGGGAGAATTGGGGTATAGCTGGAGAAACACCAGATGGGTAGGAGAGGCTGCCGGCTGAGAGGATCGAAACGTGGGAGAATGCCCAGTGAATGACATTCTACCCGCAGCATCAGCTAGGAATGGAGCAACAGCTCCACAAGGAATATGCTAGAGAAAGGACAAAACGTGATGAGGGAACCAAGAGATAGATAGAGAGAGACAAGAAAAAATGAGTCATGGAAATGGAGGAGTGTGAGGGCAAATGGCAGGCTAGATGTATGGGATAAGTGGCATAAAACACCACTGAATGAGCGATGGACGGAACAAGCCAGTGACTGAAGGCAACCTCAGAAACACAGACAGAAGCAGGGAACAGCGGTGCCTCCTGCCACAATGAAAGAAATGAATCCTGGACTAGCCAGGAGGAGTGGCCTTTAAAGGTTTGATGGGGGAGTGGTTTATTACTCTGCCCATTGAACTACAGGCATAGGCAAGGCAAGGTAAGGCAAAGCAAATAAGCAGTCACAGCCTTGTAAAAGACCAATTAGTCTCCTTAACGTGGATTATAAATTCTTAGCCAGCATTTTAGCTGGAAGATTAATGACACTTGCAGAACTTTTGATAACACCTGTGCAAATATACAGTTCCTAACCATTCTATTTTTCATAATTTAATTTTTTGAGAGGCCTAATAGCTAATGAAAACCTAAATACATACGCTGGTTACATATTATGATTGGACCAGGAAAAAGCTCACAATAGAGTTTGAGAGATTGCCATAATTATATGTTTAATATTATCTGGGAATATGGTACTCCATCACAGTTTATACTTTGGATAAAAGGAGGGGAAAGAAGGGGAAATTGTCTGCTTCTGGATCTAACCAGGAAAGGAACACTAAGCCAAAGTTTGTTTCCAGGTGTAACCTGGGAGTACAAGAAAGTTAAGTGACTTGCTCAGGGTTGCACAGTATGCAAGTAGGGGCTGTGGGATTCAAACCCAGGTCTCCAGGTTTGCAGCTCAGAGCTCTAAACCTCTACTATACTGCCTCCTCTCTAAAGTAATGCCTTCATTGTACCCTATATAAATGGATGGCTAGGATACAACTTTCCAGCAAAAAAAGGAGTTAGACAGGGGTGCCCATTAAATCCTTTACTATACATTTTTGTAATAGATCAATTTATTAGGAAAATACAAGATAACCCTTTACTACATGGAATAAGACTATTTGCAGAAGAGGCAGTTATAAATATCTGCACATATGCAGATGATATATGTCTATGTGTACAGGATGAAATAGATGGTCCTGCAGTAGAGTCCACAATAACCTCATCTGAAAATGTATCAGGAGCAAAGCTAAACTATTCAAAGGGTTTGAGGCTTTCAAATATCATCAAAAAATTAGATGAAGACATTTCTCATGTTACAAACATTCTCATTACAGCAGAACCCATAAGAAGTTTAGGTATGACTTTTGGTACTCAAGATGATGCTGCTTCATGACCCCTCCCAAATACACCTGTCCCTATGGAGATAGTCTGGTACTGCCCTTAACGGGGAGTAACCCCAGATGGTCTGTTGGTGGTTCTGGACCTATCGGGTAGTGCGCATTTTAGCAGGGATCCAGAGAATCTACTACAAGCCTATAATAAGGCAGTGGGGGAAGCTGTGGATGTTATTGCTCCATCCTGTATTCGTCCACTCACCCTTTGCCCTTGGTCCCTATGGTTTGACTGGTCCTTGAGGGAGCTGGGGAGAGTGGGTAGATGGGTGGAGCATTGCTGGAGGAAATCAGGCCTGAATGAGGTCAAATTTAGACTGATATCTAATTATAAGGTATATCAATCTGTGGTCTCCAGTAAGATGGCAGAATTCCTGTCCAGGGAGATTGCAGCTGTGCGAAATTGACCAGCCTAGCTCCTTTGGACTGTGGACAAGCTATGCAATCCAGAATCAGAAATCCTTTTCACAGGAGAAGTGCGAGGAGTTTGCTTGATTTTTGCAGATAAGATTGTAACCATCAGGTTGGGTATCCGGGCAGCTCACTCAAATGGGCAGAGCACCATTGGTGTGGGATCACTAGCACCCAGTTTGTCTAGTCGGGCTTTGCTAAGTTGGCAATTGATGATGTCATGAAGATGGTCCAGGGCTTGCGACTGACTTACTGTAGTTTGGATCCAGGTCTGACACGCCTTCTAGTGGGGTACGTGGAGGCAATAGGACCAGTCCTTGCTGAGACAGTTAGGTGTTCTTTAGAGACCAGCGTGTTTCCTGACACCCTGAAGGAGGTGGTGGTTCACCCCCTTCTAAAGAAATCTTCTCTGGACCCTGATTGTCTTGCAAACTACAGGCCTGTTTCTAACCTTCCTTTTGTAGGAAAGGTTATTGAGAAGGCAGTCGTGTTGCAGCTCGAGGGCCATCTGATCATCCATGACATCTATGATCCTCTCCAGTCCAGTTTCAAAATCAGACCTAGTACTGATACAGTGCTGGTCTGGGTACTAAATGAACTCCTGACAGCGAGAGATCAGAGGAGCTGTTCCATCTTGTTCCTCCTTGATCTCTCTGTAGCATTTGACACTGTGGACCATGGGATGTTGCTAGAGCATCTGCAGCTTTTCTGTGGGCTGAGTGGCACAGTCCTCAGATGGTTTCAATCATTCTTCACTGGCAGGACACAGAGGGTGGAGTCTGGCATGTTTTCCTCAGCTTCTCTCTCCCTGTCATGTCGGGTGCTGCAGGGCTCTGTGCTTTCCCCATGTTGTTCATAGTGTATATGCTGCCGTTGGGAGACATTATGAGGCAGTAACGGTTCAGTTTTCACTGTTATGAGGATGATACTCAACTGTGCCTGTCCTTTGTGCTCGGGCAATGTGATGCAGTTACAGTATTTAACAACTGTCTTTCTGAGATTCAGGATTGGATGAGTGCCAGCTGGCTTAGGCTGAATCCAGATGGAAACATAGAAACATAGACTTTGACGGCAGATAAGGACCGCTAGGCCCATCTAGTCTGCCCATTTCCCTACCTACAAGATAGGCCGCAGATCCTAGTTAACCAACAGCCTATATCTTCCTGCCCCCCACAAGAATTGCCTTATGTCTGTCCCATGCATTCTTGAATTCTCCCACAGTTTTAGACCCCACAACTTCCTCAGGAAGGCTGTTCCATGCATCCACTACCCTCTTTGTGAAATAATACTTCCTCACATTGCCCCTGAACCGCCCTCCTTCTATCTTTAAATTGTGTCCCCTTGTTCCTGCAAGTCTCTTTTTCTGAAAGATGCTACCCTCTTGGACTTTGTTGATTCCCTTGAGGTACTTGAAAGTTTCTATCATGTCCCCCCTCTCCCTTCTTTCCTCAAGGGTATACATATTAAGCTCCTTTAGTCTCTCCTCATACGGCTTCTCTTGCAGACCCTGCACCATTTTAGTTGCCCTCCTCTGGACTGCCTCTATCCTGTCTATGTCCTTGCGGAGATGGGGTCTCCAGAACTGGACACAATATTCCAGATGGGGTCTCACCAACTGTCTGTACAGAGGGATAACAACTTCTTGTTTTCTGCTGCTGATGCCTCTCCCTATACATCCCAGTATACCCCGGCCCTCCTACTGCCTTCTCACATTGCTTGCTAACCTTAAGGTCATCTGATATGATTACCCCAGGTCCCTTTCCTGTTTTGTTGTTGTTACTACCTCCTCACCATTGTGTATTCTTCTCCTGGGTTCTTGTTTCCCAGGTGCATTATTTGCACTTTTTGCATTGAATCCTAGCTGCCATCGTCTGACCATTCCTACAACCTTGCCAAGTCCCTTTTCATCCTTTCCACGCCTCCTTGTGTATCAACCCTGTTGCAGATCTTTGTGTCATCGGCAAAAAGGCATACTTTTCCTTCCAGTCCCTCTGCAATGTCACTGATGAAGACATTAAAAAGGACTGGACCCAATACTGAACCCTGCGGTACCCCACTGGTAACCGCCCTTTCTTCAGAGTGGACTCCATTTACAATTACCTTCTGTGTCCTGTTGTCCAACCAATGTTTTACCCAGGCTACCACCCTGGGACCCACTCCCAGGCTGGTTAATTTGACTAATAATCTTTTGTGTGGGACTGTGTCAAATGCCTTGCTAAAGTCTAGGTAGGCCATGTCCACAGCCCCTCCCTGGTCTACTACTTTGGTCACCCAGTCAAAGAAATCTATTAGATTCATCTGACATGACCTTCCCGCTGTGAACCCATGCTGCCTTGGATCCTGTGCTCCACTGACCTCTAGGTACTCAATTATTCTTTCCTTCAGAGTGACTCCATCACTTTCCCTACCACAGAGGTCAGACTGACAGGTCTGTAGTTTCCTGCCTCTGTCTTGGTCCCACTTTTGTGAAGGGAATACATCCGCCTTCCTCCAGTCCTCAGGTACCACACCATCCTCCCATGATTTGTTAAAAGAGTAGCCAGTGGTTTCACTAGTTCCTTCCTTAATTCTTTTAGAATTCTGGGTGAATTCCATCAGGACCCATTGCTTTGTCCACCTTCAGTTTTAGGAGTTCTTGCAGAACCCTTTCTTCTGTGAAAGGACTGGGATCGACCCCCTATCAAGAGTGCTTCTGTTAATTGGATTAGGCACTTCCCCCTCCTCTTTTGTGAATACTGAGCAGAAATATTCGTTCAGTATTCCTGCTTTTTCACTGTCCCCCTCTGCTCACCCACCATTCATTCTATTCAGCCTCACTATCCCTCCCTTTGTCTTTCTACGCCGCTGATGTACCTATAAAAGGTTTTATCCCTTTTAACTGAGTTGGCTATCTTTTCCTCAGTTTGGGCCTTTGCTATTCTGACTTCCTCCCTGCTTCCTTCTGCCTTAACTGGTACAGCTGTCTGTCCTGCTCCTTCTGTGTTTCCTTATACTTCCTAAATGCTATCTTTTCTCCCTAACCTTCACCACCACTTCTTTTGAGAACCATAGTGACTTTTCTTTCGTTTTGATTTGTTTATTTGCTTCACACAAAGGCTTGTTGCCTCTGTGATGGCAGTTTTGATAGTCCCATTGTTGCTCCACACCTCCTTCTAGCCTGTTTGCTAGTGCTTTTCTGAGGCACTCTCCATCTTGCCAAAGTCAGCCCTCCTAAAGTCCAGTACCCTCACTTTGTATGGCTTGACTCTGTAGCTGAGTTTAACGTGAACCACACTGTTTGATGGTCACTTGTCCCCAGATGGCAACCCCACTCTAGATCTGAGATCCTCTCACTGCCCCCCCCACTTGAGAGTACGAGGTCTAAGATTGCCCCTCACGAGTGGGTTCCCGAAACTAGCTGTCTAATGCCTACCACCTGTAGGGAGCCAAGAATGGCCCTGCTCTTGGATGTGGCTGCAGCAAATGTGCTCCAGTTAACATCTGGCATATTCAGGTCTCCCATCAACAGTATCTCCCTTTCTCTGCCATTCTAAGAATGCCTTCCATCATATTCTTGTCCATTCCTTCCCTGACATGGGGTCTGTACACAACCCTGTGCGGATTGGGTGCCTTTCCAGTCTCCAAGGTGACCCACAGTGCCTCCTCTCCTCCCTGTTTACTCTTTTGTTCAGTTGCTTTTATCCTTCCTTTACATAGAGAGCTACTCCTCCCCTCTTCTCCTCTGCCTGTCTCTCCTGTAAGTTATGTACCCTGGTATGTTAACATCCCAGTCATGGTTCTCTGTGTACCATGTTTCTGTGACTGCTACAATATCCAGGCATTCTTCTTCCATTAAGGCCACCAGCTCAGGGAGCTTGTTGCCCAGACTACGGGCATTGGTACTCATTACCCTCCATTTCCTGATGGCCTTACCCCCTTTTGCCCCATCCCTGTCCTTCTTGCCTTTGTCACTTTCTCCATTTACCCCTGCCCTTCTCCATATCGACACCTCCATATAAGCTCCAGATAAGACTAAGTTGTTGGTTGTGGAGGGATTATCATCGGGGCAGCCATCCAGGCTTTGGCTGAGGGGCAACCAACTGATGACCTCTGACCAGGTGCGAAATCTGGGCGTCATACTTGATAGCAGACTAACACTTAAGACCCAGGTGTCGGTCGTTGTCAAGTCCTCTTTTTATCATCTGAGGAATGTCACCTGGATAAAGCACCTGGTACCACCTGATGGTTTTCCAATGTTGGTTCATGCCTTGGTGATCTCTCACCTTGATTACTGCAATGCCCTATGCCTATGGCTACTGGGGGTGGACCTTCACCACCTGCAGCTGGTGCAGAATGCAGCTGCCAGATTGTTGACAGGTTTACGTAGATCTGATCATGTCACACCTGTGCTCTGCACTCTGCACTGGCTGCTGGTGCAGTGGAGGATCACATTCAAGGTTGGATTACTGACTGAGAAGGCCCTACATGGACAGGGACTGCAGTACCTGCAAAAGCTCCTTTGTCCCTACCGTCTCCTTTGCCCTCTCCACTCCACCGATGAAGGATTGCTAGAGATTCCAAGGGTCCATTTGACAACTTCGAGAGCTAGATCATTTGCTTTTGCTGCTCTGACCCTGTGGAATTCTCTATCTCATTGGGTAAGGGAATGCCGTCTGTTGAGGCCTTCAAGTCAGCCTTGAAAATGTATTTATTGGAACTGGCTTACACTGAAATTTAAATTCCTGCTGTGATTTTAGAAATGCATTTTGTTTTTAAATTATTTGATTATATGTGTAAAATGCTATAATCTATTTTTGGAATAGAGTTCTAGAAATAAAGTTCATTTGGTTTGGTAAATTGGGAATCTGCATTTGATATTGCAAATACACAGTTATAAAAGTAGAAACAAAAAACAATATCAAAACGCACACAGGTCTTTTTACTAAAGACATTAATTCTCCCAATTGTCTTACCTGTAGCATACATTTTTCCCTTGCCTTTTACTATGGAAGCCAAAATTAGTAATATTTTCTTTCAGGGTCTATGGGGTAGCAGGTTAAATCCAATAAAGTGGGACTATACTTTTGATTGCTGCCAGGGTGGGTTTATAATGAATAACGCTATTGCTTTTTTTTCATAATATGTTTATCTACCGCAATTTTATTGGGCTTTTGAAGGGAAACACCACTTTTTGGCAAAGTACTACGGTTAACTGGTTTCTCCCATTAAAAGATAAATGGGGTCAAAGCACCCTAAAAGCCTTTGTCATTTCTAGAAAAACAGAGTTGCCAAGCCATATGAAACCTGTTTTAACAAAACTGCGTCAATGGAAGGTAACTTAGGAATTAATAGTTTCCAAAACCAGATAGCAGTTTTACCTTACCATACTACAAGAAATATTTCACACTACACCACATCTACCATTCTGTCCAGAAGATCAAACTAATACAGTTTTTTCTACAGTTAATTGATAAAAGAATGCCTCTTCCAATGCGGGATGTGAATTGGTTATCTTGCCATGGGAAACTTGGGAGTCCATAATTCTTTGAAACATAAGACCTTGGAAGAGCACGTGTCCTCACCCTTCATGTGGGTAGGAATTGGAAACACAAGAGCATTTTTTTAATTTTTTTGTCCATTTGTGTTTTGGTCATTGTTCTTAGAAACATGGAATGATAAACAAATCCGATTATGTATAAAAATATTGATTTGGAGGTTATACCTAACTAAGTTTCAGAAATATGATAGTACATTAAGACTAATTTTTTGCTGTATGTAAATACTACCTTTGGCAAGCTAAATGTGTTTTCTCTTTACAGCAAAAAGAATTGTCTGCCACAAAAATTATCCAACAGATAAAAAGCAGCTTTCAAAAAAAGTATTTGATAGAAAAAATGCAGTGGTACCCCATCTATGTTATACATATTGGCAGCATTGCACATGGTTTATAACTTAGTAGACATGTATGTAATAACTAGGTAAGTGCTTGCTTTTGAAGTTAAGCTTTTCTTTTGTCATTTTTGAGTTTTTTCCATTTCACACAGATGAGATGTATGGTAGTATTGCTCTTTTTGTGCTTTTTTTTCTCTTTCACTTTCATTTTAAAGTTATACGGGATTATTATTGTGGTATTTTACATACATACGAACATATGAAGAAGCCATCTGAAGAAGGTAATTTGGTCTATCTAGTCTGCTTGTATTGCAGTCCATAGCTTCAGCTACTGTCCCTGCCCTCCCTCCCCACACCTTCCATCTTCCCTACCCATGATCCTTACCTTCCCCATATGCCAATTCTAGCCTCTCTTAAAGCTGCCCACTGTCTTCAATGAGATCACCTCTTCTGGCAGTGCATTCTAAGTGCCCACCACCCTCTCTGTGAAGAAGTGCTTCCTGTCCTCCCTGCTAAACCTCCCACCCTCCAGTTTAAAACTGTGCCCCCTCATGTTATGGTTGCCACTCAGCTTAGAGAGACTCGGCTCATCTACCTCATTTATCCCTTACAAGTACTAGAAGGTCCCAGTTATGTCCCCACTCTCTCCCGTCTTCCAGGGAGAACATGTTCAGTGCCTTAACCTGTCCTCATATGCCTTACCCTGCTGACCCGCTATCATCTTTGTAGCTCTTCTCTGGATCTTCTCCAGCAGGTTAATGTCCTTTTTGAGGTGTGAGCACCAGTACTGAACCCCATAGTCTTGATGAGGCCTTACTATTGACCTGTACAAGGGCAGTATATTCTTCTTTCTCCTATTACTGAGTTCCCTACATATGCATCCCAGCATCTTGTTTGCCTTTGCTGCTGCTGCCTTCTTGCACTGCATGGAGTGCTTCCGGTCACTAGTGATCATCACTCCCAGGTCCTTCACCTCCTCTGTTTCAGATACTCAGACTCAACCCAGGTAGTACTCTGTCCAGGGATTCTTGGCTCCAATAAGCATTACTTTGCATTTCCTGACATTGAAGCCAAGCTTCCAGATCCTGGACCACCTCCCCAGCTTTTCCAGATCTTCTTTTATATCCTGTATCCCTTCAGCTGTGTCCACTCTAATGTAGAGCTTGGTGTCATCCACAAATAGGCACATTTTGGCCTTAATGCCACCCCAATGTCATTGATGAAGACATTGAACAACATTGGCCCCAGCACTGAGCCCTACAGGACCCCACTAGTTACTTCTCTGGTGCCAGATAACTCTTCCCCACAACCACCCTCTTAGTTCTGCCCCTCAGCCAATTTTCCACCAATCTGGCCATCTTTTCCCCAACCCTATGATCCACTGACTTCCTGATCAACCTTTTGTGGGGCACAAAGTCAAAGGCCTTGCTGAAATCAAGATAGAGGATGTCTACCACTTGGCCCCTGTGTACTGTCTTAGTGACACAGTCAAAGAAGTAAATCAGGTTTGTTTGACATGATCTTCCCCCATCAACCCATGCTGCCTCATATCCTGGACACCATGCTCCTCTAGATATTCTACCAACCTTTCATTTAGCATGGTCTCCATGAGCATGACCGTGATGGAGGTCAGACTGACTGGTCTGTAATTTCCTGGCTCATCCTTGGGACCACTTTTGTGGAGGGGCACTACACGTACTGTTCTCCAGTCCTGTGGTACTGCACCTGACTCTAATGAACTATTAAACAGGTCTGCCAGTGACCCTGCCAACTCCTCAGCCAGTTCCTTTAGTATCCTTGGCTGTACTCTGTCTGGGTCTGGTGATTTGTCCACCTTCAATGCCAGCAGCCCCCCCTTACTCTATCCTCTCTATCACTACATCTGTGCCCACCCCAGCTCGTTTTTTCCCTCCTGAAGGCACTAGTCTTTCCTTCTTTCTGGCGAAGACAGAACAAAAGTAATCATTTAGTATCTCTGCTTTTCCCCCATTATCCTCCACCCACTCCACCCCTTTCTTAAGCCTAACAGTCCCTTCCCTTCTTCTCCCTTTTCTCACTTACATAGCAAAAGAAAGCCTTCTCCCCCTTTTTAATTCCTTCAGCTATCTGCAACTTCTTCTGTGCCTTTGGTTGCCAGACTTCCTTTCTTGCCTCACTAGCCAACTTTAGGTAATTTTCCCTATCCACCTTTCTCTTGGTCTTCCTGAATTTTCCAAAGGCCAGCCTCCTTTCCCTTATAGCCTGGGCAACTCCAGAACTGAACCAGCTGGGCTCTTTGGTCCTTGTGTTCTTCCCCTGAGTCTAACACACTCATCTGTGGCAACCAGTATTGCTTCCTTAATGATGGACCACCTTTGGTCCACCCCATATCTGCTCTGATGCCCACCAGATGGCTCCTTAGCACTTCACCCATTTTTCTGAAGTCTGCTCTTCTGAAATCCAAGATTTTCATCTTAGTGTTAATTGAAGCAGTTATACTGTACAATATCCCTTTCCTCAATGAAAATCCCCCACTCTTTGTCAGTAAGTGCCATGAGATCCTTTACTTCCACCTAGACAGTGACCTGAGATGGGCAGAAGAGACCTCAGTTTATCATTTAATCCAAAGGATGGCACCTGACCAGTGTAGCAGCCCCTTATACCAGACTGCAGTGTCAGTTATGGGTATTACTCCAAGTGCCTGGTGTAAGGTTAGAACCCGCAATCATCTGATATTCCAGCCCCAGAGGTAAGCATGCCACCTACTGAGCCCATGACACTGAAATCTCTTATTGATAATCTCAAGCCAACTTTCTTCAACCTAACTGAAAGTGAATGATACTGTTTATAAGCAGATGGACTATTCTGAGAATTTAGGCTTGACAGTACTAAATGACCACCTCCCCAGTGACTGTAAGGGTGATGCAACACATTTTTTCTGGTACCTTTGCCTCTGTTGTTGATTATACCAGTACATCAACTATTGATATAGACATATAGGCCCAGATAGTCAAAAGAGCTGAGCCATGCGCAGTAGGGTTGTGCCTGCACAAGTCCGAAATACGCCATTCTGCGATATTCAGCAGGAGGCAGTTGTGCCCCCCCATATCATGCTGAGCAACAGCGCAATGCTAATGAAGGCATGTGCAACCGAAAGGGGAGGAACCATGCATAAACTCACAGCCCGATATTCAACGCGGGCGTGCGGAAGTTATGCGAAGCAACCCCTATCTGCGCCTCAATTGCCAACTTTAAACCAAAAAGGATCAAGTTGAGGGCCACCCACGGTGAGCTGCCACATTGCAGGGTGCAACACAGCAGCTGCCACCTGTGGGTGGCCCTCCACCTGTTAACAGTGCCCCCCATGCCCCGATCATGGGCATAATGTAATTCTCCCCCCCCCAGCAGCCTGATCGCGGGCAGCACAGTAGTCTCCTGTGAATAGCGCGATCGTGGGCATAATATATGGTCCCCCACCCCCAAATAGCCGAATAGCCCGATTGCGGGCATAATTAGATGGTTCCCCACCCCGACTATCCCGATCGTGAATACTATAAATGGTACCCCCAACCCTCTGACTAGCCCGATCACGGGCGGAATCCTCAACCCCATGTCCAATCCCTGGTGATCTAGTGGCCTCACCTCTCCCACCCCACGGAGCTCTACCACCCCGCCCCCGCCAGCCGGGCGGGCAGCAGCACCCCACCTGCCTGCCACCCGCCGGCCAAGGACTGACAGCCCGGAGTTGCACGCCTATTGGTTCAGAGCATGAGCTAATGATGAAGCCTATATCAGGAGAGTAGTTCAGATATGTGAATGAATTCATTCCATTCACATATCTGACTTCTTAGGCGAGAGCATGCACGCCCATTGGCTCATGCCTGGAACCAATGGGCATGCAGCCCTACCGAGCTGTCAGTTGGGCGAGTGGCGGGTGGCAGGTGGTAGAGCTGCCACCACCGGCTGATGGGGCGGGTGGTGGAGCCTCTGTGGTGGGAGGTGGTAGCCACCAGACTAGGATTCTGGACGGGGTTGGAGGATGCCGCCGCGATCAGGCTAGTCGGGGGTGGGGGGACCATCTAATTATGCCCGCAATCAGGCTATTCGGACTATTCAGGGTGGGGGACCATTTATAGTATGCCCACTATAGGGCTATTCAGGGGAGATCACTATGCTGCCCGTGATCGGGCTACAGGGGAGTACCATTATGCCCACGATCGGGCTGCAGGGTGCCGTCCTCGACAGCTGCCGTTTTGGCAGGGCTGCATGAAGTCGCCGGGAACAGCTGCACCTGCATACTAATGGCATGCTAATGGGGCTGTATTAGAAGCAAATGGTCCCATGCACCTTGCATAAATTATGGCCCCATTTGCATTTCACCTTTGAATATCGGAGGTTTGTGCATGGCGCAATGGAACTTGCACCACCGTGATCTCGAATGCTCCACTCTGACCACCTTGTGGTGGTGCAAGTTCCACTGCGCCATGCACAGTGGTTGTGGTTAGGGGTGATATTCAAAGAAGTTGCTCAATAGCGCAACTCGCTGAATATCGCCCTGGCCACACCCCTGTGCAACTTTTTTGAGCAGCGCAAGGGCTTGCACCACAGAATGGCGCAGTTTGAATATCTGGCCCATACTGTATAGCCCTCTTATTATCCGTACATGTTTTGAAAGTAATCCCTTCCCACTTATTGCAACTAGAATTACAACTCAGAATCTTAATGTATCCAACCAGAACAATATTGTCTGCTCACTTCAGCTATTGGTCAATAGAAAGAGGGCTACATGGGATATGCCCCTGATTTTTGCTGTAAACTTACTGTAGAAGATTGCAACCGTGTGTTGCAGCTGTTAAGTTAACAAAATAATTGTTATATTTTGCTGTTATTTTATAAAATTTGTCCTGAAGTAAGATTTTAAATGAACAAAATCTCCGTATGTTTTTAATATTTGTAATGACTCATATGAAGTCAATCAATAAACTTGATCTTCAACTATATAAGTAACACACTTCATCCAAAACATAGTAAGAACTATATAGTATTTCTCTATTGCACAGGACCTTCTAATTATTTTGTCCACACTTCCTGCAAAACAGCAGCAGGAGGAGGAGCTAGAAGCAACTCTTGCACAGGACCTTCTATTTACTTTCGTCCACACTTCATCTCTACGTTGTCCCACCTCCTTTATAGCCTGTAGGTAATGCCCACTTCCTGAACAGTACAGGAAACAGCACTTGCCAATAAAATCTAAAGAAAAACACAAAAAAAAACATTTCTTCTTCACTGTTCTCCTTCACAGAACCTTCTTTATTTCATCCACACTTACTGCCTCGTTTTGCTCAGGACCATTTGTTTCTTTTCTCCCTACATAAGAACAAGGAGGCACTGTTCAGAAAAGGTTTACTTTCTGTTACCAAACTACAGGTCAGATCTTTTTCTTCTGACTCTACTCTTGGGAAGTTCCTGTATCTTTCCATCTAATGAACAGGCCAGATCCTTTCCATCCGGCTCCATGCCTGTGGACAAATGGACATTGTGAACTGCAGATTTTGTGGGACCCTAGTCACTAGCGCATTTGCAATACATGTGGGGCATTGTCTTACATGCTCTGCCCTTGTGGAGCTATGATCTCGTATCCAAGCTGCATGGGCTGAGAAAACCTACCTCAGGGCACAACTCAACCACTCTACACATCACCATACTTTGCTGTCATTGAACCATGCCCACCTACCACCAACGCCACTCCCCCAGAGAATAGTAGATCAGGGGATGGCAATTGGTTAGAAACAGCAAAGCTGGAGGCATGGCTAACCAGCAACCAAGATTGCATCTTAACTTAACAGCTCCACTGACCCAGAGCCTAGAACCTGTCTGAATCCTCTTCACTGCCGAATCCTGACTGATGCATTTTGCTTCAGCAGCAACAGGAAATACTTTCCTAGCCCTCAGCTGAAATTGGGGGAATTCTGAGTAAGGATTGTTAAACTAGCTGCTCTAGAAACCTGTACAACCCTATCAAACAAGGCCACATGGCGCACGCTGGTCCAGGAGGAGAAGAACCCTCCATTAGGGAAATGTTCTCATCAATAATTACCAGCACTGATGCTCTAACGCTTGCAGCTAATACTACTGCAGTGTCCATCCAGCAATTTGATGCCAGAATCGAATGTACAGAGCAAAAAGCTACTGCTCATGAGGACGTCCTTCAAGGCCACTGTGCCACTCTGCGAGATCATGCTGCACAAATCCGGCAAATACAAGACAAATTAGAGGATTTGGAGAACAGGAGCTGCCGCAACAACTTGCGGCTCCTCGGTTTTCCAGAGGGCAGCGAGGGAAGGCAAGTGCTACTATTTTTGCAACAAGGACTTCCAGAAATCCTTAAGCTTCCCCTAACTATCAGAATCATGATTGAACGGGTGCACCGTTTGCTACAACCCAAACCTGCACAGGGAGATAGGCCTCAGCCTATTATCGCCTGAATTTTAAACTTTGCCGAAAAAGCAGCCATCCAGGCTAGAGCTAGAGACCTGGGACAACTTCATTGGAAAGACCACAAAATTATGATATTCCAAGACTATTCCACTGACTTAGCATCTAAACGCAAGGTCTTCACGGAAGCCTGCCAGTCACTTCATACTCTGCAGATCCCTTTCTCTCTACGCTATCCTGCCATCTTACAGACCATGATCAATGGCATGCCACACCAATTTAGCACTCCAGATGCTGCCATGGCATTCATCAAAGAAAGGTGGCCTAAAGGACTGGATCCCTCATCCAATCTGAACTCAAATACAATAAAGAACTGCAACTCTCAAGGTAAGGGAGACAACACCAAGGCCACCCTTCTGAAACCTTTTCCCTCCCCACTGAAGGACCAGGAATCTCACAACTCGAAGATCTGGAAAAGACCACTGAAGTCACCGCACTCCAAATGCGAGCACCCCCAGGACTGAAGACAACCACTGGAGAAGCAAGACCAGAACTTTTACCTCCTCAACAGAAATGACACCAATTACACCAGCCCATACTTCGCCCAAAATCATTACTCTTTACTGCGGGACCTCCTTGATACGAATTCCCAAGAAGAGATGGACACTAATTCCGCTTCCTCCGAGACTGTGACACTCGGAGAGATGCTTGATTCATGGGCCTCCATCATGGAAGCCTCGCTTCCATTAAAAGACTTGGACTGGCACACTGAGGCTTCACGCCCCACACCAAGCTGCAGACCAGAAATTCACCCTGCAGAGCAACACCAGACTCTTTCAGAAGATCGCCTGGGCTGATGTACTTTAAAGTCAGATAAGTACAGTTGGTTTCATGTTTCGGGAGGTAAGGGGTTGGTAGAGATTGGGGCACTCAGACAATACCTGTAAAGGGAATGGAGCCAATGGCTCAGTTTAAAGGAACTTAGGTAAGGCCAGCCTCACCTGCCTACTCCCCACAGCTAAACTACCTGTTGGTCTGAATCTTATCACTCCTCTGAGACACCCTACCTGCCCTGCTCAATGTTACTGTTGATTTATTGTTAAACTGTTATTGTCCATCACGACCCTGGGTAAATGTTACTAATGGGGATTTTACCGCAGTGAACTGCGCTGGCACATATGAGACATTTGAAGCCCCACCCCCCCTTAAGGGATTCCTTGCCGAGTTGGGAGAGTAATACTACCAACGATTTGCAATAGCTGTAGTTGATTCTCTTACCTCACACACCTCCCTCCCCTCAAGGAACAGGCAAACTTTACCCACTAAGGGGACATAAGACCCCCAAGGGCCCTAAGGCCTCACACTCGGGTCCCTATACCGGCTGCAGTTGGACCCTCCTCACCCTGAGTACAAGGGATTTATTGGTCAGCAGGTCCCTGTGTGGCTCTGGACAGTGGCTCTATAAACTGTCTAAGCTTGAACCATCACTAGCATACCCCTTGCATTACCCATTTTTAATCCACTCAGTTGGAGACTTGGGGATATACTTCCACAGTGTTTTCATTTCCATCTCTCTCATGCTTCACAGAAGAGACTGGGCATACAATTGGCTGGGGATCCAGCCGGTTAAGTCCTTTCTCTAACCTCACTGGTGGTCTTTTGTTAATAAAATTAATTGGAAGTTTAGATTAAGTGTACAGGTATAAGTTTCTCTTTCTATTTATACTGCCTTGTATATACTGATAATCGCTCAAGGGCTCCCTAAGACATTTAGATGGGTGCCACCCTGAGTATACATTTTAGTAACTGCTACTGCCCTCTGGTCTAGAAGGGAAATAGGCATCTTACTTAGTCTGAGGAAAGTTCTGGGCACCCTATTTGTAACTACTCTGCTGACTATAGTTGTATTTAACAGACTTCGTACCTCTTAGCAGCAGAATGTCTGACACCACATTCCACACCTGGAATGTTAGAGGGTTAAACTCCCCGATCAAATGGAAGAAAGTACTGGCCCACCTGAAATGCTTACATTCAAAAGTAGCGTTTTTACAAGAGACTAAATTCACGGGAGTCGACCACACCTACATGTCGAAGGATTGGGTGGGACAGCAGGTACACTCAAATGCCCTCTGTAGGAAACATGGGGTCCTTTTCCTTTTACATAAATCTCTACCATGGACTCTTATTAAGACACTTTCCGGTCCTAATGGCAGATGGGTGATGGCGACATACGACACCCCCACAGGCCCGATTACCCTTTGTAACCTCTATGCTCCCAATTAAGATGCCCCACAATTCTTCCATAATCTTGCGGAGGCAATATTGGAATTTAATCCCCCTGACTGCCCCCTTCTCTTGGGTGGTGACTTCAATCTAACAATAATCCCCTCCCTTGACAGGAATGATAGAGGTAACAAAATCTCATTTTAGGAGTGGGAAGGCATTACAACAGGTGATCTCAGATCAGGGCTTTACAGATATTTGCAGACTTTTTCACCCCAGAACTAGGGATTATACCTTCCACTCGGATCCACGTGCCTCATATAGCAGGCTAGATTTTTGGCTCAGCTCACCCACTTTCAGCACAAAAACCCTTGATGTCTCCATGCTTCCATGAATCATATCAGATCACACCCCAGTTCAGCTCATGGTTCAATGGGACCCTGTAGCCCCTCCACCTAAACACTGGAGACTAGATTCCCTCTTAATGAGGGACCCAGATTTTGTCCCCTGGGCACAAAATGAAGCCTCTCTTTTTATTGCTGAGAACCCCACATTAGATTCCTCAGCAAGCAATACCTGGGAAGCCTTTAAGGCTACTATGAGAGGTAACATTATGGGGTTTGAAGCCGCTAAATGCAGAGAAAGAGAACATCAGCTGGCTGCCCTCAAACAGAAATTGGCAGCAACTGAGGTTACTTTCAAGGTGCTGCCTTCCCCCTCTAATCATTCTACATTGGTTAGAACTATCCTAGGCCTCAGATTTGCATTCAATCAGCTTCTTAATAGGAAACTGGAAGTGGCCATCCTTTGCCTCCACCACACCTTCTGGGAGGGAGGAGACAAAGCGGGCAAAGTTCTGGCTTACCAACTTCGTAAGCAGCAAGCCAGTAGGTACACCTCTGGGCTGAAAGACAAGCAAGGGACACTGGGTACATCCCCAGAGGCCATTAATACCACCATGGCCTCCTTCTATAGATCCCTTTATTCCTCCACACACCCTGTACCAAACAAGGACACCCAGCCTGTTTTAGATGCTTTACAATTACCTATGTGAAATTCCCAACAGAAACTGCTCCTTAAACTTCCTGTCTCCCGAGATGAGGTAGACTCAGCAATTCAAGTTCTGAAGTTGGGGAAATCACCTGCTAATGACAGTTACACAGCAGACTTTTACACGGCACTTGCCCCGACCATCTCCCCACTTTTAACTGAGGTTTTCCAAGAGATGGAGCTCAAAGGTACCCTCCCTCCCTCCATGTGCGAGGCTATTATTGTAGTCATCCCCAAAAAGGGTAAGCATACCACAAACCCAGGAAGTTATCGCCTGATCTCACTCATTAACCTTGACAGTAAACCGTATGCCAAAATCTTGGCAACCAGGCTTGGCCCTATACTCCCTGAACTCATACACTCGTCACAGGTAGGCTTTATCCCTGGTCAACATAGTTCGGACCACCTGCATACCCTTATGAGCCTTATGCAGCTCTCTAGAGCTCTTCCCACTCCAGCGGCTGCTGTAGCAGTGGATTTTGAGATTCTGTTGAATGGGACTATTTATATCTAGTCCTAGCACATTTTGGGGTGGGTGAAAAATGTATTTCAAGGATACAAGTCTTATATGATTCCCCATCAGCCAGAGTCAATACAAACTCAGTCTTGTCCCCCCACCCCCCATTTCTACTGGAGTGAGGAACAAGACAGGGTTGCCCACTTTCCCCTGTCCTGTTTGTTCTGCCTGTGGAAACACTGGCCAGTGTTATATGAAGTCATCCGAACATTGTGGGCCTCACAGTGAGATGTACAACATATACAACCCTGATGTACACTGATGACCTCCTCCTCCACCTGGCAGATGCCCAAGGATCCATACCCCCCTTGCTCCAACTCTTAGAGGTCTTTACTACGTACTCGGGCCTAAAGCTGAATCAGAACAAGACCGAACTACTTCCTCTAAATTTCCACTGTACCTAACAGATGGCAACCTCAGTTGGCCTCCTTTGGGCCCCCAAAGGGATCACCTGCCTTGGAATTCTCTTAACTCCATCTCTGGATATACTCTGGCAAGCTAATATTCAACCCCTTCTTTCCTCTATCAAGGTAGAATTTAACCGATGGAAACTCCTCAGTCTTACCCTGGCTGGAAAAATTGCAGAAATAAAAATGGTCTCAGCCCCTAAACTCTTTTACCTACTCATACACATCCCAATTCCCCTTCCCAAACATTGGTATATGCCCATTGGAAAATTAATCGGGGACTTCCTTTGGGATGGTGCCAAACCCAGATATAGCCGCTCTAAGCTTAGGGCTCCTTGGGAACAGGGGGGCTGGAATCTCCCCTGGGTTAAAGGATACTGACAGGCCTTTCTTCTAGCCCAAACCCTCAAATGGCTGCACCCCACCTTCCCCCTTTCCCCACCATGGCTCCAAATTGAACTAGATGTTACAGAAACTGTACACCCCTCTTCAATCCTGACTTCGGGCAACACCATCAAATGCAGACCTGCCAACAGACCGAACCTATCAATCAATCAATCAATCAATAAATCAATCAACCACTTTATTTAACCAGGCATAAACATCATTGAGCAAGCTCATTTTCAAGATGGTCCTGGGCAATAGTACATTGCAATTCAGTACAAGCAAAATACAGATAGGTTAAGGTAGTAACAAAAATTTAGGAAACATTGTACAATAGTGCATTGCAGTTCAAAACAAACATAACACAAATAGGATAGTAACAAAAATGTAAAAACATATACAGGTGAACCACAGAAGGCCAGTATCTGAAGCCTGTCATAATGGTGAACACATACAGTTCAGAGCAAAATTATGTAAGAGTAGAGGAGGAAAAATCCAATACACTCTACAGATAGTAGAGTAGGTAAGAATGGAGGGAGGCAGGTGCGAAGAAAGTTGGTATGTTAGAGGTAGACTAAAGGAAGAAGACCAGAGTGAAGGAGAGTGAATTAAGAGAGCTAGATAACCCTAACAGGGAGGTATGTTAAGCGACATTTTAGCCGTAGATTTTGTGTGAAGAGCATGATGTAGGTTGCTCAGTGTCTACGAAAACAGTTACTGGCTTCCTTCAACAGTACGGTTAGTGAATCTTTAAATGTGAATATGCCTGGGAGTGAGGCAAGTTTTAAGGAGTTTTGCATGGTATTCCATATCGATGGGAGTGAGAAATTGATGGCAGCCGTGCCAAATGTTGTGTTCACTCTAGGAATCTGGAAGCAGAGTAAGGAGAAACGTCTCAGGCCATACGATCCCTTGGCCCATGTGAAGAGGCTCGATATGTAAGTAGGCAGCTTATTGGATAGTGCTCTATATAGCCAAAGTAGAGCATTTCTTTTCCTCCTAGCTGGAAGTGAGGGCCACCCTGATTCCTGGTACAGTAAGCAGTGGTGAGTGCGAAGAGGTAGGTTGAAGATAAATCTTAGGGCCCTGTGGTAGAGTGTGTCAAGTTTGTTGAGCACTGCTGTGGGACAATGCACGTAAAGAAAGTTGGCGTAGTCCAATAAGGGTAGGAATGTGGATTGTACTAGTCTCCTTCTGGCTTCTGGGGTGAGCAGATGTTTAATACGAAAGAATAAGCCTAGCCGCTGTCTTACTTTCTTTGAGACGTAATTGAGATGGTATAGAAAGTTAAGCTTATTGTCCAGCCAGAACTCAAGATATTTAAAGGATTCAACTATTTCTAGAGGTTCATCTAGCAGTGTTAGGATCTGGGGTATATGTGATGGTGCGGGGGGCTGGCTTTGGAGAGAGAATCATAGCTTTAGTCATTTTGGCATTGAGGAGAAGTTTGTGTCTGATAAGATTATGTTGGAGGGTGATAAAATCTTGCTGTAAACTCTCATGGGTCATATCCAAGGAGGAATTTATGGTATATAGTACGGTATCGTCTGCAAATAGATGGACATTAGCTGAGCGGAGATGAGAATCCAGGTTATTGATGTAGATTGCAAAGAGGATAGGGCCTAGTATAGAGCCTTGGGGTACAGCTCTTAGAAGTGTTTTTTGTGGAGACAGATCACCTGCAGCTTTGACCTGTTGTAATCTGTTGGTAAGATAGTTGGAGAACCATTTGATTGCTGAACTATCGAGCCCGATTTTACTCAAGGCTAAGAGCAAGACGTTATGGTCCACAGTGTCGAAGGCCTTACTAAGATCGAGATAAAGGGCAAACACATATTTCTTAGAATTCAGTGCAATTTGCCAATCTGTAGTTACCTTCGCAAGTGCAGTTACAGTGCTGTGTTTGGCTCTGAATCCAGATTGTGCCAGATTTAATAGATCATGTGAATCCAAATGTTCTCTGATTTGGACATTGATGATTTTTTTCAAGCAGTTTTGACAGGACGGATAATATAGATATAGGCCGATAGTTATTCAGATCACATGGATCTCCGGATTTGAATAATAGTAAAAGGTAGGCAGTTTTCCATAGCTGAGGAAGATCTCCTTGTTTCAATGAAATGTTGAATAAATGGGTGATGGGGGCGGTCAAGTAATGATGGCCGAGTCTTAGGAAGTAAAGCTTGATATTGTCTGTGCCTGCACTCTTTTTAGTATGCAGGGATTGTAGTAGGTTCTCTACTTGTTTAAATGTAATTGTGTGGGAGCTGAATGTAGTAGGATAAGGTGGGGTATGGGTCGGGTTAACATTAGGATCGGTAGCAGGTTGTCCAGTGGAATGATCTTGTTGATAGACGAGGTGTCGAACGCTAGTCCGGCGGTGGCAAAATGCTCATTTAGCTGCTCTAGCATATCATCTCTGTCTGTGTAGGTGGCTCCAGCGGACAAAATTTTGGCTGGGATTGATGTGCTGGCAGAGCAACCTTCAACATCTCTAAGGATGTTCCAGAATTTGGCAGAGTTGTTTTTGTTGGCTTCTAGTTCTGTTTGAAAGTATCTAGCTTTTTCAGATCTAATTAGCTTAGTACAGGAATTTCTAGAGGTGCGGAATACTACCCAGTCTGCCTCCACGTGAGATTTCCTTTCTGTTTTCCACCAATAGTCCCTGTCCCTGATCGCTTTCTTCAAGATGGAAGAGAACCAACCAGGGAGTCTTTTTTTAGACCTGATCAACCTTAATGGGGCATGTTTGTCTAGTAGACCCAGTAGGAGATTGTGAAAGATATAAAATGCCTCGCTAAGGGAGGGAGCTAGATAGAAATTCTGCCATCTGACATTACTTAGATCTTTCAGAAATTTGTTTTGGGAGAACTTTTTCATGTTTATTACCAAATTAAATTTGAGGGCCGATTTTGTTTGGGAGGGGTGCCTGACGCAAGCAATAGTACAATGATCGCTCACGTCATTGCAGAATACTCCGGCATGAGAAAAGTTATGTGGCTTGTTTACTAGCATAAGGTCCAAGAGAGAACTACGTTCTGGATATTTTCTATTCGGTCTGGTGTTTGCAGGTGTTATTTGTACCAGACCAACTGCATCAGCAAGTCCTTCAGATTCTTGGAGCTGTCATTGTTCCAGTTCAAATTAAAATCCTCCATCTAACTCGATTAGGTTTTGGAGATGAGGTAGCAGGGCCAAGCCCCCAGACGGGGGTCTGTAGCAGACTGCAATGAGGAGTGACTTGTCATTGGAGAGTGATAGTTTTAGAGCCAAGCATTCAAATTCTTTGGGTTTCGAGGCACAGTCAATGACCGTGGTTACAAGTTTGTTCTTGGCATATATTACAACCCCACCTCCTCCTCTAGTTGGCCTAGCGCAGCGGTAAGTATTGTATCCCGGGATGCTGATATATTTGTCTGGGGTAGATGGCTTAAGCCAGGATTCAGTTATCATGAGGAAATCGGGACTTGTATGTAGACCCCAGGTCTGTAAGCCATCCAATTTCTTTAGCAAACTACAAGCATTGATGTGGAGAAAGCTAAGACCTTTATATTGAGGGAGGTCCGCTGGTGTTTCTAGGAGGGAGAGTGGACCTGGGTTTAGTTCTATGTTTCCAGAGCAGAATAGGAGGAGTAGCAGTAATTTTTTAAGGTGCTGTCTTAGTCTGCTAAATAGTCTTTTGTTGCCTTATCTTGTGAAGATTGGTTTAGTAATGGTCGTTTTGGGGGAATTGTTGCTGATTGAGGAAGCTACTGCATAGGTAATTGCTATGATCGAGGAAGCTAGAGGCATTCGTACAAGGTCTCTAGATGTTGTTTGGCATGAGTAAGGGCATAGCAATGAGGGAGATGTCCCCGTTCTGAAGTGCCATTGATATTGGGAATGGGAAGATCTTGGTAATTGTCAAAGGCGGATTTTTGACTAGGGCAAAGCTTAGGAGCCTGCTTTCTGATGGATAGAAAAATTAGAAGTAAGAGACAACTACGCAAAAGAGTATTATTAAGTTGCATTTTCATTAGTAGTTTGTCACTTGATGCTGATATTATGCACAGGCTTTTCAGAGGGCAGAGCCCTCAAAGGAATGCAGACAGGGAGGCAGGCGTGGCTGAACTTGAAATGACCAATTAGCAGATGGGGGCTGGCCAAGCTCTCAGAGAAAGAGCATTTAATAACGCTGGTGTCGGGGCGGGTGGTGTGGGAAGAAAATAGCAACACAAGCTAAAGGTGCCCAGGGCAGGGAGCGGGTATCGGAAAAGCTGCTAAGAGCGGTGAGACCGAGCAACCAATAGCAAGCAGAGCCATAAGGGCAGCAACCAATCACTGGCGATCTCGGGGGTTCGATGGCCAATCGAGGCTCCAAAGTATTCCCCGACCGAAGCGAGTAGGCTTACCCCAATTTGGAGGCTCTTCCTTGGGCAGTTGGTGTGAGCGTGGCCAGCTGGCTTCTCCAACCATGGCCGCCGGGCCAAAGGAAGGCGGTAGCCCAATCAGGGGCTCTCGAGCTAGAGAAAGAGACAGAGTAGGCAGGTGAGATATGAGCAGGCAGGACAAAGACAGACAAAGCAGATAAATCGGGGGTTGGGGTTCGATTCAGTAAGGAGAAAAACAAAGGCAAGAGGAGGGTGGGGGAGTAGATAGGGGCAGATGACGCAGTAATTTAGGTCAGCGTCAATTTGCCCAGGTCAAAGGTAGACTTAATATTGCAAATGAAGAATGATAGAGAGAGAGAGGTGAGAACATTTAAAGTCTAAAGGAGTAGATTTTTAAGCCTGCAGGAAAGAGAAAGGCAGTTAGGTACAGGTTTTTTTTTTTAACAGTGACCTCGGTGAGAGTAAAAAAGCATCACAATTTTTAACACATCAGCATGTAACTATCACGTTTATACATCAAAGAGCAATCATATTGCAAGGCTAGCAACACAAGTTTGAAAATAGCAACACAAGCTAAAGGCACCCAGGGCAGGGAGCGGGTATCGGAAAAGCTGCTAAAAGCGGTGAGACTGAGCAGCCAATAGTAGGCAGAGCCATTAGGGCAGCAACCAATCACCGGAGATCTCGGGGGTTCGATGGCCTATCGGGGCTCCAAAGTATTCCCCGACCGAAGCGAGTAGGCTTACCCCAATTTGGAGGCTCTTCCTCGGGCAGCTGGTGTGAGTGCGGCTGGCTGGCTTCTCCAGCCGTGGCTGCCGGGCAAAAGGAAGGCAGTAGCCCGATCAGAGGTTCTCGAGCCCAATTTGGAGGCTCTTCCTCGGGCAGCTGGTGGGAGCGTGGCCGGCTGGCTTCTCCAGCTACGGTCACCGGGCAAAAGGAAGGCGGTAGCCTGATCAGGGGCTCTCGAGCTAGAGTCTTTACCTACAGTAGAGGTCTCCAGAACCAATTGGCTTGCCACTCATGAAAATGGACCTCCTCCTGCTCTCTCACGTTCCTTTGTGGCAAAACCTCTCCATTACTGTAGGGGGAGCCTGGGTATATTGGAAACGCTGGGCTAAGTTAGGTATCACTAAACTCAGAGATCTAATGGACCCTCACCATAAGGTTCTCCAAACATTTCATTCCCTCCAGAGATTGTGGGATATCTCCCAGTCGGACTTAACATAGAAACATAGAAGTTGACAGCAGATAAAGACCACAAGGCCCATCCAATCTGCCCATTTCTTTTTCTACCTTATAAATGTGCCGTCTCCCTTTGTTCTGTCAATGGCCTATCTATTCATACTCATCTGTATTGCTCCGTTATGCCTATCCCATGTCTGTTTGAAGCCCTGCACTGTATTCATATCCACCACTTCCTGAGGTAGGCCGTTCCATGCATCCATCACCCTTTCTGTGAAAAAGAACTTCCTCACATTACCCCTTAATTGGCCTCCCTCTAATCTCATGCCGTGTTCTCTTGTCCTGCTACTTTTTCTTATATTGAAACATGTTAGACTCTTTCACCTTGTTAATGCCCTTAAGGTGTTTGAATGTTTCGATCATATCACCTCTCTCCCTCCTTTGCTCTAGGGTATACATATTGAGCTCTGATAATCTGTCCTCATATGTTTTCTGATGCAGTCCCTGCAGCATTTTGGTTGCCCTTCTCTGGACTGCCTCAATTTGGTTAATGTCCTTGTGAAGATGTGTCCTCCAGTACTGCACGCAGTACTCCAGATGGGGCCCTAACCAATGTCTGTAAAGAGGGATTATTACCTCCCTCTTCTGACTTGTGATACCTCTACTAATACACCCCAACATCCCCCTAGCCTTACCTACTGCTTTAGCGGTCTGCTTGGATGATTTCAGGTCATCGGCACAATGATACTGAACACAGTGGGTGGCTGGCCGTGGTGGTGAGAGGTGGGCTGTGCCAGTTCGGCTGGGGATGGGTGGGGGTGCTGGGTGAGCTAGCACAGCTGGGTGGGGGCCACTAGACTACCAGGGATATGGGGATTGTAATAATTTTTATACAGTTCAGAGGGCACTAGACTACCAGTGATCACAGGGATCGTGTTAGTTATTATACAGTTCGGGGGCACTAGACTACCAGGGAAGTGAAAGGTTTCATATTTGTACATTGTTCGGGGGGGCACTAGACTACTGGGGTATATGCCGCATATGTGACTGGTGACTCTGTGTCTGGCACAGGTGGGGGGGTTGACAGCACTGCCCCGCTGTTGCGGCTTGCGACATGCTCACCAGGTACACCCACAGTTCGGCATACCTGGCCACATGTCGCAAGTCACAGGACTTAGCTGCAATGACCCTGTCCCTTCTAGAATAGGGCTCAGGGTCAATGTCACAGTTGCGGGTGGCGCAAGTTGCGTTGAGCGGCAACTTGCTCCACCCTTCTAGAATCTGGCCCAATATCTGTAAACTGCAGATTTTTGCCTTTGCCCTTTATTGGTTTCATGTACTTGTACAATGTCAGATTACACGAAGGCCTTAGCCTTAATGATGTATGTTAGGTCAACATTTCCTTTCTGAAATAAATAAAATGTTACAACAAAGAAACAGCAAAGCTAAGCCAAAGAGCAGTGCCATGGTGACTCCAAAACCAATTCACAGGTCAAATAGGTTCTTCACACTGACATCCATAGCTACTGCAGAGGTAGGCAATCCAGTGGAAGAGGACCACAAACATTGAACGGAGAAATCAAAGGTCACTGAAAACAAAAAAAAAAAGAATATACTAATAATAGGAGACTCTATGACACATGGAGTAGATCCTCACATTCACCAAAATGGCCGACTGGAGATTGCGGTAAGATGCTTCCCAGGAACATTGGCATGGAGGGACACAGACCGCAGTGAGAGCATTGTGCGCGACACCAAGGAGGACACACACATTCTGATCCATATTGACACAAATGACCTAGCTAGTCAGTCTGTGGAGGGGACTAAGCAAAATCTAACAGATTTATGTGATACGGGTGAAAGCCCAATTGCGATTGGTGGCAGGGTGAGCTTACATCGTCGAAAATCAATTTCAGTGATGTACAGCCCCAAAGCACAAGAAAATGGCACTGGAGACTTAGCTTTTAATTCTTCATGTGGGGGGCTACGCAACCCGCACCCCCTTCCTAAAGGATTCTTAACTCAAGGGGGGGTGCATGTCGAGGGGGGTTGCAAAATCTGGCAAAAAAAGAAATTCAGGCCAGGTGCAAAAAAATGTAGGCACGCCTAGAACCAAACCTGGAACTCTCACAGCTTTAGACTGCCTCCCATCCACCATACTATAGGGCCAGCTTGGCAGCCTCACACCATGCATCTACAACCCTCTCCTTGAAAAAATGCTTCCTCACATTACCTCTGAGCCATTCCTGCTTTATCTTCAAGTTGTGCCCCCTTGTTCTTGCACATCTCTTTTTTCTGAAAGATGCTACCCTCTTGGTCTTTGTTGATTCCCTTGAAGTACTTGAAAGTTTCTAACATGTCCCCTCTCTCCCTCCTTTCCTCGAGGCTATACATATTAAGCTCTTTAATCTTTCTTCGTACGTCTTCTGGTGCAGACTCTGCACCATTTTGGTTGCCCTCCTATGGACAGCCTCTGCCCTGTCTATGTCTTTGTAGAGCTGGGGTCTCCAGAACTGCATGCAGTACTCCAGATGTGGTCTCACCAACTGTTTGTACAGAGGGATAACAACTTCCTGTTTTCTACTGGTGATGCCTCTCCCTATGCATCCCAGTATTCCCCCAGCCCTCCTTACTGCCTTCTCACATTGCTTGCCCACCTTTAGGTCATCTGATATAACTACCCCCAGGTCCCTTTCCATTTTCGTTGTTGTCAGTATCTCACTCCCCACTGTGTACTCTTCCCCTGGGTTTTTGTTTCCCAGGTGCATTACTTTGCACTTCTTTGCGTTGAATCTAAGCTGCCATACATTTGACCATTCCTCTAACCTTGCCAAGTCCCTTCTCATCCTTTCCACCCCACCCTGTGTATCAACACTGTTGCAGATCTTTGTGTCATCTGCAAAGAGACATACTTTTCCTTCCAGTCCCTCTGCAATGTCACTTAAATAGACATTAAAAAGGACTGAACCAGTACTGAACCCTGTGGTACCCCACTAGTAACCCCACTTTCTTCAGGGTGAACTCTGTTTACTATTACCCTCTGTGTTCTGTTGTCCAGCCAATGTTTTACCGAGGCTACCACCCTGGGACCCACTCTCAGGCTGGCTAATCTGTTTATTAATCTTTTGTGTGGGACTGTGTCAAATGCCTTTCTAAAGTCTAGGTAGGACATGTCCACAGCCCCTCCCAGGTCTACTATTTTGGTCACCCAGTCAAAGAAATCGATTAGATTCATCTGACATGACCTTCCTGCTGTGAATCCATGCTGCCTTGAGTCCTGTGCCCCACTGGCCTCTAGGTATGCAACAATTCTTTCCTTCAGAAGTGATTCCATCAGTTTCCCTGCCTCTGAGGTCAAACTGACAGATCTGTAGTTTCCTGCCTCTGTCTTGCTCCCACTTTTGTGAGGGGAATTACATCTGCTCTCCTCCAGTCCTCAGGTACCACACCATCCTCCCATGATTTGTTAAAAAGGGTAGTCACTGGTGTTACTAGTTCTCCCCTTAGTTATTTTAGAATTCTGGGGTGAATCCCATCGGGCCCCATTGCTTTATCCACCTTCAGTTTTAGGAGTTCTTTCAGAACCCTTTCTTCTGTGAAAGGACTGATATCAACCCACACTCAGAGTGCTTCTATTAACTGGATTAGGTACCTCCCCCTCCTTTTCCTTTGTGAATACTGAGCAGAAGTATTTGTTCAGTATCCCTGCTTTTTCACTGTCCCTCTCTGCCCAACCACCCTCCTCTTTATTCAGCCTCAGTATCCCTGCCTTAGTCTTTCTTCGCTCCCTAATGTACCTACAAAAGGTTTTCTCCCCCTTCTTAACCAAGTTGGCTATCTTTTCCTCAGTTTGGGCCTTTGCTATTCTGACTGCCTTCACCACTTCCTTCAGCTTTAACTGGTACAGTTCTCTGACCTGCTCCTTCTGTGTTTCCTTATACTTCCTAAATGCTATCTTTTTCTCCCTAACCTTCCCTGCCACTTCTTTTGAGAACCACAGTGTTTTTTTCTTTCATTTTGATTTATTTGCTTCACACAAAGGCTTGTTGCCTATGTGATGGCAGTTTTGATGTTTCCCCATTGTTGCTCCACCCCACCTTCTTGCCTGTTTGCTAGTGCTTTTCTGAGGCACTCTCCCATTTTGACAAAATCAGCCCTCCTGAAGTCCAGTAACTTCACTTTTGTATATCTTGTCTCTACAGCTAGGTCTATCGTTCCCAGATGGCTATACACTTCTATAGTTGAGATCCTCTCTCCATCCCCATTTGAGAGTGCCAGGTCTAAGATTGCTCCATCCCAAGTGGGTTCCAACATTAGTTGTCTGAGGCATGCCCCCTGTAGGGCATCAAGAATGGCCCTGCTCTTGGATGTGGCTGCAGCAAAGATGCTCCCAGTTAACATCTAGCATATTCAGATCCCTCATCAGCAATATCTCCCCTTTCTCTGCTTTCCTAAGAATGCCTCCTATCATTTCCTTGTCCATTTCCTCCCCCTGGATGTGGGTCTGTATACAACCGCTGTGCAGATTGTGGTGCCATTTCCATTCTCCAGGGTGCCCCACAGCGCCTCCTCTCCTCCCTGTTTACCCTTTAGTTCTGTTGCTTTGATCCCTTTCCTTACATAGAGAGTTACTCCTCCTCCTCCCTCTTCCACCTTCCCTGTCCCTCCTGTAGATTGTGTACCGACATGTTGACATCCCAGTCATGGTTCTCTGTGTACCATGTTTCTGATGGCCTTATCCCTTTTTGCCACGTCCCTGTCCTTACTGCCTTTGTCCTTTTCTCCATTTACCCCTGCCTTTCTCTCTATCGACTGCTCTATCTTGGTGTTTACCTCACTAACTACCTTGATTTTTTTATTTGGGGGGGGCTAGGATTTTCCTTCCCTTTTCAGTGCCTCCCCCCTTGGCTAGTTTAAATGTTTGCCAATGAAGCATATAAACCTATCACCTAGGATCCTGGGCCCCCTACTGGACAGATGCAGACCATCGTGCAAGTATAGGCCAGTATCCCTCCAGGTGGAGCCCCAGTCCCCAATGAAGCTGAAACCCTGAGCTCCGCACCAGTTTTTCAACCACTAATTGAATCCCATGGTGTGGCGTAGCCTAGCCTCACCCATACACAGAAACATAGAAACATAGACTTTGACGGCAGATAAGGACCGCTTGGCCCACCTAGTCTGCCCATTTCCCTACCTAGAGGATAAGCTGCAGATCCTATTTAACTAACAGCCTATTTCTTACTACCCCCCACAAAAATTGCCTTATGTCTGTCCCATGCATTCTTGAATTCTCCCACAGTTTTAGACCCAACAACCTCCTTAGAAAGGCTGTTCCATGTGTCCACCACCCTCTCTGTGAAAAAAATACTTCCTCACATTGCCCCTGAGCTGTCTCCCCTCTGTCTTCAAATTGTGTCCCCTTGTTCTTGCACATCTCTTTTTCTGAAAGATGCTACCCTCTTGGGCTTTGTTGATTCCACAGAGGTACTTAAACATTTCTATCATGTCCCCCTCTCCCTCCTTTCCTCAAGGGTATACATATTAAGCTCCTTTAGCCTCTCCTTGTATGGCTTCTCTTGCAGACCCTGCACCATTTTAGTTGCCCTCCTCTGAACTGCCTCCATCCTGTCTATGTCCTTACGGAGATGGGGTCTCCAGAACTGGACGCAGTACTCCAGATGGGGTATCACCAACTGTCTGTACAGGGGGATAACAACTTCCTGTTTTCTGCTGGTGATGTCTCTCTCTATACATCCCATTATCCCCCCAGCCCTCCCTACCACCTTCTCACATTGCTTGCCAACCTTAAGGTCATCTGATATGATTACCCCAGGTCCCTTTCCATTTTTGTTGTTGTTACTACCTTGCCCCCCATTGTGTAATCTTCCCCTGGGTTTTTGTTTCCCAGGTGCATTATTCTGCACTTCTTTGCATTGAATCCAAGCTGCCATACTTCTGACCATTCCTCCAACCTTGCCAAGTCCCTTCTCATCCTTTCCACGCCTCCTTGTGTATCAACCCTGTTGCAGATCTTTGTGTCATCTGCAAAGAGGCATACTTTTCCTTCCAGTCCCTCTGCAATGTCACTTATAAAGACATTAAAAAGGACTGGACCCAGTACTGAACCCTCTTGTTGCCCACTAGTAACCCTCTTTCTTCAGTGGATTCCATTTACAATTACCTTCTGTGTCCTGTTGTTCAGCCAATGTTTTTACCCAGGCTACCACTCTGGGACCCTCCAAGGCTGGTTAATTTGACTACTAATCTTTTGTGTGGGACTGTGTCAAATGCCTTGCTAAAGTCTAGGTAGGCCATGTCCACAGCCCCTCCCTGGTCTACTACTTTGGTCACCCAGTCAAAGAAATCAATTAGATTTGTCTGACATGACCTTCCCACTGTGAACCCATGCTGCCTTGGGTCCTGTGCCCCACTGGTCTCTAGGTACTCAACAATTCTTTCCTTCAGAAGTGATTCCATCACTTTCTGTACCACAGAGGTCAAACTGACAGGTCTGTAGTTTCCTGCCTCTGTCTTGCTCCCACTTTTGTGAAGGGGAATCACCTCAGCCTTCTTCCGGTCCTCAGGTACCACACCATCCTTCCATGATTTGTTATAAAGGGTAGTCAGTGGTGTCACTAGCTTAATTATTTCAGAATTCTGGGGTGAATTCCATCTGGCCCCATTGCTTTGTCCACCTTCAGTTTAAGGCGTTCTTTCAGAACCCTTTCTTCTGTGAAAGGACTGCGATCGAACCCCCTCTCCAGAGTGCTTCTGTTAATTGGATTAGGCACCTCTCCCACTTCCTCTTTTGTGAATACTGAACAGAAGTTCAGTATCCCTGCTTTTTCACTGTCACTCTCTGCCCACCCACCATCCATTCTATTCAGCCTCACTATCCCTCCCTTTGTCTTTCTACGCTCCCTGATATATCTATAAAAGGTTTTAGCCCCCTTCTTAACTGAGTTGGCTATCTTTTCCACAGTTTGTGCCTTTGCTATTCTGACTACCCTTCCTGCTTCCTTCTGCCTTAACTGGTACAGTTCACTGTCCTGCTCCTTCTGTGTTTCCTTATACTTCCTAAATGCTATCTTTTTCTCCCTAACCTTCACCACCACTTCTTTTGAGAACCATAGTGACTTTTTCTTTCATTTTGATTTGTTCATTTGCTTCACACAAAGGCTTGTTGCCTCTGTGATGGCAGTTTTGACATTTCCCCATTGTTGCTGCATCCCTCCTTCTAGCCTGTTTGCTAGTGCTTTTCTAAGGCACTCTCCCGTCTTGCCAAAGTCAGCCCTCTTGAAGTCCAGAACCCTCATTTTTGTATGGCTTGACTCTGTAGCTGAGTTTAGCATGAAACACACTGTTTGGTGGTCACTTGTTCCCAAATGGCTACCCATTTCTAGATCTGAGATCCTCTCACTGTCCCCATTTGAGAGAGTACGAGGTCTAAGATTACTCCATCACGAGTAGGTTCCAAAACTAGCTGTCTGAAGCATGCCACCTGAAGGGCATCAAGAATGGCCCTGCTTTTGGATGTGGCTGCAGCAAAGGTGCTCCAGTTAACATCTGGCATATTAAGGTCCCCATCAACAGCATCTCCCCTTTCTCTGCCATCCTAAGTATGCCTTCTATCATATCCTTGTCCATTCCCTCCCCCTGACATGGGGGTCTGTATACAACCCCTGTGTGATTTGTGGTGCCATTTCCAGTCTGTAAGGTGACCCACAGTGCCTCCTCTCCTCCCTGTTTACTCTTTTGTTCAGTTGATTTTATCCCTTCTCTTACATAGAGAGCTACTCCCCCCTTCTTCTGCCCTCCCTGTCTCTCCTGTAGGTTGTGTACCCTGGTATGTTAACATCCCAGTCATGGTTCTCTGTGTACCATGTTCCTGTGACTGCTACAATATCCAGGCATCCCTCCTCCATCAAGGCCACCAGTTCAGAGAGCTTGTTGCCCAGACTATGGGCACTGGTACTCATTACCCTCCATTTCTTGATGGCCTTACTCCATTTTGCCCCATCCCTGTCCTTATTGCTTTTGTCACTTTCTCCATTTACCCCTGTGTTTCTCCCTATAGACATCTCTATGCTGGTGTCTACCTCACTTAGTACCCAGATTTTTTGGGGGGGGGCTAGTATTTCCCTGCTCCTTTCCAGTGCCTCTCCCCTTGGCTAGTTTAAATGCTTGCCAATTAAGTATCTAAACATATCACCTAGGATCCTGGTTCCCCTTCTGGACAGATGCAGACCATCATGCCAGTATAGGCCTGCATCCATCCAGGTGGACCCCCAGTCCCCAATGAAGCCAAGTCCCTGAGCTCTGCACCAGTTTTTCAACCACTTATTGAATCCCATGGTGTGGAGCACCCTAGCCTCATCTATGCCATAGACTGGCATCACCTCTGAGAAGGTTACCATGTGTGCTATTTGACTAAGGCCCCTCCCCATCTCCACAAATGCTTCTTGCACTGCTCTGAACCTTTCTTAGGCAGGTCATTTGTCCCTAGGTGGACAATGACATCCAGCTCCCTCCCCTGTGTAGCTGCTCCTGTGATCCTGAGGATTCGCTCCCTGTCCCTCCAAGCTATGGCACCAGGCAGGCACCTTACCTCCCTCTCCCCTCCCTCCCCCAGTTCTACCCTCCTAATAATGGAGTCCCCCACCAAGAGTTGTTTCCTTCCCCTGTGGGGTCCCATGCCACCTTCCTGTGGGTCTCCTTTGTGGAGGTTCCCAGCATCCTCCTTGGTCTCCACTGCGGTGCCTCCGTAGAGGAACCACAGTCTGACAGAATCGCAAATGAATTGTGGAGAGTACAACTGGAGGGATGCACCTCTGTTCCACCACCCTCACCCTCTCTGAGCCCACTGTGGTCCAACCACTCCTCTTTCTTGGCAACCTCTGAGGCAGCGGCCGTGGCCCTGGTGGTCCCTAGGTGGGAAAGGAGGTCCCTCAAATCCTGGCCAACTCAGCCTAGAGATGAGTAACCTTCTCCCTCCGCCCAGAGAGGTGCCTGCAGATGAGACCCCAACGCATCCTCCAGAATGTCTTCTGGAAGATTGCTGTTCCACAGCCACTGCACTGCACTCCCATCATGTCTTCATTTGTGGTCCCTTAACTGGTTTTTTTTTGTATACTTACCCTTTCCTCTCTCTGTTTATTTTATTTTATTTTATATATACATATATATATATATATATATATATATATATATTCTCTACTTTCCTACTGCCTCCATGCCCTTAAAGCTCCTGATCTTCCTGTTCTGGGACAGTACGCTTCTGTATTCCTCAGTAGTCTCCTTCTTACTTGCTCAGAGTCAGACCTCCAGCAGCTAGGGGTTGATGGAGAGCTACTCTTTTTCTTCTAGGATGGTGATTCTTTTGTGCCTCTGTGATCACTCCCTTCCGGCTCAAATCATGTTCCTATAAAAGTAGAACTGGCTAATGGTGTGTGGGGGGGAGGGATGGAAGTCAATATAGTCCGAGTAGAGTAGTATGGTTCTAACAGTACCTCCTTCCTCTTGGTGTTCTCTGTCTCAAGCTATCTAGGTCAGTTTTTAAATGCAAACACCTGGCTTCCTTGTCTCTAAGCCTCTCCCCTTAATTTACAGTTTGTTTCTTCACCTAGCTATCTGATCACACAAGAATTCCTTCACCCTAATTCACATTTTTTTCTTAACCTAGCTAACTGCACAGATAACAATTCTTTCACCCAACTCAGACAAACACACTCTTTTTTGTTTGTTTTTGTTTGTTTTTACCCTAGATTGAAGTTGCCAGTGATAGAGTTCTTGTTCTTTAGCCCCAGTAGCGCGGTATAGTTCTAACAGCACCTTCTTCCCCTTGCTGTTCTCTGCCTCAAGCTATCTAGGTCAGTTTTTAAATGTAAACACCTGTCTTCTTTCTCTCTAAGCCACTCCCCTTAATTAACAGTTTGTTTCTTAACCAGCTAACTGCACAAACAACAATTCCTTCAACCTATTTCACAGTGCTTTTCTTCACCTAGCTAACGGCACAGACAACAATTCCTTCACCCAACTCAGACAAACACACTCTTTTTCTGTTTGTTTTTGTTTGTTTTTACCCTAAATTGAAGTTCCCAGTAATAGAGCTCTAGTTCTTTAGTCCAGCGGAGTAGTATAGTTCTAACAGCACCTCCTTCCTCTTGCTGTTCTCCGCCTCAAGCTATCTAGGTCAGTTTTTAAATGCAAACAGCTGGCTTCCTTTTCTCTAAGCCACTCCCCTTAATTAACAGTTTGTTTCTTCATCTAGCTAACCACACAGACAACAATTCCTTCACCCTTATTCACAGTTTTTTTATTTCATTTAGCTAACTGCACAGATAAGAATTCCTTCACCCAACTCTGACAAGCACACTCTTTTTGTGTTTGTTTTTGGTTTGATTTTATCCTAAATTGAAGTTCCCAGTAATACAGCTCTAATTTTTTAGTTCAGTAGAGTAGTATAGTTCTAACAGCACCTCCTTCCTCTTGCTGTTCTCCTATTACTTAGGTTATTTGCATGAAAATAAGATCTTGGTCCTGGAGAGTTCATCTATTCCTGCTGCCTTCTCTCTACCTAAAGTCATAGAGCACTGCTTGTGACTTCACAGTAACTCACATGGCAAGAGGCTGTGGTGTCAGAATAGCGGATCATGACTTGAAGTAGGGCATATGCTATCAAGGCAGGTGGACGTAAAATAAACTCTAAGAGACAACATTCACATATTCATCCAGATGTCCTTAGTACTAAATTATGGGGAGGAGAAATATATAAAATAGAAATGTAATGCAAGCAGAATTGTACCTAATTATTGTTTTTTAAAGTTTTCTTTGAGCCGTCAGTAGCTACATGGTTCTATGTATATGGATGATAATACATTTTGTCTGCTAGTTTCATACTTTCTGAGGACACACACACACACACACCAGACATTTTGTTGTCCGTATTCATAGATATAATTAAGTACCTGACAATTTATAGGCCTTTTCCTGTCACATTCCATTCATGAGGAGTAGCTGATTTATACCCAACTGGGATCAAAGTCTATCATTTCTGATGAAGAGCTGTGTGTAGCTTGAACGCTTACATCATTTAAATCTCTTGTGGGTCTAGTACAAGGCTCACTTTGTTCAGTGCTTCATAAAAAGTGAATCAATGCTTTTGGGATTACCTTTGTAAAAAGATTTCTCTATGTGATTGGAGGTCACACGTTAAGTGACAATGTCGACATAATTGCAGGTTAGGTAATGAATAATAAAATTTAGTAGTGGTAATTACACTGTAATTGCATGTTTATTGCATACAACTACATTGTAACTGCAATGCAGTTATAGTGTAGTTACACTGTAACTATAGTGTAGTTACACAATAACTGCAGTGTAGTTAAGAAAGCTTAAAGTGTTACCAAATTGGATTTATTTCTGTTTGGAACAGAGTCCTAAAAATGTAATATGAAATAATTGCCAAAAGTTATGCATCTGTAATTAAAATTAGATTTGTGGATATTGAAAAACTGAATGATTGGGCAAAAACACAGGAAAGCAGATTTAGACCACTAATCTTGCAAATGAAAAATTAACATAGTTTTGAGTCATGTCTGGAACTGCTAACTAATCCATCCCAGAGGAAGTTACTCATGTCATTCAGATTTAATAAATTTTTAGAATGAGGTATTTTGAAGTTAGGTATGACATTATTCTGGATAGCCCAGATGCCAAAGTATGTTTATGTAGCCTGAGTGCTGAAGAAAATGTAACACTTTTCTTTTTTCTGTATTTCCATGGTATGTCAATTTATGAACTAAATGGTTGGGAGGGTTCCACAAGAAAGTATATTTACTTAAGGAAAATATTATCCCTTACAAGCTTGATCTTAATCGTATGGATATCTTTATGAGACTGGCACATTAATTCAAGACAGTATAAAAAGGCTGATTCTGACTAACATAAATAAAACAATTGCTTGTCACATCTTTAAAGATGTAGCAAATGATTATTTTTAAACATAACTCTTAGGTTTATAATTTCTATTGTATTGTGTTCAACTTTGATTTTATTTTGATTATTATAACACCTTGCTCTTAAGATCAACAATAAATGAATCTATTACTACTAGTGAAGAATCTGGAGGACATGAGAGTGAGGAAGTCATGAGGTGGGCCCAGACCCTGGTGCTTTGATAACCCTTTTCTGTCACCTTTCTACCTTAAGACTCTGTTGTGAGGATCTGTGTTCTGGGTGGGACAACCTCTAATTTTTCGGAGACCTTTAACGATGCACCCCCTTTATCCAGGTATACTTCCCTTAGAGCTGTAGTCACATACAACCAGTTACCCCAGTGTTTAGAAACATAATTTGTTACTAAACACTGGGGCCCAGATATTCAAAGCGGTTGCACAAGGTGCGACTGAGTTGTGCTGGCACAAGTACAGAAATGCGCCAAGGAGCCATATTCAGTGGGAGCCAATGCACAGCACAAGAACCAGTGCACCATTGTGCAATGATAATAAATGCAGGCACAACCACAGGGGGCATGTGCATGCATAACCAGCGTAGTGCGATATTGAACCATGGAACCGTGGAGCATGGTGGGAGAAAATCCAAGATGCACCAACCAGACTTGAGCCTATTAAAACCAGGTGCAACCACACAGACAGCACTTGTGCCAGGCAAGAGAGGGAAGGGAGAGAGAGAGAGAGAGAGAGGGGGGCAGGTCGTAACACACAGAAAGAAAGAAGGAAAGAAAGAAGGGAAGGAGGACAGAGCTGGACAGACAGAGGCAGACACCATGGGGGCATGACACAGGTGGCACAGGAAAGGGTGAAGAGGCAGAGAGAGTGTGTAGGAGTGGCAGGCACAGTGCCAGGTGGTGTGCCAGGGTGTCACACAACCAGAAGCAGCAGCCAAACACCTAGGGGGTGACGAGACAGCAGGGGCCATGGTTAGTGCACCATACATGATGGAGGCCATAATGAGGGGTGTGAGGGGGGCAGGTGGAACAGCGACACAGCCATGGAAGGGCCTGACAGCAATATGCCCAACACAGATGGTACCGTGCCCACATCTCCTTTGAACAGTACACCGACATGGAGATAGTGGGCTGGTACCAGCTGAATAGGGCAATTCTGAGTAGTGGTGGGTGAAGTGGCCCCAATTCTCTCCGCGAAGTGATCCGCGGAGTGAAGGTGGATTCGCGGAGTGCTCCGCAACGCGAAGCGGAGTACTTCACATTATAATGGATAATGTGAAGTCCATTGAAAACAATGACTTCACATTACTCCGCCTTCCCAAACCACTACTCCACCAATTCTTAAGGTGAAGTACATTGGAAACAATGTACTTCGCCTTGTTTTTAAGCTCCAAAGGTGAATTATGTGGTGATTCATGGAATTTCAGGTCACATGGGCTCTAGATTGTTCTGCACAGCCTCAATTTGGGGTAGCATGTGTATGAAGCTGTAGGAGAGAATCTGCTCTTAGAGCTCTCTGAGTCAAACCTTCTAAAAGCTGTTAAAAAAAGCCTGTTGGGGTCATTTGTTTTGCTGAAACTTTAGTTCATCCATTATAGGAAACCCTCCTGTGCTTATATCATTGAGCGTTTATTGTTTGTGTGTGGATTTTGAATGTTAATGTACAATATTCAGTCTGTGTACTGAGAGGCAGTAGAAGTGTGCTTTGGGGAAGGGTGTATCTGTGGTGAAAGTAGATTAACTTGGAGAAAAAGACAGAGCTTTCTGTTTTGGTGATATCTTGTATAACTGTGTTACTGTACACACAGTAATATTTTCAATAATTCTTGCCATTTTTTTGCTGATTGTTGTGGTGCCGCAGTGCATAATTTTAGTTTGTTGAAAATATGTGGTTATATTACTGAAGTTTTCAATTTGCTACACATTACTTAGTGTGTGTGTGAGTATGTGTGTGACATGTGTCATCAAATCAGACACCTTTTATTGTGCCACATAATTTCAGCAATGTGAACATGCTATGCTATCCACTGCAGCTGTGTAACTTTTGTACTTCTTTGTGGTATCTTTACTAGTACTAGTACTAGTGACTGTTACTGCAGCAGTGCAATACACTGTCCCCCCCCCCCCACATCCTGCCCCAACCGGAAAAGGAATTATTTTCCAGATTTGAATTTCTGATGGTGAGCACTGGTTAGGTGTTGTGCCTTTGCATCTGCATCTCTTCAATGCGCAGCGCAATCTTAATCTGTCTGTGCCTTTGTATCTCTTTAGGGCCCAATCTCCATCTGTAACTTAAATCACAATTGTTTCTTTGGCTTCTCTTCAGAGTACTGGACAGGTGTGGTGCATAATTCTGCATGAACATTGTACTCATTAATATGCATTTTTAAGTCAGGACCATTATCACGAGTTATTCTTCATACAAATCACATTCTTCATCATCACAGAAAGTCACAAATGCAGTCACAAATCATGATTTACGATCACGTCACGAATCACAGCATTAATCTTTTTTAATAGTTACTTGGTAAGCCTGTTTTGTAGTATCTCTCCATGCTTCACCAATCCTCCATTGTACTCATTAATGAGTGTTTTTAAGTTGGGGAGTTTTGTGTCACATCTCATCGGGGGGAGGGGCCCGGGAAAGTACAGTCATAGGCATTCACATTTCAGCATCATCACGGTCACAAATGCAGTCACAAATCACGACTTATGATCACGTCACGAATCACAATATTAATTTTTTTTAATAGTTACTTGGATGTATTTTAAGCCTGTAAGAAAAATAAAATTTACAGAAAGAGCAATTAAGTCAAAAAGAGTACAGAAAAGACAAAAAATGTAGCTTTTAAAAAAGCTGTTGGGTCTAAATCAAAGTTTAAATCTCCTCCTCTCTGATCTCAAAGTATTAGCAGTCACAAAACACACTATTCTCTCTCCATCTACACAGGAGAAAGTAAAAGTGTCTGCTTGCATGACTTACTTTCTTCCTGCCTAGCTAAAGAGCATGTCACTTACAGTACTGTAAGCCATGTGATGTGTAGGCGGGCTGCCAAATCTGAAACACTAAGTGGGTCACTTTTTTTTATTTAGTTGTTTAACCAGGTATAGCACACTAAGCTGAAAGCTTTTTTACAGGAGCAACCTGGGAGCACAAGGAGATTAAGTGACTTGCTCAGGGTCAGACAGTATGCAAGTGGAAGCTGTGGGACTCAAACCCAGGTCTGGTCTGCTGGATGTCACCAAATTTGCAGCTCAGAGCCTTAGACCACTGCGCTATACTGCCTCCTTTTAAAATTTACACTTAGAACCATAATGAGGAACACAAAGTCCATTAAAAACAATGACTTTGTCTTACTTCGCATTGCCATTCCACCTTAATGCGAAGTGGTAATGACAAGGAGGAGTGAGCGCTTTGCATTGCCCACTCCGCATAGTGGAGTGGCAATGCAAAGTTCCCACTTTGCGTTCACTTCACCGGAGGAATTTAAATTCGTTGCTTCTCTAATTCTGAGGCGGCTCTGTGAGCTGTGCAGTGAGGAGATGCAGGCACCCACTAGACAGAGTCATGCATTGTCAGTGGAGATGAAAGTCACAGCAGTCATGTGCCTGCTCACCACGGGCACCTTCCAGAGACAACAGGGGACACCATAGGTATAACCCAGTCGGCCACATCACACCTCTTCACACAGTTCCTCAATGCTCTGCTGCCACATACTTCAGAATACATCCATTTCCCCAGCACACAAGCGGAGAGTACAACAGCCATACAGGAGTTCCACAGAGTAGCAAATATGCCTGGTGTGCTTGGGGCCATTAACTGCACCCATGTGAGCATCCGCATGCCACCTGGCCCTGAGGGCCCAGCATACAAAAACAGGAATGGGAGCCTGATAATCAACTGCCAGGTGGGGTGCAATACCATGGGTAGCATCACCAATGTCTGTGTCACACACCCTGGGAGCACACATGATGCATTCATCTGGCACAGCTGCCTGCTGTGCCACAAATTCGAATGTGGGGACATCTCCACTGGCCACCTCGTGGGTAAGTATTGGACAGGCAAGAGATGATGGGCAGGGCAGGCCATGGAATGGGGTGGGCAAGTGGGTACGGGTGCCTGGGCAGGCAAGGGACACAGCAAGGGCAGACAGAGAGCTAACCATATCCTCCTTCACACAGGTGACAGTGCCTACCTATTGAGGCTCTGGCTGATCTCCCCCTACCAGTGCCCAGCGCCCCCAACCAAAGAACGCTACAATGAGGCACACGCCAGCACATGGAACGTCATAGAACATGTATTTGGAATGCTGAATGCATGCTTCTGTTGCCTAGACAGGTCTGGCTGTGCCCTACAGTACAGCCCCACAAAAACCTGAAGCCTATTCCTGGCCTGCTGCATACTGCACAACATGGCCGTTGACCATGGGATAGCTGTCGAGGCTGATGAGGGCGATAGTAGTGGGGACGATGGAGGCAATGCACTGGAGGGCAGTGGACAACCCCCCCCAGGTGGAGAGATCCAAGACTGATGAGGCAGGCCCAACATCACCATGACACTGTCGCACAGAAACACTATGGTGCGACCAAGGTAGGTGGTGCTACACACATGCATCATACACACACAAGGGTACAGCACACAGGCAGCGGTGGGCATGGCACTGGGCATGCACACACAGTGGCATGGTGCAGGTACATGGGAGATGGTGGCACACCACCACACACAATGGCACACAGCAGCACACAGCAATGCATGCACACACACACACACACACACACACACACACACACACACATAAACACACACACACACAGACAGGCATTGGAATGTGGTGAGGATCAGATGCATGGCACCGGTGCACAGGCACAACCGGCACAGGACAGCTCTCATCATGCCCACACCACAATGACCAGTAGCCAGGCAAGCATGCACACAGGTGGTGTGCAGCATGCCACACAGGTGCCACGCCTGTGGTATGCACATGCACATGCCACCCATGCATGCAATGGGCAGCATTGGTAGTCTGCATACAGGGAGTGCCACACATCAGGGCCACCGCGTGGATCCCTGGCCACCATGACCATGGGAGTGGCTGTGCCTGGGCCGATCGGCAGCCATGGGCTGCTTATTAGCAACAGCTCCCCAGGGGTTGACTCATGGGACCATGACCAGGGCCGCATGGGGGTGTGTAGCTTCCCAAACAGGCCCACCCCAGGCGTGCCTGGGATACCATCGCCAGAGCTCGGCATTGACAGTGATGGTGTCGCCTGACGCTAGGCAGGTGGGGTTGACAAGGCACTGTGCAGGGTCTGTGGTGGCTGGCCCTGCATTGTGGCTACCAGCAGCACAGAGCCAAATGTGACTGCCTGTGCAATGTGATCCATCGATGCAGTCGTGGCCTCCTGCTTGCGGTGTGAAATGTGATCCATGGAAGCCGTAGAGGCCTCCTGCATGCACTGCTTCCCTGCCAGGAGTTGCACAATGCCCCTCTCATGCTGCTCTGCCAGCTGGCGCACCTCCGCATGCAGTGCATGTAGCCCAACTGCTACCTGTACATGTTGCTCAATGGAGGCCTGGAGCAAATGGGTGTGCTCTGCTATTGGGTCAGCATCCTGGGGTAACTGGGCATTAAGCCAACCCTCCAGTGGTGACTAGCCATGCTGCACAGCCCCCTTCTCAGGTGGATGCTGCACACTGGGGTCCTCTTGGGGTGGATCCCAACCTGGTGCCCCGGCAGCAGACCCTGCATCTGGCTGCCATGTGGCATCTGCAGCCTGCTGCCACTGCCCCTCTGGCCACTGACCCATGCCCAGCACCTGAGCGGCTGCACCACCATCACTGCACGGCACCGCTATGGCAGTGCATACAATGGAACCTGCAGTGGTGGCAGGCAGCCGGTCCCCTGCCAACAGGTTGCTGGACACGCTGCCTGTGCCTGGTATGTGTGTCTCCCTCACAACACCGCCTATGCTGCCCAGGCTCATGGTGAGGTTGTCATCAGTGTCGGACCCCACCCCAACCTGTGTCTCCATGCACTGGATGCCATGTCTTGCGTCCTGTAGGACTGCAACCAGGGTCTCGTCCCACACCATGCCCAGGGCATCTGGCTGGACAGGGGTGGTGTGCTGTGGTCTTCCAGGCCCCCAGATGCCCATGGAGATGGACAGTTGGTCATCCGGGGCTGTATCTGCCTCCCCGGCTGCTGCCATCACTCTGTCCTCAGCTAGCAGGTGTGCCAGTGCTGAAAGACAGAACAGATGAGTCAATGGGGCAGTGGCCACATGTGCCCCCCTACATGTGCCGCCTTCCCCATCCCCCCTCATGCCACAGCATTGCTGCCATACATACCATGCAAGGATGGGTTGCCACCTGTCTGGAATCCACTGTCTGGCACACCCTCCACAGTGCTGCAGTGCAAGGTGGTCACCACCGGCTCCTCCTGCGCCGTGAGCTGTGGCGCATCAGCAGGCCCCCCTCCAGTGGCATTCTGGGCAGCACGGCTGGCCACCACCTTCTCTTTTATCTGCCTTCTGTCAGTGCCCACCTTCCTGCGGCACTTCTGCACTGAATGCTGGTGGCTGTCCTGCTGGTTGACGCAGTCAGCCACCTCCACCCAGGCCCCAGCTCTGGCCTGCGGTGTGCCCATGGCACTGCTCTGGAGTGGCTCCCTGTTGAGGAAGGCCTCGAACAGGGCATCAGTCTCAGCTTTCATAAAGTTGGTCCTGCGCTTGTAGGCAGGCCCACTCTCCCCAACCTCCTCAGGTTCCTACATGTGGCTTCCTGTGGTAATAGAATGCACAGTGTGTCAGTGGCTGCATCTCCCAGTGCCATCCCCCTTGCTGTGCCCTCTGTGCTCAGTGTGCTTCTGCAGCTTGCACAACCTACCTCACATGGATGCAATGCCGGTCCATGGCCTGTGACATTCTATGGCGCCTTTATGGTGTATCCTATGCAAATGGAATGTGATGCAACAGTAATGATATGCTAATGCTCCCATTGTGCCATGCATTGGCTGATGAGTTCTTTAGCATGTGGCAGCTGAATATCGCATATTAGCACCATATGCACTGAGAGTGTTCTGGAGCAAGTCAGTCAATTGCTCCAGAGCACGCCATGGTGCAATGTGCACATATGCATAGTGCATATTGGCACTGTACGCATACTCCATGTGGTGCCCCACCACCTATTGTACACAGTGCACCAACTGTACTATAGCATCAGTGGCACAGTATGTGCACCATTAATGTTATTGCACAGTTGGCCCACTGTGCATGGCAAGCCGTGACCCCTGCAGTGACCTTTGCCCTAAGAGAACCCAGATATGTGCACCCACCCAGCCACACCCATATCGTGTGCTTCTGTGCCATTGCGCTATAGCCTGGCACAGCACATATCTCCTCGGCCCATGCATCTGGCACATGCTGAAGCCACGTGAGGCTATGGGCGTCATTTTGAACTACATCTTACTGCAGCAATATGGCACAGCAGAGAGCAACCCGAGTGGGCAACTGGATGCAGATGGAGCTGGCCAACCTCGTGGCCTGCGTCCAGCCCAATGCACCCCAGCTGTTTGGGAGGGCCCCACTACAGCAGCCCTGTGTAGCTGTTTGGGCCGTTATTGCTGCTGCACTGGTGTAACATATGGGAGTTGCTAGGACCAGTGAACAGTGTCAGCACCAGTACGGGGACCTCCTGCACAGGGACCCAGGTTACCTCCGACACCTGGAGGCATGTGTCAGGAGTGGGCATGTGCTACAGCCAGGTGAGTAGGCCCAGCATGCATGTGTGCCCTGGTGCTGTACTGTGGTGTACTGTGAGCTGCCTGGTCTGTCCCGCAGGGTGGTGGTCTGTCATCGTGTGTACCACGGGGCTGCAGCACCCACCACCACTTGTGTGGCCATGTCACTGTGTGGACCATGCCAGGCAGGGGAGCACACTGTAGTGGGGGGGACTTTGCAGTGGCTGCGGACTGATATGTTCCTTTCTATGTTCCCTTCCCAGGCCCTGAAGATCGGAGGAGGGTTACAGCAGCCACTGAAGCAGGTCAGCAGGCAGTGGCAGGACCAGGAGGGGGCCCCGGAGTGACCCCAGCACCTGTGGGGCCACAGAGAGCAGGTAGGCACTTCCATGGGCCTCCACACATCTATTGGGGGTTGGCGGGGGCATGGGTCCGGGAATGGCCACCTGTGCTGTGTGCCATGGGGGCTGGGTATGTTTCACTGTGCTTGGTGCCTGCCACTGTGGCGCATCCATTGTACTCATGTGTCAGCCGTTGGAGGGTGGATGTACGCCCGACCACCATTGTTGGTGCTGTGGTGCTGCATGGGCGCTGTGCCATGTGACTGGCATTGTGCAGTCGGCTGGCTATTGTGCAGCAGGAACCACCATTGTGCACTGTAGTGGTGTCCCATGGTTCTGTCAGTCGTAGGCCCATCCCCTTGCAGACGGCCTGTTCGGGCCCTCTGGGGGTGTGTGTTCCCACTGCCCTATGTGTGCAGTGGTTGGACATGGTTCTGTGGGATGTTGCACTGATCGCCTGTCCTGTCCCTTCTTCTAGGTGTCCATGGGCAGAAGAGGATGCCCCTCTATTGTCGGCTGTTAAGACAGCTTATCCTGATATCCTCAACAACGATGGAGGCGGTGCTGTAGCTATACCGGCAGGTGTTTGGAGGCCAGTGCCATAGATAACGTGGGGTGGCCCAGCACGGCTGCTACTGAGGGCTCCCATTCCATCTCCTGTTTCCCCTGCTGTTCCTTCCCCACCTATCCCCTTCCCACTGTAATTCCCTATTCCCTGTCCCCTTCCCTTTGCTTTCCTACCCTTTCCCACTCCCTTGTTGCTGTAAATAGTATTTGTACAATATATATTTTTTGACTTACCTGTCTGTGTCAGTGTCTGCTTTGCAGGTGGTGTGTGGAGCCATGCTACAGTGGCCCAGTGCCTGTCCATGTAGTGTGCCTATGTCAGGGTGCTTGTTGTGCTGCTGTGGTTCCCTGCTGTGTGCCGTGGTGTGGCCCACTGTGGTGGTGTCCCCCCAGGTCTGTGGGCATGTCATGGGGACGCCCATGGGTGGGTTGTCTGGGGTGTGTTGTGGATGTGTATGCTTGGCTGCATGGTCCTGGGTGTGTCCTGCACTGGTCTGGCTGTGTTGGGGGCACAGCATGCAGCCTGTGGGGGTCCCTTGGTGGTCTTCAGTTGGCCATTGGCATGTTCTGTTGCCTCACCACGCTGCCACCATTTTGCTCTGGGGTGGGGGTGGGTGCCTGTACATGCCCTGCTGTGCCCTGCTGGTGGTTGCCTCCCATGGCCTGTCATTGTGCTTCCCTGGTTCTGTTCCTGGGTCACATCTCTGTGCCATGCCCCCATTCCTCTGCTGCGGTGGTACAACTGTGTGTGCATCATGGTGCACATCTACTTGCGCCATGGCTCACCTCTCCTTGCGCCATGGTGCATTCCCAGTTGTACCATAGCGTAACTGTGCCATATTCAGCCAGGTTGCGCTGGCACACTACGGCATGCGCAATCTCTAAATATCACTCCTGTTGCGCCAGTGCACATCGGATTTGCGCTGCACCGAACTTATGCTGGGCTCTGGCACATTTCTGAATATCCGCCTCAGTAGTCAAAATACAGCAGTAATACAGTATTTACACATAGTCAAACGACAGTGCACATGCAGAACTTCAATAGAAAGTTTGCACTCTTGTGCAGATAAACACTTCAAACTTCCTTATAACTCACTGAGTCTTCTTAACTCACTTTCAGCATTAGATTTGTTACCAGAAGTCTCTCTCTCTGTAGACACATATCTGGCTCCATTCTTTGACAGGATCACATAGGATCCCCGGCCAAAACAGATGCAGAAGATTGTGCTGCAGAATTCACACCCTCTGTGTCTCTCTTTTCCAGTGCCTTGATTAAGCAAAAATGTGACATCACTTCTCTGTACCCAAATACGCAGAGATATAGAAACAGAAATTGTTGACAGAAAAGAATCACTTGGACTACCTAGTCTGCCATGATTTTCTTCATCTATTCTGTCTCCACAGACCCTACTTGGTCTCCGTCACCCCCCCACCCATTTAACAATACTGTATTCTCTTATGCCTATACCATGTATATTTGAAGCCTTCACTGTTTTTGTTCCCAGTACCTCTGCTGGCAGACTGTTCCAGGCATCCACCACTCTTTCAGTGAAGTAGTGCTTCCTCATATCTCTCATAAATTTTCCCTCTTCTAGCTTCATTGCATGCCTTTTGTCCTGGTGTACTTCCTCATTTGAAATAAACTCTCCTCCTGTACCCTGCTCAACAACATGAGATGCTTGTAGGCCTCTAGCATATCCCATATCTACCTTCTCTCTTCTAGGGTGTACATGTTGCAATCCCTCAGTCTTTATCATAGTGCTTTTGATGTAACCCCAGCATCATTTTAGTTGCCCTTTTCTGGACTACCTCCATATTGTCTATGTCCTTTCTGAGATGTGGCCTCCAGAACTGGCAAAATACTCCAGTCTCACCTGTGGCCAATACAGTGGTAACACCACCTCGATCTCTCCCTATGCACCCAGCATTCCATGGGCCCTGCCCACTACCTTGTCACACTGCCCTGCCACTTTGAGATAATCAGATATGATAACCTCAAGGTCTCTTTCCATCTTAGTGCCCATCAGGACCTCTTTCCAATATTTTACTTGTCTTCTAGGTTTCTCTGCCCCAGGTGGATGATTTTTTCTTTATAATTGAATATGCTTTATTGATTTTCTATAACAATACAAAAAATGACAAACTGATACACACGACAACAATCATAACAACAAATTAAACCCACAAGAATAATAACAAAGCCAAAAAAAAAAGAACAAGAACAATCCAACCCCAACCTCCACACAGCTGCAAGTGGTGCCGCTAAAATAAAAATGTTCCAACAATCTAAAAAGAAATGGTTGAACAGTAACACAAAGGGGAGCCCACAATAATTTTGTAAAAACATAGGCATAGAAAAATTAAACAAATAAATCAAACAGATGAATTTCACAGTCATTAACCAGGCATATAATAACCCCCATATCGACAGAAAGGACTGATGTCTGTGCCTAATATTAGCAATATATAGATCTCCAGCTAAGGTGCTGAGGAGTTCAACATGCCATTCAGCCCATGTTGGAACTTTATCATCCAGCCACTGTCATAGTAAAACTATCTTAGCAGCAACAGCTATTAAGACAATAAAGCCTTTCTTGTAGCCCAGTGAGATATTTTTATGAGTCCAATAAACAGATTTCACTTGAGAAAGTTTCCACCAAGTCGAATGATGGATGTAAGCAAGATTTTATAGCAGTCCAGAATGGCATGCCCTTCTCACTAGTCCACAAAACGTGATAAAGGGAACACACTTCTGGTTTACACCTGGAGCTCAGGTGCATGAATTTGCACTTTTCGGCATTGAACTCCAGATGCCATGACCTCAACCACTCCTTGAGTTTTCCAAGGTCTCCGCTTATTCTCACCACCCCTTCTGAGTATCCACTCTATTACAGGTTTCAGTGCCATAGGCATAACTTCCATTCCAGTTCTTCTGCAATATCACTTACAGAGTCTTAAAGAAGACCAATACAGTACTGATCTTATAAGCACCCTGCTGGTCCCTCTCCCCTCATTAGACTGAGTGCCTTTCACCACTGTTGTTTATCCACTGACTAGTTTTTTACACAGTTTACCACTTTGCATCACACCTCCATTTCCGTGGTCATCCAGTCAGAGAAATTCATCAGATTCATCTGGCATGAGCTACCCCCAGGAATCCATGCTGCCTTTGGTCGTGTAACCCATGGATTCAAGATACTCAACTGGCCTTACCTTTAACAGGGTTTCCATTAATTTCCCCATGATTGATGTGAGACTCCTCAGCCAATAATTACTAGCATCCTCCTTGCTGACACTCTTGTGGAGCAAGACTATGTCTGCTCTCCTGCAGTCCTCTGGAGCCACTCCTGTTTCCAGTGACTTGTTGATTCAGTGGACTGTCGATGATTTGGACCTGTAATTTGGGTGACGCCTACCTTTTGATAGTATCTGACATCCTTTATCTCAGGAAGCAACTTCCTCTCAAAGATCACTTAGCATCTGGAAGGCTATGACTGACCATGTTGAGACAGGAGGACCCTTACCCATTCGTCACACTCCATCAGTCTCTAGCAGGCCCTCCATAATTAAGATTTAAGCACCTATAAAGATTTTGCTGGGCTTCTAAAATCTACGGAAATGGGCCAGTTTCTTGTCACAGTTGAATAATGCAGCTTCAAAATCCTGACCCTCACAGAAACATGGAATTTGACGGCAGATAATGACCACTTGGCCCATCCCGTCTGTCCATTTTTCCCTACTTACATTATCACCACAGACCCTACTTGACCTACAGCTTCCCCCCCCCTTCCTTTCTGCTATGATTCCTTTGTGCCTGTCCCATACATTCTTGAACCTCTCAACTGTTTTTGCCCCATCACCTCTGTTGGAAGATTGTTCCAGGAATTCACCACTCTTTCTCTGAACAATTTCCTCCCATCTCTCCTGAATCTACCCCATCCAGCTTCATAGCATGTCCCCCTCTTCTTGAACACCTTTTTTTCTGAAAAATACTTCCCTCCTGTACCTTATTTACCCACATGAAGTATTTAAAGGTTCCTATTACATCCCCCCTCTCCCTCATCTCTTCCAGTGTGTATATATTGAGGTCCTTTAGCCTATCCATGTATGGCTTTTGATGCAGATCCTGTACCATTTTAGTTGCCCTCCTTTGAACCATCTCCATTTTGTCTATGTCCTTCCAGTAATGTCATCTACAGAACTGGACACAGTACTATAGGTAAGGTCTTACCAGCAACACCAGAGGCAACACCATCTCTCTCTTTCTGCTGATAATACCCTCCCTATGCACCCCAGCATCCACTATCCCTCCTGGCTGACTTGTCACACTGCCGGGTCACCTTTAGGTCAACAGATATGATTACCTCAAGGTTTATTTCCTGCTTGGTAGTCATCAATACCACTCCACTCATTTTGTTCTGTGTTTCTGTGCCCTAAGTGCAATATTTTGCACTTTTTTATATTGATATCCATCTGCCATAATTTTGACCAGTCCTCTAGTTTTCTAAGGTTTCTGCTCATCCTTTCCACTGCCCCCACCCGAATGCCCACCCTAATGTAAATTTGGTGTAATCCGCAAATAAGCAAGCCTTCCCTTCCAGTTCCTCTGCAATCTCAGTTATAAAGGCATTATAGCGTATGGTAGAACGCTGTTCCGCATGGAAATCCATGCCTGGAACAGCGTTGTTATGCTTTCTTGACTGCATCATGATGTTGTTATGAAGCACTGAGTACATCACTAGTGCAGCATAACAACACTGAACATCATCACACATGTGCAATTTAGCAGCCACCGCAGTGAGCAAATGATAAGCACTGGAAAGAGCCACCACATCAGTGGCCAAGTAAGGAATTTTCTTTATACCAGGGTCTAAAAGAAGGAGATGAGTACATCTATGGTTACCCATACACTTTAAAAGATTGTGTATGAGCAACCATACACAGACAAGAATATTTTTCTATGGTAATGAGACCTCTAGAGCTATGTTCTTGAGGTCTCCAGTTACCATGGAAACCTCTCAATTGAAAAATATCCTCGTTGTGTATGATTGCTCATACACAATACTCTATAAAGAGGATCGGTCCCAGCACTGATCCCTGAGACACGCTACTGTTCCCCCTTCCTTCCTCAGAGTGAACTCTGTTTACCACCACCCTCTGTTACTTATCCCCTAACCAGTTTATTATACAGTTTACCACTTTGGGACCCACTACTAAGCTACCCAGCTTACTTACTAGTCTCCTTCATGAAACCGTGTTGAAAGCTTTACTTAAATCTAGGTAGGCCATGTCCACTGCTGCAACCTGATGTACTTCCTTTGTCACCCAGTCAAAGAAATCAGCAGGCTCTTTTTTCTCTTGCCTTTGCTCATTTGTTTGATGCAGAGGTTTGTTACCTTTACTATGCTCCATTTTAACCTCACTCACTGTTTCTCCATCCCACCTAGGCCACCCCCCCAACCAGATCAACTCTGAGGCATTCACAGATCTTTTTTTAAATCTGCCCTCCTGAAGTTCAGGACCCTAGCCCTTGTGTGGTTAGATTCTGCAGCTGTCATTATATTGAATCACACTGTGTGGTGATGACTGGTCCCCAGGTGGCCTCCCACCTTGATGTCTGCAACACTGTCCCTTTTAGTGAGTACCAGATCCAGTATTGCCCCATCATGAGTGGGTTCACTGACTAGTTGCCTGAGGAATGCTCCCCGCAGAGATTACAGGATGTCCCAGCGTCTACGTTAAGCTGCTGCTGGGAGGCTTCAATCTATGTCTGGCAGCACCTCCCCCTTTTCTGCTATCTTGCCAGTGGCTTCCACCAGTACCTTATCTAATTCCTCCCTCTGTACTGGAGGTCTGTAGATCACTGAAGTGCAAATAGTGGCTCCATTCCCCATCACCATGGCGACCCTCGATATGTCTGTCTCCCCTTATATTCCATGTATCTCTGTTGCTTTCATGCCTTCCCTCACACTGCAAAGTACCAGATCCCCTCCTTTCATTCCCATCTGGTCCTTCCTGAACAGAGTATATTTGGCATGGCCATGTCCCAGTCATGGGTTTTATTCCACTATGACTTGGTGCCACAATATCCAGTCTGGCCTCTAGTTCCAGAATCTTATTTCCGAAACTTCTCACATTCACACACATGGTCTTTCAGATTTGTTCTCCACTCTGCTTGTTATCCCTCTTTTTCCCTTTTGCCATCTCTCTTTCCACCTTTCTTTTGAATGTTCTTGTTCCCCTCCCCCTTTGTCTCTATCACCTTTATTAAATTGCACCCTGGGGGATTCCTTTCCCCTCACGGTCATCTTGCCCTCTACTTTTGCCTGTGGGGGTGGCAGGTTCTACCACCTTGATTCCTTCCGCTATGTCCCTTGGCTACCTTAAATGTTCATTCGCATAACATTTAAGCCATCCACTGAAGACTGCAGTTCCCCTCTCAGAAGGATGAAGGCCATCATCCCTGTATAGGATCTAATCCTCCCAGGTGGGTTCCCAATCCCCAAGGTAGACACACCTCTCCTCTCTGCACCACTCATTCAGCTATGAGTTGAACCTCCTGGTGCAGAGATCTCGCTCCTCCCCCCTGTCATAGACTGGCAACACCTCAGTGAAAACCACTGAGCATGCTACCTGCCTAAGACCTGTCCCCTGCTCCCTAAACTCCCCCTGCACTATCCCAGCCCCACCCCTAGCCAGATCATTAGTTCCCAGGTGGATAATGACATCAAGCTCTCCCTCCTGTCCTACTGACCTATTGATCTTCAGGACCTACTTCCCATCCCTCCGGGCTGTAGCACCACATAGGCACCTAACCTACCTCTCTCTCCCCCTTTCTTTTCCCCAGCTGTGGCCCTTTCACAATCAAGTTCCCCAAGAAGAGGTCCCCCAAATCATAACCAACTTGGCCTGGAGTCTAGTGACCTCCCGCCTCAATCCAGAGAGGTGCATACAGAAGGGGCAGCACCACTGTCTCCAGAAGGTCTGTCTGAAAACTGCCACCCCACAACCACTGCACTGCACCACTCCCAACATTCTCAACCTCCGTTCTCCCTCTGTTACCTGGAAATGCTTTTTGTGCTCTTACCACTGATAGGATGTTTCTAGTTTCTCCTTTTGTTTGTTTCTATTTATGTTCCTCCATGCCTTGTTTAATTCTCTTTATACTCCTACCTTATAGTGTGTTGCTCATATTCTCAGCTTTGGCTTACCTTTTTTACTTTGGGACACCTTGCCCCATTTATCCCTCCTGTACTCCTTCAGTGCTCCACTCCTTCAGGCATTGCTCATGTCCTCCTGGGTCCACTACCACGCGCCTGTCCCTAGAGTGCCTGGTTACTCCTCACCTCCTCCTCCTACTTGTGGAGCACCTGCACGGTGGAGATCTGCCCGTGGGTTCTGGACCTGGATGGCTGTTTGGAGCGGCTGTCATCTAGGCTCACTGAGGTATTTTCCGCTTTTCTGTGGTTCCCCATCCCCTGGGATGCCGGCACGAGGATGTATGTCCAGAGAGGCGACGTGCTGATGCACGCTTTCTCCCAAGCACCTGACAGTGTCCCCCCTTCCCGACTCCAGTGAATGGTGCCGCCAGAACCCTGGAGAGCCCGTGCTCCACCAGTTCTCTCAGGATGTGGGTGCACAAGGCACCCTGGTAACCCTCCCAGAGGAGGGAGAGCATCCATTGGATGCTCGATCCTCCTCCTCTGCCGACTCCCCACCCCACCCGAGTCCGCTCCTTCGAACCCAGGTCGCTGGTGCAGCACAGGTGTGGCGCCCAGCGCCTCAACCCTCAGCGCCACTGGGCCGGATAGTTTGGGCCTCACCTTTGTCTTCTGCTCTTCCCAGCAGTGACTGTTACACAGTAGTGAACAGGTGTCAACCGGCAGAGTCCCCAACTTCCTTCCTTACTTCCTTCTGCTGATATCTGCTGAGGCCTAAGATGCCAGTTACCTGTTCCACTCCATCACTTATTCCACTCATTAACTGGGACACGAACATGCTGGACACGTTGGAGTGGAAGTGCTTTTATAGTGCTCTTGTAAGAAGGCACTAAGCCTCTATCAGCTCGACACCCAATTACGCACTTAATTCATAGGACTTCCTCAGTCTGCTCAGCCCCAAGATTAATCTCCTGAACTAGCTTCTCTAGCACCACCTGTTACAATTTAGTTTAAGGTACACAAACACTGCCTATAAATTTCTTTTTGCCCCACTTGCACTGCTGGCTTCAGTATGAAGAGAAATATCAATAAATATAACTATACCTTTAAGGTAAAGCTAGGTGCTTTTGCTCCTCGCTGTCAGCAAAGTCTGTTCTTCCAGCTCAGGACCCCAGCTAACCTGACCTTTTAAATCTACTGCCTTTTGTTATTCATTTATTTATTTTATAGAATCAGAAATACAACCCTTTGAGTCAGGGACTCATTTACAAATGCTCTTCATCAAAAACAGAGAGTACAAAACACACACAAACACTGTAAACATATTATACAGAGAATTATAAGGGAATAATTTACATATATGTACATTGTTACAGTGAATGTACATAGTTACAGTGAATAAAGTCCAACATGGGAGAAACACTCTATGTAAGTCCATAGGTCCTATACAATGTGGTAGCTAAATTGCATATATGTACACAGATACAGTGAAAAGAGTCCAACATGGGAGAGACATTCTATGTAGTTCCTAAACAATGTGGTAGGTAGAATATCATAGAGCAAGCAAGAGACTACAGTATCAGTGCTGTACTACAACTAGCAGATAGCAGGTAGTTGCTAAGGACAGATGAGCTGAAACACTTGAGCAGCGGCTATGTGCAGTTACAGCTGTGAGTGGAGATGAGGTGTTGTCTGAGGGCTGATTTGAAAGGTATTCGTCTTGGTTGAGTGGTGATAATGAGGAGGGGAAGGTGTTGCTCCAGGAAGGTGCCTGATAACAGAAGGATCTTTGCGCCAGGAACGTCCTGACCCTGGGTACTTGAGATGTGCGCTTGCTAGCGTTCTGGGTGGAGATAGCCGGGATGAAGGGGGTGAGAATGGTACTTAGGCCTGGAGGAGCAAGGCCTGCAACAATTTTCTTGGTTAGGAGGCAGGTATGGTAGCGCAACCTCTCCTCAAGGTTGAGAAAGTCAGCAAGGTCATATAAGGTGTGTGTGTGGGTGAGTCTGCAGGAGCCTGTAAGCAAACAGCAGGCTTTGTTCAGGGACAGTTTGATTTTATTGAGTGCGGTATTATCAGCTGCATCATACACTGGTATACCATAGTCAACTAGGGACAGTACAGATGGGGTGATGGCCAGTCTTAGGGCTGCGGGTGGAAGGCTGTTCTTGTGGCAGTACAGTAAGCCAACGCAAGTGTTTATGGCTGTGGTGAGGTTGCAAGTATGGTCATGAAAGGAGAAGGAAGAGTCGAAAGTGACACCCAGGTATTTGTATGTTTTTACCTGCTCTCTAAGGGAAGGAGGGAGTCAGACAGGATGGTGAGTATGGCATCCCTACATTTGTTTTGGGAGTGTGAGAATAGCATGTGCTTCATCTTTTTTATGTTAATTGCTAGTCCTCTGTCCAGAAATCAGGATTCTGCCTGATTAAAAGAGTGTTGAAGGACACTTTGAAGGAGGAAGAAGGGCTCTTGGGATGTGAAAAGAACAGCATCATCCTCGCAGAGGAGCATTTTTTCATTGCAGGACCTGGAGAATGAATTGATACAGACTGAAGAGCAGTGGTCCAAGAATCAAGCCTTGTGGGACAACCAAGTGAACCTCTCACATGTTGGAGAGGGTATTGTTGATTTTTACACACTGTGGGCAGTGAGGTAGTTGGAGAAGCAGGACACAGGGCCATGCGCAAAACCTAGCTGGGAGAGTGTGGATATGAGGAGTGGGTGGCAGACGGTATTGAAGGCTTTTGATAAATCAATGTAGACTGCCACCATGAGGTGACCTTTATCCAGGTCAGTGTGTAAGAAGTTGGAGAACTTCATAAGCGCGGTAGTGGTGCCATGTCCCATGCGGAACCCGTGTTCTTCAGGACAGAGGAGCTCATGCTTATCAAAGTATTCAGTAACTTGGTCAGCCACAATCTTCTCCTGGGCTTTTGGGAGGGGGGCAGTATTGAGATTGGTCTGTAGTTCCCGGGGGTGGTGCATTCCTCCTCTTTGTGTATAGGGGTGACCACCATGGTCTTCCAAGCATGTGGGAATTGGCCGTGGCAGAGTGAGTAGTTGAGAAGCCTAGTAAGGGGAGTAAGGACTGAATCAAACACTAAGCAAAGCAGTTTTGAATCCAGAGCATCATTACTGAACCCAGTATCACTGATAGCTTTTAGAAGGTAGGGTTTGACCTCCAAAGGTGTGAGGGCCCTGAAATGGAAAGGGGGGCAGTGGAGGTGGGGGGGGGGCAGAAACAGGATAGAAGAAATTGGTAGGGAGGACTGTACTGAGGTCCAAAAATGCTTCATTGAGTCTATCGGCAATACTCTGTGGGTCTGTGGAGAGTGAACCATTGACATCTAACTGGGTGGGAGGCGGTGACTTGGACTTTCCATTCAGCTCCTTAATATTATCCCAGAACTTCTGGGCAGATCCCCAAGAAGAGGCTAGGGTGGATCTGTAGTAATCAGATTTTGCTTTGATGGATGGCCCAGTTGCATTTATTTGCGTCGATTATAGGTTTACCTATCGGATGGTTTGCCAGAATCAATCACTCTGTGCCAGAGGTAATCTCTGCTCCACAGCTGGCTGATTAATACTGGGGTTATCCATGGGGAGCTATGTTCCTTAATAGTGTATTTGGTAAGGGGGACAAAAATGTCACATGCCGTGTTGAAATATTGTATGAAGTAACTGAAGGCAGAGTCCATGTCAGGGGCTAGGGATATCGGGGACCAGTCCTAGTTGACCAGGTGCCCCCTAAATTGGGCTAACTTGCTAGGGTGTAGGTGTCATTATAGGACTATTTTTGGTACCATTTTGTTCAACTTACAGGACCAGAAAAGGTGACAGGAGTGGTCACTGAAAGCATTGGGTAACACTGTGGTGCTGTTGATTTTGTGCAGTCTGTTCAAGAGGACAATGTCCAGCAGAGTGGCAGTGCCTTTGGTAGGGTGATACCATGTGGGAGTGGATACCAGCTCTATGTTGTCGAGGGCTGCAGTGGCATCCTTGGCTTGGGAGGCAGTGCTGGAGAGCCAGTTGATATTGAGATCATCCATCGTGATCTGCTCCAGCTTTCAGGGCAGACTGGTGAGGTGCTTGAGTAGTGACTGTAGTGCAGGGTACTGGTGTTGAGGAAGGATATAGGCAGCCGTGGATATTAGTGGGGCTCTGGAGGCACCAATGGTTATTTTTAGGGAGATCACCTCCCTAAAGCCTCTGTCCGCCCCCCAACCCCATGACACACCTGATTCACAGGGCTTTCTGAATCCATTCAGCCACCAAATTAACCTCCAGAGCAAGTTTCTCCCACATTTATACAGAGTGTAAACTAGCAGGTAACAAAAATAATTCATACCATCCAGTGAAAAAGTAGTTTTGTTGTCACTAGTACTCTTCATTGTGTTCATGTGTAACTTTGGAGAGGGGGTACTGGGCAAGATATGTTTGTGTATGACACTAAAATGGGTGGTAGGGTGGAAAGTGATGAAGGGGAAAGGGACTCAAAAAAGCATCTGGGGAAGCTGGAAGAATAGCCCAAGATCCGGCAACTGAAAACTTTAGCACTAAAAAGTATAAGGTTATACTCTTTAGGTAGAAGAATCTGAGAACAAAATATTGGACGAGGGTAAGGCTACAACAGATCACAAAGTAGAGGGACTTAGGAGTTACAAGAAATTATAGTCTCAAGACCTTGGCCAGTGCAACATGATGTACTGTATGAGAAAGCTAGGAGGATGTTGCTGTGCATTGGGATGGCTTGTCTAATACATTTGAAACCATAGATGCTTTCAGTTATGTCCAGATATTTCACAATACCTGTATACCTAAAGAGATTCTCTCTTGTGGCCCACAGTGGTACTGCAGGCAGGCAGTGAATTTCTCCAGAGATATCACAGAAATTTCAGGAAATATCTGGTCATGCTTCTGGCTGTATCAGTTGAAAGAAGGAAGTGATTCAACCCCTAAACAGGTCCTTGGAGAAACCAGACTTGGAGCATTGTGTGCAGCTCTGCAACCCTCACCTAACAAGGGTCAAGGACCACCTGGTGGTGGGTCAAAGGAGAACAACAAAAATGATTCACGGTCACATTCCAAGAATGCGCCTTACTGCCATGTTTCAAAATAGTGTGTTACCTACACACTACAAAACTGTGTGCCCTGCCACATCCAGAAATTGTGTGTTCCAGCCACATTCCAAAATCATTGCCACTACACTCCAAAATTGTGTGTCGCTGTCACATTCTCAAAATGCATGTTCCTCCCATGCTTCAAAATTGTGTGCACTGCTACATTAGAGAATTGAGCACCCTGCCAGATTCTGAAACTGTATTTCACTGCTACATTTCTCAATTGTGTGTCACCACCACATTCTAAAATTGTGCATCCCCACTATATTCTGAAATTGCGTTTTCCACCACATTCTGAAATGGTGTTTCAGTCACATTCCTAAACGGTATGTCCCTCACAACATTCCAACATAGTTTTTCACCACCACATTCCAAATTTGAATGTCCCCATCACAATCTGGAAATGCATGTCCCTACTATGTTCCAAAATCATCTGTCTCCACTGCTCTAAAATTATGTGCCCCACCACATGCTGAAGTTGTGTCACCGCCACTTGTTGAAATGATGAGTCACTACCATTTTCCAAAATTATGCATCCCCTGCACTTTCCAAACTTGTGTATCCCAGTCACATTCCAAAATTGTGCATTCCCACCATATTGCAAAATTGTGTGTCCCAGCAACATTGCACAATTGTGCATCATGGCTATATTCCAAAACTGTGCATACCTGTCACATTCCCAAAATGCACCATCGTTACTTATAGAATAATACATGGGGTGATGTGTTTAATGAGAATTTTACACGCACACAGTGTTGGATGCTACATAAATCCCAAGAGCGAAGCTCGAGGGGTTTATTTAAGCATCCAACACCGAGGGTGTGGGTAACATTTGAGTTTTACACACCACCCCAAGTTTTATTTTATATAATTGCTGGGGAATGTGTTTTCACCACAGCAATTATATAAAATAGATACACATCATTGTGTAGCTGCTTGGGTTGAAGCATGGTCTGTGGTCGGGTTCTAGTGGCTGTGTTAACGTTTACTTTTTTTTTGTAAAGCGGTTCCCCCTAAAAGGGTCCCAAAAGTGTAATAGTGTTTCTTTTTTTTAATTTAGTGTATTTTTTTAACATTTAGTCACCACGGAGCCTGAGTGTGAGAGGTGAAGTGCAGCATGATGAAGGGAAGACCACAACTGTCACATGTGTGGAGCGAGGGGAAACACGGAGCATGTTCGCCATTATAATGGCGAATCGTAATCGGGTTTCCCTATGAGAAAAAAAAGCGCCCTGGTTATTATATTTCATAAATGCATATATCTTCCACAAGCAATTCCCCAGCATTCCCAGGACCTCACTCTCACTGTTGTTACTTACGATATTCACCTCCCAGGTTTCTCCAGGTAAATTGAACCCCTCCTAAACCTTCTACATTCCATCCTCACATGTGTTCTCCAAGTATTGAACATCTATTTATCCTCTTCATCTCCTTGGCTTAGTGGTCTATCAAAAACACCTGATAATATCATCAATGCTTCCCTTCCTACCCTGACCCATATATCCATCATTCCACCCTCATCCTCTTCTTCTGTCCTTGTTAAATAAATCCCCCCCCCCGGATACAGTGCACCTTTGTCCTCTTTTGCTCTTCCTGTCTTTTCTATAAAACTTATGTCCAGACATCTCCATCCCCCATGACTTCTTCTTCTCCTCCTCCACCAAATTTTCATACCCCCACCATCTCATATCCATTATCCAACATTTGGACTTGTATATTGATCTTATTTCTCTGGTAAAATTGATATCATACTGATTTATGCAACAATGATTAAACAGCCAGTTAATTCCTATGGATTAATGACTGACGTGGGGGGGAAAGTTGGCTCAAGGCACAGCTGTGGGCTGATCAACCCCTGCCAGTTATTAATCCTCCATAAATGACCAGAGTTTCAGCCATGATTACAATCATAAGTTAAATTTATTTATTTAGTTTTTGTTGACCGGATAAATGCACTAGACAAATCCTGTCTATTTTCAGGCACGACCCGAGGGAAGGGGATACAGATGAATGCCAACTGACCTTGAACCAGATTAAGCTGTTGGTGGTATTTTTAGTGAATGAGGGAAATTTGGCCAAGACACTGGGGAAATTCCCCTACTGGCTGCTGCTGGGCGGCTAGTTTGGGCTTCTGCTGATGTCATACGGCAGTATGGCAGACTGCCCAGTACCTGAGAGGAGATGGAGGTCGGAGACGGCGTGGTTGCTGAATCGAATGAAGAATTTGCTGCTGGAGTTATTTTGCACTTGTTACCTGCAGCTCCTGTGAGTAGTCCGTGTCCGGAAATGATTCAGTTCGCCGATCCCTGTTGCCCCTTTGGAAAGCCTCTCGACAGATTCTGCTTTTTGGCGGTTCGATTCAGGCAGATGCTTTCACGGACGGACACTAAACCGATGGAAAGGGTTTGTTGGAGCTTCAGGGGGAACCGATTTTTGCGGATAGCGTTTCTGGGGAGGTGAATTCTGGTGACGGACCGAGTATTTCCTCCCTACTGCGGCAGCGTTTCCGCCTAATGGAAGACTCAAATTCTGATGGATTAAAGGACTGGTCTGAAGAGGTGGCACTGACTGAAGCTGGATGGCGAAAAACGGAATCGGGAACTTGGATACCGACATCTTCATGGTCTTTAACTACACCGGTAACTATGCATGCCAACGATAGCCAGGCTACAGTTTTAAATACAGCTGTGCAGGGTGCTTTTGATTTCACTAAAAGCAGCATGAGAGAGGGTTGGGAGAGTGCTTTGGCTTACTCTAAGCCAAACACCTCTATGACTGGTCCTGCTACAAATAAGAATGCTGCTCCTTCTGGTTCTTCTGATAAGACTCAAAACTTCCGATGTCTGAGCTGTTTAAAAATAAGTTAGAACAGGCTCCAAGAAGGAATGCAATTAGAATAAGATACAAAGGGGTTTGATGTACATCCAGATAGGTATTTTGTTTTCAAAATTTATTGAAAACTCTATGGGTTTTTAGCTAAAGATATATATGCTCTATACATATTTCGGTGAAGACTCTTTTGACGTCAGTTTCCAAACTACTTCTCATATGGAGCGTTTTTGGGAGAAATATGCAGTACAAAAAACTACACCCTTATGGGCTCCTTTTTTTGCAATACCCCTCTCCAAACCTCTGATTCGTTTTGTCACAATCATGTTTAGAAATGAAGGGGTTAACGTAGTGATATTTATCACTGGCTTCAAGCTAAATGTGATGTCTTAAGTCCCTGAGGCCTTGTTGGATGTTGAAGGAATCTGGACGGAGGGTGGAAATTTAAAGTGAAACTCTTTCAAAATAATTCAGAAATTGTACACCTACCTAATAGTTTTTTTCTTGGTAAGGATAGGGGGTGTGTTTTTACGGAGGTCAGCCAAGAGCTTGCTACAAATGTGGGGATAGGACTCATATTAGTAGTGTGTGTGATATGTTGAAATGCCCCTTATGTGGTGGGTTTGGGCATTCAACGGATAGGTGCACTAATATATTTAAATGTAATCTTTGTGATGAGCAAGGCCACGCCTATCACCAATGTCCCTGGGCAAGACGTAATTGTACAGAAGGCCTGGACCATGATGGTTTGTTACGTAAGGCTCAAGCAACTAATAAAGGATTTAGTGAATCTGTTCCTTCTACTTCTTCTATACTTTCCCCTACCTTAATTTCTAAACCAATTACGGATTCTCCTAACGAAGGACTAGGCCTCCCTGAGGACCCTCAGGTACAACTAGAAAAACCAGGCCTACTGCCTTCTGGTGGGAGTACACATCCTCTACTCTAATTATGCCTCCACCTTTGAAGTTGTTAAGAATAGACGCTTTACAAGAGCTTCTGTAAACAAACTTCTTCTGTCCCTCTTCCCACTGAAAATTTTTTTTTCCTTTGCAAGAAGATATTAGAGATTCAGACCTTGAGTCGGATACATCACATATTTCAGAACTTATACGGATTACGGATGATGAGGATAGTAAAACTACGGAATTAGCCAAGAAAAAAAAGGAAAGAAAGGTAAAAAGGAAAGTCAGTCAAAAAATAGCACTTAGATTTCTCAGATGTTCACCTTAAAACTAGCTACTTTTAATGTTTGTAGTTTGAAGGCTTTCAAAAAGCAGCTACCTATCTTTTGTATTTAACATCTCTGAAGATGGATATTATTTTTCTACAAGAGACTAGGCTCTCTCTCTCTGTGGGACATTAATCAATTAAAAAGGAAATGGACAATGGCCTTCTTTCTGGACATTTGGTCCAGATGTAGCGGATGGTCTTGGTATCTTATTTTGTAGCACTGCCTTTAAGATTACTAAAGTAATTGATGTGCACCCTGGTAGGACTTTGATTTTAGATTGCTCCTGAATACCTATTATTTCCGCCTGATTAATATTTATGGTTTTCAAACAAAACTGGCTGTATTATTATTTGAGGAGCTTAAACCCTTCTTGTTACCAAACGACATGTTGTTTGGGGGATTTTAATTGCTCTATAGATGCTAAATATATTAAGTCAAAAGGACAAAAGGTTTATTGTGATTCGATCGCTTTTGCTAATTTGGTTAAAGATGCTAATCTTCAAGATGTCTACAGGGGCATGCATGCACAAGCTGGTGAGACATATCATCGACACACCTTTACGTATACTAATTGATATGGTATTTATTTTCATTATTTGTATCCTATTTTTGTTTAGTTGTACCCACGAATTCTCTGACCACTCTATTTTACTTTGTACCTTTTCTCTAGAGAATTTACCTCCTAAATTGTACTACTATTCATCGATGGAGACTTAATACCTCTTTTTAAATAGGCGTTTATTTTCTAACTTAGAATTCTTTTTGCAGCCAAATATTCCACAATGGATTTTTCTCTTCCCTTTGAATGGTGGATGCAGTTAAAATGAGAAATAAAAACACTTTTTCAGAGTTGGTAAAGGAAAGTTGATTCTGACTATAGGAAATACTTACCTTAGGAATCAATATATAAACTTATGTCCTTAGCTCCTCAGAAACGTGCTGCATATACTTCTAAAATTTCCGACATTAAAACAAATGAAAATTTTTCAATATGATAGAGCCAGATCCTAGATTTGGAATTTAGATTTGGCACAAAACACTGTCCAACTCTGACCCTATCAGGCATGTAAGTTATGATTGGCTGATACCTTTATGACTGGCTTATGTGACTCAAATACTTTGTTTACTAAAGATTTGGAAATGTTAGCCTTAGTACACCGTCATGTCTCGGATTTTTTTCTTGTCCCATCACATCACCTTTAGATAATTTCCCATTAGAACAATTTGGCTTTCTGCCCTCGATACTGGATAATTTATTACATTCCTAACCACTCCTAGTACATCGCAAGAGGTAACTGATGTCATAAAACAACTAAACACTGGATCTTCCCCAGGGATTGATGGCATTCTAATGAATTCTATAAGTCTTGTATACTTTATATGAGCTATTTCTTACCTTTAGTATACAATTCCTTTTGTTTTCAGAACAATCTTGTAAAGATTTTCTCTTTCATTGTTGAAATTTATTTATAAAACAGGTGACAGAACCTTATTAACAAATTGAGCCTATTAGTTTATTATTGAATAGCGACTATAAAATTTTAGCCAAAATTCTAAATATAAGGTTAGAAAGAGTAGCTAGACTTCTAATCCATCCTACACAAACTTGTGCAATTTCTCAGAGAAAGATTCAACATAACCTTTTTTAATTAGGATTTGTTTGCAAAACGGAGTAATTTAAAAATTCTGAATTGGTAGCAGCTTTAGATCAAACAAAGGCATTTGACACTATTAGCCATTCTTACCTTTATTTTATTTTATTACATTATGGATTCCAAGTATGTTTGTTAATTGGATCTCTAAATTATATAATCAGGCTGTTACCACTCCTATTGTTAATAATTTCATTGGCACTGAAATATTGATAAAAAAAGGGGTAAGGCAGGGTTGTCCTCTCAGTCCTCTTTTATACACCTTTGTATTAGATCTGGCTATTAGAGGTATACTCTCTGAACCTGACATTGTGGGCATTGCTCCTTTTCCTCATCTAGACCCAATTAAAATCACTGCTTTTGCAGATGATGTTACTCTTATTATTAGCGGATGTCAAATCACTACACAAAGCTGCTAGATATTTTTTCCTTTTATGGGACTTTCTCAGAGCTTCCATCAATTTAAAAAAGTTTTGTATTACAATTGGGTTCTCAAATCCCTGACTTATCACTTTGTTATAATATCTCTTTATCGACCTCACCTCAGAAAATTTTAGGGATTTGGTTTGGAATGGAGGATATGGCACTTTTTAATTGGGAGAAACAATTATTGAATGGGGAATTAAAAGTTAACCAGTGGAAACAGTGGCGTTTTGGAAAACAGAAAAGGGTCTTGATTATAAAAAAATTTCTCTTACCTTTATTTATTTACATTAGTCATCTTTTTCCACCACCACTCTCTTGTGAAACTAAATTATATAGTATTTTTTTTCAAATGCTTTGGGGAAATAGGCTAAACCCAGTTAAAAGGGAATTTACTTATCTTAAGCAGAATAAGGGAGGGTTAAATATGATTAATCCTGTAGTATTTTTCCACTCGATATTTTTGTACTCCTCCTTTTCTTTTATTTGGAGTTCTGATACTTTACCATGGCATTTTTGGATACAGTCCATATGGCACAAATATTTCTTTAAATGGTCCATTTTTCCCCCCCTAAAATTATAGCTTCTGATGATTTACCATTATATGGGATATCTACTTTTAAAAAACTTTTTCAGTGGAAAATTTCCTTACAACACTTACGATCTTTGAATAGGAAATCCTTTTATACTCATATTGTATACGATTTATTGAAAGTTATTCTTATTTTTCCGGATTGTTCACCTTCTCACATGCAGTATGCTTTACTTAAATTAACAGACTCTAGAATACCAGTTAAAATTTGGGACATAATATGGATGTCAACGCATGGGAGGTTGGGGGTTAGAGGGAATTTAAAATATAAACCTCTAAGTGAGAGGTATTGTTTAAGGGATGAATGTGTTAATGTGGAAGAAAGTCAAAAACATTTTTTCTTAGAATGTAAGCATAGTCAGGAATTCTGGAAATTTGCAGCAGTTCATTGGGAATATGCCTCATTTAATTCATTTAACTTATTGTACCCTTATTCTTGGGGATTATTCAGGTGTTTGGGGTTCCTATCATAGAAGTACATTAAATGTTTTTTTTGGTCTTCTTCAATTCTTTTTATGGCAAGCACGTTATCAATTTATTATGCAACAAATTTTTACTTCTCATCTTACAGTTGTATCCTATGTCGACACAGAATTAAAAGATCTTAAAACAAGGGATAACCTGAAATTTTCAGAACAGAAAGTCATTAATTTGTGGAAAAACTTTATGTTTGTTAAGTAAGATGTTTCCTTTTTGAATTATTATGTGATGTTAAGTTAGTTTTATTTTTTTTCTTATGATGGAATATGTTATTATGTGATGGTTTTGTTTATTTGTCAATAAAATTTCCCCTACTCTTTTTGATAAGTGCCATGGGATCTTTAACATCCACCTGAACTACCACCAATCCAGGCAGATGGGACCTCTGTTTAAAGTCTCAACCGACAGACGGCACCTCAGAAGTGCAGCACCCCTGTCATGCTGCACTACAGTGTCAGTACTGGCATATTAACCCAAGTGCCAGATGTGGGAACTGAACCCACAGCCCTCTGCCCCAAATCACATCAGTAAGGATGAAAGCTACATTTTTCAAAATAAAATTGACAAACATACTGTATGTGACTCTCTGAGCTGAACCCAGCATTTCTAAGGTATTAACAGCAGCCAATCAGAGCATGCATTTGCTTCTTAAATAATCAAACTTATAATCCCACATAATAGTGTGACTCTCCACATTCACAATAGAAGTAGCAGCAACACAAACATAGTTCAGGGGCAGTGCTAACTTTCAACATTATTTTTTAAACATTGAGTATTTTCTTGAAAATAAACCTCAGCTGTGACAATGACAGTTTTTAAATTCCAATGATCTTTAAGTTTATTGATTTGTTTAATCATTCATGACTATTGTAGGGGTACCATAACACTTATTGTTGTCCTATTGTGGTAGCTATACACACACCTCCTAGTAGCTGAAGACACTCAGCTTTGCCTCATGTCTCATAATTCACCTGGGTTATCATATATCTCACCACAAATAGACACTCTGGTGTGTGCTATTATGTACACACACATGCATACATGGGAACACAAATATATGTATATAACTGATGGTGTCTCTGACATAATCTCCTTTAACACATCACCATGCTGTGATGATGTCACTGCATCCTATCTGGAGAGAAAACTGCTGGGGGCAGCAACATTTCCACATTTCTGATGCACAGAGCAGCAGGGGGCTGCTGATCATGGCAGTGACTTTGGTTTCTGCATATTAATAATGCTCAACCAGAACAGTATGATTGAGAGCTTCACAGAGAGTGAGGGAGCAAGACAATAGCCGATGAGTGGCAGAGCCATGGGTAAGTTATGTAAGTCCTGCCCCCTTATATGTAATGATAAATGGCATAGTCTGAACTAGACTACTGTGTGTCCATTTTATGCAATGTATTTTAGCCTTTAAGGCTTTTAAATTACTTATTTTGATGAAAATGTAACTATTTTCTGTTTGATTGCTCTGTTTTGAGTGTAGCAGAGGCAATTGTGAGGTCATCAAGCATTGTTTAACCTGCCTTCCTCTCCTTTGTTCTCAGGGTTTACGTGGCATCCAACACCTCCTGTGAGTGCAAAATTCTTGTTACACACACCACCCCATGTATTATCCTATATGTAAGGCATGACTCTCACCTGCATTGTATAATGTACTGACACACTGCATGTGAATTTAACTAAATATAAATCTTTTATTTTAATGTTGGGTGCATCATAAGCCTTTATCTTTACTTTAGCAGGTACCACAGGAACCCTTAACCAATAGGGTGCAGCTATCACAATACCTGATGGCATCACAATGGCCTCTGTCAAAACTGTAAAATATAAAATACATACATAACCCAGCTTCATATTCTTCTTTATTCATTATTTAAATTTGCACCCACAGGACTCCTGGTGGGCAGCAGAGAAAATACTGTTGAACAACCATATTTATCTTATTAGCTCCAGGGCTGTGGGACCAAACTGCAAATGGGAACTGCTGATTTATGATGTTTAATTTCTCCAGAAACCAATCAGTGACACCCTGGGCTTGAGAACTACTGCAAAAGCTGGACAAGGTGGGATATAGAAACTGGTACCAACTGAGAACCTATGGCTCAGGTGAATGGTGAACAGGCCGTTTGTGAGACCAATATGAACAGGAAGTCGGTGCGTTGTATAAACGCACGGGAAGCAGGAGTGAGTAGATCTGTTTGGGATGCTGAAGCAAACAGACTTAGAGTGCATTTGCAGAATCTGAGTGCAATATGTGTAGACCCTAGGCCTGGATAAACAGCGTTCAGGCAGCGTAGGCATGCCAGAGAAGGCAGCTGAAGATTCAGTTACACACCCTTCGGTGGAGGATTCCTCTCTTGGACACTAAAGCCAGAAAAGCTGGTGTTTGCCAGAGTTTTAGCCTTGTTAACCAAATGAGCGAAGCCTATTCCTGAACAAGCCTACCAGTTGGAGCAGTCCCCAAGAGTTTTTAAGGTAACCGTGAGTACAGAGCAAAGGGTGTGAACCATATTTCTCATTTGGTTTACAGTTTGGGGTTTTGAGTTTGGATTACAAATACCTTGTGTTTGAGGTGGGACAGCTGTTTAAGCAACTGCATGACCTGTAGGGGTTGAGAAGCTAAAACCAAATTTGTATTGAACATCTCAGTACATCACTGCCAGCCAACCCACAGCATTCCACGGCAACCTGCTGAACCATTAACGGGCCTACAGCATTTCATGGGTACAGTACCCAGGACAGTTGCAAGAAACTCCCCAAGAATGAGCAATTGCATATGGAACCAGAGGTATTGAGAGGTGGGTTCTTTTGTCTGGGTTCGTACCACTGTCCCATGTGGGGATTGATTAAATAGCAATGAAGACTAAGGTGATTGCTAGAGCCAACCTGCTACTCTGTAATCCTTCCCAAAGAGTGTCACAGTTAATAAAGCTGTGTTACTTGCTAAAATGGTCTGTTTATTGTCCGAACTGTTTAGGCCCAGTGATACTGTGGAGGGCTGCCTTATGTGGGAGGTGGGCTACAACATCCCATAGGACTGGCCCTATGGTCCAGCTAGCCCACTAAGAACTTATTTCTTTGCAGAGGCACCATGTGTAAAGATTGTATACTCCATGGGCCTAAGTGTACACCAAAGACTGAGAGGCTTTTGGCGCAGGGGTATGGTGGGACAGAATGGTAAAAAAACCATACAGTACACTAAACACACAATGCCTTTTTTTTTATCCTTCATTTTTATTGAAATATTTTATATTTTTGTTTTCCAGATGCATAGTAAGTACATGGAGGATTACAAAATTGCCATGTGAATACTGGAAAGGATAAGTACTTCAGACATTGTTATCTCCAAGTTGATATTCTTCAAGACTTTCAATCTCAGTATATCATACAGAGCAGCAAACTATGTTTATCTGGCTTAACTGATAACTCATTACAAGTTTTAATAAAGCTTAGAGCAGTAAAGTAAAAAGGAAAAACCAGTGAACTATAACAAACTTGTCATTTTATAAAATGAAAAAAGAAAATAAAGCGATAGTAGAAAATAAAACTTGTGTCAGTCATTCTTTTCTTTTTATTGTTTAGGCAAATAAGTACAAACAACTCAAAGGGGTTATATATATTTAAGCCTTAGATTAGTTAAAGGGATCTGACAACTAGACAGACCTTCTAGGTCTATTAATTCCTCCAGGTCTTAGGTGGGGGGGGGGAGAGAAATCCATCCTAAATTCCTGGGTTAAGTTTCAAATCCCATCTGGTCCATCGATTTTGGTATATCACTTGTTTATTGCGGAGGTTATGTGTAAGTTGTTCACAACTTTGTATATGGTTTAAAATGCTTAGCCAATCCTGGATTTGGTTGTAGCCATTTTTTGGTTATAGCCTTATAGGCTGCCGCCAGGAGAATGGACCATAAATATAAAGCATCTTTCCCTTTAAGATCTCCAGGAGGAATACCCAATAGGAGATTTTCTGGTTTAAGTTGGTCTTGTATGCTAAGCACCTCTGCAATTTGTTGAGTCACTATGCCAATAAGCCTGAATTTTGGGACACACCAGGAAAATGTGGGCATGAGATGCTTCAGAAGTGCCACATAATCTCCAACACTGAGATGTGGCTTTCAGATTTCTCCTAGCTAGGAACTGGGGCACCAAAAAATATCTTGTATGGACCTTCCAAACATATCCCTGCCACCCTGGGGACAATGTTGTAGACCAGGTCACCTGCCTCACCTTGGGCCAGTCAAACTGTGACAGTGGGATACCTAGGTCCTTCTCCCACCGAGTTTTTAAAAGATCAGATACATGGGCTTGTTGCATAAGTAAGTACTTGTATAGCTTGGAAATTGCATGATCACTTTCAACAGTGGTCCATATCTGTATAACGGGAAAGTTGTCTTCCAAAATTTAACTTCTGGTTACCTGAGCTCTCAACTGCTAATTTATAAAATCCCTGATTTGTAGGTAGAAAATTAGGTCCTTTGAGTTCCAGGAGAATTTGATTTGGGCTTCAGAAAAAGAAATAACAGCATTTTGTCTCATTAATTGCCAAGGTGCCCACAGGCCCCGGGACGTTTGAGCCTTATACCAGGGGAACAGTGTTGCAGGGGAGAAATCGGGATTTGTGATTAACCATGCATATTTCCAATTATTAGCTGCATGTCCCTTCATGGAATGGCCTTTCCTCCAACCCTCCAAAATTGAACTTGTACTATCAGGTAGTACCACTAACTGCTCCTTCAGTTGGGAGGCTGAGAAAAGAGTTGCAACTAAGGGGTAAACTTTAGATCTGGAAAGGTCCATTTGCTTCCAGTGTGCTGTATAGGATGGGTTCCCCCATAGAAGAGCAAGCCTCATCTTAGAAGCATTCCAGTAGTATTTCAGGTTGGGGAGAGCTATCCCCCCATCCTTCTTGGGTTGTATTAACAATTGAAATTTAAGTCTTGGTTTCTTACCTTGCCATAGAAAATAAGAAAAATTTTCTTGCCATTGGGAAAGAGTATTGATAGGTATAATACAGGGTACACATTGAAATAAGTATAAAAGCCTTGGGAGAGCATTCATTTTGATTGATTGAATTCTGTTATAAAAGGATAAAGGAAGGATGTTCCATCTCCTTATATCCATTTTAAGAGTCTTCATTAGAGGAATATAGTTAGTATCAAATAGACGTCTCCAAGTCAGTGGGTATTTTAATGCCTAAGTATTTTAATTCTACTAAGTCCCACTTAAACTCATATTTGTTTTTTATCTGCAAGGAAGGTGTATAATTAAAAGCTATCACTTCTGTTTTAGAGGTATTTAGGGAGTATCCCGAGAGATGGGAGAATATTTTAAGTTTCTGATATAAATGGGGAAGGGATGTATCTGGTTGGGGGGGGATATACTAGAACATCATCAGCAAATAATGCTATCTTGTGTTCTATTTCAGCAAATTTTATTCCTGGAAGGTTTTTATCCCGTCTTATGAATTGTGCTAATGGCTCAATATAAAAGGCAAATAATAAAGGTGAAATTGGGCATCCCTGCCTGGTTCCTCTATATAGGGAGAATTTCTGGGATATATGTCCATTAGATGGAATGTATCCCTGTGGGTCTTGATAACATTTAAAGATGAGATTAATAAATTGAGTGGGGAGTCCAAAATAGGTTAAAACTTGTCAAAGAAAGGGCCAAGAAACCATGTCAAAAGCTTTTTCAGCATCTAGGCTAAGCAACAGGGCTGGGATCTTTTGCTTTGAAATATGTTCAATTAAATATATACTACGTCTCATATTGTCCTGTGCTTGTCGCCCCTGAATAAAGCCACTTTGGTCTTGGTGAATAAGGAGTGGGGCAATGAGATTAAGTCTTCGTGCAAGTATTGCAGCCATAATTTTATAGTCCTTATTAAAGATTGCTATAGGGCGATAGGAACCAGGCAGGGAAGGATCCTTTCCAGGTTTAGGAATCACTGAGATTATAGCAGAATGCCAGGATGGGGGAATTGGGGTTTCTGAGGTGGACAGTGCAGTAAATAGTCTAAGAAGTATAGGGGAAAGGTCCTGCTTAAATGTTTTGTAGAATTCCCCTGGAAGACCATCATTTCCAAGGCATTTATTCTTTCTGAGTTCACTTATTTCAGTCGTTACCTCCTGGATGGTTATTGGGGCTACTAAGATCTTAGCCATGTTGTCCGTCAGTGATGGCAGATTTAAAGAACTTAAGAATTCTTTTATATGGGGGGTCAGGGAGCATCGTGGTGCAGCATAAAGCTTTGAATAGTATTCAACAAAGATATTTGACATTTGGGCTGTAGAGTGTTGAACTGGGCTTGTGGGGGAGGTTCTAAGGCCTGTTATTTGGGCCCTAGCCCATTGAACTTTTAAACGACCAACCAGTAGCCTTTGAGCTCGGGGTCCTCCCTCATAATATTTTTGTCTCAGGTATGTAAGCTTTCCTCAACGTAATAGTTTAAAAGAGTGTTACGTTCTTGTTTCAGGGCTTTTAACTTTTTAGAAAGTACACGGGAGGGTTTCTTTTTTTGTTGACCTTCTAAAGTTTGGACTTGTGATGATAAAGCTAATCTGTTACTCTCTCTAATTTTCTTTTTCCTGGCAGCAATTTCAATAAATTTTCCCCTACAAATAGCTTTGAGAGTATCCCATATCATAGATATAGATGTCTCTGGGGTGTCATTATAAAGTAGAGACTGCTTCACCAGGTCCTGCATTTCCAGAATCGTCTCTTTATCCCTCAGTAGAGATATATTTAGCCTCCGAATCGTGCTTTTCTGAAAATGGTCAGTTTTCATTTTTAAATAAACAGGGGCATGATCTGATAACACAAAATCTCCTGTCCACATTTTTTTGGAGCTTTGGATATGTTCTTGGGACATTAAAAAATAGTCTAGGGCCGAATAACTTTGATGTGCCTGAGAGAAAAAGGTACAATGTTTACTTGTGCCACTGAGATATTTCCATGTGTCTACAATGCCCAACTCTTTAAGCAGTTTGGCTAATTCTCTGGTTCTCTTATCCAACTTATATCTACTGGTGCCTTGTTCAGATAAAAGGCTAAGATTTAAGTTGAAATCTCCTCCACATATTAACAGTCCCTCCACCCACTGTGAGAGCATTAGAAAGAAAGATCTATAACTGGGAAAGTCTGTTAGGTGGGAAGTATACAGATGCTAGGGTAATATGTTTCCCATTAAGTTTGCCTTTCATCAATACATAACGGCCATCTTTGTCAGTTAACTTTTCAGTGCACAGAAAGGGAGTCTACAAAGGGATCAAAATGGTTGTACCCCACCTTCTACCTCCTTTATATGAAGAAGCATATACTTGTTTAAATCCCAAGCACTCAAATTTTCTGTGCTCTGCACTAGATAAGTGTGTTTCTTGGAGCATAATAAAATTGGCTCCTGAATGCTTTATAGAGGACAGAATCTTAGAGCGTTTGATTGGACTCGTGAGTCCATTCACATTATAGGTGCATAGCGCGTAGGTCATTTTTAAACAGATAGGTTAAATTACATCTGTATACTCCCCTCATTTGTAAAATCTGATCTTTGATTTCTCTGGAAAAACCTAGCATTGCATCATAATTCTGATTGCCTTGATAATCTTGTTTCCTTCTGTTGTAAGCAAAGTATATATCAGCTGACACAAAAAAATTAAAGTAGATAGATGCCAACAGGGCATACAACTTATTTATACTACTACACTTCCAAGGTAGGAGGTCTACTATACAAAGAGACCTCTGAACCACCATGCTGATAAAGCCAGCAGATTGAAGAGAGAGCAATTCCTCCCATAGTGGAGAATCTCTTCCTGGGTCAGAATAACGATAGGCCCAACTATTTTGGCTGGCAAAGTATAGATTTGGCCAGCAAGCTGATGTGCCTTAAAATAACAAGTGTTTATACCTTTAATAAGAGGAAAATAAGGTAAACTTTAGCAGGAGAGAGGAGTAGCTATTACTTTTCATGTGGGTATGTAACCCCTCTTTTCTAAATTCCCTCCTCCTCCACAGTCCTCTTTGCAGTCTGAGGTCTCCGCGAAAGGAAAACAATCTCCAGACCACTCCTCTCCTTAGTGAGGTCGCCTACCCTCGTCCCACCCCTCCCTCCACCCCTACCCCATTCCACCGCAGCCATGAGAATAGACAATCGCTTGTGTTTGATATGATTCATCTAGCCTCTTCCACTTTAAACAGCCAACATAAAGAGAGAACATAAGTGGAGTCCACCCATTAACAGTTTCTACAGATATAAAGCCCTCTAATTTCCACAATTGAAATTTGTACTTGCTGGGGAGTGTCCCAGAGACTATTTCTTTATGAGAGTTTATATGAAGAATTGCCGACAAGCTCAGGGATTAAAATCATATGGGAAGTATGGATTTTAGTTGCAGTGCGATCTCATCGGGGGTGGGGATCTAGTTATTTGAAAGCTGTCCCGCTTCACTAATTGTCCGGTTTCAATCGAGAATGTCTAAAAAGGTGAAACCAAACCATTAGAGGGGGATGAAACAATCAGATCGGGGAACTTTGTTCTCGTATGGCTAGGCTTAAGTCCTCAAAAAGAGTATGTCTCTAAGTGAGCACTCAACCTTCCATCATCTGTAAGTCATGATCTGAAATTCCAGGAAACTTTTTAAGAAGATCCTGCAAATCTTTAATGTTGTCAGAGCTGGTATGGAATGCTGGTATTTTGTTTCTCTTTGCTGGAGCTGCTTGCCATTCCTGGTCTTGTTCTCTCTGTTTCAGATTGGAAGTTCTTGAAAGTTCCGTACCTCCAGGCCTCTCTTTACGAGCTTCCCTTGCTGCCTGATGTATTATAAATTTCTGGCCTTCTTTCCAGAAGACCCTCATCCTGGCTGGAAAAGGCTTTTGGATATGTAGGTTTTGGGAGTGAAATGCTTTAATTAAGGGGAAATATTCTTGTCTCTGCCTTTGTATGTCTGGTGGGTAATCGTGATTGAAGAAGAGCCGCAAACTCGGGTACTTCACTTACTTTTGTTGCCATGCTCTTTTCAAGATATCTTCCTTTATTCTGAAACTGTGAAATTTTATTATTATGAATTGTGGCCTCAATATCTGGTCTTTCAGCTTTGGTTTACGAGCTCTAGGGGCTCTTTCTATTTTAATTTTATATCCTTGAGGTAAATTAAGGACATCCCCAAGTAAATCAGAAATGAAATCTGTCATCTCTCCTTCTTCTGCTCGTTCTTGCAGGCCGTAGAGCCTGAGACTTTCTTGCAATGATCAGCTCTCGAAATCAAGACATTTTCATTCAGTGGCTATGGATGTATACAGAGAGCAGACACTGTTCTTCCCAAGTGCTGAAGACCATCTTCATTGTTAGAAATCTGTTCTTCCGCTTCTAGTATACGATTCTCCACTTGAGATAGTTTCTGATTAAGTTGTTTAAATTACTGTTTGTTTTCTGTGCGCATATCTTTTAACTCTTTCATTAGAGATTCAAATTGGCTTCTAGAGAGTTGGTCCCACTCTTCATCTGTATCGTAAGTCTAGGCAGAATTTTGCATTCAAGAGGTAGCTAGGCCCCGAGTCGGAGAAGCATGCCTGGATTCCAAATTCTCCTTCTCTCCTCGTACTTGTTGCAATCTATTTCAAGACCCTCTGTCCTTTTGTAGCCCTCCTGATGCCATATTAGTAGGTTTTTGTTGATTTTTATTTAAGTTTAGAAGGGTTTGTTGGCAGATCAGCTCGGAGCACTCTGTTTAGCTACTGATCAGAGCTGTGCCAGAACCAGAAGTCAAACACACAATGCCTTGACTCAGAAAACCCACATATTGCCATTTGTGAGGGGGAAAGATGTTAATCCTTCTCCAGTACCTTACAGTCATCACCTCCTCCTCTCTAGGTTTTTCCTTTTTACTTGTAGCATCCTGTTATGATGGTGTCTTATGTTTATCCTATGCATTTTAAGCATGTGCACAAAGTTTCTGCTCTGCTTTCAACATTTGATTCTGTATTGTCTATTGCACTTGTAGCACCTTTTTTTTTGCTCTCTGGTTTGCAAATCATTTATTAATCCCACCTCCCGTGTTGCACCTGAAAATGAGCCTTGACTCACTGGGCCCAATTCACAAAGCTCCCTGCACGGCACAAGGGGTTTGCGCCAAAAAGAAGGGTGCAAAGTGCCCCATTGCACCAAATGATGGACTGGGAGTGATTCTGAAAGGCAGCCTGCATTAACAGCAGGCTGTCTGCCCTAAACCAGACTTGCACCACCCCTGCTCCACAAAAGTGGCTACAACATGGTGCATGGGGGCACGTGGCTGACGCAAGCTGCCAAATCCCCTAAAATTGGATTCAGTAAAAACACCCAGATGACAAATTTATAAGCACCCTTAGACCAGCCAGAGCTGGCCCAAGGGTATTTAGAATATTTCCCTCCAGGACAAATATGTGCCGCAATATGTGTGGTCTCTCCTCAGATCCCCAAAGTTGTAGTGATACATAAACAGGTCCCTCTCCCAATGCTTGATATAGCCCCCCCAAAGTGAATAAAAATCACATGTCCCCCAACCCCTTGCCATCCTGTTATTTATGTAATAAGTGGCTCCCCCTCCTGATCCCCCAAGAGTCCTCGTTATAGACATTATATAATGCCCCTCCCTGTTTTCCAATACAGCCATTATATGTATTTACAGAAAGCGTTCCCCCTCTCGATCCCTGAAGTTGCCCTGATATATCAAGTAGATAATGCCCCCCATCCCCGATGCTGCCTGAATGTATCAATACATTACATGATCCCCATACAACAGGACTCCCCAATACTTGGTGGTGTAGTGGACACTCCCCCACCCCACTGTGCCCATCCAGCTGGTGACTGGTTCAACCCACTGCTCACCTCCATGGCCAGCTGCTGGCTGAGCTCTGAATCAGCACCTACTGTGTATAGTATGCACTCAGTTAATGATAGCTGCTGCATTTACTGAGCGCATACTTGGGCCCAATTCACAGGAGGTGTAGACCAGTGCAAGCCCCGAGTGTGCTGAACTCAGGACGCATGGGGCTTGCGACGATCCCCAGCCATAGGATAGGATTCACAGCTGGTGTGTCCATGGCGCAGTGTTAGACCAGCTTTTTACTGGTCTACTGCTGATGCCATAATACAGGGCTTGCATCACATGTCTGGCACAAGCCACTGTAAACGGGGTATTGTGTCACAAAGGCATACAAAATTTGTGAATTGGGTGCATGGTGCACCACAGTGGTTGGCGCAGCAACGGGGTGGATGCTGGCTTGACACAAGCCTTGCATCCACTTTTGTGAATTGGGCCCATATGTACAGTAGATGTTGATTCAGAGCTCAGTTGGCAGCTGAACACAGAGGTGAGCAGTGGGTTGAGCCAGTCATGGTTGGATGGGCACTGCGAGGTGGGGTGGGGTCCACTAGACCACCAGGTATTGGGAATCCCGTTTTATGGTGGGGTCATGTAATTTATTGATACAGTCAGGCAGCACCAAGGTTGGGGGCATATTAGTCATTACGGCTGCATCAGGGATGGGGGCATATAATACTTGAAATTACAGGACAGCTTTGGGGATTGTAAGGGGAACTGTTAAGTTATTAAATATCAGGGTTGCATCAGGGATCAGGGAGGGGGTATTTTATGATGTATATAAAGGGGAGGCTTAGGGGATCATGAGGGGTAACTAATTATTACTTAAATAACAGGGCAGCATCAGGATGGGGAGCATTCTATTACATCTCTGCTATGCGCAGCATCGGGGTGTGGGGGGGACACTAGCCAACCAGTGCCTGGGTTGTATTACATGTACTTGGGATCGGGGATGAGGAGACACTTGCACATGCTGCAAGAGGCTTGTGACAGATCCTTCCCATGTAGCAGGTGTTTTCTGCATGGGGAGGGTTGTCACAGGTGTGGGGACTTAGGTGCTGGGACCCCTTCTGTACCTGAATCAGGTGCTGGGTCCCTGGCACACCGGGCTTCGGTGCAAGCTGCCATTTGCTGCAGCTCATGCTGATCTAAGCCCGCTTTTTGAATCAGGCCTACTGTGTCTTTCCTGGTCAACACATTTTAAATAAATAAATAAACTCAAAAGTATCAGAAATGATACATGGTTTCTGTCTAGTGTTGAGAGGAATGTTCAGATTCCAGTGCAATGGAATTTGCAAAATTTCAAAAAATTACACAGAATTTCATTGGTAGCAGAATTCCGACATTCCGCACTTGAAATGTTTTTTGCGGATTAATAAAGTGCAGTTTACATAATGTGATCTGTAAAAAGTGATTCCATGGCTTGCACACAAATGCTTTTCAGATTTCTGCAGAATTTAAAAAAGAAGTTCTGAAAAGCATTTCAAAAGACAAATTGCCATTCTGAGCAAATTCTGCTGGCAGAATTTTGGTGTTTAGCACAGCTCTGGTTCATTCTTATACATACTGTAGCTGAATATTTAGGAAAGTCACTAATGAGTAATGTAATTTGGATAGCTGGTCTCTGATGCCCAGTATCATGAAGCAGTATGAATTATGTTTCGATGAGAGTAACACTTTGCATTAAGTTGTCTTAACTACACTGTAATTTCAGTGTAACTGCACTGTAACTGCCTTGCAATTGTAATGTAGCTACATACAATAAAGTGTAGCTACAGTGTATTTACCCCTGTTGCATGTAATTAATGATTACCTACCCTGCAGTTACATTAAAACTGACCCTTAAAGTGTGACCTCGCTGAGATCACTGATGCATTTCTGGAAGGAATACAGTACAATCTCAATTAAATCTCTGGGCGACATCAGATAATTGAGGGTTTGGATAATCAGGGGTCCACCGCATTAGGCAAACCAGAGTTGGGGGTCAGAGTTAGGATAATCAGAAGATGTGGATAATCAGGGTTCAGATAATTGAGGCTGTACTGTACCTTTGATCTGAGTAAATGAAATTTACACTTTATTCTATTTCATCTAATGTATTGCTATAGACACATAAGTCCACACAGTTGGTTTTTGTAAGGACTTCACTGGACTTACTGTAAGTACCTCAAGATAGATGCATTGGAACTCACAGAAAGGGATCTTTCTCTGGATTGCAATTTGACTTTCCTACTCTATTTTAAGCTGTAAAATTTATTAAAGTGACTCGATGGGCTACTGTCAACCGCTTTAGGCCTCAAAGTGTTTGTAGTTTAAAAAACGTTATTGTGCTGGGTGACAGTCTGTAGAGATTGCTAATAAAGCTGGTAGTTTCATTCTGATTCCTCTTTTCTTTCTGAAAGTGAAAAAGCGCCTGCCCACCGTGTTGGTGTTGCCACACAAAAATATGATTGTTTGCAATTTTTGATCAGCTCCCTGTGCATTGTTCTGTACTTTGGAACAGCTCCAACACAGTCTAACCCTTGTGATGCAGTGGGAGGAGAGAAGACTTGCATCTTGAGTGGCTGTACTGTTCAGGGGTGTTCTTAATGTTCAGGAAGTATGTAGTAAGGGTAGAGCAAGGATTTGAAGCAAAGCGAGACTGGGTATAATTACACCATTAGCGTGCATTTCGGTTCTACTAAGAGAAAGGAGGCATATAAAACAATCAGCAACATCAATGAATTTTAGAGAAGGTAAGCAGTCATAAAATGTGAGGTTTTCAACTAGAAAGAATATGTTGCAAAAAGGGTTAGCAGTGTCCCTTTAATATCAATGCCAACATGTTTAACTCCACAAGACAGATATGCATTGCTTAGATACACAGAAATAAACACAATAAGCACAATATACAGGTAATATGCCACAGACAGACTATAGATTCTTGGTTGGCACAAAGAACAAAATCATTCCTCTGTCGCTGTGGTAAGATAATAGTTTTGTGTGGCTTGAATGTGATATATGGGAAATACACTTCCCTTACCCATTTGAAGCTATGTATATGATCCTCTGTTTGATTTACACATGAAACTGTGACACATATTGCAAACTGCAATGATAGCTGTGCAAAGTACAATTACATTTGAAAATGATGAATGCATGCTGTAAGTTTTACTTTATAGTGTATATACTAGATATCCAGAGAAGGATGACTGAACATACTGAGCGGCATAGAGTCCTGCTTCCTTTTTAGATTCCTTCTGAATATAGACTTGATCTTCATGTGTCAAGTCAAGCATAGTACTTCCAGAGGCCTGGTCAAGGCAGCCCTTCTTGTACTCATCATAGGTGTATATCACTGGCTCTTTGTTCTTGTATAAGGCTACCCATACATTGGTACCTTTGCAATGGATGTGGTATGAGAAGTAATATATGCCGGGTATTTCACACGTGAAAATGCCAGTGAGTGGATTGTACCTGTGTCTACCATTATGTAGGATTTTATTGAATTTGACTGGTGACTCAACTGGTGGGAATGGTATAGTCAGTTCAGCGGTGAATGCAGGCTTCTCAACGAGGACACCTTTAATCTTGCCTTTCTTCCCCATGTAGCCTGGTTGAATTATCATCCCATTAATTCCTAGTGCCAGGTCTTTCAACCTTTCTCCAATGTCTGGTTGTTTGGGAGAGATAATTTTTGGTGGACCAGAAGGCCCAGGGGGTCCTATAGGACCTTGAGGGCCACATGGGCAAACAGGACCAATGCTTCCAGGTTTTCCCATTTGCCCTTGGGTTCCTGGAGCTCCAGGTATTCCTACTCCTGGGGATCCAGGAGAGCCAGGTGGACCTCGCTTACCATTGGTACCTGGAGTTCCAGGTGGCCCAAGATCACCACTTGGGCCCATATGCCCTGGAATGCCAGGTGGACCTTGTGGACCTGGTGCCCCAGGTACTCCAGTGTTTCCTTTTGAACTGGGAGATCCTTGAGCTTCAGATAGACCAGTCAGCCCTTTTTGCCCATGCTCCCCACTAGGCCCACTTGGTCCTGGTAAACCAGTTCGACCAGGTTGATCTAACTTGCCAGGCAAACCTGGCTGTCCTGGTAGTCCCTTGGGGTCTGGGTCACCTCTAGTGCCAATAGGGCCTGGAGGGCCTAATGGTCCAGCCTCCCCTTTAGGCCCATGGAAACCAATACTTCCCCAGGCCCCCATTTCCCAACTATACCCTGAGGGCCCTGTTCCCCAGTAGGGCCAGCAATTCCTGGCACACCATGATTTCCCCTCTCACCCTTATTTCCCAGCAATCCAGGAAGCCCAAAAAACCCATTCTCTCCCTTTGGGCCTAGAAAACCTGGGTTGACAACTCCTGGAAAACCTTGAAGCCCATGTAAACCTGGTTGACCTTTGTGGCCTTTAACACCTGGAACTCCATGTGGACCAGGAACTCCATCATTGCCTGGTTTTCCAATACCAGGAAGACCAGGTGGCCCTTGAATGCCAGGTGGTCCTGGTGGACCCTGTGGTCCTAGTTCACTCTGAGACCCTGGTTTTCCTGCTGCTCCAGGAGCACCTAGAACACTGTTAAAGCCAGGTGTGCCAATACCTGGAAGGCCATTTGGACCTGGTGGCCCAGGTGGACCAACAGGGCCTTTCAGTCCTGGCAAACCAGGAAACCCAGTCCCATTCTCTCCATTTGGTCCCGGGACACCAGGAAGACCTGGGGGCCCTTTAAGTCCTGGCTCACCTCTTGGTCCTGGTTTTCCTGGTAATCCTTGGAAGCCAGGTTTTCTGACTCCAGGAAATCCAGATGGGCCCATCGGCCCCTGTGGCCCTGGCATTCCCACTTTTCCTACTTCTCCCTCTGGTCCAACATCACCTTTGGCTCCAGGTAATCCAATCTCTTCTGGCTTCCCAGGTATTCTGGGCATTGCTGGCTTGTCAATGCCTGGAACTCCTGGTAGACCTGACTCTGCCACTGGTCCTGGAAGACCATGTCCTGGCAATCCATGTGGCCCTTGTGGTCCTGGTGGTCCTCTTGGGCCAGGATTCCCAGGTTGACCTTTCTCACCCTTTTGTCCAACTGTGGGGATTTCTGTCAGAGAAAAAGAAAACAGTAAAACATTAGAAATAATGCTTCGGCCTCAGCTGGCCGCACCTCAACTGACCACTTTTGCCAAAGAGAAGAATGAGGATTATCACCAAGCGTTCAACAGTAAGGCATAAAAATAATTTCAATTAAAGCAGAAGTGCAATAGAAAAATGCTTTTCCAAAAAGCTAGTTTCAACTACAGTTAATAAAACTATTAGCATACCTGTCAGATTTACTCTTCTAGGTACCGCCTATTCTGCACACCATATTTTCTTATTGCCTCAGTCCTAACCTTTACCAGGTCTACAATGCTATTTCTAAGCCCAATGTGATGGCCTAACATTTTTCCTGAGAAAACCTTAATTAAAACATTCATAATATATTCTTATTTTGGAGGAACTCGAAAAGGTTACTGCCAAATAAAACAGGAAAGATGCCTAGAATCATTTATAGTGAATAAAAGGTAGGGTAAAATTTTTGGCTCCAGTTTCATTGCACTGCTGCTTTCAACTGGAAATTCAATATGCAACTGACTAGAAAAGAATTACCTGTATCCATGTTGACGGTTCACAGAAACCCTTGCTTATAATTTCCCAAGTCTACCTATAATCCGTGGTCCTCCTAAAATGTGTTTCCTTCTGAAGCGTTGGCTGATACACTCCAAGTGTAAGCATTTAGGCCGTAGGACAGTCAATGTAGTTTGAGCCTACCTGTGGCCAACTGATGTTCTCAGGTCAGAAAGAAAAAAACATACACCAGCCTCATAGCACTTACTTGGAACTTACTTCCAAGTTTGAACTGTCTGCCCAGGTTTTCACTTCTGTGTGTCTCCCTACCCCTTCCCTAGCCAGGTGTTCTTATAACTTGGCTCCACTGTACTATTTGTATTCATATTTGTTATCTGTCGAATACCATGTTGTACTATTCGCTATTTGGCTGAATAGTGAAAAAGGGTATTTATCCCATCCCTAATAATTAGTGAGCCTCGTGCACTAAAGGAGTTTGGCCTAGTCACTGAAAGAGCAATGGCAATTGGTCTGGGATGGACAGCTGGGTAGTAGTCTGTAATGGAGATACCTGACAGGTGGTGTGGTTCCGTGGTTGGGGAAGCACTAACTGCTCCTATAACTATTCCATATTCACATTTAATTTTAATATAGTATTCGACCGAATACGAATAGTGGGAAGAGGGCACTATTCGTATATGAATCGAATACAAATAGAATATTCTTCACATCCCTAGTTATAGCTAATCTTAAAAGGTCTGTACTGCTAGTCTTACAATAGATTAAGTTTTCTTACAAACTGGCAAAGAAAAAAATCTAGGCCCTTCATTGGCTAAGACAGGTCTCATGACCGTGCATTACATTCCTAGCACTGCACGATCAGGTACCTGATGTCCTTTACCTTATGAGCCATTTCATAAGTGCAGTAAGTCACTTCAGGGTGTGTGTAACAGGATTTAAATATGTTTCCTTGGTGTAATCACATTGTTAATTTTTTTGTATTCAATATAACGATATAGATATAGTGGTAGGGGTTATGAAGTAATAACCATATCTGGGGCTACATAAAACTCGAAGACTGAAGGCTGAGGTGTGTATGAAGTCCGAGATGTGGCTTTATTACCAGGTTGAATTCTCACCACTATAGCAAGTATACTGAAAAAAAAAATAGACAAAATTAAAGTTTCAGAAAAGTTAAAATGAGCTTCCTAATGCCACTGAAACTGAACAAGTTAGCAACAGAATGTTGACTGTGAAGTGCAGTCTGTGTGTGTTAGACAATTAAAATGCAGGTATTATTATACTAATTTATATCTTCTAATGCTTTTGCTGCCAGAGCAAGGAAGAATGTATTTTAAGTACCTTGGACCATGGCTAGACAAACTTCTTGACTTAGGAGTCCACAATGATGCTATCCACAAAAAAATGACTCCGTAAGCTTGGTGCTTTGTACAGACACCAGAGCTGCCTACCACTGCAAGCCAGGAGAGAAATTGTCCAAAAGTGGATACTCCCTGTCCTCAATTTTGGGGATATTGTTTACAGTTCTGCCCCCAAAACCACCTTCGCCAGAATGGATACTCTCTTCAATTCCTTCTGCCGCTTTGTATTTGACTGCCCCCCACTTACCACTGTGATCTCTATATCTCACTCTCCTTTGCCTCCCTCAGCACCAGATGCCTATCACACAGCGTTAATTTTATTGGGATGTTCTGGCTCAGGTCCCTAACTATCCTCCCTCTTATCAAGCCCTTCCCTCTCCTGTTACATCCTCCATGCATCCACATATAGAACTGTTGCACTGCCCCCACACTGCACTTCATCCAGCCATGCTGCATTCTCATACAAGTTCCCTAGCATTTGGAATTTCCTCCTGCTGGATATTTAATCTGCCAACTCCCAACACTCACTCTTGCTTCTCCTCCGGAAGCACACAGTTCACTGTTGCAACTGCACCTAATCTTCCCTGCCTGCCTAGTTATCCTTCCACCTGAATCTCCTCTCTACTCCCCCCCCAAATTCAAGGCATACTCTTAGTTCTGCTTCTTCCCTTAATCTCCCTCCCTTCTGTCTCCCCTTTGTTCCTCCCCATATCTCCCTCCTCCCGTATTTGTCAGGTCTTTGTCCCTTGCAGAGTTCTCAGCATCCTGAAGGAGTGTTTGTTCTTGGCATGTCTCTCTTCCCTCAGCATATCTCTCCTACCTCTCTCCCCCTCCTTCCCCCCACCATTGTCAGGTCCTCATCCCCTTATGGGGTTCTTAGCATCCTGACAGGGTGCTTGTTCTCAGCATGTCTCTGTCCCTCGTCATTCTGTCTTCCCCTCCACCCTCTTTGCTGGGTCCTCGCCCTTGTAGGGTTCTACAGCATCCAGCATCCTGAAGGGTGTTGTTCTCGGCATGTCTCTCTTCCCTCCCTCCTCGGGTCTCAACATCCTAAAGGGGTGTCATTCTTGAATGTCACTCTCTCCCCAAATCTTTGCTGGGTCCCTATCCCTGCAGGGTTAACAGCATCCTGAAGGAGTGCTGCTCTTGGCATGTCTCTCTTCCTTCCTGCCCCACCCTACCCCAACCTCTCCCTGCTACTCAGCCTCTAACGGGCAACCTATGCACTTGGCCAACCCTGTATATAGGCCCCCAGCACTTTCGGGTGTATCCCTACTGTTGGTCTACACCTTACCCTTCTTTTTATTACTACTTGTTTTGCTCATGGTGTTGTTGTCCTGTATGGTATACCTATACATGCTGTTTGCCTCAACAACTGGCTGGGATTGTTTTTGCTTTGTACTGTGGGGTACACGTTATGTACATTTGTATATTGTGTATACTTACCTGTATAGCTGTTTAGCCTGTGCATTAGCCTTGTTGTATATGGCCTGGATATGTTTTTACTTGCTCCACCCTTTTTATGTAACCCTTTCCCCCAGGATGCTTCTGGAAACAAGCTGTTTACAGCTCATGTTGTCTTTCCTGGTGAAACCTTTTCAAATAAAAAATAAAAAACAAATATTTAAAAGTTTAACCAGGAAAGACGTAATGAGCTTATAATGGCTCATTTCCAGCTATGTCCCGGGGAGAGGGAAGAAGGAGATAGTTAAAGATCATGTGCAACAGTTTTTATATATTTTTAATAAAAGCTTAAAACACTGAAATTTAAGTCCTTGTGCCATGATTAGTGTTTCCTGAAAATGTCATGCTGTTTGATTTTGTAGTTTTCTTTAAATCAGCATTTGTTAACTTGCTCTACAGTGACTGAAAACAGTGGAGTTATTTTTGTCCTCTCAGCCAAGCTTGGAGAGCGATGACATCATTTTGGAGTACAGTTGCTTGCTGTTTCAGATTCCCAATCAGAGCAGCACTCTGTAGAGTTTGTGGTTTGCTGAGCTCTCCAGGTTTCTTACAAACCCAGTCTCTTTTTTGTGTTTAGATAGATCAGCTTAAAGTATATCATTCTTTTCCTTTAAAATGCTGATAACTTCCATTTCAATGCTGAACTGAAGTACAGTAGTGCAAATCTTTTTCTGTGAGAAATCAACTTGTCTGTGTCACAGCTCCATTCTAAGCAAACATCAATTTTTTTTTCTAACTGTATAACACAAGGCTGTTTAATGAATATAAAATAAATCTAAATTTTCTTTATTCGCAGAAACAGTTTGTCTTTGATGTAGCCTTCATAAATACAGTCATGTAAGAACTTTCCTTTTTCATGTCAGATTGACAAACAGCTGCTTGTCACACTCTGCTACAGTATTTCAAGCACATCTACTGTCAGAACTCACACATTTCAGATCTTTGGTGGTTTCTGTGTGGAAATACATCATGTACATGTATAAGTAGAAACACTATGTGGCATCCCAATGCACCATGTCTCTGCCCCCACAGTTGAGGCAGCTGCAGTCCACTGCCACCTGTCCCCTGCCCCACAAGCCCCTGCCTTCTGCTCCACATTCAAGGCTGCTGCACCCTGCTGCCCACTGTCTTCTCCTACACAGTCAAGGATTGGGCACCCTGCTGCATCCATCCCCTGCCTAAAGAATCAGGACTACTGCACCCTGACGCCCCCTGCCCAAACAATTGGGGTTGCAGTACCCTGCTGACCTTTGTCTCCCACTCTCACAGTTAGGAATGCTGCACCTGTTCCTGTCTCTACAGTCATGACTGCTCTGCTGTGTAAAGCCCCAGGGTGCCAGGTTCCCTGCTTCCATAGCTGGGGCTGCTGCACCATGCTGCCCTAGCCACGACAGGTGGGGGGCTTTTGCTGCATCCTGCTACCCACTTCCATTGCCCCAAATGGTCAGGGCTGCTGCACCACCTGTACCCCATCTCACAGTCAAGGCTGCTTTACCCTGGTGCCCCCCCCGTGTTCCGCACCACAGTTGAGACTTCTGCATCATGCTGTCCTCTATTCCCTGTCACCAGAGACAGGGTTGCTGCACCCTGCTCTTTTCTACACAGTTGGGGTTGCTGTGGCCTGCTGTGCCCTACAGCCCCATGCCTCTGCATTTAGGGCTGCTGCACAGTGCTGCCACTTGTCATAAGTTTCAGGGCATTTGCTGCACCCTGTTGCATGTCTTCACAGTTGAGGCAGTTGTACCCTACTGTCACCATGCCAGCAGTCAAATCCTTTGCTACACCCGGCTGAGACAGGAACAGGGGGCAACATGTGCAGTGTCCCTGACTGTGAGGGTGAGAGAGAGAAGGTAACAGGTTGCAGCTACCCCAACTGTTCGGGAAGGGTGGAGCACAAGAGTAAGGGCATTTGCCACTCCCTGTCCCCTGCCTGTGGAGGCAAGGGGCTCTGTGGTGCAGCAGGGCACAATGGTGGTAGGGGGCAAAAGACAGCATGGTGCAGAAGCCTTGACTGTGGGGCAGGATACAGGTGGGCATCAGGGTACAGAAGCCCTGACAATAGTACAGGGTGCACATTGTGCAGCAGTCCAGCCCATTTGGGGCAGTGGGAGTGTGTAGCAGGGTTCAGCAGCCCCAACTGTGGATACAGGTGGCATGAGACTCAAGGGTGTAGCACAACACAGCAGCCCTGACTGTGGAGATAGGAACAAGGGGCAACAGGGTGCCATGTCCCTGACTGTGGGGGTTGGGATGAAGGGTAGCAGGGTGCAGCAGCCCTGAGTGTTCAGGCATGAGATAGGGTGGCATCAGGATACAGCAGCCCAAACTATGGGACAGGGTGCAGCAGCCATGTCTGTTTGGGACAAGGGATGTGGGCAGCAGGGTGTAGTAAAGGATCTGACTCTGGTGGCAGGGGGACAACAGGATGCAACTGCCTCGACTGTGGAGGCATGCAACAGGGTGCAGCAAATGCCCTGAATCTTGTGGCAAGTGGCAGCATGGTGCAGCATCCCAAACTGCAGAGGTATGGGGCTCTAGGGCACAGCAGACCATAGAAACCTCAACTGTGTAGAAAGGAGCAGGGTGCAGCAGCCCTGTCTCTGGTGACAGGGGATAGAGGGCAGCATGATGCAGAAGTCTCAACTGTGGTGCAGAACACGGGGGGCATTAGGGTAACACAGCCCTGACTGTGAGATAGGGTACAGGTGGTGCAGCAGCCCTGAACATTTGGGGCAGTGGAAGTGGGTATCAGGGTGTAGCAAAAGCCCCACCTCTGGTGGCTAGGCCAGCATGGTACAGCAGTCCCAGCTGTGGAGGCAGTGAACCTGGCACTCTAGGGCTTAGCACAGCACAGTAGCCCTGACTGTGGAGACAGGAACAGGGGGCAACAGGTGCAGCTTCCCTAATTATAAGGGTGGGGGAGAAAAAAACAGCATGGTACAGCCACTCCAACTGTTTGGGCAGGGGGCTGCAGGGTGCAGCAGCCCTGATTCTTTAGGCAGGGGATGGAGGCAGCAGGTTGCACAGTCCTGGACTGCGTGGAAGAAGACAGTGGGCAGCAGGATGCAGCCGCCTCGAATGTGGAGCAGAAGGTAGGGGGCTTGTGGGGCAGTGACAGATGGCAGTAGACTGTAGCTGCCTCAACTGTGGGGCAGAGACACGGTGCATCGGGATTCCACATAGTGTTTCTAGTTATACATGTACATAATGTATTTTCACACAGAAACCACCAAAGAACTGAAATTTGTGAGTTCAGACAGGTGCCTGTCACGCACTGCTACAGTATTTCAAGCACATGTACTGTTTGTCAATCTGACATGGAAAAAATGTTCTTACATGAATGTATTTGTGAAGGCTACATCAAAGACAAACTTTCTGTGAATGAAATAAATTTAGATTTATTTTATATTCATTAAATAGCCCTCCTGTGTTATATAGTTAGAAAGAAAATCAGGGTTTGATTAGAAAGAACTGAAAGCTGTGATACAGACAAGCTGATTTCTCACAGAGAAAGATGTCCACTACTTCAATTCAGCATTGAAACTGAAATTATCAGCTTTTTATGAGAAGATGATATATTTTAAGCTGATCTATCTAAACACAAACCAGAGACTGGGTTTTAAGAAACTTGGAGAGCTCAGCAAACCAAAAACTCTACAAACTACTGCTCTGATTGGAAATCTGAAACAGCAAGCTACTCCAAAATGATGACATCGCACTCTAAGATTGAGTGAGAGGACAGAAATAACGCCACTGTTTTCAGCCACTGTAGAGCAAGTTAACAAATGCTGATTTAAAGAAAACCACAAAACCAAATGGCATGAAATTTTCAGGAAACACTAATCATGATACAGGGACTTGGATTTCCGCTTTTCAAGCTTTTGTAAAAAAATATGTAAAAACCATTGCAGATGATCTTTAAACAATATCAATTCTAAAAATACAAGAAGTCAGATACAATGATATAGAATTATAAGCAGAATCACAAATATTAGAGGCAATTTTGTAAAGAATGTGATTAGACAATATAACAATCTCTTATATGTAAAGAAGGAAAAAGTAGTGAAACAGCAATGTCACAGAGTGGCTCTGTGAAGGATGAGGGTCTCTGGAACATTTGTGTTGGTATTTTACTGAAAGTCCCTTTTAGGTAAAATAATTATGTAAAAATAAAATTAAATAAATTAATGTAAGACTTACTGCTTAAACTAAGTTAAACATGGTGTAGCATAGACAGCAACAATGTATTAAAAATAAATAGTAAAGAGGGGGCTGAAGTTAATGAGTTGTTCAGTATTTTCTCCCTCTTCTGTGTAATTGTGAGTGCCCTGCTAGCTGTTGTGCTATGAAGCTGCGATAGTGCGCAGTGTCGCATAGACAGGCTGTGTAGATCAGCTGTTTTATTTTGTTTAAAAGAACCCCCCCCTTAGAAATATGCGAGGTAACAGAGATTTACAATATGCTATTGTGTAAAGTATAATGTGAAAGATTTAGCGCTTCTGAGTAGATGCTGAATTAAAGGTTATTCTGTCAATTTTAGATTAATAGAGTGAGAAGGACAATGGGGAGAGTTGGTTTGCATTTATTGCTGTAGCGATTTTGCTGCATTTACTATGCCTCTGCAGTTCCTGTTTTCTACCATATATTCTTTCATTTGTGCTTTAGTTTTGGGGCTTAGGTAATGGCAGTCGTCAAAAGAAAAAAGGAGAAAAGCCATGCTTCTTTTGAATAAAGACTGGATATTTTTCCAGTCAAAAGTGGTGTAAACTTACAAAAGCAGGAAGTCAGTGTAAGTGAAACCCCTGCCTTTTTAATTCTCAAGGACACTCCTGAGATAGAAAAAGAAGTCAGCAGCTGAACATTAAAGTTGCTCCCTTCAGCTGCTGTGTTTAAATGTTATGTGAAAGAGAGAGTTAAATCATCTGTTTAGAAGCAATTAGTGTATATTCTGATAAAAGCCTGCAGGTTATGTTGGAGTCAAGAATTAGGTAGGGTTTAGTGAGAGGAACAGGAAACAGAAGCTAAATATAGCTGCATAAAAAAACTAAAGAGAAGCAACACTTCAATGTGGTTGTTCTGTATCAGTTTCTCTACTTCTGCTGTGCCCTTGCAGTTTCATTTCCTTAAGTACACGCACTTGTTTGGGGTAATGGTTTTAGGCTTTGTGTAGCAGGCTATAAAAATGATTTTAAAAGGCAGATTATTTTGAACTACTTCCTCCCCGAAGTCAGTTAAAACAAATGGTAGATTAAAACTGCTCATGTAATAATAAAACACAGAGAGGCATGTTTGAAATTACCTGTTTTTGTGTTTAAGTAGGTTTGGAAAGTGCTGCTGCTTCATGTCTCTCCCATGCCTCAGTGCCCTATAATGATGTCCAGCCATAACTTAACCCCTTATATACTGCTACAGTGATTGATGGGTGGTGCTTCAGGGGATGTTTAAAATAAAAAAAAGTTCAAAAGCTGTTTAAAATAAATCTGTTAGACTGTATAGTTATTATTATGTGTTAGATACTGAATACAGTGATCCTAGTAAGTTTAAAACAATTCTAAATGAATTTAAGAAGTTAAATGTTAATGGGCAGAGTTAGCTTACCACATGATTGGTTTCTTCTGTATAAAAGTACTGTTCTTTGGGTTGTGAATTCAGATAGGTTTTGGGTCTGGAGGCAGACTCCAGGGAACACTGTGAATTGCTCTAAGATGTTGGATTACACTATGAGTAATCTTTGATTCCTACTGTTGTATCAGTTCGCTGTAACATATGTGTCCTGATTTGAGTTAACTTTTGAAGAAGAAAAATAAATTTGAAAACTTAAAGACTACTCATGTGTTGAACTAACAGTATTGTCCACTTCTTCACCTGTGCCCTACTACCAGCAACAATATGACAAACATAGAGAAGGGGAGTAAGAAGAGGACAACCAGAATATGTAAACAGGGAGTAAAAGAGGAAAGGGTCATAGGCAGTTGCAGGAAGGATAACAAAAGTCATAAAGAAGAATCTTTAAGGAGGAAGGAGTAGAGGCAGAATGAATAGAAAGGGCAGGAGAGGACCAACGTTTAGGAAAGCTTTAAGAAGAAGCATATTGACCAACAGTAGATTTTCTAGAAGGAAGAGATAGAGAATGGGAAGTAGTGTTACAGATAGGGGAGTAGGAAGAATGAGGAGGAGCTAGGAGGGATCTGAGATAAGAGGAAAGGGTGCCGAACCAGAATTTGGATAAACAAGAGACACAATGGGAAAGGCGTCTAGCATCCAGAGAGGGGAGAGAAAGGGCTGAGTAAAGAGAGCAACGTTGAGTGTCACATACCAACTCCTGGGGGTCAGGCAAACTGAGCTTACAATGCCCACCCTTAAGTGCAATCTGTGATGATGGGGACAGAGATACCCTCCTCGTTCTTTTAGAATGCTCACCAAGGTCATGACTGCACCTCTGACATGAGAACCCAGGGCATCCCTCTAGCTCTGGATAAGGGCACAATACCAGTCTCTAGTCTTGTCGCCAAATATGAACCCTTTACTTGGCTATTACAAAAGGAGGAAGACTCAGGCATCACTCTTTCTTCAGGGTAGCAGTGTAAACCTGATTTGTCCTTCTCCATACTGGATATGCAACAGCCAGGTTCAAAATCCCTGCAGACTCATCCCTGAGAGTTTGGCATTCTCCCTATCCTTCCAGATCCATTACAGACTCTTTTCTCAATTTGGTTGCTTATGGTGGCCCCTCTAAACTATTAACAGTTGTCACAGATTATTAATAAACCTTCTACAGTCACACACAAATATAGAAATTTCATGCAGGCAGAGTTTCTTTAGTAAAACAAATGTTTTTACTAAAATACTTGAATAAATATGGTTATGACTGAAAAGAATATACACTAATTTGGGTTACAGTATAAATATACAAAAATAGAAAAATATTCAATGAAATGCACTAAAACTGTTAGCTAAAAAGTCTATCTAATGTAACCCCTCACCCCTGCCTTTTAACTAAAATGACAGGTGGCATGCTGTTGGCGTTGGCAGCAATACCTGGTGGGGACCTGGGTTCGGGGAGGATGAGGTTACCTGGCACAAGGGACCTAGGTTTGGTTACTCTGCACAGGGGCACCCAAGTAAATCCAACTACAGGAAACAATAACTGTAATGTCCAGAACCAGGATTGGGATTTTTCAGTGTAGCTTTATTCAAAAACTAGCTGAACATAACAAAGCATTGATGGTCCCCCAAAGGGCTACGTTCACTGTATATGCAGACTACAGACTAAAAGGCGGTCCACTTGAAGAATGAACCCATTTCTACTGTGGTCTGGCTCTGGACCCACCAGGCACTCAGCCTGGACTTGCATGTGCTTTGGATACACAGCCCGACTGACCCGGCTCCCCTGCCGGCCACTTGACTGATGGTCCATTTAAAGAATGAACCCAACTTTACTTGGAGTGACTCCCATCAAACAAGGAGTATATTTCCCAAACTGTGGCTCCCCACACCACTTAGAGTCTGCAACTCCTAGAGAGATTTGATTTCTTACTTCTTTTGGACTCCCATCAAACAAGGAGTATATTTTCCCATCCTGTGGCTCCCCACACCACTTAGAGTCTGCGACTCCTAGAGAGATTTTCCAAGTTGTGACCCACATCTGGGTACCTACCTTATCAGTGGCCAGGCGCATGAGGCAAGTAGCAAATCACAGAAGAAATCCATAGAGGTGGACCTGGTTACTAAAGATAGGGGGTGTTCCCACCTCCAGCTCCCACAGCCCATACCCAGCCATTTCTCTGGACAAACAGAAACTTAAACTTTGAAAATGTAGATTAAACGGTGGATGACCTGAAGCACCCCTCTACAACATTACTTGAAATCCATTAAAACTTTAGATTTTTGACTGCTCCATTTGTTTGTCCTAGTAAAATAGTCCTCCCAAATAGCAGTCCACATCCCAGCTTTTTTATATTTCCAAACTGATGAAACAATTTGTTTGCCCTTCAAATAGAGCAAAACACTCACCCTTTCGTTGCAGGTGCCCCACAGGTGAAGTACCACTTCTTTCACTGTTATACCAAAACAGAAACTGTAAACCAGGCAGCTTTCTTCTGTAGTGGAAAATTAGGGGATTGCCCCTGGAATCCACAGAGGGACTCTTTTCTTCCACCCCTCCCCCTGGAGGGAGGGGGCACTGAGACCTGGACAGTGGTCTCCACCACTTCAAACTGGACTCTAAATTTTTCCCAAGGAGGTAAACAGAAAAAACACTTCCTTCCTGCTTGGAGGTAAACAGACAACTTCCTTCATGCTTTAAGACAAACAGAAGACTGACTTTGAAAACTCCCAAAGTTCTAACTCACTCCCTGTGCTGCAGATTCCAATGTGGCTTATGCAGCTGCGAAAGTTCTATGGTGATGTCATCTCTCAGTCTCAGCTGTGACTGAGAACAGAGTGAGACAGTGTGAAACCCATTTAACTGGAGTTTCACAAGCTGCCTTCCCTGCCTACCTCTAGGTCTTACTGGGATTCTAGTAACCCCGGGTAACAAGTGGGTTACACTCACCCTTGACCAGGAAAATGACTGTCCCCAGTCATTATGCACCCGGCCTTAGGCTATCCCACCCTATGTGCTACCTGCGGAAGGGGGTGATCAGGCCCCATCCTACCATGTGCAAGCACAGGCAGGCAACACTAAGGGCCTAGAGGCCTATAGCTGACATACCAGCCTCTACACTATCCACTTACTATGGACACCTAGTGGCTCTAGTAGAACCATCCAGAGCATAGCCCTGATAGATCAGCACTGCAGTCCCTACTGCAGGTCAGGGCCACAGCCTGTCCACCCCCCCAACCCTCTAGGGAAAACTTATCTGCCTCTAACATAATATTCCAAAACAAAAACAAAACCCGGGGACCTCCCCGACCTTGGGCAACCTGCAACTACACCATTAAAATACCAATTACTACTTCCTCCCTACCCCCACAACCACACCTGTGGAAGGAAAAGGGTTAACACAGTAACAACCATAGCAATAACAACACAGTACTTTAAATTCTACACAATAAAGCACTGACGAGGAACTCCGATGAGCCCCTCCTCTGCTTCTTGTCTTCTCTTCTGTCTTCTCAGGAACACCTGTAAGAAAAAGACAAAAGCAAAACACACTCTCCTAATCTGCATACACAGTCTACCTAAACAACCACCCCTACCATACAAAAAAAACACTGAACAATCCCAAAAAAGATTTTTTAGAAAAAGGTAGAAAAACAGTATTTACATTAGAGTACAATAATGACATTATTTACAATACACATTCAGGGGATGGAGTGCCCTAAAAGTCCCAACTAGTGACCACAAGGCCCGAAGGCTAGTCCAATAAAGAGTCTCTCCTGGGCCGGAGCCCTGTGAAACACAGTTCTAAAAGGCCAAAGTCCCGAAGGGGAGAGTCTTTGCAGACAGTTCACACATTTTTGAAGTCTGTAGTGTAGGGTGTGTACTGCAATGTCATAAAGATAGAAAAAGTGTTTTCGGACTTACCAACCATTTGTAGTATATGAACGGCACCAACCTTGTCCCTGCTGAAGACTCTCCCTGGCAGTATTTCTTCTGATACAGCTGGGCGGACATCTTCCAGGAACCACAGGAGTGCACATCTGGAAACAGCTGGGCTGATGTCATCTATGGAGAAGGAACCTTAGAACAGGAACAAAAGAAAACAGCTGGTCCGATGCCATCCGATTACCAGGCGATGAACAGGAAACAGCTGGGCTGGTGTCCTCTCTGGATCTGAAGTCATCTGGTGGGCCAGTAGATGGTTGCTGAACTACACTGTAGACTGAAGAATGTGGAGCACCTGAGTCCTTGGTTATTCATATTGGCGGATCAATAAGGGCACTTCACAGTCTAGTGTGGCAGTATTGGCTACCACTGCTCGGCTCTCCATTTTGTAGGCACGGGCTTAATTACTGGGAGGTCCTTGCACTGAGGCCAATAGTACCGGGGGTCAGGGGCTTGAATTATTACCCCGTCTGGGAGAACATAACTCACACAGTGGGAGATTTCACGTCCCTCTCCGTCCACTATTCTCACTCTGTCCATAAACAGTGTCCTGCCTCTCTTCCACTGTGTATTCTTTTCGTGGAACAGTCTATTTTTTACATGCTGGTTAGCCCCAGGATGCACATGTTTCATTGCTTCATCCCAGATCCAGGATTTCCTGCAGTCCTCAATCTCCTCCCAGACTCTCCGAGGAAAGGTCATACCATGGATTTCATTTGCCTTTCTACGAACCAGTCTCTCCTCTTTACTTGCTTTGGTCAATCTGAGACCGCTGACCTGGCTTAGGGGTGGCCAGTCCTGGTTCTGCCAGCTTTGCATCCTCAAAGAAATTAAAAACAGATCCCTGACTTCTTCTTCTTGTAAAGCCAGGGCAGTGGCATCACCAACTTCTTCAACACATTCCTCTGAGGCAAGATCTTGAGGCTGTGTACCCGTTCCTTTCTCACAAGGCCACATAGGTTCCCCCTCATCTTCCTCTTCACTGAGGATCTGAGCCCAGGAGTGAGCAGTCATTCTCACCCCAAGACTATCCATTCATCACTAGGAGCAGAGGGCGACACCTCCCATTCAAAGGCCTCCCGAATCTCATCTTCACCTGCGAGACTTGGGCTAGGCCGCCCCACCCAGGGGTCTATTGATGCTTTATCTGAACTTTCTTTCTGAGATCCAGCATCCAAAACTTCATCTTCAGGTGCAGTCTCTAACTCTGCACCCTCTAGCTTTGTGCCACACTCCCCCGAGGGACCTTCCTCCACAGGCTTTGCCTGGTGCTGTGTGCTGCTAACTGCAGATTCCTGAATTTTTGTCCATGTGGGAGCCAAACGAATTGGAAGCGCTTTATACAAGCCATATTTTTGTAGACATCCAGCACAGTGAGGAATCATAAAGACATCCCTTCCAGCACTCAAGCATATCTGGCATACCGCACTGGATAATTAGGAATTGCCACATCAGGAGGGAGTTGCCTCCATAGCACCACTTTTCAATCTCTCAGTCTATTTACTGCTGTTGTTACTGCAACCGGCATGATCCGGTAACGAGCTGGTCCTGAGGCCATGACTGCAGAAAAATAAACAAAGTTCACTGTAACTGAAAGTCCCACTTTAATGAACACACTCTGTAGCTTTAAAATGGCTCCTCTGCTGCTGTGTTTACTTTACTACCCCACCCTGTAATGGCGGCGGCACTCTCTGCATCAACATTTAGAATCTGAGTCAAGCCACTGCACACGATTTACATCAGCTACTGATAACTTTTACTCAAACTGCACAACTTGCTCTGATCTGGCTTTAAACACACATTTACAGGATTTTCCTTGGACTTTTACATGCTGGCAACATTCATTTAATTTACAGTCCCTTAAAAGCTTCAGGTTTCAGCTCAGGATTGCCTGCTTCTACTAGTGTTGCATTTTTTTACAACCCACAGTCTCTCTGGCTGCAAACTTTAAACTGAGGCTACTTTCATTGCTATGCACATTCAATGGCTTTACAGACTTGCACTTGCTGGCAGGACATCACACAGTCGCTACTTGCAAAGCGACTATACTGCTGCACACACATTTTATATGGCATTACTGAAAATCACTGATTGAGCAGTCTTTTAATTGTTTACTCACTGTTATTAGTAGCAACTTGCTGCGATGGGGTAAAACCGCCTGCGGCCAGATTTTGAAGGCCTCCGAATGCAAATGGGTGGGCAGTCTCCGCAATCGTCATTTTAACCACAAAATTCACTAATTCCACGATCGATTTGCGGGTTGAGCCTGATTTTAAACTAAAAAGTCACTTTTTGAACTGTTTACAGCACTTTGAATACCTCGCGACGCTCCTCCACTGCCAGTACATGCACTACTCTCTGTCTCCCTCTCGAATGCTGAGGCAGTCTCAGAAGAGCTGGCTGAGGGGCGGGACTAATGGCAAACTGACCAACCACACGACGCCATGCAAATGAGCCTCTTCTTCCTCACGAGGGCTCCTCTCCTCACGGCGATCGTTGAGCAGGCAAATTTAAACTGTAGAATGCACTTTTTTTTTCAACTGACTCCACGGCGGGAGCCCATTTCAACCATGTAACTTTGCCATTAACTCTGCAGTCTCTTTACACAGAAAGCATTTCCAATGTCCAGGGCATAATTTCTCTGTTGCTACTTCTAGTTTTCCACACTTTTCTTCACAGAATTTACTTTAAAAGCATTTCAAACGTCCAGGGCATAATTTCTCTGTTGCTACCCCTAGTTTTCCATACTTTCCTTCACAAAATTTACTTTAAAAGCTGACAAAAATGCTGTAAACATTTTTGATGCAGGACAAGAGCACACTCTTTGGCTTTACAGCTCCTTGGTAAACAGTTGGCATTTTTTAAACAGCAGCACAAGATTCACAGCACACAGCAACACACTAGGGAAATTGCTTCAGCTTTTTGGGCTACCCACTGCCAGATAGTCAAAACGCTAGCCCACTTGCCCAAGCACCTTCCTTCCCAAACAAATCCAAAGCGGTGCCTCCATTTTTGTAACCCTTACCCCTGCCTTTTTACTAAAACAACGGGTGGCATGCTGTTGATGTTGGCAGCAATACCTGGTGGGGACCTGGGTTCGGGGAGGATGAGGTTACCTGGCACAAGGGACCTAGGTTTGGCTACTCTGCACAGGGGCACCCAAGTAAATCCAACTACAGGAAGCAATAACTGTAATGTCCAGAACCAGGATTGGGATTTTCAGTGTGGCTTTATTCAAAAACTAGCTGAACATAACAAAGCATTGATGGTCCCCCAAAGGGCTACGTCCACTGTATATTCAGATTACAGACTAAAAGGTGGTCCACTTGAAGAATGAACCCATTTCTACTGTGGTCTGGCTCTGGACCCACCAGGCACTCAGCCCGGACTTGCATGCGCTTTGGATACACAGCCCGACTGACCCGGCTCCCCTGCCGGCCACTTGACTGAAGGTCCATTTAAAGAATGAACCCAACTTTACTTGGAGTGACTCCCATCAAACAAGGAGTATATTTTCCCATCCTGTGGCTCCCACACCACTTAGAGTCTCACGACTCCTAGAGATTTTCAAGTTGCGACCCGTCTGGGTACCTCTCATCACTGGCCAGGCGCATGAGGCAAGTAGCAAATCACAGAAGAAATCCGTGAGAGGTGACCTGGTTACTAAAGATGGGGTGTTCCCACCTCCAGCTCCCACAGCCCATACCCGCCATTTCTCTGACAAACATAAACTTAAACTTTGAAATGTAGATTAAACGGTGGATGACCTGAAGCACCCCCTCTACAACATTACTTGAAATCCATTAAAACTTTAGATTTTTTGACTGCTCCATTTGTTTGTCCTAGTAAAATAGTCCTCCCAAATAGCAGTCCACATCCCAGCTTTCTTTATATTTCCAAACTGATGAAACAATTTGTTTGCCCCTTCAAATAGAGCAAAACACTCACCCTTTCATTGCAGGTGCCCCACAGGCGAAGTACCACTTCTTTCACTGTTATACCAAACAGAAACTGTAAACCAGGCAGCTTTCTTCTGTAGTGTAAAATTAGGGATTGCCCCTGAATCCATAGAGGGACTTTTTCTTCCACCCTCTCGGAGGGAGGGGCACTGAGACCTGGACAGTGGTCTCCACCACTTTAAACTGGACTCTAAATTTTTCCCAAGGAGGTAAACAGAAAAACATCCTTCCTGCTTGGAGGTAAACAGACAACTTCCTTCTTGCTTTAAGACAAACAGAAGACTGACTTTGAAAACTCCCAAAGTTCTAACTCACCCTGTGCTGCAGATTCCAATGTGGCTTATGCAGCTGCGAAAGTTCTATGGTGATGTCATCTCTCAGTCTCAGCTGTGACTGAGAACAGAGTGAGACAGTGTGAAACCCATTTAACTGGAGTTTCACAAGCTGCCTTCCCTGCCTACCATTAGGTCTTACTGGGATTCTAGTAACCCCGGGTAACAAGTGGGTTACACTAATATTTGCAGTAAATTGAAGTCCAGAAATAGTAGATGAAGGTTTTCAGTTTCCTTTAGTCCTTGGCAGCCACACTGGGTCTCAGCAGTTTGGTGTCTGGTGTGTGCCAAGCAGAGTGTCTAGATGACAAAATGTCTCTAAATGCCCTGATTTGGGGCTATTTATACCTCTGGTTGTGGACAGAGGTTGGACCTTCCATTTTTGACTACCGGGTGTCACTCTTGTGCTTCCCCAGCACAATGTTTTGCCACCTGGTGATGTTACTCAGCCAACATTTATGACACCTGACTTTCAATCTCACACAGGTCTGTTAGAAGGAAGTTTCCTGTTTTTTTCCTTTCATCTCATCAAAGGCAATATCTTGGAACACAGTTTTAAACTGTCACTCAGCCCTAGGCGACCATTTTGAATAAGGTTAAGCAACCAGTAGTAGCCACAGATATTTCCAGCTATTTCCTGAAATTTCTGTGATATTTCTAGAGAAATCTCCTGCTTTCTGCATTACCACAGTAGGGGCAGCAGAGAGAAACTCTTTAGAAATTTCGCAAAATATCTGAAAATACAGTGGTGGTTATTGAAAAGGTTCCTACCTCGAGGTACCTGAAGGTACCACCAAGGTTCCAATGAGGTAATTTGCAATGACTGTAATGTGATCCTGCCTCATTCTGCCTCAGTATACCTAGGTATACCTCAGTACCGTGAAACCTTTCTGTGGCTACCCCTGTAGCTGGTAATGTCTGTGGCTACTACTGCAGAACATTTTGACTCATGTGAGTTCCAGGGCTGAGTGTTTTTATAAGGGCTATCACTGAGAACACGTTATTCACCTCTGTTTCCCTTGGTCAGTTAACTATTGGAAATACTCCTCTGATCAGTTATCCCCAAAGCCTTTGACAATAACTTGTTAGATTCCTGGCAAGCAAGTTGGGCTTCCAGGTCAAAGGAAGGTCAAAACCTTTTTTTTTAAATCCAGTCTTTTCTCTATGTGCCTTTGTATTAACACTGGCATTTGTAGCATGTGCATATAGACATATAGATACATAGATACATAGACAGTGCCAGCAGATAAGGGCCTATGGCCCACCCAGTCTGCCCATTTGAGCTTGTAAGTTCAGTTTATGTTTTCTAGAAGTCTGTTGCCCTTACCCTGACCTCCAGAATTCTTTTATGTCTATCCCATACATTCTTAAATCCCATGATTGTTTCAGCCCCACCACTTCCTCTGGCAGGGTGTTCCACTTGTCCACCACCTGTTCTGTGAAGAAATTCTTCCTCATGTTTCCTCTGAATCGTCCTCCTTCCAACTTCATCCTATGCCCTCTAGTTCTGGAACATCTTTTTCACTTAAAAATAGCGTATTCCTGCACCCCATTCCTCCTTGTAAGATACTTGTATGTCTCTATCATATCCCCTCTCTCCCTCCTCTCCTCCAGGGAGTACATGTTCAGTTCCTTCAACCTGTCCTCATAGGACTTGTGATGCAATCCATGCACTATCTTTGTTGCCCTCCTCTGAACCTTCTCTCCTGTCCTGTCATGTCTTCCGTAGGTAAGGTCTCCAGAACAGTGTACTCCAGGTAGGGCCTCACTAGTGTCTTGTATAGTGGAATTATGACCGCTTTTCCTGTTGGTGATGCCTGTGCCTATGCATCCCAGCATCCTATTATTTTTACCTGCTGCCTTGTCACACTGTTTCCTACCTTGAAGTCATTAGAGATGATAACCGCAGAAGATCCCTTTCCTGCTTGGTGCATGCTATATCTTCACCCCCAACTGATATATTGTGCCAGGGTTTTGTGCCCCATATGCATTATCTTGCACCTCTTTGCATTGAATTTCAACTGCCAAACCCCTGACCATTCTTCAAGTTTCTGCAGGTCCCTCTCATTCTGTCTACACCCTCTGGTGTGTCTACTCTGTTACAGAGCTTTGTGTCATCAGCTAACAGCTAAATTCTGCCTTCTAGGTCCCAGCGAATGTCACTGGTGAAGATGTTGAATAGAACCGGTCCCAGCACTGATCTCTGTGGTACCCCACTGGTCACTCTTCCCTCTGTGGAGTGACAGCCATTTACCACCACCCTCTGTGTCCTGCCGCCCAGCCAGTTACCTATCCACCACACTACTATCCTGCCCCTACCCGTATTCCCCAGTTTGTGTAATAGTCTTCCATGTGGCACACTGTCAAAGGCCTTGCTGAAGTCCAGATAGGCCATGTCCACTGCCTCACCTGATCCACCTCCCTAGTCAACCAGTCAAAAAATTCAATGAGGTTGGTCTGACATGACCTCCCCCTGGGGAAACCATGCTGCCTTGGGTCCTGTAGTCCATTGACAACCAGATGTTCCACCAATCTCTCCTTCAGTAGTGCTTCCATGATCTTCCCCACTACCGAGGTGAGGTTGACTGGTCTGTAGTTCTCTGCTTCCTCTTTGTTCCCACTTTTGTATAAGGGGACTACATCTGCTATTCTCCAGTCTTGTGTACATCCCCTGTTTCCAGTGATCGGTTAAACAGAATAGCCAGAGGTTCAGCCACCACCTCTCTTAGTTCTTAAGGACCCTGGGGTGCACCCCATCTGGCCCCATTGCTTTATCAACTCTTATTACTTCCAGTTCCTTCAGGACCCTTTCTCGTAAAGGGACTTGTGTCCATTTCTGCACCATTCTCACCCTTTGTACTCCCTTCAGACTCAAGTACTCCTCCTCTTCCTCAGTAAAGACCAACAGAAATACCTGTTCAATATGTCAACTTTACTGTTGTCTTCCTCCAGCGCCCCCATCCTCCCCTTCAGTCTTACTATCCTCCCTTTGCCTTTCTTTTTCACTTATGTACCTGTAAAGGTTTTGTCCCCTGTACCCACTGATTTTGCAATGTGTTCTTCTGTCTGAGCTTTGCTTCCTTTACTGACCTCCTTGCCTCCCTTGCTTCTCCTGGTACTTCTCCCTATCCTCTTCTGCCTGTGTCTTTTGTATTGCTTGAATGCAATCTTTTGGCTTTCACTTTCTTTTGCTACCTCTTTGGAAAACCATAATGGTCTCCTCTTCCTTTTCCTCTTGCTAACCTGCTTAATGCATAATTCTGTTGCTCTTGTAATCCCCATTTTAAATACTGCCCACTGTTCCTCAACCCCCTGATTCCTGCCCAATTCCCCTTAATGCCTCTATACATAGAATTACATAAAAACATATTTACAACAGAATTATATCTACAAATAAGGACTAGCAGTGGGGTAGCTCACAACATCCCTCTCTCCTAGACTGAATTTGTGAGAATCCATCCCTAGGCATGGTATGATTTTCACAAATTCTGTTCACTGCTCTAACTAGTGAGATAGCACATCTGTGTTGGCATTGGCCGATCCAGTCTTGAGGGTAATGGTTATATAGTAGCCCTGTAAGGCAATACTCCACCTTAAGAGATGACCATTCATATTACACATCTGTGTCAGCCACATCAGGGGGTTATGATTGGTCTGTACCTCAAAGTGCCTCCTGTAGAGGTATGGCTCTAATTTCTTTAGGGCCCATTCCAGTGCAGGGTATTCCTTTTCAACTGTGGAATATGCCTGCTCCTGGGGAATAAACATTTTGCTAAGGTACACTATTGGGTGATTTTTCCCTTGGTTAGAGGTCTGACTGAGGACTGCTCTAATCCCTACATCTGAGGCATCTGTCTGGACTACAAATAGTTTACTGTAATCTGGACTGGCCAAAACAGGGGCACTGCACAGTGCCTCCTTGAGCAGTGTGAAGGCTCATTCATGGGCTGGTTCCCATTTTACCTTTTTGAGCATTCTTTTGTTTAGCAGGCCAGAGATGGGAGCTGCCAGGGTACTGTAATTTGGTAAAAACTTGTGATAGTGCCCAGTGGTCCCTAGGAAACTCCAAATCTACATCTTGGTTTCAGGTCTGGGCCATGCCTCTATCGCTTCAATCTTGGCTTGATTGAGACAGAGCTGCCCCTGCCCTACCACATGTCCTAGGTATGCCACCTCTGCCATGGCCACCTGGCATTTTTCAGCCTTGTCAGTAAGCCCTGCCCTCTGCATCGTACCTAACACTTCCTTCAGGTAGGATAGGTGTTCCTTTCAACTGGCACTGAAGATGGCAATATCATCCACATATGCCACGGCATACTCTTCACTACCATGTAACATCTGGTTGACCAACCTTTAGAAGGTGGCAGGGGCATTCTTCATTCCAAAAGGCATTACCTTGAACTCGAATAATCCTATTTGAGTGATGAAGGCTGATCTCTCCCTAGCTCTAGCAGTTAACTCCACCTGCCAATGCCCTTTTGTCAGGTCAATGGTGGTAAGGTAGGTCGTCCCTCCCAACTTGTCCAGTAGTTCATCTGTATGTGGCTTTGGGTGGGCATCAGGCTTTGTGACTATGCTGAGTTCATTATAGTCCATACAAAAGTGAGTAGAGCCATCCAGCTTGGGAACGAGGACTACGGGTGAAGCCCAGGGGCTGTGGGATTTCTGGATTACTCCTAAATCCAGCATTTCCTCCATCTCCCTCCTAATGTCCTTTAGGATGGCCTCAGACACCCAGTAGCCTGTTTACCACATGGGCGCTTGTGTCCCCATGTCTACTTCATGTGTTGCTAAGGGGGTTAGTCCAGGCTTGGCCGTAAACAATGGTGCAAAGTCTGTTAAAACCTCCTTCACTTCCTGGGTCTATTCCAAGGTCAGCTGGGGTGACAATTTGATTGTCTCCGCAGAGGACTCCCACTTGCTTTCCTCCAGCAAGTCTAGTAGGTGGTCTTCTTCAACCGTCCCCTCCCCAGGACTACACACTGTTAATACTATGTCTGCCCTATTTGCATATGGCTTCATCATGTTGAAATGATACATTCTATGGGTATGTCGCCTGTCAAGCAGTTCTACAATATACAGTAGTTTACGTCATTTACCTGTCAGAGCTACCTTGTATTGTCCTGCCCAATCGGCCTGCAACTTATGTTTCCAGACCGGAATTAGGACCATTACTTCCTGACCTACACTGTACAAGCAAGCTCTGCCACTGCAGTTGTACCAGACCTTTTGCTTCTCCTGGGGGACTGACAGGTTGCTCTGGGCTGCTGCCATATGCTCCTTCAGCTTCTTCTAACCTTTAGGACATACTCCACTATGGGAGTTCCCCGGGTGGGGTGCTTGCCTTCCCAGTCTTCCCAGATCAAGTCTAGGGGCCCATGCAACCCACGTCCATATAAGAGTTCAAAGGGGGAAAACCATGCTGACTCTAGGAGCACCTCCCTGTAGGTGAACAATTGGTGGGGAAGGTATTTCTTCCAGTCCCTCCCATGCTGTTCAGCAAATGCTTGAAGGACCAGTTTTAGGGTATCATTCAACCTTTGCACAAGCCCTTTGGCTTGCGGGTAATAAGGTGTCGTGTGTCTCTGCACCACCCCACACTTCTCCCACAAACACGTCATAAAGGTACCCCCTCAATCAGTGATAACCTCTTGCAGAAACCCGACATGGGAGAAAATCCCTAGCAAGGCATCTGCCACTTTGTCTGTCCTAAGTGAGGAGAGGGAGACCGCCTCTGTGTATCGGGTGGCATTTTCTACTACCGTCAGGATAAACCTTTTTCTGGAGGAGCTAGGGGTACTCAAAGGTCCCACAGTATCCATTCCTACCCTCTGGAATGGCTCCTCCACAAGGAGCAAGGGGATTAGGGTGGCTTTGTTTTTGCTACCTGCCTTCCCTATTTGTTGGCACTGGTGACAAGACCTGCAATATTCCTTCACCTGTTGGTTGAAGTTGGGCCAACAGAAATTCTGGGCTAATCACTGTGTGGTGCACGTGATTCCCAAATATCTGGACATGGGGACATCATAAGCAATCTTTAGCAACTGCTCATGGTACCCCTGGGGAATGATAAGCTGACTGTCCATCACCCCTCCCTCTGTCCTTATGTCCTGCGTATAAAACAGTCCATTGTCCCAAAATACTCTATATCTCAGTTACCTCCCTGTGTCCCATCAGATTCTACACAAGCTCTCAGACCCTCCAAACTAGGATCAGTCCTCTGAGCAGCTGCAAATTCTTCACATTTTCCCAAGGCATGGGACATGTCCCCCTCAGTTTCTAAACTGGGGTCCATAGCTGTAGCATCAGGACATTCAGGATCATTGCCATCCCTGATCTTCTGACCATTGGTAACCCATCACTCCTCAGAGTAACCTTCTGTAGCTGTTTTGTGAACTGCTATGTGGGGAAGTCCTACCTCCTTTTCACTACTTTCCATTTCAGGAGACACAGGCTAGGGAACCTGCCTCCTATTGTTTTCCACAGGCACCTCTATGGGGTCAAGGGAACTACAATCAGCCTTTGTCGTCTGACTGTAGGTAACCACAGACACACCACCCCCTTCTGGAGAGTGTTCCCCATAATTACACCCAGGCAAGGTTGTCTGCTACTGTCACCTTTTGCACCCTCTCCTGTCTCACCCCAGTGCAGGAGAACACTAGCTAGTGGCAGAGTTTTTTTCCTCCCCAGTGAATCCCCTTACTGTTACAAACTGATTAGGTATAAGCTGTTCAGGCTCAACCAAATCCCGTCACTAAGATAAGAGATGCCCTGTCCCTTAACCCATGGGTGTGCACCCCATTACAGTAACCGGGTGTATGTGCTCCCTCATGTTTATAAGCATGCTTTCAGGGATACACAGTGCACCCAACTCTGTTTGAGCACCACTATGTCCACTCTGTGCCTTTTTAAGACACTGTCTAGCAAGATGTTCTGGCTGTTTGCAAAACCAACAATCATAATTTCTTTTATCTGATAAATCCTTTTTTTATAACCAGGGGCTTCCCCTTTCTGTGGAGGTAGTGAGAGTTTTAGCTGCCCTGACAGCACGCGTTTCCTCTTCTACATTGCCACACCCACCCCACACCCTTTCAGAGCATTCAGAGCAGGCCTGCTCCTGGCATAGTGATCCAAGAGCTCAGCAGCCTGATGCACTGTTTTGGGGTCTCAGTCCTCTAGCCAGGTTTTTAGCTCAGCTGGGCAAGCCCAAAAGAATTGCTCCAGAAGTACAACCTCCTCAATTTTCTCTACAGAGTTTGCTTCCATTCCCTCCCATCAATGTTTCAAAAACTGACATTGCTTTGTGGCAAGCTCCTCATAGCTCATGTCAGGGCTTCTCTGGAGCTTACAGAACTTAATTATGTATGCTTCAGGTGCTAATTCATACTTTTTAAGCAATGCAGCTTTAAGTTTCTCATAATTACTATTGTCCTTATTGTCCATTTGGCCTCACACCTCATGCCCTTTTCCAGTAAATAATGGGGATAGCTGAAAGCTCCTGGACTCCCGGAGTATTTTAGCCTGGATACAGACCTTTTCAAACAAATTCAAAAATGCATCCATATCCTCCTTCTCTTTAAATTTAGCTATTAAATTGGAATTTAATTTATACCCCAGCACTGGAGATTCAGGTTCACCCCTGCCACTTACCTCCTCTGGTGCTGGTCATTGGAGTTTTAGCTTCTCCAGTTCAAACTCCCTCTGATGCTGTTTTTCCCTCTCTCTCTGCCTCTCTCTGGTGCTGTCTTTCTTCCAACTCCATCTGGAACTTCCTCTGCTTGAATTCCAGGTCCAGTTTTCACAAGTCAAGCTGCAGCCTGATCCCTTCCAGCTCCAGCATTGTGGTGACCCTCCCCTGGTGCTGTGGCTCTGTGTTTCCTCTGGTCTTGCTGTCCTCCTCCCTTGTACTGGACACTGCAACATCCCTTGGCACTCCAATGCCCAAGGTCCGGTCTCTTTCAGTCACTGGCTGTGATTCAAAGTCCTGGGCAGTTGCTTGCTCATCAGCTGCTGTAAGAGCCTCCACTAGGTGCTTTTTGGTTAGAGCCTCATACTGGATCCCTGTGTCCTGGCACAACTACCTTAGGTAGTCTGCAGTGTAAGCCATCTTCTTCCCTAACTATTACCACACTAGCTTACACACACACAAAAAAAAAAGAAAACAGGTAGGGAACTTTATACTGTAACCAAATTATACATATTTTTTAAATCTCTGCCTTGATTGTGTGTGGACTTTTTCAGTTTATCAGTCTGATACACTGGGCTCGAATCCATCTGCTATGCCTGTGCCACCAATATTTCTTGAATCGCAACACTATGTAACCAAATCTCTCGGATCCCAGTGTTGCACACCAGATCTGTCACATACTCACTCCTGGGGATCAGGCCCACTGATCTCACAGTGCCTCCCTTAAGTGCAATCCATGATGGGGGGGACAGGGATACCCTCCTCATCTTTTTGAATGCTCACCGAGGTCACAACTGCACCTCTGACATGAGGACCCAGGCCATCCCTCTAGCTCTGGATAAGGGCACAATACCAGTCTCAAGTCTTGTGTCCAAATATGAACCCTTTCCTTGGCTATTACACAAAGGAGGAAGACCCACGCATCATACTCTCTTTGGGGTAGCAGTGTAAGCCTGATTTGGACTTCTCCCTACAGGACATGCAACAGCTTGGTTCAAAATCCCTGCAGACTCATCCCTGAGACTTTGATATTCTGTCTATCCTTCCAGATCCTTTTTTCAATTTGGTTGCTTATGGTGGTCCCTCAAAACAATTAGTAGTCATCACAGATTATTAATAAACCTACAGTCACACACACATATAGAAATCTCACACAGGCAGAATTTCTTTAGTAAAACAAATGTTTTTTACTAAAATTCTTAAATAAATATGGGTATAACTAAAAAGAACATACACTAATGTGGGTTACAGTATACATAAACAAAAATGGAAAAAGGTACAGTGAAATGCATTAAAACTGTTAGCTAAAAAGTCTACGTTTTATTTACAGTAAATTGAAGTACAAAAATAGAGGATGAAGGTTTTCAGTTTCCTGAAGACCTTGGCAGCCACACTAAATCTCAGCAGTCTGGCTTCTGGTGTGTGCCAAGCAGAGTGTCCAGATGAGAAAGTGTCTCCAAATGTCCTGATTTGGGGCTATTTATACCTCTGGTTGTGGATAGAGGCTGGACCTTCTATTTTAGGCCACTGGGTGTCACTCTTGCACTTCCCCAACACAATGTTCTGCCACCTGGTGATGTTACCCAGCCTACATTTATGACATCTGACATTACAATCTCACACAAGTCTGTTAGAAGGAAGATTCCTGCTTTTTTTTTCCTTTTATCTCATCAAAGGCAATACCTTGGAACATAGTATTGTGCTTTTTGAAGTTAAATGGGATATCTCCTGAACACTTAATTCACCTCTGTTTTCCTTGGTCAGTTATCTATTAGAAATACCCCTTTTATCGGTTATCCCCAAAGCCTTTGGCAATAACTTGTCAGATTCCTGGCAAGCAAGTTGGCCTTCCAGGTCAAAGTAAGGTCAAAAACATTTTTTTTTTAAATCCAGTCTTTTCTCTATGTGCCTTGTATTAACATAGAGAATATCGACGATTACTAATTGCAACAGGCTGGTTATTGTCGAGAGGTTGCTATAGCTACATAATGAACCTTGAGAGCTGCTCGAGGAGGTTCTGCCACCATAGCAACCTCAAGATGTGCCAGTCTGTTACCAATTAGTAGTCATTCATTGCTTTTATAGTGCATGATCACAGGATGCAGTACATCTACATGTGAAAAAAATCAGACACACACAACTTCAGCTCAGCTTTACTTACTTCACCAGTGAGCATTACAGGAATAAAACTTCAGCTTATCCTCCGATTAAATGGTACACATTAACCATGCTAATTAAATAGAAACACAACAAAAAAGGTTTGCCTGTCCAAAAAGTTACTATCTAACCATTTCCATTGTTTACATTAGATCGGACATACTGACATTTCAAATACTGGTGCCAACTGTCAGGTTTGTGAGGTGAAATTTACAAGTGCGGCTTTATAGCATGTGAGGGATAGTTCAAATTTGTTATGCTGCAGTACATACATATCTACTGCAGCATAAAAAACAACAACTTACATCTGTACTGCAGCATAACAGCATTTAGAAACTATGGATTTTTAAGCATAACAACGTACTATCATTCACTATAATGGCATTTTGTGGCATGTTCATATACATAGAATCACATTAAAAAAAACATACATAGAAACATAGACATAGACTTTGACGGCAGATAAGGACCGCTAGGCCCATCTAGTCTGCCCATTTCCCTACCTACAGGATAGGCCGCAGATCCTAGTTAACCAACAGCCTATATCTTCCTGCCCCCCACAAGAATTGCCTTATGTCTGTCCCATGCATTCTTGAATTCTCCCACAGTTTTAGACCCCACAACTTCCTCAGGAAGGCTGTTCCATGCATCCACTACCCCTCTGTGAAATAATATTTCTCACATTGCCCCTGAACCGCCCTCCTTCTATCTTTAAATTGTGTCCCTTGTTCTTGCAAGTCTCTTTTTCTGAAAGATGCTACCCTCTTGGATTTTTTGATTCCTTTGAGGTACTTGAAAGTTTCTATCATGTCCCCCTCTCCTTCTTTCCTCAAGGGTATACATATTAAGCTCCTTTAGTCTCTCCTCATACGGCTTCTCTTGCAGACCCTGCACCATTTTAGTTGCCCTCCTCTGGACTGCCTCTATCCTGTCTATGTCCTTGCGGAGTGGGGTCTCCAGAACTGGACACAGTACTCCAGATGGGGTCTCACCAACTGTCTGTACAGAGGGATAACAACTTCCTGTTTTCTGCTGATGATGCCTCTCCCTATACATCCCAGTATCCCCGATGCCCTCCCTACTGCCTTCTCACATTGCTTGCTAACCTTAAGGTCATCTGATATGATTACCCCCAGGTCCCTTTACTGTTTTGTTGTTGTTACTACCTCCCCACCCATTGTGTATTCTTCCCCAGGGTTCTTGTTTCCAGGTGCATTATTTTGCACTTTTTGCATTGAACTTAGCTGCTATATGTCTGACCATTTCTCCAACCTTGCCAAGTCCCTTTTCATCCTTTCCATGCTGCCTTGTGTATCAACCCTGTTGCAGATCTTTGTGTCATCTGCAAAAGGCATACTTTCCTTCCAGTCCCTCTGCAATGTCACTGATGAAGACATTAAAAGGACTGGACCCAATACTGAACCCCTGCGTACCCCACTAGTAACTGCCCTTTCTTCAGAGTGGACTCCATTTACAATTACCTTCTGTGTCCTGTTGTCCAGCCAATGTTTTATCTAGGCTACCACCCTGGGACCCACTCCCAGGCTGGTTAATTTGACTAATAATCTTTTGTGTGGACTGTGTCAAATGCCTTGCAAAGTCTAGGTAGGCCATGTCCACAGCCCTCCCTGGTCTACTACTTTGGTCACCCAGTCAAAGAAATCTATTAGATCTGTCTGACATGACCTTCCCTGCCAGAACCCATGCTGCCTTGGATCCTGTGCCCACTGACCCCTAGGTACTCAACTATTCTTTCCTTCAGAAGTGACTCCATCACTTTCCCTACCACAGAGGTCAGACTGACAGGTCTGTAGTTTCCTGCCTCTGTCTTGGTCCCACTTTTGTGAAGGGGAATCACATCCGCCTTCCTCCAGTCCTCGAGTACCACACCATCCTCCCATGATTTATTAAAAAGAGTAGCCAGTGGTTTCACTAGTTCCATACAACATAATTATATCTAGAAATAAAGACTAACAGTGGGGTCGCTCACCACAGTGAGTACGAGGTGAGCAATCTAAAGCAAAATGACAGAAATAATGAAAATGGGGTCCAGTCTGGCAAGGGAGGCTTTAGGGGCACTACTGCAGACTAAGTCACTGTAGCCAAATATTAGAAGGTAATTTTTAATACAATTTTTCAGTGGGCAGGGAGTGGCATTATTGCTTTATTCCTGTACATAGCACCTAGCTTAGGGTGCAGCTTACAGTGGATTGCATCAGTGTGCCCTGAGAAATCAAGATGCCGGCCAAGGCAGACTCCGAGGAGCCAGCTCGGTGGTGGAGAGGGTTGAGGTGCCTTACCTCTTATCATGCCAGTGATCTGGGGTTGGAAGAGAGCTCAGGTTGCAGGGAGTTGGCCAGGGGAGAGGACTGATTGTCTGAGGATAGCTCTTCTGTCCCAGGGTGGAGTGAGTTGTTGTTCTTGGCCTTCAGCGACTCCCAGCAGAGGGTAGGTGTGCAACAACTGGGGCCACTTAAAGAGCTCCTGACACCGTTGAGACAACTTTGAGAAAATGTAATGTTTAGCACAAGTCAGCTTATATTTTAATATTGTTTCGGTATTTCTCATTCTTCTTTATTACTAAAGACATTTGCATGTAAACAGGATCACTGCCCTATCTGTTCTGGCTGCTTGCCAACATATGACATCACAGTTCTGTTTATGACATCACAATCTGTTGCTGTGGGGCTAATTACAATGCCATAAACAGAGGATTATTTATTTTATTTATTTACTTATTTAAAAGTTGTTAACCGGGAAAAGCACCACAACCAGAAGCTTGTGACCTGAATTATGATGTCATATGTAGGATAGCAGAAAGAGCAGATAAAGTCTAAGGGACAGTAAGCTTATTTCATACAGCTGTCTTCAGTAATAAAGAAAAAAGGTAAATAATTATAGAAAATACATGAAATATAAACTGAACTATCTAAATCTTACATTTTTTCCCAGTTTTTCTAATGGTGTCTGGGGCTCTTTAAGGGACGGGGAGGAAGCAATGGTGGACATCCATGGGTTGGAGGTGGAGCATGCACATCACGCACTAGGCATCAGGGCACATCTGTGCTTCCTGGAAAATCTTTCTCATGAACAAGGGAACACCCTGGCATCAGAAGGAGATGATGATGCACCACCAGCCCCACACCCACAGTTGGATCTCTCCATTCCTGGATCCTGATATCCTCTGGCCTTCACCCTGTGTGCAAGGAAATTAGATTCAAGGAACACCAGGTAAGCTGATGGTGATCCCACCCTGATGGGTACAAGCCAGGGGTTACCCTGCAGATTGAAGGGTGATAGGTTGGAATTCCAAGGGAACCAGGGGTTGAGGTACTTAAAGGAGGAAGCATCCTCAATCTTAACACCAACAAGGGTATTAAATAGTGGGAGACTATCTCTTGAGCTATAAGGTATCCTGTCTCTGTGTGAGGCAGTGGAGTATTGAGACCCCTTATTACCTGGGACTGCTAAATTGGGACTCTACCCTCCCAAGAGAGGGTTCAAGTCAACAAACAGCTGCTGTAGCAAATGCTGCAGTTTTGGTGCACCCCTTAGATTTTGCCTTTTTAAAGGCAAGGTACTGCTGCAGCTGCAATAATATGTGATTTTTTAATACTTTTATTCCATGAAGGAGCAGAAGTGACTCTGACATCACTTACAGCTGGGCACTGTTAAATTCACTTGACACAGTAAGCAGAGTTGAGCACATGATGGAGGCAAGCTGCATCTGCCTGTGTCTGCTGAGGGAGCAGAGGGAGCAGGCCAATATCTTCTGCCAGAATACCAACTAGGTAGTAAGTGTTGTGTTCTTTTAAGTGCAATTGAAAATGAATAAAACCAGTGATTACCTTGAAGTACTACTAAAACAGGGTATCTTACAAATGTGGCCTAGTTGCAATATGTTTTTATGTTTGTTTTTTGTTAAGCGGGTAAGTGCACTAGCCAAAAAGACTATTTTCAGGCACGACCCGGGCTAGTACAGGCAAAATAATACAAAACTTCAAGGAGAATATACATGAATACTAGACTTTTACATGAGGAAATATTCACATAACAATGACAATTTTGACAACAGGTATAAAGGGAGGCAAACAGTGCAGACAAAAATGAAAAAACAACAGTAATGTTACAGAAATTTAGTGCAGGTACTACAGTCACTCAAACATGTTGCAAATGTAGTAGATTGAATGCCTTACAACTGGAAGTAGATGTCTTAAAATGGAACTGCTCAATGTTATTGAAATAAATGAATTGGAAAAAATGGTACATTCTATCGAAATGGATAATTTTGCTTGTAGCACCACAACTTATGACAAAAGGAAAAGACCCCAAGATACAAAGGAAACTGATACCAGTGCTTCCTCCACTGAGTATAGAAACAAAAAAAGATATGAAGTATCATATGATGTATGGAGCAAGTCACATATAGGAATCATAAATTCTGCAAATGGGAATTTAAAACACTGGCACCTGTGACAGATACCCAAAATATGTGGAAAATGTGACTGAAACGCACCTTACCACAAGAGTCAACCAACAGTAGCATTAGTACATCTTCTCCAACTAAGCACATCAATAAAAAGGAGACAGACTTTAAAGCAGCAGCAACAGATAACCAGGAAGTGGTTACTGAAATTCTATTTTTACTCTGTTTTGCTTCAGTCATAATTCCGATTCAAGAATATATAACTGAACATGTTTTGCGAGCGCTACTTTCTTTATCATTGTTTGTGGCGCTACAAGAAATATGGTTGCTCCCATAATTGGCTTTGTTTTTACCCCATACATCCTGTTGTGCATCCTCTGTTTACTCCCACTCTGCCCATGTTTGCGCACTCCCACTTATTGAAACGCATGCCATCAAGTCCTCACTGATGTTACCTAGTACAAGGTACTCTCTGCATTTCAGCATGCTTTTCTTGGCAGTTCCTTTGTATCATTGTTTGTCTGGTCTTTTACTGTTTTGTTGACAGGTTAATGGTGCCCTTTTCTGAAGCCACTTTGTAGCCACCAAAAGATACATAGATACATAGACAGTGTCGGCAGATAAGGGCCTATGGCCCACCCAGTCTGCCCATTTGAGCTTGTAAGTTCAGTTTATGTTTTCCTAGAAGTCTGTTGCCCCTTACCCCTAACCTCCACGATTCCTTTATGTCTATCCCATGCATTCTTAAATCCTGTGATTGTTTCAGCCCCCACCACTTCCTCTGGCAGGGTGTTCCACTTGACCACCACCCATTCTGTGAAGAAATTCTTCCTCATGTTTCCTCTGAATTGTCCTCCCTCCAACTTCATCCCATGACCTCAAGTCTTGGAACATCTTTTTCACTTAAAAATAGTGTATTCCTGCACCCTGTTCCTCCCTGTAAGATACTTGTATGTCTCTATTATATCTCCTCTTTCCCTCCTCTCCTCCAGGGAGTACTTATTCAGTTCCTTCAACCTGTCCTCATAAGATTTGTGATGCAATCCATGTACCATCTTTGTTGCCCTCCTCTGAACCTCCTCTACCCTGTCTATGTCCTTACATAGGTAAGGTCTCCAGAACTGTACACTGTACTCCAGGTGGGGCCTCACTAGTGTCTTGTATAAGCATTGTTTATGTCAGGTTGCTGCCTGATATTGGTGTTACTGCCCCAGTAATTAGCGGAGACAGTGTCCCTGACAGTAGGGGTTTCAAGTTTTCATGTGATATCCCTGACTCTTGGTGAATGGATGTTGCCCCCCATATAAATAAGTGTCAGTGTAAATACCATGGCAGAGCATAAACGGGCTTCATTTCTTGAAGTCTATAGTGGGACTGCAACATAACATTAAAATACGCCAGTACTAACAGTATGGACTCCTGCACTGCTCTGCCACCCTACTAATTTCAAAACAGACCCTCTGGTGCTCTGACTAACCTTGAAAGGTCTCAGTCCATGGTGGAAGTAGAGGATGGCATGATGAATGGTTCCACATAGGTTGAATAGCCAATCATTACAGAAGTGGAGGGATGTGAGGTGGTGCCGTGCTACCCAGAATGATTCTCACTGGGGGTTGCAACACTAAAAATGGCAGATAATCATGACAGAGAGATAAAAAAAAATGAAAGTGTAATTTTAAAAGTGAAAATGGGAGTTGTGGAAGAAAAACAACACTGAGCAGTGCATCGGAGATTCCAACCAGCAGCACAGTGCAACAAAAAAAAAAAAAGGTACCATTTACATTGCACTGCTACTTTAACACTTACAGAAAATAATAAAACCTTTATGTTTGTTATAGGTGATTCAATTATCAAATATGCAGATGGTTATGTCTGCAGAAAAGATAATCTAAACAATATGGTAACATGTTTACCAGGAGCAAAAATTGGAGATGTAAACTTGAACATTGATAAGATACAACTCCATAAGAATTTATCTGTCATAATCCATGTGGGAATTAATGATGTGGGGAGGTACTATAAAAAGGACATTCGCTCTCACTTATTGAACTTAGAGTTGAAACTAAGCAAACAAGGTCAGAAATCCTACCGATCCCAAGAGCTCACTCTGAGAAAAATTAAAATATCTTTAGAATAAACTCAAAGCTTCAAAACTGGTGTAAAGATAAATATATCTGCCTGATAAAAAAAAACCTGGGAATCCTGACAGACTGATAGCTCTTTCTCGATTCTGTGGGTGGTGGTGCATGGCCATTCTTAGCTGGTGGAACGATTTGTCCGGTTTATTCTGATAATGAACGAAACTGTGCCATGCTAACTAGTTATGTGGCCCCATGCGGTCATCTCCAACTTCTTAGAGGGACAAGTGGCTTTCAGCCATGTGAGATGGAATGGGGAGAGTGAGGGTGGGGAGGTGGGGTGGCAGGGATGACAAAGGGAGGGAGGGTGGGGCAGCTGCAAACTAGGGGTGTTGACTGCACACCGAGCAGACTTAGATAGACTGGGTGGTCTGTTTCTCCTGGCACATTCGTATGTTCTTATGTTTATTAACAAAAAATAATTATTCTCTAAAGACAGTCTTCATTTAAATAAATTAGGTGTAAAAACTCTTAGAATTAAATTTGAACAATGTCTTGATATATTTGATTTAAACTAGTAAACTCATGGGTGGGATACAGAAAATAAACAGGTTATGGCAGAACAATCCAACAGTAAACAAATGCCACTAAAACATATGGATGAGCTGAAATTGATGTTGCTAAATGCCAGATGCTTAACAAACAAAGTTGATGAACTTAAGATATGTATCACACTACACGGTATTTCCATAACTGTGATCACAGAAACTTGGTGTGACACAAAGGCATTTGGGGACTTCAAGCTGCCAGGGTATGAAGTGTTTACATGAAATAGGGACTCTAGAAAAGGAAGAGGAGTGGCATTAATAATAAACAATAAACCTAAATTCATAGATACAATGGATAAAGTTAAAAATCATTCACTAAATACAGAAAAGCATTGGGTAAAATTAATTCTAGACCAACCAGAATGAGTTTTACTTGACATATGCTAGTGCCCCTAGACTGCCCCAAAGACATATATGATGCTATCTTGGCAGAAATTGAACAGGCTAGTGAACAAGAGGATGTTATCATTATGGTTGACTTTAACTTGGGAGATATCCACTGGGAACATAACTCTGTGCCAAGTCTAAATAAAAAAAAACTACTATCCTTGTGTGAACATCTGCATCTAGAACAGCAAGTGACTAATTTTACTAGAGGGTAATAAGATTATCGACCTTGTACTGAGCACTGACAGTTTAATTATAAAATACTGCTCTATTAGCTCCCCATTGGGGAACAGTGACCACAAAACTGTCACTTTTACCCTTCAAAAACTCTTCTGTGATGCTTATGGCAACACTAGGCTGCTTATGTATAGTAAGGCAAATGTTAAATTTATCAAACTACACCTAAATAAAAATGATTGGAATAAAGCATTACAACACAGACCCATCCAAAATTTTTGTTAATTTATAAAAAAATATTATTATCAGGTTATGCAATAAATATATACCATCCAGGGAAAAATATACTAGCAAAAACCGTTACCCGAAATGGATGAATAAAGCTATAGAATGGTTAATAAAAAAATAACAACAAGAAATACCACAATTTTCTTAAACATAAACACAGTTCAAATTGGGATGCATATATGACTAGCCAGAAAAAGTGCAAAAATAAAGTTATAAAATCAAAACAGGACTGGGAATATCACCTTACAAAAACAGCTAATAAAGATAATAGTAAATCTTTCTGTGCATATAAAAAAAGCCAGTCAGTAAAGTTGGTCCCATAACGCACAATGAAGATTTATTCATGATCAGAAAGAAATGGCTAATATATTAATAGCAAATTATATGGGATTCATGGTACAGATCATAAAAACACTTCACCACTTGAGAAACATATAAGCTCAAACATTTCATTTACAACAGAACAAACAAACAACATGTTGAAGAAACAAAAGGGAAAAACAACCCCAGGACCTAATAAAATAACAAGGCATATGTTATATCTGTTATCTGAAAATCTTGTATACGCACTTAAACTTTTATTTGAGGGATGTCTAATTCATAACTATGTTCCCTCCAATTGGAAATTAGCCCATGTCATTCCAATTTATTGAAAAAGCTCTAAACATAACTGGGGCAATTACAGGCCAATTAGTCTAACTTCGTCAGCCTGCAGGGTCATGAAAAGTCTTATTAAGGTTGAATTCACTCCAGCAATAATATTGATGATAAACAGCATGGGTTTAGGAAAGGAAGAAGCTGCCTTACAAACTTTATGAGTTTTTATGAAAAAGTCAGCTGCCTTTTAGATTCAGAAACCCCATGTGATGTTTTTTTTTTACTTTAGCAAGGTGTTTGATATAATGCCCCATTGGGCTGTCATAGAAAAGTTGAAACAATGAAACATAAATATGACTATAGTTAAGTGGATGAATAGTTGGTTGACAGGTGGAGCTCAGCTTTGATAAGTGCTTGTCTCTCTGAGGTGTGTAGAGAAACTAGTGGGGTCCCACAGAGCTCGGTATTAGGCTCCTCTCTCTTCCAGGTCTTCATTTCTGATATGACAAAAAATACCTTTTCATCATCAGATAAGTTTACTGATGGTGTTAAAATTGGTGGACTATGTAAAACAATGGAATAGACTGAACAAATACAGAGTGATCTAGTTAAGATATCCTCATGGGTTAACCAATAGGGTATGAGGTTGAATGCAAAGAAGTGCAAGGTTATACACTTAGGTATGCATAACCTGAATACATCATACATATTATGTAGTGAAATGTTCTACACAACAGAAAATGAAAAAGAACTAGGTATCTTCATATCACAAGACCTAGAAAATACAAAATAGATCAATGAGGTTATTAACACAAGTAGCAAAATAATTTGGTCAATTAGGCAGAATATAATTTCAAAAGATCAAAAAGTGTCAATGCCCTTGTTCTGCTCATATGTCAGACCACAACTTGAATATGCTTTCCAGCTATGATGCCCCTTTAAAAAATCTGATTGTGTACAGTTGGAAAAGGTCCAGCGAAGGTTCACTGAACATATTCATGGACTAAATAATATGTCTTACGATGGCAGGCTAACAATTTTAAACCTCATGTCTATGGAGACAAGAAGGATGAGGGGAGACCTGCTTATATTTTTTGATATAATCAGCGATCCTTTCTCATGACTGAATTAGGAATAGAATTCAAGAGTGATTCTAGGGACACCAGAGGCCACCCATTACAGATAGTGGGAAACAATTTTAAACTTTAAAATGTAAATATTTCTACACCATTAGGATTGCAAACACTTGGAATCAACTTCCATTAGAAGTAGTGATCAATAAAGCAAAGGAAGAGTTTAAAAAACATCTGGATAATTACATTCTATCTGGTGGAAACCACACTGTTGTATCATGTAAATGTATAGGAACTTTCATGGGCAATCATGCCTTCTTGCTCCCTCACTTCTCTTAGTATGCACTTTAATATGTAGAAGTAAGTTTGGCAAGCCTCCAACGGGTGCCACAAGTCCTTCAGACTGTCTTTTTTGGCATTAGAGGACAATTGGTTACACTTGAACCAGCACTGAATGTTGACAAAATCCAAAAGTTGCCAGGAAGACTAAAAAGATGAAAACTGAGTACCAATCAATGCAGGACAGAAGTAAGCACAATGAAATAACGTGCAAAAACATTTATTGTGTACCATGGCAATGCGATAAAAACATGTAGCTGGACTGGCTCATGGACAAAAACTTTTGTTTTGCCCAGTTACCTACTGGGCTTCATCAGAGTTGCCAGGAAGAAAAGTCATGGGGAGAGGAGTCAGACGCAAAACAGTCTGTGTCATCTGCATACATATAAATGGAAGCAGATGAACAGACAGAGGGTAGGTCATTTAGCAATATAGAAAAGAGAACAAGATCCAGGACAGACCCCTGAGGTACACCTAAGCTAATGGGAAGCAAAGAGCAAATGGATTTTCCTATCCGAGCAGCTGAGACCTGCCTTCCTTGTAAGAACAAAACCAACTTACTGAAGAATCAGAGAGGACCACAGTTTTAAGTTTGTACAGAAGGAGGGGGTGAGCCACAGTGTCAAAATCTTTAGCTAGATCAATACAAATTGCAGAAGTACTCAGACATTGATCCATACCTGTAATTTTGGAGTCAGTGAGCTGAAAATGGGAGGTGGACGTGGAGTGGGATTTCCTAAAACCAGACTGGAAGGGAATGAAAAAGGAGGAGTTATCAAGACAGGAAGTAAGCTACAATAGAACTATGTGTTCCTGTAACTTAGCCAAGGTAGGAAGGAGAGATATTACATGGAAGTTACCAGGAGAAGTGGAATCACCACCTTTGTGTATAGGTATGACAATAGCCTGTTTCTAAACATCAGGAACAGTGGCAGAAGAGGAGGAAATATTTAAAAGTAAAGCAATGGGCAGAGCAATGGCAGGTGCCAAGAAAAGGAGAGGTTTAGGGCCAAGGCCATCAGGGCTACTTCCCTTCAATGGATTAAGGGCAAGTAAAGCATCTAGGGAAACAGATGGAGTAATAGGAGAGAAAGAAAATGAAAGAGAAGAGGAATGGGAGGAGAATGTTGGGATAAGAGAAAGGGCACAGTTAGTAATATCAGAGTTAAATGACTTAGCAACAGCAGAAGGGTCAGAGATAAGGGAGTCTTCAACCTTATGAGTTGAAGGGGGAGACTGCATCTGAGGGGAGAAAGGGACTGGATAACCTTCCAAAACTTGGAGGTGTTATTAATGTTGTTGTGAAGTGTGTAACCAAAATACTCAGACTTCGTGAGTCTGACAGACTTGGTACAGGCATTGCAAAGATGTCTAGTTGGCCAAGAAGATTGGGAGACAGTGATTTTAAAAGTTTGCTAGGCAAGGTCTTAGGAGTGGACACACATAACGTCAGAGATATCCAGTGAAAATGTAAACCCTGCACTCTGTTTTTTCTCAGGGAAGCATGACTATCCTATACAGCCAATAATTTAGTCTGAAAGTAATGTAGAGTAGAATTTATATTACTGGCTACAGAGATGAGGGACTTGTCAATTGACCAAAGATCAGTTAGAAGAGAGGCCAAGTCAAGTGACTTATGACACCTGCAAAATATGAATTTTGTTTTTTGGGGGCTTTAGCATGATGCAGCTAGTGCACACGGTAAACCATATATGATGACTGTTGAGTGCAACAGGAAGGATACCTGCATCCACTACTCAGTGCAGATGGGAAGTGAGAACCCAGTCTAGCAAAGAGTGGTTTAAGGATTTGAAATTTAAATGAGTTGATTCAGAAATCATTTGAGTTAACTGCAGTGACTTGACATTTTGTGAAAATGTATTTGCATTAAGAGAGAGCCAATTTAAAGTCACCAAGTATAACCTTTACGTGCCTTATACCAATATTTGTCTAAATCGTCTCACTTTCTGATTGTGATGTATTGTACCAATATTTGTCTAAATTTTGTCTCACTTGCTGATTGTGACATATTGCATATCTCCTGACACTGTATTCTATGTAACTGTATCTTTCTGTGTTGTTGACCTCCCGGGTCGTGCCTGAAAAATAGTCACTTTTGTGTCTAGTGCACTTACCCGGCTATCAAAAAAATAAATAAATAAAAGTAACTCCCCATTCAAGGGGTTAAGCCAGTTAAAGGAAAGAAGGTCACTAACTGAAGCAAAGGACACACCAAGGTAGTAGTAAACACCAGCAATAAAGATGGGAATGGAGAAGGGAAGGAAGAGTTGAAGGAGAATCATCTCATGAGAAGATAGGGAGGAGACAGCAAGACCAGTGGTACATTGGAATCTAGTGGCTATGTAAACAACAACAACACCACCACCCCTTTTACAGTGATCTTGCCTGACAAGGGTGTAGCCAGGAACATTTACAGCTGAATTCTGACCCTTAGAGGAGAACCAGGTTTTGGATATAACCAGAAAATCCAGCTGAAGATTCAGCATGATAGGTGCTAACTGGTCAATTTTTGGGAGGGGGCTACGGATGTTTAAATGAGCCACCCTCAATCCTTGGGGAAGCTGCAAAGGTGAAGGTGTAAAGGGGCCAGGATTGATTTCAATGTCACCTGCTAACAAAAGTAGTAAGTTGATAATGAGTGTAAAAGTACAATTATTCTGCTTGAATGGGGAGGGGAGGGGAGAGGGTGAGAGGATGAAAATGAGGAAGAACAGGAAGATAATTTATTATTTATTTAGCTTTTGTTTACCAGGTAAGTGCACTAGGGAATAAACCTACCTATTTTCAGACACGACCCAGGAGAGTACCAAACAGGCAAACAAGCATTTAACATATGCCTAGAATACATATATATAAACATCTAGATAAATACAAGAAGTGCCTAACATTACAAACTATTGAGGAATACAAATCATTGATGACAATATCAGAGGTGCCTGGAAAGAGGTGAGTACAACTAAGAGAGGGGCACAGGTAGCAACGCAGGCAATGGCTGAGGAAAAATAAGGCAGGATAACAGGGCAATCGTAGCAGAAAAAGCTGGGCTAGGCAGACAGCAAACAATGAGATCAGAAGTATGACCATTTGTCAGATGATTGGAGGTTGTGGAAGAGATCTTTTTTGAAGATATTATAGGAGTCAGAGGCCCGGAGGTGTGCAGGTAGTGAATTCCATAAATTAGGGGGCGTGTTAGGTGAATGTCTGCCCATCCATCTTATTGTCATAAGGGCCTGTGAAGAAGAAAACAGAGAATATGTATAGTCTACTGGAGTAAATAGGAGGCCAATGAAGCAGGCTGGGAGTATCTAATAATGTTGTCAGTGAAGTAGCCAAGAATGTAGGAACACCTGGAGGAAGAAGATAACCAGTTTAAGGATGAGCAAAGCAGGAAATGGTGGGTGAGCTGAGGGAGGAAGAGGCAAACTAATACACATTACTGTAAGTAATGTTCCATTTGTGAATGCAGCTGGCATTAGCTTGAAGAAGGATGGAAGTGCATAGCAGAGTGTTGGAAGTAGAACTCCTATAGCTATAGCAATGAGAGCAGCTGGGGTGAGAGCATGGCGGGTATGATAGACAAGACCAAGCTTGTTATTGACAGACCTACAAATAGTGTTTACGTGCAGAGAGAAGTCTAGGGCAGGGTCGAGAGTGATGCTAAAATATCCACAGCAGAGGATCATGGAGACAGGGGACACATCCAGACACTGAATGGAGAGCTTGGAGTCTTATGGAGGGCCCAAGGAGCATAGCCTGGGTTTTGGGAATATAGAGACAAGACGATTGTGGGAGATCCAGATTTGGATAGCATGTAAGTCAGAGGTGAGCTTAGAGTTGATGTAATTTAGTGAGTTGGATCCTGTATAAAGTACAAGGTATTGGCATACAGAAGGGTCTTGCAGTGGGAAGGAGAGTTTGGAATGTCATCAGTGAAGACTTAAAAGAGTAGATGACACAAGATGTAGCCTTGAGAAACACCTGGTTTTAAGAATGCAGGAGCGAACAGAGCCTTACTGAAGGACAAACTGGTGACAGTCACTAAGGTCGCTCAAGAATCAAGTCAGGGCCAGGCTAAAAACCCTGAGGGACTCCAGCTTATGTAGAAGGAGGGAGTAATTGGCTTAATCAAGAGCTTTAGTTAAGTTGATGAAGATGGCACCTGTGAGTAAGCCTCTATCCATATTGCACATAACTGGGCAAAGGTACTGAAAAGAAGTGATTGAAGGAGGGGTGAGGGGGGACGGGGAGAGTCTGGGTGAGGCATAGAAGATTCATAGGAGGATGGATCCAAAAAGAGGAAGTTAAATAGGATAGAAGGTTCCAAAGAGTTTCAAGGTGAAGCCAAGGAGCAGAAAGAAATTGACACAAAGGGCGCCACGGGGAGGGGGGGAGAGATTTCTACTTCTGTTTTCATTTCTGTTTCTACTGCTATAGGGGAGACTGAAATGTTCAAAATGTGATTATGGTAGTAAGATTAGTGAAAAATGAGTTGAAAACTACACAGTTACCAATTAAATAATATGCAGTAATATCAAAATTAAGAAAAGGTTGAAAAATATTATTTTTAAATGTGTTTTTTTCAAACCCTTATGTAATTTATGTATATAAAAAAAGTAGTGTTGATACAGTCTATTGATACAAAAAATATTAACACTATGGGGGACATTTTCAAAGGAGATGCACCAGCATATCTCAGGAATTTTGTGCTGCTTCATGATATTCAAAGTGTGGAGATGTGACATGCATCTCTGGCTGTGCCTGTGTGCAACATTAATATATGCAGTGCAACACCAGGGGGCATGCCCATGAATATGCAGCACATCCCCGTATTCAGCTGAGATGTGTGGTATATGCCCTTGTCTCAGAGATGCCACACAAGAGTTTGATGTGAGTAACACGCCTAACTTCAAGCCACCCCAGAGGTGGGATGCTGTACTGCACAGCAGAACAGCAGCTGTCAGCCCTGCAGCCTGGTACAAGCCCCTTGTACCGCTCCCCGATCCACAGTAATGTTGACAGAAAATCTTCTCTCCATGGTGTAGTACCCCACACAGCCCCGCTCTGTCCCAGATCCTGAACTCCAATCATGGCCATATACACAGCACTGCCGGGCCAGGATCCTGGTTTGATGTACATTCCATAATTGAACCAGGACCTGGACCCCTGCGCAGTGTATAGTAGTTTGCTGTACAGTTTCCAAAAGTGTAGTTGTCCCCCCACCCCATTCTAATCCCCGATCGCATACAGAATAGCACCCCACATGCCATTTCCACATTCCAGTGGCACCCCTCCCAATCCCAAACCCCGTTGATGATAAAGATATGTCCCCAGTTCAATTTTTCCAATATGTAGTGTCCCTCCTCCCATTCTGATCCCCATGAGAAATAATAAGAAGTACACCCATTCAAAGTTGTGAGTGACAGCTTACAGTACACAGTGTCAACCAATGTACTTTTACTGTGTACAGTACACTGTCATACTTTGACAGTTCAGTTGGTGAGCAGGCATAGAGGTGTATGGAGGCTGTGCTGCCTGCAGGCTAACTGGCCACCTGGGCATACTGGGATGGGGGGAGCGGGGTGGGATGTGAGTGTCTGAGTGGGTGGGGGAGGGCCACTACATTATGGAAAAAAAGGGATGGGCGTACTTTCTTTTTATTTCGCATGGGATTGGAATGGGAGGGGGGACACTATACTGTTGGATAAATGGGACTGGGGTCATATCTTTTTATCATGAACGGGGTTCAGGGCTAGGAGGGGGTGCCACTGGATGTGGAAATGGGCATGTAAAGTGCTATTCTGTATGCAGTTGGGGATAAGGACATGGTAGGGGGAGAACTACACTTCTGGAAAATGCATGGCAAGTTACTATACATCACACAGGGGTCCAGGTCCTGGTTCAATTAGGGAATATACATCGAACCAGGATCCTGAATCAGCGGTGCTGTGTATATCGTTATGATTGGGGTTTGGGGCTCAGGGACAGGGTGGGGGGTTGCTGGGGCACTATGGTACATGGGGGTTGCTGGCCTTTACTTTGTATTGGGGAACAGGATGGGGGCAGGTCGCCTGGCATATCCTGCCAGGTGTATCCCTTCTTGTATGAAAATGGGCCATAATGACATGAAATGGCTCATTTGCACCTTGCATGCCTAATGGCCTCATTTGCATACTCTGGGATGAATATCTGGAATTTGGGCCCGATCTATCTTCTATTGCGCTGCACATCCCCATTTCAGGTATTCAGCCCATCCAGGGGATATGCTGCCACACTGGCTGCAGTCCCCATTCGTGCAGCATACACCCATTGCAATATTCAGACAGGATGTGTGATCGTTCATTTCATTTGAATATAGCACTGTATTGTGCCGGCCCATATATTTGGGCAACCCATCTAGATGCGCCAGAATGCCCCCAGGCTTTGAATATGGGGGCCCATTTATTAGCCATTTTTGGCTGTGTCACATCCGAAAAAGATGCATCAATAATGTACTGAAAAGCAGGTTCAAATAGTACTGATACATATAGTGTATTGGTAGGATCTATGCTTGTTGACTGGACTCCACGGTTTCATAAAAAAATGTAGTTTCTGTTATTAACAGTTCAGATGTTACAGCTTTCAAAATATAATTTCAAGTATTATAAAATTGTGTAAAAGAGTATTTTTGGAAATGGTTGGAAGATACTAGTACCTTTTCCGTGTAAGACTAAACATATTCATTTCTAGTATATTTTTTTACGGGATTGGGATCACTGGGCAAAGCCTTTTTTCAGGACAGCCATCCTGAGGCTGTTGCTGTGTGTGCAATTGAGTGGGACAGTTAAAACACACATAACATGCCAGTTACATACAAGCACATAAAATGGGATTAGGGCCCTCATGGCATTGCTGAAAATGGCTTGAGAGCTTGCACGTTGAATATCACCCAGCAAGATATGTTTTTTTATGAAGACACAGCTGCAAGGGTATGAATCATGTGGCCAAGTCCTGGGTTTGGGTAGAATAAGACATCTAGGTACCATGCTTAGTGAGTTATAGGTATGCCATTGAACCAATTGGCCAGCTATCTAAGGGAAAAAGAACATTGTTTAACTAGGAGTAGCACAAGTCACATGATCCCTTGCCGTGGAGCAGCTCCACAGCCAAGCTCCTGCTTCACCTGCCAATATTGCTGTCAAACTGCAGCAATTCCAGTTATCTCCTTCAATTAAGGATGTCTGAATTCTTCACCTGTGCTCCTATAAACAGCAAGTGATTAATTTGGCACTAGACAACTTGAGAAATACAACAACCATGGAAGCTGACATGTGACAGACCCCTCTTCACCACACACCACCGCAGACCCCGGACAAAAGTTCAAAATGGCCTAAAGGCTCGGCATCTGCAACTGGGAAAGCCACCACTAACGCACTGGTGCCCACCTTGCTTACTGAACAGAAATTCTAAACTGCGCTACAAGACCTAACCAGTGAGCTCAAGTCCATGAGGGCAGATATTGGAGAAGCCCTCAAGTTGATTTTGGATTTGGCTGCTCACACCACCTCATTAAAAAGCTGGTGTAATAATCTTAGACCCAGAGGTAATCTTTTCTCTGGCAGAAGCTCACTAAAGTGGGTTCCAAACTGGAAGATCTGAAGGTCAAGTCCTGAATAATATTATTATGTTTGGCCTTCCAGAAGATGCAGAGGGGCCACCTTTATACTTTTCACTCAGAAATGACTTACTAAAATTTGCAGGCCCATTACTTAACAGCTCAGTCTACGTAGTTGAGAGGGCTCATTGGTCTTTAAACCTAGACCTGCCAAAGGCTTTCCTCCAAAGCCCTTTATCTTAAAGTTACTGAACTATTTGGACAAGTAGCACATCTTAAAATAACAAGAGAACTCAAAGACATTCTATGGGAGGACAACAAACTCCATATTACTTAGGACCTGCCGGCTGCTACAAGACAAAAAAGAGTAGCATACCACCCACTCGTTACCAAACTAATCACTGCTGGTATAAAGTTTAAAGTGGCCTACCCAGCTTGTCTGTCAATTCTTTACCATGGATCCTGGCTCAGCTATGAGTCAGCAGAGCTGGCCTCTCCAGCTATGAAGGCCATCTTTCCTGACCTGTTCAAGGAGCACTGAACGCTTCCACTAGACAGCGCAAACGGAAGTGGTAATTCTCTGCTCAGAACTCTCGAATGTGCAAACTATTACCTCTGCGTATGTCTCTAAGCTAATTTTCTCCCACTAGATGGTGCATGTAGACATTGAAACGCACTGCTCATCCCTCTCAAATGTGTGAACAATCTATCCTGTGAATGCTTACAAACTCTTGTACTCTCTGACTGTTGCTGGTGATTAGATTTTGCCTAACCTACCCCATTCCTATTCCATTGTCATATCTGCTCTTTGGATTGTGCTAAACTGTCTGTGGATGGTCCCCTTCCTCCACTACAGGCTCAATGGAATGCAGAGAAGCCCTCACAACAAAAGGATACCAAGTGAACATTTCTCCTTATTTGCTTTACCTTCTCTTCATTCAGAACAAAACACTACAAAGCTAAGGGAACTGCTCTAATGCTTTACTATTGACTACCCAAAGAGGTCACACAGGAACATCTATAGCCACTGTTTCTTCTGTTCTGTTCAGCGCCTTAAGCTCCTCACCATAACCTTAGCCACATTAAATGTTTCTGCCTTTTTTCTATTTTCCTTATGATGGGAGGCTTAATAAAGCCAATTACCCTAATATTATTGATATTCCTTATGGGTGCCCCTAAAGATGGATCTGTACTTTTTTTTTTTTGTTAGTACTTTTTCTCCTGGCAACCAGTCTGCCTTACCTCTCACACATCCAGGCATCCTCCTGCGGTCTCCGGCCACCGTTCTGAGAACTCCTCAGCTCCATTTTCGGGCCCCGCAGCCTACCCTCACAGCTTGCCCTCATGTGAGGAGGTGGAGGGCCCCCATGCTCTGCCACCAGGACCAGATCCAGTACTGCCATGTACCGGCACCAAGCAGATCCCCCACAGAGATGGCAATCATGCCACCATGACTGGTGCCCTTTTCCTGTCCTCCCTTGGCATGTGTCGGCAATGACACCAATGGACAAGAGCGCATGCACTACCGAATGTACCCTTCCTGGCCAGCCCCTGCATGTCCCCCATGGTCTGCCTGTGCCCTGCATCAACCCCAGCCATCGCTAGAGGCCACCAACACACTGACGGGCAGCATACACACCCTCCCCAGAGAAGGAGAGCAGTCCTGTGGATGCTCAATACGTCTCCTCCCCGGCCAACTCCTGATGACCCAGGATCGTTCCCGACCCTGGGTCGCTGGCATGGTGTGAGGTGTGGCGTCCACTGCCTCAGCCTTCAGCACTACTGGGTTGGCATATCTGTGCTGTTTTGGTCTGTGCTGTCTACCATCATACTGGCCTTTCAAATCAATCTTAAAAAGCCAACCATCTGTCATCATTTGGAAGCATGACCTTTTTAAGGGATCACCCTTTTTTTTGTCTAGCTGTCTTCCTAAATATAACTCTGCAAACGGGGAGGGAGTGATCATAGTGCTTCAGAGGTTGAAAGTCACGAGCTGGATCACGGTGGAACTCTCCTACAGTCTTAATTTGGCTAATTTGCATATTTTTGGGGCTAAAATACATAGTTACACATCGTGCCAATGGCCCAGGGTCTCATTATTCTGAGTGCACTTACATGGCAGCCTGACGGGCCAACTCTTATCTTCAACCTCAATATTTCCACCCACAGGAGGGGTTTCTCAGCTTGGGATGGGACAGTTTGTGGGTTACTGAGGGAAGTGGGGAAGGGAAAATTATTGAGTTTTGATGTTATGGCACAATTGTTCTTATGTGTTGGTTCTTTATCTTAACACATGGGTGGGATGGGAGGGTTACCACCACCAGTGGCACTTATTCCTGTTCTTTTTGGAGCTTAACAACGCTGAGATATCATATTACAGTATTTGAATATGATAGAAACCTTCATGTGACATGGCACTAACTCTAAAATGTTGTTGTTGGAATGTAGAAGGTGCCCAATCCCCCACCAAGAGAGCCAAGATAGTACTCTACCTCCACAAACTAGATGTGGACATTGCTTTTCTACAAGAGACCCATCTGCCCTCATCCCAGGTCCTCCAACTTCAGTGAAGCTGGGTGGGTCAAGCATTTGGAATGGGAGTGGACTCAAATGAGTTGTGGCTATACTGGTGGCTCATAGGGTGCCCTTTAGATTCCCAGGGCAGGTTATTACTTTTAAGAGCCCTGTTGGGTCACTCTGAAATTGTGCTAGGAGCAGTTTATGGCCCTACCACTGAGGATCCTCAATTCTTCACCACGCTTATGACACACCTCGTCCCTTGTATCACCCTTCCTATACTCCTCAGAGGTGACAGGAATTTGATCTACTGCAACAAACTGGACAGGTCCAATTCCAACCACCTTCTCTCAACCCCAGCACAACTGGCTGTCCGAGACACGATGGACTCACTAGGCCTCTTAGAGCCCTAGTGGGCTATATTTCCCACCCAACGGGATTACTCCTTTCACTCGCTCCCCACAATACATTTTCTAGAAGTGATTATTTCATGCTGGAGATTGAGCACCTCCCTACTGTATTGCCTTGTACATACCTGTCTAAAGTGATCTCTGACCATCACCCCGTGTTACTCCACTGGTGTCTCTTCCCATCTACAGAAAGGGATAAGGTCTGGCAGTTTAATGCACAACTCCTAAAATCAGACCATCTAAATAATCACCTCCAGACTTTTATCTCCTCCTTTCTGGATGTCAACTCCCCCTCCATGCCCAGGTTAGTTTTTTTGTGGGGAGCCCTAAAATGATGTTTGAGAGGGGAAATTATCCATCTAGCCTCCATACGAAAAAAAGCTATATCTCGTGAATCATATTCCCTTCTGGACCAGATCAGAAAATTAGAAAGGACCCTTCCCCCAATCTCCTCCCCCTCTGGTCTGGAAGAGCTAGAAATCCTTAGATCCCGTTACAACTCCATACTAAGTGACAAAGCGGAACATCTCATCCTTCGCTCGAAGGTCCTATACTTTGACCAAGGAGAAAAGACAGGCAAACATCTTGCTTTATGCCTCAGAGCACAGACTTCAGATAGAATTGTCTCTTCTCTCTGCAGTTTCTCTGGTCATTTAATTACCTCCCCTCGAGGGATTGTTTCCCATTTCCAGGAATATTATCAGACACTACATAGTCAATTCCCCATTCCATTCAGTAATGACCTTATTGATCTCTTCCTACAAGATATACCACTGCCATGTCTGGAACAATCCCATATTGAACTACTACAGGCCCCTCTGACCTTAACGGAAATTATAACAGCTATTGACACTTTATCTATGGACAAAGCCCCAGGCCCGACAGTTACACCTCAAATTTCTACAAAGCTTTAAACAACAAATAGCATCAGTACTCCTTGACACCTTTAGTTATATAAACAGCCATGGCCTTTCTGATTCTTCTTTTATGGAAGCCACCATTGTGGTGCTTCCAAAACCAGACAGAGACCCTATTGGTGTCAAACTATTGGCCGATATCTCTCATCAATGTGGATCTCAAAACTCTCATAAAGGTGTTGGCCAATATGTTGAACCAAGTCTGGCTCTCACTCATAAGTCAAGAGCAAGTAGGCTTTGTTGCATTGAGGCTTTCCACAGATCATATGCAGAAATTATCTTATCTAATCTCTGTGTCCAGGGACTCCGAAACCCCTTCTGTGTCGGTGTCCCTGGATGCAGAGAAAGCTTTCGACAGGGTGTCTTGGGACTATTTATTTCATTTGCTTCCCAAATATCACATCCCGTCCCAATATATCCAATGGGTAAAAATACTTTACACCCTTCCCTCTGCTCGCATCCTATGTAATGGGGTTCTCTCTTCTCCCTTTGACCTACAACTGGGCACCAGACAAGGCTGCCCACTCTCGCCCTTCCTCTTTAACTTGTTTTTGGAACCCTTGATTAGGAAGATTAATGCCTCTCCTCTAGTTTCCAGTATTTTCAGAAGCCCACATCAGTATAAACTCTCAGTGTACACTGATGATATTCTACTACATGTTACTCATCCCACTTCATCCCTACCTGCTACTCTTGATATCATTAGGAATTCAGGAAGTTATCTAACTACAAACTGAACCTTCAAAACTGAAGTTATGCCCCTCAATGCTTCTACCTTATGATCCGATATTGAATATCTAGGCCTGACTTGGATCCGGGACAAAACAAAATATCTAGGCATCTATCTTTCGATGTCTATGGCTAAGATGAAACAGTACAATCTAGATAAAGTAGTTATTCAACTAAAATCAACTTAAATCGTTGAGCATCATTGCCTATCTCAATCTGGGGTCACCTGAACATTGTAAAAATGAACATCCTGCCTCGTCTCCTATACCCTTTACAAATGTACAATTATTTCCTTCCACAATCTTGGTTTACACAAGTTAATAGACTTGTATCCTCTTTCATTTGGTGGGGAAAAACTCCCAGTAGGGCACTCTCTAAGCTACAGCGCTCCAAAGAAAGAGGAGGCCTACAAGTACCAAACTTATATTACTTGTCCATCAATTGGTCCAGACTCTTCCACTAGCTTTGCCCCACAATTAAGACTAATTGAAATGTATACTCCCTCTTATGGTTGCAAATAGAGCAGTCCCTCTGTGCTCAGCTTGGCTTGAATGTACGTGTTTTGCTATATATGCCCATTAAAAATGTTCCCAGATCACTAAGTGGCACTCCAATTGTGGAGGCCCTACTCACACACTTGCAAATATGCACTACAACTCACACTACTTTACCTAAAGACACCTCTCAACCCCTATTAGGTAACCCGAACTTTAAGATTGGGGGCAACATGCTCAATACAACCTTCTGGCCCTACAACAAAGAGACAACAGTAGCTGACCTGACCAAAAATCAGAAACTACTCTCATTTCATGATGCAAGAGCCTAATTCAGGTTACCCCTCTCAGACTGTTTCAAGTACATTCAACTTTCACATATGCTACTTCATCATGTTGGTTTGGGGCCGTGGAATAACTCACAAAAAAATCAATTTCTCACTATGGTATCTGCAGCCCCCCACCATGTCATCTCCTACTTCTATCACCATCTATGCTTTCTAGGAGGAGGACATGGAGGACCAACCACATTATTACTGGGATCAGGGTCTGCCACCTACCTCTGCAACTCATAGCTGACCACGGATCTGGAAGCACCTATATAGGCACATTAAATGGGACCGATATTGTCCACTTCAATTCCAGGTCCTACACAATCTCTTCTACACTCCTGATAAACTATGCACAATGGGGAAACTCCTGTCAAATACTTGCTCCAGATGTGACAAACACTCAGGAACACTGTTCCATATTCTTTGGCAATGTGAAAATGTCTCCTCTTTTTGGAAAGCTATTCAGTCCAGACTGGACCCCCTACTTGGCTTATCTGAGACTTTCCTCCCAGAGATCTGTATATTGGGAGAAAATGGTATTATCCTGATAGGCAATCAGCAAAAACTCATGGCTCTTGTATCGATACTTGCCAAGAAGGTTGTAATGCTACACTGGCTGGATCAGCAAATTCCATCAGTCACCGAATGGTTCTGTGAAATCCTTTTTGCCCTACAGGATGAAAAAATCCTAGCCAGTATGTCAAATAGAGACTGCATATATCAATGAATTTGTGCACCATTGTATACTTTGCTAACAACATAACCCCCAGAGCCTCAAGTAATCTCCAATCTTCCTTCTCTACCATCATAGCCCCTATACTTTAGGTAGTTTCTACAAGCAAAATGTTAGCAAACCTCTTAGAGAGGAAATATATTATACTTTGTTTTGTTTTTTCCTCTGGTGGTGGGGGGAGGAGGTGGGGATATAGGGTGGGAGGGTGGTGTGTTGTTTATATTATATAAAAAACACTATGCAGTGTATTCTACTTGCCATACAGTTTTGGATAATGTAATATGTAACATTTGTCTGTTATTGAAAGCAGTTATCTTACTGGCTTTGTCCTTTTTTGATTGTATTCTTCATACGAATAAAGCGTATTAAATTTGAAGAAAAAAAAAAAAACAGGAGTACCACACTGAGCCAAAGCTTGTTTCCAGCTGCGACCTGGAAGCATAAGGAAGTTAAGTGACTTGCTCAGTATCACACAGTATGCACCTAGGTAGCTGTGGGATTCAAACCCAGGTTTCTAGAGCTGCAGCTCAGAGCTTTAACCCACTGTGCTATACTACCACCAACTGCGTTATACTGCCCCCAACTGCGCTATACTGTCTCCAAGCTATATAAGAAGGAACCATGTCATTAAAGCATCAGTGCAATGAAATTTGGGCAAAATATTTCATTCTACTCTTTCTTCACAATAAAAGATTACAGGCAACGTCCAATTTTAGTTGTTGGTAGCATTTTCTAGTTAAACCAACATTTGAGTATTTTATAAATGTTTACATTTTTTTCTCAAGAAAAAAAGATGGTCACCACATTTGACTTAAAAACAGAACTGCAGACCTGGTAAGAGTTAGGATCAAGAAAATCAAACTAGGACTCATTGTACACAGTCTAGGAGGTACCTAGAAAGCAGATTTGACATGCATGCGATTCTTTTATTAACTGTGACTGAAACTAGCTTTTAAGTAAAACATTTGTTACAGCACTGCCTATTTAAAGCATTTAAATAAAAAAATTTAACCAGTGCAGGTTTCTTCTGCTGGGCAGAGTAACACAGCCCTGATCCAACAGAATAGAAGAATGGTGTACATTGGTAAATGGACCAGTATAAGATAAATCAAACCTCACAATCTCATAATAAATGTTATCTAATCCTAAAAGGTCCATGCTGTCAGCCTTACAATATATACAATTTCCTTATAAAAAGGCAAGAAAAAATCTAAGAATTTCCTTGGCCAAGACAGGGCACCTGACCATGCATTAAATTCTAAGCTCTGCATGGTCAGGTATGGGTTGTTATTTCTATTCCATAAAAATTACTTATGAGCTGTTTTATAAGTGCAGTAAGCCATTTCAGGGTGTGCATTACAGGATTTTGATGCACTTCCCAGAGTCATAAGGACACAGTCTTTGGCCTTGTGCCTTACTTCACCACTGGGGCATGTATTAAAACCCTATAATGTGACCCTGTCATGGTTTATTGCTTGCATAATCTATATAAGTGGTATACTATGGTGAGCTGTCAGATAAATGATTTATCTACACAAGTGCTGCTTGACCTTGAGTAACTTCACTAGTGGCATAAGCCATGAGTAAGGTGTCCGAGGTCAAACAGCACAAGTGTAGATAAATTATTTTATCTGACTGCTCACCATTGTATATTTCATTTATGCAATAGGGATGTTTCTTATCAGTGCAGGAACATTTGATTTTGACTGTTTATCTTCTTTTTTTTAAATGATAATTTCTGGGACTTTAACTTTCCTAGTGTGTGTCTGCCTAGCATGGTAGTTGCTATTAAATGAACCACCACTCATTTTGTAGAGAACTTCTTGCTGAACAAATGTCATGGTCACAGTATCATGTTACCTTTTTTGTTTTAAAGTTATTCACGTTTGTTTGTCAAAAAAGTGAAACAAAAATTTAATTTTGTGCTGTCTTTTGCTAATTATAAAAAAAAACTAAAAGGTATTTATTAATGAAACACCACTCATATTGTAAATATTTTTGTGCTGAATATTTTTCATGCTGACAGTACCATGCTATCATTTTTAGTTTTAAAGTGATTCACATTTGTTTGTCAAAAAGTGAAAAGAAAATAGGATTTTATGTTGTTTTTTGCTAGTTATGAAAAAACTAAAAGGTATCTATGAATGAAACACCACTCATTTTGTAGATATTTTTGTGCAGAACATTTTTCATGCTCACAGTGCCATGCTATCATTTTTCATTTTAAAGTTATTTACATATGTTTGTCTGAAAAGTGAAAAGAAAATTGGATTTTATGCTGTTTTTTGCTAATTATAAAAAAACTAAAAGGTATCTATGAATGAAACACCACTCATTTTGTAGATATTTTTGTTCTGAACATTTTTCATGCTCACAGTACTATGCTATCGTTTTTCATTTTAAAGTTATGCACCTTTGTTTGTCAAAAAAGTGAACATAAAAGCTTTGACTGACAGTTTGCATTTATCCGACGTGGGGTAAATCTAGAGTGGTTAGATTTATCCCACATATGTGGAAATAAATGGATTTATGCAATTGCTTTTGGTTCCACACCTCTTGCATAAATATCTATTTGTCTGTCTGTCTGTCTGTCTATCTGTCTATATTCTATCTATCTATCTATCTATCTATCTATCTATCTATCTATCTATCTATCTATCTATCTATCTAACTTTCTATCTATCTATCTATGTATCTATCTATCTCTCTCTATCTATCTATCTATCTATTATCTATCTATTATTCATCTATCTATCTATGTGACAGAACTATTATGTATGGAATAAATTAATTCTTAGCATTGTCGCACCATTGATGTGATGCCAAATGGTGTTGTTCCATCTTGAGTGCACATCGATGGTATAAGATAAAATGCCCTCACAATCCCATTTCCATGACAGCATCTCCAATCACACTTTTTTTTAAAGCTAACAGTTAGCAGTTAAGAAAACAAGTGACTGCAATAGCAGCATCTGTCTTTTTAAAACTGGCATTAGTTTCTGTATGTTTTTATTGTTTTCACAGGTACCTTGCAATTTCTGTGATCACCAATGCCTGCACACTGAGAGACTGCAGTTTCTCTTCGACAGTTTGTGACTCTTTCTGCTGACGTCCAAGAGACATTGATGCTTAGTGACTTCCACCACTAGCATACATCTCTATCAATAATTGTTTTCTTTTTTAAAGGTTTTTGCATGTTGTTATTATTCAAATGTGCATGTTGAAGTCAACATTTTTTGTTGTTAAGCATAATAAAAAATATTTCCATCACCCTCTAGCGATCTGGTTGTCTACAGTAAATGTATACATTTTATTAAAAATCTTGCGTTAGAGTGCAGTCAGGTGTATCATGCACAGCCACAGAAGTGCTCATTTGTTTGTCACTGTTGTCTATACACTATATAAGACAATGGATGAGAAACAGTGAACAACAATCCTGAGTTCACTTCTCGATGTTGTCATAAAAACAGTAAACCTCGAGAGTGATCATGACAACCTCTTGAAGTGAACACAGTGTTGTTCGCTGTTGCCCATCAATTATCCTTTGCATTGTTTGTCTATCTGTCCATCTGTCCATCCATCAATCAATCTGTCTGTCTGTCTGTCTATCTATCTATCTATCTATCTATCTATCTATCTATCTCAAAGGTTTTACCAGGAAAGAGATACTGAGCTGGTAACAGCTCATTTCCATATGCTTCCTGGGGGAAGGGGAAGATGTGAACAGATAACAGATATAAAAATACAGACTATAAAATACATAGAATAGAATAAGTGTAACAAAAGTAAACAAGCATTTGTCAATGCCAAACGTTCACTTGCAGGTATTTGCAGTGGTGTTTGGCACGTATGGTGCTTTATCCTAATGCCCTGTGCAATTGCTGGTATTTGCACAATAAATTGTCAGCATGACCTTTTTGTTACCCCCATTGTGTGCTCCATAGGCGGAAACATGTTTTGGGCAGGATGTGAAAAATGACAGCTGTACTGCTCATAAGGAAATGTGGTAAAATGGCAATGGTGAAAATCTGGAGTGGAAATATTGAAAATTCGCAAAGCTATGACCGTGCGTGGGAACTGTGCAATCCATGCTCGTAAAACAGTCATTGTTAGGAATTTTTTCACCAAATTTTCAACATTGGCATTTTAAAACCTCTGCTAATGAACAGTGTCACTGTGATTGTCTTACTGTGTTCCATACATTGATTTTGCACACCGACTGCGCCATTGTGCACTACATGGGCAGAAACACGTTTTGGGCAGGATGTGAAAAATGACAGCTATACTGCTCACAAGGAGGTGTGGTAAAATGGCAATGTTGAAAATCTGGAGTGAAAATATTGAAAATTCGCAAACTTATGAGCGTGCATAGGAACTGCGCAATAAACACTCAGAAAACAGTCATTTTTAGGAATTTTGTCACCAAATTTTCAACACAGCCATATTAAGACCTTTGCTCATGAACAGTATCACTGTGATTTTCTTAATGTGTCCCATACATTGATTTCGCACACCGACTACGCCTTTGTGTGCTACATGGGCAGAAACACGTTTTGGGCAGGATGTGAAAAATGACAGCTGTACTGCACATGAGGAGGTGTGGAAAAATGCCAATGTTGAAAATCTGGAGTGGAAATATTGAAAATTGCGAAGCCTATGAGCGCATGAGAACTGCACAACGCACACTCGTAAAACAGTTATTTTTAGGAATTTTTTTACCAAATTTTCAACATAGCCATTTTAAGATCTCTGCTCATGAACAGTGACACTGTAATTTTCTTAATGTGTCCCATACACTGAGTTCGCACACCAACTGTGCCATTGTGCGCTACATGGGCGGAAACACGTTTTGGGCAAGATGTGAAAAATGACATCTGCACTGCTCATAAGGAGGTGTGGTAAAATGGCAATGTTGAAAATGTGGAGTGAAAATATTGAAAATTCGCAAACTTACGAGCGTGCATAGGAGCTGCGAATGAACACTCGTAAAACAGTCATTTTTAGGAATTTTTTCACCAAATTTTCAACACAGCCATTTTAAGACCTCTGCTCATGAACAGTGTCAGTGTGATTTTCTTAATGTGTCTCATACATTGAGTTCAGACACCGATCGCGCCATTGTGCGCTACATGGGCGGAAACATGTTTTGGGCAGGATGTGAAAAATGACAGCTGTACTGCTCATGAGGAGGTTTGGTAAAATGGCAGTGTTGAAAATCTGGAGTGAAAATATTGAAAATTTGCAAACTTACGAGCGTGCATAGGAACTGCGCAACGCAGACTCGTAAAACAGTCATTTTTAGGAATTTTTTTACCAAATTTTCAACATAGCCATTTTAAGACCTCTGCTCATGATCAGTGTCACTGTGATTTTCTTAATGTGTCCCATACATTGAGTTCGCACACCGACTGCGCCATTGTGAGCTACATTGGCGGAAACATGTTTTGGGCAGGATGTGAAAAATGACAGCTGTACTGCTCATAAGAAGGTGTGGTAAAATGGCAATGTGGAAAATCTGGAGTGCAAATATTGAAAATTAAGAACGTATGAGCTGCGTGAGGAATCATGCTAACCACTGCAGAAACAGTCACTTTGTGGGAATTTTTTTACCAAACTTTCAACATAGCCATTTTAAGATCTCTGCTCATGAACAGTGACACTGTGATTTTCTTAATGTGTCCCATACACTGAGTTCGCACACCAACTGTGCCATTATGCACTACATGGGCGGAAACACGTTTTGGGTGAGATATGAAAAATGACAGCTATACTACTCATAAGAAGGTGTGGTAAAATGGCAGTGTTGAAAATCTGGAGTGGAAATATAGAAAATTCATAAACCTATGAGCGTGCGTAGGAACTGCACAATGCACGCTCGTAAAACAGTCATTTTTAGGAATTTTTTTACCAAATTTTCAACATAGCCATTTTAAGACCTCTGCTAATGAACAGTGTCACTGTGATTTTCTTAATGCATCCCATACATTGATTTTTCACACCGACTACGCCATTGTGCGCTACATCGGTGGAAACACGTTTTGGGCAGGATGTGAAAAATGACAGCTGTACTGCTCATAAGGAGGTGTGGTAAAATGGCAATGTTGAAAATCTGGAGTGAAAATATTGAAAATTTGCGAACTTATGAGCCTGCGTAGGAACTGCGCAATGCACGCTCGTAAAACAGTCATTTTTTGGAATTTTTGCAGCAAATTTTCAACATGGAGTTTTTGGGACCCCTTCTCATGAATGATGTCACTCTCATGGCATTATTCGGGCCTGAAGGGTGATTTCACGCAGTGACTGAGAATTGCAAGACTTGCCACTGCCTACCAGCATGGCAACTCTCAGAAGGTTTCTAGGTATGGTAAATTATTTGAGAGATTTTATTTGTGATTTTGCTCAGAAAGCTGCTCCTCTGTTTGAGCTACTGAAAAAAGACATACCATGGACATGGGGTCCTATACACACCCAGGCTGTGACGTCACTGAAGCAGGCCCTGGCCTCCGCCCCAGCTCTGGTCAACCCCAATCCAGCACTACCATTCCATCTGGAATAGAAACATAGAAACATAGAATTTGACGGCAGATAAGGACCGCTTGGCCCACCCAGTCTGCTCATTTCCCTACCTGATGGATAAGTTTCAGATCCTAGTTAACCAGCAGCCTACTTCTTCCTAACCCCACCCCCTAGAATGTGCCACCTCTGACATTGCCATGTCAGCAGTGTTGGCCCAGAAGTTTCATGGCACCTTGAGACCCACTGCATATGCATCACAGCTCTTGACCACAGTGGAACAGAAGTACAGCCTTTGTGAAAGGAACCTTCTGGCCACCTACTGGGCTGCAAGCACTTCCTGTATATCATTGGTACTTCCACTGATCATCAACACCAACCACACCCAACTACCTTTCTGCGCTCAGACAGAGTGAAGGATGGGCAGTCTCAAAACCAGACTGACACATTGGTCACTTTTCCAGGACAGAGACATACAGGTACACCCAACAAAATTCTGTCTATGCTAGCTCATGGACTCCTCTTCCAAGGGAGCCCTATGACTGTACACTGCAGTCACCTGATCTTCCAGATCCAGATCCAGGTCCTTTTCTCCTGCCACACCACAAATACTTGATAACACCTCTTTGTGTTGCATCTTTACTGATGGTTCAGCATCCTACTATCAGGAGAACAAATTGCAGGGCTGGGCATTCTAGTGATTTACCCTTATGGGAACACTGTTAAAATATCTAAGCGCTGCAGTGTAGCATCCTCACAGTATGCAGAGATGGCAGTGGTGGCCTGTGCCCTCAAGTTCATCCAGCATGGGACCGAGGATACTATAATTTTTACAGACTCTAACTGGGTTTGTTGTTCTCTTACAGAATTTCTTCCTTTCTGGCAGAATAACTCCTTCCTCTCCTCTGATGGCAGCCCAGTGAAGTACAAAGAGTTGGTAATATATGTACATTCACTGGCACAGACATTTGCACACAAACTCTATGTACACAAAGTCAAAGCTAATTCTTGCCATGACCCCTATCATGCCTTCAATGACACAGCAGACACCCTTGCCAAGGAAGGGGCCGGGGGGGGGACATCTGGATGATGGACCATCCAAAGGCCAATGTGGCCGTACAAATTGCAGCACTCAGGAAGAAACCTGAACCCTTTTCCCCCTTGGACCTATCAGCAGCTCAATATGCTGATACTTAACTCAAAGAAGTGTTCAGATTCCTTGACAAGACTACCGAAGAGAAACTTCCCACACACAACCCTTACCAGAGGCATGAAGGTAAGTTACACTTGTCACCAGATGACAAGCTCATCTGATATCAACCAGATGATTCCACCACCAAATTGTAGGTGGTCCCCAGACACCTCAGATCTGAATTCTTGCACCAAGTGCATGATACACCCACTGGTGGGCACCAGGGAGTGGAAAACACCCTCCAAAGTCTTAAGACCACTGCCTGGTGGCCTGGTGTCACCAAAGATGTTAAACAGTACATAGACAATTGCCTTGTCTGTGTGCAAAACAACCCCATCCCTACCAAGCGAAATGCCAAACTCCTACCACAAAGACACTCTGGCCCTTGGCATGCCATACAGATTGATTTTATTGGTCCTCTGACCAACACCAGCAGAAATAACAAATATGCTCTTGTGGTAACTGATCTCTTCTCTAAGTGGGTTTGAAGCTTTCCCCACTAAGACATACTGCTAAACCACTGCCAAAATCCTGGTGGAACAGATTTTCTCACGTGGGCCTACCTCTCAAGGTAGACTCTGACAAAGGAACCAGTTTTACAGGTGAGTTGATGAAAGAATCCTTGAACTCCTTGGAGTTCAACAAAAGTTCCACATACATTACCACCCCCAATCTTCAGGTCAAGGAGAAAGAGCCAACAGACGGATTAAGCAAATGCTTTCCAAATTCATTGAGGATAATCCCAAAACCTGGGATTCCCTACTGCCGTTACTCCTTATGGCAATTAGGGGTACACCCTCAGCCACTACCCAGCTCACACCCTTTGAGGTGATGACTGGAAGACAGATAAGATTACCTGAACATCTGTTGTTTGACCTGCATACCCCCACTGCAGACCGCGTGTCTGTGGATCAATATGTGGAAAAACTCAGAAAAGACCTCATAGACACACACTTGTATGCTGACAACTGCATGGGCAAGGCCCAGCAACAATCCAAAATACAGTTTGACAAACACTGACAAGAAGTGGATTGGCAGGTTGGAAATCAGGTAATGGTACTTCAATTTGCACATCCCACCCATTCCTTCTCCAATAAGTGGAAGACCCTACCCCATTGTCAACAAGCTCAGTCCAGCAGTCTATCAAGTTAGACTCTACACAACAACAAGTTGACTGACAAATGGTTACATGCAAACCAGCTGAAACTGTATAAAGAAGCTTAATTACTTTTCCTCACCCCATTGGGTCGAATTGTACTAACTTACTAATGTTTGATTTTGCTTTTCAGATACACTGGCAAGATGGCTATCTTGTTCCATTATCTTCTCATCTCAGGAGTTACCCCCTGCAACCAAAGCACAGTACCAAACCTCCTACCACACCTTGATCATCCAGCATCTCCTTCAAAGGGAGTATCCATCAATATACCCGATAGTCTGATTACTGTCCAGGAAGGTTCTGCTTACCTCACTGCCTCGGTTGTTGCTCCTGATAAATCTACCTTACAAATTGAGTGGCAACCACATCCAAGAACAAATTCTTCCTGTGGCCAAACTCTCCAAAGGAACCTTCCAGGGTTGGCCCAATGCTAAATTATCCCCAAATGGTTCTCTGTCCTTGGTACAGACTGCATTAAGACATTCTGACTCGTACAACATTACTGCCTTAATTGATCCTTCGTACTGTAATTCTTTGTCTAAGGATTCTGCTAGAAAATTTTGTGCTGTACACCACATGGTTTCTGCTGCCATGTATCTCTCTGTGTTACCACCCACTGATAAACAGCTTTGGGAATGTCCAAAGCACACCCCTGGTCCCCGTAGTGGTCTAACAGCCACTGCCCTCCCAGGTTCATTGATTAATAACTACAATTTATGCATATACCTGTTTTGTTTAATCTTACTTACTGGAATATGAAAGAATTTGGTATGTGTCACAATACTAACACATCAGCATTTTATAGTTCACTATTGCTTGATAGTTTAGCTGCATTTCAGATTCGTGACCAAGACCCTATTGCCGGGTCCATTCTACTGAACATAGAGGCAACTTCAGGAGGAAATCCACTCCTGATGATCAAAGTCGTATATGTAGGACACGTGAAGTTGACAGTTCTGATGTCACAGATGCAACAGGTACTGTCACAGGCCTTTTTGGTATGGCTATGTCTATTTGGAACAAAGCAGACATTGCTGCTATCAAAGCTCATTCTGCCAAGTTTTCCACTGGTTTGGTTAACAATATACTACCCCCATTATTGCATGGTGTGGATGGCCTCAGTCAGGAAGAAAGATACACTGTATACAACATGCACAACATTGCTAAGGCATTCACTGACGCTAAAGACAAGATTAATGCACTCTATACAACAGAACAACAAGGAAGCAGATGAACAATACATTGCTAGAGATTTTGCTCTGCCTACAGTTCATACATCATCACTACCATCAACAACCTTTCCATGATCTAGAATCTGGAAGAATCCCTGATATCATGCATGACAGATGCCTTTCCAAATGGTATTGCCCATGATGTAAAACCCCTCGCTGTATTGCTATGTGTATGCAACAAACTTTAACCATTCTTCTTTCCACAGCTAGGAATCTGGGGTATGTGACCAGACACCCTAACACTGGTCCTTGTTTCACTACTAAGAAATGTTCCATAAGAGATATGTTTGTTTCTTTTACTGTTTCTTTACCATGTTTTGATCCCACTACAGCCTTGTTCAACAAGCTTGCACTGGTCCACTCAATCAGGCATTTGGATAAAGACATCTACAGAGAACGCATGGATCTACTGCCTCTACTGGTTTTCCATCCTTTCCTGGACGCCTGGGTGGCTCCGCACACGGACTGCTGTGTGAAGAAGTAATACATTTACTTGTGCCGATGTGATGTATTTGATGTTATTCAACCTGTTTTTGGTTATTCTCCAGATAGCATTGACTGGACTTTTACCATGGATGATGACATCACCAAGAATGGCACGGATTTCTTGGATTCGACTTTGGCTCTGGATAAGCTCTACCAATCATATCATGAGGGGGTTCATCGCCTAGCAACACGGATTTTGAAGACTGCCGACACCTGCCCTGTCCAGTTGCAAAAGTGGAGACTCCTCACTGTTCGCTCTCAGTATAATTCTGATGGGGAATATTGTGTGGTAACTAACTTTAAAAGCTATACTTATGGATCTGTAACATACTAACATACTATTTGCCAGCAGATTAGACCTTACAGTCTATTGAGTCTGTTCGAACCTCAGATCCCTAGTTGGGTGCCGAGGCCCTCCCCCACCTTGTGTTCCAGAAACCCCTATCATCCATCCCCACCCCCCTGTGACAGGCCATCATCTGATACATCCACTTTCCGTGTCTGTCCCACCTCTTGAAGCCCTCCACTGTGGATCTCTGAACCAGCTCGCCAGGCAGTGCATTTCAAGATCCACCACCCTCTTAGTGAAAAACCTCTTTTCCCCTCACCTTTCCACCTTCCAACTTCAAACCATGCCCTCTGGTGATACCTCCCTACTTTAGTCTAAAGATCCCTCCATAGTTTACCTTATTTATTCCCTTGAGGTACTTGAAGACCTCCATCATGTCCTCCTGTCTCTCCTCTCCTCCAATGAAAACAGGCAGAGCTCCTCAAGTCTGTCCTCATCGTCAAATCTCCTAGCCCTTGTATCATCTTAGTTGCCCTCCTCTGTACCCTCTCCAGGGCTGTATGTCCCTCTTCAAGTGTGGTCTCCAGTACTGTACACAGTACTCAAGATGTGGTCTAACCAGTCCATTGTACAGCGGCAGAATCACTTCCTTGCTCCTAGAGGTGATCCCCCTTATGATGCATCCCAACATCATGTTTGCCTTGTTAGCCACTCTCCTGCACTGCTCAGAGTTATTCATACATGCATCCACCATGACCCCTAGGTCTTTTTCCCCTATTGAGGCCTCCAGCACCTCCCCTCCCAGGGTGTACCTGTGTTTAGGGTTCCCTGCCCAAGATGTAACACCTTGCACTTGGTGATATTGAAATTTAATTTCCATGTGTGAGCCCAGCTTCCAGGGTGCCCAGGTCCTTGCAGGCCAACCTCCTCTTCTCCCTCAACTACTGCTCCATCTTGGAGTCATCAGTGAAGAGACTCATTTCACACCCTATACCCTCCCTGATGTCCGATATGTATGCATTAAACAGGATCAGACCCAGGACCGAGCCCTGCGGGTACTCACTACCAACCTCTCTAGGGTTCGACAGCTTCCCACAGACCACTACTCTCTGGGTGCATCCAGACAGCCAGTTTTCAATCCATCTGACCATCAAAGGGCCTACTCCCAACCCATCAGTTTCTCCACCAGACCATTGTGGGGACAGAGTCAAACTCCTTGCTGAAGTCCAAGAATACATCCACAGGCTTTCCCCTGTCCAGTTCTGATGTTACCCATTCATAGAACTCCACAAGATTGGTTTGACACGATCTACCTGGCACAAACCCATGTTGCTGACTATCCAGACCTCCACCTCCTCAAGTACACCCCCAATCGTTCCTTGTATACTCTCCATTAATTTTCCCACCACCGAGGTCAAACTGATGGGTCTATAGTTACCTGGTACTTCCCTTGACCCCCCTTTATGGATTGGCACCACATGTGCCTCTCGCCAATCCCTAGGTACCCTCCCTGTCTCAAGTGACCTGTTGAAGAGCTCCACCAGGGATGCAGCCAGTATGTCCACCAGTTTCCATAGTACTATCGGATGAATGCCATCCGGTCCAGGAAATTTGTCTTTCTTTAGGGCCTTGAGGGCTAACCACACCCTTTTGGCGGAGATAGCATCAACCGTCCCCTCCACCTTACTGGCCTTTTTATCCTTATCCTGATGTGACACCCCTTGGGTACCTCTCCCTCCCTCTTGCTCCATTTCTGTTGCTCCCCTGATCCCACTCACTGCCGCTTCTATCCCCATCGTGCCTTGCTTTGTAGATATCCCATCCCCCTCCCTAATGAACACAGAGGCAAAGTACTCATTAAATACCTCTGCCTGGTCCATCGCCTCTTCCACCCACCCTCCTTCTGATCTCAATCTGCTGAGATGGCCCTTAGTTTCTCTCCACTCCCCAATGTACTGGAAGAACCCTTTCCTCCATGTATCCCTGTGCCAGCTGTTGCTCTTTACTGAACTTTTCCCCTCACCATCCGGGTGACTTTTCTAGATGCAAGAAGGTACATTTCCTTATCCCTATCCTCTTGTTGTTTTTATATTTTCATAGGCTGCCTTCTTTCTCTGACCGCTACCTGAACCTCACTGGACCACCAGCATGGTTTATGTGACCTTGCTCCCTTACGTTTCACCTTAGCGCAGGTCCTGACTGCCTCATGAAATCCCCGTTTTATGACCTCCCATCTCCTTTTCACATTTGTCATTGATGTAATCCACTTCAAGTGATCCTTGAGAGTATTTCCCATGCCCACAAAGTCTGCCCCCCTGAAGTCCACTGCCAGTGTCCTAGATCTCACCCCCCCATGCTTATTTGAAACCAGACAGTATTGTGGTCACTCCCAGTCAGGGGATCCTCTACAACCAGGTCCCTTACCAGATCCCCATCTGCCAGAACCACATCCAGGACATGCCCCTCCTTGTGGGCTCCATCACATGTACTATTGATTACCCCAACTTTGTTTGTCCCCACCAAAAGACTGTCATTGGACATACCGTTATAACCCCCGTGCCCCTCATGAATGCAGACATCATTGATGGTAACCCCGATTATCTGCTCACACTGTCTGAATATTTACCATATTTTAATGTACACATAGACCCACTCACACTTACATTAAAATCACTTTTAGACAGGAAAGACACACACCTCATCCACATCAGCAATAATATAACCAAGGCCAATGAAGCTATTCTCTCATTGATTAATAATGGTGACATGAATGATGCATTGACTAACGCCTGGTTAGAGATTACTTTTAAAGGTTTTGTTATTATACAGGCATTTTTGATCTTTATTTTGATTATTATGCTATGCTGCCTATGGCACACACTGCGCCAACACCGTGAGCAGCTCGAGTTCCTTTACAAAGCTCACGTGTCGGGTTTGTAAATGACCACTGCTCTCTGACCTTTCCCTAGATTTGTCTGTGTTGCCCTTGGAGGCAACAAGGGGGGGAATGTTACATGAGGTCCTCCACCTTAATTAGTACCCTCAGAGGTACACTGTAGACAGCTAGTGTTTAGACATATGTTACACTAACTTATAGGGCTAAGGGCATCTACTGTACAAGAGCAGATGTCAAGATATGAATGCATATTGTTGTAATACACTTTGCTTGCTAATACATATATTCTGCTATGTATTTTCTGTGTATTTCTTACTTGTAAGATGCCAAGGCACCTGTGTCCTTGGAGTAATTATGATATGTAAGTCAGCATTGCCACCTTTTGGTGATTTGTACTACTACACTGAGTTATGTAAGACTCTGTATAAGAACTCTTTTATTCACAAACTGATGACTATTACAAAATTGTATAATGTTATCTTGGACCACGGAGCCACCTCTAATTTAGCCAATAGGGCTCATCTCTGTAACAAGAAATGTTTCTATCTTACAGTAACCATAGTAATTATCATAGGTATATAATGTGATACACCAGTCTTGTACCTCGGAGATCCCAAGAGACACAAAGAAACCTCGAGGTATAGGGAATGCTTAGCACTGGCTCCCGGTTCATATTGGTAAGAACTGCTTAGGGAAACTGTGATTTTATCCTTTCTGGTAGTAATAAACAAGTTTATTACTCTAATGCAACGTGTCTGTGATTACTTGCATTCCCAATATTGCCAAGAACCTGAGGGTGAGGTTTAGACTTCCTGACAAGGCCCAGTATCAGGGACTGAAATTGAACTATGTGGCTGGTGGTCCCATAAGTGCAGTAGTGCACCACTGTGAAATTGTTAAACATTTGGTGCTGGAAGTGGGGAAATGGAAAATAATTGATCATTTATCGTAGTAGTCAGGGTGAGGTCATGAAAGTTAGTTGTGTCTGCTGATGCTCTTTGCTGCATTGCACTGCTGCAGAATGTTTCTTGCAGCTTGCAGATGCAGATGTGTGGTGCAGCGGGAGAAGAGCAGACAGAGAGTATGCTGTGCTGCTGAATTTGTGTTTCTGTTCTTTCTGTCATGATCAGTCACATATCTAATTAATATTTATGTGTAAACTGCTACTGTCATCTTGTCCCTCATGCAGATGCAGAATTACTCCTATTCTGTCTTTATCACCACACCACAGTGGTTAAAATATATTTGTGACAGGCTGGCTGTCTTTAATAAATTCAGGCAGTGAAAATGACTGACAGTTTGTAACTCTTAAAACTGTGGTGTTCTGCTTATGTTGAGTCAGTCAGTGATTGGCGCTTTGTGACTTACCCTTTAAAACAATATGTACCTCCATGATTTTCTGCAGGGGTGTGGCGTACCTCAAAACATGATTTGTACCTCTAATACATTTTGGAGGAGGGTACACTGAATCTCCTGTTATGCTGATGTGTGGGAACACTGGTACTATCATAGGTTCATCCCCAATTTTTCAGAGATGGACAGCGCTCTAACAGACTTCACCAAGAAAAGGTGCCTGAATAAGATAAGATGGACCGCTGAGTGGGATGAGGCCTTCAAGGCTATAAAAGCTGCCCTTTGCTCCTTTCCTGTATTGAGAAGCCAAAACTTCTCACGTACATTCAAGGTCCAAACTGATGCATCAGAGAATGGGATTGGTGCGGTGTTGTCCCAGACTATCGAGGGTGAAGAACATCGAGTAATTTTATCAGTTGGAAGCTGCATGAGAGGGGAGAAGTATTTGATGGTAAAAAGGTTTAGCTGTGAGATGGGCCATAGAAATCTTAAAAATTATCTATGGAGGAATGAGTTTAAACTGATTATGGATCATAATCCTCTGTGTGGATATAACAGATGAAGGATAAAATATCTGCATTATGTGCTGCTACCTTGCCTTACAGCCCTATAGATTTGTTGTTCAACACTGGGCAGGCTCCCAGCACAAAGGTGCGGACTTTCCTGTCTAGGTGCGTGTGCAGGTATCATGACTCAGGAATAACTCATGAGAGAGTAATGGTATTTTGTCCAACAGGTACTAACTCAGACATCTCAACCCCAGGGTATAATGTATGAATGGTACTATATTACTGAAAGAGTATACCATAACATATCTTGTTTAGTACAGTATTGTTTTGAAAAGGTGCTCTGGGGTGGAGCATCTGACAAGGGTGGGTGAAAGCTGCATCCCTGCCAGTGTTTGGTAGGAAATCAGGTCATTTGTTGTAGAACTGCTTCCCTTTTGAGTAGGGGGTATGTGATAGGTTGAGCCTCTATCAGACTTGGGTGGACTCTGTACTGTCAGCTTTTTTTTCAATAGACTGTTGCAACTGCATCTCTCTCTGTCCTTTTACTATCCTGTTGTTTCTCTTTAGTTTTGCCAGGCTGGGCGTCCTGCAGAACCCCCCCCCAACTCTCTATCTATCACCCTCTATGTTCTTCTCATTTCTCAGTCCTTCCAATGTTTTTAAAATGTGCCAGCACTAAAGAAGGCTCAAGTAAAGTATTGCTAGCTAGCATGATATCTTAAAATCGTATTGATAAAGTGAAAGTGCATATAAAGTGCATGTAGCCCATACAGTCTATTGGCAGGGCTGATATTGTTTTGCTGAGTTGCCAGATAGGGGTGCAAGATAATAGAAAAACCTTCTCTTGCTCAAATAGGTTTATATATGTATAAAGTAGTGAAACCATGGAAGTATGCATTCAGAATCAGTACAGCTGAAAATGAATTACTAGTATTAAGATGTTACTTCCTGAGCGATTGCCTATGCCCAAATAATTGTACATTTATAAAATAAGATCGCTACCGATGTTTTGACAAGCAAAATATTCAGGAGCTAGCCTTTGCCCTCTATAATTAATGTGACTATATTTGCATTCTGAACTGTAAGTAAAAGCCAGTAGACCACTGTTAGAGTTTCATTTTTTTTTACCCTTCCCGTTTGCTTTATTAGCACCACAGTAAGAGACACTATATTTGGGGACAGAATGAAAAACATCCATTGAAAATAAAATAAAAAAAACTTCTATCTTTTCTTTTTTTTTATTTCTTTTTAGTTGTATTTAGCAGAGCCCAGCAGTTTTTATTGTTCAAAAGTCTTACGGAGCCTGCCCTGCAGCCTGTCTCCCAAAATTCAGTATGAGACAGAGGCTGCTGCTCCATAAACCTTGTTACCTTGCTTTTCATTGTTTTAGCTTAAAAATCTATTTTGAGCTTCAGGACCATTTTGGTAGGATAATACTTATATTTGTACTTTAAAATACTTTTCTGTCACCAGGGTGCAGCGAGTTGCTCAGACGAGCTATAGAAAAGGCGTTGTCTCTCTTTCTCTCTCTCTCTCCCCACTTGCTACCTGTACATACCAAAAGTATAGAAGTATTAATTGAAAATACATTACAAATATATATATATATATATATATGAATAAAAACACTATAACATTCATAAATTCATTTAAGGTGTTAACATCCCACCTTTTGCTACAAAGACAACATACACTAGAATAAGTTAAATTTGATTTGCCTTCTGCTGTTGCCTCTTGCTTTTTCTCCTGCTTTTAAGTTAATATTTAATTTCCCTAAAATATTGTATGGAATGTTTACCTGAGCCAGATCAGTGTAAAGAAGAGTTTGGGATGTCGGTTGAGGTACCAATTATAATAAAAACATAGGACACAATGATAGTAGTAAGCTTCCTTATATTACAGTTGTACACAGAAAACAGTACAAGGATTTCAGCAAAACACTAATAAATGGCTACAGAAGATTAGTAAACTTATCATAATCACCTTCTTCTGGAAAACACAGGTACAGCAGAGGACTTCTTCCAAATGGGTTCCTGGCTCACTTGTGTGTTTACCTCGAGCCTCTACTTATACAGATATGAATGCTGTGCTGTGTGACTGAATTCACATCTCCCAAGGAAACCTATCTCCACTGTCTCCACTGCATCATCTTCTCCTGTTTCACATCATATATTCCTTGGCTATTTTGGCTTCATTCTGCGAAAGGCTCCTAGTTGCGCAGCTGGACCAACTCCCATAATAACCTTTATGAAGTAGAAACTCCCATCACCCTTATCAGGGAAAACTAGACATTATGACTCTTTTTCATAAGAAGAAAGTAAGAAAAACAACTAATCCTAGTACAGCATGTTATGGCAGCTGTTAGTTGTCTATCCCCCAAATATGCATGTGTGTGTGTTGTGTGTGTGTGTGTGTGTGTGCGTGCATGTGTGTCAAGGCTAGCGTAACACATCTCTGTTCTGTGGGTTCAGCAGGCAGCAGTTCTCCACTGTAACCTGTATCTCCTAAAGGGTCCCTGCTTGCAAATGGAATAGTTGCTAATAAGCAGTAATACATTGGTTATACCTGATGGCAGATGCACAGCTAATAATAATATTGCATTGCAATATACTTATAGTTGCAAAATTGCAGTAAGCCAGTAACTACATACATGGTATAGGCAGTAATACGAATAATGACAAACATTTCCCTACATCAGTCTCTTAGCAAGCTCCTATAGGAGCCAGCAGACCCTTTGGCAGAGCTTGTATACTGTCTTAGGGTGTCATGACATCATTTAAAACAGAGGTGGCACAACCCCACTCCTACCTTTTAGGACTTTTGAGAATTATTCTGCAATAGTCTGGGTTTCTTTGCCAGCCATAAAAATTCTGAGACCTCCTTCAAAACAGATTCCAAAAGGCATTCAGTCCTGGGAGGAACTGGAATAGAAATAAAATATGAGGAAGAATGTTCATTTTAATGACCTGCATCCTACTGTAAAGTGCGAGGGGAAGTACAGTAGATTCCATCTTGTTAAGTCCTGCTCAAGTGTATCAGACAACCTCTGGTAATTATCTCTGAACAGTCTGCTAACATCTGCTGACACTCATACTCAGGTATCTAAAAGTACCGTGTGCGCTACTCTTTCTGCTCATGATCTACTACCCAAAGCTTTTCTTTCCAAGGTTCCTCTTCCTTGTCTTATTTATTTATTTAAAAGTTTCACCAGGAAATACATACCGAACTGAAAACAGCTTGTTTCCAGATGTGTCCTGGGGGAGAGGGGAGAAGGAGATAACTAAACAATAAAAAATATTAAAAATAAATAAAGTCAAATATAATAATATAGTAATTACAAGCAGAATCATAAATATTATTGGCAAAATAATAAATGAAGGGAATTAGAAAATAAAACACACTCTAATACAGCATATACAGTACTGAAGGAAAGTAGTGGAACAGCAAGAAAAGGGCAAGACTAGAAAATGGAGAAAAAGAGGAAGGGTTATAGGCAGTTACAGGTAGGATGACAAAAGTAAAAATAAAGAGACTTTGGGGAGGAAGGAGAAGAGGGAGGATCAAAGTTTAGGAAAGCAGTAAGAAAAGGCAGATGAATAAATACTTCTGTTCAGTATTCACTGAAGAGAAGAAGGGACAGGGACCACAGCTGGGGATCAGGAACAATGTAGGGAGGGAGATAAACACTAGTCCATTTACAGAAGGGAGAGTCCAAGAAGAACTCATAAAACTGAGGGTAGACAAAGCAATGAGACCAGATGGTATACATGGTGCTAGTGGCTCCGCTGGCAGCCCTGTTTAGTGAGTCACTGAATGAAATGGTTCCAGAGGCCTGGAAGAGAGCATATGTAGTCCTTCTTCACAAGACTGGAAACAAGGAGGAAGCAGGAAACTATTGGCTGGTCAGCCTTACCTCAGTAATGGGCAAGATTATGGAGGCGCTGCTTTAGGAAAGGATTGTGGGACACCTGGAATGCAGTGGAGCACAGGATTTGAGGCAGCATGGATTCACAGCAGGAAGGTCATGTCAAACAAATCTGATAGACTTTTCTGACTGGGTGATGAAGGAAGTAGATCGGGGAGAGCCGCTGATATTGCCTATCTTGATTTCAGCAAGGCCTTCAACACCGTTCAACACAGAAGACTGGTTAACAAGTTGGGTATCCGGGGGGGTGGGCCACAAAATGGAGATCTGGGTTAGAAATTGGTTGATGGACAGAAAGAAGAAGGTGATGGTTAATGGGATCCAATCCTAGGAAAGGGGGGTGACAAGTGCTGTGCCTCAAGGATCAGTCCTGGGGCCAGTCCGTTTTAATGTCTACATTAATGAGGTTGCCGATGGGCTGAAGGAGAAGGTTTGCTGATTTGCAGATGACACCAAGATCTGCAACAGGGTAGACACTCTGGGGGGGGGGAAGGTGAGAAAATGAGGAGGGACCTAGGAAAGCTGGAAAATTGGTCCCATGTATGGCAATTAAAATTTAATGCAAAGAAGTGTAAAATCATGCACCTAGGGTGCAGAAACCCTGTGGAGAGTTACAGGATGAGGGAGGAGTTGCTGACCATTACCAGGGAAGAAAGGCACTTAGGGATAATCATCTCACATAACCTAAAGGTGTCCAAAGAGTGGGATCACTGTCAAAATCACGCATGCAATATCGAGTGTGCAACTATAACGCGTACTAAATAGCGTCTATCAATAATAGTGCGGTGCAATAACCGCGTCTCTGCTATAGCACCACAACTGTCAGCAAACTAGTTGTCCTACCTTTCACGCTTCTGATTCATGTCGAATCCTGTCTTGTATCAGGGGAAGTGCATTACTACCACAATAGCTGGTGTACATGTGTTACACATTGCTACTCCCCTTACATACCTAAACTTCCTGCGCAGAGCTAGCGTAGCAACAAACTAGTGACAACTCATCTCAGGTAAAGCCAAAATAGTTATGCATCTTTATTAATCAACATGCACTTAAAATAAAAGATTCATTAGTAGCATTAGTAGCATTGCATTTGAACTTCTAATGGGACATCATTGTTTAAGCCTGAAGCTGAAAGTTGTATGCAATTCCTCTAAGGTATTCATTTCTTGAGCAATCGGTATATTGAGCCACAATACCAGCTATTCGTTTTGCAGTGTCCTTGTACTTTTTCTTGTATTTGGCATCGTGATTCTGCAACAAGTTGCTCGATGACAGTGCAGTTGTAATGTTGCTCTGATTTTAGGAACTCAATGAATTACCAGATTGAAGGATGGTAAGCACCAATGAAATGATTAAATTTATGGTGCCATGCTTCTACAGAATTAATAGTGCGAGGGAGGTCATAATGTACAGCGTCATAGCAATTCCAAAGCGAAATGTCAAACATTGGCCGCCTTCTACCACCTTGGGCTAGAGGTCTGCCTAGCCATGTATCTTCAAAATAATCAACAGAGTAGTTAATGGCTCCGCATTGCTTTGGTAAAAATCAGTTCTCATTAGCTCCTCAAAAGCAGGAGTACATTAGGCACTGGTACATAAGAAAGTGATGGTAATAGACGATATGTAAAGCATAGTTTGGGTCAGATGTATTGACTGCACACTTCTGGTATTTCTTGAACTTTTCTCCAAACTGCTTGGCATAGGTGAAAAAAGCACCCTCGAAGTGTTGCATTTGGGAAAGCTTGTTTGAATGATTTTAATGCAGCAGCTTCATAATCAATTAGTATTGTCTCTGGGTGCAGGTCACCACCTAAGTTTTTTAGTGCTGAAAAAACTTTTGAGTATGTAGCAGCAGTCCAGTTTGCCATTAATATGTACACAAGTGGAATTACAGTGCCATATTTCACCACATGTATAGTATATAGCTGGTGAAAAATAGAGGGGCAACATTTAAAGGTCCTGTCTGCAAACCAATGATTACTTGCCTGCAGGAATGCTATGTCCTGATGTGTGGAAAATATTAAAATTCTGTCACTGCTGGGACCAGAGTCAAACGGTAAAAACTTTTCATTTCGAATTGTGACAGTAAACTCCACCGGTATAACAAGTGTGGCAGTGTTCTCTGGGTCAGGGGTGGACGTAGTGGCCATTCTGTTTCACCAAACAGTACGCTTTATGCGACATTGATGGTAGTTGCGAAGATACAGAAGGGATAATTCAAAACACCAGATGCCACAATCTGATGCATGCTCTCACAAGTAGTTTCTGCTCTCTTCTTCATACTGGCCACTGCCTCCTTCACAGCAACCTCGGCTGTGTCCGGTACATGATTATGCTCACCAAGTTTCTTTAGCAAAGTACTACCCAGCAAATGTAGATGTGCACCGCAGTGTCCTTTGTCATACTGCAGGCATTTGTAGTATGCTTTTTCTTGGGTTACACGCTCCTACGGTATAGGAACCCATCCAGCAAAGCAAGCTCCTTGCCCTTTTGGCTAACAATGAAGAGCACATCAGACATGATGTCAAAGTGAAACACATCTGAATTTTGACACTAAGGATCACTTGTTTTATGTCATCCTTAATTAGGCAATTAGGCAATGTGGAACCCCTGACATGTCACGCTATTTTGACTCGCGCTATACTGTCACAAACGCTAATGACATTGTGCTAGTTTGACCACGCGCAATTGACACACGCTATTTTGCACACGCTATTTTGACTGGATCCCCAAAGAGTGCACCAAGGCTGTGAGGAGGTCAGTAGCACATTGGGGTGCACAGGAAGGGGTATCACTAGCAGAAGAAGGGAGCTGGTGATGCCACTGTACAAAATGCTGGTGAGGCCTCATCTGGAGTACGATATACAGTTCTGGAGGCCGCATCTTCAAAATGTACAAAATGCTGATGAGGCCTCATCTGGAGTATGGTATACAGCTCTAATGGTCGCATCTGTATAAGGACATAGATAAGGTGGAGGCAATTCAGAGAAGGGCAACAACTATGGTACAGGAATTGCACCAGGAGACATACAAGGAGAGATTAAAAGACCTCAATATGTATACGCTGGAAGAGAGGTGAGAAAGGGGAGATATGATAGAAACCTTCAAGTATCTTAAGGGCATAAACAAAGTGCAAGTGGGTGACATCTTTCAGTATAAGAGGTGTAGAAGGATGGGGGGGCATGATATATGAGATTGGAGGGAGGCAGGGTAAAGAGGAATGTGAGGAAGTTTCTCCTTCACAGAAATGGTGGTAGATGCATGGAATAGCCTTCTCCAGGTATTAGTGGGAGCTAGCACAGTGGGGGGATTCAAACTTGCATGGTATAGACACAAGGGAACCCTAGAGGTGGGTAGGAAAGGCTAAAACCAATGACCAAGTAGGGTCAGCGACCAGTGATGCAAGCAGGGAATAGTGGCAGACTGGGTGAGCCTAGAGGTCCTTATCTGCCATCAAATACTATGTTACTATGTTAGATTGGCCAACAATAGATTTTCTAGAAGGAATAATGAGAGAATGGAAAGTGCTGTTGTGGAGAGGGTGGAACATAAGAACATAAGAACGTAAGAAAAGAGTCAGCAGATGGAGACTCTGCGATCCATCTAGTCTGCCCTAGAAACTAACTCCCTCCTATGCAGTCTTCATCCTAACATGTCCTTTATGTCTGTCCCATGCGAGTTTGAACTCCCTGATTGTCCGCCTCCTGGGGCAGCCTGTTCCATGGGTTTATCACTCTCTCTCTAAGAAGAAGTACTTCCTGAGGTTGTTTTTGAACCTTCCTCCTACCAGTTTCATATCATGCCCTATTGTGTGTGCTGCCATGTTCTGTTGAAATAGATTGCCTCTCTGAGCTGCATTAAATCATTTCATGTACTTAAATGTTTCAATCATGCCCCCTCTGTTTCTTCTCTGCTCTAGGCAAGGCAAGGCAAAGTTTATTTTTCAAAGCGCCCAATCCCAGAGGCTCTGGGTGCCATACAAATAAATACAAACTAATCATAAAGCCTACAGCACATATGTAAATAAAACACTAATAAATAAACCAGATAATATAAAACAGTTAAAATATGGGAGTATAGATTCAGCTCCCCAAGTCATGCTTCATATGACCTGTTATGCAGTCCATGTACCATCTTAGTAGCCCTTCTCTGCACCGTTTCCAAATGGTCGATGTCCTTCTTGAGGTGAGTTCTCCAGAACTGAATGCAGTACTCCAAGTGTGGCCTTACCAAGGACCTGTAGAGGGGCATGATAACCTCCCTCTTTCTACTAGAAATACCTCTACTTATACATCTGAGGATGCCATCCGCTTGCTGTGCTGCTTTCTCCTATTGTTTTCTTACCTTTAACTCATTAGTGATGATAGAAAAAGCAAGCAAGAGCCAGATCTCACTCTCCCACCAGTGTGTACTTTTTCCAGGGTTCCCCTTTCCCAAGTGCATTACCTTACGCTTTGTGGCATTAAATTGTAACTGCCAGTTCCTTTGCCGATCTTCTAGCCTTCTAAGGTCAGCTTCCATGTTTTCTGCCCCATCCCTTGTGTCCACTCTGTTGCAGTTTTGTATCATCTGCAAACAGGCAAAATTCCCTGTTAGTCCATTTGCTATGTCTGCTATAAATATGTTAAATTGGATCGGTCCTAGTACCGATCCCTGTGGGATGCCACTGGTCACCCTACCCTCCCTTGACAATGATCCATTGACTAGCACTCTCTGGGTCCTATCGTTCAGCCAGTGACTGATCCAGCTGACCATCTTCTTTCCAACTCCTGTATGTTCCAGCTTGTTGGTAGGAGGAAGAAGGAGGAGGGAATAGAAGGGATATAAGATAAGAGGGAAGGGTGCTGAAACAGAATTTGGATAAAAAAGAAACAATGGAAAAGGCACCTAGTATCAAGAGAGAGGAGTGAAAGGGCTGAGTAAAGAGAGCAGTGGTAAGTACAAGGGGGTAATCTAAAGCAGAGCAGGGGAAAGAATGAAAAAGGGGTCCAGTCTGGCAAGGGAGGATTTAGGGGCACTACTGTAGACTGAGTCACTGTAGTCAAAGGTTGGAAGGATCATTTTTATTACAATTCCTCGTAGGGCAGGGAGTGGTATACTCACTTTATTCTTATCCAAAGCACCAAGCTTAGGGTGAAGCCTATGGTGAATTGCATCAATGTGCAAAGAGAAATCAAGATGCCGGTTAAGGCAGACCCTGAGGTACTTAAAGGAGGAGCAGACATCTTCAATCTTAGCACCATCAAGGGTATTAAGTAGTGGTGGAGAAGTAAGTTTGGCAAGCGGCTGACAGATGCCAAGTCATTGAGACTGTTTTTTTGGCATTAAAAGACAGTTGGTTATCCTTGAACCAGCGCTGAACGTTGTCAAAACCCAACTGTAGCCAGGAGGTAAGGTC